>CM042686.1:378296421-379730689 GCA_023614405.1 Avena insularis
ATACCGACACCATTTGGAGCAAATATGTTTTAGATAAAGATTTAAGAAAGTGCTGGAATTATTTCCAATAGACATAAAAGCTTGTTTGGTGAAAATGCTGAAATTAGTTACGCATGTAATATTAAGGAAAATGTTGCGGGGTTTTATGTGAATGTTTGTTAATTAAAAGTAATTAACAAAATTATGAATAAAAATAATAAAAGAGTTTTTATTAAATGCAAGAGCATTAAATTTGGAGAAATTTAATGCATTTAAAAATGGAGACTTTAATGGAGAATGTGAAGAGCAGAATTTATGTGGAGGGGTTACACCACCACATGAATGAAGTGAAAAGGTCACCTCCATGGGCGCCGTCCATGAAGGAGGAGTACCCTCCTCCTCCTATAAAAGGCCCCCCCTCTCCTCTCAGCTTCTCACACACACACCTCCTTGTGAGGAAGGATCTCTCTCCCCCTCTAGTATTATTTCCCCATGGTCTCGGATTAGCGAGATACATGTTCTTAATTGGTAGCTTTATCTGGAAAGTATTTGCTGCTTCGCTGCTTTCTTTGGGCGAGGGAGCCGGAGGTTTATGCAGGTACCCGGGCGTGTGCTGCGATCACGCGGATGTGCACCGCTGCTTTGCGGTCTGGACTTGGTAGTCTTTGGAGCTGGATCTGATCATGGGCGTCTTTGGGCGGACCTGCTTGGACTTCATCCGCGATCTTGAGATCGGCAAGTGTACGACTACATCAACCACGAGTTCCTACTCGTTAACAAAGCTCGTTGTCTACGAGGGTAAGTTCTCGTTGGATGTATGTCCACCCGTTGCTTTGTACCTAGTAGATAGATCTTGGCGTGTAGTTCACATCGTAGGAATTTTTTTGTTTTCTATGCTGCGGACCCAACAATCATTGCATGTGTGTTCTTTTGACTAACAACAACTCGAGTCATTTCATGACTGTTCTTTTCACATACCACATATGGATCTACCAGTGTCATTGAAATGTGTGTTCTCTTCAGAGACCACACATGGATCCACCAGTGTCATTGCATGTGTGTTCTTTTTACTAACAACAACCAGAGTCATTGAAATGGGTGCTCTCTTCAGAGACCACGCATGGATCCACCAGTGTCATTGCATGTGTGTTCTTTTTACTAACAACAACCAGAATCATTGCATGTGTGCTCTTTTCACAATCCACCCATGGATCCACCAGTGTCATTGCATGTGTGTTCTTTTTACTAACAACAACCAGAGTCATTGCATGTGTGTTGTTTTCACATACCACATATGGATCCACCAGTGTCATTGCATGTGTGCTCTTTTTACTAACAACAACCAGATTCATTGAAATGTGAGTTCTCTTCAGAGACCACACATGGATCCACCAGTGTCATTGCATGTGTGTTCTTTTCACAATCCACCTATGGATCCACTAGTGTCATTGCATGTGTGTTCTTTTTACTAACAACAACTCGAGTCATTTCATGATTGTTCTTTTCACATACCACATATGGATCCACTAGTGTCATTGAAATGTGTGTTCTCTTCAGAGACCACATGGATCCACCAGTGTCATTGCATGTGTGTTCTTTTTACTAACAACCAGAGTCATTGAAATGTGTGTTCTCTTCAGAGACCACATGGATCCTGATGTCATTGCATGTGTGTTCTTTTTACTAACAACAAGCAGAATCATTGCATGTGTGCTCTTTCACAATCCACCCATGGATCCACAGTGTCATTGCATGTGCTCTTTTACTAACAACAACGAGTCATTGCATGTGTTCTCTTCAGAGACCACACATGGATCCCTGATGTCTTTGCATGTGTGTTCTTTTACTAACAACAACCAGAGTCATTGAAATGTGTGTTCTCTTGAGAGACCACACATGGATCCCTGATGTCATTGCATGTGTGTTCTTGTTACTAATTACAACCAGAGTCATTGCATGTGCGTTCTTTTCACATACCACATATGGATCCAGCAGTGTCATTGCATGTGTGTTCTTTTCACAATCCACCTATGGGTCCACCAGTGTAATTACATGTGTGTTCTTTTCACATCCACATATAGATCCACTAGTGTCATTGCATGTGTGTTATTTTCACAATCCACCTATAGATCCACTAGTGTCATTGCATGCGTGTTCTTTATACTAACAACAACTAGAGTCATTCCATGACTGTTCTTTTCACATACCACATATGGATCCACCAGTGTCATTGCATGTGTGTTCTTTTCACAATCCACCTATGGATCCACCAGTGTCATTGCATGTGTGTTCTTTTTACTAACAACAACTAGGGTCATTGAAATGTGTGTTCTTTTCACATACCACATATGGATCCACCAGTGTCATTGCATGTGTGTTCTTTTTACTAACAACAACTGGGGTCATTGAAACGTGTGTTCTTTTCACATACCACATATGGTTCGACCAGTGTCATTGCATGTGAGTTCTTTTCACAATCCACATATGGACCCACCAGTGTCATTGCATGTGTGTTCTTTTTACTAACAAAAAGTAGAGTCATTTCATGTGTGTTATTTTCACATAACACATATGGATCCACCGGTGTCATTGAAATGTGTGTTCTCTTCAGAGATCACACATGGATCCACAAGTGTCATTACATGTGTGTTCTTTTTACTAACAACAACCAGAGTCATTGCATGTGTGTTCTTTTCACATACCAAATATGGATCCACCTGTGTCATTGCATGTGTGTTCTCTTCACAATCCACACATCGATCCACTAGTGTCATTGTATGTGTGTTCTTTTTACTAACAACAACGAGATTCATTGCATGTGTGTTTTTTCACATACCACATATGGATCCACCAGTGTCATTGCATGTGTGATGTTTTTACTAACTACAACCAGATTCATTGAAATGTGTGTTCTCTTCAGATACCACACATGGATCCACCAGTGTCATTGCATGTGTGTTCTTTTCAGAATCCACCTATTGATCCACTAGTGTCATTCCATGTGTGTTCTTTTTACTAACAACAACTGGACTCATTTCATAACTGTTGTTTTCACATACCACATATGGATCCACTAGTGTCATTGAAATGTGTGTTCCCTTCAGAGACCACACATGGATCCACCAGTGTCATTGCATGTATATTTATTTTACTAACAACAACCAAAGTCATTGAAATGTGTGTTCTCTTTAGGGACCACACATGGATCCACCAGTGTCATTGCATGTGTGTTCTTTTTACTAACAACAACCAGCATCATTGCATGTGTGTTCTTTTCACAATCCACCTATGGATCCACCAGTGTCATTGCATCTATGATTTTTTTACTAACAACAACCAGAGTCATTTCATGTGTGTTATTTTCACATACCAGATATGGATCCACCAGAGTCATTGAAATGTGTGTTCTCTTCAGAGACCACACATGGATCCACCAGTGATATTACATGTGTGTTCTTTTTACTAACAACAACCAGAGTCATTGCATGTTTGTTCTTTTCACATGCCATATGTGGATCCACCAGTGTCATTGCATGTGTGTTCTTTTCACAATCCACCTATGGATCCACCAGTGTCATTGCATGTGTGTTCTTTTTACTAACAACAACTGGAGTCATTTCATGACTCTTCTTTTCACATACCACATATGGATCCACCAGTGTCATTGAAATGTGTGTTCTCTTCACAGACCACACATGGATCCACCAGTGTCATTGCATGTGTGTGATGACCCACAAGTATAGGGGGTGTATCGTAGTATTTTCGAGGGAAGTGAAACCCAATTTATTGATTCGACACAAGGGAGCCAAAAGAATATTTATAAGCCTTAACAACTGGGTTGTCAATTCAAGTGCAATTGAAACAATCTTGCTCACAATGAGTTTATCGAGCAACAGTTTTGTAGTTGGAATAGTAAAGTAGCGGTGAGTGAAGTAAAACGGTAGTAACAATAGCGATGTTAGGATTGGTGCGGTAGGCATAGGTTGGATGAACGACGTTGCATGGACAAGACAATTCACATAGCTATCAGAACATAGGACAATTGCAGATAAATAAGAGAAAGCATCCAAGTACTAGATAATCCTAGGCATGTGTTCCATATATAGTCATACGTGCTCGCAATGAGAACTTGCACAACATCTTTTGTCCTGCCAGCCCGTTTGTAGTGGGGCCTCAAGGGAACTACCGGCAATTAAGGTGCTCCTTTTAATAGAGCACGAAGCAAAGCATTAACACTCTATGAACACATGTGATCCTCACATCAAAGCCATTCCCTCGGTTATCCTGATTTACATCGCCGAGGCCATTGGTTGGGACAACAACGTGTGTATACAACTGATAAGACCATAAACAATACTATCATAATGAGTCAATAACATGTTCAGATCTGAAATCATGGCACTCGGGCCCTAGTAGCGGGCATTAAGCACAACAAGTCGCAAATAAAGTCATAAAGCACTAATACAAGATACTAGGCACCATGCCCTAACAATCTGATGCCATTACATGAGCGATCTCATCCAATCCCTACAATCCCAATAGAATACAGCGGTGGATTAATCACTCATAGATGTGGTAAACATGGATGGTCGATGGAGAAGCGATGGTGATGATGATGGTGATGATCTCCTCCAATTCGCGTCCGTGAGAATGCAGAGCTTACGGTGCTGTTTCGTGGAATACGGTGAGTGGCGAAGCGGAACTCCTTCTAGAAAAACGACCCCCCTTAGTTTTAGGTCAAAATGCTTCTTATAGGCGAAGAGGGAGACCGGGGTGCTGGGGGCCCACGCCACCTGGCGCCTTGGCCTGGCCCACGCCACCATGTGGTGTGGCCACCCCCTGGCTTTTCTCTGTATCGTATTCTGGCTCCTAGAGTCTTCGGGTGAAATAGGATTTGTGGCATATTTTCCGGGATTTTTCCTGATAGTTTATTTTCGCACAAAAAGTAGACACCAAGGCAATTCTGCTGAAAAGCGATGTCGATCGCGTTAGTTGCATCCAAATCACACAAGTTTAGAGGAGAAACAATAGCAAAAAGTAGATACGTTTTGGACGTATCAACTCCCCCCAAGCTTAGCTTATTGCTTGTCCTCAAGCAATTCAGTTGAAAACTGAGTGCGATAAAAGAACTTTCACGAACACATTTGCTTCATATGATGTAAATATTCTCAGCATGTGATCAAATACTTAGACAATTCATAATAAGGAGTATGCAATGAAGTTTACTTAATAGGCATTGCATGCTATGAAGAGATTCCAACTCAAAAATAATAAGTAGCATGAAGCATAAACATAAGCAACATTACAATGCTCATAAAAAGGTATGATAGAGTGGTATCTCGCTTGCTTTTGATTATGAATGTCAAGGCACCTCTGAAGTTCAAGTGATGACTAGAAGTAAAGATATCAAAGATACAAGCATCAAATTCATAACACAAATAATCAAGTAATGGGACAAGCACAAACAATGACAACTATGCTCTCAAGAAGGTGCTCGGAGAAAAGGTTTTGAATAATTTGAAAGGCTTCCAAATGATGAAAGAATGGTACTTGTTAGCTTTGAGCTCTCATTGCCCCTATCATAAGCATCTTTAAATGGTTTAAGGTTAAAGTGACACAACTAAGAGGATATGCTTGACAAGTTATAAATCGAAGCCTCACGCCCCTTTCTTACGAAGACCGATCCTCATGCTACTCAACTTCAGTCACAAGTAAGCTCTTGTCATTGTAAGTATAGACGTATAATAGAGAACCGCCAATGGGTTACCCCTTGCACATGACACGGGAGTTGTCCCATAGTCAAAATAATAAGGCAAGCAGACAATGAGCATCTCAGCGATCTTTTTATTTATTATGTGCATAGATTTTTTTTTGAGGATGCTTCAGAGAATTCTCATTACAGTTATGCTGCAAGTTTCCACCATGATTAGGCATGGCTTAGGCTAGTGGCCCAGGAATTTCTCTAACACACATACAAACTCCATGATCTTACAAGTTCCACTTTTATTTCACACCGCCAGGATCTATAAGTAAAAGAACATGACATCAATGAGGTACTAAGTACCCATGAAATGTTGAAAACGTTCCCCATGAAACATGGTTATGCTAACTTCAACTTATAAAGCGCAAGCATATATCTATATATGAAGGACGCAATGGTTCAGGTTTATTAAGTGCAAGAAAATAAAGTGTGCCATCAAGTTCGTGAGAGCTTTAATAAATAACTTTCTCATAACAAGCAAACATTTTATTCGGAAGAAAACAAGGCATAATGAATATGCACGGAAGTAGCAAATGATGCTAATGGGTAGGTATGGTGAACACTTTGGAAATATTTGGTTTAGGGAGTTGGAAACTTGAGTAAAACATACTCAGTGTAAGTGAAGGCTAGAAATAGTAAGGGAGCGACAAACAAGAGATCAATAGTTGTCATAATCATGCTTGCAACAAAACAGGACTAATCATGGCATGAAAGTGATTCAAGATCCTCAAGGCAAAATAATTCATCAAGGCTTAACTGATTATTACAGTCATGTGCATGCGTGAGCATGTGCCAAGTCAATTCAAATGAAACATTCTGAGGAGGATACCATGGTGTCATACCAAGTTATGAATAGAATAATGCAAGCAAACATTCATAAAACATGCTACAAACTATTAGCGAGCTGGTGCTAATCATAAGAAAGCAAGAACTACTAAGCATCCAAAGATAACATACACCCTACACGAACAGGCTAAGCAAGCCCACAATGATGAGTATATGTACAAAAATGAAAACAAATAGAGTTCGTTACCAGCCTCTTACCACGCCTCAAGTTGTCATTAATCCTCATTATTGCTCTTCACTTGTGTGGCTTGAATAATAATATGAAACCAAATCCCACTGAGGACTGCTGAACCCTACAACAAACTCACAAAGCCAAAGAAGAACGACAAAATATTTTAGTTGTTTTCAATTTTTAAAAACAAGAACCAAAGAGGAAAATAAGCAAAGCAAAATCTTTTTGGGTTTTTCGAATAGTTCAAACAAAGTAAAAGGGAAAAACAAACCAAGGCAGAAAGAAAAAGAAGCAAACCAAAGAGAAACAACAGAAATATTTTTGGTCTTTTTGTGTTTTAGAAAGGAAAATCAAAGAAAAACGAAAACTAAAAAGAGAAGGAAACATGAATATACAAAGTATCGATGCAACATGATATGGGGATGAGTGCGGTGTCGGCGTACCTCCCCTCAAGATTAGGCTTTTGGCCTTAGTGGGTATCAATCCCAAGCTGGCTAGGATGAAGTGTCACCGTGGTATGACGAAGAGGTCCCCTCGTCCTGGTGCGAGCTCGAGTACGTCCCTCCGTAATGTGCGGAGTAATAATAGGAGGGCACATCCTCCTGATGCTCCTCGTGGAAACCCAGCAAGCGAAGCTGCTCGTCCACCTCCTCCTTGGAGCGCGACCATGGTCTCCTGTGAACACTAAACAAAAAAGGATGTGCTAAAAGGATCTCCCTTTCATCCCCATCAGTAAAAAGCATCCTATATACTAGATTGTTCAAATCATAAGTAGCAGTGACAAAGTGATGAGTTTTCATAGCAACAAGGTCAAGCCTCATGGTGCGATAGCATCATTGGGATCCACTAATAGACCTAATGCATTGACTATACGCGAGGCAATGATGCCCCATAGATAGGCCCCCTAGCAGCTAGGCGGCGAGCAATAAGCGAGCCAAGATTATACCGAGCATCATTGTTAAGCACAGCAGCAAGGAATGCTAAATGATAGTTGGAGATATTACTTGTGTTCTCCCTACCCAGTACACTAGTAGCAAGATAATATGCAAAGTATCTAAGAGCGGGGAGTTGGATATTTCTTATCTTTCCGTGTTGCGCCACGCGGTCATCATCATTGGTCACCCCTCGGTAAAGCTCCAACAAATGAGTGAGTCGTCCTTGAATTTTCTTCACGGTCCCTGTCATGAGAATATCATTTTGCGGACCGAAAGTTGGGATTGGCAGCAACGCGGTACCCAAATTCCCTGATATCAGCCGCGATGACTACAGTTGGCGTGGCAAATACTCAAAGGGTCTTTTTCGGCACAAATTCAACTTTACGTTTCAATACAAAAAATCAGGATAACGGCCGTCAAGTTGGGCCCCCCTGCCAGCTCTCGCCGTTATGTCGCTGTCGTCGTCGCTGCCATGTAGGCTTGCAGCGTTGGCGCATGCATCCTTTACACGTCTTCTTCTTCCTCCAGGCGTGGGCGTAATCTCGTCATAGTGCGAATTGAGTCGCGGCCATGGCCGGAACCTAGGGAACCTAGGACTTGGACAAACCTGCTCGGCCTGTTCTCCTCCCCATCCCGAATTAGAGCTCGCCCTCACCATGACCGCACCATTGGCACAGCGCAGGGACGGGAATTCATTCCCGGGTGAGATCTGTCACCATGCCGACCATGCTCGGTCCTGTTGGTCTCCTCTAGAATCCGAGCTGGCCGTCGCCGTGGTCGCACACACACCAGCCACGGCACCTTCCTCTCTGAACCCCAAAGCCACATCCACCCAGTTCGGCACAATGCCAACAAGGTGAAAATGCATCAAGTTTTCTTCTTGTGATTGTAGAAAAACATGTATGTACCGTGGCCGTAGCATACTCTAACAATGTACACATATATTGTTTACTAGATTTTCATTTGAAATTAGTAGCTCCGTGATGACGAAACATAGATAACCTAAATGGAATGACGATGACGACCATGTTCTGTACTTTGCATTGCATCAACAAGTGCTTTCATTGTGAAGCAAGTTACAAAGAGAGTGGAGTTCATCAGCCATTGCCAAAAAATATGTGAACAAATCAATGAGCGATTCAATGCAAATAAGTGCAGAAAAGCTAGATCCATGTCATCAATCATCAATAGGTGGCACATTCTAGTGATGCGTTTAAATGCGTACACGATGTATCATTTGCTTGAAGTGGTTGTTATCCTGAGCAAAAATGCTTGGTATGCACATTACATTTGTATGTTCTATGCTGCAATTCTGTTGTTATGGGTGTGGAAAGAAAAGCTAGGCTTCACTGAATATTACGCAGTTAGGCCTAACTTAGTATTACACAAATAAGCACAACTTAGTCTTTACACACATAAGCGTAACTAATGATAAAGATAAAGACAAATGGTTCATCGGATCTGCCAGTATGAGCACTAGGTTCCTGGAGCTGGTGGTATCATCGAAACGCATCAGAATGTTGTGTTTGGCCGTCTTTCATTCTCCTTCAAATAGTACGACCCCACTGATGAGCCAATTGTAGGCCCCCTCCCTCTGATGTGGATTCGGCTCCAGGTCGGATCTAGAGTGTCAACATGATAGGCGCGTGAGTGTGCAGCAAACACACAGTCTTCTATCAACACTGGAAGTGCTGGCACCTCAGCAACAACACCAACATGTTCTTCCTGGACTCTCGTGGTGCCAGCCTCGTAGGTATTTGTAAGCTTCACCAGCAGCAACATTAGCAAGTATTTCGTCAGCTTCACCAGCACCAGCATCACCAAGTATTTCGTCAGCTTCACCAGGAGTAGCAACATCTAGTTCTTCGTCATCTCCACCACCACCAACACCACCACCAGCAGCAGTAGCACCATCAGGGGCCAGGGCTGCCTGAGCAATTACAGGTTTTGTCGTCAGATTGAGGACAAGTATGCCATGAGGGGGTCCTCGTGGCGTGTGGAAGAGAGGGGTGTGAGACGTACGGTGTTCCGGGACGGTGAGCACACAAGTTTACCCAGGTTCGAATCCGCCGGCTTTGGACGGATCCTACTCCTGCTAGCAATCTAATGTCTGGCGAGCGAAATATGGGTTACAAGGGTTTCGCTTGTGCGAGTTGAGATTGTAGACTATTGAGTGCCCTAAAGGCTGTATCTAGGATGTCTTATATAGATATCCGGCCTAGGGTTTACAAAAGAGATCTATCCGGCTACGACTAAGAGTGATTCTGAGTATATCTTGAACTACAAGTAACATTATGGGCCTAACTCGGTAAGTCTTTTGGGACTTCCGTGCGGATGGACTCCGTCTTTCTCCCTAACTGGGCCACCCGTGAAGAAAAGCTCTAACCCGAAGTGGGCCACAATGGTCAGTGAGGAACTATGAGGATACCCGGAAAGTATATCCCCAACAGCAGCCCCCAGAGGCCTCCAAGATCCAAAGTCGGATTTATCATCGTCTAGCTTGATCTTCGGCTTGCAGAATCTTGAAGGGTTCCTGAAACTTCACAACAAAAAATACGATCCGGGTCTTAAAAATAAGTCGGACCTATCAACAGGTTACTCGGATTTTCCAACTTGATTTCAAACTAAGCCGGAATTTGGTCTCTAACGCCACCTGACACAAGACATGGTCAAGTCACGTCATCGGCAGACATCCTTCGGCCGACCTTTAGTGGGTCCGGTTACTGAAGCGCGTTCAATTCGTGCGTGGAGATCGAGGCGACATAATCATCGCGTGGGTCCTTCCCAGTTCCTTCCATGACGCGTGGCGGTTACACTTTAGCATTTGCACGAATCTTGGCGCGGTTAGGTGGATATAAGGGGTTAGGATTTTGTCCTTCTATCTTCACTTGTTCCCTTGCCTTTTCCTCTCCTCCAAATCTCCCCCGCGCGCATAGAGCTCCTCCGTTTTCCCCCACAAAACTCCCAGCGCCGCCCATCCTAGGTCATCTGCCCGCCGGAGAAATGGCTTCTTCTTCCTCTTCCGGCTTGGCAGCAGCGACGGCGACAACTGCGACAGAAGCAGCGACGGAGAAGGAAAGCTTCCGTGGGGTCTGGATCCCCTGCGTGCTTGACGATGAGAAGCTCCAGAACATGGAGAATGAAGGGCCCCTCCACGCCGGCGAGTGGAGGAGCGGCTTCGAGGAAGCCGTCCCCAACCCGCGCGCCGGCGAGCGGGTCCACTTTGGCACCCACCTCGACAGAGGTTTGTCGTTTCCTCCCTCGGAGTTCTTCTCCGAGGTGATTGACCATTACGGAGTTCAACTCCACCATCTTCCTCCCAAATTCTCTCTTAGAGATGAACGCTTACGCTTCTTTGTGTGAGGGCTTTCTCGGTATTAGGCTGAGTTTGACCCTATTCTGGTACTACTTTCACGTCCGGAGAAATTCTATCACTGCCGGTGTTCCTTACATCACTAGTACTATTAGTTTTTCACTTAGACGCAAGCGCACATATCCCAAAATCCTAGCTAGTGACTCGGTCAAACAATGGCCAGCCACATTCTTTTATCATAAGGATATTCCAGCTCCCGACAAAGCTACTGCTTTGCCAGCTTTTGTTGACGGAGCTGCCATGGCCCAACCGTGTTGGGACGAGGCCGCTCCAACTCTCAGTGACGATGTGATCCTTTCTAAGAGGCGGGCCGAATATCTGATCAAACATAAGGGACTAAAGGGATCTGACTTGGTCCAATGCTGGGTCCCATGCCGGATCCCGCCCCTTCAGTACCATGGAGATCGACTGATGCACTCCATCATGTCGTCCAAGAAAGACTCCCTTCGCATCAGCCCCGAAGCCTACACCACGTAGGGCTATATAAGCCAGATCAAATGGCTGATCAGGGAGCGAATCGAGAGGAGGATCCCGGAGGTTTCTCTGGATATGCATACGGCGGAAAACCCCGTAGTGCCGGTAAGATTCTATCAGTACACCTTTTTATGTGTTTCAATCTTTGAGTTATACTACAATACTGATATTTTCTTCTTTTCAGCTTGCTGACCTCCCCGAGTCGGAATTTGCTCCGCTCGAAGGATATCCTACAGAGTTTTCTCAGGAGACATAAGTGGTACCATTGCCGGATGCTAAGCTCAAGCGCAAAGCTCCGATGGCTATTAATGAAAGGAGGTGCCCGTCGTGAAGAGGTAACTTTCAATCACAACTTCTGCCTTTGTGCTTTAGTCGAATTTCCTTCCGAGATGTAATGTTTCCGACTCTATTACATTCTCAGAGCTAAACCTCTCATCAAGGGCAAGGGGAAGGGAACTTCTTCGAAACCCTTGTATTCAGACGAAGCTTACCATAGATTCTCCTGCCGTGGCTCCTCCGACTCCTGCCCCTCAACCTTCCACAACGCCGGTGATCATCCCTTCTCTGATCGTCGCAGAAGATCCGGCTCCTTCAACGGAGCCTGCGATCCTTGAATCGCAAACGGACGTCACCATGGGTGAGTCAGGTTTAGATAAGGGTGAACCCTCTTTGGGTAATGATCCGTCGGCAGAAACCTTCGCCGAAAACCTTCTCAGCAATCCGGGACTTGCCAAGTTTGGCCTGTCCCAAATCTGTTGAAGAGATCGGCTGGCCAGGCAATGCCTGGATAAAAGTACCTTATCTGCCGAAGAAGAAGTGCAAGAAAAAGAGGATGTCAAGCACTCTAATCTTCTTGAACAAGTGCTTCTTCGCAACGAGAGGATCAGGTCCGGGGAGCTTCCAACTGCTCGTGTGACCCCTCTGACTCTCGCTGAGAAGGTTGCAGTTGAAGTGAACGCGAGTTTAGATAAACTCACTCGCGAATAATATGTAAGTCGGAATTCCAACTCCTGTTTTTCCTTTATTTCATATCATATCCTCTAGCCCCCAAGCATGAAGTAGGATAAATAATCCGGGTTTATGCTTCCTTAGGATGCCAAAGAACGAACTAGTGTAGCCCCAAGGCTCGTGCTGGTATTATCAAAAAATATTATCCCGAGTCTTTAGTAGCTTTCTGACTTTGGGTATTCTGACTTACAGAAAGTATATTCCTATAACCAGGATTTGTTGAAGAATGTCTGTGATAAGCGGAGAGAGATTAGAGCTCTCCGACTTAAAAATGCTGAACTTAAAGTTGCTAAGGATGAAGCCGAAGGTAAACATTCCGAGACTCAAACCTCGTCTTTGTGTTTTCAATGTCGAATTTTTTCATTGAACTGTTGTTCTTTTTGACTTACAGCACTGGTGAAACAATCCTTTGCTATGATTGAAGAGGCTGAGAACCTCAAGACTTTGGTGGTGGAGAATAAGGTCTTCGCCAAGAGCTGGACCAGCTTAAGGAGGATCATGAAAAGATCATTGCTCAAATCCTTGAGTCCTCCTCCTTGGCTACTGATGAGTGTGATCGCAAGATCGCTGCTCAAGATCAAAAAATCACAGACCTCCATAATGAGTTGTGTAGAGAGAGGGACCTCTCCGAGGCACTCCGGGCTGAACTCCAGAGTCTTCGGGAAGAGAAGACCAAAATTGACGACATCATTTTCGGTACGTTCCATCTGTCTGACTTGTCTTTTTTCTTCGACTTCTTTCAATGTCGAATTTCTTTTAACTGCTTTTGTCTATAGGTCCTCTGAACATGACGGACTCCACCTCCGCTGAGCCCCGCACCCACCGGCTTACCCAAGTCGGTGACCTACTTCATGACTTCCGCCAATCCCTTGAGGACACTGGCGAAGCTCTCAAGATTCCGGCCATGCATAGAATGTCGGATTTTCAAGTGCGAGACAAGGCAAAGGATATGCCACAACTTGTCCAGGATTGGAATATGTTATGCTATGGCAGGCGGTGCAAAATGCTCTCACCATGGTCATGAGCCACCATGGAAACATGGAAATATGGCAAGTGACCAGAGGGTACTGCAAAGTAGAGGAAGATGGCCAGGAGCAGGACATTAAAGCATCATGGACTCCTGCACCGGATATGGGTGTCACGTGGATGATTTGACCAGCTACAAGACTCCTTTCTTCACCCGCGTGGATACTCCACCTCCGCCTCCAGAAGATTCAGCAGAAGTTTCCGACGATGAACGCACCATCTCGGATGTGGACATCTCGGAACGATATCAAGGCGGTGTATCCAGCGAGCCGGCAGCTCCTTCCTCTCCTGCATCACAGATTAACAGAAATATTTGTGTTATTCTGAAAAACGTGACGGGCCTGTATATATGCAGTACTATTATTTTGCTAGTGCTAAGTTTTTTATCTATTCGGCACTTTTGGCTTTAAATTTTTCTGTGCGTGAAATGTTTTTCATAAGCACTTGTACTTTTTCGTATATACTTATCGTTTATCGGCTTTACGCCTCATCCCTTTCGTGGCGGCTAAACCTTCAGCCGGAAACTTTGCTGAAACAGCGAGCTCAATCGTTTAAACTCGGAAACAAAGCCGGCTTCCAGTACCAACAATTCACTACTCGAAAAATGCCCGCATCCAGCAATTAGACAAATAACCAAAGTAAAGACTAGAAACTTTTGAGTTATACCCGAAGGTAGCAATTTTAGAATCGGAAATCTAAACCAGAACGAACATGAGCATAAAATACTTTCAAGTATTCTGGGATTTTCGACTATGACATGCTCATTTGGAAATAAGATGGTAAAAAACTTCTCAGAAAAACTTGAGGCAACCAAAACTTTTATTTCTCTCAGAGCATGTACATATATATGATTACGAAGAAGGATAAACTAAGAATAAAAGGACGTAGCTGAGCAATATTCCATGGTCTGTTTAATTCATCCGGATTTGTACTGCCTCCAACTTTTTTTCTCTTCTTAGTAGCAGGTCTTTATTTGACTGGCCTCATGTCAGTTAAGTAGTACGATCCATTATGCAATACTCGACTAACTAAAAAGGGCCCTTCCCATACTGGGGAAAGTTTTTGCTTTCTTTGTTGCACAAGCCGGAGAACCAAATCACCTTTATTGAAAGATCTATTTCAGACTCTCTAGCTATGATACTTGCGTAACTTCTGCTGATAGGCTGTAGATCTCTTTTCAGCAACGACGCGAACTTCTTCGACTAAGTCGAAATCGTTTTGTCGAGAAATCTCGGCATCCTCTTCAATATATGCGGCCACTCTAGGAGAAGTATGAATTAAATCACTAGGAAGAACTGCTTCTGCGCCATTGACCAAGAAGAAAGGTGTGTATCCAGTTGACTTTTTCGGAGTTGTTTGTAAACTCCATATTATAGAGGGTAATTCCTCTGCCCAAGCCCCCGCAACACGTCGTAGTGGTGCTTCAAGTCTCGGTTTTAGGCCTTGTAGGATAAAATCATTTGCTCTTTTGACTTGTCCGTTAGCCTGTGCATGTGCGACTGACGCAATGTCATGCCAGATATTTTGCTCGTTGCAGAATTCAGCAAATTCTCCCATCGAAAAGTTAGTCCCGTTGTCCGTGATAATGCTATGCGGATAACCATTCCGGATTATAACATCCTCGACAAATCTTTTGGCTGTTGCTCCATCACAACTTGTAACAGGTTTAGCCTCAATCCATTTGGTGAATTTATCCACCATCACTAAGAGGTGAGTAAATCCACTTGGAGCTCGTTTAAATGGTCCTACCATATCAAGCCCCCAGACCGCAAAAGGCCATGTTATGGGTATTGTTCGTGACTGATCGGTGGAACATGAGCTTGTTTGGCGTACTTTTGGCAGCGTTTACACGTCTTGACTAATCGTTCGGCATCTGCCTGAGCTGTAAGCCAGAAAAATCCGTGTCTAAAAGCTTTTGCCACTAAAGATTTGGCTGCAGCGTGGTGACCACACTCGCCTTCGTGGATTTCTCTTAAGATTTCCACTCCTTCTTCCGGAGACACGCAACGCTGAAAAACCCCAGAAACACTCCATTTATGGAGCTCACCTTTAACAATAGTATAGGCTTTCGCTCGTCGGATAATCTTCCGGCTCAAAACCTCGTCTTCGGGTAATTTGCCATCTACTAGATAATCTAGGTAGGGTTGAGTCCAACTGGGAATTATAGCCAGAACTGCTATTAGAGGTGAGTCGGATTTGGTCGGATATTCCTCATCTACTCCCTTTATTGAGGGAACTTTGAGGTGCTCTAAAAAAGCGCCATCCGGGACCTCTTTCCGTGTGGAGCCTATCCGAGATAGTGCATCTGCTTCCTCGTTTTCTGCTCGAGGGATGTGTTGAACCTCAAACCCTTCGAATGATTTAGATAGATCATCCACGACAGCTTTATATGCTGCCATGTGTTTATTTGCATTACAAATATCCGACACTTGTTGGGAAACAAGATCCGAATCTCCGTAACACATCAAACGTCGGATTCCAATATCCTTAGCAATCCGGATTCCATGCAGCAGTGCTTCATACTCGGCAATATTGTTTGTCGCTGTGAACTGGATCTGCAACACGTATAGAAGTTTATCTCCTTGGGGTGATTTGAGCACCACTCCAGCCCCCGAGCCCCCTCGAGCCTTAGACCCGTCAAAGTAGAGGGTCCAGTATTCCGACTCAGGGAGGATCATGTTCTCCTTTGTCTCTGTCCAATCAGCGACAAAGTCAGCAAGGATCTGGTATTTGATTGCCGTCTGAGGTTTATACTCAATGTCAAAAGCTGAAAGCTCTATGCCCCATTTGGCGACGTGTCCTGTGGCATCACTGTTGTTGATTATATCTCTCATGGGAGTTGTGCTCACCACGGTAATTGGATGCTCCTAAAAGTAGTGTCGTAACTTACGAGATGCTAGAAAAACACTGTAAGCCAACTTTTGATAGTGTGGATACCGCTATTTTGATTCTGTCAAGACCTCGCTGACAAAGTAAGTCGGACGCTGCACCAGGTGTTCCTGATTTTCCTCTAGTCTCTCCACCACCATGACGATACTAACGACCTTATTAAACCGTGACAAGATAGATCAATATCGGTTCCTGAGATTTCGGTGCTGCAAGGATAGGAGCAGATGAGAGTACTTTCTTCAGGTCTTGTAGTGCAGCTTCAGCTTCGTCGGTCCAAACAAAATTCTTGGTCTTTTTCAGGAGTTTGTATAGTGGTGCAGCTCTCTCACCAAGCTGGCTTACCAATCGACTGACCGCAGTGATGCAACCAGTTAATCGTTGTACGTCCTTCAGGCGATTTGGCCTGGAAATATTGAGTATAGCCTTGATTTTGTCCAGGTTCACCTCTATGCCTCTTTGAGACACGATGACACCTAACAATTTTCCGGCTGGTATTCCAAAGAAGCATTTCTTCGGGTTAAGCATGATGTTGTATTTTCGTAAATTGGCAAACATTTCCTCCAAGTCAGAAATCAGCATTTCCTCCTTTTTGGACATCACCGCAATATCATCCACGTATGCATGTACATTGTGTCCGAGTTGGTCGTGGAGGCAACGCTGCATCGTGCGCTGGTACGTAGCTCTTGCGTTCTTCAGCCCAAAGGGCATCGTAACAAAACAGATGGTTCCGAAAGGGGTTATGAATGAAGTTTTGACTTTGTCATATTCCTTCATTCGGATTTGGTGATAATTGCAATATGCGTCGAGAAAAAAGAGGAGTTTCGAGCCTGCCGTAGAATCAATAACTTGATCAATTCTAGGCAGAGCAAACGGATCTTTTGGACAAGCATAGTTCAAGGCAGTATAATCAACACACATCCTTAAATCAGTGGTGTCCTTTTTAGGGACCATTACAGGATTGGCTGACCACTCAGTGTGGATGACCTCTTCTATGAATCCGGCTAACTCGAAAGGTGCTAGTTCCTTAGCTATTGCCTTACGCTTTTCATCGCCCAAACATCGTAAGGACTGTTTGACGGGTTTAGAGTTCGGGTTTACATTTAGAGAGTGCTCGGCAAGTTCCCTAGGTACTCCGGTCATGTCAGATGGCTGTCATGCAAAGATATCTTGATTTTCTCGGAGGATCTTGACGAGCGCGCTTTCCTATGCGCTACCGAGGCCTATGCCTATCTGGGTCACCTTGGAGGGGTAATCATCCTTCAACGGCGTCTTCTTCATCTCTTCTGACTCCTTGAACTCCGGGTTTGGCTTTGTCACCTCCTTCTTTGTTGCGGGCATCTCGGACGGATCTATGCTCTTCTTGATCTCCTGGTACTCCTGGGCATGCAGCACGGCTTCAGCAAAGGCAGGATTTCCATCCTCGCACTCTCGCGCTTTCTTCGGGTCTCCCTGATGGTGATCACGCCGTTGGGACCTGGAATTTTCATCATATTGTAAATGTAACACAGATGAGCCATCAAAGCCCAGTAAGCCAGACGTCCGAATATAGCATGGTACATGCTCCTAAACGGGACCACTTCGAAGGAAAGTGCCTCCGTCCGATAGTTCTTTGGAGTTCCAAAGGTTACATCCAAAGTAATCTCTCCCAGGGAATTAGCTTGTCTTCCTGGGACAACTCCGTGAAAGATCACATAGCTATGGTTCAGCTGTGTTTCCGAGATCTTCATCTGGCGTAGCATTTCGACATAGAGAATATTGATACTGCTACCACCGCCTATGAGGGTCTTGGACAAACCATAACCGTCAATAAGTGGATTGACGATTAAGGCGTATTTTTCTCTCCTGTGTAACTTAGGCGGATGATCAGCGCGGTCAAATGTGATTTCCACTTCCGACCAGTCCAAGTATTGGGGGAAAACTGGAACTATTGCATTGAGCTCGTGTAGAACTGCTTTTTTGACCTTTGCTGGTTGAGATCCGAGGAAAATGACATAAGTGTCCTTCTTGGTGGGAAAAGTTTTCTTCCCTTCCGGCTTGGGATTTGAAGCATCAGCTTCCTCCATGTCGGAATCTTCCTTGGTCTCTTTTTCTTTTTTGGGGTTCTTCTTTCCCTCCTTCCGCTTAGCTCTGTAGCCCGCGGTATCATCTCTTTTTATGTCGTCATTGAAACGACATTCGCTGTTGGTGTGGGATGAGCCCCCATTGGCGTCTAGGTGATGCACACATGGGTTATTGGCAATGTCGGCCCAAGAGTAGGTTTTGCCTGGTTGCTGGTCTCCTCTACCTTGGACCCTTGAAGTCCCACGGCCAAGCCCGCGGCCTCCACCGCATCCTCCTCGTCCTCTAGACCCGAAAGTAGCGATGTGGCCTGCGTTTCCGTGTTGGGTTTCTCTTCTGAGGTATTTTTGCGCTTATGAGCTTGTTGCTTTGGTTTTTTTGCCGACTGTGGCACAGCTAGGGCATTGAGTAAACCCTCTGCATCATCGTCAGCATCTGGATACTTGCCAACTGGGTTTCTATCATTTCTCCCAAATCAGTGACCTTGTCACACTTCAAGCGATGGCGTAGTAGACCGATTGGGAGTCCTGCGATGAAAGCTTCAATCGCAGTTTGATCATTTACTCCTTCACAGGAGTTCTTTGTGTCGATCCATCATCCAATGTAATCCCGGCAAGTTTCTCTGGCCTTCTGGGTGCAACGCTATAGGTCTCTGACCGTACTGGGCCTCCGATACGTGCCTTCGAAATTCCAAAAAAAACGCACTTTGCATGTCATACCAGTTATTGATGGTGTTCTCCGGAAGTTCATTGAGCCATGATCGTGCCATCTTCCGCAACATAAGTGGGAGATATCGGGTTGTGACCAGGCTGTTTTCGCCTTTAGCAATGCAGCAAGCTTGGAAAAAATCCTGTAGCTAGGTATCTGGCCGAGCAATGCCGTCGTAGGCTTGGATGTGTCTTGAGATGGCAAATCCTTCCGGAATCTTATAGCTCTGATGCTTGGTCCGAAGCATTTTGGGCCCACGTAGATATCATCGTTTTTGTAGCGCCGCGCCTTTATGTTGCAATTAATCCTGTGCCTTGCGTCGTTCGAGGTAGAGATCGTCCCGAATGTCGGTTGTGGCTGCGGTGCCTTGGAGCCGGACTTCGTCTTCTACCACCACCTCCTCCGCCACGTCGTCCTCCTTGTCCCCCTTGAGAGCCGTTGTGATGACTGCTTGGTGGAGAGGGTGGGGCAGCTGGATTGTTTCCGGCTGATCGTCGGCCTCCATCCGGAGTGTCATTATTCCGGTTCCAGGGAGGGTCTTCACTATGACGAGCCCCCTGCCGGCTTGTGGCAGCATGGTTTCCGTCGTTCCTTCGTCCGTCGTTCCCACCGCGATGAGGGTCAGCCGAACGGCTTGCATGTTTAGGAGGTGGCATTTTTTGATGATCCTCCTCCCGACGTTTCTCTTTATCTTCTCCCCTTAAATCGCTCGATTCTCGTCGGTGAGGGTTCCTCGGATACAGTGCAGCAATGGCCTCTTGCTCGGCCGCTGGAGCGACGTCGCGCCAGCTACGTGTAGGTTTGTGATGCTGTCCTGATGATCCGGTTCTAGAGTAGTTGTCTTCGCATCATTCGGAACGGCGATGCTATTCCGGACCATGCTGGGGCCTTATATCATTCCAGGCTGAGTCCGTGTGACATTGGTCAGATTTGGATACCAGCTTTCCACTTCCGGATTTTGCAGCCATCTGTTGCTCCAGACCCTTAGTGAGTAGCTCGATGCCCAATCAAACCTGTTCTGGGCCTGGGTTATTTGCCAGGATATCTCGAGCTGCGACAGTGTTTTGTACCGGTGTCGGATACACCAGATCTCCTTTGCTGTTGAGACGAGGCATCCCCGGATCTCCTTCAAAGAGGACCCTGTTTACTTCCGGAAATTGCCCATCACGCGTGTAACGATTTCGGGTCTTCTGATGCAACCGAGACATGTAATCCTTGGTTGACATGAGCTTGTTTTCCTCCTGGATGTTCTTTGCATCATCCAGGAGTTGTTGTCGACGCGCTTATAGGGCTTGGGCCCTTTCGTCCAGCTCTTCAGCAGTAAGTTCTGCAGTTGTAGGGATAGGTGTGGTTAATGCAGCATCGATGAGTTTACGTGCACCTTCAGTGATCACGTTTCCATCCACCGATTCTTTTTTTTCTGGCTCTTCGGGGATAAGTTCTCCATCCGAGTATTCCTCATATTCCTTGGCAATCACCTCCTCTGTCAGAGGGTGTTTTGCCGGGATCTTGTTCTTCTTGTTCCTCTTCTTTGCCTTCTTGGCAGCGCTGGTAGCAAAGGCAGCTTTGTGTCCGTTTCCCGGAGTCAGGCTCCGATTGGTACTTTCGGACATTTGGACCTCGGGATTATCTCCGACGTCCATGTCATCCTGCGCTTTGGGAGAGTGTTCCCCGGATCCTTCATCCATGGTTTCTCCTTCTTCTGCAGCTTTGGAGTTATACTCCTCTTCATATTCCGCAGAGAACTTTCGGAAATCTGCTGACATCATTGATTCATCCAAGGATGCGGGTACGTCGGCGTTTGTTCCAATTGCCTCCAGCATAGAGTCGGTGTTTTCTCCAGCATCGGCAGAGCCGGATCCGGATCCCACATATCCGACAAAGTGCGACACGTGCTTCCTGCGGTACCTCAGGATAGGCCTGTCAGTCCCGGCGTCATCAGAGCCGGAATCAGTGTCGTTGACTTGCTCCTCCTGAATTTCGACTTCCACGGGTGGGTCGATCTGGGATCCGGCTTCTCTGAGGAGATCCACTCCAGATTCGACTTGGGCCGTTAGGTCTTCTTCAGGCTCGGATTTCTCCACTATCTCCGCAACTGGTGCGGGCTAGGTGGGATTAGGGTTTTCTGAGATCCGGAACTCCGCCGCCTCCATGGACAAAGGGGACCTAGAAGATTCTTCTGCCTCTATCATCACCGCTGGGGTGGGTGGGGCAGGTTCAGCGAAACCGATGTACACATCGATCTCACCAAAAGACATGATTGTGTAGGTAGTCACGGCCTCTCTAGCCGGAATCCAAGTCTTGTCGAGAACGATGAGAGGGACATCGCTGGTGTAGAGGATACGATCAACGGCGATAGTGTCGCCGATTCCGATTCTTGCAGATTCCGCTCGGAACGCAGATCCGAAGCTCACTTTCCCCACGGTGGGCGCCAACTGTCATCAGATTGAGGACAAGTACACCATGAGGGGGTCCTCGAGGCGTGTGGAATAGAGGGGTGTGAGACGTACGGTGTTCCGGGACAGTGAGCACACAAGTTTACCCAGGTTCGAATCCGCTGGCTTTGGACGGATCCTACTCCTGCTAGCAATCCAGTAATATGGCAGAGCCGGAATATGGGTTACAAGGATTTCGCCTGTGCGAGATGAGATTGTATACTATTGAGTGCCCTAAAGGCTCTCCCTAGGACGACTTATATAGATATATGTCCTAGGGTTTACAAAAGAGATCTATCCGGCTACGACTAAGAGTCGGTTACAGAGTACATCTTGAACTACAAGTAACATTATGGGCCTAAGTCGGTAAGTCTTTTGGGCCTTCCCGTAGCCGGATTGGACTCCGTCTTTCTCCCTGACTGGGCCGCCCGTGAAGCAAAGCTCTAACCCGAAGTGGGCCACCCTGGTCAATGAGGAACTTTGAGGATACCCGGAAAGTATATCCCCAACAGGTTCAACAGCTCCAGGGGCTCCGACAAAGAAAGGGTAGTTGATCCCAAGAAACACAGATTGTCCCTTCAGATTGTTGACTCTGCTCCAGACTTGCTCTACTGGGTCTTCGGATGGGCATGCGGACCTCGAGAAAACGTGACACCGCAGCGATGGTATGAAGAAAGTTGTGTCCCCATATGTTCTATTGTATCACCAACGGTGTTTAGTGCTCCCCTGATATGAATCCACATGAGTTCATCATACTGTTCCATGTTGTCTCCGAGAGGTCCCAGGAACCAGCGCCGTGTCCCAAGTTCAGCATCTGCTACTACATCTTCGATGACCGTAGCTGGAATGATGTGTGGGGCTGTGTGGGTACCTGCGTGTTACTAATAGTCAGTAAGCAGAATTTTGAATGGGATTTTACATGCTATATGACACCATGACTCACCCCAAATGGATGGCTCCCAAACACGCACGTCACCGCTAGGTTCAGTGACCGCATAAATGCGTTGCGGTCTGTACAAAGAGTAGCCGTAGGTGAAGACGGCGTCGACATACTTCTCCGGCCATAGGAAGTCGTCTCGCAAGACTGTCCATTCCTTGTCTTCTAGGCATCTAATGAATGTGATTGCCTTGTCGAACACCGCTAAGAGGTCATACTCCCAGTTCTTCCACGCCCCCTCCCGCGGTCTATGTGGGAGTTGTACCTTCACGAGGTCAACTTCTTCCATGTTGAACCTGTAAGCGAATTCGGAAAAGGGCGGCAGCCACCCGCTGTTGAATGCACTAATGCCGACACCCCTCAAAGATGGCACTGCAAGTCTCTTCGATTTGTAGCCATTTTTTAGAGTCCAAGTACTGCCATCCTGTGATAAAAGGACCAGCCACTCGCCGTTGCCACCCACCCAGTTCTGGTCATCTTCCATTTCCATCTCTTCTTCTTCCTTGATGTTCACCACTACTGATTCGGACCACTTATCCAGCAGCATCAGTTTTGCATGAATATTCTGTAGAGTTTGTTGTCAGTTGGTACAATAAACTAGCATGGATTCCATTGCAGATACAATTTGACAACTGGGCCTTCAGATTACAGTACACAAAAAATCGCCTAAATACGAGTGTCTCCTTAGATATCGCCTAAATTGTGCCCGTGTCACTATGAAGCTACTCAATATATGGAGTAGTAGCAGAGCCCCCAGAACAAACTCCTGACGATGATCATAATTAAACAGCTCGGGGCATAGCAGCCTTAAATCGTCTAATCTGTTTGTTTTTATTTTAGGAAACAGAATATCACCTAGCAGGCATTCCATTGCAAAATCGAAATTGACAACTCGTCTATCACCTAAAGTAAGATTGTGTCACTACGAAAATACCAGAATATCAGGTACGAGCAGAGCTTCCGCTGTACAGAATAGTCTTAAATGGTTCGATTTGTTCAAACCGCGCGTGCACACAACACGTTCGACGAAAGGAACATAGGATTCCGATGAGAGTTCAGCACATATGAATCAACGATATGAATGAACGAATAAGCTAGATAGTGGAACTTACGTGGCCATCGCGGTCGTCTGGCCATTTGATGTTATCGGTGTAAAGAAGGCCTGGCGTGCCGAACGGTTGTTCGTCCATGTTCCGCATCGTCACGCGGTAGCCAGGGATGCAGCGAGCAAGGCGTACGGCTGATATGATGTCCAACTCCGAGGCGATCCTGTGCACGTTCGCAACACTAAGGTTCGGCCATCCACAATCCTCGCGGTAGCGGTCGCCCTGGCCGTCCGTGTTGTCGTCGCATGCCTTTCGCTTCAGCCTGCTGCTACCCCAAGCTCTACCCATAGGGGCAAATGGAGTCTGAAATCCAGTAGATTAATGGAGGCATTGTGATAAGGAGGCGGATGGATTTGAGAGGGGGTGGAATCAGGGATGGGGGCAGTTGTTCGAGTGGGGAGTGAATCTGCAAGGAACCGCCACCGTCGCCAGTTCTCGTCCGTGTGGAAGAAAAGAATGGGGGCGTAATTATTGAGGGCGGGCACCATAACCGTCTAGAGGAAGTGAAAAAATAAATCGTAAAAGGGAAATGTGTGCCCCGCCTGTTAGTGAGTGAAGGTCAGCACGCGTAAACGTGCCTACGTTTGAATTGATTCCACCGCATGCAAGTGGCGCAGAACAAATTTTAGGAAGTGATAGCGTCGACGTGTAAAACCGCCGTTTTTCGCCACCTTCAACCTACTACGAATGGTCGTGCACCATTCCAGATATTGGTAAGGGTGGTTCCAATCTTTCACTTCTCCGTCTCATTTCCTCCTCCACGGCCTCATCGTCTTTCTCCTTCATGGCCTCATCCATTTCCTCCACCACTGCATCACTCTCTTCCTCCGTATCCTTTCCCTCTTGCCTGTAGTCATGGACGCTCCGGACGTCCGAAACGACGTTAGGCAAGAAACTGCGCACTTCGACATCGAAGTACATGGCGGGAAGAAGATCGATGTCGTCTACACCACCAACCCTCGGACGGTGAGGAACACTCTGAATAATTACACGACTTTCCTGTAGTTCGAAGAAAATAGGTTCGTAGGTCTCGACCTCAAGTACAGCAGTGATCACCGTAGGATTGCCGTGGTGCAACTCTCCATGAAGGGGCACATCCTCGTATACCATCCTTTTTGTCAGAAGGGGGCTGACGGGATCTGGTAGACTTTGCTGTCTTTTTGTTCCTAAACCGTCTGTTTGCAAAAGTTATTGCTATATTATTTGTCTGAATTCATTTTCATGCAGGTGGGGCGAAAGCATTAGGGATCAGTTTCATGACTTTCTCGTGAACCAGCACATAACATTTACCAGTGTTGACATCACGAATGATAGTAAACTTCTTGAAAGCCCGACTGTGAACATTAGAGTCCCAAAGGAGTGCATAGTGGACATCCGGTAAATTTACTAGATCCCAGGGACGAAGGGCGGCAAGACCGGGATGGTCGCTCTTGCCTCCGAACTCATAGACCCGTGGTACGCTGACATGAAGGACAGGTTGCCGAGATATTCGTGGTGGCGTTTAGGGCACAATTACTTGGAGGATAAGCCACTTTTTGAACCTAATCTAAAGTATGCTGCAATTAACGGGTATGTTAGCCACGAGCTGTACCGCTAAATTGTAAAATCTCGTTCCAGGCATCACATCATTGAACCACCACCAAGGCAGGTTGTATGTCCCAGATGCCGGAGTGTAGATGAATCTACAAACCGGGGCTAGAGACCAAAGGGATCCTGGGATCGGTTGCCTTCTCCAACAGGCTGGGATGTAGACTATTAGTGCATGATTGTTGTGTTTATGAAAACATGTTATTTTATAAGTAGACTATGTGAGCAATTACGAACTGCTGTGTATTACCTTTGTCAAACTATAATCTGGTTTATGACTATATTCGTCTCTATAATCTGGGTTTGGTTATGACTTATGACTGTAGCACACCTTATGCATGTCAGTCCTGGATTCTGCCGCATGCAAATGGCACAGACAAAATTTGTAAGATTGAATGTTGAGCATATAAAAGGGGGAATGTAATTCATACAGGTTAAGTAGCTAATAGCACAGGGGTCATACGAGCTTGGTTCTTACACACAGAATGCTTAGATAATACATGCGAGATAAAATACAGGCGAGATAAAACTAGGAACAGAATGCGAAACTACTAGTGGTAAACATCACACTCACCCACCCGCCAGATCCTGTTGAGCATCTAGTAGCAGACATACGCGTCCCTGGCTGCGTACTTGATCGCATCGTAATCTAGGTCCCTCCACTCCCATCGCTCGTGTAGATGCTTCAGGAACTCGATTGTAACATCCCAAAACTTTAATCCAAGCTTATCAAAATCCAAATCATCAAATTTAGGGTTAACAAAAAACTTTTCCAAATTCAAAATGAAAGCATTCGTGTGTATGTGCATTTAATTTAGGAATTGATTTGAATGGCCATGGTTGTGTGATTCTTTGCTTGTAAAATGTTTCTTAGGTGAATTAAACATCATCTAAAATCATTCCCAAACTTTTCCCAAAGAAAAATAACTCAAAAAGAATAATGGAAGTGAATGGTCATTTTGGCCAAATTAACTATCATGCCTACTTTGTCTAGTCCTAGTACTCAAAACTTAACAGAAACATGTGTGGATCTTTATACCCCTTGATAGTACACATAATGAGGTACCAAGGCCCACTTTGTGATCTGCTAAAATCTTTCAAATGCTAATTTTAATGGACAGTTTAAAATTGTATCTATTTCATATTGGAAGATCCCACTATTTCAAAAAACACTCAAACAAGCTCAATTTTTAAAACCCAAGCACCCACAGAGTCTCAAGCTTATGCCTAGAAAACCCACCAAAAATCTTTTCAAAATTCCAAAGTTTATTTCTTGCGGCCATTTAATCAAACACTTGGCAGGCAGGGTTAACCTCTAAACCATAGCTCACTGTTTTGAACAGGGTTTTGCCCCCATTTGATCTCCATTTAATCCTTTGGTCCCCTCATGATCTAACCATACCATTAGCACCCATCCCCCTTGTCCCTAGCCACAGTGCCAAGCCACCCCGAGCACTAGCTCGCCGGCCCACCATGAACTCGCCCTAGCAGACCACCTCCCTCTCTGTCGCCATGTCTAGGAGGTAGCCAGGACACCACCGCCACCCTCTGTCCCCTTCCCGAGCCAAGCCCAGCAGTGGACCACCGAGGAGAGCCCGCGCCCAGTGCCACGGCGCCATGCTGAGCACGCGCCAGAGCGCCGCACCCGACATGCGTGCACAAGCCGCCGCTCGACCGCAGCCCGCGCCCACCGCTCCACCACGACCCAGGGAACATGGCGGACACTCCCGTTCACCGCCCAATGAACCAAAACCACCACTCGCCATGGACACCGCTGCCTCTGCCACTCAGAGCGCCAGCTGCCCCCAACCGCATACCACCGCCCCTAAGCCAGCATTGAGTTCCTAGAGCACCACCAGGAGACTGCCCATTGATCTCCACCCTTATCCATGCCGCTAGCCGCCCATAGCCATGTCGCCACCGTCGCCTGCCCATCCCTCTGGGTCTTGCCGTCGAGCCTATAAAAGGAGGGCACCCCCGGCTGTTTGAAGCACACCACTCCACTCCCCTCACCTCACTGACCATTCCCCACCTCTAGCCGGAGCAGCACGAGCACTTGCTCGCCGGAATTTGGCCGGAGTAGCCCGCAGCAGAGGAGGAAGGGGCGTTGTTGATTGCGACCACCCCCGGAGATGCCTCGACCATCCATGAGCTCACCGTCGA
This sequence comes from Avena insularis, assembly GCA_023614405.1. Classification (NCBI taxonomy): domain Eukaryota; kingdom Viridiplantae; phylum Streptophyta; class Magnoliopsida; order Poales; family Poaceae; genus Avena; species Avena insularis. Next base: position 378,323,879 of record CM042686.1, read on the forward strand.
CCACCAGTCCGTTTGATCGCCGTGCCGTCGTTGCTGGAGCCCTGGTACGCCCCCTATGCACCCCCACCAAGCCGCTAGGGTTCGAGCTTGTTGGCGACAGGTCTGTCGTTGACGACAAGCCACAACCATTGATCCTCATTCTAATCTAACAGCCCACATCACCCTGTACTGCTTCGCGTGTTATGAGCCGCTGACTTGTGGACCCCCCAGTCAGTTGAGCCCCGCGCCGCAGAGTGACACTGGGCCGGCCCATTAGTGTTTTCCGCGCGACCCAGTTAGTTTGAATTATGATTTTCCTTTTTAGTTTAAACTTAGTTCTGTCTCTGAGTTTGAAAATCAATTCAGAGAGTTTAACAAATCCAAATTTAATGAAACCAATTTTTCCTGAAAGGTATTAAAAAGATCTATCCAAGCCCGTTGGATTTAATCCAATTAGAGTTATAGATGTCTCCTAGTAGAAATAACAAAAGAGAAGCATTTGCACCTTACAACATTTTTATAAAATCAACTTAGATAAGTTTTGAGTTGATTCCAACTCTCAAAAATCACATTTCATCATATCTATCGAAATATGTAATAATATTAAGGTTTACCAGCAGTGACTTGGGACTAGTACCAAAATAATGCTATATAGGCATTTCTAGTCACTTTAAATCATTAAATATTGAACTTAAACCAAAGTAATTATGATCCAACCTTTAAATCACATTCCTACATGTTAGAATATGTGGTGATGACATGTGTCCACATGATCCCATATTTTAAGTGGTGAATATTAAATCTTAGTTAATTTCTCAATGAGTAGAAATTACTTTTCTAAATTTAAAAAGAGTGAAACTATCAAATTAAACTTGTGATGCTTGAGATGATAATAGATCATCAAATGTGTGCCTTAGAATGCTAATTAGACTAGTTATGTATTGTTTGGTGATTGTGTACTCCGAATGTATTTATAGACGATAGTACCGACCAAGCTTTCAAGGAGGAGGAGTTCTACCAAGAAGAAGAAGAAAACTTCAACCACTACACCAACCAAGGCAAGCCACCATTAGCAATGCAAGCTAACACTTGCAAGTATAATGCTTAGCAAGCTAGGATTAAACTAGATGGTTTAGAAAAGATGTTGTAGGCATGCTTTGGTCACACTACTTTGACTATTGGATACCCCTAGTTTTACTTACAAGCTTTACTTCCTTTATTTTACCCAAAGTTCTTTACTTGTTTTGAAGGTAGCATAAAGAGTATAAAACTTGACCTATTTAGAACTCTTTAGATGTCATTCTATGGCATGAGATTGATCCCACCATTTCGACCTTAGTGAACACTCTTAACTTAGTAGTTTAGAGTAGATCAAAAACTTGAGTCACTTTAGATGGGAACACTTGGTGAAAATGAATTGTGAAAACCTTGGAATGATGAGTCATTCTATTGAAATGTTTTGACATGTGTTTAGAAACACAAATGGTTTATGATGGTGAAAATGTTGAGGCATGAGCCTTAACCCTTTTATAAAACTGATGGTTGGATTCGGATGCGATACCATTCCAAATTTACCGTACAACCACACTACCTAAATTGGGTAAGGCTTAGCTGGAAATTTATATGCATTAGTATTAGTTCCTCATGGAAAGGTTTGAGCTCAGGCTACCTCTCAATGTTGTCCACCTATGCAGTGCCCAAGATGACTAATGGTCATGGTTGGGAGGCCATGCTCATAGGAGAGGTGCTTATACTAGGGTGTGTAAAGGGAAAGTTATGTTTGATTATCTACATACTAAGTATGATGATTCAGGGTTATCCCTGACAGATGTATCGAATCTTGTGGTGAAAGTGTACCACCTTTGCAGAGTGTCAAACTATTCGAATAGCCGCGTCCGCGGTTATGGACAGTTGGAATGGCCATACTGTTTCGTTGTCAGATGTTTTCCAAACAACTTATGAAATGAATGATGAATCTTGACTTGACCACAACAGGGTTGTGTTTATAACAATAGCTTCCCAACTTAAGTGATTCTAGAACTTTATTTTATGTTTCTTTGCTTCAGAACTCAACTTAGGTTTCAAACTTAACTTTATAGTTAAACTTAGATTTAGCACTTAACTTAGAACTATATTACTTGTTAGAGGTAGTTTGCGAGTACTTAAAGAGTACTCATGGCTTTTGTCCCTGGCTATTCTCATGGCCAGACTATGAGGGAGACTATCAAGATGATGGCCAGCAGGACGGCTATGATAACTAGGACTATCTTCCTTCACAAGATTGCTCGTGCCCTCAAGATGGACCCCACTGCTACGCTTATCTTTTATTTCCACTATTTGTTGTAGTAAGACTGGATCATGAGATACTTATTTGTGTAAGACCTTATGTATGGTTTGTAATGGATGATGTACTGTGATATCCGATCCGTTATGTCTCGCAAAAATGGTAATCCCGGGATTGCGAGGTATGGCATAACGAGCATCTGGGATTAAAAAACGGGTGTTGACAAGTTGGTATCAGAGCCATCCTGACCATAAGAGACCCTAGTTAGAATGGACGTTCAAACCAAAAACTTAGTTTCAAAACCAAAGTGAGTATTTATGAAAAACTATCTCCTCTCTTATCCTTGTGAACTCATTCTTTCTGAAAACAAAATCATGTTCCTCAAAATTCTTACACTACTTAAAAATTTGACACACTTGATCACTTCACTAATTTACTCATCGTTGATTCTTGTAGATGGAGACTCAGTTTAGCAAGTTTTACTAGTTGGGAAATGGAGGTCAGCTGATCTTCGAGAGGGATATGGACTCACTATCGGAGTTACTGGGACGCCCACATCCGGAGTTTCTTGGAGCTCAACTTCTAGGACCCCTAGGAGGAGACTTACAGTGGCTAGTCACTATGGACCTTAGAGGAAGCATCGAAGCACCAACTTCTGGGAGAATTCAGTTCTCCGTGAGAGAGAACAACTGGCTAGATGGATTAGCCAGGGCAATGCATGAAGCTCTCGCACGTGTATGTGCCCTCAGCGTCAACAAGATCCAAGGAACCCATTTTGCCCACTATGCAAGACGTGACTTCATGGGAATGCCGATGGAGATGCCAAGTCACCCAGAGTTGAGGCGTCAAGTGGAGAATCTTGACTTCTTGCTGCATGACAGACGGTAGGAACTAGACAATGCTAGGGAGTTAGCCAACCAGAACCGTGCCATTGCCAACCAAAAGGCCCAGAATTTTGCACTCCTTGTCTAGGATCACCATTCTCTTCGCCACCAGCGTGCAAAGAAGGATAGAACCATCGCCCGTCTTTGTAAGAAGGTGGCCGACCTTGAGAAGACCGTCAAGGAGAAGGAAGCTCAGCTTGCAGCAAAGGAAGAAGAAGATGAGGGTGATGTCATCCAGGGAGACATGGATTCTTACCTCAGCAACGATGATGACTTTCTGGAGGAGGATGCCGTGGACTTCTACACTGATGATGAGGACTCCGACTTCATCGACGATGAGTAGATGCACTAGAACACTATCGTATCATGAGATGTATCTGTCCCACTGTATCGTAGCTTGCATAATGGTTCTTCAAACCATCTGCTTTCCTTTGATTGTTGTGGTGTGTATTGTAGTGTGTTCTTGTTGGCATGAATGAAAATGAAGTTAGTTGAAAAACCTGAGTCTAACTCAAAGTTTTAGCTTTGAAAACCCAAAACCATGAACCTTAGAATTTCCCTCTTACCCCTATATCATCTCAATCTTTAGATGACTCATAGAAACCAAGGAGGGAGCAGCTCGTCGCAAGACCCAATGCTACAAATCTTGCAGAATCTCATCGCAGACCATGAAGCAAGCAGGGCGGAGCTCCAAGCTAACTTGGCAACACTCCAACAGATCACCTAGATGGCTCTCAACAACCAAGGGCATGGAAATCAGGATCATTAAGGATCCAAGCTGAAGAATTTTCAGAACACCAATCCCCCAATCTTCAGCCAATCTGAAAACCCATTAGATGCTGACGACTGGTTGCAGACCATGGAAAACAACTTAGAGGTTGCAAGAGTTGATGAAAATGAGAAAGTTCTCTGTGCCACCCACTACCTGGCAGGAGATGCAAGAGCTTGGTGAAATAGTATCCGCAATATGAACCATGGTCAAGTGATGACATGGGAAGCATTCAAAGTCAAGTTCAGCTGCACCCACGTGCCGCAAAGTCTACTCAACAGGATGAGAGATGAATTACGTGAATTGAAGCAAGGAAGAATGACTATGGTGGAGTACTGTGATAGATTCCTGTCACTTGCTAGATATGCACCTGATGAGATCAACACGGAGACCAAGAAGAAGGAGAGATTCCTGAACGGACTGCATGATGAGATGCAGACAGTTCTCGTCAACATCCGTTTCGAGGATCTCGAAGAGCTAGTCCACTCTGCCATTCAGATGGAAGGGAAGATTAACCAGGCAAACGACAACCACAAACGTCGTATGATGCAGCAATCTGGATCCGGCAGTCACCAGATGTACCGTCCCAACCCCTCATCGGGATACGCACCTAGGAACAACCGACCCCCAACATCTCGCCCAAGCTACCCCAACCGTAGCGGAGGCAATGGGAAGCCCGGAGGAAACAATCACAACTCTGGCAATGCCAACAATTTCAACCATGCACCTCCCAAGAGCACTAGCAACAACAACAACAACACTGCACCCAGAATTGGCAGCAATGCTGTACCTGTCGCAGACAAGGACAAGTCCCATATCACTTGTTTCGAGTGTGGAGTGAAGGGTCACTACTCCAATGAGTGTCCCAAGAAGATTGCAGCCAATGCCAATGTGAATTCCCTAGTTCAGCAGCAGCGCCGTGTTCAACCAGGAAGAAGATTTGCCCCAGGGAACCCGCACAACCGCAACGGCCGTCTCTTCCACATGAATGCAGAAGAAGCCCAGGAAGCGCCAGACATAGTGCTAGGTATGTTTTCTGTCAACTCAGTTTTAGCAAGAGTATTGTTTGATTCGGGAGCATCGCATTCATTTGTCACCGAAGAATTTGCATGCACTAGTAAGATTCAACCAACCAATCTGAAGCATGTCATGATAGTTCAAATGCCCGGTTCAACAACCAAAGCTAGAAAATTTTGCAAAGTTGTGCCTATCAGAATACACGGGATAGATTTTTATGCCAACCTAATTGTACTTGGAACCATAGGATTGGAAGTAGTACTAGGTATGGACTGGATGTCTAGGCATAAAGGACTGATAGACTGTGCCAAGAAAGCCATCACCATGACCAGTAGTTCTGGAGTAACATTAGAGCATATCTCTGAAACCTTACCCCGTCAATTCAAGTGCAACAAGAGTGTAGCCCTGCCCACCATAGACCAAGTCAGAGTAGTCTGTGAATACCCTGACGTATTCCCAGATGAATTGCCAGGTATGCCCCCGGATAGGGATATTGAATTCATTATCGAACTAATCCCTGGAATCAGACCCATAGCCCAGAGACCCTATAGCATGAACCCCTCAGAGTTAGTGGAACTGAAGAAGCAGTTGGATGCCATGTTCGAGAAAGGCTTGATTCAACCAAGCGCATCGCCATGGAGATCACTAGTGTTATTCGTCGACAAGAAAGATGGAGGAAACCGTCTGTGCACAGATTACAGAAAGTTGAATGACGTCACTATCAAGAACAAGTACCCCTTGCGAAAGATAGAGGATCTATTTGATCAGTTGACTGGATCCCAGGTATTCTAAAAGATTGATCTTAGGACTGGTTATCACCAACTTAAGATTCGTGCAACGGATATTTCGAAGACCGCCTTTACTACTCGCTATGGTTTATACGAGTATACGGTTATGTCTTTTTGATTAACCAATGCCCTGCTTATTTCATGAATCTCATGAATAAGATCTTTATGAATTTCCTAGATAAGTTTGTAGTTGTGTTTATCGACGACATCCTTATCTACTCCAAGTCAGAAGAAGAACATGAGCAACATCTGAGAATTATCCTAGAAACCTTGAGAGAGCATCAGTTATATGCCAAGTTCAGCAAGTGTGAGTTCTGGCTGAAAGAAGTAGGATTCCTAGGACATATTGTGTCTGTCGGAGGTGTTTCTGTTGATCCCGCGAGATCAAAGATGTCGAAGAATGCAAAGCCCCAACCACTCAAACCCAAGTCCGTGCATTTCTCGGATTAGCAGGATACTACCGCAAGTTTCTAGAAGGATTCTCAAGCATCGCCAGACCCATGACCCAATTGTTGAACAAGGACAAGAAGTTTGAATGGACAGACAAATGTGAAGCCAGTTTTTAGGAGTTGAAGAAGAGATTAATATCAGCCCCATATTGATCATGCGGACATCAAGAAGCGCTTTTGATGTGTATTGACGCATCCAAGATTGGTCTAGGATGTGTTGTGTAAGAAGTCAAAGTCATCGCGTGTCTCTCGACAACTGCAAAGATGAGCGAGAACTATCTGACCCAATATCTTGAGCTAGCAGCTGTGGTTCTAGCGTTGAAGACATGGCGTCATTATTTGATGGGTATTCGCTGTGAGATTTACTTAGATCGCAAGAGCTTAAAATATATCTTCACTCAGAAGGAGCTGAACATGAGTTAAAGGAGATGGATAGAGTTAATCAAGGATTATGACCTTGACATTCACTATGACCCTGACAAAGCCAATGTGGTAGCGGATGCTCTTAGCAAATTGCCGTGTAGGCTAAACACCATGATCAAGGAGAAGCAACCAAGTTTGTATGAAGAGTTGGAGCAGTTCAGAACTGAATTAGTTAGCAAAGGGTTCTTAGCTAGCATTGAACTTCAACCCACTTTGATTAGCCAAATCAAGGAAGCCCAGAAGGGAAATGAAAGTATCGACAGAATCAAACGTCGTATTGGTACATGAAAGGTACCTGGATTCACCGAAGACAAAGAAGGAGTATTGTGGTACAAAGGACGTATCTGTGTGCCAGCAGATTCGGAGTTGAAGCAAGTTATCATGAAGGAAGCTCATGATTCTCTTTATTCTATCCACCCCGGAGGAACGAAGATGTACTAGGATTTGAAAGAGCAATTTTGGTGGCATAAGATGAAGAGAGAAATCGGACGCTACATCGCCAAGTGTGACATATGTCAAAGAGTCAAAGCAGAGCATCAGAGACCTGTAGGACTATTGCAACCATTGCAGATTCCGGAATGGAAATGGGATTCTGTTGGAATGGACTTTATCACCGGTTTGCCTACTTCTAGTAGGGGAAATGACTCAATCTATGTCATAGTTGATAGACTGTCCAAGGTAGCCCACATTATACCTGTCAAGACTACCTATCAGAGTGTGAAGTTAGCAGAGCTATACATCGCTAGAATTGTTAGTCTGCATGGAACCACCAAGACCATAATATCAGATCGAGGAACCTAGTTTACCTCGAGATTTTGGCAAAAAGTTCAGGAAGGATTAGGAACCAAGTTGAACTTTAGTACCGCGTATCACCTGCAAACTGATGGACAGACTGAGAGAGTCAACCAGATCCTAGAGGATATGCTTAGAGCTTGTGTGTTGGAATACGACTCAAAATGGGAAGACTGCCTTCCTTTCGCAGAATTCTCATATAACAACAGTTATCAAGCTAGTTTGTAGATGGCACCATTTGAATTCCTATACGGAAGAAAGTGTCATACCCCTTTGAATTGGTCGCAAGTAGGAGAGAGTCAGATCTTTGGACCCGACATCCTCAAGGAAGCGGAAGAGAAGGTTCACAAAGTCCGTGAGCACCTCAAGACCGCCCAATCCAGACAAAAGAGTTATGCTGACAAGAGAAGGAGAGACCTGACTTTCAATGTCGGAGATTTTGTATATCTCATGGTTTCGCCATTAAAGGGAACTCAACACTTTAGTCTGAAAGGAAAGTTAGCCCCCAGATATATCGGGCCCTTCAAGATTCTGAACCATCGAGGAGAAGTATCGTATCAACTGGAACTGCCCAAAGAGATTTCAGCCATCCACAATGTGTTCCATATCTCGTTACTTCACAAATGCCTAGAAGTGGCCGAGAACACTGAAGTTTTCAAGAACATCGACCACTGGGCTATAGAAATCAACAATGACCTGACCTATCGGGAAGTGCCCATCCGTATCTTAGAAGAAGCCTACAGAACCACCAGGACCAGGAGTAGCAAGTTTCTCAAGATTCAGTGGAGCAACCCTAGTGAAGAGGAAGCCACTTGGGAGCGCGAAGATTACATTAGGACAGAGTTCCCAAATCTCTTTAGTTCCTACTTTTCTTTGTAAATCTCAGGACGAGATTTTGTTTAAGGGGGGAAGGTTTGTAACATCCCAAAACTTTAATCCAAGCTTATCAAGATCCAAATCATCAAATTTAGGGTTAACAAAAAACTTTTCCAAATTCAAAATGAAAGCATTCATGTGTATGTGCATTTAATTTAGGAATTGATTTGAAATGGCCATGGTTGTTTGATTCTTTGCTTGTAGAATGTTTCTTAGGTGAATTAAACATCATCTAAATCATTCCCAAACTTTTCCCAAAGAAAAATAACTCAAGATGAATAATGGAAGTGAATGGTCATTTTGGCCAAATTAACTATCATGCCTACTTTGGCTATTCCTAGTACTCAAAACTTAACAGAAACATGTGTGGATCTTTACACCCCTAGATAGTACACATAATGAGGTACCAAGGCCCACTTTGTGATCTGCTAAAATCTTTCAAATGCTAATTTTAATGGACAGTTTAAAATTGAATCTATTTCACATGGGAAGATCCCACTATTTCAAAAACCACTCAAACAAGCTCAATTTTTAAAACCCAAGCACCCACAGTTTCTCAAGATTATGCCTAGAAAACCCACCAAAAATCTTTTCAAAATTCCAAAGTTTATTTCTTGCGGCCATTTAATCAAACACTTGGCAGGCAGGGTTAACCTCTAAACCATAGCTCACTGTTTTGAACAGGGTTTTGCCCCCATTTGATCTCCATTTAATTCTTTGGTCCCCTCATGATATAACCATACCATTAGCACCCATCCCCCTTGTCCCTAGCCATAGTGCCAAGCCACCCCGAGCACTAGCTCGCCGGCCGACCATGCACTCGCCCCAGCAGACCACCTCTCTCTCTCGCCATGTCTAGGAGGTAGCGAGGACACCACCGCCACCCTCTATCCCCTTCCCGACCCAGGCCCAGCAGTGGACCACCGAGGAGAGCCCGTGCCCAGTGCCACCGAGCCATGCCGATCATGCGCCAGAGCGCCGCACCCGGCACGCGTGCACAAGCCGCCGCTCGATCGCAGCCCGAGCCCACCGCTCCGCCACAACCCAGGGAACACGACGGACACGCCCGTTCGCCGCCCAACGCCCCACAGCCACCGCTCGCCGTGGACACCGCCGCCTCTGCCGCTCAGAGCGCCAGCTACCCCCGACCGCATACCACTGCCCCTAAGCTAGCATTGAGTTCCTAGAGCACCGCTAGGAGATCGCCCATTGATCGCCACCCTTAGCCATGTCGCTAGCCGCCCGTAGCCATGTGGCCACTGTCGCCTTCCCATCCCTCTCGGTCTCGCTGTCGAGCCTATAAAAGGAGGGCACCCCCAGCCGTTTGAAGCACACCACTCCACTCCCCTCACCTCACTGACCATTCCCCACCTCTAGCCGGAGCAGCGCGAGCACTTGCTCGCCGGAACTTGGCCGAAGTAGCCCGTAGCAGAGGAGGAAGGGGCGTCGTTGATTGCGACCACCCCCGGAGCTGCCTCGACCGTCCCTGAGCTCGTCGTCGACCACCAGTCCATTTGCCCGCCTCGCCGTTGTCGCCGGAGCCCTGGTACGCCCCCTATGCACCCCCACCGAGCCGCTAGGGTTCGAGCTCGCCGGCGACAGGTCCGTCGTCGACGACAAGCCACAGCCATTGATCCTTATTCTAATCTAACGGCCCACATCACCCTGTACCGCTTCGCGCGTTATGAGCCGCTGACTTGTGGACCCCCTTGTCAGTTGAGCCCCATGCCGCGGAGTGACACAGGGCCAGCCCATTAGAGTTTCCCGCGCGACCCAGTTAGTTTGAATTATGATTTTACTTTTTAGTTTAAACTTAGTTCTGTCTCTGAGTTTGAAAATAAATTCAGAGAGATTGACAAATCCAAATGGCATGAAACCAATTTTGCCTGAAAGGTATTAAAAAGATATATCCAAGCCCGTTGGATTTAATTCAATTAGAGTTATAGATCTCTCCTAGTAAAAATAACAAAACAGAAGCATTTGCACCTTGCAACATTTTTATAAAATCAACTAAGACAAGTTTTTAGTTGATTCAAACTCTCAAAAATCACATTGCATCATATCTCTCTAAATATGTAATAATATTAAGGTTTACCTGCAGTGACTTGGGACTAGTACCAAAATAATGCTATATAAGCATTTCTAGTCACTTTAAATCAATAAATATTAAACTTAAACCAAAGTAATTATGATCCAACCTTTAAATCACATTACTACATGTTAGAATATGTGGTTATGACATGTGTCCACATGATCCCATATTTTAAGTGGTGAATATTAAATCTTAGTTAATTTTTCAATGAGTAGAAATTACTTTTCTAAATTTAAAAAGAGTGAAAATATTAAATTAAACTTGTGATGCTTGAGATGATAATAGATCATCAAATGTGTGCCTTAGAATGCTAATTAGACTAGTTAAGTATTGTTTGGTGATTGTGTACTCCGTATGTATTTATAGACGATAGTACCGACTAAGCTTTCGAGGAGGAGGAGTTCTACCAAGAAGAAGAAAACTTCAACCACTACACCAACCAAGGCAAGCCACCATTAGCAATGCAAGCTAACACTTGCAAGTATAAACTAGATGGTTTAGCAAAGATTCTTTAGGCATGCTTTGGTCACACTACTTTGACTATTGGATACCCCAAGTTTTACTTACAAGCTTTACTTCCTTTATTTTACCCAAAGTTCTTTACTTTTTTTGAAGGTAGCATAAAGAGTATAAAACTTGACCTATTTAGAACCCTTTAGATGTCATTCTATGGCATGAGATTGATCCCACCATTTCCACCTTAGAGAACACTCTTAACTTTGTAGTTTAGAGTAGATCAAAAACTTGAGTCACTTTAGATGGGAACACTTGGTGAAAATGAATTGTGAAAACCTTGGAATGATGAGTCATTCTATTGAAATGTTTTGACATATGTTGAGAAACAAAAATGGTTTATGATGGTGAAAATGTTGAGGCATGAGCCTTAACCCTTTTATAAAACTGATGGTTGGATTCGGATGCGATACCATTCCAAATTTACTATACAACCACACTACCTGAATTGGGGAAGGCTTAGATGGAAATTTATATGCATTAGTATCAGTTCCCTCGCGAGAGAGGTTTGAGCTGAGGCTACCTCTCAATGTTGTCCACCTATGGAGTGCCCAAGATGACTGATGGTCATGGTTGGGAGGCCACCCTCATTCGAGAGGTGCTTATACTAGGGTGTGTAAAGGGAAAGTTATGTTTGATTATCTGCATACTAAGTATGATGATTTAGGGTTATCCCTGACAGATGTATCGAATCTTGTGGTGAAAGTGTACCACCTCTGCAGAGTGTCAAACTATTCAAATAGCAGCGTCCGCGGTTATGGACAGTTGGAATGGCCATACTGTTTCATTGTCAGATGTTTTCCAAACAACTTATGAAATGAATGATTAATCTTGACTTGACCACAACAGGGTTGTGTTTATGACAATAGCTTCCCAACTTAAGTGATTCTAGAAATTTATTTTATCTTTCTTTGCTTCAGAACTCAGCTTAGGTTTCAAACTTAACTTTATAGTTAAACTTAGATTTAGCACTTAACTTAGAACTATATTACTTGTTAGAGGTAGTTTGCGAGTACTTAAAGAGTACTCATGGATTTTGTCCCTAGCTATTCTCATGGCCAGACTATGAAGGAGACTATCAAGATGATGGCCAGCAGGACGACTATGATAACTAGGACTATCACAAGATTGCTCGTGCCCTCAAGATGGACCCCACAATTACGCTTATCTTTTATTTCCGCTGCTTGTTGTATTAAGACTGGATCATGAGATCCTTATTTGTGTAAGACCTTATGTATGGTTTGTAATGGATGATGTACTGTGATATCCAATCCCTTATGTCTCACAAAAATGGTAATCCCAGGATTGCGAGGTATGGCATAACGGGCATCTGGGATTAAAAACCCGGGTGTTGACATCGATTTTCATGCCAGCGTACTCGCGGTCGATGATGTCGGAAGCGAGTCTAGCCATGTCGGCTTTCCCCGTACCGCCATTCGAGTACCTCCACAAACGTTGGAGATCGACGTGATTGACGACATGAACGAGGAGATCCTGTTCTAGATTCGGAGTGTCGTTCTTGATGTCGAGGCTGGCGAAGTAGATCTCCGTCCTGTGTAGGAACTCGCGAAGCTCCGGGCATACAGATTTGGCCCTACATACGTGATATAGTAGGCAGTGGTTGCGCATGGACAGCTGCAAAAGCGCCGTCCTCTTCCTATCTCTGGTATACTTGAGGTCAAGGCCGACGATCTTGTACCTGTCCATCGGCTCCTGCAGCCACCGCTCGTACATTGCAATGACCTTCGCTACCTCCGCTGACGCATATGTGTGGACGACCGTCAGCTTGGTGGTGCCATGGGGGGTGACGGTGTACTCATCGGTGTAGTCGCTCCCATCGCCAAACACGCTGTACTCTGCGTCCATGGCAGCAGCTAATGCGGCGGCGGTAGCCTAGGGTCGGTAGCGGTGGCTGGGACTGGGCGTGGAGGTGGAGTGATCTGTTGCGGTGGTATGGCCAGGCGGAGACGGTGCCTGTGGTAGCATCGTTGGTTCTTGCGGTGGCGGCGCCGGCAGAAGGAATGAGTTGGGGATTTTTCCACAGTGATGTGCTGAGGAGACAGAAGGCGATGCTTAAATTCCGTTTACCAATATTCCGGTCATACCCATGCGGAAGCAAGTTTGACCGGGTGAGCACCGATGGTTTCCAATCCTAGCGATTAAATTCAGCGTCCGTCCAGGTAGGCGATGGGATGGGTGTGCGACGTGGGTTTGGCGTGGCAGAGACCGGTCACGTTGACACCATCCCGTTGCCGATCCGCAGCGGGTGCACGGTGCTGACATGACGTAACGTGATAGGACAGAAGGAAGTGTATAGTTATTATTAATTCCTAATAAGTTTAAGAAGTGTAAGCATAGACATCGACCTAGCATCCCTGCACCCAGGGGCAGCCGCCCACCCGATCAGGCCTGTCGATTGCGCAAAGCTTATCCCGAATATGCCAAAATGAAGCTTGTTTGCCCATGCTTCTATAAGTTTCTCTGTAGGCCACTTGTGTAAGCATGCACGATCAAGCAACTTTGCAACACACATGTCGGTGGAAAAGCATTAGGTTTCAACGCACCACATAGTTTAGGGATTTAGAATAGCTACATTGTGGAGCACTAGCCAAATTGCATGGTAAAGCCAAATTCAGCTTTTTGTCAGATTTAGCTATAGCAACATTGTGTCTCGTTTGTCCTCACTTTTACCCTCCCAATATTCCGAAGCCCTCACATGCGCTCGGAGGGGGGTGCCGTCTGGTCAAAGGCTTGGCCATTATGCACGCCATGACGCCTAAAGTGGATTTTTTTTTGTTATTTGGCCTTTTTAAGAGCGCCTTTTCCCCTCTCTCTCTAACAGTTTTGTTTTTTTTGCCCAAAAAGGTAGGGAATCTAGAGCAGCTTCTCTCTTCATTCATTGTTCCTTTTGCGATCGTTGTTCCCCAATCTGGTAGCAAATCTAGAGCAGCAAAACAAACCAGCACCATAAATAAATTCAGTAAACAGAGAAAATATAGATAAAGCAGCTAATATAGGTTATATAGTACGGTACTTAACGAGGTTTGACAATTAGGCTTCTCAGCAGCAGCAGCAGCAGCAGCGGACTGCTTCAACACAGACAAGACAAAAGAAGCTGCTTTATAGCAGCAGCTGATTAGTGGCCCCTCGTGGCCTCTGCCAGGAACTTCACCGCCTCCTCCCTCTGGTGCCTCCTCCACTTCTTGCTGCCCAGCCCCGTGACCTTGGGCACCTTGGGTCGATCGGGGGCATGCGACCCTCCTCGATAGCCACCTTCTGGAGGTTGCGGAGGTGAAGACCGAGCGCCTGGTGCTTGGCCCTGAAGCCGTAGACGTTCATGGACTCGTCGCAGGTCCTCACGTCCTCGGCATGCTTCACGAGAGAGTTGAAGTCCGTGCCGCAGAGCCTCCTAGTGGGGCAGAAGGGGCATCTGTACACGATGTCGGCGAAGAAGTTGTTGTGCTGACCAGACTTTAGCCTCCTCAACACATGATGAGTCGTGGTGTCCTGCGACTCGTCGTCCCTGCGGAGGTCGCTGTTATCCTCCTGTTGGAAAAAAACAGTAGAGTGAAATAAGGACATGATTGAGATACTTTGATTATCGGGATTGATTTTTTGCATAAATTAACCGAATGAGATCTCCCGATTATTCCCCAAATATCAAACCAAATCGAATATTGATCCCAACTACAAACAGGGGGATTCATCGAAAATCGAGACCTAACACAATAGGATTAGCTACTATAAAAAATACGAACAGCCGAGCCCTAATAACATACGATCTAGCATCCAACGATGGGAACGGGGGAAGAACAAGGGAAGGGGAGAAAACCCTGGTTACCTCAGACCACGGGTCGGTGATGCTGGTGTCGTAGGGGTTCTCCGGCCTTATGTAGACAACCTCCTCGTAGGGGTCCCAGCTGAGCGGGATCTGTCCGAGACCGGCGGGGGCCTCCTCACCGGCGGCTACGGCGGATGCGGGGACAGGAACGGGAGGCTCCTCGTCGGCAGCCTTGGAGGCGCCGATGGCCACCACGCTGATCTTCTCCTTCGCCGGTGTGGTTGGGGTTTTGTTGGGCGTTTGCAGAAGGTGATGGGACAATGGAGACGGTTGAGTGAGCGAGTGTGTGATGAGTGGTAGTGGGGAGGCCTCTATTAAAAGAGAAGGGAAGCGGCGTTTCGTTGCACTACCGTGCACCGCATACGCTAATGCACCGTGCACAGCCACACGTGTCCGCTACTGCCCCGTGCGCCACACACGAGTACCGTCAGTCACGTTTTTTCCATCGTGTCTAACCATGGCAATTCAGTTGTACTCAGTTTTGCCCACCAACCGTTGATCCTCTATGATCTAGCCAACAGGATAACCCTTATATCTGTCGGGGGAATCCCTCTATCCATGCAAAATAATGAGTATGCCACCAGAACTTTAACAACATAAACAGATGAACATGAATATATTTTGAAGGGTACAAAAATAGAAATCCACATAGTTTAAGGGTCTAGATACGGTAAGAGAACTAAATATTATTAGTGGCCGGGCCAGCACAGTGACAGGGTTGGTCGGCTAGATGTTGCTGATTCCTATGTAAGGGGACACTAGGACGGTCTTGACATACTCCCTCAGGAACTTGCCATAAGAAGCGTGCTTAGCCTTGGTCGCCGACTTGTGTTTACTAGCTGGGCTTTTACCGATGCCAACCACATGCGGAATCAAGCTGGCAATCCTCGGGTTGACTCTTTTCTTACAGAAAGGGCACCTGAGCTCCTCAAGTCGAGTGCGGAAAGGGATTATCCCGCTGTTGAGCTTCTTCATGACATGGTGGCTCTTGTTGTCCCTGGTCTCCTTGTCAGAGTCCATCTCACATGAATACACCTGTAATGCATGGAATACAAACCGAAATGAGCAAAATAATAAATATATATTCCTTCCACCATTCCAAGTTACTTTCGATGCAATAACATGTCTATACAGGTTCAGCAGTTCATTACGACCGTCTCCCTAAATTAATGTGGTTTGTTTTCTTGGTAACTTATTAATAAATAATGTGGATTCATTTAGAACAAACTAGATCTCTCCATGTACCGGTTCGTATGTTGTATCTAATCATTAGGACTAGATTTTTTTATGACGCCTGGATAGATTAAGCTCGAGCAGAAAATATGAAACATGTAGACATAGATGTACCTCCTGGTACACGAGCGGAGCGTGTTCGTTAAACTCCATGCCCTCATTGGCGCCTCCGAAGTCGCCAGCACCGGCGTGCACATGGTCCCCCAAGGGGTTGAACTGCACGTCCTCCTCGGCCTATGCTGCTTGATGCTCATCCAGATCAGCCGCGTGAAGCACCGCCCCGGCGGCGATGCCCGGACACTCACCCCCACGCACTGGTTTCATGGAAAAGGTTCGTGCAAGTACGTTCAAGATTGTGGGGTTTTGCTGGATAGGGAAGATAGAGTAGTGGATGAATGCGAATGGAGGACCCGATAGGCTAGGTTTTTAATGCGGGGACATTTAGGCCTGCTCGAGGGCCCCAGTTGACAGCTCTTCCGGCTACGGCTGCCGCGTGGAAGGTTCGTGTGGTGGGGGCCTGACAGAAGTCAGAGTGCAGGCG
Source organism: Avena insularis (assembly GCA_023614405.1). NCBI lineage: Eukaryota > Viridiplantae > Streptophyta > Magnoliopsida > Poales > Poaceae > Avena > Avena insularis. Next base: position 378,340,360 of record CM042686.1, read on the forward strand.
TGCTGCATAGTAAAAATAGTATAGCCGGTGGTCCATGGATGACCAGTTGCCGTGCACTAGACTTGTAGCCTTTGCAGACTAGATTAAACATGACATGACCACTCGACGACTTTTTCCATGGACGGCATCGTGTTCCTTCTTGTAGAAGTCTCGTTGAGGGAGACGTCCGTGATGTCTCGCGCTGTCCTGTGAAGGGAGACGTGTGCAACGAGCCTCGTTGGATCACACAAGATCAACGGTTGGTGTGCACGATCCGCGTGACAACTGCGACAACCAATCAGGGCGTAGCAGACAGAGTGGGCATAGGTTTAGGCTTCTACGAAAGAGAGAGAGAGAGAGAGAGAGAGAGAGAGAGAGAGAGAGAGAGAGAGAGATAGAGAGGAGGGGGCAAAGCTGAGTTGTATAAAAATGGAAAGTGGGTGTCTGTTACAATGAAATGCATCGTGGCATACATCAAATTATGCCAAGATAGATCCACTAGAGTTCATTGCATGTGTGTTCTTTCCACAAACCACATATGTATCCACAAGAGTTATTGCATGTGTGTTCCTGTCATGCCACACATTTGGATCAACCAGTGCCATTGCATGCGTGTTCTTATACTAAAACCACATATGTATCCATTTGAGTAATTCCATGTTTGTTCTTATACTAAAACCACAAACCAGCACTAGAGTCATTGCATGTGTGTTCTTTTCCACAAACCACACATGGATCCACTAGACTCATTGCAAGTGTGTTCTTTTCCACAAACAACTTATGGATCAACCAGTGGTCATTGCATGTGTGTTCTTTTCACAAACTACATGTGGACCCACTAGAATCATTGTATGTGTGTTCTTATACTAAAACTAGCACTAGAGTCATTTCATGTGTGTTCTTTCCACAAACCACATATGGATCAACCATTGGTCAGTGCATGTGTGTTCTTTTCCACAAACCACATATGGATCAACAAGTCGTCATTGCATGTGTGTTCTTTCCACAAACCACATATGGATCAACCAGAGTCATTGCATGTGTGTTCTTTCCACAAACCACATATGGATCAACTAGTGGCCATTGCATGTGTGTTCTTTTCACAAACCACTTACGGATCAACCAGTGGTCATTGCATGTCTGTTCTTTCCACAAACCACACATGGATCAACCAGTGGTCATTGCATGTGTGTTCTTTCCACAAACCATACATGGATCAACCAGTGGTCATTGCATGTGCGTTCTTTTCCACAATCCACACATGGATCAACTAGTGGTCATTGCGTGTGTGTTCTTTCCACAAATCACTTATGGATCAACCAGTGTCATTGCTTGTGTGTTCTTTCCACAAACCACATATGGATCCATTTGAGTCATTGCATGTTTGTTCTTATACTAAAACCACAAACCATCACTAGACTCATTGCATGTGTGTTCTTTTCCACAAACCACACATGGATCCACTAGACTCATTGCATGTGTGTTCTTTTCCACCAACAACTTATGGATCAACCAGTGGCCATTGCATGTGTGTTCTTTCCACAAACCACTTATGGATCAACCATTGGTCATTGCGTGTGTGTTCTTTCCACAAACCACTGATGGATCAACCAGTGTCATTGCATGTGTGTTTTTTCTACAAAGCACATATAGATCCATTTGAGTCATTGCATGTTTGTTCTTATACTAAAACCACAAACCAGCACTAGACTCATTGCATGTGTGTTCTTTTCCACAAACCACACATGGATCCACTAAACTCATTGCATGTGTGTTCTTTTCCACAAACAACTTATGGATCAACCAGTGCTCATTGCATGTGTGTTCTTTTCACAAACTACATGTGGACCCACTAGAGTCATTGTATGTATGTTCTTATACTAAAACTAGCACTAGAGTCATTGCATGTGTGTTCTTTGCCATAAACCACTTATGGATACATTAGAGTCATTGCATGTGTGTTATTTTCACAAACCACACATGGATCAACCAATAGAGTCATTGCATGTGTGTTATTTCCACAAACCTTACATGGATCAACCACTAGAGTCATTGCATGTGTGTTCTTTCCACAAACCACTTATGGATCCACCAGTGTTCATTGCATGTGTGTTATTTTCACAAACAACATATGGATCAACCAGTGGTCATTGCATCTGTGTTCTTTTCCATAAACCACATGTGAGCCCACTAGATTCATTGCATGTGTGTTCTTTCCACAAACCACTTATGGATCCACCAGTGTTCATTGCATGTGTGTTCTTTCCACAAAACACTTAGGATCAACCAGTGTCATTGCATGTGTGTTCTTTCCACAGACCACATATGGATCAACCAGTATCATTGCATGTGTGTTCTTTCCACAAACCATGTATGGATCCATTTGAGTCATTGCATGTTTGTTTTTATACTAAAAGCACAAACCGGCAATAGAGTCATTGCATGTGTGTTCTTTTCCACAAACCACACATGGATCCACTAGACTCACTGCATGTGTGTTCTTTTCCAAAAACAACTTATGGATCAACCAGTGGTCATTGCATGTGTGTTCTTTCCACAAACCACACATGGATAGACCATAGGTCATTGCATGTGTGTTCTTTTCCACAAACCACACATGGATCAACCAGTGGTCATTGCATCTGTGTTCTTTTCCACAAAACAGATATGGATCAACCAGTGGTCATTGCATGTGTGTTCTTTCCACAAACCACATATGGATCAACCAGTGTCATTGCATGTGTTTTCTTTCCACAAACCACATATGGATCCATTTGAGTCATTGCATGTTTGTTCTTATACTAAAACCACAAACCAGCACTAGACTCATTGCATGTTTATTATTTTCCACAAACCACACATGGATCCACTAGACTCATTGCATGTGCGTTCTTTTCCACAAATCACACATGGATCAAGCAGTATCATTGGATGTGTGTTCTTTCCACAAACCACATAAGGATCAACCAGTGGTCATTGCATGTGTGTTCTTTTCACAAACCACATATGGATCAACCAGTGGTCATTGCATGTGTGTTCTTTTCCACAAACCACAATATGGATCAACCAGTGGTCATTGCATGTGTGTTCTTTCCACTTTCCACATATGGATCAACCAGTGTCATTGCATGTGTGTTCTTTCCATAAACCACATATGGATCCATTTGAGTCATTGCATGTTTGTTCTTATACTAAAACCACAAACCAGCACTAGACTCATTGCATGTGTGTTCTTTTCCACAAACCACACATGGATCCACTAGATTCATTACATGTGTGTTCTTTTCCACAAACCACACATGGATCGAGCAGTATCAATGCATGTGTGTTCTTTCCACAAACCACATAAGGATCAACCAGTGGTCATTGCATGTGTGTTCTTTTCACAAGCCACATATGGATCAACCAGTGGTCATTGCATGTGTGTTCTTTTCCACAAACCACATGTGAACCGAGTAGAGTCATTGCATGTGTGTTCTTTCCACAAACCACACATGGATCAACCAGTGGCCATTGCATGTGTGTGCTTTCCACAAACCACATATGGATCAACCAGTGGTCATTGCATGTGTGTTCTTTACACAAACCACTTATGGATCAACAAGTGACATTGCATGTGTGTTCTTTCCACAAACCACATATGGATCCATTTGAGTCATTGCATGTTTGTTCTGATATACTAAAACGACAAACCAGCACTAGACTCATTGCATGTGTGTTCTTTTCTAGAAACCACACATGGATCCACTAGACTCATTGCATGTGTGTTCTTTTCCGCAAACAACTGATGGGTCAACCAGTGGTCTTTGCATGTGTGTTATTTTCACAAACAACATATGGATCAACCAGTGGTCATTGCATCTGTGTTCTTTTCCATAAACCACATGTGAGCCCACTAGATTCATTGCATGTGTGTTCTTTCCACAAACCACTTATGGATCCACCAGTGTTCATTGCATGTGTGTTCTTTCCACAAACCACTTATGGATCAACCAGTGCCATTGCATGTGTGTTCTTTCCACAAACCACACATGGATCAACTAGTGGCCATTGCATGTGTGTTCTTTTCCACAAACCACACATGGATCAGGCAGTATGAATGCATGTGTGTTCTTTCCAAAACCACATAAGGATCAACCAGTGGTCATTGCATGTGTGTTCTTTCCAGAAACCACACATGCATCAACCAGTGGTCATTGCATGTGTGTTCTTTCCACAAACCACATATGGATCAACTAGTGTCATTTCATGTGTGTTCTTTCCACAAACCACATATGGATCCATTTGAGTCATTGCATGTTTGTTCTTATACTAAAACCACAAACCGGCATAGAGTCATTGCATGTGTGTTCTTTTCCACAAACCACACATGGATCCACTAGACTCAGTGCATGTGTATTCTTTTCCACAAACACCTTATGGATCAACCAGTGGTCATTGCATGTGTGTTCTTTTCACAAACTACATGTGGACCCACTAGAGTCATTGCATGTTTGTTCTTTCCACAAACCACACATGGATCAACCAGTGGTCATTGCATGTATGTTCTTTTCCACAAACCACATGTGAACCCACTAGAGTCATTACATGTGTGTTCTTTCCACAAACCATACATGGATCAACCAGTGGCCATTGCATGTGTGTTCTTTCCACAAACCACATATGGATCAACCATTGGTCATTGCATGTGTGTTCTTTCCACAAACCACTGATGGATCAACCAGTGTCATTGCATGTGTGTTTTTTCCACAAACCACATATAGATCCATTTGAGTCATTGCATGTTTGTTCTTATACTAAAACCACAAACCAGCACTAGACTCATTGCTTGTGTGTTCTTTTCCACAAACCACACATGGATCCACTAAACTCATTGCATGTGTGTTCTTTTCCACAAACAACTTATGGATCAACCAGTGCTCATTGCATGTGTGTTCTTTTCACAAACTACATGTGGACCCACTAGAGTCATTGTATGTATGTTCTTATACTAAAACTAGCACTAGAGTCATTGCATGTGTGTTCTTTGCCATAAACCACTTATGGATACATTAGAGTCATTGCATGTGTGTTATTTTCACAAACCACACATGGATCAACCAATAGAGTCATTGCATGTGTGTTATTTCCACAAACCTTACATGGATCAACCACTAGAGTCATTGCATGTGTGTTCTTTCCACAAACCACTTATGGATCCACCAGTGTTCATTGCATGTGTGTTATTTTCACAAACAAAATATGGATCAAACAGTGGTCACTGCATGTGTGTTCTTTCCACAAACCACTTATGGATAAACCAGTGGCCATTGCATGTGTGTTCTTTCCACAGACCACTTATGGATCAACCAGTGGCCATTGCATGTGTGTTCTTTCCACAAACCACTTATGGATCAACCAGTGGTCATTGCATGTGTGTTTTTTCCACAAACCACACATGGGTCAACCATATGTCATTGCATGTGTGTTCTTTGCCACAAACCACATATGGATCAACCAGTGGTCATTGCATGTGTGTTCTTTCCACAAGCCACATATGGATCAACCAGTGTCATTGCATATGTGTTCTTTCCATAAACCACATATGGATCCATTTGAGTCATTGCATGTTTGTTCTTATACTAAAACCACAAACCAGCACTAGACTCATTGCATGTGTGTTCTTTCCACAAACCACATAAGGATCAAACTTTGGTCATTGCATGTGTGTTCTTTTCACAAACCACATATGGATCAACCAGTGGTCATTGCATGTGTGTTCTTTTCCACAAACCACATGTGAACCCAGTAGAGTCATTGCATGTGTGTTCTTTCCACAAACCACACATGGATCAACCAGTGGCCATTGCATGTGTGTGCTTTCCACAAACCACATATGGATCAACCAGTGGTCATTGCATGTGTGTTCTTTGCACAAACCACTTATGGATCAACAAGTGACATTGCATGTGTGTTCTTTCCACAAACCACATATGGATCCATTTGAGTCATTGCATATTTGTTCTTATACTAAATCGACAAACCAGCACTAGACTCATTGCATGTGTGTTCTTTTCCAGAAACCACACATGGATGCACTAGACTCATTGCATGTGTGTTCTTTTCCACAAACAACTGATGGGTCAACCAGTGGTCTTTGCATGTGTGTTCTTTTCCACAAACCACATATGGATCAACCAGTGGTCATTGCATGTGTGTTCTTTCCACAGACCACATATGGATCAACCAGTATCATTGCATGTGTGTTCTTTCCACAAACCATGTATTGATCCATTTGAGTCATTGCATGTTTGTTTTTATACTAAAACCACAAACCGGCAATAGAGTCATTGCATGTGTGTTCTTTTCCACAAACCACACATGGATCCACTAGACTCACTGCATGTGTGTTCTTTTCCAAAAACAACTTATGGATCAACCAGTGGTCATTGCATGTGTGTTCTTTCCACAAACCACACATGGATAGACCATAGGTCATTGCATGTGTGTTCTTTTCCACAAACCACACATGGATCAACTAGTGGTCATTGCATGTGTGTTCTTTTCCACAAAACACATATGGATCAACCAGTGGTCATTGCATGTGTGTTCTTTCCACAAACCACATATGGATCAACCAGTGTCATTGCATGTGTTTTCTTTCCACAAACCACATATGGATCCATTTGATTCATTGCATGTTTGTTCTTATACTAAAACCACAAACCAGCACTAGACTCATTGCATGTTTATTCTTTTCCACAAACCACACATGGATCCACTAGACTCATTGCATGTGCGTTCTTTTCCACAAACCACACATGGATCAAGAAGTATCATTGGATGTGTGTTCTTTCCACAAACCACATAAGGATCAACCAGTGGTCATTGCATGTGTGTTCTTTTCACAAACCACATATGGATCAACCAGTGGTCATTGCATGTGTGTTCTTTTCCACAAACCACATATGGATCAACCAGTGGTCATTGCATGTGTGTTCTTTCCACAAACCACATATGGATCAACCAGTGTCATTGCATGTGTGTTCTTTCCATAAACCACATATGGATCCATTTGAGTCATTGCATGTTTGTTCTTATACTAAAACCACAAAACAGCACTAGACTCATTGCATGTGTGTTCTTTTCCACAAACCACACATGGATCCACTAGATTCATTACATGTGTGTTCTTTTCCACAAACCACACATGGATCGAGCAGTATCAATGCATGTGTGTTCTTTCCACAAACCACATAAGGATCAACCAGTGGTCATTGCATGTGTGTTCTTTTCACAAACCACATATGGATCAACCAGTGGTCATTGCATGTGTGTTCTTTTCCACAAACCACATGTGAACCGAGTAGAGTCATTGCATGTGTGTTCTTTCCACAAACCACACATGGATCAACCAGTGCCCATTGCATGTGTGTGCTTTCCACAAACCACATATGGATCAACCAGTGGTCATTGCATGTGTGTTCTTTACACAAACCACTTATGGATCAACAAGTGAAATTGCATGTGTGTTCTTTCCACAAACCACATATGGATCCATTTGAGTCATTGCATGTTTGTTCTGATATACTAAAACGACAAACCAGCACTAGACTCATTGCATGTGTGTTCTTTTCTAGAAACCACACATGGATCCACTAGACTCATTGCATGTGTGTTCTTTTCCACAAACAACTGATGGGTCAACCAGTGGTCTTTGCATGTGTGTTCTTTTCCACAAACCACATATGGATCAACCAGTGGTCATTGCATGTGTGTTCTTTCCACAGACCACATATGGATCAACCAGTATCATTGCATGTGTGTTCTTTCCACAAACCATGTATTGATCCATTTGAGTCATTGCATGTTTGTTTTTATACTAAAACCACAAACCGGCACTAGAGTCATTGCATGTGTGTTCTTTTCCACAAACCACACATGGATCCACTAGACTCACTTCACGTGTGTTCTTTTCCAAAAATAACTTATGGATCAACCAGTGGTTATTGCATGTGTATTCTTTCCACAAACCACACATGGATAGACCATAGGTCATTGCATGTGTGTTCTTTTCCACAAACCACACATGGATCAACCAGTGGTCATTGCATGTGTGTTCTTTTCCACAAAACACATATGGATCAACCAGTGGTCATTGCATGTGTGTTCTTTCCACAAACCACATATGGATCAACCAGTGTCATTGCATGTGTTTTCTTTCCAGAAACCACATATGGATCCATTTGAGTCATTGCATGTTTGTTCTTATACTAAAACCACAAACCAGCACTAGACTCATTGCATGTGTATTCTTTTCCACAAACCACACATGGATCCACTAGACTCATTGCATGTGCGTTCTTTTCCACAAACAACACATGGATCAAGCAGTATCATTGGATGTGTGTTCTTTCCACAAACCACATAAGGATCAACCAGTGGTCATTGCATGTGTGTTCTTTTCACAAACCACATATGGATCAACCAGTGGCCATTGCATGTGTGTTCTTTTCCACAAACCACATATGGATCAACCACTGGTCATTGCATGTGTGTTCTTTCCACAAACCACATATGGATCAACCAGTGTCATTGCATGTGTGTTCTTTCCATAAACCACATATGAATCCATTTGAGTCATTGCATGTTTGTTCTTATACTAAAACCACAAACCAACACTAGACTCATTGCATGTGTGTTCTTTTCCACAAACCACACATGGATCCACTAGACTCATTACATGTGTGTTCTTTTCCACAAACCACACATGGATCGAGCAGTATCAATGCATGTGTGTTCTTTCCACAAACCACATAAGGATCAACCGGTGGTCATTACATGTGTGTTCTTTTCACAAACCACATATGGATCAACCAGTGGTCATTGCATGTGTGTTCTTTTCCACAAACCACATGTGAACCCAGTAGAGTCATTGCATGTGTGTTGTTTCCACAAACCACACATGGATCAACCAGTGGCCATTGCATGTGTGTGCTTTCCACAAACCACATATGGATCAACCAGTGGTCCTTGCATGTGTGTTCTTTCCACAAACCACTTATGGATCAACAAGTGACATTGCATGTGTGTTCTTTCCACAAACCACATATGGATCCATTTGAGTAATTGCATGTTTGTTCTTATACTAAAACGACAAACCAGCACTAGACTCATTGCATGTGTGTTCTTTTCTAGAAACCACACATGGATCCACTAGATTCATTGCATGTGTGTTCTTTTCCACAAACAACTGATGGGTCAACCAGTGGTCTTTGCATGTGTGTTCTTTTCCACAAACCACATATGGATCAACTAGTGGTCATTGCATGTGTGTTCTTTCCACAAACCACATATGGATCAACCAGTGTCATTGCATGTGTGTTCTTTCCACAAACCATGTATGGATCCATTTGAGTCATTGCATGTTTGTTTTTATACTAAAACCACAAACCAGCACTAGAGTCATTGCATGTGTGTTCTTTTCCACAAACCACACATGGATCCACTAGACTCACTTCATGTGTGTTCTTTTCCAAAAACAACTTATGGATCAACCAGTGGTCATTGCATGTGTGTTCTTTCCACAAACCACACATGGATAGACCATAGGTCATTGCATGTGTGTTCTTTTCCACAAACCACACATGGATCAACCAGTGGTCATTGCATGTGTGTTCTTTCCTCAAACCACATATGGATCAACCAGTGTCATTGCATGTGTTTTCTTTCCACAAACCACATATGGATCAACCAGTGTCATTGCATGTGTTTTCTTTCCAGAAACCACATATGGATCCATTTGAGTCATTGCATGTTTGTTCTTATACTAAAACCACAAACCAGCACTAGACTCATTGCATGTGTATTCTTTTCCACAAACCACACATGGATCCACTAGACTCATTGCATGTGCGTTCTTTTCCACAAACAACACATGGATCAAGCAGTATCATTGGATGTGTGTTCTTTCCACAAACCACATAAGGATCAACCAGTGGTCATTGCATGTGTGTTCTTTTCACAAACCACATATGGATCAACCAGTGGCCATTGCATGTGTGTTCTTTTCCACAAACCACATATGGATCAACCACTGGTCATTGCATGTGTGTTCTTTCCACAAACCACATATGGATCAACCAGTGTCATTGCATGTGTGTTCTTTCCATAAACCACATATGAATCCATTTGAGTCATTGCATGTTTGTTCTTATACTAAAACCACAAACCAACACTAGACTCATTGCATGTGTGTTCTTTTCCACAAACCACACATGGATCCACTAGACTCATTACATGTGTGTTCTTTTCCACAAACCACACATGGATCGAAAGATCAATGCATGTGTGTTCTTTCCACAAACCACATAAGGATAAACCGGTGGTCATTACATGTGTGTTCTTTCCACAAACCACATATGGATCAACCAGTGGTCATTGCATGTGTGTTCTTTTCCACAAACCACATGTGAACCCAGTAGAGTCATTGCATGTGTGTTGTTTCCACAAACCACACATGGATCAACCAGTGGCCATTGCATGTGTGTGCTTTCCACAAACCACATATGGATCAACCAGTGGTCCTTGCATGTGTGTTCTTTCCACAAACCACTTATGGATCAACAAGTGACATTGCATGTGTGTTCTTTCCACAAACCACATATGGATCCATTTGAGTAATTGCATGTTTGTTCTTATACTAAAACGACAAACCAGCACTAGACTCATTGCATGTGTGTTCTTTTCTAGAAACCACACATGGATCCACTAGATTCATTGCATGTGTGTTCTTTTCCACAAACAACTGATGGGTCAACCAGTGGTCTTTGCATGTGTGTTCTTTTCCACAAACCACATATGGATCAACTAGTGGTCATTGCATGTGTGTTCTTTCCACAAACCACATATGGATCAACCAGTGTCATTGCATGTGTGTTCTTTCCACAAACCATGTATGGATCCATTTGAGTCATTGCATGTTTGTTTTTATACTAAAACCACAAACCAGCACTAGAGTCATTGCATGTGTGTTCTTTTCCACAAACCACACATGGATCCACTAGACTCACTTCATGTGTGTTCTTTTCCAAAAACAACTTATGGATCAACCAGTGGTCATTGCATGTGTGTTCTTTCCACAAACCACACATGGATAGACCATAGGTCATTGCATGTGTGTTCTTTTCCACAAACCACACATGGATCAACCAGTGGTCATTGCATGTGTGTTCTTTCCTCAAACCACATATGGATCAACCAGTGTCATTGCATGTGTTTTCTTTCCACAAACCACATATGGATCCATTTGAGTCATTGCATGTTTGTTCTTATACTAAAACCACAAACCAGCACAAGACTCATTGCATGTGTATTCTTTTCCACAAAACACACATGGATCCACTAGACTCATTGCATGTGCGTTCTTTTCCACAAACCACACATGGATCAAGCAGTATCATTGCATGTGTGTTCTTTCCACAAACCACATAAGGATCAACCAGTGGTCATTGCATGTGTGTTCTTTTCACAAACCACATATGGATCAACCAGTGGTCAATGCACGTGTGTTCTTTTCCACAAACCACATGTGAACCCACTAGAGTCATTGCATGTGTGTTCTTTCCACAAACCACACATGGATCAACCAGTGGCCATTGAATCTGTGTTCTTTCCACAAACCATATATGGATCAACAAGTTGTCATTGCATGTGTGTTCTTTCCACAAACCACTGATGGATCAACCAGTGTCATTGTATGTGTGTTCTTTCCACAAACCACATATACATCCATTTGAGTCATTGCATGTTTGTTCTTATACTAAAACCATAAACTAGCACTAGACTCATTACATGTGTGTTCTTTTCCACAAATCACACATGGATCCACTAGCTCATTGCATGTGTGTTCTTTTCTGTAAACAACTGATGGATCAACCAGTGGTCTTTGCATGTGTGTTCTTTTCCACAAACCACATATGGATCAACCAGTGGTCATTGCATGTGTGTTCTTTCCACAAACCACATATGGATCAACCAGTGGTCATTGCATGTGTGTTCTTTCCACAAACCACATATGGATCAAGTAGAGTCATTGCATGTGTGGTCTTTTCCACAAACCACACATGGATCCACTAGACTCATTGCATGTGTGTTCTTTTCCACAAACAACTTATGGATCAACCAGTGGTCATTGCATGTGTGTTCTTTTCACAAACTACATGTGGACCCACTAGAGTCATTGTATGTGTGTTCTTATACTAAAACTAGCAGTAGAGTCATTGCATGTGTGTTCTTTTCCATAAACCACTTATGGATACATTAGAGTCATTGCATGTGTGTTATTTCCATAAACCACACATGGATCAACCAATAGAGTCATTGCATGTGTGTTATTTCCACAAACCATACATGGATCAACCACTAGAGTCATTGCATGTTTGTTATTTCCACAAACCACTTATGGATCCACCAGTGTTCATTGCATCTGTGGTATTTTCACAAACAACATATGGATCAAATAGTGGTCACTGCATATGTGTTCTTTCCACAAACCACTTATGGATAAACCAGTGGCCATTGCATGTGTGTTCTTTCCACAAACCACACATGGATCAACTAGCGGTCATTGCATGTGTGTTATTTTCACAAACCACTTATGCATCAACCTGTAGTCATTGCATGTGTGTTCTTTCCACAAACCACACATGGATAAATCTGTGGTCATTGCATGTGTTTTTTTTTCTACAAACCACACATGGGTCAACCAGTGGTCATTGCATGTGTGTTCTTTGCCACAAACCACATATGGATCAACCAGTGGTCATTGCATGTGTGTTCTTTCCACAAACCGCATATGGATCAACCAGTGTCATTGCATGTGTGTTCTTTCCATAAACCACATATGGATCTATTTGACTCATTGCCTTTTTGTTCTTATACTAAAACCATAAACCAGCACTAGACTCATTGCATGTGTGTTCTTTTCCACAAACCACACATGGATCCACTAGACTCATTACATGTATGTTCTTTTCCACAAACCACACATGGATCAAGCAATATAATTGCATGTGTGTTCTTTCCACAAACCACATAAGGATCAACAAGTGGTCATTGCACGTGTGTTCTTTTCACAAACCACATATGGATCAACTAGTGGTCAGTGCATGTGTGTTCTTTTACACAAACCACATGTGAACCCACTAGAGTCATTGCATGTGTGTTCTTTCCACAAACCACACACGGATCAACCAGTGGCCATTGCATGTGTGTTCTTTCCACAAACCACATATGGATCAACGAGTGGTCATTGCATGTGTGTTCTTTCCACAAACCACTTATGGATCAACCAGTGTCATTGCATGTGTGTTCTTTCCACAAACCACATATGGATCCATTTGAGTCATTGCATGTTTGTTCTTATACTAAAACCGCAACCCAGCACTAGACTCATTGCATGTGTGTTCTTTTCCACAAATAACTTATGGATCAAGAAGTGGTCTTTGCATGTGTGTTCTTTTCCACAAACCACATATGGATCAACCAGTAGTCATTGCATGTTTGTTCTTTACACAAACCACTTATGGATCAACCAGTGGCCATTGCATGTGTGTTATTTCCACAAACCACTTATGGATCAACCAGTAGTAATTGCATGTGTGTTCTTTCCACAAACCACACATGGATCAACTAGTGGTTATTGCATGTGTTTTTTTCCACAAAACACACATGGGTCAACCAGTGGTCATTGCATGTGTGTTCTTTCCACAAACCACATATGGATCAACCAGTGGTCATTGCATGTGTGTTCTTTCCACAAACCACATATGGATCAACTAGTGTCATTGCATGTGTGTCCTTTCCATAAACCACATATGGATCCATTTGAGTCATTGCATGTTTGTTCTTATACTAAAACCACAAACCAGCACTAGACTCATTGCATGTGTGTTCTTTTCCACAAACCACACATGGATCCACTAGACTCATTACATGTGTGTTCTTTTCCACAAACCACACATGGATCAAGCATTATCATTGCATGTGTGTTCTTTCCACAAACCACGTAAGGATCAACCAGTGGTCATTGCATGTGTGTTATTTTCACAAACCACATATGGATCAACTAATGGTCGTTGCATGTGTGTTCTTTTCCACAAACCACATGTGAACCCACTAGAGTCATTGCATGTGTGTTCTTTCCACAAACCACACATGGATCAACCAGTGGCCATTGCATGCGTGTTCTTTCCACAAACCACATATGGATCAACCAGTGGTCATAGCATGTGTGTTCTTTCCACAAACCACTTATGGATCAACCAGTGTCATTGCATGTGTGTTCTTTCCATAAACCACTTATGGATACATTAGAGTCATTGCATGTGTGTTATTTCCATAAACCACACATGGATCAACCAATAGAGTCATTGCATGTGTGTTATTTCCACAAACCATACATGGATCAACCACTAGAGTCATTGCATGTTTGTTCTTTCCACAAACCACTTATGGATCCACCAGTGTTCATTGCATGTGTGGTATTTTCACAAACAACATATGGATCAAATAGTGGTCACTGCATATGTGTTCTTTCCACAAACCACTTATGGATAAACCAGTGGCCATTGCATGTGTGTTCTTTCCACAAACCACATATGGATCAACCAGTGGTCATAGCATGTGTGTTCTTTCCACAAACCACTTATGGATCAACCAGTGTCATTGCATGTGTGTTCTTTACATAAACCACATATGGATCTATTTGACTCATTGCATGTTTGTTCTTATACTAAAACCACAAACCAGCACTAGACTCATTGCATGTGTGTTCTTTTCCACAAACCACACATGGATCCACTAGACTCATTACATGTATGTTCTTTTCCACAAACCGCACATGGATCAAGCAGTATCATTGCATGTGTGTTATTTCCACAAACCACATAAGGATCAACAAGTGGTCATTGCATGTGTGTTCTTTTCACAAACCACATATGGATCAACTAGTGGTCATTGCATGTGTGTTCTTTTCCACAAACCACATGTGAACCCACTAGAGTCATTGCATGTGTGTTCTTTCCACAAACCACACATGGATCAACCAGTGGCCATTGCATGTGTGTTCTTTCCACAAACCACGTAAGGATCAACCAGTGGTCATTGCATGTGTGTTATTTTCACAAACCACATATGGATCAACTAATGGTCGTTGCATGTGTGTTCTTTTCCACAAACCACATGTGAACCCACTAGAGTCATTGCATGTGTGTTCTTTCCACAAACCACACATGGATCAACCAGTGGCCATTGCATGCGTGTTCTTTCCACAAACCACATATGGATCAACCAGTGGTCATAGCATGTGTGTTCTTTCCACAAACCACTTATGGATCAACCAGTGTCATTGCATGTGTGTTCTTTCCATAAACCACTTATGGATACATTAGAGTCATTGCATGTGTGTTATTTCCATAAACCACACATGGATCAACCAATAGAGTCATTGCATGTGTGTTATTTCCACAAACCATACATGGATCAACCACTAGAGTCATTGCATGTTTGTTCTTTCCACAAACCACTTATGGATCCACCAGTGTTCATTGCATGTGTGGTATTTTCACAAACAACATATGGATCAAATAGTGGTCACTGCATATGTGTTCTTTCCACAAACCACTTATGGATAAACCAGTGGCCATTGCATGTGTGTTCTTTCCACAAACCACACATGGATCAACTAGTGGTCATTGCATGTGTGTTATTTCCACAAACCACTTATGCATCAACCTGTAGTCATTGCATGTGTGTTCTTTCCACAAACCACACATGGATAAATCTGTGGTCATTGCATGTGTGTTTTTTTCTACAAACCACACATGGGTCAACCAGTGGTCATTGCATGTGTGTTCTTTGCCACAAACCACATATGGATCAACCAGTGGTCATTGCATGTGTGTTCTTTCCACAAACCGCATATGTATCAACCAGTGTCATTGCATGTGTGTTCTTTCCATAAACCACATATGGATATATTTGACTCATTGCATGTTTGTTCTTATACTAAAACCATAAACCAGCACTAGACTCATTGCATGTGTGTTCTTTTCCACAAACCACACATGGATCCACTAGACTCATTACATGTATGTTCTTTTCCACAAACCACACATGGATCAAGCAATATAATTGCATGTGTGTTCTTTCCACAAACCACATAAGGATCAACAAGTGGTCATTGCATGTGTGTTCTTTTCACAAACCACATATGGATCAACTAGTGGTCACTGCATGTGTGTTCTTTTACAAAAACCACATGTGAACCCACTAGAGTCATTGCATGTGTGTTCTTTCCACAAACCACACATGGATCAACCAGTGGCCATTGCATGTGTGTTCTTTCCACAAACCACATATGGATCAACGAGTGGTCATTGCATGTGTGTTCTTTCCACAAACCACTTATGGATCAACCAGTGTCATTGCATGTGTGTTCTTTCCACAAACCACATATGGATCCATTTGAGTCATTGCATGTTTGTTCTTATACTAAAACCGCAACCCAGCACTAGACTCATTGCATGTGTGTTCTTTTCCACAAACAACTTATGGATCAAGAAGTGGTCTTTGCATGTGTGTTCTTTTCCACAAACCACATATGGATCAACCAGTAGTCATTGCATGTGTGTTCTTTACACAAACCACTTATGGATCAACCAGTGGCCATTGCATGTGTGTTATTTCCACAAACCACTTATGGATCAACCAGTAGTAATTGCATGTGTGTTCTTTCCACAAACCACACATGGATCAACTAGTGGTCATTGCATGTGTTTTTTTTTCCACAAACCACACATGGGTCAACCAGTGGTCATTGCATGTGTGTTCTTTGCCACAAACCACATATGGATCAACCAGTGGTCATTGCATGTGTGTTCTTTCCACAAACCACATATGGATCAACTAGTGTCATTGCATGTGTGTCCTTTCCATAAACCACATATGGATCCATTTGAGTCATTGCATGTTTGTTCTTATACTAAAACCACAAACCAGCACTAGACTCATTGCATGTGTGTTCTTTTCCACAAACCACACATGGATCCACTAGACTCATTACATGTGTGTTCTTTTCCACAAACCACACATGGATCAAGCATTATTATTGCATGTGTGTTCTTTCCACAAACCACGTAAGGATCAACCAGTGGTCATTGCATGTGTGTTCTTTTCACAAACCACATATGGATCAACTAATGGTTGTTGCATGTGTGTTCTTTTCCACAAACCACATGTGAACCCACTAGAGTCATTGGATGTGTGTTCTTTCCACAAACCACACATGGATCACCCAGTGGCCATTGCATGCGTGTTCTTTCCACAAACCACATATGGATCAACCAGTGGTCATAGCATGTGTGTTCTTTCCACAAACCACTTATGGATCAACCAGTGTCATTGCATGTGTGTTCTTTCCATAAACCACATATGGATCTATTTGACTCATTGCATGTATGTTCTTATACTAAAACCACAAACCAGCACTAGACTCATTGCATGTGTGTTCTTTTCCACAAACCACACATGGATCCACTAGACTCATTGCATGTGTGTTCTTTTCCACAAACCACACATGGATCCACTAGACTCATTACATGTGTGTTCTTTTCCACAAACCACACATGGATCAAGCATTATCATTGCATGTGTGTTCTTTCCACAAACCACGTAAGGATCAACCAGTGGTCATTGCATGTGTGTTCTTTTCACAAACCACATATGGATCAACTAATGGTCGTTCCATGTGTGTTCTTTTCCACAAACCACATGTGAACCCACTAGAGTCATTGCATGTGTGTTCTTTCCACAAACCACACATGGATCAACCAGTGGCCATTGCATGCGTGTTCTTTCCACAAACCACATATGGATCAACCAGTGGTCATAGCATGTGTGTTCTTTCCACAAACCACTTATGGATCAACCAGTGTCATTGCATGTGTGTTCTTTACATAAACCACATATGGATCTATTTGACTCATTGCATGTTTGTTCTTATACTAAAACCACAAACCAGCACTAGACTCATTGCATGTGTGTTCTTTTCCACAAACCACACATGGATCCACTAGACTCATTACATGTATGTTCTTTTCCACAAACCGCACATGGATCAAGCAGTATCATTGCATGTGTGTTATTTCCACAAACCACATAAGGATCAACAAGTGGTCATTGCATGTGTGTTCTTTTCACAAACCACATATGGATCAACTAGTGGTCATTGCATGTGTGTTCTTTTCCACAAACCACATGTGAACCCACTAGAGTCATTGCATGTGTGTTCTTTCCACAAACCACACATGGATCAACCAGTGGCCATTGCATGTGTGTTCTTTCCACAAACCACATATGGATAAACGAGTGGTCATTGCATGTGTGTTCTTTCCACAAACCACTTATGGATCAACCAGTGTCATTGCATGTGTGTTCTTTCCACAAACCACATATGGATCCATTTGATTCATTGCATGTTTGTTCTTATACTAAAACCGCAACCCAGCACTAGGCTCATTGCATGTGTGTTCTTTTCCACAAACAACTTATGGATCAAGAAGTGGTCTTTGCATGTGTGTTCTTTTCCACAAACCACATATGGATCAACCAGTGGTCATTGCATGTGTGTTCTTTCCACAAACCACTTATGGATCAACCAGTGGCCATTGCATGTGTGTTATTTCCACAAACCACTTATGGATCAACCAGTAGTAATTTCATGTGTGTTCTTTCCACAAACCACACATGGATCAACTAGTGGTCATTGCATGTGCTTTTTTTTCCACAAACCACACATGGGTCAACCAGTGGTCATTGCATGTGTGTTCTTTGCCACAAACCACATATGGATCAACCAGTGGTCATTGCATGTGTGTTCTTTCCACAAA
Source organism: Avena insularis (assembly GCA_023614405.1). Lineage (NCBI taxonomy): Eukaryota > Viridiplantae > Streptophyta > Magnoliopsida > Poales > Poaceae > Avena > Avena insularis. The sequence goes on from CM042686.1 coordinate 378,359,268, forward strand.
CCACATATGGATCAACTAGTGTCATTGCATGTGTGTCCTTTCCATAAACCACATATGGATCCATTTGAGTCATTGCATGTTTGTTCTTATACTAAAACCACAAACCAGCACTAGACTCATTGCATGTGTGTTCTTTTCCACAAACCACACATGGATCCACTAGACCCATTACATGTGTGTTCTTTTCCAAAAACCACACATGGGTCAAGCATTATCATTGCATGTGTGTTCTTTCCACAAACCACATAAGGATCAACCAATGGTCATTGCATGTGTGTTCTTTTCACAAACCACATATGGATCAACTAATGGTCGTTGCATGTGTGTTCTTTTCCACAAACCACATGTGGACCCACTAGAGTCATTGCATGTGTGTTCTTTCCACAAACCACACATGGATCAACCAGTGGCCATTGCATGCGTGTTCTTTCCACAAACCACATATGGATCAACCAGTGGTCATTGCATGTGTGTTCTTTCCACAAACCACTTAAGGATCAACAAGTGTCATTGCATGTGTGTTCTTTCCACAAACCACATATGGATCCATTTGAGTCATTGCATGTTGCTTCTTATACTAAAACCACAATCCAGCACTAGACTCATTGCATGTGCGTTCTTTTCCAGAAACCACACATGGATCCACTAGACTCATTGCATGTGTGTTCTTTTCCATAAACAACTTATGGATCAAGCAGTGGTCTTTGCATGTGTGTTCTTTTCTACAAACCACACATGGATCAACTAGTGGTCATTGCATGTGTGTTCTTTTCCACAAACCACATATGGATCAACCAGTGGTCATTGCATGTGTGTTCTTTCCACAAACCACATATGGATCAACTAGTGTCATTGCATGTGTGTTCTTTCCATAAACCACATATGGATCCATTTGAGTCATTGCATGTTTGTTCTTATACTAAAACCACAAACCAGCACTAGACTCATTACATGTGTGTTCTTTTCCACAAACCACACATGGATCCACTAGACTCATTACATGTGTGTTCTTTTCCACAAACCACACATGGATCAAGCATTATCATTGCATGTGTGTTCTTTCCACAAACCACATAAGGATCAACCAGTGGTCATTGCATGTGTGTTCTTTTCACAAACCACATATGGATCAACTAATGGTCATTGCATGTGTGTTCTTTTCCACAAACCACATGTGAACCCACTAGAGTCATTACATGTGTGTTCTTTCCACAAACCACACATGGATCAACCAGTGGCCATTGCATGCGTGTTCTTTCCACAAACCACATATGGATCAACGAGTGGTCATTGCATGTGTGTTCTTTCCACAAACCACTTATGGATCAACAAGTGTCATTGCATGTGTGTTCTTTCCACAAACCACATATGGATCCATTTGAGTCATTGCATGTTGCTTCTTATACTAAAACCACAACCCAGCACTAGACTCATTGCATGTGCGTTCTTTTCCAGAAACCACAAATGGATCCACTAGACTCATTGCAGGTGTGTTCTTTTCCATAAACAACTTATGGATCAAGCAGTGGTCTTTGCATGTGTGTTCTTTTCCACAAACCACACATGGATCAACCAGTGGTCATTGCATGTGTGTTCTTTTCCACCAACCACATATGGATCAACCAGTGGTCATTGCATGTGTGTTCTTTCCACAAACCACATATGGATCAACTAGTGTCATTGCATGTGTGTTCTTTCCATAAACCACATATGGATCCATTTGAGTCATTGCATGTTTGTTCTTATACTAAAACCACAAACCAGCACTAGACTCATTACATGTGTGTTCTTTTCCACAAACCACACATGGATCCACTAGACTCATTACATGTGTGTTCTTTTCCACAAACCACACATGGATTAAGCATTATCATTGCATGTGTGTTCTTTCCACAAACCACATAAGGATCAACCAGTGGTCATTGCATGTGTGTTCTTTTCACAAACCACATATGGATCAACTAATGGTCATTGCATGTGTGTTCTTTTCCACAAACCACATGTGAACCCACTAGAGTCATTACATGTGTGTTCTTTCCACAAACCACACATGGATCAACCAGTGGCCATTGCATGTGTGTTCTTTCCACAAACCACATATGGATCAACCAGTGGTCATTGCATGTGTGTTCTTTCCACAAACCACTTATGGATCAACCAGTGTAATTGCATGTGTGTTCTTTCCACAAACCACATATGGATCCATTTGAGTTATTGCATGTTTGTTCTTATACTAAAACCACAACCCAGCACTAGACTCATTGCATGTGTGTTCTTTTCTAGAAACCACACGTGGATCCACTAGACTCATTGCATGTGTGTTCTTTTCCACAAACAACTTATGGATCAAGCAGTGGTCTTTGCATGTGTGTTCTTTTCCACAAACCACATATGGATCAACCAGTGGTCATTGCATGTGTGTTCTTTCCACAAACCACTTATGGATCAACTAGTGGCCATTGCATGTGTGTTATTTCCACAAACCACTTATGGAACAACCAGTAGTAATTGCATGTGTGTTCTTTCCACAAACCACACATGGATCAACCAGTGGTCATTGCATGTGTTTTTTTTCCACAAACCACACATGGGTCAACCAGTGGTCATTGCATGTGTGTTCTTTGCCACAAACCACATATGGATCAACCAGTGGTCATTGCATGTGTGTTCTTTCCACAAACCACATATGGATCAACTAGTGTCATTGCATGTGTGTTTTTCCATAAACCAGATATGGATCCATTCGAGTCATTGCATGTTTGTTCTTATACTAAAACCACAACCAGCACTAGACTCATTGCATGTGTGTTCTTTTCCACAAACCACACATGGATCCACTAGACTCATTACATGTGTGTTATTTTCCACAAACCACATGTGAACCCACTAGAGTCATTGCATGTGTGTTCTTTCCACAAACCACACATGGATCAACCAGTGGCCATTGCATGTGTGTTCTTTCCACAAACCACATATGGATCAACCAGTGGTCATTGCATGTGCGTTCTTTCCACAAACCACTTATGGATCAACCAATGTCATTGCATGTGTGTTCTTTCCACAAACCACATATGGATTTATTTGAGTCATTGCATGTTTGTTCTTATACTAAAACCACAACCCAGCACTAGACTCATTGCATGTGTGTTCTTTTCCAGAAACCACACATGGATCCACTAGATCATCGCATGTGTGTTCTTTTCCACAAACAACTTATGGATCATGAAGTGCTCTTTGCATGTGTGTTCTTTTCCACAAACCACATATGGATCAACCAGTGGTCATTGCATGTGTGTTCTTTCCACAAACCACCTATGGATCAACCAGTAGTAATTGCATGTGTGTTCTTTCCACAAACCAGACATGGATCAACTAGTGGTCATTGCATGTGTTTTTTCCCACAAACCACACATGGGTCAACCAGTGGTCATTGCATGTGTGTTCTTTCCACAAACCACATATGGATCAACGAGTGTCATTGCATGTGTGTTCTTTCCACAAACCACATATGGATCCATTTGAGTCATTACATGTTTGTTCTTGTACTAAAACCACAAACCAGCACTAGAATCATTACATGTGTGTTCTTTTCCACAAACCACACATGGATCCACTAGACTCATTACATGTGTGTTCTTTTCCACAAACCACACATGGATCAAGCATTATCATTGCATGTGTGTTCTGTCCACAAACCACATAAGGATCAACCAGTTGTCATTTCATGTGTGTTCTTTTCACAAACAACATGTGAACCCAGTAGAGTCATTGCATGCGTGTTATTTCCACAAACCACTTATGGATCAACCAGTAGTAATTGCATGTGTGTTCTTTCCATAAACCACACATGGATCAATCAGTGGTCATTGCATGTGTTTTTTTTCCACAAACCACACATGGGTCAACCACTGGTCATTGCATGTGTTTTCTTTGCCACAAACCACATATGGATCAACCAGTGGTCATTGCATGTGTGTTCTTTCCACAAACCACATATGGATCAACCAGTGTCATTGCATGTGTGTTTTTCCATAAACCACATATGGATCCATTCGAGTCATTGCATGTTTGTTCTTATACTAAAACCACAAACCATCACTAGACTCATTGCATGTGTGTTCTTTTCCACAAACCACATATGGATCAACTAATGGTCATTGCATGTGTGTTCTTTTCCACAAACCACATGTGAACCCACTAGTGTCATTGCATGTGTGTTCTTTCCACAAACCACATATGGATCCATTTGAGTCATTACATGTTTGTTCTTGTACTAAAACCACAAACCAGCACTAGAATCATTACATGTGTGTTCTTTTCCACAAACCACACATGGATCCACTAGACTCATTACATGTGTGTTCTTTTCCAAAAACCACACATGGATCAAGCATTATCATTGCATGTGTGTTCTTTCCACAAACCACATAAGGATCAACCAGTTGTCATTTCATGTGTGTTCTTTTCACAAACAACATGTGAACCCAGTAGAGTCATTGCATGCGTGTTATTTCCACAAACCACTTATGGATCAACCAGTAGTAATTGCATGTGTGTTCTTTCCATAAACCACACATGGATCAATCAGTGGTCATTGCATGTGTTTTTTTTCCACAAACCACACATGGGTCAACCACTGGTCATTGCATCTGTTTTCTTTGCCACAAACCACATATGGACCAACCAGTGGTCATTGCATGTGTGTTCTTTCCACAAACCACATATGGATCAACTAGTGTCATTGCATGTGTGTTTTTCCATAAACCACATATGGATCCATTCGAGTCATTGCATGTTTGTTCTTATACTAAAACCACAAACCATCACTAGACTCATTGCATGTGTGTTCTTTTCCACAAACCACATATGGATCAACTAATGGTCATTGCATGTGTGTTCTTTTCCACAAACCAGATGTGAACCCACTAGAGTCATTGCATGTGTGTTCTTTCCACAAACCACGAATGGATCAACTAGTGGCCATTGCATGTGTGTTCTTTCCACAAACCACATATGGACCAACCAGTGGTCATTGAATGTGTGTTCTTTCCATAAACCACTTATGGATCAACCAGTGTCATTGCATCTGTGTTCTTTCCACAAACCACATATGGATCCATTTGAGTCATTGCATGTTTGTTCTTATACTAAAACCACAACCCAGCACTAGACTCATTGCATGTGTGTTCTTTTCTAGAAACCACACATGGATCCACTAGCTCATCGCATGTGTGTTCTTTTCCACAAACAACTTATGGGTCAAGAAGTGGTCTTTGCATGTGTGTTCTTTCCATAAACCACATATGGATCCATTTGAGTCATTGCATGTTTGTTCTTATACTAAAACCACAAACCAGCACTAGACTCATTACATGTGTGTTCTTTTTCACAAACCACACATGGATCCACTAGACTCATTACATGTGTGTTCTTTTCCACAAACCACACATGGATCAAGCATTATCATTGTATGTGTGTTCTTTCCACAAACCACATAAGGATCAACGAGTGGTCATTTCATGTGTGTTCTTTTCACAAACCACATATGGATCAACTAATGGTCATTGCATGTGTGTTCTTTTCCACAAACCACATGTGAACCCACTAGAGTCATTGCATGTGTGTTCTTTCCACAAACCACACATGGATCAACCAGTGTCCATTGCATGTGTGTTCTTTCCACAAACCACATATGGATCAACCAGTGGTCATTGCATGTGTGTTCTTTCCACAAACCACTTATGGATCAACCAGTGTAATTGCATGTGTGTTCATTCCACAAACCACATATGGATCCATTAGAGTCATTGCATGTTTGTTCTTATAGTAAAACCACAACCCAGCAATAGAGTCATTGCATGTGTGTTCTTTTCCAGAAACCACACGTGGATCCACTAGACTCATTGCATGTGTGTTATTTTCCACAAACAACTTATGGATCAAGCAGTGGTCTTTGCATGTGTGTTCTTTTCCACAAACCACATATGGATCAACAAGTGGTCATTGCATGTGTGTTCTTTACACAAACCACTTATGGATCAACCAGTGGCCATTGCATGTGTGTTATTTCCACAAACCACTTATGGATCAACTAGTAGTAATTGCATGTGTGTTCTTTCCACAAACCACACATGGATCAACCAGTGGTCATTGCATGTGTTTTTTCCCACAAACCACACATGGGTCAACCAGTGGTCATTGCATGTGTGTTCTTTGCCACAAACCACATATTGATCAACCAGTGGTCATTGCATGTGTGTTCTTTCCAGAAACCACATATGGATCAACTAGTGTCATTGCATGTGTGTTTTTCCATAAATGACATATGGATCCATTCGAGTCATTGCATGTTTGTTCTTATACTAAAACCACAAACCAGCACTAGACTCATTACATGTGTGTTCTTTTCCACAAACCACACATGGATCCACTAGACTCATTACATGTGTGTTCTTTTCCACAAACCACACATGGATCAAGCATTATCATTGCATGTGTGTTCTTTCCACAAACCACATAAGGATATACCAGTGGTCATTGCATGTGTGTTCTTTTCACAAAACACATATGGATCAACTAATGGTCATTGCATGTGTGTTCTTTTCCACAAACCACATGTGAACCCACTAGAGTCATTGCGTGTGTGTTCTTTGCACAAACCACACATGGATCAACCAGTGGCCATTGCATGTGTGTTGTTTCCACAAACCACATATGGATCAACCAGTGGTCATTGCATGTGTGTTCTTTCAACCGACCACTGATGGATCAACCAGTGTCATTGCATGTGTGTTCTTTCCACAAACCACATATAGATCCATTTGAGTCATTGCATGTTTGTTCTTATACTAAAACCACAAACCAGCACTAGACTCATTGCATGTGTGTTCTTTTCCACAAACCACACATGGATCCACTAGCTCATTGCATGGGTGTTATTTTCCACAAAAAACTTATGGATCAACCAGTGGTCTTTGCATGTGTGTTCTTTTCCACAAACCACATATGGATCAACCAGTGGTCATTGCATGTGTGTTCTTTCCACAAACCACATATGGATCAACCAGTGTCATTGCATGTGTGTTCTTTCCACAAACCACGTAAGGATCCAGTTGAGTCATTGCATGTTTGTTCTTATACTAAAACCACAAACCGGCACTAGAGTCATTGCATGTGTGTTCTTTTCCACAAACCACACATGGATCCACTAGACTCATTGCATGAGTGTTCTTTTCCACAAACAACTTATGGATCAACCAGTGGTCATTGCATGTGTGTTCTTTTCACAAACTACATGTGGACCCACTAGAGTCATTGTATGTGTGTTCTTATACTAAAACTAGCACTTGCATGTGTGTTCTTTTCCATATACCACTTATGGATCCATTAGAGTCATTGCATGTGTGTTATTTCCACGAACCACACATGTATCAACCAATAGAGTCATTGCATGTGTGTTATTTACACAAACCACACATGGATCGACCACTAGAGTCATTGCATGTGTGTTCTTTCCACAAACCACACATGGATCAAGAAGTGTCATTGCATGTGTGTTCTTTCCACAAACCGCATATGGATCAACCAGTGGTCATTGCATGTGTGTTCTTTTTACAAACCACATGTGAACCCACCAGAGTCATTGCATGTGTGTTCTTATACTAAAACCAACACTAGAGTCATTGCATGTGTGTTATTTCCACAAACCACACATGCATCAACCACTAGAGTCATTGCATGTGGGTTCTTTCCACAAACCACACATGGATCCACCACTGTCATTGCATGTGTGTTCTTTGCACAAACCACACATGGATCAACAAGTGGTCATTGCATGTGTGTTCTTATACTAAAACTAGCACTAGAGTCATTGCATGTGTGTTCTTTACACAAACCACTTATGGATCAACCAGTGGCCATTGCATGTGTGTTATTTCCACAAACCACTTATGGATCAACTAGTAGTAATTGCATGTGTGTTCTTTCCACAAACCACACATGGATCAACCAGTGGTCATTGCATGTGTTTTTTTCCCACAAACCACACATGGGTCAACCAGTGGTCATTGCATGTGTGTTCTTTGCCACAAACCACATATGGATCAACCAGTGGTCATTGCATGTGTGTTCTTTCCAGAAACCACATATGGATCAACTAGTGTCATTGCATGTGTGTTTTTCCATAAACTACATATGGATCCATTAGAGTCATTGCATGTTTGTTCTTATACTAAAACCACAAACCAGCACTAGACTCATTACATGTGTGTTCTTTTCCACAAACCACACATGGATCCACTAGACTCATTACATGTGTGTTCTTTTCCACAAACCACACATGGATCAAGCATTATCATTGCATGTGTGTTCTTTCCACAAACCACATAAGGATCAACCAGTGGTCATTGCATGTGTGTTCTTTTCACAAACCACATATGGATCAACTAATGGTCATTGCATGTGTGTTCTTTTCCACAAACCACATGTGAACCCACTAGAGTCATTGCATGTGTGTTCTTTGCACAAACCACACATGGATCAACCAGTGGCCATTGCATGTGTGTTGTTTCCACAAACCACATATGGATCAACCAGTGGTCATTGCATGTGTGTTCTTTCAACCCACCACTGATGGATCAACCAGTGTCATTGCATGTGTGTTCTTTCAACCGACCACTGATGGATCAACCAGTGTCATTGCATGTGTGTTCTTTCCACAAACCACATATAGATCCATTTGAGTCATTGCATGTTTGTTCTTATACTAAAACCACAAACCAGCACTAGACTCATTGCATGTGTGTTCTTTTCCACAAACCACACATGGATCCACTAGCTCATTGCATGGGTGTTCTTTTCCACAAAAAACTTATGGATGAACCAGTGGTATTTGCATGTGTGTTCTTTTCCACAAACCACATATGGATAAACCAGTGGTCATTGCATGTGTGTTCTTTCCACAAACCACATATGGATCAACCAGTGTCATTGCATGTGTGTTCTTTCCACAAACCACGTAAGGATCCAGTTGAGTCATTGCATGTTTGTTCTTATACTAAAACCACAAACCGGCACTAGAGTCATTGCATGTGTGTTCTTTTCCACAAACCACACATGGATCCACTAGACTCATTGCATGAGTGTTCTTTCCCACAAACAACTTATGGATCAACCAGTGGTCATTGCATGTGTGTTCTTTTCACAAACTACATGTGGACCCTCTAGATTCATTGTATGTGTGTTCTTATACTAAAACTAGCACTTGCATGTGTGTTCTTTTCCATATACCACTTATGGATCCATTAGAGTCATTGCATGTGTGTTATTTCCACGAACCACACATGTATCAACCAATAGAGTCATTGCATGTGTGTTATTTCCACAAACCACACATGGATCGACCACTAGAGTCATTGCATGTGTGTTCTTTCCACAAACCACACATGGATCAAGAAGTGTCATTGCATGTGTGTTCTTTCCACAAACCGCATATGGATCAACCAGTGGTCATTGCATGTGTGTTCTTTTTACAAACCACATGTGAACCCACCAGAGTCATTGCATGTGTGTTCTTATACTAAAACCAACACTAGAGTCATTGCATGTGTGTTATTTCCACAAACCACACATGGATCAACCACTAGAGTCATTGCATGTGGGTTCTTTCCACAAACCACACATGGATCCACCACTGTCATTGCATGTGTGTTCTTTCCACAAACCACACATGGATCAACAAGTGGTCATTGCATGTGTGTTCTTATACTAAAACTAGCACTAGAGTCATTGCATGTGTGTTCTTTCCACAAACCACACATGGATCAACCAGTGGCCATTGCATGTGTGTTGTTTCCACAAACCACATATGGATCAACCAGTGGTCATTGCATGTGTGTTCTTTTGATCGACCACATATGGATCAACCAGTGTCATTGCATGTGTGTTCTTTCCACAAACCACATATGGATCCATTTGAGTCATTGCATGTTTGTTCTTATACTAAAACCACAACCCAGCACTAGACTCATTGCATGTGTGTTCTTTTCCAGAAACCACACATGGATCCACTAGACTCATTGCATGTGTGTTCTTTTCCATAAAAAACTTATGGATCAAGCAGTGGTCTTTGCATGTGTGTTCTTTTCCACAAACCACACATGGATCAACCAGTGGTCATTACATGTGTGTTCTTTCCACAAACCACATATGGATAAACCAGTGTCATTGCATGTGTGTTCTTTCCACAAACCATGTATGGATCCATTTGTGTAATTGCATGTTTGTTCTTATACTAAAACCACAAACCAGCACTAGAATCATTGCATGTGTGTTCTTTTCCACAAACCACACATGGATCCACTAGACTCATTGCATGTGTGTTCTTTTCCACAAACAACCTATGGATACCCCAGTGGTCATTGCATGTGTGTTCTTTCCACAAACCACTTATGGATCAACCAGTGGTCATTGCATGTGTGTTCTTTTCCACAAAGCACACATGGATCAACCAGTGGTCATTGCGTGTGTGTTCTTTTCCACAAAACACATATGGAGCAACCAGTGGTCATTTCATGTGTGTTCTTTCCACAAACCACATATGGATCAACCAGTGTCGTTGCATGTGTGTTCTTTCCAGAAACCACATATGGATCCATTTGAGTCATTGCATGTTTGTTCTTATACTAAAACCACAAACCAGCACTAGACTCATTGCATGTGTTTTCTTTTCCACAAACCACACATGGATCCACTAGACTCATTGCATGTGTGTTCTTTTCCACAAACCACACATGGATCAGGCAGTATCATTGCATGTGTGTTCTTTCCACAAACCACATAAGGATTAAACAGTGGTCATTGCATGTGTGTTCTATTCACAAACCACATATGGATCAACCAGTGGTCATTGCATGTGTGTTCTTTTCCACAAACCACATGTGAACCCACTAGAGTTATTGCATGTGTGTTCTTTGCACAAACCACACATGGATCAACCAGTGGCCATTGCATGTGTGTTGTTTCCACAAACCACATATGGATCAACCAGTGGTCATTGCATGTGTGTTCTTTCGACCGACCACTGATGGATCTACCAGTGTCATTGCATGTGTGTTCTTTCCACAAACCACATATAGATCCATTTGAGTCATTGCATGTTTGTTCTTATACTAAAACCACAAACCAACACTAGACTCATTGCATGTGTTTTTTTTTCCACAAACCACACATGGATCCACTAGCTCATTGCATGTGTGTTCTTTTCCACAAAAAACTTATGGATCAACCAGTGGTCTTTGCATGTGTGTCCTTTTCCACAAACCACATATGGATCAACCAGTGGTCATTGCATGTGTGTTCTTTCCACAAACCACATATGGATCAACCAGTGTCATTGCATGTGTGTTATTTCCATAAACCACGTAAGGATCCATTTGAGTCATTGCATGTTTGTTCTTATACTAAAACCACAAACCGGCACTAGAGTCATTGCATGTGTGTTCTTTTCCACAAACCACACATGGATCCACTAGACTCATTGCATGAGTGTTCTTTTCCACAAACAACTTATGGATCAACCACTGGTCATTGCATGTGTGTTCTTTTCACAAACTACATGTGGACCCACTAGAGTCATTGTATGTGTGTTCTTATACTAAAACTAGCACTTGTATGTGTGTTATTTTCCATAAACCACTTATGGATCCATTAGAGTCATTGCATGTGTGTTATTTCCACGAACCACACATGTATCAACCAATAGAGTCATTGCATGTGTGTTATTTCCACAAACCACACATGGATCGACCACTAGAGTCATTGCATGTGTGTTCCTTCCACAAACCACACATGGATCAAGAAGTGTCATTGCATGTGTGTTCTTTCCACAAACCGCATATGGATCAACCAGTGGTCATTGCATGTGTGTTCTTTTTACAAACCACATGTGAACCCACCAGAGTCATTGCATGTGTGTTCTTATACTAAAACCAACACTAGAGTCATTGAATGTGTGTTATTTCCACAAACCACACATGGATCAACCACTAGAGTCATTGCATGTGGGTTCTTTCCACAAACCACACATGAGTCCACAACTGTTATTGCATGTGTGTTCTTTCCACAAACCACACATGGATCAACAAGTGGTCATTGCATGTGTGTTCTTATACTAAAACTAGCACTAGAGTCATTGCATGTGTTCTTTCCACAAACCACACTTGGATCAACCCGTGGCCATTGCATGTGTGTTGTTTCCACAAACCACATATGGATCAACTAGTGGTCATTGCATGTGTGTTCTTTTGACCGACCACTTATGGATCAACCAAAGTGTCATTGCATGTGTGTTCTTTCCACAAACCACATATGGATCCATTTGAGTCATTGCATGTTTGTTCTTATACTAAAACCACAACCCAGCACTAGACTCATTGCATGTGTGTTCTTTTCCAGAAACCACACATGGATCCACTAGACTCATTGCATGTGTGTTCTTTTCCATAAAAAACTTATGGATCAAGCAGTGGTCTTTGCATGTGTGTTCTTTTCCACAAACCACACATGGATCAACTAGTGGTCATTGCATGTGTGTTCTTTCCACAAACCACATATGGATCAACCAGTGTCATTGCGTGTGTGTTCTTTCCACAAACCATGTATGGATCCATTTGAGTCATTGCATGTTTGTTCTTATACTAAAACCACAAGCCGGCACTAGAATCATTGCATGTGTGTTCTTTTCCACAAACCACACATGGATCCACTAGACTCATTGCATGTGTGTTCTTTTCCACAAACAACCTATGGATACCCCAGTGGTCATTGCATGTGTGTTCTTTCCACAAACCACTTATGGATCAACCAGTGGTCATTGCATGTGTGTTCTTTTCCACAAAGCACACATGGATCAACCAGTGGTCATTGCATGTGTGTTCTTTTCCACAAAACACATATGGATCAACCAGTGGTCATTTCATGTGTGTTCTTTCCACAAACCACATATGGATCAACCAGTGTCATTGCATGTGTGTTCTTTCCAGAAACCACATACGGATCCATTTGAGTCATTGCATGTTTGTTCTTATACTAAAACCACAAACCAGCACTAGACTCATTGCATGTGTTTTCTTTTCCACAAACCACACATGGATCCACTAGACTCATTGCATGTGTGTTCTTTTCCACAAACCACACATGGATCAGGCAGTATCATTGCATGTGTGTTCTTTCCACAAACCACATAAGGATCAAACAGTGGTCATTGCATGTGTGTTCTATTCACAAACCACATATGGATCAACCAGTGGTCATTGCATGTGTGTTCTTTTCCACAAACCACATGTGAACCCACTAGAGTCATTGCATGTGTGTTCTTTGCACAAACCACACATGGATCAACCAGTGGCCATTGCATGTGTGTTGTTTCCACAAACCACATATGGATCAACCAGTGGTCATTGCATGTGTGTTCTTTCGACCGACCACTGATGGATCAACCAGTGTCATTGCATGTGTGTTCTTTCCACAAACCACATATAGATCCATTTGAGTCATTGCATGTTTGTTCTTATACTAAAACCACAAACCAGCACTAGACTCATTGCATGTGTGTTCTTTTCCACAAACCACACATGGATCCACTAGCTCATTGCATGGGTGTTCTTTTCCACAAAAAACTTATGGATCAACCAGTGGTCTTTGCATGTGTGTTCTTTTCCACAAACCACATATGGATCAACCAGTGGTCATTGCATGTGTGTTCTTTCCACAAACCACATATGGATCAACCAGTGTCATTGCATGTGTGTTCTTTCCACAAACCACGTAAGGATCCAGTTGAGTCATTGCATGTTTGTTCTTATACTAAAACCACAAACCGGCACTAGAGTCATTCCATGTGTGTTCTTTTCCACAAACCACACATGGATCCACTAGACTCATTGCATGAGTGTTCTTTTCCACAAACAACTTATGGATCAACCAGTGGTCATTGCATGTGTGTTCTTTTCACAAACTACATGTGGACCCACTAGAGTCATTGTATGTGTGTTCTTATACTAAAACTAGCACTTGCCTGTGTGTTCTTTTCCATATACCACTTATGGATCCATTAGAGTCATTGCATGTGTGTTATTTCCACGAACCACACATGTATCAACCAATAGAGTCATTGCATGTGTGTTATTTCCACAAACCACACATGGATCGACCACTAGAGTCATTGCATGTGTGTTCTTTCCACAAACCACACATGGATCAAGAAGTGTCATTGCATGTCTGTTCTTTCCACAAACCGCATATGGATCAACCAGTGGTCATTGCATGTGTGTTCTTTTTACAAACCACATGTGAACCCACCAGAGTCATTGCATGTGTGTTCTTATACTAAAACCAACACTAGAGTCATTGCATGTGTGTTATTTCCACAAACCACACATGGATCAACCACTAGAGTCATTGCATGTGGGTTCTTTCCACAAACCACACATGAGTCCACAACTGTTATTGCATGTGTGTTCTTTCCACAAACCACACATGGATCAACAAGTGGTCATTGCATGTGTGTTCTTATACTAAAACTAGCACTAGAGTCATTGCATGTGTGTTCTTTCCACAAACCACACATGGATCAACCAGTGGCCATTGCATGTGTGTTGTTTCCACAAACCACATATGGATCAACTAGTGGTCATTGCATGTGTGTTCTTTTGACCGACCACTTATGGATCAACCAGTGTCATTGCATGTGTGTTCTTTCCACAAACCACATATGGATCCATTTGAGTCATTGCATGTTTGTTCTTATACTAAAACCACAACCCAGCACTAGACTCATTGCATGTGTGTTCTTTTCCAGAAACCACACATGGATCCACTAGACTCATTGCATGTGTGTTCTTTTCCATAAAAAACTTATGGATCAAGCAGTGGTCTTTGCATGTGTGTTCTTTTCCACAAACCACTTATGGATCAACCAGTGGTCATTGCATGTGTGTTCTTTCCACAAACCACATATGGATCAACCAGTGTCATTGCGTGTGTGTTCTTTCCACAAACCATGTATGGATCCATTTGAGTCATTGCATGTTTGTTCTTATACTAAAACCACAAGCCGGCACTAGAATCATTGCATGTGTGTTCTTTTCCACAAACCACACATGGATCCACTAGACTCATTGCATGTGTGTTCTTTTCCACAAACAACCTATGGATACCCCAGTGGTCATTGCATGTGTGTTCTTTCCACAAACCACTTATGGATCAACCAGTGGTCATTGCATGTGTGTTCTTTTCCAAAAAGCACACATGGATCAACCAGTGGTCATTGCATGTGTGTTCTTTTCCACAAAACACATATGGATCAACCAAAGGGTCATTTCATGTGTGTTCTTTCCACAAACCACATATGGATCAACCAGTGTCATTGCATGTGTGTTCTTTCCAGAAACCACATATGGATCCATTTGAGTCATTGCATGTTTGTTCTTATACTAAAACCACAAACCAGCACTAGACTCATTGCATGTGTTTTCTTTTCCACAAACCACACATGGATCCACTAGACTCATTGCATGTGTGTTCTTTTCCACAAACCACACATGGATCAGGCAGTATCATTGCATGTGTGTTCTTTCCACAAACCACATAAGGATCAAACAGTGGTCATTGCATGTGTGTTCTATTCACAAACCACATATGGATCAACCAGTGGTCATTGCATGTGTGTTCTTTTCCACAAACCACATGTGAACCCACTAGAGTCATTGCATGTGTGTTCTTTGCACAAACCACACATGGATCAACCAGTGGCCATTGCATGTGTGTTGTTTCCACAAACCACATATGGATCAACCAGTGGTCATTGCATGTGTGTTCTTTCGACCGACCACTGATGGATCAACCAGTGTCATTGCATGTGTGTTCTTTCCACAAACCACATATAGATCCATTTGAGTCATTGCATGTTTGTTCTTATACTAAAACCACAAACCAGCACTAGACTCATTGCATGTGTGTTCTTTTCCACAAACCACACATGGATCCACTAGCTCATTGCATGGGTGTTCTTTTCCACAAAAAACTTATGGATCAACCAGTGGTCTTTGCATGTGTGTTCTTTTCCACAAACCACATATGGATCAACCAGTGGTCATTGCATGTGTGTTCTTTCCACAAACCACATATGGATCAACCAGTGTCATTGCATGTGTGTTCTTTCCACAAACCACGTAAGGATCCAGTTGAGTCATTGCATGTTTGTTCTTATACTAAAACCACAAACCGGCACTAGAGTCATTCCATGTGTGTTCTTTTCCACAAACCACACATGGATCCACTAGACTCATTGCATGAGTGTTCTTTTCCACAAACAACTT
This sequence comes from Avena insularis, assembly GCA_023614405.1. NCBI lineage: Eukaryota > Viridiplantae > Streptophyta > Magnoliopsida > Poales > Poaceae > Avena > Avena insularis. The sequence goes on from CM042686.1 coordinate 378,375,644, forward strand.
ATGGATCAACCAGTGGTCATTGCATGTGTGTTCTTTTCACAAACTACATGTGGACCCACTAGAGTCATTGTATGTGTGTTCTTATACTAAAACTAGCACTTGCCTGTGTGTTCTTTTCCATATACCACTTATGGATCCATTAGAGTCATTGCATGTGTGTTATTTCCACGAACCACACATGTATCAACCAATAGAGTCATTGCATGTGTGTTCCACAAACCACACATGGATCACCACTAGAGTCATTGCATGTGTGTTCTTTCCACAAACCACACATGGATCAAGAAGTGTCATTGCATGTGTGTTCTTTCCACAAACCGCATATGGATCAACCAGTGGTCATTGCATGTGTGTTCTTTTTACAAACCACATGTGAACCCACCAGAGTCATTGCATGTGTGTTCTTATACTAAAACCAACACTAGAGTCATTGCATGTGTGTTATTTCCACAAACCACACATGGATCAACCACTAGAGTCATTGCATGTGGGTTCTTTCCACAAACCACACATGAGTCCACAACTGTTATTGCATGTGTGTTCTTTCCACAAACCACACATGGATCAACAAGTGGTCATTGCATGTGTGTTCTTATACTAAAACTAGCACTAGAGTCATTGCATGTGTGTTCTTTCCACAAACCACACATGGATCAACCAGTGGCATTGCATGTGTGTTGTTTCCACAAACCACATATGGATCAACTAGTGGTCATTGCATGTGTGTTCTTTTGACCGACCACTTATGGATCAACCAGTGTCATTGCATGTGTGTTCTTTCCACAAACCACATATGGATCCATTTGAGTCATTGCATGTTTGTTCTTATACTAAAACCACAACCCAGCACTAGACTCATTGCATGTGTGTTCTTTTCCAGAAACCACACATGGATCCACTAGACTCATTGCATGTGTGTTCTTTTCCATAAAAAACTTATGGATCAAGCAGTGGTCTTTGCATGTGTGTTCTTTTCCACAAACCACACATGGATCAACCAGTGGTCATTGCATGTGTGTTCTTTCCACAAACCACATATGGATCAACCAGTGTCATTGCGTGTGTGTTCTTTCCACAAACCATGTATGGATCCATTTGAGTCATTGCATGTTTGTTCTTATACTAAAACCACAAGCCGGCACTAGAATCATTGCATGTGTGTTCATTTCCACAAACCACACATGGATCCACTAGACTCATTGCATGTGTGTTCTTTTCCACAAACAACCTATGGATACCCCAGTGGTCATTGCATGTGTGTTCTTTCCACAAACCACTTATGGATCAACCAGTGGTCATTGCATGTGTGTTCTTTTCCACAAAGCACACATGGATCAACCAGTGGTCATTGCATGTGTGTTCTTTTCCACAAAACACATATGGATCAACCAGTGGTCATTTCATGTGTGTTCTTTCCACAAACCACATATGGATCAACCAGTGTCATTGCATGTGTGTTCTTTCCAGAAACCACATATGGATCCATTTGAGTCATTGCATGTTTGTTCTTATACTAAAACCACAAACCAGCACTAGACTCATTGCATGTGTTTTCTTTTCCACAAACCACACATGGATCCACTAGACTCATTTCATGTGTGTTCTTTTCCACAAACCACACATGGATCAGGCAGTATCATTGCATGTGTGTTCTTTCCACAAACCACATAAGGATCAAACAGTGGTCATTGCATGTGTGTTCTATTCACAAACCACATATGGATCAACCAGTGGTCATTGCATGTGTGTTCTTTTCCACAAACCACATGTGAACCCACTAGAGTCATTGCATGTGTGTTCTTTGCACAAACCACACATGGATCAACGAGTGGCCATTGCATGTGTGTTGTTTCCACAAACCACATATGGATCAACCAGTGGTCATTGCATGTGTGTTCTTTCGACCGACCACTGATGGATCAACCAGTGTCATTGCATGTGTGTTCTTTCCACAAACCACATATAGATCCATTTGAGTCATTGCATGTTTGTTCTTATACTAAAACCACAAACCAGCACTAGACTCATTGCATGTGTGTTCTTTTCCACAAACCACACATGGATCCACTAGCTCATTGCATGGGTGTTCTTTTCCACAAAAAACTTATGGATCAACCAGTGGTCTTTGCATGTGTGTTCTTTTCCACAAACCACATATGGATCAACCAGTGGTCATTGCATGTGTGTTCTTTCCACAAACCACATATGGATCAACCAGTGTCATTGCATGTGTGTTCTTTCCACAAACCACGTAAGGATCCAGTTGAGTCATTGCATGTTTGTTCTTATACTAAAACCACAAACCGGCACTAGAGTCATTCCATGTGTGTTCTTTTCCACAAACCACACATGGATCCACTAGACTCATTGCATGAGTGTTCTTTTCCACAAACAACTTATGGATCAACCAGTGGTCATTGCATGTGTGTTCTTTTCACAAACTACATGTGGACCCACTAGAGTCATTGTATGTGTGTTCTTATACTAAAACTAGCACTTGCCTGTGTGTTCTTTTCCATATACCACTTATGGATCCATTAGAGTCATTGCATGTGTGTTATTTCCACGAACCACACATGTATCAACCAATAGAGTCATTGCATGTGTGTTATTTCCACAAACCACACATGGATCGACCACTAGAGTCATTGCATGTGTGTTCTTTCCACAAACCACACATGGATCAAGAAGTGTCATTGCATGTGTGTTCTTTCCACAAACCGCATATGGATCAACCAGTGGTCATTGCATGTGTGTTCTTTTTACAAACCACATGTGAACCCACCAGAGTCATTGCATGTGTGTTCTTATACTAAAACCAACACTAGAGTCATTGCATGTGTGTTATTTCCACAAACCACACATGGATCAACAACTAGAGTCATTGCATGTGGGTTCTTTCCACAAACCACACATGAGTCCACAACTGTTATTGCATGTGTGTTCTTTCCACAAACCACACATGGATCAACAAGTGGTCATTGCATGTGTGTTCTTATACTAAAACTAGCACTAGAGTCATTGCATGTGTGTTCTTTCCACAAACCACACATGGATCAACCAGTGGCCATTGCATGTGTGTTGTTTCCACAAACCACATATGGATCAACTAGTGGTCATTGCATGTGTGTTCTTTTGACCGACCACTTATGGATCAACCAGTGTCATTGCATGTGTGTTCTTTCCACAAACCACATATGGATCCATTTGAGTCATTGCATGTTTGTTCTTATACTAAAACCACAACCCAGCACTAGACTCATTGCATGTGTGTTCTTTTCCAGAAACCACACATGGATCCACTAGACTCATTGCATGTGTGTTCTTTTCCATAAAAAACTTATGGATCAAGCAGTGGTCTTTGCATGTGTGTTCTTTTCCACAAACCACACATGGATCAACCAGTGGTCATTGCATGTGTGTTCTTTCCACAAACCACATATGGATCAACAGTGTCATTGCGTGTGTGTTCTTTCCACAAACCATGTATGGATCCATTTGAGTCATTGCATGTTTGTTCTTATACTAAAACCACAAGTCACTAGAATCATTGCATGTGTGTTCATTTCCACAAACCACACATGGATCCACTAGACTCATTGCATGTGTGTTCTTTTCCACAAACAACCTATGGATACCCAGTGGTCATTGCATGTGTGTTCTTTCCACAAACCACTTATGGATCAACCAGTGGTCATTGCATGTGTGTTCTTTCCACAAAGCACACATGGATCAACCATGGTGAGTGCATGTGTGTTCTTTTCCACATAACACATATGGATCAACCAGTGGTCATTTCATGTGTGTTCTTTCCACAAACCACATATGGATCAACCAGTCTCATTGCATGTGTGTTCTTTCCAGAAACCACATATGGATCCATTTGAGTCATTGCATGTTTGTTCTTATACTAAAACCACAAACCAGCACTAGACTCATTGCATGTGTTTTCTTTTCCACAAACCACACATGGATCCACTAGACTCATTGCATGTGTGTTCTTTTCCAGAAACCACACATGGATCAGGCAGTATCATTGCATGTGTGTTCTTTCCACAAACCACATAAGGATCAAACAGTGGTCATTGCATGTGTGTTCTATTCACAAACCACATATGGATCAACCAGTGGTCATTGCATGTGTGTTCTTTTCCACAAACCACATGTGAACCCACTAGAGTCATTGCATGTGTGTTCTTTGCACAAACCACACATGGATCAACCAGTGGCCATTGCATGTGTGTTGTTTCCACAAACCACATATGGATCAACCAGTGGTCATTGCATGTGTGTTCTTTCGACCGACCACTGATGGATCAACCAGTGTCATTGCATGTGTGTTCTTTCCACAAACCACATATAGATCCATTTGAGTCATTGCATGTTTGTTCTTATACTAAAACCACAAACCAGCACTAGACTCATTGCATGTGTGTTCTTTTCCACAAACCACACATGGATCCACTAGCTCATTGCATGGGTGTTCTTTTCCACAAAAAACTTATGGATCAACCAGTGGTCTTTGCATGTGTGTTCTTTTCCACAAACCACATATGGATCAACCAGTGGTCATTGCATGTGTGTTCTTTCGACAAACCACATATGGATCAACCAGTGTCATTGCATGTGTGTTCTTTCCACAAACCACATATGGATCCATTTGAGTCATTGCATGTTTGTTCTTATACTAAAACCACAACCCAGCACTAGACTCATTGCATGTGTGTTCTTTTCCAGAAACCACACATGGATCCACTAGACTCATTGCATGTGTGTTTTTTCCATAAAAAACTTATGGATCAAGCAGTGGTCTTTGCATGTGTGTTCTTTTCCACAAACCACACATGGATCAACCAGTGGTCATTGCATGTGTGTTCTTTCCACAAACCACATATGGATCAACCAGTGTCATTGCGTGTGTGTTCTTTCCACAAACCATGTATGGATCCATTTGAGTCATTGCATGTTTGTTCTTATACTAAAACCACAAGCCGGCACTAGAATCATTGCATGTGTGTTCTTTTCCACAAACCACACATGGATCCACTAGACTCATTGCATGTGTGTTCTTTTCCACAAACAACCTATGGATACCCAGTGGTCATTGCATGTGTGTTCTTTCCACAAACCACTTATGGATCAACCAGTGGTCATTGCATGTGTGTTCTTTTCCACAAAGCACACATGGATCAACCAGTGGTCATTGCATGTGTGTTCTTTTCCAAAAAACACATATGGATCAAGTGGTCATTTCATGTGTGTTCTTTCCACAAACCACATATGGATCAACTGTCATTGCATTGCATGTGTGTTCTTTCCAGAAACCACATATGGATCCATTTGAGTCATTGCATGTTTGTTCTTATACTAAAACCACAAACCAGCACTAGACTCATTGCATGTGTTTTCTTTTCCACAAACCACACATGGATCCACTAGACTCATTGCATGTGTGTTCTTTTCCACAAACCACACATGGATCAGGCAGTATCATTGCATGTGTGTTCTTTCCACAAACCACATAAGGATCAAACAGTGGTCATTGCATGTGTGTTCTATTCACAAACCACATATGGATCAACCAGTGGTCATTGCATGTGTGTTCTTTTCCACAAACCACATGTGAACCCACTAGAGTCATTGCATGTGTGTTCTTTGCACAAACCACACATGGATCAACCAGTGGCCATTGCATGTGTGTTGTTTCCACAAACCACATATGGATCAACCAGTGGTCATTGCATGTGTGTTCTTTCGACCGACCACTGATGGATCAACCAGTGTCATTGCATGTGTGTTCTTTCCACAAACCACATATAGATCCATTTGAGTCATTGCATGTTTGTTCTTATACTAAAACCACAAACCAGCACTAGACTCATTGCATGTGTGTTCTTTTCCACAAACCACACATGGATCCACTAGCTCATTGCATGGGTGTTCTTTTCCACAAAAAACTTATGGATCAACCAGTGGTCTTTGCATGTGTGTTCTTTTCCACAAACCACATATGGATCAACCAGTGGTCATTGCATGTGTGTTCTTTCCACAAACCACATATGGATCAACCAGTGTCATTGCATGTGTGTTCTTTCCACAAACCACGTAAGGATCCAATTGAGTCATTGCATGTTTGTTCTTATACTAAAACCACAAACCGGCACTAGAGTCATTGCATGTGTGTTCTTTTCCACAAACTACACATGGATCCACTAGACTCATTGCATGAGTGTTCTTTTCCACAAACAACTTATGGATCAACCAGTGGTCATTGCATGTGTGTTCTTTTCACAAACTACATGTGGACCCACTAGAGTCATTGTATGTGTGTTCTTATACTAAAACTAGCACTTGCATGTGTGTTCTTTTCCATATACCACTTATGGATCCATTAGAGTCATTGCATGTGTGTTATTTCCACGAACCACACATGTATCAACCAATAGAGTCATTGCATGTGTGTTATTTCCACAAACCACACATGGATCGACCACTAGAGTCATTGCATGTGTGTTCTTTCCACAAACCACACATGGATCAAGAAGTTTCATTGCATGTGTGTTCTTTCCACAAACCGCATATGGATCAACCAGTGGTCATTGCATGTGTGTTCTTTTTACAAACCACATGTGAACCCACCAGAGTCATTGCATGTGTGTTCTTATACTAAAACCAACACTAGAGTCATTGCATGTGTGTTATTTCGACAAACCACACATGGATCAACCACTAGAGTCATTGCATGTGGGTTCTTTCCACAAACCACACAGGGATCCACCACTGTCATTGCATGTGTGTTCTTTCCACAAACCACACATGGATCAACAAGTGGTCATTGCATGTGTGTTCTTATACTAAAACTAGCACTAGAGTCATTGCATGTGTGTTCTTTCCACAAACCACACATGGATCAACCAGTGGCCATTGCATGTGTGTTGTTTCCACAAACCACATATGGATCAACTAGTGGTCATTGCATGTGTGTTCTTTTGATCGACCACTTATGGATCAACCAGTGTCATTGCATGTGTGTTCTTTCCACAAACCACATATGGATCCATTTGAGTCATTGCATGTTTGTTCTTATACTAAAACCACAACCCAGCACTAGACTCATTGCATGTGTGTTCTTTTCCAGAAACCACACATGGATCCACTAGACTCATTACATGTGTGTTCTTTTCCATAAAAAACTTATGGATCAAGTCGTGGTCTTTGCATGTGTGTTCTTTTCCACAAACCACACATGGATCAACCAGTGGTCATTGCATGTGTGTTCTTTCCACAAACCACATATGGATAAACCAGTGTCATTGCATGTGTGTTCTTTCCACAAACCATGTTTGGATCCATTTGAGTCATTGCATGTTTGTTCTTATACTAAAACCACAAACCAGCACTAGAATCATTGCATGTGTGTTCTTTTCCACAAACCACATGGATCCACTAGACTCATTGCATGTGTGTTCTTTTCCACACAAACAACCTATGGATACCCCAGTGGTCATTGCATGTGTGTTCTTTCCACAAACCACTTATGGATCAACCAGTGGTCATTGCATGTGTGTTCTTTCCACAAAGCACATGGATCAACCAGTGGTCATTGCGTGTGTGTTCTTTTCCACAAAACACATATGGATCAACCAGTGGTCATTTCATGTGTGTTCTCCACAAACCACATATGGATCAACCAGTGTCATTGCATGTGTGTTCGTTCCAGAAACCACATATGGATCCATTTGAGTCATTGCATGTTTGTTCTTATACTAAAACCACAAACCAGCACTAGACTCATTGCATGTGTTTTCTTTTCCACAAACCACACATGGATCCACTAGACTCATTGCATGTGTGTGTTCTTTCCACAAACCACACATGGATCAAAGTATCATTGCATGTGTGTTCTTTCCACAAACCACATAAGGATTAAACAGTGGTCATTGCATGTGTGTTCTATTCACAAACCACATATGGATCAACCAGTGGTCATTGCATGTGTGTTCTTTTCCACAAACCACATGTGAACCCACTAGAGTTATTGCATGTGTGTTCTTTGCACAAACCACACATGGATCAACCAGTGGCCATTGCATGTGTGTTGTTTCCACAAACCACATATGGATCAACCAGTGGTCATTGCATGTGTGTTCTTTCGACCGACCACTGATGGATCAACCAGTGTCATTGCATGTGTGTTCTTTCCACAAACCACATATAGATCCATTTGAGTCATTGCATGTTTGTTCTTATACTAAAACCACAAACCAGCACTAGACTCATTGCATGTGTGTTCTTTTCCACAAACCACACATGGATCCACTAGCTCATTGCATGGGTGTTCTTTTCCACAAAAAACTTATGGATCAACCAGTGGTCTTTGCATGTGTGTTCTTTTCCACAAACCACATATGGATCAACCAGTGGTCATTGCATGTGTGTTCTTTCCACAAACCACATATGGATCAACCAGTGTCATTGCATGTGTGTTCTTTCCACAAACCACGTAAGGATCCAATTGAGTCATTGCATGTTTGTTCTTATACTAAAACCACAAACCGGCACTAGAGTCATTGCATGTGTGTTCTTTTCCACAAACTACACATGGATCCACTAGACTCATTGCATGAGTGTTCTTTTCCACAAACAACTTATGGATCAACCAGTGGTCATTGCATGTGTGTTCTTTTCACAAACTACATGTGGACCCACTAGAGTCATTGTATGTGTGTTCTTATACTAAAACTAGCACTTGCATGTGTGTTCTTTTCCATATACCACTTATGGATCCATTAGAGTCATTGCATGTGTGTTATTTCCACGAACCACACATGTATCAACCAATAGAGTCATTGCATGTGTGTTATTTCCACAAACCACACATGGATCGACCACTAGAGTCATTGCATGTGTGTTCTTTCCACAAACCACACATGGATCAAGAAGTTTCATTGCATGTGTGTTCTTTCCACAAACCGCATATGGATCAACCAGTGGTCATTGCATGTGTGTTCTTTTTACAAACCACATGTGAACCCACCAGAGTCATTGCATGTGTGTTCTTATACTAAAACCAACACTAGAGTCATTGCATGTGTGTTATTTCGACAAACCACACATGGATCAACCACTAGAGTCATTGCATGTGGGTTCTTTCCACAAACCACACAGGGATCCACCACTGTCATTGCATGTGTGTTCTTTCCACAAACCACACATGGATCAACAAGTGGTCATTGCATGTGTGTTCTTATACTAAAACTAGCACTAGAGTCATTGCATGTGTGTTCTTTCCACAAACCACACATGGATCAACCAGTGGCCATTGCATGTGTGTTGTTTCCACAAACCACATATGGATCAACTAGTGGTCATTGCATGTGTGTTCTTTTGATCGACCACTTATGGATCAACCAGTGTCATTGCATGTGTGTTCTTTCCACAAACCACATATGGATCCATTTGAGTCATTGCATGTTTGTTCTTATACTAAAACCACAACCCAGCACTAGACTCATTGCATGTGTGTTCTTTTCCAGAAACCACACATGGATCCACTAGACTCATTACATGTGTGTTCTTTTCCATAAAAAACTTATGGATCAAGTCGTGGTCTTTGCATGTGTGTTCTTTTCCACAAACCACACATGGATCAACCAGTGGTCATTGCATGTGTGTTCTTTCCACAAACCACATATGGATAAACCAGTGTCATTGCATGTGTGTTCTTTCCACAAACCATGTTTGGATCCATTTGAGTCATTGCATGTTTGTTCTTATACTAAAACCACAAACCAGCACTAGAATCATTGCATGTGTGTTCTTTTCCACAAACCACACATGGATCCACTAGACTCATTGCATGTGTGTTCTTTTCCACAAACAACCTATGGATACCCCAGTGGTCATTGCATGTGTGTTCTTTCCACAAACCACTTATGGATCAACCAGTGGTCATTGCATGTGTGTTCTTTTCCACAAAGCACACATGGATCAACCAGTGGTCATTGCGTGTGTGTTCTTTTCCACAAAACACATATGGATCAACCAGTGGTCATTTCATGTGTGTTCTCCACAAACCACATATGGATCAACCAGTGTCATTGCATGTGTGTTCGTTCCAGAAACCACATATGGATCCATTTGAGTCATTGCATGTTTGTTCTTATACTAAAACCACAAACCAGCACTAGACTCATTGCATGTGTTTTCTTTTCCACAAACCACACATGGATCCACTAGACTCATTGCATGTGTGTTCTTTTCCACAAACCACACATGGATCAGTGATATCATTGCATGTGTGTTCTTTCCACAAACCACATAAGGATTACAGTGGTCATTGCATGTGTGTTCTTTTCCACAAACCACATATGGATCAACCAGTGGTCATTGCATGTGTGTTCTTTCCACAAACCACATGTGAACCCACTAGAGTTATTGCATGTGTGTTCTTTGCACAAACCACACATGGATCAACCAGTGGCCATTGCATGTGTGTTGTTTCCACAAACCACATATGGATCAACCAGTGGTCATTGCATGTGTGTTCTTTCGAATTAACCGATGGATCAACCAGTGTCATTGCATGTGTGTTCTTTCCACAAACCACATATAGATCCATTTGAGTCATTGCATGTTTGTTCTTATACTAAAACCACAAACCAACACTAGACTCATTGCATGTGTGTTTTTTTCAACAAACCACACATGGATCCACTAGCTCATTGCATGTGTGTTCTTTTCCACAAAAAACTTATGGATCAACCAGTGGTCTTTGCATGTGTGTTCTTTTCCACAAACCACATATGGATCAACCAGTGGTCATTGCATGTGTGTTCTTTCCACAAACCACATATGGATCAACCAGTGTCATTGCATGTGTGTTCTTTCCACAAACCACGTAAGGATCCATTTGAGTCATTGCATGTTTGTTCTTATACTAAAACCACAAACCGGCACTAGAGTCATTGCATGTGTGTTCTTTTCCACAAACCACACATGGATCCACTAGACTCATTGCATGAGTGTTCTTTTCCACAAACAACTTATGGATCAACCACTGGTCATTGCATGTGTGTTCTTTTCACAAACTACATGTGGACCCACTAGAGTCATTGTATGTGTGTTCTTATACTAAAACTAACACTTGCATGTGTGTTATTTTCCATAAACCACTTATGGATCCATTAGAGTCATTGCATGTGTGTTATTTCCACGAACCACACATGTATCAACCAATAGAGTCATTGCATGTGTGTTATTTCCACAAACCACACATGGATCGACCACTAGAGTGATTGCATGTGTGTTCTTTCCACAAACCACACATGGATCAAGAAGTGTCATTGCATGTGTGTTCTTTCCACAAACCGCATATGGATCAACCAGTGGTCATTGCATGTGTGTTCTTTTTACAAACCACATGTGAACCCACCAGAGTCATTGCATGTGTGTTCCTATGCTAAAACCAACACTAGAGTCATTGCATGTGTGTTATTTCCACAAACCACACATGGATCAACCACTAGAGTCATTGCATGTGGGTTCTTTCCACAAACCACACATGAGTCCACAACTGTTATTGTATGTGTGTTCTTTTCACAAAAGACACATGGATCAACAAGTGGTCATTGCATGTGTGTTCTTAAACTAAAACTAGCACTAGAGTCATTGCATGTGTGTTCTTTTCACAAACCACACATGGATCAACAGGTGGTCATTGCATGTGTGTTCTTTTCACAAACCACATATGGATCAACTAGTGGTCATTGCATGTGTGTTCTTTTGACCGACCACTTATGGATCAACCAGTGTCATTGCATGTGTGTTCTTTCCACAAACCACATATGGATCCATTTGAGTCATTGCATGTTTGTTCTTATACTAAAACCACAATCCAGCACTAGACTCATTGCATGTGTGTTCTTTTCCGGAAACCACACATGGATCCACTAGACTCATTGCATGTGTGTTATTTTCCATAAAAAACTTATGGATCAAGCAGTGGTCTTTGCATGTGTGTTCTTTTCCACAAACCACACATGGATCAACCAGTGGTCATTGCATGTGTGTTCTTTCCACAAACCACATATGGATCAACCAGTGTCATTGCGTGTGTGTTCTTTCCACAAACCATGTATGGATCCATTTGAGTCATTGCATGTTTGTTCTTATACTAAAACCACAAGCCGGCACTAGAATCATTGCATGTGTGTTCTTTTCCACAAACCACACATGGATCCACTAGACTCATTGCATGTGTGTTCTTTTCCACAAACAACCTATGGATACCCCAGTGGTCATTGCATGTGTGTTCTTTCCACAAACCACTGATGGATCAACTAGTGGTCATTGCATGTGTGTTCTTTTCCACAAAGCACACATGGATCAACCAGTGGTCATTGCATGTGTGTTCTTTTCCACAAAACACATATGGATCAACTAGTGGTCATTTCATGTGTGTTCTTTCCACAAACCACATATGGATCAACCAGTGTCATTGCATGTGTGTTCTTTCCAGAAACCACATATGGATCCATTTGAGTCATTGCATGTTTGTTCTTATACTAAAACCACAAACCAGCACTAGACTCATTGCATGTGTTTTCTTTTCCACAAACCACACATGGATCCACTAGACTCATTGCATGTGTGTTCTTTTCCACAAACCACACATGGATCAGGCAGTATCATTGCATGTGTGTTCTTTCCACAAACCACATAAGGATCAAACAGTGGTCATTGCATGTGTGTTCTATTCACAAACCACATATGGATCAACCAGTGATCATTGCATGTGTGTTCTTTTCCACAAACCACATGTGAACCCACTAGAGTCATTGCATGTGTGTTCTTTGCACAAACCACACATGGATCAACCAGTGTCCATTGCATGTGTGTTGTTTCCACAAACCACATATGGATCAACCAGTGGTCATTGCATGTGTGTTCTTTCGACCGACCACTGATGGATCAACCAGTGTCATTGCATGTGTGTTCTTTCCACAAACCACATATAGATCCATTTGAGTCATTGCATGTTTGTTCTTATACTAAAACCACAAACCAGCACTAGACTCATTGCATGTGTGTTTTTTTCCACAAACCACACATGGATCCACTAGCTCATTGCATGTGTGTTCTTTTCCACAAAAAACTTATGGATCAACCAGTGGTCTTTGCATGTGTGTTCTTTTCCACAAACCACATATGGATCAACCAGTGGTCATTGCATGTGTGTTCTTTCCACAAACCACATATGGATCAACCAGTGTCATTGCATGTGTGTTCTTTCCACAAACCACGTAAGGATCCATTTGAGTCATTTCATGTTTGTTCTTATACTAAAACCACAAACCGGCACTAGAGTCATTGCATGTGTGTTCTTTTCCACAAACCACACATGGATCCACCAGACTCATTGCATGAGTGTTCTTTTCCACAAACAACTTATGGATCAACCAGTGGTCATTGCATGTGTGTTCTTTTCACAAACTACATGTGGACCCACTAGAGTCATTGTATGTGTGTTCTTATACTAAAACTAGCACTTGCATGTGCGTTCTTTTCCATAAACCACTTATGGATCCATTAGAGTCATTACATGTGTGTTATTTCCACGAACCACACATGTATCAACCAATAGTGTCATTGCATGTGTGTTATTTCCACAAACCACACATGGATCGACCACTAGAGTCATTGCATGTGTGTTCTTTCCACAAACCACACATGGATCAAGAAGTGTCATTGCATGTGTGTTCTTTCCACAAACCGCATATGGATCAACCAGTGGTCATTGCATGTGTGTTCTTTTTACAAACCACATGTGAACCCACCAGAGTCATTGCATGTGTGTTCTTATACTAAAACCAACACTAGAGTCATTGCATGTGTGTTATTTCCACAAACCACACATGGATCAACCACTAGAGTCATTGCATGTGGGTTCTTTCCACAAACCACACATGGATCAAGAAGTGTCATTGCATGTGTGTTCTTTCCACAAACGGCATATGGATCAACCAGTGGTCATTGCATGTGTGTTCTTTTTACAAACCATATGTGAACCCACCAGAGTCATTGCATGTGTGTTCTTATACTAAAACCAACACTAGAGTCATTCCATGTGTGTTATTTCCACAAACCACACAATGACCAACCACTAGAGTCATTGCATGTGGGTTCTTTCCACAAACCACACATGGATCCACCACTGTTATTGCATGTGTGTTCTTTCCACAAACCACACATGGATCAACAAGTGGTCATTGCATGTGTGTTCTTATACTAAAACTAGCACTAGAGTCATTGCATGTGTGTTCTTTCCACAAATCACACATGGATCAACCAGTGGCCATTGCATGTGTGTTGTTTCCACAAAACACATATGGATCAACTAGTGGTCATTGCATGTGTGTTCTTTTGACCGACCACTTATGGATCAACCAGTGTCATTGCATGTGTGTTCTTTCCACAAACCACATATGGATCCATTTGAGTCATTGCATGTTTGTTCTTATACTAAAACCACAACCCAACACTAGACTCATTGCATGTGTGTTCTTTTCCAGAAACCACACATGGATCCACTAGACTCATTGCATGTGTGTTCTTTTCCATAAAAAACTTATGGATCAAGCAGTGGTCTTTGCATGTGTGTTCTTTTCCACAAACCACACATGGATCAACCAGTGGTCATTGCATGTGTGTTCTTTCCACAAACCACATATGGATCAACCAGTGTCATTGCGTGTGTGTTCTTTCCACAAACCATGTATGGATCCATTTGAGTCATTCCATGTTTGTTCTTATACTAAAACCACAAACCGACACTAGAATCATTGCATGTGTGTTCTTTTCCACGAACCACACATGGATCCACTAGACTCATTGCATGTGTGTTCTTTTCCACAAACAACCTATGGATACCCCAGTGGTCATTGCATGTGTGTTCTTTCTACAAACCACTAATGGATCAACCAGTGGTCATTGCATGTGTGTTCTTTTCCACAAAGCACACATGGATCAACTAGTGGTCATTGCATGTGTGTTCTTTTCCACAAAACACATATGGATCAACCAGTGGTCATTTCATGTGTGTTCTTTCCACAAACCACATATGGATCAACCAGTGTCATTGCATGTGTGTTCGTTCCACAAACCATGTATGGATCCATTTGAGTCATTGCATGTTTGTTCTTATACTAAAACCACAAACCAGCACTAGAATCATTGCATGTGTGTTCTTTTCCACAAACCACACATGGATCCACTAGACTCATTGCATGAGTGTTCTTTTCCACAAAAAACTTATGGATCAACCAGTGGTCTTTGCATGTGTGTTCTTTTCCACAAACCACATATGGATCAACCAGTGGTCATTGCATGTGTGTTCTTTCCACAAACCACATATGGATCAACCAGTGTCATTGCATGTGTGTTCTTTCCACAAACCACGTAAGGATCCATTTGAGTCATTTCATGTTTGTTCTTATAATAAAACCACAAACCGGCACTAGAGTCATTGCATGTGTGTTCTTTTGCACAAACCACACATGGATCCACCAGACTCATTGCATGAGTGTTCTTTTCCACAAACAACTTATGGATCAACCAGTGGTCATTGCATGTGTGTTCTTTTCACAAACTACATGTGGAGCCACTAGAGTCATTGTATGTGTGTTCTTATACTAAAACTAGCACTTGCATGTGCGTTCTTTTCTATAAACCACTTATGGATCCATTAGAGTCATTGCATGTGTGTTATTTCCACGAACCACACATGTATCAACCAATAGTGTCATTGCATGTGTGTTATTTCCACAAACCACACATGGATCGACCACTAGAGTCATTGCATGTGTGTTCTTTCCACAAACCACACATGGATCAAGAAGTGTCATTGCATGTGTGTTCTTTCCACAAACCGCATATGGATCAACCAGTGGTCATTGCATGTGTGTTCTTTTTACAAACCACATGTGAACCCACCAGAGTCATTGCATGTGTGTTCTTATACTAAAACCAACACTAGAGTCATTGCATGTGTGTTATTTCCACAAACCACACATGGATCAACCACTAGAGTCATTGCATGTGGGTTCTTTCCACAAACCACACTTGGATCAAGAAGTGTCATTGCATGTGTGTTCTTTCCACAAACGGCATATGGATCAACCAGTGGTCATTGCATGTGTGTTCTTTTTACAAACCACATGTGAACCCACCAGAGTCATTGCATGTGTGTTCTTATACTAAAACCAACACTAGAGTCATTGCATGTGTGTTATTTCCACAAACCACACAATGATCAACCACTAGAGTCATTGCATGTGGGTTCTTTCCACAAACCACACATGGATCCACCACTGTTATTGCATGTGTGTTCTTTCCACAAACCACACATGGATCAACAAGTGGTCATTACATGTGTGTTCTTATACTAAAACTAGCACTAGAGTCATTGCATGTGTGTTCTTTCCACAAACCACACATGGATCAACCAGTGGCCATTGCATGTGTGTTGTTTCCACAAACCACATATGGATCAACTAGTGGTCATTGCATGTGTGTTCTTTTGACCGACCACTTATGGATCAACCAGTGTCATTGCATGTGTGTTCTTTCCACAAACCACATATGGATCCATTTGAGTCATTGCATGTTTGTTCTTATACTAAAACCACAACCCAACACTAGACTCATTGCATGTGTGTTCTTTTCCAGAAACCACACATGGATCCACTTGACTCATTGCATGTGTGTTCTTTTCCATAAAAAACTTATGGATCAAGCAGTGGTCTTTGCATGTGTGTTCTTTTCCACAAACCACACATGGATCAACCAGTGGTCATTGCATGTGTGTTCTTTCCACAAACCACATATGGATCAACCAGTGTCATTGCGTGTGTGTTCTTTCCACAAACCATGTATGGATCCATTTGAGTCATTGCATGCTTGTTCTTATACTAAAACCACAAACCGACACTAGAATCATTGCATGTGTGTTCTTTTCCACGAACCACACATGGATCCACTAGACTCATTGCATGTGTGTTCTTTTCCACAAACAACCTATGGATACCCCAGTGGTCATTGCATGTGTGTTCTTTCTACAAACCACTAATGGATCAACCAGTGGTCACTGCATGTGTGTTCTTTTCCACAAAGCACACATGGATCAACCAGTGGTCATTGCATGTGTGTTCTTTTCCACAAAACACATATGGATCAACCAGTGGTCATTTCATGTGTGTTCTTTCCACAAACCACATATGGATCAACCAGTGTCATTGCATGTGTGTTCTTTCCAGAAACCACATATGGATCCATTTGAGTCATTGCATGTTTGTTCTTATACTAAAACCACAAACCAGCACTAGACTCATTGCATGTGTTTTCTTTTCCACAAACCACACATGGATCCACTAGGCTCATTGCATGTGTGTTCTTTTCCACAAACCACACATGGATCAAGCAGTATCATTGCATGTGTGTTCTTTCCACAAACCACATAAGGATCAAACAGTGGTCATTGCATGTGTGTTCTATTCACAAACCACATATGGATCAACCAGTGGTCATTGCATGTATGTTATTTTCCACAAACCAGATGTGAACCTACTAGAGTCATTGCATGTGTGTTCTTTCCACAAACCACACATGGATCAACCAGTGGCCATTGCATGTGTGCCCTTTCCACAAACCACATATGGATCAACCAGTGGTCATTGCATGTGTGTTCTTTCCACAAACCACTGATGGATCAACCAGTGTCATTGCATGTGTGGTCTTTCCACAAACCACATATAGATCCATTTGAGTCATTGCATGTTTCTTCTTATACTAAAACCACAAACCAGCACTAGACTCATTGCATGTGTGTTCTTTTCCACAAACCACACATGGATCCACTAGCTCATTGCATGTGTGTTCTTTTCCACAAAAAACTTATGGATCAACCAGTGGTCTTTGCATGTGTGTTCTTTTCCACAAACCACATATGGATCAACCAGTGGTCATTGCATGTGTGTTCTTTCCACAAACCACATATGGATCAACCAGTGTCATTGCATGTGTGTTCTTTCCACAAACCACGTAAGGATCCATTTGAGTCATTGCATGTTTGTTCTTATACTAAAACCACAAACCGGCACTAGAGTCATTGCATGTATGTTCTTTTCCACAAACCACACATAGATCCACTAGACTCATTGCATGAGTGTTCTTTTCCACAAACAACTTATGGATCAACCAGTGGTCATTGCATGTGTGTTCTTTTCACAAACTACATGTGGTCCCACTAGAGTCATTGTATGTGTGTTCTTATACTAAAACTAGCACTTGCATGTGTGTTCTTTTCCATAAACCACTTATGGATCCATTAGAGTCATTGCATGTGTGTTATTTCCACGAACCACACATGTATCAACCAATAGAGTCATTGCATGTGTGTTATTTCCACAAACCACACATGGATCAACCACTAGAGTCATTGCATGTGTGTTCTTTCCACAAACCACACATGGATCAAGCAGTGTCATTGCATGTGTGTTCTTTCCACAAACCGCATATGGATCAACCAGTGGTCATTGCATGTGTGTTCTTTTTACAAACCACATATGAACCCACCAGAGTCATTGCATGTGTGTTCTTATACTAAAACCAACACTAGAGTCATTGCATGTGTGTTATTTCCACAAACCACACATGGATCAACCACTAGAGTCATTGCATGTGGGTTCTTTCCACAAACCACACATGGATCCACCACTGTCATTGCATGTGTGTTCTTTCCACAAACCACACATGGATCAACAAGTGGTCATTGCATGTGTGTTCTTATACTAAAACTAGCACTAGAGTCATTGCATGTGTGTTCTTTCCACAAACCACTTATGGATCCACCAGTGTTCATTGCATGTGTGTTATTTTCACAAACAACATATGGATCCACCAGTGGTCACTGCATGTGTGTTCTTTCCACAAACCACTTATGGATCAACTAGTGGCCATTGCATGTGTGTTCTTTCCACAAACCACACATGGATCAACCAGTGGCCATTGCATGTGTGTTCTTTCCACAAATCATACATGGATCAACCAGTGGTCATTGCATGTGTGTTCTTTCCACAAACCACACATGGATCCACTAGACTCATTGCATGTGTGTTCTTTTCCACAAACAACTTATGGATCAAGCAGTGGTCTTTGCATGTGTGTTCTTTTCCACAAACCACATATGGATCAACCAGTGGTCATTGCATGTGTGTTCTTTCCACAAACCACATATGGATGAACCAGTATCATCTCATGTGTGTTCTTTCCACAAACCACATATGGATCCATTTGAGTCATTGCATGTTTGTTCTTATACTAAAACCAACACTAGAGTCATGGCATGTGTGTTATTTCCAGAAACCACACATGGATCAACCACTAGAGTCATTGCATGTCTGTTCTTTCCACAAACCACACATGGATCAACCAGTGTCATTGCATGTGTGTTCTTTCCACAAACCACATATGGATCCATTTGAGTCATTTCATGTTTGTTCTTATACTAAAACTAGCACTGCCCCCCAATGGATCCACCGTTAGACCGAGTCTTCAAGATAATCATAGTGAAAACATTGTTTTGTTCAATGAAATCCTTTTGTTAACAAGGTTGATCAGGTCTTGCTACCAAAACAATTCCATATGAGACAAAACTTTGTATTCCACTAATGATTATGTTACCTTAACCTTGATAGCAATAGTCCCAATCATAATAGTTTCAAATTTTTCTCTTGGTATGGGACAATATATTTCTCCAACTTGAATGCCCTCAACATGTTCAATTGAATTGAAACCATAAGTCCTTTCAATCTTCTTGGGGAAATAGATAGTATGTTCCTTGTCATTCACATTGAAAGTCACCTTTCCTTGATTACAATTGATAACAGCTCCTGCAGTATTCAGAAAAGGTCTCCCAAGAATAATAGACATATTATGATCTTCAGGCATTTCAAGCACAACAAAATCAGTTAATATCAAGAAATTATGAGCCACTTTAATAGGTACATCCTCACATATACCCACATGGATATTGGTAGATTTATCAGCCATTTGCAAAGATATATCAGTTGGTATTAATTTTTTCTAGTTGAAGCCTCTTAAAGAGAGAGAAAGGCATAACACTAACTCTAGCTCCCAAATCACACAAAGCAGTTCTAACATAACTGTTCTTAATAGAGCAAGGGATAGTTGGGATCCCTGGGTCTCCAAGTTTCCTAGGAACCTTACCATTAAAGGAATAATTAGCAAGCAAAGTAGAAATTTCTTCATTAGGGATCTTCCTTTTATTCGAGACAATATCCTTCATATACTTTGAGTAAGGAGGCAATTTAATAGCATTAGTCAAAAGAATTTGCAAGAATAAAGGTTTCATCCACTCACAAAACTTATTATAATGTTCATCCTCCTTTGACTTGTGTTTCTTATCAGGGAAAGGCATAGGTTTTTGGACCCAAGGTTCTCTTTCACTACCATGTTTCTTAGCAATAAAATCTTCTTTGGTGTATTTAGTATTCTTAGTGTGGTTTTCAGGTTCTTCCTCAACTTTCTCTTCATTAGGATCTTCATTTTCTTCATTACCACTTTCAGTTTCAGCATCAGAGATAGATATACTATTAGGATCTAAAGCAGGTTCAGAGGGTTCTACAACGGTTTTATGTTTTTTTCCTTTTCTTACGAGTAGAACCACTATTTTCAGCTTGTTGAGAATCCTGCTCAATTCTTTTGGGATGCTCCTCAGGATATAGAGGATCCTGGGTAGCAGCCCCACTTCTAGTTCTAATTTCGTAAGCATGTTTTTCTTTAGCAGCATTAACTAGCAAGTCGTTTTGTACTTTAACGAGTTGATCTATTTGAGTTTGAACCATTTGAAAGTGTTTAACAATCATTTTAACATCATTATAGGTTCTTTTCACAATACCTTTCAACTCAACAATAGCTCTAGTGTTTTCATTAGATGATTTTGCACCCTTTTATTAAATTTATCTTGCTTAACAATAAAGATATCAAACTCTTATAAGCATTGATCAGGAGGTTTAGAGTATGGGATATGTCCTTCATCAAACTGTTGGAGAGAGTGTACCTCAATAGTGGGTGAGTAGGGAATAGGCTTACATAATTCTTCTATAGGAGGTAAATTATTGACATCTCCAACTTTAATTCCCTTCTCCTTAAGACATTTCTGAGCTTCCTTCATCACTTCATCATTTAATTCAATAACTCCCCTCTTCTTTGATGTTGGAATAGGCACAGGAATAGTTGGTTCAGGTACAATTACTTCAGGTATATCTTGTTCAGGAGGAGTCCAATCTTCATAATTCTTACTTATTTTAGCCATTAATTCCTCAGCTTCCTTAGGAGTCCTATTCCTGAAAACACAATCAGCACAACTATCTAGGTATGTCCTAGATTCCTCGGTTAGTCCATTATAAAATATATCAAGAAGCTCATTCTTAGGTAATGGACTTCTAGCTTGTGCATGAATCAAAGCACAAAACCTTGCCCAAGATTCAGGCAATACCTCTTTTTCTCCCTGTTTAAAATCAAAAAGTTCCTACAAAATAGTATGTCTAGCACTAGGAGGAAAATATTTCTGCAGGAAAGTACTAATCAAGCAATCAGGGGTATCAATAGATATAGGAGGTAAATTACTAAACCAAGTTTTAGCTTCTCGTTTCAGTGAAAAGGGGAAAATCTTAGCAACAAAGTAAGTACGCATCTTAATATCATCAGAAAATAAGCCACTCATGGTAGAAAGTTCATTCATATGTGCTACCGCACTTTCATTCTTAGTCCCACAAAAAGGTTCTTTCTCGACAATAGCTATGTAAGATAGACCGAGAGAGAAATTATAATCTTCATCTATAATGTTTATGGGAGAAGCAACAAACTTAGCAATAGGAGACAATTTGGGTCTAATAGTATGCCTCTCAAGGAGACTCTTAGCAGCGCTCCTATCATGGGTGTTTTTACATTTTTAATAAATTCATCGGTCATCTCAACATAACCATCTTCAATATCATAACTTTCACTAGACCTAGGTGAACTAACATGTGTGGTAGTGTCTTCATTAGGAGTTTCGGTATTACGAGCTATAGTTCTAGCAATCGTAGCATCTAGGAAAGGACCTAATGAACCACTCTTATCAAGCACAGTAGAAGCAACATCATAAGCATCAGAAGTTTCAGATTTAGCAGTAGTAGCAGTGTGTGTAGCATGTGTATGTGGTAGTGTAACGAGCTTAGTTATAACAGATGGTGAATCAAGAGCAGCAGAGGTGTTCAGAACCGTACCTCTTCTTGTAGTGGATGGTAAAATAGGAAACTTGCCATCACAAGACTTACCCATGATGGAGGGGTAGCAGCAAACAATAGAGAATCCAAGTGAACTTGATAAATAAAGCTATGCTCCCCGGCAACGGCACCAGAAAATAGTCTTGATGACCCACAAGTATAGGGGGTGTATCGCAGTATTTTCGAGGGAAGTGAAACCCAATTTATTGATTCGACACAAGGGGAGCCAAAGAATATTTATAATCCTTAACAACTGAGTTGTCAATTCAGCTGCACCTGGAAACAATCTTGCTCACAAAGTTTACCAAGAGCAACAGTTTTGTAGTAGGAATAGTAAAGTAGCAAAGTAGTGAAGTAAAGACGGTAGTAACAATAAAGAAATGTAGGGATTCGAGTGTGGTAGGCATAGGGATGGATGGACGGGCGTTGCATGGACAAGACAATTCACATAGCAATCAGAACATAGGGCAATTGCAGATAAATAAGATAAAGCATCAAGTACTAGATAATCCTAGGCATGTGTTCCATATATAGTCATACGTGCTTGCAATGAGAACTTGCACAACATCTTTTGTCCTGCCAGCTCATTTGCAGCGGGGCCTCAAGGGAACTACTGGCAATTAAGGTTCTCCTTTTAATAGAGCACCGGAGCAAAGCATTAACACTCCGTGAACACATGTGATCCTCACATCAAAGCCATTCCCTCCGGTTATCCTGATTTCTATCACTTTGGGGCCATTGGTTTCAGACAACAACGTGTGTATACAACTTGTAGATAAGACCACAAACAATACTATCATAATGAATCAATAACATGTTCAGATCTGAAATCAGGGCACTCGGGTCCTAGTGACAAGCATTACGCACAACAAGTCGCAACAAAGTCATAAAGCACTAATAAAAGATACTAGGGACCATGCCATAACAATCTAATGTCATTACATGAACGATCTCATCCAATCCCTACCATCCCCATAGCCTACAACGGGGGATTACTCACTCATAGATGGGCGAAACATGGATGGTCGATGGAGAAGCAATGGTGATGATGATGGCGATGATCTCCTCCAATTCCCCGTCCTCGCAGGGTGCCAGAACAAAGTTTCTAGTGTTGTTTCGTGGAATCTGGTGGTGGCGGCGGAGCAGAGCTCCTTCTGGAAAAACGTCGAACCCCCTGGAGTTTTTAGGTCAGAAGGCTTCTTATAGGCGAAGAGGGAGACCGAGGGGGTGCCTGAGGGGCCCACACCACCCCCTGGCACGGCCTGGCCTGGCCCATGCCACCAGGTGGTGTGGCCACCCCCTGGCTCTTCTCCGTCTCGTATTCTGGCTCCTGGAGTCTTCCGGTGAAATAGGATTCTTGGCATATTTTCCGAGATTTTTCCTGATAGTTGATTTTCTGCACAAAAAGTAGACACCAAGGCAATTCTGCTGAAAACAGCGTCAGTCCGCGTTAGTTACATCCAAATCACACAAGTTTAGAGGAGAAATAGCAAAAGTGTTCGGGAAAGTAGATACATTTTGGACGTATCAACTCCCCCCAAGCTTAGCTTATTGCTTGTCCTCAAGCAATTCGGTTGAAAACTGAGTGCGATAAAAGAACTTTCACGAACACATTTTCTTCATATGATGTAAATATTCTCAGCATGTGATCAACTACTTAGACAATTCATAATAAGGAGTATGGAAATAAGTTTACTTAATAGGCATTGCAAGCTATGAAGAGATTCCAACTCAAAAATAATAAGTAGCATGAAGCATAAACATAAGCAACATTACAATGCTCATAAAAAGGTATGATAGAGTGGTATCTCGCTTGCCTTTGATTATGAATGTCAAGGCACCTCTGAAGTTCAAGTGATGACTAGAAGTAAAGATATCAAAGATACAAGCATCAAAGTCATAACACAAATAATCAAGTAATGGGACAAGCACAAAGAATGACAACTATGCTCTCAAGAAGGTGCTCGGAGAATGCGTGGAGACTCAACAAAGTAAAAGAAAAGGTTTTGAATAATTTGAAAGGCTTCCAAATGCTGAAAGTATGGTACTTGTTAGCTTTGAGCACTCATTGCCCCTATCATAAGCATCTTTAAATGGTTAAGGTTAAAGTGACACAACTAAGAGGATATGCTTGACAAGTTATAAATCGAAGACTCATTCCCCTTACTTGCGAAGACCGATCCTCATGCTACTCAAATTTAGTCACAAGTAAGCTCTTGTCATTGTAAGTATATACGTTTCATAGAGAACCGCCAACGGGGTACCCCTTGCACATGACATGGGATCTGTCCCATAATCAAAATAACAAGGCAAGCAGACAATGAGCATCTCAGCGATCTTTTTATTTACTATGTGCATAGATTTTAATTGAGGATGCTTCATAGAATTCTCATTACAGTTATGCTGCAAGTTTCCACCATGATTAGGCATGGATTAGGCTAGCGGCCCAGGCGTTTCTCTAACATACATACAAACTCCATGATCTTACAAGTTCCACTTTTATTTCACACCGCTGGGATCCATAAGTAAAAGAACATGATATCAACGAGGTACTAAGTACCGACGAAATGTTGAAAACGTTCCCCATGAAACATGGTTCTGCTAACTTCAACTTATAAAGCGCAAGCATATACGCAACAAAGAAGGATGCAATGGTTCAGGTTTATTCAGTGCAAGAAAATAAAGTGTGCCATCAAGTTCATGAGAGCTTTACTAACTAACTTTAATGTGTGCTCTTTTCACAATCCACCTATGGATCCACCAGTGTCATTGCATGTGTGTTCTTTTTACTAACAACAACCAGAGTCATTGCATGTGTGTTCTTTTCACATACCACATATGGATCCACCAGTGTCATTGAAATGTGTGTTCTCTTCAGAGACCACACATGGATCCACCAGTGTCATTGCATGTGTGTTCTTGTTACTAACAACAACCAGAGACATTGCATGTGTGTTATTTTCACATGCCACATGTGGATCCACCAGTGTCATTACATGTGTGTTCTTTTCACAATCCACCTATGGATCCACCAGTGTCATTGCATGTGTGTTCTTTTTACTAACAACAACTCGAGTCATTTCATGATTGTTCTTTTCACATACCACATATGGATCCACCAATGTCATTGAAATGTGTGTTTTCTTCAGAGACCACACATGGATCCACCAATGTCATTGCATGTGTGTTATTTTTACTAACAACAACCAGAGTCATTGAAATGTGTGTTCTCTTCAGAGACCACACATGGATCCACCAATGTCATTGCATGTGTGTTCTTTTTACTAACAACAACCAGTGGCATTGCATGTGTGTTCTTTTCACATACCACATATGGGTCGACCAGTGTCATTGCATGTGTGTTCTCTTCACAATACACACATGGATCCACCAGTGTCATTGCATGTGTGTTCTTTTTACTAACAATAACCAGATTCATTGCATGTGTGCTCTTTTCACATACCACATATGGATCCACCAGTGTCATTGCATGTGTGCTCTTTTTACTAACAACAGCCAGAGTCATTGAAATGTGTGTTCTCTTTAGAGACCACACATGGATCCACCAGTGTCATTGCATGTGTGTTGCTTTCACATCCACCTATGGATCCACCAGTGTCATTACATGTGTGTTCTTTTTACTAACAACAACTGGAGTCATTTCATGACTGTTCTTTTCACATACCACATATGGATCCACCAGAGTCATTGCATGTGTGTTCTCTTCACAGTCCACCTATGGATCCACCAGTGTCATTGCATGTGTGTTCTTTTTACTAACAACAACCAGAGTCATTGAAATGTGTGTTCTCTTCAGAAACCACACATGGATCCACCAGTGTCATTCCATGTGTGTTCTTTTTACTAACAACAACCATTGTCATTACATGTGTGTTCTTTTCACAATCCACCTATGGATCCACCAGTGTCATTGCATGTGTGATTTTTTACTAACAACAACCAGCGTCATTTCATGTGTGTTCTTTTCACATACCACATATGGATCCACCAGAGTCATTGAAATGTGTGTTCTCTTCAGAGACCACACATGGATCCACCAGTGTTATTGCATGTGTGTTGTTGTTACTAACAACAACTAGAGTCATTGCATGTGTCTTCTTTTCACACGCCACATGTGGATCCACCATAGTCATTGCATGTGTGTTCTTTTCACAATCCACCTATGGATCCACCAGAGTCATTTCATGTGTGTTCTTTTCACATACCACATATGGATCCACCAGAGTCATTGAAATGTGTGTTCTCTTCAGAGACCACACATGGATCTACCAGTGTTATTGCATGTGTGTTCTTGTTACTAACAACAACCAGAGTCATTGCATGTGTGTTCTTTTCACACGCCACATGTGGATCCACCAGTGTCATTGCATGTGTCTTCTTTTCACAATCCACCTATGGATCCACCAGTGTCATTGCATGTGTGTTCTTTTACTAACAACAACCAGAGTCATTGCATGTGTGTTCTTTTCACATACCACATATGGATCCACCAGAGTCATTGAAATGTGTGTTCTCTTCAGAGACCACACATGGTCCACCACTGTCATTGCATGTGTGTTCTTTTTACTAACAAGAACCAGAGTCATTGAAATGTGTGTTCTCTTTAGAGACCACACATGGATCCACCATTGTCTTTGCATGTGTGTTCTTTTTACTAATAACAACCAGTGTCATTGCATGTGTGTTCTTTTCACAGTCCACCTATGGATCCACTAGTGTCATTGCATGTGTGATTTTGTACTAACAACAACAGGAGTCATTTCATATGTGTTCTTTTCACATACCACATATGGATCCACCAGTCATTGAAATGTGTGTTCTCTTTGGAGACCACACATGGATCCACCAGTGTTATTGCATGTTTGTTCTTGTTACTACCAACAACCAGAGTCATTGCATGTGTGTTCTTTTCACATGCCACATGTGGATCCACCAGTGTCATTGCATGTGTGTTCTTTTCACAATCCACCTATGGATCCACCAGTGTCACTGCATGTGTGTTCTTTTTACTAACAACAACTGGAGTCATTTCATGACTGTTCTTTTCACATACCACATATGGATCCACTAGTTTCATTGAAATGTGTGTTCTTATCAGAGACCACACATGGATCCACCAATGTCATTACATGTGTGTTCTTTTCACTAACAACAACTAGAGTCATTGCATCTGTGTTCTTTTCACATACCACATATGGAACAACCAGAGTCATTGCATCGGTGCTCTTTTCACAATCCACCTATGGATCCACCAGTGTCATTGCATGTGTGTTCTTTTTACAAACAACAACCACAGTCATTGCATGTGTCTTCTTTTCACATACCAGATATGGATCCACCAGTGCCATTGCATGTGTGCTCTTTTTACTAACAAGAACCAGAGTCATTGCATGTGTGTTCTCTTCAGAGACCACACATGGATCAACCAGTGTCATTGCATGTGTTTTCTTTTTACTAACAACCACCAGAGTCATTGAAATGTGTGTTCTCTTCAGAGACCACACATGGATCCACCAGTGTCATTGCTTGTGTGTTCTTCTTACTAACAACAACCAGAGTCATTGCATGTGTGTTCTTTTCACATACCACATATGGATCCAGCAGTGTCATTGCATGTGTGTTCTTTTCACAATCCACCTATGGATCCAGCAATGTCATTGCATGTGTGTTCTTTTCACATACCACATATGGATCCAGCAGTGTCATTGCATGTGTGTTCTTTTCACGATCCACCTATGGATTCACTAGTGTCATTGAAATGTGTGTTCTCTTTAGAGACCACACATGGATCCACCAGTGTCATTGCATGTGTGTTCTTTTTACTAACAACAACTGGAGTCATTGCATGTGTGTTCTTTTCACATACCACATATGGAACAACCAGAGTCATTGCATGTGTGGTCTTTTCACAATCCACCTATGGATCCACTAGTGTCATTGCATGCGTGTTCTTTTTACTAACAACTGGAGTCATTTCATGACTGTTCTTTTCACATAACACATATGGATCCACCAGAGTCATTGCATGTGTGTTCTCTTCCACAATCCACCTATGGATCCACCAGTGTCATTGCATGCGTGTTTTTGTCACATACCACATATGGATCCTCCAGTGTCATTGCATGTGTGTTCTTTTAACTAACAACAACATGAGTCATTGAAATGTGTGTTATTTTCACATACCACATATGGATCCACCAGTGTCATTGCATGTGTGTTCTTTTCACAATCCACATATGGATCCACTAGTGTCATTGCATGTGTGTTCTTTTTACTAACAACAACTGGAGTCATTTCCTGTGTGTTATTTTCACATAACACATATGGATCCACCGGTGTCATTGACATGTGTGTTCTCTTTAGAGACCACACATGGATCCACCAGTGTCATTGCATGTGTGTTCTTTTTATTATCAACAACCAGAGCCATTGCATGTGTGTTCTTTTCACATACCACATATGGATCCACCAGTGTCATTGCATGTGTGTTCTCTTCACAATCCACACATGGATCCACCAGGGTCATTGCATGTGTGTTCTTTTTTCTAACAACAACCAGTGTCATTGCA
The DNA here is from genome assembly GCA_023614405.1 of Avena insularis. Taxonomy (NCBI): domain Eukaryota; kingdom Viridiplantae; phylum Streptophyta; class Magnoliopsida; order Poales; family Poaceae; genus Avena; species Avena insularis. Next base: position 378,404,583 of record CM042686.1, read on the forward strand.
TGTGTGCTATTTTTACTAACAACAACGAGAGTCATTGCATGTGTGTTTGTCAACACCCTGATTTTTAATCCCAGATGCCTGTTATGCCATACTTCGCAATCCTAGGATTACCATTTTTGCGAGACATAACAGATTGGATATCACAGTACATCATCCATTACAAACCATAATAAGGTCTTACAACAGAATGAAGGATCTCATGAGCCAGTCTTAGTACAATCAAGTAGCGGAATAAATAGCGTAGCAGCGGGGTCCATCTTCAGAGTCACAGGCAAAGATGACGATGGGAGATAGTCCTAGTTATCATAGCAGTCCTGTTGTCCTTCATCTTGGTAGTCTCCTTCATAGTCTGGCCATAGGAATAGCCAGGGACAAAAGCCATGAGTACTCTTTAAGTACTCGCAAACTACCACTAATAAGTAGGATAGTTCTAGTATGAATGCTAACTCTAAGTTTACTGGTAAAGTTAAGTTGGAAACCTAAGCTGAGTTCTGAGACAAAGAAAGATAAAATAAAGTTTGAAATCACCTAAGTGGGAATTTAATTGTCATAGTCACAACTCTGTTGTGGTCAAGTCAGGTCACAATTCATTTCATAAGTTGTTTTTAAAACATCTGACAATAGAACAGTATGGCCACTCCAACTGTCCATAATCGCGGACACGGCTATTCGAATAGTTTGACACTCTATAGAGGTGGTACACTTTCACCACAAGATTCGATACATCTGTCAAGGATAACCCTGAATCATCATACTTAGTATGCAGATAATCAAACATAACCTTTCCTTTACACACCCTAGTATAAGCACCTCTCCTATGAGCATGGCCTCCCAACCATGACCATCTATCATCTTGGGCACTGCATAGGTGGACAACATCGAGAGGTAGCCTCATCTCAAACCTCTCCCGTGAGGGAACTAATACTAATGCATATAAACTTCCGGCTAGGCCTTACCCAATTGAGGTATTATGGTTGTATGGTAAATTAGAATGGTATCGCATCCGAACCCAACCATCAGTTTTGTAAAAGGGCTAAGGCTCATGCCTCAACATTTTCATCATCATAAACCATTTGTGTTTCTCAACACATGTCAAAACATCTCAATAGAATGACTCATCATTCCAAGGTATTCACAAGTCATTTTAACCAAGTATTCCCATCTCGAGTGATCAAGTTTTTGGTATAACTCTAAGCTACTAAGCTAAGAGTGTTCACTAATGTGGGATGCTAATCTCAATCTCATGCCATAGAATGACATCTAAGTCTAACTAGATAGGTCAAGTTTTATACTCTTTATGCTACCTTCAAACAAGTAAAGTACTTGGGTAAAGAAAAAGAAAGTAAAGCTTGTAAATAAAACTTGGGGTAGGTAATAGTCAAAGGTATAACCAAAAGATGCATATTGCATCTTGCTTAGGTTATCTAGCTTGCAAGGTTTAACTTTCATTGTTAATGATGGCTTGCTAGTATAATACTTGCAAGTGTTAGCTTGCCTTGATTGGTGCAGTGGTTGAAGTTTTCTTCCTCCTCCTCTTGGTAGAACTCCTCCTCCTCGTAAGCTTGGTCGGTACTATCGTCTATAAATATGTACGGAGTACATAATCACCAAACAATACTTAACTATTCTACTTAGCACACTAAGGCACACATATGATGATCTATTATCATCACAAGTCTCACAAGGTTCAATTCACTAGCTTCATTCTTTTTATTTGAGAAAAGTAATTTCTACTCATTGAAATTAACTAAGATTTCATATTATCCAATTAAAATATGGGATCATATGGACACATGTCATCACCACATATTCTAACATATGGGAATGTGATTTAAAGGTTGGATCACATTTAAATAAGTTAAGTTTAATATTTAATGATTTAAAGTGACTAGAAATGCCTATATATCATTATTTTAATAGTAGTCCAAAGTCACTGCATTTAAGCTTAATATTATTACATATTCAGATAGGTATAGTTAAATGTGATTTTTGAGAGTTGGAATCAACTCCAAAGCTATTATGGTTGATTTTATAAAAATGTTTGAATGTGCAAATGCTTCTGCCTAGTTATTTTTACTAGGAGAGATATCTAAATCTAAATGACTTAAATCCAACGGTCTTGGATAGATCTTTTCAGAAGCTTTCTAGCAAAATTGGAATCACTCAATTTGGATTTCTAAAACTCTCTAAATTGATTTTTTAACTAAGGGACAGAATTGATTTAAGTCAAAAATAGAAAAACCTATGTTTGAATGTGTGGGCTAGCGCGGGAAAACTAACGGGCCGGCCCAGTGATGCTCAGCGGCGCAGAGGGCGACTGTTGGGGGCATACCCCCGGGTAGGGTCACGCCGGGGTATAAAGGCCGTGTAAGCCGAGGTACGGCAAGGTCAAAGCAAGTGCTGGCCGAGTCACCTCAAGGCAGGCAGAATCACGGAGTAACCCAGACCAGGGGATGTCCACCTAACTGGGTCTCAACCGACTTATGCCGTATGTCGGTAAGATATATCTAACTTATATGCAGGTACGGGTGTGGCCGGATCAAGCAGGTATGATCTGGGTTATATCAAGCTTGTAAGAGAAGGAAGGTATCTCGCTGGTCAAAGGATGACCACTGTGTGTAGAGCGTGAGCGAAGCAGACAGAGGGCAGGACCACCGAGGCGTGGCCGACAAAGGTGATAATGCCAATGTCGGATGATGCAGGCGCTGCAGAGGTTCACGTAGCCTCTGCAAGGATGACGCTGGGCTAAAGTGACCCGGTCGGCTTACTATTTTGGGAGGAGGCATATTCAATATGCCTCCACGTATGCCCTAACTGGAGACCTGGCTACTCCTATATAAGGAGGGCTAGGGCCTCTGTAGAAGGGGTTGAGTTCGAGTTTGGTTGATCTCTAGAGAGTGGTATTTTCACTAGTGGTGAGAGTAAGAGAGTTTCTTCTTCCTCCTCTCCCCAATACAGCTCAAGGAGCACTTGTAATCTGTGGAAGTGAATCAAATACAAAGCAACCGTGTGTGGAATCACCACACTATCCCTCCCCGGATTCCCCTAGTGCATTTAGTCCCCACCTTTAGCCTATCCATGGCATCTGCCGTGATATCACCACGACAGTTGGCGCCCATCGTGGGGCTAGCGGTGCTAGCAGGGGTGAATATCCGGACAGGAAACTTCATCGACACCGGCGAACGCATCGTCTCCGGGCTCGTTCAGCGCTTTGGAGCGCTAGATTTCGTTAGCGACAATGCTGGCTGCTTCGGCAAGCGTCCTCTTCCGTGCAACGGCCTCTTCGTCAAGCTCGGCACGCACAAGATCTACGTTGCTGTCGATGTATCATGTGTTCACCCGCGGCACGTCGTCGAAGGAGGCGAGCCACCCCTTAACGCGTCTCGCGGGGCGCGTATCACTTGTTCCCCGGACTGCGCCGAGCTGATGATGACTGCACCTGGAGCTGGCGCGAGCAAAGATCCAGCACCAGATCCGGAGGTAACACCCAAGGCACCGAGGAAAAGTAGAGGTCCTCCCCTAGAGAGGCCAGAGAATGTGCTGCAGCAAGCGATGGATAGCTTGGAAAATCCGGTAGCAGCAGCAGTAGATCCGGCTCAGGCATAGGCCAAGATAGAGGAGACTAGGCAAAAAATACTAGAGGGTGCAAAAAAGATAGCTGTAGCTCAGCAGTCGTTGAACATGACGCTGCGTGAGTACGCAAAGGAAAATAAGGTAGATGCCGTAAAAGTGAAGGGGAGAAATCTCATGAGTGAAATGAACAGAGATTGTGATACTAGGATTGAGGAATCAGAAAACTGTTTGTCCGTGGGGATGCCGAAGTATAGTACCCCGGCAAAAAACCTCAGAGCAGCAGATGCAGCTGCATCCGAGTTAGAAGGTCTGACGTTGGGGTATTCACAGACTACTCGGACTTGGTCAATGGTGGGTAGGGCTAGACTCTTATTGCACTTGAATTGACGGGGTAATGTTTCAGATATGTGCTCTACTGTTACTCTAGAGCTACTGGTCATGGTGATGGCTTTCTTAGCACAGTCTATCAGTCCTTTCTACCTTGACATCCAATCTATTCCTAGTACTACTTCCAATCCTTTGGTTCCAAGTACTATTAGATTGGCATAGAAATCTATCCCATGTATTCTGATAGGCACAACTTTGGAAATTTTTCTAGCTTTTGTAGTTGAACCGGGGATTTGAACTATCATGACATGCTTCAAGTTGGTTGAGTGAATCTTACTAGTGCATGCAAATTCTTCGGTGACACATGAGTGCGATGCTCCAGAATCAAACAACACTCTTGCTAAAATTGAGTTAACAGAGAACATACCCAGCACTACATGTGGCGCTTCTTCGGCTTCTTCGACGTTCATGTGGAAGAGACGGCCATTGCGGTTGTGAGGGTTCCCTAGGGCAAATCTTCTTCCTAGTTGAACACGACGCTGTTGTTGAGCGGGGGCATTCATATTCGTAGTGGCGGCAATCTTCTTGGGGCACTCATTGGAATAGTGACCCTTCACTCCACACTCGAAACAAGTGATCTGAGACTTGTCTTTTGCTGCCACGGGCATAGCATTGCTTCCAGTTCTGGGTGAAGTGTTGTTGTTGTTGCTCTTGGGAGGTGCATGGTTGAAATTGCTGGTGTTGCCGGTGTTGTTGTTGTTGTTTCCTCCGAACTTCACATTGCCTCCGCTACGGATGGGGTAGCTTGGGTGAGACATCGGTGGTCGATTGTTCCTCGGTGCATATCCTGCTGAAGGGTTGGGACAATACTTCTGGTGACTGCTGGATCTAGCTTGGTGCCTCATATGACGTTTGTGGTTGTCGTTTGCCTGGTTAATCTTCCCTTCCATCTGAATGGCAGAGTCGACTAGCTCTTCGAGATCCTCGAAGCGGATGTTGACAAGGACAGTCTGCATCTCATCATGCAATCCTTTAAGGAATCTCTCCTTCTTCTTGGCCTCTGTGTTGATCTCATCAGGTGCATACCTGGCAAGGGACAAGAATCTATCACGGTACTCCACGATAGTTATTCTGCCTTGCTTCAACTCTCGGAATTCATCCCTCATTCTGGTGACTAGACCCTGCGGCACGTGGGTGCGGCTGAACTTGATTTTGAAGGATTCCCATGTCATCACTTGACCATGGTTCATTGTGCGGATAATGTTCCACCATGCTCTTGCATCTCCTGCCAGATAGTGGGTGGCAAAAAGAACTTTCTCGTTGGCATCCACTCCTGCTACTTCCAAGTTGTTCTCCATTGTCTGCATCTAGTCATCAGCATCCAGTGGGTTCTCTAAAGTACTAAAGATTGGGGGATTGGGATTTTAGAAGTTTTTGAGTTTGGATCCATGATGATCCTGATTTCCATGCCCTTGGCGATCTGCTGCAGTGTTACTAAGTTGGCATGGCACTCTTCCCTACTTGCTTCATGGTCTGCAACCAGCATTTGTATAATCTGTAGCATTGGGTCTTGCGATGAGCTTCTCCCTCCGGGGTTTCCACGAGTCATCTGAAGATTGAGATGGATAAAGGGGTAAGAGGGAATATTCTAAGGTTCATGATTTTGGCATCAAAGCTAAAACTTTGAGTTTAACTCAGGATTTGTAACTAACTTCTTTTCATTCATTCAAGCAAAGCAGACGATACAAACTCACACACATCACAACATCAAAGGAAAATAGATGGTTTTAACAACCATTCTATAAGCTACGATACAATGGGACCGATACATCTCATGCTATGACAATGCTCTAGTGCATCTACTCATCATCGATGAAGTCGGAGTCATCATTGTCAGTGGAGAAGTCTACGGCATCTTCCTCCAGAAAGACATCATCATTGCCGAGGTAGGAGTCCATATCTCCCCTGATATCTTCACCTTCCTCTTTTTCTTCCTTTGCTGCAAGCTGAGCTCCTTGCTCCTTGATGCTCTTCTCGAGGTTGGCCACCTTCTTGCGAAGACGGACGATGGTGTGATCCTTCTTTTCACGCTGGCGGCAAAGAGACTGACGGTCCTTGACAAGCAGCGAGAAAGTCTGGGCCTTCTGGGCGGCAATGGGGAGGTTGTGGTTGGCTAACTCCCTAGCATTATCCAATTCCTTCCGGCGATCGTACAATAGGAAGTCAAGGTTTTCCACTTGACGCTTCAACTCCGGGTGACTTGGCATCTCCATTGGAATTCCCATGAATTCACGCCTTGCATAGTGAACAAAGCGGGCTCCTTGGATTTGGTTGACACTTAGGGCACATAGACGTGCGAGAGCTTCATGCATTTCCCTAGCTAATCCATCTAGCCAGTTGTTTTCTCTCACCGAGAACTGAATTCTCCCGGACATTAGTGCTTCTATACTTCCTCGAAGATCAGCGGTGACTAGCCATTATAAATCTCCTCTTGGGGGTCCAGGAAGTTGAGCTCCAAGAAACTCCGGATGTGGGCGTCCCAAGTACTCCAATAGTGCGTCCAGATCCCTCTTGAAGATCAGCTGGCCTCCGTTGACTTGCTGAACTGAGTCTCCATCTATAAGAATTAAGGATGAGGAGGTTAGTGAAGTGATCAAGTGTGTCAAATTTTATGTAGTAATGTAAGAATTTGGAGGAACATGAATTGTTTTGAGAGAAAGAATGAATTCCCAAGGGTAAGAGAGGAATAGTTTTCATAAGTACTCACTTTGGTTTTTGAAACTACGTGTTTGTTTGGATGTCCATTCTAACAAGGGTCTCCTATGGTCAGGATGGCTCTGATACCAACTTGTCAACTCTCGGATTTTTAATCCCAGATGCCTGTTATGCCATACTTCGCAATCCCAGGATTACCATTTTTGCGAGACATAACAGATTGGATATCACAGTACATCATCCATTACAAACCATAATAACGTCTTACAACAAAATAAAGGATCTCATGATCCAGTCTTAGTACAATCAAGTAGCAGAATAAATAGCGTAGAAGTGGGCTCCATCTTTAGTCACAGGCAATGCTGACAATGGGAGATAGTCCTAGTTATCATAGACATCCTGATGTCCTTCATCTTGGTAGTCTCCTTCATAGTCTGGCCATAGGAATAGCCAGGGACAAAAGCCATGAGTACTCTTTAAGTACTCGCAAACTACCAGTAATAAGTAGGATAGTTCTAGTATGAATGATAACTCTAAGTTTACTGGTAAAGTTAAGTTGGAAACCTAAGCTGAGTTCTGAGACAAAGAAAGATAAAATAAAGTTTGAAATCACCTAACTGGGAATTTAATTATCATAGTCACAACTCTGTTGTGGTCAAGTTAGGTCACAATTCATTTCATAAGTTGTTTTGAAAACATCTAACAACGGAACAGTATGGCCACTCCAACTGTCCAGAACTGCGGACGTGGCTATTCGAATAGTTTGAAACTCTACAGAGGTGGTAGACTTTCACCACAAGATTCGATACATCTATCAGGGATAACCCCGAATCATCATACTTAGTATGCAGATAATCAAACATAACCTTTCCTTTACACACCCTAGTATAAGCACCTCTCCTATGAGCATGGCCTCCCAACCATGACCATCTATCATCTTGGGCACTACATAGGTGGACAACATCGAGAGGTAGCCTCAGCTCAAACCTCTCCCGTGAGGGAACTAATACTAATGCATATAAACTTCCGACTAAGCCTTACCCAATTCAGGTATTGTGGTTGTACGGTAAATTGGAATGGTATCACATCCGAACCCAACCATCAGTTTTGTAAAAGGGCTAAGGCTCATGCCTCAACATTTTCATCATCATAAACCATTTGTGTTTCTCAACACATGTCAAAACATCTCAATAGAATGACTCATCATTCCAAGGTTTTCACAAGTCATTTTCACCAAAGAGTGATCAAGTTTTTGGTATAACTCTAAGCTACTAAGTTAAGAGTGTTCACTAATGTGGGATGCTAATCTCAATCTCATGCCATAGAATGACATCTAAGTCTATCTAGATAGGTCAAGTTTTATACTGTTTATGCTACCTTCAAACAAGTAAAGGACTTGGGTAAAGAAAAAGAAACTAAAGCTTGTAAATAAAACTTGGGGTAGGTAATAGTCAAAGGTATAACCAAAGCATGCCTATTGCATCTTGCTTAGGTTATCTAGCTTGCAAGGTTTAACTTGCATTGTTAATGATGGCTTGCTAGTATAATACTTGCAAGTGTTAGCTTGCCAATAATAGCTTACCTTGATTGGTGCAGTGGTTGAAGTTTTCTTCCTCCTCCTCTTGGTAGAACTCCTCCTCCTCGTAAGCTTGGTCGGTACTATCGTCTATAAATACATACGGAGTACACAATCACCAAACAATACTTAACTAGTCTACTTAGCATACTAAAGCACACATTTGATGATCTATTATCATCACAAGCATCACAAGGTTTAATTAACTAGCTTCATTCTTTTTATTTGAGAAAAGTAATTTCTACTCATTGAAATTAACTAAGATTTAATATTCTCCCATTAAAATATGGGATCATGTGGACACATGTCATCACCACATATTCTAACATATGGAAATATGATTTAAATGTTGGATCACATCTTATTAAGTTTAACTTGATTAATTAATGATTTAAAGTGACTAGAAATGCCTATATAGCATTATTTTGGTACTAGTCCAAAGTCCCTGCATGTAAACCTTAATACTATTACATATTCAGATAGGTATAGTTAAATGTGATTTTTGAGAGTTGGAATCAACTCAAAAGCTATTAGGGTTGATTTTATAAAAATGTTTGAATGTGCAAATGCTTCTGTCTTGTTATTTTTACTAGGAGAGATCTCTAACTTTAAAAGAATTAAATCCAACGGGCTTCGGTATATCTTTTCAGAAGCTTTCCAACAAAATTGGAATCACTCAATTTCGATTTATAAAACTCTCTGAATTGATTTTTGAACTAAAGGACAGAATTGATTTATAAAACTCAATCACTTATATTTGAATTTGTGGGCTAGCGCGGGAAACTAATTGGGCTGGCCCAGTGACGCTCAGCGGCACAGAGTGCGACTGACAGGTTGGCCCCGGTTGTCACCGAGACTTAAAACCCGAAATGGTATCTAGCGATCTGGGCCACACGATTATAACGCGGATCAACAGCTCACAGTCGTCGTCAACGACAGACTCGTCGCCGGTGAGACCGAACCCTAAACAGCCAGTGAGACTCTGGCAGGGTGCTGTGGTCGAGGCAGAGCGGTGTGCGCGATTTTGTGCCTAGGCACCATCTGCTGCGTGCTGGCGGCGATCGCGCTCTGGCGCGCTCTGGCTGCGTGCAGAGAGAAAGGGAGGTGAGGCTGGGGAGTGGTCCAGGGTCTGGGGTCGATCGAGGGGTGGACCGTGGGAGGCGGTGAGGTGGCGCCTAACTTCCTAGAGCGGCGGTGAGGGACTGGAGGTCTCCTGCGCCTTGTGCACACTTGGCCGGCGAGCATGGCATCGGGACGGCATGGCACTGGCGCCAGGGGCTAGGGGTTGAGGTGGGATTGGTCTGGTTGGGCCTGGGGAGACAAGGATGATCAATGCACACCAATTGGCTCGACAAGATTAGCTCGAAAACAGTAATAGTTAGGCAGATTGATTAGTGCTCACTAAGTGTTCGACACAATGGTCGCATTAAGAAAATATTTGAATTTTGGGCTGATTTTTGGTGGAGTGATGTAACTTATGCTTAAGCATCTAGGTGTGCCTGGGATTTAAAAATGAAGTTAACTACATTCAATTTTCAATTATCATTTAAATTTAGTGTTTTAAAGTTTTTGGGCTAAAACAAAGTGGGCCTTGGTAAATCACTACTTGTACTAGCAAGGGGTGCAAATAACCATCATTGTTTCTGTTAAGATTTGAGTTCTAGGAATAGCCAAAGTAGGCTATGTGATTAAAATGGCAAAAATGACCATTTCCTTATTTTATTCATTTTGATTTCTTTTTCTTTGGGATTTGTTTGGGAATGATCTAGATGATGTTTAATTCACCTTAGAATCATTTTACAACCAATGGAACACTTAAACATGGCAAATAAAACAACTCCTATTTTAAATGCACACACTTATGAATGCTTAAAGATTTTTAAATGGAAAAGTTTTTGTTAACCCTAAAATGGGTAGATTTGATCTTGATTAACTCTGTATTAAGTTTTGGGATGTTATAGTGTTCTTTTTGAGACCACACATGGATCCACCAGTGTCATTGCATGTGTGTTCTTGTTACTAATTACAACCAGAGTCATTGCATGTGTGTTCTTTTCACATACCACATATGGATCCACCAGTGTCATTGCATGTGTGTTCTTTTCACAATCGACCTATGGATCCACAAGTGTCATTGCATGCGTGTTCTTTTTACTAACAGCAACTAGAGTCATTTCATGATTATTCCTTTCACATACCACATTTGGATCCACCAGAGTCATTGCATGTGTTTTCTCTTCACAATCCACCTATGGATCCACCAGGGTCATTGCATGTGTGTTCGTTTCACATACCACATATGGATCCACCAGTGTCATTGAATGTGCGTTCTTTTCACAATCCACCTATGGATCCACCAGTGTGATTGCATGCGTGTTCTTTTTACTAACAACAATTGTAGTCATTGAAATGTGTGTTCTTTCACATACCACATATGGATCCACCGGTGTCATTGCATGTGTGTTCTTTTAACAATCCACATATGGATCCACCAGTGTCATTGCATGTGTGTTCTTTTTACTAACAACAACTAGAGTCATTTCATGTGTGTTCTTTTCGCATAACATATATGGATCCACCGGTGTCATTGAAATGTGTGTTCTCTTTAGAGACCACACATGGATCCACTAGTGTCATTGCATGTGTGTTCTTTTTACTAACAATAACCAGAGTCATTGCATGTGTGTTCTTTTCACATACCACATATGGATCTACCAGTGTCATTCCATGTGCGTTCTAATGAACAATCCACACATGGATCCACCAGTGTCATTGAATGTGTGTTCTTGTTACTAACAACAACCAGTGTCATTGCATGTGTGCTCTTTTTGAGACCACACATGGATCGACCAGTGTCGTTGCATGTGTGCTCTTGTTACTAATTACAACCAGAGTCATTGCATGTGTGTTCTTTTCACATACCACATATGGATACACCAGTGTCATTGCATGTGTGTTCTTTTCACAATCCACCTATGGATCCACCAGTGTCATTGCAAGTGTGTTCTTTTTACTAACAAGAACTGGAGTCATTCCATGGCTGTTCTTTTCACATACCACATATGGATCCACCAGAGTCATTGCATATGTGTTCTCTTCACAATCCACCTATGGATCCACCAGTGTCATTGCATGTGTGTTCTTTTCACATACCACAGATGGATCCACCAGTGTCATTGCATGTGTGTTCTTTTCACAATCCACACATGGATCCACAAGTGTCATTCCATGTGTGTTCTTTTTACTAACAACAACTGGAGTCATTTCATCTGTGTTCTTTTCACATAACACATATGGATCCACCAGTGTCATTGAAATGTGTGTTCTCTTCAAAGACCACACATGGATCCACAAGTGTCATTGCATTTGTGTTCTTTTTACTTACAACAACCAGAGTCATTGCATGTGTGTTCTTTTCACATACCACATATGGATCCACCAGTGTCATTGCATGTGTGTTCTCTTCACAATCCACACAACTAGAGTCATTTCATGTGTGATACCACAAATGGATCCACTAGTGCCATTGCATGTGTGTTCTTGTTACTAACAACAAGAAGAGTTATTGCATGTGTGTTATTTTCACATACCACATATGGATCCACCAGTGTCATTGCATGTGTGTTCTTTTCACAATCCACCTATGGATCCACCAGTGTCATTGCATGTGTGTTCTTTTTGCTAACAACAATTGGAGTCATTTCATGAGTATTCTTTTCACATACCACATATGGATCCACCGGTGTCATTGAAATGTGTGTGGTTCTCACTAACCACATCTAGAGTCATTGGATGTGTGTTCTCTTTAGAGACCACATATTTATCCACGAGTGTCATTGAAGTGTGTATTATTTTCAACTACAGCCGTTGGCCACAAACAATCAGGACGCAGAGCTAACCAACAACCGCTCTGGCTTCTAGAAGACCCGATCCCCGATTGTTAGGCGTCGTTGGATTGGGGTGCATGGATGATAGTGATGTCCTTCGCGAGGGTGATCCGCGAGAAGTCTGTTCTGCGAACTGATTGGCAGTGGCAACGACGCTGGGCCTACGTCCTTGCCCTTATCCCCTTAACCTCGGGGCCGATGATCAGATCGTGTTCCTTCATCACCATGGAGAGGGAGAGGCCCAAACTCAGCTTGCGCGAGGCTCAGATGTTCGCCCACTACGACATACTCGCGCCGCCGTTCGCGAGGCTTCCGGCCGGCTTCGAGCTCAGCTACGCCGGGGTTCCTGTCGTGCTGCTCTTGCGCAACAACGTGTTGGCGAGGCAGATCGAGGAGCGCCACCACCAGCTGTCGGAGCGGAAGAGGGCAATGGCGCGATACTCGTGTACAAGCGCATACTAGCGAAAGTTGTTCAAGAAGGAGCGGGCTACGTTGATTGAGCTGTGCGGAACCCACCGACAGGACATCTACCCGGATCTGCGCAACCCCGAAGGGAGAGCGGAGATCCACCGGATCTCTCAGGCGATGCACAGGCGTCGACCTCCACCGTTATCGATGCAGTGCGCCGTGAAGAATCCATGAGGAGGAGGAACGCTGCCGGGAACGTCGGCATCGATTCCGACACGGAGGAGGCTGGCGGCGACGTGGAAAACGTCGCTAATAATGGAGACTGCGGGAGTGTCATAGTCGATTAGGGCCACTTAAGCATAAATTAAATCTATGTGCGGTATCTTAATGCGCTCTTTGGATCTGGGTCACTTGAGTCATGATCAATTATCGTCATAATTTATATATGTTGACCATGTTTTAGTTGTCTTTATCTTTGAAACTAGTCGATTGAAACTCGTCTGATCCTGAAAATAAAGTTCGCGTGTTCCTGGCATATCTGATTGGACAATACGCTGACTCTGCTCCCAGCACTTGATGGCACAACCATAATTTGGAGTGCGCCAGAGGAGAAGGGATCGAGCGTGTTGTAATAGTGTACTACTCCTGTCCATATATAACTGACTTAGTTTTTTTAGATATTTAATAAATGTGTCTATACCCAAAACATGTCTAGATACATGTTTTAGGTTTCTCTGTCTTTCAAACTAATCAAAAGTCGTCAAATTCTGAACAAACAAAATAATTTGCATTCACACCTGATGGGACAATACGCAAACGTAGGTAAAAAATTAATATAAGGGGGGAGATGGGAACTAGTAGCCGTGTCCAAACGCAGGTAAAAAATTAATGTAATAATATTTAAAAAAATATAATATGGTCCACATGACCCCATCATAGACACGTTGCACGCGCCAGATATAATTAAAGACGACACAACTAGTTTTGTTTCAATGATATAATTCAACATACGACGTTACTGTGCCCGTATCTTTCTACTCCTCTTATTAGTCTGCTAGCTCACGCTGCATTAAGCATCGGTTGATGAGGATAAAAAAATGATAAAATGGCAAATAAAACAATTTTTGAGCTTACCTTTCATCCGGAGAATCGTACAAAGATGAAATTGGCAGGGATTTATTATTTCTCCTGCAGTTAGCCGGAAGATCCTCAAGAACATCCTCAATCACCCCTTTTCTCCCCATTCCGCTTACCCTTTTATTTCTTTTCACACCCTTTTCTCGCCGGCACCTCCACTTCTTCATAAATTGGCTGCTTACGTACGTTTTCCTCTGAGTGCTCATCACATCTTGGCTGCTCTTAGCGATTCTGGTGAGAAGCCTCATTTTCTGCCACCGGGGTGTGAACAGGGACAATAGCATGTGTAACTGAGTTTTTGCACAACCTGTTGATATGGTCGAATCCGCCACAACGTCCGCATTTCCTTTTCCTAGCTCCCAGCCCTGGACCTTTATCGGTGGAGGCTTCGATCCTTAGCTTTCTAGGCCTCCCAGGTGGCCTCCTAAGAACTAGTGGTTGAAGTTTGAACCCTGGATCGACAATCTCCCAATCATTTTCATCGGCCATAGGTGGTACGTTTCCTGCATAAGTTGTAGCAAACTTGTCCACAGAGAAATAGTTCTCGACATAGTTCTCTATTTCAGCTCCGTTACCTCTAAGCTTTAAGATGAAGTAAATTGCATGGTGACATGGCAAACCAGTAATCTGCCACTGCCTGCATGAACAAGTCTTGTTTCCAATGTCTACAGTGTACCTCCGTTCACTTCCATGCTTGTATTCTGCATAAACCTCAGCCAATGTTATGGAACTTCTGACCATCCTCATCTTTATCGTTCTCATTGCCCTGGTTCTTGCATTCAGGAACATAACCACCTTTGGAACTATTTTATGGCCTAAGAATTTTCTTGCACAAATTCTTTGCCTTGAATCTATCTTCACAATTATGCACTGTCTTATTGCATCTAACAAAATAACAATTCCAAGTGTCCTCATGCCCGAAATCTTATCATTGAAACTCTGTGCCAAATTATTGCAAACAAAATCCACCTTGCTTAACTCACCAAAGTTGCCTCTAGCCCATAGCTTGGTGTGATATTCTTCAAGGTATTTTTTCACCTTTGGCACTACATACATGTTCTGCAATTAAGTAGCATGCGTTCTTGGGGTGTATGTGTATGCTGATCACCACAAGTTCTCTTCAAAGATTTTTCATTTGAACTTCTTCGTGAAGTTAGTAGCAAGGTGCCGCATGCATTCCCTATGCTCAACCCCAGGAAACACAGCATCAACAGCATTCTCAAGACCCCTCGCATGCACCGGTGTGTATCACCAAGCCTTCAGGGTGACCAATTACTTCCCGTAGTCTCTGCATGAACCATGTCCAGCTTTCATTTGATTCACCCTCAAGAACAGCATAAGCTACGGGTAGAAGCCAATTATGCGCGTCCAAAGTACAAGCAGAAGCAACATGTCCCCTGAACTTCCCTGTTAAAGAAGTTGCGCCTATTCCCAAGTATGGTCTGCAGCCGGCTAGGAACCCCTTCCAGCATGCCTTTAGGCAGACAAAACATCTCCTGAAGCATATCTTATCTGCCTGCTTATACCTGACCCCCCTCGAGACCTTTTCTCTCCCTTTCACAACCTCGTAATCGATGTCAACAACACTACTAGGTGATGTTTCCTCTACCTCAGCTTTGAAACTATACAACATATGAAAATTGTCATTCCACTTGCCTTGAATGAAGTCTAGAGCCATCTCCTTCCCAGCAAAGACTCTGTGGTAAGGAATCAGAACGTTAAACTTTTTGCTAATCTTTGCTCTGAGTTCAGTAGGTCCAATGTTATGATCCTGCCTCACCCAGTCAAGTATAGTAGGAGCAATCCACTTGGTAGTCGCCGGTCTAATTTTACCACTTAAAGAAGTATTAGGGAAGTTGTGTTTCTTCGTGTTTACTTTGATCTGCATTCGATAAGAATCCAAATAATTTAGAGCTAGTTATCAGCAGAATAAATATGAGAAAGACTGAAACTAAATGTAGCTATTGCAACCTGAAATGGGTGTCCACCCCGCATTGGAGATGCATGTAATCTCCATTTGCACACATTACTTTCCCTACAGTGCACCCTAAATCTCTTTTGGTTGCTCTTTTCAATGATAAATTCGAACCCAACTTTGATTGCATAAGTTGCAACTGCATATCTGCAGTCCTCCACATTATCAAAGATAGTCCCCTCATCAATTGTAGGATTGTCCCTGTCAAAGTGTATCACTGGCTTGTCCACGTCTTCGTCATCGTATCTACATCCCATTTCCACATCTTCACATTCCTCTTTCTCATCAGTCCCATAGTCAGGCTCAAAGTTCGAATCAACTAAATATTCCCTACTCTCCATCCTATCAGGGACAGGAGCCACGTATGGATATGATTTCTCATCATCATCCGCACAACCACACGTTTCAGTGCCTTCATGCACGCTTGCCAAAGCATCATGCTCAAGGACAAGATGTACAGACATCCTGCTGTTACCATCACATATCCTTGCCATCACAACGGGACTAGAAATGCTAATTGGGGTATGCAGAAAAGGAATCACAGTTCTTACCCTTCAATGTGGACGCACGACACCTTCTCTGGGCTCCATACCTCCAAAGCTCTGCACCCCGCTTCCTCTCCCCATGTTTCCTTGTCCTCTGTGCTCACCATACTTGAAGGAGATTCCGTGCTCTCCAGCCATGCAGGACCCATATCTGTGTTCTCAAGCCTCGCATGATCCATCTCCGAGCGGGATCCGGATCACCAGCGTCGTTGGGCCCCTAACCCAACGGCCGACTCTCGGTTTTCGTTTCCAGACGCGCCTGGGCGGTGGGTGGCGGCAAGGAGACATGGCAGGGAGGGGAGGGGACGTGAGGGGATGGCAGGGTGTGGAGGGCGGGAGGAAGACGGCCGAAGGGGAGGACGAGAGTGGTGCACGACTGAGCGGAGTGGCGGCGGCAGGAGCAGAGGAGCGGAGCGGAGCGGAGCTGGTTGCGACAAAGCATGGAAAATTGTACAATAATGTGTTGGTGGGCGGCACGAGCCCTCGAACCTGGGACGCGCGCCGTCGAAGGTGGAGGAGGGCCCCTTGATCGTAAAACATGCCACCTGTCAGCGCACTATGCACGGGGAGCACTTCACGGAATTTTTTTAGCAGGTCCCACATGTCAGTCTGTTTGATCAAAAAAAGCCCATTGATCCAAACTTGAATTGGCAGTTCTGCTTCTTCTCCCTCGTCTCCTCGTACTGGCAGTTCCACTTCGTTTCCCTCGTTTGTTATCCTCTTCTTCTTCTCCTCACAGTGGTAGTTCTTCTTTCTTCCTCGGTCAAAACATTCCCGCACGTAAGCCATGGCCAGTAGCCGGATGAAGAGGAACTGGTCCGATCTCCCGGCCAACCCACTTCGCAAGATCACCGACTATTTGCTGGAGAAAGAGGAGTACGTCGACACCTATGCTACTTGTCGGGAAGTCTGCACCGATTGGTGCCGCACTTTAAAGGTGCCCAAATTCCATCTCAACAACTGGATCATGATAGATCACACACTTCCAGACGTTGGCGACTTCACCTTCCTCAACCTCGCCACTGGTCGTCGCTTCAGGAAAAATCTAATGGACGTCCATCGCAGGTCACATTCACATCCGATATTTCTTGGTATTTTCCATTGTAAACATCTTAGTGCTAATTGATGCCCTCTTCTTCCAAAAGATTCTACTTCGTAGGTGTTTCCCGTGGCGTCATTGTGCTTGCTAAGAGGGTGGAGCCATACCCGGTTCGGCTTCTGAACCCAATCACTCATAAGTCTAACACTGAGTTTCAAGCACACATACCATCTGATCTTCTGCAATCTGTCGTCGTGACGAAGTCCCCGATGATGGTGTTTGTTTGGGCTAATTATCCAGATCATATTGCATGGAACGATGAGAGCACCCCGATGGGGCAAATCAATGGATCATTTGGAGAAGGATTGTATTAGCCACCTCCTGATACGCTTCTGGTCTGCATGACGGCATTCCGAGGAGAAATATATGCATTACTTGAGAATGGAGACATCTTGTCGACCAACATCCAGTTAGAGTAGCGCACGAGCACTATCACGATGGCCAAAATAATTTCGGCCCCAGTCTTTGAACAGGTACACGGAACCTACAAATTTTACCTTGTGTTGTCAGATGGTGATCTGCTTCTTGTGTTGAACAGGGATTTCGCCAAAGGGCAACTGGTGTTGTACCGGGTGGACACGGAGAACCGCTCTCTCGAGGCTGTCGGTGACATTGGAAGGCGTGCCCTCTTTGTTGGTTACAATCGTTCTATCTCCACTAACACCAGGTTACACACCATAGTCAAACCCGATTGCATATACTACATGAATATTATCAGACTATACGATCATGAGGTTTAAGCCTAGGAAGAGGAACCAACAATGGTAATGTATGGCTTAAGTCTGGAACATACACCGAGGCCTTACCCTCTAGACGAGATACTGGCATCATACTGCAGATGGAGAGAGTTCTCTGAACATGTGGTGCATCACGCGTTAGCCGACGACGATGAAATATATAGGGGAGAATGAATCCTATATTCATCCTAGGTTATTTGCTAGTATTTTCAGGTCTATTTTTCGAAGTAGAAATTTGTACTGTATTTATATTATTTTGATTAGCAGTATGTGTATTACCTTTCAGACAAAATTGTAATGTATTTAAATTTAGTACTTCCAGAATTCAAAGTATTTATTTTTAGTAGCTTCTTTTAGAATTCTCTGTGTTCGACCTGGGCATCAGCTCAGCGCCGGAATTCAGGTTCCACATGGAAAATTGCACAATAATGTGTTGGTGGGCGGCACCACCCTCGAACCTAGGATGCGCTCCATCGAAGGTGGAGGGGGCGGGCCCGCCAGTCAGAAAACATGCCACGTCGGCATCCCCTGTTTCTGATGCCCTTTAAAAAAAGAAAACACGCCACGTCGTTATCCCCTGTTTATGATGGTGTTGCTATACTCGACAGTACATGGTGGCCTATAAATAATATCGTATAAACTTAAGGGCATAGTCGTCACCATATCTAAAATGAAACCTGGTCCCGTCTCCTACCTGTCCTGGTACATTGCTCGATGAGGTGGATAGCCACGACTGATCTTTTTAATACATTCACACTCTTATGCTGAGAAGGGAAATAAAGATTGAGTTGTTAATGCAACGAGTGTCGAATTATTATCCTCTAAGGAAATGGGAAATGGTTATTTTCACGCGTCCCCGTAGTCCAAACCTACTGTCATTCTTTCACTCCCCTTATCCGACTAACCACAGTTCACCTTGCGCATCTCCTCCGCGCCGCACCAACTAGGGTAACATGGCCCCTCCTAAGCCGCCGCCACCGCTACAGCCGCCGAAACTGGGGTAGTTAGCCCCTCTAAGGCAGGCCATGAAGCTCTACTTCAAGGTCGGTCTCCCATTGCCCTGCCAGGCGGATGATTTCCCCGAATGTGCTGAATCGGCCGCGGCGGCGACTGCGGTGGCGTCGGCGCCAGATGCGGCAAGCAGGGCCAAGAGAGCGATGTGGAGAAATCGCGCAGCGGCATTATGGCATGCTCTAGGAAGTGGGAACAAGGTACGTATCAAATCGTTCATGAGAGCATGCCGCCGCCGAGGGTACACACCATCGAACAGGGAAGCACCAAGGTCTAGGAACTCTCGCGTCCATGCTTCAGCGCAGACTACCTTACCTTAGTGGGGGAGGCTGGGAGTACGCCGTCCGCGGCAAAGACGCTCCATCCTGCGCACCGTCGGAGGCCGTACCGTGGCGGCGACCAAGCGTCTACACTCAGCATGCTGGATTGTTCGACAGCTAGAGCCAGCGGCGGGCATCAGCTCAGCCTCGGAATTTAGGTTCGAGTTCACACGGACCTACGATCCCGAGAAGGAGATGCCGAATTTCAGTTTCGAAGAAATCGTTGCGGCGGCGCGGATGGTCCAACTGAACCGGGACTGGCGCACGCAAATCGCTCGTGCATGCACGATGCAGATTTCTTGTAGTTCGGCAGGAAGGCGATAGATCAGTTTGGGTTAAATGATCAAAGAACTTATGTCCTCTCATGGCAATTGGCCAGCCAACTTTTCTGGTGGAGATCGATAGTTTCTTAAGTGTAGAATAGTTAAGTTCAGACTGAAGTATGGCTTTTGTAGATGAAATGCTGACGAATTGTTCTATAAACTAGTAGGAAGTTTAGCCCACTTTTGTGCCGGTATAAGACCCTTTTGTATGGAAGTACTACTGTTGTAAGCAAATACCATCAAGTATCTATTTCCTTCAATTACTAGTCGCGGTTCAATCTAGTTAACTGGCATCTTTTTATCCCAGACTATAGATTTTGCGTCTGCTATCTGTGCTGTAAACCATTTTTCCTTTGTCTTGTGTTGCCTGCAAAATGGTCCTGCAGTTCAACGTGTTACAAATGTAGCTACCTTGTACTTGAAGAGGATATGGACTAAATTTTCCTGGCATCCACAGAATTGACATTGCTCATTGCTAGACCACCCTCTTTTCATGAGGTTATCCTTGGTTATTCACAGAAATTATAAAGCACGGTGTTCAACTACATCGATTCAAACTATTACACGCACACACTACATCAAATTTATTACCCACACATACTACATCGATTCAAACTATTACACACACATACTACTTCAAACTATTACACACACGTACTACATCGATTCAAACTATTAAACATTTTTAGTCGATGCTAACTTCTCGCTACGCTCTCCATACTACAAATTCATTAGCCACACATACCACGGCAATTCACTAGAGCTCTGTCTTCGCTCGAGGGAAATCAGAACCACCAGCTCATCCAAGCCCGGTCCCTCCACCGAAACTGTGTGCTCCGTCATGAAACGGTGGTGGTCCTGTGTCATCGATCCTTCCAGGCCAACACTGCAGGCGACGAGGGACGCTTTCTGACAGCCTCTTCGGGGCCCTGAATGCCATGTAGCGATTCCAGAACCTTCTCTAGATGGATGATGACCGGGTGCTTCCACCAAAGCTGTCGCCCTGCCCTGTTTGGAATCTGCACCTCGTACATCTTAGGAACGGCGTCAGGATCTTTCAGCCATGCCTTTACCTTGATGACCCATCTGTCGCTCAGTGGCACGATTTCCACCAGCTCGCCGCCAAGGCTACTGACGACCTGCTTGAGGGCCTCCGGCTCCCAGGAATCCAATGGGAGGCCGTCAAAGCCGAGTTTGGAGAAGAAACAAAGCTGCCCCAAGCGATCATCCCACCCACAGGCGCGATGCCAACGCATGAAGCTCATTTTCTCCCCATATCACTCGAAAGAACGGGAAGAATGGAGAACACGCTCGGTGTCTGAGCTGTGCTCCAACTGGATGAAAAAATCGAATGGCGACGCACATACCTCAATGTTGACCTCATTTCGTATGATCCCAAAACGAGACATGAAAGTCGATAGCAACTCTGTCGGTGACACGGCGGGACGGACGCCCAACATGGTGGCCATGAGAGCGTGGTCGTCGAACTGCTGTGCCAGGGCTACCATGCCTAGGGTGCGCGGCAGCACGCAACTTCCCGAGGCTGGTCGCCGGCCTGGATCGCCCGACGGGACGCGCTCCGTCGTGCGATAAGGACTAGCCAGAGGCGAGATATTTGTCCGGGGACGTGAAGCTCCCATACGGCGGACGATGCAACGGCGACGGCTGCGAGCTTTGATTAGAGGCTTGGGAGGTTGACCGGACATGGCGGGGACGCAAATTAGAGAAAGTGCGAGCTCCGATTTGAGACGAGCAGCCAGAGCTGAGCAAATGTTATGGGGAGGGGAGCAGGGGAGAAGGCCAGAGCATAGCAAAGAAATAGATCTGGTCCACTCAGGGATCTGGTCCATGCAGGGGTAAGCTAGTCCACAACCGCAAAAGATAATGGGGAATACTGACATGGCGGGCCAAGAAGAGTTGACCTAACGGCGGTATTTGAGTTCAACCGGTTTCCGTCTGGTGCAAACGACCGTTTGTCCGTTAGATTTGTATTCACCCCCATTTGGCCCTTCTGGACAATTGGCGATCTGGGATGGCACACATAGGATCGACCTTAGGTCCTCAAACTCCACCTCCTGTGGCGTCGGGCAGCTCGACTCCTCGGCTATCACAAGACTTCTATCGGACGATGGTCGCTAGGCTAGGTGCACGAGACCAACCTGACGCATACCACACACACGAAGGTAGGTCCAGCTCTGGTTCCTAGAAAAGCGTCGATGATGGTCAAGACGAAAACAGAGCTTTTGTCCCCCCCCCCTAGAAAATTAGCCGGTGGTGTGCCAAGTCAGTGAACGGCACGTGCTCTTGGAGAAGTTGGGCGTGGCCATACGAGATCATGATCACTTTGATCAAGTGCTCCTCTTCAAGGTGGATGACGAGCTCTGCCGGCGGGCCAGTGTAGTTGCAGCCCGGCTCCATGCAGGAGCACGCGCCCATGCGGGCACGCAAGCTCATGGAGCGGGAGCTCGTGGTAGGAGTAACGGCGAAAGCATCCTAGGTGGGAGCACACGAGTGGGAACGTCGCTGCGAAGTTGCATGCGAAGATCTCTAGATTCTTGGGCTGCAACATCTGCCACATCTGAACTTCGTCAATAAATCAGATAAAAGATCAATAGTTTGATCGGCGAATAGCAATAATATGTAAGATAAATTCAAAAGCTTGTAAAATGATTTCTTAGCATGAAGGTAGAGACCCGAGAATCAGCGGCTATCGTCCGGGCACGGCGCACGAAAGATGGTGACATTGTCCGGGCACGGTGACGTGTGGTGCAAGAGGGGGTCTGTGGAGTAGACTTGCTCACTCGCGAGTTCTATGATATTACTAGTAGGCTATAGGGGAGTGGAAATAATAGTAATATAAGTGAAAATGTAAGCGCGGACAATCATGTCGCGGAATAGCCTACTCGCGGATCGCTCTTACGATGAACCATCTTATTCGTCCATGCGCCCCAATCGAACGGTCTGCAACAATCGGATCAGACAACTAGTTCTTCAGGGGGTAGGCCTTCTAGAAGACGCGATCTTATGTGGTTTAGTGGAAAGAACACACATGCAATGACTCTAGTGGATCCATATGTGGTTCATGAAAAGAACACACATGCAATTACATTGGTGGATCCATGTAGTTTGTGGAAAATAACATACATGCAATGACTCTAGTGGATCCATATGTGGTTCATAAAAAGAAAACACATGCAATGACATTGGTTGATCCATATGTGGTTTGTGAAAATAACACACATGCAATGACACTGGTTGATCCATGTGGTTTGTGGAAAGAACACACACACAATGACATTGGTGGATCCATATGTGGTTTGTCAAAACAACATACATGCAATGACTCTGGTGGATCCATATGTGGTTCATGAAAAGAACACACGTGCAATGACTCTAGTGGATACATATGTGGTTTGTGAAAAGAACACACATGCAATGACTCTAGTTGATCCATGTGTTTTATGAAAAGAACATACATGCAATGACTCTGGTGGATCCATATGTGGTTCATGAAAAGAACACACATGCAATGACACTGGTGCTGGTTTTGTGAAAATAACACACATGCAATGACTCTCGTGGATCCATATGTGGTTTGTGAAAAGAACACACATGAAATTACTATAGTAGATCGATGTGGTTTGTGGAAAGAACATACATGAAATGACTCTAGTGCTAGTTTCATGAAAACAACACACATGCAATCACTCTAGCCGTGGTTCATGAAAAGGACACACATGCAATGACTCTAGTGCTAGTTTTAGGGAAAGAACACACATGCAATGACTCTAATGGATCCATATGTGGTTCATGAAAAGAACACACATGCAATGCCTATAGTGGATCCATGTGGTTTGTGGAAAGAACACACATGCAATGACTCTAGTGGATCCATATGTGGTTAATGAAAAGAACACACAGGCAATGACATTGGTGGATCCATGTGGTTTGTGGAAAGAACAGACATAAAATGGCTATAGTTGTTCCATATGTGTTTTTTGAAAAGAACACACATGCAATGACTATAGATGTTCCATATGTGGTTTCTGAAAACAACATACATACAATGACTCTGGCGGATCCATATGTGGTTTGTGTAAAGAACACACATGCAATGACTCTAGTGTTGGTTTTAGGACAAGAACACACATGCAATGACTCTAGTGGGTCCACATGTGGTTTGTGGAAAGAACACACATGCAATGACAATGGTTTCTCCATATGTGCTTTGTGAAATGAGCATACATGCAACAACATTGGTTGATCCATGTGTTTTATGAAAACAACATACATGCAATGACTCTGGTGGATCCATATGTGGTTCATGAAAAGAACACACATGCAATGACTCTGGAGGATACATATGTGGTTTGTGAAAAGAACACATATGCAATGAGACTAGTGCTGGTTTTTTGAAAAGAACACACATGCAATGACTCTGGTGGATCCATATGTGGTTTGTGAAAAGAACACACATGAAATGACTATAGTGGATCCATGTGGTTTTCTGGAAAGAACATACATGCAATGACTCTAGTGCTAGTTTCATGAAAACAACACACATGCAATGACTCTAGCCGTGGTTCATGAAAAGAACACACATGCAATGACTCTAGTGCTAGTTTTATGGAAATAACACACATCAAATGACTCTAGTGGATCCATATGTGGTTCATGAAAAGAACACACATGCAATGACTATAGTGGATCCATGTGGTTTGTGGAAAGAACACACATGTAATGACTCTAGTGGATCCATATGTGGTTAATGAAAAGAACACGCGTGCAATGACATTGGTGGATCCATGTGGTTTGTGGAAAGAACAGACATAAAATGACTATAGTTGTTCCATATGTGGTTTTTGAAAATAACACACATGCAATGACTATAGATGTTCCATATGTGGTTTGTGAAAAGAACATACATACAATGACTCTGGTGGATCCATATGTGGTTGGTGAAAAGAACACACATGCAATGACTCTAGTGCTGGTTTTAGGACAAGAGCACACATGCAATGACTCTAGTGGGTCCACATGTGGTTTGTGGAAAGAACACACATGCAATGAAATTGGTTGATCCATATGTGATTTGTGAAATGAACATACATCCAATGACATTGGTTGATCCATGTGTTTTATGAAAAGAACATACATGCAATGACTCTGGTGGATCCATATGTGGTTCATGAAAAGAACACACATGCAATGACTCTAGTGGATACATATGTGGTTTGTGAAAAGAACACACATGGAATGACTCTAGTTGATCCATGTATTTTATGAAGAGAACATTCATGCAATGACTCTGGTGGGTCCATATGTGGTTCATGAAAAGAACACACATGCAATGACTCTATTGCTAGTTTTGTGAAAAGAACACACATGCAATGACTCTGGTGGATCCATATGTGGTTTGTGAAAAGAACACACAGGAAATGACTATAGTGGATCCATGTGGTTTGTGGAAAGAACATACATGCAATGACTCTAGTGCTAGTTTCATGAAAAGAATACGCATGCAATGACTGTAGCTGTGGTTCATGAAAAGAACACACATGCAATGACTCTAGTGCTAGTTTTGTGAAAAGAACACACATACAATGACTCTAGTGCTAGTTTTGTGAAAAGAACACACATGCAATGACTCTAGTGGATCCATATGTGGTTCATGAAAAGAACACACATGGAATGACTATAGTGGATTGATACGTCCATTTTGCATCACTATTCTATATCATAATTTACTATTATTCATTGATATATTTCATATTAAGAGATGATAATTATGTTATTTCATCTGTCTTTGCATTGTTGTTGACTTTTGGAGGATGGACCGCTGTAGTCAGGATTCTGATGGAAAAGGCACTGTTTGGAGGCGAAATTCGCGAAGATCAAAAAATTCCAGAAAATACATGGAAAATCCTATTTTTCCAAAAGACGATGGATGGCAGGTGGGGGAACGGAGTTTGGCCACAGGGCGCCCACACCCCCTACCGGGCTACCCTAGGCCGCGCCACTAGGTGGTGTGGCCACCCTGGCCCACCACTGGGTCCCCCCTTTGGCGTATATTATCCCCACGAAACCCCAAGACTTGGGGAGCGACCATAGAAAGATTCCGCCGCATCTGCGGGGTAGAAAACTACAAAGAGAGAAAAAGCTCTCTGGCAGGCAGAAATTTGTCGGGGAAATTCCTTCCCGGAGAGGGGAGATCGTCACCATCAATACCACCATCAAGCTGGACTTCATCGGGATCATCATCATCATCATCTCCATCACCATCTCCACTAGCACCATCATCACCACTCCATACCGCTATAACAATTGGGTTGAATCTTGCATAGTTCTTAGGGGAAACTTTCCTGATGTCGATTACTTGTTGTAGTTGATGCTATTGAGTGGAACCATTGAATTATCATTCATGTTCAGATTGTTACTTATCATTATATCATCTTTGATCTTGATCCATACGATGTCTTGTGAGTAGTTCGTTTAGTTCTTGAGGACATGGGCGAAGTCATGTTGTTAGTAGTGGAATTGTGTTGAGAGAGATTCAATGGTTTGATAATTAAGTTTTGGTGTTATTCGTCTAGTGGTGTCATGTGAACATCGACTACATGACACTTCACCTTTATGGGCCTAGGGGAATGGTTTGTGTATTTGGCTACTAATCGTAGGGGTTGCCGGAGTGACAGAAACCTAAACCCCCATTAGGAATCCTTTGCACAAGGGATGTAGGATCTCAGAGTTTAAACCTGTGGTTAGGTTTTTATCTTAATTACTTTCTTGTACTTGCGTATGCTTGCGAGGGATTTAATCACAAGTATGTATTAGTCCTAGGAAGGTTGGTACATTAGCACAAGTTCACCCACACAACACTTATAAAACTAAAGAAGATTAATCAACTAAATGAAATGAAAGCACTTGATGATATTCCCATGTGTCCTCAAGAACGTTTGGTCATCTTAAGTAATACAATCAGCTTGTCCTTTGCTAAATAAAGGATTGGGCCACTTGCTGCAATTATTCTTATTGTCTTTTATTTACTCGTACTTTATTTATCTGCATTACCAAAAAACCTAAACATATGTTTGCTAAGTATTTACAGAGAATTCCTGCTCCAAGCCACTCTTCAACACCTTCTGCTGCTCGTTGGGTTCGACACTCTTACTTATTGAACATATTGCGATACACCCCCTATACTTGGGGGTCATCAAGACTATTTTCTAGCGTCGTTGCCTGGGAGTGAAGCACTATTGGAGAGTGCAACTGGTAAAGGAAACTTCTACTATGAGTATTGTTTACTTCTGTTAGTTACTTTATTTCAACATGGATAATTCACTTAGTTTCTTATTTCGTAATGTTACTGCCACTGCTAAGGTACTATATGAACCACCACCTGCTGAAAATGATACGTTTAAAATACCCACGAGAATTATTGATTGTGTTATGGATAACTATTATTTTGGAGATGGAACTGTCCATCCCGGTGATCATTTGCTCTTTATACACGAATTATGCGGGTTTTTCAAGTGTGCAGGTATTACAATAGATCATGTCAAGAAGAAGTTATTATCATTATCATTGAAAGGAAGAGCTGAGGAATGGTATAAGCTGCTGAAGAATGGTCAAGATCTTGAATGGGAGGAAGTAGTGCCTCTCTTTTATTCAAAATTTTATCCTCCTAGTGAGATTCATAAAGATCGGAATCGAATATATAACTTTTGTCCTCATGATGGAGAGAGTACAACTCAAGCTTGGGGTAGATTGAAGTTACTAATGCTCAAATGTCCTATTCATGAGCTCCCCAACAATATTATTATCAATAACTTATATGCAAGGCTTTCTCTTCATGATAAGGATCTATTGGATGCTTCTTGTGCTGGATCATTTACACGCATTTAAGAAGGAGCTAAATGGGATCTTCTAGACCGTATTCAAGACAATGCTAAAGCATGGGAGAATGATAAAGGAAGAAAGTCAGGTATAAATTATGATTATGAATGCATTAAATCTTTTATGGGAACTGATGACTTTCATAATATTAGTAATGCTTATGGTATAGACTCTCAAGCTATTGCAACTTATTTTAAGGCTTTTGCTTCCTATATTGAAATTCCTAAAAATAAATGGAATAAGTATCATGAGCAATATAAAGATATTGCTAATTGTGTTCCTGCAGGAAATACTGAAGTCTATACTTCTAATCATGCTTTACCTGAACCTTAATTGAGAAAATGCCTTTCCCAGTTAAGATAAAGGAACATTCTATGATAGCTAGTATGGTTAATGAAAGTACAAATAAAGCTATTGAACTTGATGAACAAGTGGATGCTAAACCTGTAATAGCAAATGTGAAAGACTTTGTCACTAAATATGTAGAAGATGGACACACTATCCTCTGTAAAGATACTTCTAATATTGTTTTACAAAGTAGCGTTATGAGAGCTAGTGTCCCTGTTTTTTCTGTTAGAATAAGTGATCATTGCTATAGTGGTTCATGTGATAGTTATATCGTTAAATTTATGCATGATACTGAAAATTATTATGAGAGAGGGAAGATGGTTCTTATGCATCTCGATAATATTAAGTTTCCTTGCTTTATGCTAAAAGTCTTTATGTTGCACCTATTTTGCCTTCCTATGCTAGTAGCCTCTGGTTTCAACAATTTATTTTCTTACAAAAATCCCTTGGATAGGAAGTGGGTTAGACTTAAACGTGTGTATTTTTGCTTCTTGATGCTCTCTTTCACTTCAATTCATAATCTTATGTGAGGATCATTGAAATTATCATGCCCATCTTAATGGCTATAAAGAAAGAGCTTTTTGGGAGACAACCCAATATATTTCTTTTGCTTTCAGTTTTTGTTTATTTGAGTCTTGTAAGTTATTTTTTAGCAATAACCTCTCCTTATCCTTTTTGTTTGGTTTTTGTGTCAAGATCAACCTCTAATGAGAGAGAAGTAAGATTTGGGGAAGTTGTTGTCCCGAAACAGATTTTTGTGCTTCACTATAAAAATCGTTAAAAATCCTAGGACATCGTACCAATCTGTATTTTTTGTGTGCATGCCCCATGTTATAAGTTAACTATCGTTAGTTTTGCACTTTTTGATTTGATCAATAGAAGTTTTTCGAAAAAATTGATCTTTACCTGCTGGTCTGTTTTGACAGATTTTTGCTACTCTTGCATTTGCTTCTTTTATCGATTTCCTTTTTGAATTCCTTTTTGGGCTTTCAGAAGGAGTTGCTACAGTAGCTCATTTTTTGATGGATTTTAGTTGAAATTAAACTTAAAGTTTTATTATCTTGCATGCACTAATGTTGCTAATGAGAATTGTGTGAAGTTTTGTGTGAATGAAATTTCCAGGTTATTAGAGAAAATGGCGTAATAAGATGGTGAATGGTTAATTGACTCAAACGATATGTGTATAAAGATGAA
Organism: Avena insularis; assembly: GCA_023614405.1. NCBI lineage: Eukaryota > Viridiplantae > Streptophyta > Magnoliopsida > Poales > Poaceae > Avena > Avena insularis. The sequence goes on from CM042686.1 coordinate 378,433,654, forward strand.
GATATTGATGTTATTCAAATGGTAACTCCAGATTTTTTTATCAAAGACCAAGTTCTGAGACCTGCAGAGTCTATTTTCGAATAGGTAACAATTTTGGTAAGAAAAGGTCTGCGAAAAGTCTGTCAATTTATATTTTTGCAATTTTTATCTAACAAGGAAAGCAATGAGTCAAAAAAGAGACGGAAATGGAGCTCGGGTGGCTCACACCACCCCGTGGCGCGGGCCCACCTGGCCACGCCACCAGGTGGTATGGCCACCCTGGAGCCCGTCTTCGACCCGTTTTCTCCGAGTACCTTCCCTTTGTTGTAAAACTTCATAATATATAATCTCCCAGATCCCCCGAGGTTCGTATATCGTGTTCTCATTGTGTTTTCGTTTCGATCTATTTCTGCCAGGAACTATTCTTAAAAGTTTAGAAGCACAATGGTCTCTGCCAACGATAAGGGCAAGGAGCCTATGCAGGAGGATCTTCAAGACTCTGAGCAGGAGGAGGAGATCGATAGTGAAGATGAAGAGGAGGCAAAGGTAGACCAGCATCCGCACGCCAGCACCACCATTGCAAGCGTTGGAGTGGTAGTAAACCCTGCCAGGTTCAAAAGAACCGCACGGATGTCTGATATGTTGCTACCGTATCTATAATTTTTGATGTTACATGCTTGTTTTATATCTACTTTCTTATGTTTTGTCCACACTTTGGAGTATTTTTATACACTTTCTTGGACTAACCTATTAACAAGATGCCACAGTGCTAGCTGCCTGTTTTCTGCAATTTTTGGTTCCAGGAATGTCAGAAAATGAATATTCTCAGAATTGGACGTGACAAAAGCCAAAGTCAATATTTCACCGAGGGGGAGACAGAGCCAGAAGACGAGATGGAGAGGGGCCAGAGGCCAGCCACACCACCTGGGTGTGCGACCAGGCTTGGCCCATGCCAGGGGGTGGTGTGGCCACCTAGGGCACCCCCTCGGCCTCCCCTTTCGCCTATAAAATGCCTCCGATAAAGAAACCCTAAGTACCCGATCATAGTTCCACGAAAGAGTCTGTAGCCACCGTCATCTCCATCCCTAGATCGGGAGGGATCTGAAGCTCTTCTCGGCACCCTGCCGAAGGGGAGAATTCACCCTGGAGGCCTTCTTCATCAGCATGCAAGCCTCCAGTGTGATGCGTGAGTAGTTCATCCCTAGACTACGGTTCCATGTAGTAGCTAGATGGTTGGTTCTTCTCCTTTGTGCTACCATGTTTAGATGTTGTGAGATCCGTTCATGATCAAGATCATCTATTCGTAATCATACATGTTGTGTTTGCGGGGATCCGATGGATATTGAGATGCTATTTCAGATTGATTATTGATTCTATCATGTCTTTGTTATTTGTGATCTTGCATGCTTTGCGTTGTTAGTAGCTATCTTGGCCAAGTAGATGCTAGCAACTCCAAGAGGGAGTATTTATGCTCGATAGTAGGTTCATGCCTCTAGTAATCTGGGGAAACGACAGAAATCTCTAAGGTACTAGATGTGTTGTTACTACTAGGAAGAAAACAACAATCTTTTGTTCGTAGAACAATCGTATTGTTTACTTTACACGCAATGCTTAATGCAATTATCTGTTGCTTGCAACTTAATACTGGAGGGGGTTCGGATGATAACCTGAAGGTGGATTATTAGTCATAGATGTAGTTGGATTATGGTCTATGTATAATGTTGTAATGCCCAATCAAATATCACAGGAGTCAAGATGATTAGTATACGCATGTATGCTTTCTTGGTGTCTGAGAATTTTTCCGCTGTAATTTGTTCACCCAATATGTCATCTATCTTAAGGAGAATCACCACTAGTGAACTATGGACCCCGGTCCTTTCTTTTACTATCAATCTACAATCTGTTTACTGTTTTCTGTTTACTTTCTGCAAGCAATTACTATCTTCCACACAATACGTTGAATCCTTTGTTTTCAGCAAAACTGGTGAGATTGACAACCTCACTGTAAGTTGGGGGCAAAGTTTTGTGGCAAAGTTGTGCAAGAATCCAAGTTGGAAACACCACCTTGGAGGTGTTTCCTTGCTCCTAATGGTTCGATAACATTGGATTCATAACTGAGGGAAAACTTGCTGCTGTGCTCATCATACATTCCTCTTGAGGTTCCCCAACGAGCTCGATATATTTTGGGCCATCAAGCTATTTTTCTAGCACCGTTGCCGGGAGTCAAGAACATCTTCACAAGGGGAGTCCCTCATAACCAATCTCTTTACTTTGTTTTTTTGTTTTGCTTATTTTAATTCTTCTTTGTTTGCTTGTTTCTTTATCAAAAACACACAAAAAATAGTTGTATTAGTTTGCTTCTTTATATTAAAACACAAAAAATATATCATTAGTTCATATCTTAAGTTTCGATTATGTCTAGCATTGCTCCAATCACTATGTCACCTGAGTAAATGATTTTCACTTTCAAACAAGGAATTGAAGAGAGTTTTAAAGAAGCCTGGTCTAGGACCTCTGATTTACATGAAAGAACTAAACCTAAAATGACCCAAAGCTTGTTTCTTAGCATCTTTTGCTTTGGCACTGCTCTTTGTTATAGATATGCTTTGGATGCTGTAGTGGGAGGAGATTTACTCCAATGCAATAAGTTGGTCTTAACATATAACTTGCCTACCAAATATGATTCTGGCTTTATAAACATATTTGCTAGATTGAACACTCTTGAGACCCACACTACTAGTTTAAAAGAATGCTATAATGTGCTTAGAGAGCATCATGATTATGTTCCAATAAATTCTGGGAAAATGGCTTCTACTGATTATCTTGTTATTGAATGTGTAGGAAAAGGACAAATTACACTTGGAAGATTCCTATTAAAACTCCTTGGAGCAATAATAGATGTGGAAAAGGGCACCATGCACTTTGCTTCACCACCAAACAATCATATGTTCCCCAAGGTTAAGAATAAAAGTAAGAGAGGTAAGGGCAAGAAATTTGGTTTTAATGCTTCTTTATTTGAGAATACTTGATTTTTTTTCTTACTTCTTATCCCTAACTTAAAGGCGTTAAAGAAAAATACTTATTGGGAGATAACCCAAAAGTTTTAGATGAGTCTTGGAAGTTATTGCTTCACTAATAACCTCTCCTTATCCTTTTTATTTTCTTTTTGTGCCAAGAGTAACCTCTAATGAGAGAGAAGTAAGACTTGGGAAAGTTGCTGCCCCGAAACAAATTTTTGTGCTCTCACTGTAAAAATTCGTGTAATATATCTGTATGTCGGTTTGAGCTGTAATTGTTTGTGCTTCTTACCCAGGTTGTTATCCAACTTTCGTTAGTTCAACACTTTTCGATTTGAGCAACAGAAGGTCTTCGAAAAAATCAGTTTCTATCTGCTGGTCTGTTTTGACAGATTTCTGCCATTATTTGCATTTGCTTCTTGTTGATTCCTTTTTGGGTTCTCTTTTGGGGAATTGAGCTTTTTGAGGAAAGTGCTATAGTAGCTTGTGTTTTAATGGAAGTTTTACTTATGTTGGAACTAAACCCAAAGACTTATTATCTTGAGTGCACTAATGTTGCTAGTGACGATTGTGTGAAGTTTTGTATGAAGGAAAATTTTCAGGTGTTAAGGAAAGAATGATGTAATGAGATGAAGAATGGACTAAATCTCAAGCCTGGGGATGCCACCCGTGTCACCCCAAGAAATATCGAAGAAGTACAAGCGTCAAAGCTTGGGGATGCCCAAGGCATCCCCTTCTTCATTATTAAAAATCTCAGGTTCTTCCAAACACTTCATTTTTATTGTTTCATGCATAGTTTGCTTGTTCTTGGAGCGTCTTAGTTTTTGTTTTAGTTTGCTTTAATAAATTGGTTGGACCCCCTCATTCATACATTAGTTTTCAAGTAAGATTGGTTTGGATTAAAAAAGAGTAGGAAAAGTTCGTGCTTAGGAGGTAAAAGGAGCTTGTTTTTGACTGTGGCCTATGCTTTGTCATGTCATGCTTGGTATTGTTCTGGCTTTATGCTTAGTGATTTTTTCTCTAGCATGACTTGTTATAAACAATTCAAATTTCTTAATGTGCCTTGAAAGAATCATGCGTTGTTTTAGCATATTAAAGCATAGTATTGTGGTATTCTCCTTTGATGCTTTACTTGGGTTGACTTGGCGCATGCTCACACCATGTTATGACTATCCCAAGTCACCATAGCCTTTATGATCCTTTAGTTTCCAACTTGTAATATCACTTTATGATTTAATTAATGATGTTTTGTCGCTTTGCATGACTATGGCCATTATTTCTCTCTTAGTTGGTCGCTCCCAGTCTTTTACTAGCCTCCATAACCAAGTATGGATGAGTTCCACTCATCCATCCAACTCCAAATAAAACCAAGTTATTCGAAAGAGTCCACCATACCTACCTATTAGCATTTTCTATTCCAAGTATATTCATGTTTTTATCTACCTTCCGAATTAGACTTGTTATGAGAAAACTAGTGATTAAAGCTCTCACGAACTTGATGGCACACTTTACTTTTTCTTTCCCCTAATAAACTTGAACCATTGTGTCATCTATGTTCTATATGCTTACACTTATATGTTGGGGAGTAGAAGAACCATGCTATCATGGGGAACGCTTTCAACATTGCACTTGTACATTGTACCCAGTTGATATCATGCTCTTTTGTTTATGGATGTCGTCGGTGTGAAATGAAAGGGGAGTTTGTAAGTCCATGGAGTTATGTATGTGTGTTAGAGAAACGCCTGGGCTGCTGTTCTAATACATGCCTAATCATGGTGGAAACCTGCAGTGTAACCATAATGAGCAATCTATGAAGCATTCTTCTTATAAAAAAGAGATATAGATTGAGAAAAAGAAAAAAAGAGAAATGAGGAAAGAGGAAAGATAGAAAAAAGCACCATTTTCCCATGGTAAATAAGAAGATTGCTGAGATGCTTGTCGTCTACTTGCCTTCTCATTTTGACATGGGGATTCTTCCATATCATCGAGCAAGGGGTACCCCGTTGGCGGTCCTCTATGATACACATGTACTTACTATGACAAGAACTTATCTATAACTAAACTTGAGTAGCATGAGGAGTGACCCTCGTATCCAAGGGACATGAGATTTCCAACTTATACTTCATCAAGCATATACTCCATAGTTTGTTCACTTTAACCTGCATCACTTCAAGATGCTTATGATAGGGCAATGAGAGCTGAAAGCTAATAAGTACCATAATTTTTGGAAGCTCTTTATGAGACTTGAATCCCTGCTTCCTTTCTATGAAGGCCTTTCTTTTACTTTTATGTTGAGTCTCCATCTTCTATCTTTATGCACCTATTGCGAGAGAATAGTGTCCATTCTTAGTTCCATGTGCATTGTCCCAAGACTTGTTGATTGATGCATAACTTTGATATTGATTGTTCTTAAACTATTTATATCTAGTCACCCTTATGAACTTTGAAGGTGTCCTATGCATTTATGTTTTTCTACACTATGAGGGACAAGCTGAATTACATTCTCATTATTCTTTATTTATGTGAAACAAACAAACATCTTGCAAAGCATTGTTCTTCATGAATCCTTTGCTTGTACCTTTTCATGTTACAACAGAGTTGCTATGTCTTATTGTTAGAACTATATCTTTCATGCTATGTTACAGTACTATGGTCCCAGCTATCAATGTTTTACAAATACTTTGATCAAGTTTATGATGGTGCATGTCACCTCAAAAATTATTCTTTCTTTTTATCACTTACCTACTCGAGGACGAGCAGGAGTTAAGCTTGGCGATGTTGATATGTTGCTAACGTATCTATAATTTTTGATGTTCCATGCTTGTTTTATATCTACTTTCTTATGTTTTGTCCACACTTTGGAGTATTTTTATACACTTTCTTGGACTAACCTATTAACAAGATGCCACAGTGCCAGGTGCCTCTTTTCTGTTGTTTTTGGTTCCAGGAAAGTCAGAAAATGAATATTCTTGGAATTGGACGGGACAAAAGCCAAAGTCAACATTTCACTAAGGGGGACACGGAGCCAGAAGACGAGACGGAGAGGGGCCAGAGGACGGCCACACCACCTGGCCGCGTGGCTAGGCCTGGATCGTGCCAGGGGTGGTTTCGCCGCCTAGGGCACACCCTCGGCCTCCCCTTTCGCCTTTGATACAGAAACCCTAAGTACCAGATAAAAATTCCACGAAAGAGTTTGTAGCCGCCGTCATCTCCATCCCTAGATCGGGAGGGATATGAAGATCTTCTCGGCACCCTGCCGGAGGGGATAATTCACCCTGGGGGCCTTCTTCATCACCATGCAAGCCTCCAGTGTGATGCGTGAGTAGTTCATCCCTGGACTACGGGTCCATGTAGTAGCTAGATGGTTGGTTCTTCTACTTTGTGCTGACATGTTTAGATCTTGTGAGCTCCGTTCATGATCAAGATAATCTATTTGTATTCATAAATGTTGTGTTTGCGGGGATCCGATGGATATTGAGATGCTATTTCAGATTGATTATTGATTCTATCATGTCTTTGTTATTTGTGATCTTCCATGCTCTCTGTTGTTAGTAGCTATCTTGGCCGAGTAGATGCTAGCAACTCCAAGAGGGAGTATTTATGCTTGATAGTGGGTTCATGCATCTAGTAATATGGGGATCCATGTGTGGTTTGTGAGAAGAATACACATGCAATGACACTGCTGTGGTTCATGAAAAGAATAGACATGCAATTATACTGGTGGATCCATGTGTGGTCTGTGAGAAGAACACACATGCAATGACACTGGGTGTGGTTCATGAAAAGAACACACATGCAATGACACCGGTGTATCCTTATGTGGTTTGTGAGAAGAACAGACATGCAATGACTATAGATGTGGTTCATGAGAAGAACACACATGTAATGACACTGGTGGATCCATGTGTGGTTTATGAGAGGAAGAGACATGCAATGACACTAGGTGTGGTTCATGAAAACAACATACATGCAATGACACTGGTGGATCCATATGTGTTTTGTGAAAAGAACATACATGCAATCACACTAGGTGGATCCATGTGTGGTTCATGAAAATAACACACATGCAATGACACTGGTGGATCCATGTGTGGTCTGTGAGAAGAACACACATCCAATGACACTGGGTGTGGTTCATGAAAAGAACACACATGCAATGACACTGGTGTATTCTTATGTGGTTTGTGAGAATAACAGACATGCAATGACACTAGATGTGGTTCAAGAGAATAACACACATGCAATGACACTGGTGTATCCTTATGTGGTTTGTGAGAAGAACACACATGCGATGACTCTAGCTGTAGTTTGTGAAAAGAACACACATGCAATGACTCTAGCTGTGGTTCATGAGAAGAACACACATGCAATAACACTGGTGGATCCATGTGTGGTTTGTGAGAGGAACAGACATGCAATGACACTGGGTGTGGTTCATGAAAAGAACACACATGCAATGACACTGGTGGATCGTTATGTGGTTTGTGAGAAGAACACACATGCAATCACACTGGGTGGATCCATAACTAGTTTATGAGAAGAACACACATGCAATGACACTGGCTGTGGTTCATGAAAAGAACAGACATGCAATGATACTGGTGAATCCATGTGTGGTTTATGAGAAGAACACACATGCAATGACAATGGGTGTGGTTCATGAAAAGAACACGCATCCAATGACACTGGTGGATCCTTATGTGTTTTCTGGGAAGAACAGACATGCAATGACTCTAGATGTGGTTCATGACAAGAACACACATGCAATGACACTAGTGGATCCATGTGTGGTTTATGAGAGGAACAGACATGCAATGACACTGGGTGTGGTTCATGAAAAGAAAACATGCAATGACACTAGTGGATCCATATGTGGTTTGTGAAAAGAACACACATGCAATGACACTAGGTGATCCATGTGTGGTTCATGAAAAGAACACACATGCAATAACGCTGGTGGATCCATGTGTGGTTTGTGAGAGGAACAGACATGTGATGCGCTCGACTTTCGACGTAGAGCTCGTTGGGAACCCCAAGAGGAAGGTATGATGAGCACAACAGTAAGTTTTCCGTCAGTTATGAAACCAAGGTTTAATTGAACCAGTAGGAGCAAGGAAACACCCCAAATGTGTTACTAGCTGAGCTTTGGCAGGGCGCACTACCGGTGCTAGTAGCAACGTGGAGACCTACATAACACAACCACAGAACTTTGTCCCCAACTTGCGATGAGGTTGTCAATCTCACCGTGTTTTGCGGAAAACAAAGGATTAAACGTATCGAATGGAAAGAAGTAAAAGTTTGCAGAAAGTAAACACAAAGCAGAAACAGTTTATAGATTGTATGTAAAGAAAAGGACCAGGATCCAGAGTTCACTAGAGGTGGCTCTCCTTAGATAGATAACATGCTGGGTGAACAAATTACAGCGGGGCAATTAACAAACACCGTGAAAGCAATACATGCATATACTAATCATCTTGACTCCTCTGAGACTTGATTGGGCATTACAGCATTATACATAGACCGCCATCCAACTGCATCTATGACTAATAATCCACCTTTAGGTTATCATCCGAACTCCCTCTAATATTAAGTTGTAAGCAACATATTATTGCTTTACGAACTGCGTGTAAAGTAAACAATACGATTGTTCTATGAACAAAGTATTGTTGTTTTCTCCCTAGTAGCAACAACACATCTAGTACCTTAGAGATTTCTGTCACTTCCCCAGATTACGAGAGGCATGAACCCACTATCGAGCATAAATACTAACTCTTGGAGTTGCTAGCATCTACTTGGCCAAGATAGCTACTAACAACGGAAAGCATGCAAGATCTCAAATAACAAAGACATGATAGAATCAATAATCAATCTGAAATAGCATCTCAATATCCATCGGATCCCTGCAAATACAACATGTATGAATTACAAATAGATGATCTTGATCATGAACGGAGCTCACAAGATCTAAACATGAAAGCACAAAGGAGGAGAACTAGCCATCTAGGTACTACATGGATCCGTAGTCCAAGGATGAACTACTCACGCATCACACCGGAGGCTTGCATGGTGATGAAGAAGGCCTCCAGGGTGAATTACCCTCTCTGGCAGGGTGCCGGGAAGAGCTTCAGATCCCTCCCGATCTAGGGATGGAGATGACGGCGGCTACAGACTCTTTCGTGGATTTTTGATCGAGTACTTAGGGTTTTCGTCCCGAGGGCAATATATAGGCGGAAGGAGAGGCCGAGGGGGTGCCGGGAGCCACCACACCACCACCTGGCACGGGCCCAGCCTGGCCGCACGTCCAGGTGGTGTGGACTACCCCTGGCCCTTCTTCGTCTCGTAATTTGGCACTTGATCACTTCCGGAAAAATAGGCACTTTGGCTTTTGTCCCATCCAATTCCGAGAATATTCATTTTTTGACTTTCCTGGAACCAAAAATAGCAGAAAATAGGCAGCTAGCACTGTGGCTCTTGTTAATAGGTTAGTCCAAGAAATTATATGAAAAGTACTCCAAAGTTGGAACAAAACACAAGAAAGTGGATAAAACCAAGCATGGAACATCAAAAATTATAGATACATTTGCAATGTATCAACATCCCCAAGCTTAACTTCTGCTCGTCCTCGAGTAGGTAAGTGATAAAAGGAAAGAATAATTTTTGAGGTGACATGCACCATCAAAGACTTGATCAAAGTATTTGCAAAACATTCAAAGCTGGGATCATAGTACTTCAATCATAACATGAAAGACAAAGTTCTAGCAATAAGCAAAGAAACTATGATGCAACATGAAAAGGCACAAACAAAAGATTCATGAATAACAATGCTTTGCAAGACGTTTGTTTTTTCACATAAAGAAAACATAGCATAGTAGTATTCAGCTTGTCCCTCAATAGAGTAGCAAATATAAATGCATAGGACACCTTCAAAGTTCATAAGAGTGACTAGATACAATAGTTTAAAACAAGCAATATCAAGTTATGCATCAATCAACTAGTCTTGGGACAATGCACATAGAACTAAGAATGGCCACTATGCTCTCAAAGTAGGTGCATAAAGATAGAAGGTGGAGACTCAATATAATGGTGGAAGAAAGGCCTTTGTAAAAGGAAGTAGGGATTCAAGTCTCATAAAGAGCTTCCAAAAATTATGGTACTTGTAGTTTTCAGCTCTCATTGCCCCTATCATAAGCATCTTGAAGGTGATTAAGGTTAAAGTGACACAACTAAGAGGATATGCTTGACAAGTTATAAACCGAAACCTCATGCCCCTTACTTACGAAGACCGATCCTCATGCTACTCAAGTTTAGTCACGAGTAAGCTCTTGTCATTGTAAGTATATGTGTATCATTAAGAACTGTCAACGGGGTACCCCTTGCACATGATACGGGAGCTTTCCCTTAATCAAAAAGACGAGGCAAGCAGACAATGAGCATCTCAGCGATCTTTTTATTTGCTATTTGCATAGGTTTTTATTGAGGATGCTTCATAGAGTGCTCATTATGGTGATGCTGAAAGTTTCCACCATGATTAGGCATGGCTTAGGCTAGCGGCCCAGGCGTTTCTCTAACACACGTACAAACTCCATGATCTTACAAGTTCCACTTTTATTTCACACCACCGGGATCCGTAAGCAAAAGAACATGATATCAACGGGGTACAAAGTACAAGTGCAATGTTGAAAGAGTTCCCCATGAAACATGGTTCTGCTAATTTCAACTTATAAAGCGCAAGCATATACGCAACAAAGAAGGACCCAATGGTTCAAGTTTATTAGAGGCAAAAAGTAAAGTGTGCCATCAAGTTCGTGAGAGCTTTAATCACTAGTTTTCTCATAACAAGTGGAAGGTAAACAAAAGCATGAATATACTTGGAATAGCATAAGATAGTAGGTAGGTATGGTGGACTCTTTGGAATAACTTGGTTTAGGGAGTTGGATGCATGAGTGGAACTCATACTTTGCTGTGGAGGCTAGCAAAAGACTGGGAGCGACAAACTAAGTGAGCAATAATGGCCATAATCATGCAGGGCAACAAAACATCATTGATCAAAGCATAAAGTGATACTACAAGTTGAAAACTAAAGGATTATAAAGGCTATGGTGACTTGAGATAGTCATAACATGGTCTGAGCATGCGCCAAGTCAACCCAAATAAAGCATCAAAGGAGAATACCACTATACTATGCTTTAATATGCTAAAACAACGCATGATTCATCCAAGGCACATTAAGCAATCTCAATTGTTTATAACAATTCATGCTACAGAAAAGAATACTAAGCATAAAGCCAAAACAATATCAAGCATGGCATGACAAAGCATAGCCACAGTCAAAAACGAGCTCTTTTTACCACATAAGTATGAACTTTCCTACTCTTTTCCAAACCAAACCAAACTATTTGCAAACCAAATGTATGAAAGAGGGGGTCCAACCAATTTATTCAGAAAACTAAGCAAACCAAGCAAACTAAAAACCAAAACAAAAACGAAAAAGAAGACCCTCCGGGAAAAACACAACTGTGCATGAAACAATAAAATGAAGTGTTTGGAAGAAACCTAAGATTTTTATTGATGAAGAAGGGGTTCCCTTGGGCATCCCCAAGCTTTGACGCTTGTACATCTTGGATATTTCTTGGGGTTACACGCATGGCATCCCCAAGCTTGAGCTTTAGTCCATCATTCATCTCATTACTCATTCCTTCCATACACCTGAAAATTTTCCTTCATACAAAACTTCACACAATCTCATTAGCAACATTAGTGCACTTAAGATAAATAAGTCTCAAGGTTCAGTTCTAACACCAAATAAACTTCCATTAGAACACTATCTACTGTAGCACTTCCCTCAAAAAGCTCAATTCCCCAAAAGAACTCAAGAAGGAACCAACAAGAAGCAAATGCAGAAAATGGCAGAAATCTGTTAAAACAGACCAGCAGGGAAAGACGATTTTGTAGAAGACCTTCTGTTGCTCAAATCAAAAAGTGTTGATCTAACGAAAGTTAGATAACAAACTGGGGCAGAAGCACAACAAATTACAGCTTAATCTGACATACAGAGCTCTCTCACAAATTTTTACGGTGAAGCATAGAAATCTGTTTCGGGACAACAACTTTCTCAATCATTACTTCTCTCTCATTAGAGGTTACTCTTGGCACAAAAAGCAAATAAAAAGGTAATAACTTCCAAGACTCGTCTAAAACTTTTGGGTTATCTCCCAATAAGTACTTTTCTTTAACGCCTTTAAGTTAGGCATAAGAAGCAAAGAAAGAATCAAGTGTTCTCAAATGAAGAAGCATTAAGACCAAATTTTGTTTTCATAGGAGAAGAAAAAGAAATATTTTCTCTCTTTTTAGGGAAGTGTTCTATACCTTTCTTGAGTGGGAGTTGATATTTAGTGGTGCCTTCTTTCATATCAATGATGGCACCAACAGTTCTAAGAAAAGGTCTTCCCAAAGTAATAGGACAAGAAGCATTGTATTCAACATCCAAAACATAGAAATCAATGGAGACATAGGAATCGTTAACCATAATAAGAACATCATTAAGACTCCCCATGAGTTTCTTTTTAGCATTAGCATCAAATGGGACATTCAAATAAAAATCTTCAAGAGGAGGCAAATCAAGCATATCATAAATCCTTCTAGGCATAATGGAAACACTACTATCAAGATCACACAAAGCTTTGAAATCAAAGTCATTCACTTTCATATTAATGATGGGTTCCCAACCATCCTCTTGTTATATAGGAATAGAAGCTTTATGTTTCATCTTTTCTTCTTTAATCTTTATGAGAGCATCAGTAATGTGTTTTGTAAAAGCCATGTTCATAGCACTAGCATTAGGACTTTTAGCAAGATTTTGTAGGAACTTAATAACTTCAGAGATGTTGCAACCATCAAGATCAAAATCAACTTTATCATCTAAAGTAGTAGAACTATTACTAGCCTCAACACTAGTGGTGGTGACAGTAGAAATACTAATGTTTCTAGCAATTTCATCTTCTCTTTCCCACTTATCATGTAATTCAGCTAATAGTCTAACATTTTCATCAATTCTTACTTGTATGGCATTAGTAGCTGCAAAGGGATTCTCATTAGTTTCAGGTTTAGCAGCCATTTTATTCAAAGTAGATTGAGCTTCAGCCAAAGATGCTATATTTCTTTTAGCATTAGAGAGTTTTTACTCAATAGTTTTATTGAAAGGAGTTTGTTTACTAATAAACTCTTTAAGCATAACTTCAAGTTCAGAGGGAGCACTCTTATTATTGTTGTAAGAATGTCCATAAGCATTACCATTGTTAGGAGGATATGGCTTATAATTGTTGTTACCAAAATTGTTCCTATAAGCATTATTACCATAAGCATTGTTGCCAAAATTGTTATTTCTTATGAAGTTCACATCAACTTGCTCTTCTTGGGAAACCAAAGAGGCTAAAGGAACATTATTTGGATCAATATGGGCTTTCGCATTAACAAGCATAGACATAATAATATCAATTTTATCACTCAAGGAGGAGGTTTCCTCAACAGAATTTACCTTCTTACCTTGTGGAGCTCTATCAGTATGCCATTCAGAATAATTAACCATCATATTGTACAAAAGTTTTGTTGCAGCACCCAAAGTGATGGTCATAAAGGTACCTCCAGCAGCAGAATCCAATAGGTTCCTTGAAGAATAGTTCAATCCTGCATAAAAAGTTTGGATGATCATCCAAGCAGTCCGTCCATGAGTGGGACAATTCTTTACCAAAGATTTCATTCTTTCCCAAGCTTGAGCAACATGCTCATTATCAAGTTGTTTAAACTTCATTATTTCACTTCTCATGGATATAATCTTAGCAGGAGGATAGTATTTTCCAATAAAAGCATCTTTGCACTTAGTCCAAGAATCAATACTATTCCTAGATAAGGAAATCAACCATTCTTTAGCTTTTCCTCTCAAAGATAAATGAAACAATTTCAACTTAATAATATCACCATCTATATCCCTATGCTTTTGCATCTCACAAAGTTCAACAAAGTTATTTAGACGGGAAGCAGCATCTTCATTACCAATACCAGAAAATTGCTCTCTCATAACAAGATTGAGTAAAGCAGGTTTTATCTCAAAGAAAGTATTTTCAGCCACAAGTGGAGCAATAGGTGTGCTCATAAAATCATTGTTGTTGGTGCTAGTGAAGTCACACAACTTAGTGTTTTCAAGAGTAGTCATTTTTTTGGGGGTTTTCAAATAAGAAATCAAACAAATAAAACTAATTTTTTTTGTGTTTTTGAAGAACAAAAAAAGCAAACAAAGCAAAAAGAAAATAGGAAAAACAAAAACAAAAAAGTAAAGAGATTGGTTATGAGGGACTCCCCTTGTGAAGATGTCCTTGACTCCCCGGCAATGGCGCCAGAAAAGATCTTGACGCTCTCGACTTTCGTCGTAGAGCTTGTTGGGAACCCCAAGAGGAAGGTATGATGAGCACAACAGTAAGTTTTCCCTCAGTTATGAAACCAAGGTTTAATCGAACCAGTAGGAGCAAGGAAACACCCCAAAGGTGTTACTAGCTGAGCTTTGGCAGGGCGCACTACCGGTGCTAGTAGCAACGTGGAGACCTGCACAACACAACCACAGAACTTTGTCCCCAACTTGCGATGAGGTTGTCAATCTCACCGTGTTTTGCGGAAAACAAAGGATTAAACGTATCGAATGGAAAGAAGTAAAAGTTTGCAGAAAGTAAACACAAAGCAGAAACAGTTTATAGATTGTACGTAAAGAAAAGGACCGGGATCCATAGTTCACTAGAGGTGGCTATCCTTAGATAGATAACATGCTGGGTGAACAAATTACATCGGGGCAATTGACAAACACCGAGATGGCAATACATGCATATACTAATCATCTTGACTCCTCTGAGACTTGATTGGGCATTACAACATAATACATAGACCGCCATCCAACTGCATCTATGACTAATAATCCACCTTCAGGTTATCATCCGAACCCCCTCCAGTATTAAGTTGCAAGCAACAGATTATTGCTTTATGAATTGCATGTAAAGTAAACAATACGATTGTTCTATGAACAAAGGATTGTTGTTTTCTCCCTAGTAGCAATAACACATCTAGTACCTTAAAGATTTCTGTCACTTCCCCAAATTACCAGAGGCATGAACCCACTATCAAGCATAAATAAAAACTCTTGGAGTTGCTAGCATCTACTTGGCCAAGATAGCTACTAACAACGGAAAGCATGCAAGATCTCAAATAACAAAGACATGATAGAATCAATAATCAATCTGACATCACCTGTCAATATCCATCGGATCCCCGCAAACACAACATGTATGAATTACAAATAGATGATCTTGATCATGAACGGATCTCACAAGATCTAAACATGAAAGCACAAAGGAGGAGAACCAGCCATCTAGCTACTACATGGATCCGTAGTCCAAGGATGATCTACTCAGGCATCACACCAGAGGCTTGCATGGTGATGAAGAAGGCCTCCAGGTTGAATTCCCCTCTCCGGCAGGGTGCCGGGAAGAGCTTCAGATCCCTCCCGATCTAGGGATGGAGATGACGGCGGCTACAGACTCTTTTTTGGATTTTTGATCGGGTACTTAGGGTTTTCGTCCCGAGGGTAATATATAGGCAGAAGGAGAGGCCGAGGGGGTGCCGGGAGCCACCAGACCACCCCCTGGCGTAGGCCCAGCCTGGCCGCACGGCCAGGTGGTGTGGCTGGCCCCTGGCCCTTCTCCGTCTCGTATTCTAGCACTTGATCACTTCCGAGAAAATAAGCACTTTGGCTTTTGTCCCGTCCAATTCCGAGAATATTCATTTTCTGACTTTCCTGGAACCAAAAATAGCAGAAAACAGGCAGCTGGCACTGTGGCTCTTGTTAATAGGTTAGTCCAAGAAATCATATGAAAAGTACTCCAAAGTTGGAACAAAACACAAGAAAGTGGATAAAACCAAGCATGGAAAATCAAAAATTATAGATACATTTGCAATGTATCAACATGCAATGACACTGGGTGTGGTTCATGAAAAGAACACACATCCAATAACACTGGTGGATCGTTATGTCATTTGTGAGAAGAACACACATGCATTCACACTGGGTGGATCCATATCTGGTTTATGAGAAGAACACACATGCAATGACACTGGATGTGGTTCATGAAAAGAACAGACATGCAGTGATACTGTGAATCCATGTGTGGTTTGTGAGAAGAACACACATGCAATGGCACTGGGTGTGGTTCATGAAAAGAACACGCATCCAATGACACTGGTGGATCCTTATGTTGTTTCTGAGAAGAATAGACATGCAATGATTCTAGATGTGGTTCATGACAAGAACACAGATGTAATAACACTAGTGGATCCATGTGTGGTTTATGAGAGGAACAGACATGCAATGACACTGGGTGTGGTTCATGAAAAGAAAACACATGCAATGACACTAGTTGATCCATATGTGGTTTGTGAAAAGAACAGACATGCAATGACACTAGGTGATCCATGTGTGATTCATGAAAAGAACACACATGCAATGACACTAGTGGATCCATGTGTGGTCTGTGAGAGCAACATACATACAATGGCACTAGGTGTGGTTTATGAAAAGAACACACATCCAATGACACTGGTGGATCCTTATGTGGTTTGTGAGAAGAACACACATGCAATTACACTAGGTGGATCCATATGTGTTTTATGAGAGGAACACACATGCAATGACACTGGTGATATGTGGTTTGTGAAAAGAACACACATGCAATGACTCTAACTGTGGTTAATGAAAAGAGCAGACATGCAATGACACTGGTGGATCCATGTGTGGTTTGTGAGAAGAACACACATGCAATGCCACTGGCTGTGGTTCATGAAAAGAACACACATGCAATGACACTGGTGGATCCTTGTGTGGTTTGTGAGAAGAATAGACATGCAGTGACTCTAGTTGTGGTTCATGAAAATAATACACATCCAATGACACTAGTGGATCCTTATGTTGTTTCTGAGAAGAACAGACATGCAATGACTCTAGATGTGGTTCATGAGAAGAACACATATGCAATCACACTGGTGGATCCATGTGTTCTCTGTGAGAGGAACACACATGCAATGACACTACGTGTGGTTCATGAAAAGAACACACATGCAATGACACTTGTGTATCCTTATGTGGTTTGTGAGAATAACAAACATGCAATGACTCTAGATGTGGTTCATGAGAAGAACACACATGCAATGACACTGGTGGATCCATGTGTGCTTTATGGGAGGAACAAACATGCAATGACACTGGGTGTGGTTCATGAAAAGAACAGACATGCAATGACACTGGTGGATCCATATGTGGTTTGTGAAAAGAACAGGCATGCAATCACACTGGGTGGATCCATGTGTGGTTCATTAGAAGAACACACATGTAATGACACTAGTGGATCCATGCGTGGTTTGTGAGAAGAACACACATCCATTGAAACTGGGTGTGGTTCATGAAAAGAACACACATGCAATGACACTGGTGGATCCTGATGTGGTTTGTGAGAAGACCAAACATGCAATGACTCTATCTATGGTTCTTGAAAAGAATACACATCCAATGACACTAGTGGATCCTTATGTGGTTTCTGAGAAGAACAGACATGCAATGACTCAAGATGTGGTTCATGAGAAGAACACACATGCAGTGACACTCGTGGACTATGTGTGGTTTATGAGAGGAACACACATGCAATGACTCTAGCCGTGGTTTGCGAAAAGAACACACATCCAATGGCACTGGTGGATGCTTATGTGGTTTGTGAGAAGAACAGACATGCAATGACTCTAGATGTGGTTCATGAGAGGAACAGACATGCAATGACACTAGGAGTGGTTCATGAAAAGAACATACGTGCAATGACATTGGTGGATCCATATGTGGTTTGTGAAAAGAATAGACATGCAACCAGACTAGGTGGATCCATGTGTGGTTCATGAGAAGAACACACATGCAATGACACTGGTGGATCCATGTGTGGTTTGTGAGAAGAACACACATCCATTGACACTGGGTGTGGTTCATGAAAAGAACACACATGCAATGCCACTAGTGTATCCTTATGTGGTTTGTGAGAATAACAGACATGCAATGACTCTAGATGTGATTAATGAGAAGAACACACATGCAATGACACTGGTGTATGCTTATGTGGTTTGTGAGAAGAACACACATGCAATGACTCTAGCTGTGGGTTTGTGAAAAGAACACACATGCAATGACTCTAGATGTGGTTCATGAGAAGAACACACATGCAATGACACTGGTGGATCCATGTGTGGTTTGTGAGAGGAACAGACATGCAATGACACTTGGTGTGGTTCATGAAATGAACACACATCCAATGACACTGGAGGATCCTTATGTGGTTTGTGAGAAAAACAGAGATGCAATGACTCTAGCTGTGGTTCATGAAAAGAACACACATGCAATGACATTGGTGTATCCTTATGTGGTTTGTGAGAAGAACACACATGCAATGACACTTGCTATGGTTCATGAAAAGAACAGACATGCAATGATACTGGTGGATCGATGTGTGGTTTGTGAGAAGAACACACATACAATGACACTGGGTGTGGTTCATGAAAAAATACACATCGAATGACACAAGTGGATCCTTATGTGGTTTGTGAGAAGAACAGACATGCAATGACTCTAGCTGTGGTTCATGAGAAGAACACACATGCAATGACACTGGTGTATCCTTATGTGGTTTGTGAGAAGAACACACATGCAATGACTCTAGCTGTGGTTCATGAAAAGAACACACATCCAATGACACGGGTGGTCCTTATGTGGTTTGTGAGAAGAATATACATGCAATGACTCTAGATGTGGTTCATGAGAAGAACACACATGCAATGACACTAGTGGATCCATGTGTGGTATATGAGAGGAACAAACATGCAATGACACTGGGTGTGGTTCATGAAAAGAATAGACAACGAATGACACTAGTGGATCCATACGTGGTTTGTGAAAAGAACAGACATGCAATGACTCTAGATGTGGTTCATGAGAAGAACACACATGCAATGACACTGGTGTATCCCTATGTGGTTTGTGAGAATAACACACATGCAATGACTCTAGCTATGGTTTGTGAAAAGAACACACATGCAATGACACCGGTGGATCCATGTGTGGTTTTTAAGAGGAACATACATGCAATGACACTATGTGTGGTTCATGAAAAGAACACACATCCAATGCCACTGGTGGATCCTGATGTGGTATGTGAGAAGAACATACATGCAATGACTCTAACTGTGGTTCATGAGAAGAACACACATGCAATGACACTGGTGGATCCATGTGTGGTTTGTGAGAAGAACACACATCCAATAACACTGGGTGTGGTTAATGAAAAGAACACACATGCAATGACACTGGTGTATCCTTATGTGGTTTGAGAGAATAACAGACATGTAATGACTCTAGATGTGGTTCATGATAAGGACACACACATATGACATTGGTGTATCCTTATGTGGTTTGTGAGAAGAACACACATGCAATAATTCTAGATGTGGTTTGTGAAAAGAACACACATGTAATGACTCTAGCTGTGGTTCATGAGAAGAACACACATGCAATTCCACTGGTGGATCCATGTGTCGTTTGTGAGAAGAACACACATGCAATGACACTGGATGTGGTTCATGAAAAGAATAGACATGCACTGAAACCGGTGGATCCTTGTGTGGTTTGTGAGAAGAATAGACATGCAATGACTCTAGCTGTGGTTCATGAAAAGAATACACATCAATGACCCTAGTGGATCCTTATGTGGTTTGTAGAAGAACAGACATGCAATGACTCTAGTCGTGGTTCATGAGAAGAACACACATGAAATGACACTGGTGTATCCTTATGTGGTTTGTGAGAAGAACACACATGCAATGAGTCTAGTTGTGCTTCATGAAAAGAACACACATCCAATGACACTAGTGGAACCTTATGTGGTTTGTGAGAAGAGCAGACATGCAATGACTCTAGATGTGGTTCATGAGAAGAACACACATGCAATGACACTCGTGGATCCATGTGTGCTTTATGAGATGAGCAGACATGCAATGACACTAGGTGTGGTTCATGAAAAGAATAGACATTCAATGACACTGGTGGATCTATATGTGGTTTGTGAAAAGAACAGACATGCAATCACACAGGGTGGATCCATGTGTGGTTCATTAGAATAACACACATGTGATGACACTTGTGGATCCATGTGTGGTTCATGAGAAGAACACACATCCAATGACACTTGGTGCGGTTCATGAAAAGAACACACATGCAATGACACTAGTGGATCCTGATGTGGTTTGTGAGAAGAACAGACATGCAATGACTCTAGATGTGGTTCATGAGAAGAACACACATGCAATGAGACTACTGTATCCTTATGTGGTTTGTGAGAAGAACACACATGCAATGACACGTGGTGTGGTTCATGAAAAGAACACACATGCAATCACACTGGTGGATCCATGTGTGGTTTGTGAGAAGAACACACATCCAATGACACTGGGTGTGGTTGATGAAAAGAACACACATGCAATGACACTGGTGTATCCTTATGAGGATTGTGAGAATAACAGACATGCAATGACGCTAGATGTGGTTCATGAGAAGAACACACATGCAATGACACTGGTGTATCCTTATGTGGTTTGTGAGAAGAACACACATGTAATGACTCTAGCTGTGGTTCGTGAAAACAATACACATCCAATGACACAGGTGGATCATTATGTGGTTTATGAGAAGAACAGACATGCAATGAATCTAGATGTGGTTCATGAAAAGAACACACATGCAATGACACTGGTTGATGCATGGCTGGTTTATGAGAAGAATAGACATGCAATGACACTGGGGGTGTGGTCCATGAAAAGAACAGACATGCAATGACACTGGTGGATCCATATGTGGTTTGTGAAAAGAACAGACATGTAATCACACTGGTAGTATCCATGTGTGGTTCATGAGAAGAACACACATGCAATGACACTGGTGGATCCATGTGTGGTTTGTGAGAAGAACACACATCCAATGACACTGGTGTATCCTTGTGTGGTTTGTGAGAACAAGACACATGCAATGACTCTAGATGTGGTTCATGAGAAGAACACACATGCAATGACACTAGTGTATCCTTATGTGGTTTGTGAGAAGAACACACATGCAATGACTCTAGCTGTGGTTTGTGAAAAGAACACACATGCAATGACTCTAGCTGTGGTTCATGAGAAGAACACACATGCAATGACACTGATGGATCCATGTGTGGTTTGTGAGAGGAACATACATGCAATGACACTGGGTGTGGTTTATGAAAAGAACACACATCCAATGACACTGGTGGATCGTTATGTGGTTTGTGAGAAGAACACACATGGAATCACACTGGGTGGATCCATATGCGGTTTATGAGAGGAACACACATGCAATGACACTGGTGATATGTGGTTTGTGAAAAGAACACACATACAATGACTCTAACTGTGGTTAATGCAAAGAGCAGACATGCAATGACACTGGTGGATCCATGTGTGGTTTGTGAGAAGAAAACACATGCAATGACACTAGATGTGGTTCATGAAAAGAACACACATGCAATGACTCTAGCTGTGGTTCATGAAAAGAATACACATCCAATGACACTAGTGGATCCTTATGTGGTTTGTGAGAAGAACAGACATGCAATGACTCTAGATGTGGTTCATGAGAAGAACACACATGCAATGACACTGGTGGATCCATGCGTGGTCTATGAGAGGAACACACATGCAATGACACTGGGTGTGGTTCATGAAAAGAACACACATGCAATGAGACTGGTGTATCCTTATGTGGTTTGTGAGAATAACATACATGTAATACTCTAGATGTGGTTCATGAGAAGAACACACATGCAATGACACTGGTGGATCCATGTGTGGTTTATGAGAGGAACACACATGCAATGACTCTAGCCGTGGTTTGCGAAAAGAGCACACATCCAATGACACTGGTGGATCCTTATGTGGTTTGTGAGAAGAACAAACATGCAATGACTCTAGATGTGGTTCATGAGAAGAACACACATGCAATGACACTGGTTGATCCATGTGTGGTTTAAGAGAGGAACAGACATGCAATGACACTTGGAGTTGTTCATGAAAAGAACAGACATGCAATGACACTGGTGGAACCATATGTGGTTTGTGAAAAGAATAGATATGCAATGACACTAGGTGGATCCATGTTTGGTTCATGAGAAGAACACACATGCGATGACACTGGTGGATACATGTGTGGTATGTGACAAGAACACACATCCAATGACACTGGGTGTCGTTCATGAAAAGAACACACATGCAATGACACTGGTGTATCCTTATGTGGTTTGTGAGATAACAGACATGCAATGACTCTAGATGTGGTTCATGAGAAGAACACACATGCAATGACACTGGTATATCCTTATGTGGTTTGTGAGAAGAACACACATGCAATGACTCTAGCTGTGGTTTGTGAAAAGAACACACATGCAATGACTCTAACTGTGGTTCATGAGAAGAACACACATGCAATGACGCTGGTGGATCCATCTGTGGTTTGTGAGAGGAACAGGCATGCAATGACACTTGGTGTGGTTTATGAAATGAACACACATCCAATAAAACTGGTGGATCCTTATGTGGTTTGTGAGAAAAACATACATGCAATGACTCTAGTTGTGGTTCATGAAAAGAACACACATGCAATGACATTGGTGTATCCTTATGTGGTTTGTGAGAAGAACACACATGCAATGACACTGGCTGTGGTTCATGAAAAGAACAGACATGTAATGATACTGGTGGATCCATGTGTGGTTTGTGAGAAGAACACACATGCAATGGCACTGGGTGTGGTCCATGAAAAGAACACACATGCAAGGGCACTGGTGGATCCTTATGTGGTTTGTGAGAAGAACAGACATGCGATGACTCTAGCTGTGGTTCATGAGAAGAACACACATGAAATGACACTGGTGGATCCATGTGTGGTTTGTGAGAAGAACACACATCCAATGACACTAGGTGTGGTTCATGAAAAGAACACACATGCAATGACACTGGTGTATCCTTATGTGGTTTGTGAGAATAACTGACATGCAATGACTCTAGATGTGGTTCATGAGAAGAACACACATGCAATTACACTGGTGTATCCTTATGTGGTTTGTGAGAAGAACACACATGCAATTAAATTGTTTAGTATGTTTTACTCTTTCATGGTTACATGGCTTAGTATTTTGCATATTTTTTTTGTAGATCAATGGCACCAAACAATTCATCACCTTTTGCTTTGCGTTCGATTCTTGAAAAGGATAAACTAAATGGAACAAACTATTCAGACTGGGTCCATAACCTGAGAATTGTTCTCAGGGCTGAGAAAAAGGAAACTGTTCTGGATACCCCAATCCCGGATGAACCTGCTGATAATGCAACTGCTGCCCTTAAGAATGCCTACAAGAAAGCATGTGATGAATCTCTTGAGGTTAGCTGCCTTATGCTTGCATGCATGGAACCTGAGCTTCAAAAGCAGTTTGAGGATCAGGAAGCCTACGATATGATCGTTGCACTTAAGGACATGTTCCAGACTCAGGCTAGGACTGAGAGGTACAATGTCGCTAAGTCCTTTGTGGAATGCAAGCTGGCAGAGGGAGCAGCTGTAGGCCCCCATGTGATCAAAATGGTTGGTTACAGGTAGACTTTGGAAACGCTTGGTTTTCCATTAGGCCAAGAGTTGGCCACTGATTTCATTTTGGCATCTCTTCCATCTAGCTATGGGCATTTCATTTCGAACTACCATATGCATGGGGTGGAGAGGGGCCTTAATGAGTTATGTGGGATGCTGAAAACAGCAGAATGTGACATTAAGAAGTGTGTAGGGCATAGCCATGTGATGGCTATGCAGAACAAGCTTAGCTTCAAGAAAAAGGGCACTTCTTGGCAGAAGAAGAAGGGCAAGGCTAAGGATATGATCCCTAAGCCAAACCCTGCGCCCAAGCCAAAGGCTGGACCTGCAGGAGACACTGAGTGTTTCTTTTGTCATGAATATGGCCACTGGAAGTGAAACTACATCAAGTACTAGGCTTCTTTGAAGAAGGGTGGAAGTAAGAGTACTTCCCACTCAAGTACGCTTGTTGTAAATGTTGAGGACATTTTTCTCGCAGATTCTTATGTTAACTCTTGGGTATTTGATACCGGATCAGTTGTCATATGTGCAATTCGATGCACGGGCTAATAAGAACTAGAGAAGTGCAGAAAGGCGAAGTGGATTTTCGTGTCGGAAATAAAGCAAGGGTTGTTGCCTTGTTCGTCGGCGTCATGCAACTTCACCTTCCGTCAGGATTTATTATGGAATTAAATAATTGTTATTACATTCCTAGTATGGGTCGAAACATTTTATCACCTTCATGTTTGATGAGGGATGGTTATTCATTCGCGAGTGCAAACAATGGTTGTGTAATCTCTAAGAATGCTATGTTTATGGCTGATGCTCCCATTGTGAATGGGTTATTTATTTTAAATATTGATCATGCATCTGTTTACAATGTTAGTGCTAAAAGGCTTCGGCCTAATGATTTGAGTCCTAACTATTTAAGGCATTGTCGTTTGGGGCATATAAGTGAAAAGTGCATGAAGAAGCTCCATGGTGATGGTCTTCTAACTTCGTTTGATTTCGAATCATACTAGACATGTCAAGCTTGTTTACTTGGAAAGATGACCAAGACACCTTTTACGAGTTTTATCGAGAGAGCGACAGACTTGTTGGAACTCATACATACTGATGTATGTGGACCAATGAGCACGACAGCCAAAGGAGGATATAACTACTTCATTACTTTCACTGATGATTTCAGTAGATATGGCTATGTCTACTTGATGAAGCATAAGTCTAAAACTTTTGAAAAGTTCAAAGAGTTTCAGAGTTAGGTAGAGAATTAACGTGGCAAGAAAATAAAGGCCTTGCGATCTGATCGTGGAGGTGAATATTTGAGTCACGAGTTTAGCAATCATCTTAAGAGTTGCGAAATTGTTCCACAGCTCACGCTGCCTGGAACGCCTCAAAGAAACGGGGTCTCTGAACGGCGTAATCGAACTTTCTTGGACATGGTTCGATCGATGATGAGCCAGTCGGATTTACCATTATCATTTTGGGGTTACGCGCTAGATACAACAGCTTTCACACTAAACCGGGTACCATCTAAATCCGTAGTTAAGACACCATATGAGAGTGGACTGGAAAGAATCCTAGTTTGTCTTTTCTAAAGATTTGGGGTTGTGATGCATTTGTCAAGCGACTTCAGTCGGACAAGCTAACACCCAAATCGGACAAATGCATATTTGTGGGATATCCAAGGGAAACATTAGGGTATTACTTCTACAACCGAGAAGAGGGCAAAGTTTTTGTCGCTCGTAGTGGTGTTTTCCTAGAGAAAGAGTTTCTCACAAAGGGAACGAGTGGAAGGTCGGTGCGACTTGAAGAAGTTCAAGATGAGCCGGTCGGGGATGCTTGTACGAGTGATGCTATTGTAGCAGAACGAGTTGAGGAACCCGTGGCAATAGAAGCACCACAGCCATGAAGGTCGGTGAGGCTCCGCGAAGCGCGAGAGTTATTATTGTTAGACAATGATGAGCCTGCGACCTATGCAGAAGCGATGTTGGACCCAGACTCTGAGAAATGGCTGATTGCCATGAGATCTGATATAGAGTCCATGGGAGACAATCAAGTTTGGAACTTGGTTAACCTGCCTGAAGGTTTTAAAGCCATCGAGTGCAAGTGGATCTATAAGAAGAAGATTGATATGGATGGAAATGTTCACATCCATATAGCTCGACTTGTTGCAAAAGGTTTTCGACAAGTTCAAGGAGTTGACTACGACGAGACTTTCTTGCCCGTAGAGATGCTTAAATATATACGGATCATTCTAGCCATTGCTGCATATTTCGATTACGAGATATGGCAGATGGACGTCAAGACGGCTTTCTTAAATAGAATCCTTACTGAGGACGTGTATATGATGCAGCCCGAAGGTTTTGTCGATCCAAAATGCTAGAAAGGTATGCAAACTTCAAAAGTCTATTTATGAGCTGAAGCAAGCATCTCGAAGTTGGAACATTCGATTTGATGAAGTTGTAAAGGAGTTTGGCTTCATCAAGAACGAACAAGAACCTTGTGTGTATAAGAAAGAAAATGGGAAATCGCTTGTATTTCTAATCTTATATGTGGATGACATATTACTGATTGGAAATGACATTCATATGCTCGAGTCTGTTAAGACCTCATTGAAAAATAATTTTTGTATGAAGGACTTAGGAGAAGCGGCATATATTCTGGGTATCAAGATCTATAGAGATAGATCAAGGAGGCTAATTGGATTAAGACAGAGTACGTACATTGACAGAGTGTTGAAACGGTTCAGCATGGAAGAGGCTAAGTCAAAGGTGGGTAGGTCTCCACTTTGGGCATACGTGGAGGCATATTCCTGGGAATATGCCTCCTCCCAAAATAGTAAGCCAACCGGGTCACTTTCCCCCACGTCATCCATGCAGAGGCTAGGTGAGCCTCTGCGGCTCCTGCGTCTCTGACATTGGCTTCGTCACCTTTGTCGGCCAAGCCTCGGTAGTCTGGCCCATGTCCGCTTCGCTCACGCTCTGCGTACAGTTGTCACCTTTGACTAGCGAGATACCTTCCTTCTCTTACAAGCTTGATATAACATGGATCCTACATAGTTGATCCGGCCACACCTGTTCCTGCATACAAGTTAGATACATCTTACCGACATACGACTTAAGTCGGTTGAGACCAAGTTAGGTGGACGTCCCCTGGTCCGGGTTACTCCGTGATCTGGCCTGCCTTGAGGTGACTCGGTCAGCACATGCTTTGACCTTTCCGTACCTCGGCTAACTAGGCCTTTATACCCCGGCGTGACCCTACCCGGGGTATCCCCCCAACATTAGTCCCTGAAGCTGGTGCGGTCTTAGCTGCCTTAGCCGCTAAGGCCACAGTAGGTTCAATTTCACTGAGCTTTGTGTTCCTCTTCCGAGTTACCTCCTATCTCGGATTCTATGGGTTTACTTTCCCTTGGCACATTCCAAGTTTTTACTTGCTGGCCGGGTTACCATATACCCATCCGGGTCATTCTTCCTTCTCTTGTACGCTTCTCCACGTGGAGGCTAATCATCACATCGCCTCATTTTAAGGGCCAGCTACAGTAACCGCCGCAGTAATTGTTAGTTATCACTGTAGCGCAGGTCACATCGTGTCTGCCTCCTCGTTAACTGCATCGTAACGTCACGTCATGGGATCCGATGCGCCCTGTGGCCCTCCGTGTGGCTCGATGCTGATTGGTCAATCCGGATTATACACGGCCACATGGTGTGGCCCGCCCGCAAAACGCGATCCCACTACCCCCTGAGGGAGCGGTTAAATAGGGGAGGGGCGCGCCCCTTGGGTCTTTTCCCCACTTCCACGCCCCTCTGCCCCTTCTTCTTCCTCGTCTTCTCCCGCGACAGCGCCGCCGCCACCATGTTTGAGTAGCAGCGCCGCCGCCTCTCTGCTTCCACGCGCGCCTGCATCGCCGCCGCCTTTGTGCATCTCCTCTGCCACGGGTCCCCGTCTGTCCAGGCCGCTGCCACCCACCGCCGTTAGCACCAGCGAGGGCAGTGACCTCGAGATGACCGAAGAAGAGCTCATCATCGCCGAGCAGGAGATGGAAGAAGATGCAGCGACCGCGGACCGCGGAGCATGGGCTGGATCTTGGGTGTACCAGGATGACCTGGATTGGCTCTATCGCACTAGGCGTATCCCGGAGGGCGTCACTGCTCGCCTTGCTTCCGCTGAACTTGCTCCCTCACCCAATCCGGGTGAGTATGTTGTGTTCCTATCACACTTCCAATGGGGGTTCGGTCTGCCAGTTAGCGACTTTTTCCATGATTGGTTAAACACATACGAGCTCCAGTTGCATCACCTTCCAGCCAATGCCATCACATCTCTCTCCGCCTTTGCCTCCACCATCGAAGGATACGCCGGATTATGGCCCACGAAGGAGCTCTGGATCCGGTTCTTTGGCCTCCACCGGAACGTGATCCCGAACATCTAGCTTGATCCGGAGGACAAGAAGCTCACACAGTTCGGCGCTGCGTCCATCTCTCCCCGGAAGCAGTCCATCTTCCCCCGGGTCACGGGGCTCGACTCTTGCAAGGGATGGGCCCGGACCTTCTTCTATGTCCGGAACAACACAACTAAGGATCTGATCTGGCTGCGCCCTTACGCTCCGGGTCCTCCTAACCCGGATCTATGGGACAAGGTCCCCAAGAAACCCACTGTCCTGGCGAACCAGGTTAATAAGAGGTTCGCGGAGCTGAAGGAGCTCAGATTGCACAACGAGGATGCCATGATCACATTCATCCGCAACCGGATCTCCCCCCTTCAGAAACGCACACATAAAGTGTGCCACATGAGCTGGGTCCGCGACCCCAACTGGCCCTCGTCTTTCGAGTTAAGCAACACAGAGATCTTCCGTCGGGTCAAGGCCCTGTTCACCACCCACAAAGACTTCTCATCTGAGTGGAAGTGGGAAATCGAACACTTTTGCCGAGATAGGCTTCCTCCTTCGGTAAGTTTCGTTCTCCAAACTTTCTTCCGAATGTTGTAAGTTTTAATCTTGTTGGCTTTCCTTTTCTTTAGTTGTTTCTTCAGCAAACCATCAAGGATGGCACCGAGCCTTCCCTCAAGTGGGCGCCTGACCGGGACACCTCGGACAAGGAGGAACCGGATCAGGAGATGTTCCTTCTGATGGCAGATGCAACGAAACGACCCACCGGTAAACTCTCTTCTATTAGAGACTGGCCCGACGATGAAGATGATTCGGATGTTGAGGTGATCGAAGCATTTGACGTTGTCCCCCTTTCTTATGCTTTTCCGACATCCTAACCTAGTGGGCAGATCCATGAAGATCCTCCCCCTTGCCATGGGTGATCCTGTCCTGGTGGTGCCAAAGAAGAAAAGGGGAGCTTCCTCTGCATCCTCCTCCGAACCTTCTCAGCCGGCCAAAAGGCGGAAGAAGTCTCGGGACAAAACTGCCACCAAGCCTCCAACCAAGTCCACGGCCCGGAGGGCTTGGAAGCCCAAGGAGCCCCTGACCGCGGATGAGTGAGCCTTTTCTCCCTTTGCCATTCACATGTTCTTCTTGTGTTATAGTTTCTCATCATACATTATTTGATTCGATAGGGCCGCGGTGGAGGTCCTACAGAGTGGATCCGGCATTGCGTCGCTGCTCCGACATAGCCCCTCTCCTCCTCGTGGCGATGATTCATGCCTGTTGAGCCCCATTCCGGAGGGCAACCTTGGTGCGGGGGAGACTGGCTCTGCCGAAGCGGCAACCACCACCACTTCGGCTCTGCCGCAACCAGCTACCACCGAGGTTCCCTCAGCACCTCTGCCAAAGCAGAAACCAACACTAGTACCAGCACCAACTCCAGCACCAGCGGCAACAACCAAAGCAACAGCAGCAGCACCGAGCCCCTCCGCCTCGTCCGAGTCTTCTAAGGCTCGGCGAGAAGACATCAGCAGCACCAAGGCTGGTGCCAAGGCAGTTCGCAAGGGCAAATCTGCTGTAGCAACCTCAACTTCTCAACAGCAGCCCAAGGGCAAGAAGGCACCTGAGGCTACCAGGGCAGCGTCCGTTGAGGCTGGACAGCGCACACTTGCGTCCATGCTTCCGAAGAAAACTCCACCGCCGAAGGACGCCCCTGCCGAGCCAGCTGATGCGCAACTTGTTTTGCACACCAGCCCGGCCCTTGCCCAAGTTGAGAGGAGGGAGGCGCATGCCAAGGTTTTAGTGGTGCCACACATGCTAAGCGGCGAACGATACCCTCCGACCTTGATCAAGTTTGTAAATAACTGGAACAAGGCGGAGTTCATCTACAACGACGATCTCCCGGAGAAGTTCGGTCCCGCTGAATTTTCTGCGTAGATGAATACTGCCACCAAGGACATTAACCTTACGGGTCGGATGATGGAGGTACGTTACTTCATCTTCTCCTTTAACAAGTTGTAGATATAATTGATATACCCATTAGTCCCCGAGCCTCCGGGGGAGTAACTTGTTACTCGGCCGGATGCTCCTTAGAGAACTAACATAGCTCCTTTATAACTTCGAATATGCACACACCTAAAGCCGGGTTAAGTTCCACTTGGCCCGGATTTCGTACATTTCGAATATGCACACACCTAGAGCCAGGTTAAGTTCCACTTGGCCCGGATCGTACATTTCAAATATGCACAGACCTAGAGCCGGGTTAAGTTCCACTTGGCCCGGATTTTGTACACTTCGAATATGCACACACCTAGAGCCGGGTTAAGTTCCACTTGACCCGGATTTTGTACACTTTGAATATGCACACACCTAGAGCCAGGTTAAGTTCCACTTGGCCCGGATTTTGTACACTTCGAATATGCACACACCTAGAGCCGGGTTAAGTTCCACTTGGACCGGATTCTATACACTTCGAATATGCACACACCTAGAGCCGGGTTAAGTTCCACTTGGCCTGGATTCTGTACACTTCGAATATGCACACACCTAGAGCCGGGTTAAGTTCCACTTGGCCTGGATTTTGTACACTTTGAATATGCACACACCTAGAGTCGGGTTAAGTTCCACTTGGCCCGGATTCTGTACACTTCGAATATGCACAAGACTAAGCTGTCCATCTTTGCTCTTTCAGGTGACCACCAACCGCCAGAGCGCTGAGTTTCAGCGTCTCCTTGATACTCACAAGATGCTGCGGGCAAAACATAATGCACTTCTCGCTGAACACGAGAAAAGGGGTAAGTTTCTTCCTCGTCATTTTTCCATTTTCCTTCATCTTCTTTTGCCGAACTAACCCATCATTCGGTTTTTCGCAGCTGGGGTGGAGGCCGAGAACACGATCATGAGGAAAAATTTGGATCAAATCAAGGGTAAGTTATTTTTGCTCAACCTTGCTATGCTTTCCATCTCATTTCCTCCTTGGCTCGCCAAACATTCATACCTCGGCTTTGCCGGGTCAACAAACTATTTCAGCATCTCTTGAAGATAGTGTCCTCGTGCCTGATATGATGCTGCGTTTTCTCGAACAAGCAGGACAGCATCAGGCCGAGCTCAAAAAGAAAGATGATGAACTTGCCCTTCTCCGAGCCAAAGATGATGAGATTGCCAAGCTTAAGGCAGAAATGAAGAAATTGAAGGCAGAGCACCAAACCAAACTCCAGAAAGCCGGCCAGGACTATACTGAAGAGCGCGAGCGCCTCAATCTCCAGATTGCCAAGGACCAGGAATTACTCAAGGAGGCCGACATCAAGCTTGAGTCAGCGAATGCTGAACTTGCGCAACTCCGGGAGAGGCGCGACAACTGCATCAAGGAGCTATCCCAGGTTCATAGCCATATCTCTAGTAAGTTCTTTTCCTTCAACAGATGTTGATCTTTTCGGGTCTACTTCTTTTACTTACCCAACTTTTTTTATCTTCCCAGACCACATCAAGCTTGAGAGCGATGTCATTGGATCCAATGCTGTTACTAAGTTCCGCTAGCAGAGGGGTACTCCATCTGGCCCTGGCTCCATTCCTCTCGATCTCGAGGACTTGATAGTTAGTTTGTCCGCCCGAGTCGAGACCGTGAGAACTATGGCAAGGATGTCTTGGATGTGGTAATCCGGATCTTCAACGCCTTTTGGCCCGAGGAGGATACTCTAGAAAATCTGGCTGTTCTTTTTTCCCGGCTTATGGAATGCGAGACTCAACTCGATCTCTGGAGAGAATCCGCTGGACGCGCCGGAGCTGAGACCGTTCTTCACTACGTGCTAACGTGGTACGAGAAGATTGACCTCAAACTCCTAGCGCGCATGCGCACCATATCCAAATGGTCTAGCGACCCGGAGTGGACTGCTCGGCGCAAGGCTTGTGCCCATAGCCTCATTGAATATGCCCCATTCATGAATGGAACGAGGGACCAAGCTTCCTAGATGCCGCCGATGCCGAAAATGTTCAAAATGTTGAAGATGGCTCGGATGAGGACGAAGAGGACAATGCCTCGGATGTCGAGGACAGCGAAGATGATGCCGAACTTCCTCCTCCCGCTGCTCCTTGATTATAAACACTTGAAATTTCATCAGATCCCCGATATGCCAGGTGCACTTGTATTAAGCATATCAGTGATATTTTTCTACTAAGTTTCTATGCCAGATTAACTTGGGCGTAGTCCCCGGGTTTCATTTTCTTATGTCTCCAATTTTTTGGCTTGGCTCGCGTCTACCTTGGTTTGGTTTTATGACTTACGAGTCCGAGCTTCAAAAATTCTCTTAACAATACTTGGAAACTTTGCGATTAGCTCAAAGTAATTCAGCATAATAAATCATAAGGAAACATAGGATTAGTCCGAAAAACAAACGTTGGCTCGATTAAGTTCCTTTCCTTATTCGTTTTTTCATGTGTTACGCAATTCCGAACTTGTTCTCTTGCTTGCCATGAAGCCAAATCTTGTTGGACAGCAGCAAGTCGAAGAGTCGGGTTCTTGGTGCTCACACACTACTAGTCCGGCCTAAGTAGAAGCAACTCACGCCAGCCGACATATAAATAATAATTACAGAAGACAACTAAAATTTCTAAGGTAGTCCCCGAGTTACTGCTCGAGGTGCCAAGATTTCATTGATAAGCTCATTGCCGGTATACATACCGACATATGAGGAACTCAGATACAAACACTTCGCTACTAAGTGTAGAAAGGACGAAGTAGAGCTACATTCCATGGACGTTTGAATTCCTCGCCGGACCTGTTCGCCTTGTTCTTCTCCGGTGGTTTTGCATCGATAAGGTAATAAGAATCATTGTGCAATGCTTTGCTCACAATGATTGGCCCTTCCCATGGGCTGGATAACTTGTGCATGCTAGCAGTACGTTGTACCAACCGGAGTACCAGATCACCTTCCCGAAAAACTCGGGGGTTTACTTTCCGGCTATGATAGGGTAGGAGATTTTGCTGATATATGGCAGATCTGGACAATGCTAATTCTCTCGCTTCTTCCAGTAGATCAACATCATTTTGCCGGGCTTCTTGCACTTCGGATTCTGTGTATTGGGTGACCCTAGGCAACTCATGCTCTATGTTGGCTGGTAATACAGCTTCTGCCCCATATACCGGAAAGAATGGCGTATATCCCGTTGATCGATTCGGAGTTGTTCTTAAACTCCACAGTACCGCTGGTAGTTCTTCTATCCAGCACCCCGCTGATCTTTGCAGCGGCTCAATGAGCCTGGGTTTTATCCCGGATAATACTAATCCGGTGGATCTTTCCACTTGTCCGTTCGATGCGGGGTGGGCTACCGAGGCAACGTCTAGTCGGATCTTCTTATCTCTGCAAAAACATGCAAATGCTCCTTCAGCAAAGTTTGTGCCATTATCAGTTATGATACTGTGAGGATAACCGTATCTCAAGATGATGTCTTTGAGGAATGTCACGGCCGTAGCGCCATCACATTTTCTTATTGGCTTCACTTCAATCCACTTTGTAAATTTGTCAACCATGACCAAAATGTGAGTCATATTCCCTCTTGCTGGTTTAAATGGTCCAACCATATCCAAGAACCATACGGCAAATGGCCATGTAATTGGTATGGTCTTGAGCTCCGACATTGGCATATGTGTCTTTGTCGCATATCTCTGACATCCATTGCATTTTCTCACCAGATCTTCTGCTTGTTCCAAGGCACTTGGCCAGTAAAACCCATGGCGGAAAGCTTTTGCTACCAAGGCTCTGGATGAGGCATGATGCCCACATTCCCCTTGATGTATATCTCGGAGGATGTCAAGTCCCTCCTCCGGGTCAACACATCGCTGGAGGACATTAGTCATGCTCCTTTTGTATAGCTTAGAATTGATGATCGTGTATGCTTTTGCTCTCCTCTGAGTTTGCCTGGAAAGTACCTTCTCAGTGGGTAAGGTTCCATCTTTTAGGAATTGAAATATTGGCATTGCCCAAGCTGGTACAGCTCTCACCGGGAACACATCCTCATCGATTTCCATTAGTTCCACCAGCATAACTTCTACCGGACCCTGCTGTGCAGTTCCCGGGTTTGTCGTGGCAGTCCTCGGGTTTCGTGATCCACTCCCTACATCAATGTCCATGGGCACAGCCTCTGATTCCGGATTTGCCGGGATAAAAATTGAGTCGGACTCCGGGGATGCCCTGATGGATGGTTTCTTGAGGTGCTCCAATCCTACGCCTGGTGGAATTGCTTGTCAGGTTGAACCAAGCTTCGATAATACATCGGCAGCCTCATTTTCCACCCGAGGTATATGGTGAAATTCACATCCCTCAAAGTAACCAGATATCTTCTGCACATGAAATCTATATAGTTCCATGTTTGCGTCCAAAGCATCCCACTGCCCGGAGACCTGCTGGACTACAAGATCCGAGTCCCCGAAGCATTGGATCTGACGTATTCTAACCTCCTTTGCCACTTCGAGCCCATGTATAAGTGCTTCGTATTCAGCAACATTGTTTGATGCAGTGAAGTGGATCTGCAGCACATATTTCAGCTGGTCCTTCTTTGGCGATGTAAGCACAACTCCGACACCTAACCCGGTTTTTGTTCTTATCCGTCAAAGTGCATTCTCCAGCAGTTCAGATCTGGCAATGGTGGCTCATATTGCACCTCGGCCCAATCCACAAAAAAGTCCGCCACAGCTTGAGATTTAATTGCTTCTCTTCTATCATATTGCGGCGCATAAGGTGCTAGCTCAATTGCCCATTTTGCAATCCTGCCACATGCATCCTTGTTACTCATTATCTCGGATATGGGAGCCTCACATATTACCTTGATTGGGTGTTCCTCGAAATAGTGCTTCAGCTTCTTAGCTACCATATACACGACATACGCCACTTTTTGATAGTGAGGATAGTTCTGCTTTGAGGCTGATAATACCTCGCTCAGATAATACACTGGCCTTTGCATCGACTTACCCTATTCGTCACGCTCTACCACAATCAATGCACTTACAACTCGGTTGGTTGCGGCTATATAGAGCAACATTGGCTCCTTTGATAGTGGAGAGGCTAACACTGGTGCAGTGGCTAACATTTTCTTTAAGTGGGCAAAGGCTTCATTGGCCTGTGGCGTCCAAATGAACTTGTCCGACTTTTTCATGAGTTGATAGGGAGGCAGTGCCTTTTCTCCCAACCGACATACAAACCGACTCAACGATGCCAGGCAACCAGTGAACTTCTGGACATCGTTAAGACACTTCGGCAGCTCCATTCGTTCTATGGCCCGGATTTTAGTTGGATTGACCTCAATACCCCGGCTGGAGACGAATAATCCTAATAATTTTCCAGCCGGAACACCAAAGGTACATTTTTCCGGGTTAAGCTTCATTCGGAACCTCCTTAGGTTCGCGAACGTCTGCCTGATATCGTCAAGGAGCGTTTTTCTTTCCTTGGTCTTTATCACAACATCATCCACATATACCTGCACATTTTGACCAATTTGGTCATGCAAACATTTTTGCATACATCTCTGGTACGTTGCCCCTGCATTACTTAAACCAAATGGCATGGTACGATAGCAATAAGCCCCATACGGTGTGATAAATGCAGTCTTTATTTGATCACTTGGGTTCAGAGGTATCTGGTGGAAACCAGAATATGCATCAATGAACGACAACAACTCACACCCAACTGTGGAATCTATGACTTGGTCTATCCTTGGCAGTGGGAATGGATCTTTTGGACACGCCTTATTCAGGTTCGTGTAAACGATACACATACGCCAAACCACTGCCACGTTCGGATCATCCTTCTTCTTCTCCACCAGCACCGGATTAGACAGCCAATCCGGGTAAAGCACTTCCATGATAAATCCTACAGCTAGCAACCGAGCTTTCTCATCTCCTATGACTTTTCTCCTATCCTCGGCAAAGCGGCGGAGAGGTTGCTTCACCGGCTTTGCTCCGGGTCTGACTGTCAAAGAGTGCTCGGCCAACTCCCTCGGAACACCTTGCAAGTCCTGTGTAGACCAAGCACCAATCGTTACAGTATGCTCAGGGAACATATCATGGGCACCTTCTTGGTATCTTTCGTCGCTTGGAATGAGACACTACCATGCGGGTTACTCAGTGCCGGCATATACTCCTGCACGGACTGAGCCAATGTCATCACTCCTTGGATCCTTCTGTTTTCTTGCGCAATCACGAGTGATTCGGCTAAG
This sequence comes from Avena insularis, assembly GCA_023614405.1. Lineage (NCBI taxonomy): Eukaryota > Viridiplantae > Streptophyta > Magnoliopsida > Poales > Poaceae > Avena > Avena insularis. The sequence continues at coordinate 378,469,979 of CM042686.1, forward strand.
TTTGACCCGGCTGACGCACACTCAATGGAACGTCGGAAATCCCCGGCTATGGTGATTACTCCATTTGGGCTAGACAACTTCATCTTCAGATAACTGATGTGACAACTCGCCATGAACTTGTTCAGTGCCGGTCTACCGAGTAACGCATGATATGCACTTTCTAAGTTCACCACTTCGAACTCCAAATTCTCAGTTCGGTAGTTATCTCGCGTGCTGAACAACACGTCAACCCGGACTTTGCCTATGGGCTCACAAGAAATACCTGGCACAATGCCATGGAAAGTTGTCCTTGTAGCTTGGAGCATGTTCTCTAAGATACCCAACTTGCGCATTGTATCCGCATACATGATATTAATGCTGCTACCATTGTCAATCAATACCTTTGAGAACCTCACATTGATGTTAGGCCCAATGAATGTCGGATCCAGCACTAGCGCATAGGAACTGGGACTTGGCATAAGCTTGGGATGATCTTTGATGCTCCAGGTAATTTCCTGGTCCGACCAAGGCATATACCTCGCCACAGCTGGCATTACCGCATTCACCTCCATATGTCGGTGCTGCAAGCTCTTTCTATCTATCTCTTCCATAGTGAACACACAGTAACTCTGATGGTGCTCTCTGTACTCATTCCTTCCCTCATTTCCTAGGTACCTCTGATCCTGCTGGTTTTGGGTTTCCACCTGATGCACTGCATCCCTTCTTTCATGGTTGTCATACCTCGGCGGAGGGGGAGGCAACATTAACTGTTGCGTGTTCGCTCCGGAGAGCAATTGCTGTTGGGGTAACTCCTGCCGAGGTTGATCATTTCGAGGTGCCTGAGCATTCCCTGAACCACTTTGTTCTATCTTTCGCATACACTCACACTGCTTAGTTGTGTGACCCGCCGGGTTACTTGGATTAGGCATAAGGAATTTACATGGCTGATGCAACATTGCTTCATAGGTATACCTCAGACGGTCCTTCTTCTCTTGCCACTGTTTTTTCTGCTCTGGCATCCAAGTTTTCTTCCCATCATTCTTTGGTGTCCATTGCTGCCCTCAGTTTTCTGACGTTGACTGCCTACTGCTCCGGGTTGGTCCTGATTCACAGTTGCAACTTGTTGTGAACTGTACCGGTAATCCGGTATGTCATCTCTTCTTTTACCTCGGTAATCGTTCCTCCGGGATGACCCGGCTCCATCTCTCTGGTAGTGCTCCTCGCTTGACTTGTTTGAGTTGAGCCTAGGTTGCGTCGGATCACCTAAGGCATATGAATCAGCAATCCGGATTGTTTCTGCCAAGGTGGTTGGCATATCCCTTTGCAACCTTTGCCACAACATGCTTGCATACCTGCATCCTTGTGCAAACCAAGCGATGGCCTGTGACTCAATCACACCCTCACACGAGTTTCGCACAGTGCACCAACAGGTTAAAAACTCCCGGCAAGTCTCATTCGGTCTCTGCCTGCACATTGCTAGGGTTTGTGGCATGTTCGGCCTCTAATAAGTACTTGAGAAATTGCTAACAAACATCTCCTCAAAATCGATCCAACAGTTGATACTCCCGGGTGGCAAATTGTTTAGCCATACCCTTGCTGGCCCCTCCAACATCTGCGGTACATATCTCACAGCCCACCTCAAGTTGCCTATGGCAATCTTGACAGCAGTCACGTAGTTAATCAACCAATCTTCCGGCTTAGTGCTGTCGTCATACGCGTTTGTGCCTCTAGGTAACTAGAAGTTAGGTATCGGAGGTTCCTTCATGATCCGGGGCCCAAAACACGCTGGACGCGGAGGACCTTGACACTCAATTTGCTCCGACCTATACAGCCGATCCAGTTTTAGCCTGGCGTCATCAGGCATCAAATCTCTTCCTCCCAACCTTGATCCTATCACGTGATAGTCCGGCCTGGGATAGCCAGCATTCACCATCTTTGAATTACCATCATTGTATCTATCTTGCTCCGGTGGAGTTGCCCTTTGTTGTATACCTTGGCCGGCACTGCGCTCTTGCCGTGGCATGCTCTACTGCTGCGGTTGACCTGCACCTACCGCATTATGCTGTCTGGCATTGCCATTTACAGCATTCCCTTGACCGGCATTGCCTTGGTCGTGTTTACCTGGGCCAACTTCACCTCGGCTCACACTCCTTCGACCCTCATATCTCTGCACATTGTTTTCCTTTCCCTGCCCTTGCCGGGTCATGAGGGACTATCTGCTTATTCCTCCTGGCCGAGGTTACTACCTCTTCTCTCCTAGGACCACCATGAGGAGACGATGCAGCTCCAGCGGATTTCTCCGGGTTACCCACCGCCGAATGAACGATCTTGGAGGCCCCAGCTCTCTCCGGGTTAGCCCTGAGCAATTCCCCATTTTGCTTGTTCACGATCCGAACCAACTCATTGACCCTATTTTGCTGCCTCTGATGGGCTTCACCCGTCAGACCCTCTAACTCGGATGCAACTACATATGCTGCTCTGAGGTTCTTTGCCGGGGTACTATACTTCGGCAGCCCCACGGACATATAGTTCTCTAATTCCTCAATCCTAGTATCACCTTCTCTATTCATTTCACTCATGAGATTTATCCCCTTCACTTTTACAGGATCTACTTTATTTGCCTTTGCGTACTCACGCAGTGTCATGTTCAATGACTGCTGAGCCGAGGCTATCTTTTTTGTACCTTCTAGTATTTTTTGCCTAGTTTCCTCTAGCTCGGCCTATGCCTGAGCCGGATCTACTACTGCTGCTACCGGGTTCGCCAAGCTGTCCATCGCCTGCTGTAGCACATTCTCAGGCCTCTCTAGTGGAGGACCTCTACTTTTCCTCGGTGCCTTGGGCATTACCTCCGGATCTGGAGCCGGATCCTTGCTTGCGCATGCACCTGGTGCAGTCATCATCACCTCTGCACGGTCCGGGGAGCAAGCGATACGCGCCCCGTGAACCATGCTAAGGGGTGGCTCGCCTCCTTCGACAATGTGCCGCAGATGAACACACGACACATCGACAGCAACGTAAACCTGGTGTGCGCCGAGCTTGACGAAGAGGCCGTTGCGCAGAAGAGGACGTGTGCCGAAGCAGCTAGCGTTGTCGCTGACAAAGTCCAGCGCTCCAAAGCGCTGAACGAGCCCAGAGACGATGCGTTCACCAGTGCCGATGAGGTTTCCCGTCCGGATCTGCACCCCTGCTAGCACCGCTAGCCCCACGGTGGGCGCCAACTGTCGTGGTGGTGTCACGGCAGATGCCACGTATAGGCTAAATGTGGGGACTAAATGCACTAGGGGAATTGAGGGAGGGATAGTGTGGTGATTCCACACACAGAAGCTTTGTATTTGATTCACCTTCACCGATTACAAGTGCTCCTTGAGCTGTATTGGAGAGAGGAGGAAGAAGGAACTCTCTTACTCTCGCCACTAGCTAGCCCTCGGGAACTCACTAGTAAATCGCTACACACTAGAGATCAACCTCTCAGAATTCAACCACCTCTACAGAAGCCCTAACTCCCCTTATATAGGGGTGGCTAGGTCTCCACTTTGGGCATACATGGAGGCATATTCCTAGGAATATGCCTCCTCCCAAAATAGTAAGACGACCGGGTCACTTTTCCCCCGCGTCATCCATGCAGAGGCTACGTGAGCCTCTGCGGCGCCTGCGTCATCCGACATTTGCTTCGTCACCTTTGTCGGCCACGCCTCGGTGGTCCGGCCCTTCTCGCCACGCCTACGCTGCTGATTGTCACCTTTGACCAGCGAGATACCTTCCTTCTCTTACAAGCTTGATATAACCCGGATCCTACATAGTTGATCCGGCCACACCTGTTCCTGCATACAAGTTAGATACATCTTACCGACATACGGCTTAAGTCGGTTGAGACCAAGTTAGGTGGACGTCCCTGGTCCAGGTTACTTAGTGATCCGGCCTGCCTTGAGGTGACTCGGCCAGCACATGCTTTGACCTTGCCGTACCTCGGCTAACTAGGCCTTTATACCCCGGCGTGAACCTACCCGGGGGTATCCCCCCAACACTACTTGAGAGAGATATCTCTGGGCCCCTCGAGTGATCGGATCTAGAAATGCATGGCCGTGCTACATATGGTTAAGAGTTAACCTAGTAAAGAGATTCCGAATCATAGCATCGAGAAAGAGAGGTCAGCTTGGAGCTAGACCAAATATCATGAGGCAAAGGGAAAGACATGTACTCTACCTTGTGATGGTTCGTCCGAATGATCTTTATATGCGTTTAGGAGTTGGCACTTCTTGCTAGAGGGTGCTACCAACTATTGACGGAGTAACTCGTGTCATGTCTATACGTGTATGAACCTATAGGGTCACACACTTTAGGGGCTGGAAGCCTAATAAGGATTGGATCCAAATTAGACAAGGCTTAGGCTGCTAATGGGATACTAATGTAGAAGCCCACGAGGGATGCCTATATAAGAGAGAGTGGGGCGAGCTGAATAGGGTAGAGCATTCCACCCAGCCGCCAATCCTCTTCCGCCTGTATTGCACGTGCAGACCTAGCCGTCTGGCATATGACGGCTTCCACTCCGGACGTGTGGATACCTCGGAGGTGCTGCAGCTGTAGCACTTGGACTAGCCGCGCGAAGGAGGAGCTGCTCATGGGACGAGGACGAGGAGGAGACATAGAACATCTACACTGCCCCGACGTGCTTCATCGAGTTCCGCAACTGCGCGTCTAGTGGTAATCCTGTGATCTATGACCACAGTATTCCTAGTTGACGCAGTAGAAATTTTTGATTTTACGCTAGGGTAGCCTACCCGTTACCCTACACGGACAGGGGCTCGGGCCTGGCCACACCACCTGTCCGCGCGGCCAGGCCTGGCCCGCTCTAGGGGGTGTCTGGCCGCCCTAGGCACCCCTTGGCCTCTTCTTCCGCCTATGTATTGCCTCTAATACGGAAACCCTAAGTACCCGATCAAAAATCAACGAAAGAGTCTATAGCCACCGTCGTCTCCATCCCTAGAACGGGAGGGATCTAAATCTCTTTCCAGCACCCTGCCGGAGAGGGGAATTCACCCTGGAGGCCTTCTTCATCATCATGCAAGCCTCCGGTGTGATGCATGAGTAGTTCATCTCTGGACTACGATTCCACGTAGTAGCTAGATGGCTGGTTCTCCTCCTTTGTGCTATCATGTCTAGATCTTGTGAGCTCCGTTCATGATCAAGATCATCTATTTGTAATTCTGCATGTTGTGTTTGCGGGGATCCGATGGATATTGAGATGCTATTTCATATTGATTTTTGATTCTATCATGTCTTTGTTATTTGTGATCTTGCATGCTTTCCGTTGTTAGTAGCTATCTTGGCCAAGTAGATGCTAGCAACTCCAAGAGTTAGTATTTATGCTCGATAGTGGGTTCATGCCTCTGGTCATCTGGGGAAGTGACAGAAATATCTAAGGTACTAGATGTGTTGTTGCTACTAGGGAGAAAACAACAATCCTTTGTTCATAGAACAATCGTATTATTTACTTTACATGCAATTCATAATGCAATAATCTGTTGCTTGCAACTTAATACGGGAGGGGGTTCGGATGATAACCTGAAGGTGGATTATTAGTCATAGATGCAGTTGGACGACGGTCTATGTATAATGTTGTAATGCCCAATCGAATCTCAAAGGAGTCAAGATGATTAGTATATGCTAGTATGCTTTATTGATGTTTGTCAATTGCCCCGCTGTAATTTGTTCACCCAGCATGTTATCTATCTTAAGGAGAGCCACCTCTAGTGAACTATGGAACCCGGTCCTTTATTTTACATACAATCTACAATCAACTGTTTACTTCTTTGTGTTTACTTTCTGCAAACTATTACTTCCTTCCATTCATACGTTTAATCCTTTGTTTTCAGCAAAACCGGTGAGATTGACAACCTCATCGTAAGTTGGGGGCAAAGTTCTATGGTTGTGTTGTGCAGGTGACATCGGTATATCCTACAGGTACTCGAGCTTGGTATATACGGCCCAAATATGTACAGGCCCACGGTGTCGCCAAGGCCCGGATGGAGGGACTCGAGTAACCTATGGACTCTCAATTGCTTGGAGGACAAGAAGAAGCTAAAGATAGAAAGTTTGAAGGGGAAAACCCTAACTTGTAACCGACTCGACGTGCTACCCGAGACCTAGCCTATCTATATAAAGGCTAGGAGAGGGCAGCGAGGAGGACACACGCAACCCTAGATTTCGCAACCCTCGCCAGATTTTATCTGCGCATCATTGTAACTTTCGACTCCCTCGATAATTCCACGAGCAGAAAAGCAGGAGTAGGGACCTCTACGAGGCCTGAACCTGGGTAAATCCTTTTGTCCCCTGTGTGCTTGTTTGCTAGCCGATAGATGTCTCCAGCGCTCCCTCCTTCTCCAAAACCCAAGTCCATAACAATGGGCATTGACGAGTTAAACCCACGTCAATTGGCGCCGTCTGTGGGAACTAGGAGTGCTGATGTTGCGGCTTCTTCGGCCCCATCAAACGCGATCTACAACTCTGCAACAGGGGAGATTCACCAGCTCTTCGGCGCCTTCGACTTCACCGTCCACACGCCGGCCACTCGCCCGGCCTTCGACTCCGTGGGCGAAGGAATCAGCCTAGCAATTGGGAGCTTCCACTTCCAAGTTGGTCAGATGGGCACGCTTCGCCTGCCCGATAAGCCGACGGCACCAGCGATTGCCCCAGCATCATGGTTCCCTCCACCGATCGGTACCCTCAGCGAGCTCAATGCTCCAGCAGCGGTCGGGAACATGGTAAGCGACAGCAGTCGCGACTCCGATCTAAGCGATCTGGCCACTGAAGAAGGAACCTACGGTTCCGGATCTGAAAGTTGTGGAAGCAACAGCCTCCCAAATTACTTCACGTGCGCCGTCATCAACGCGGGCAACACCTCCACCAACCGCGGCAACGGCCCCGACCCTCCCAACGCCACCACCGGCGGCAACGGTGGCAATGGAGGAGCAGTCGAACCCCCTACCATAATCAACGAACAAACCGGCGAACGCGTCGTGATCAGGCTCAACGAGCAAGAGTGGGAACGCTGCCGCGAAGCCCTACGAGGCACACCTCTACCCTTCGGGTCCCCGCAAGAACTGCTGATGGGGTACCACTGGCTCCTAAAGGAGGAATTCAAGCGCCAGAAACAAGAAATCGTGGAACTTGAGGCGCGTAAAAAGGCGGCAGACGAGTCAAGCCTTCGTCGTGCTAGGCTCTCCTCCTACGGAGGATCCTCCTCAAGAGGCAACGAACATCTCGCCAAGAAGAGGCAATCGCGGATGGCTCACCTCACCGAACAAGAACGCATAGACGCCATAGAAATCCTCGATTTCGGCTCTATGACAGTCGACACGAGAGGCAACGTGGTTCCAAGGACGCCGCATTATGCTGTGACGGCGGCCACCATGTACCTTCTCAACAACCAGCCACCGGCTGGAGATCCCCGGACGGCCATGCACCGATCTACGATCGCGGGCCTTGGATTAATCGAGGCCGCCCTCGACAAAGAACCAGTACCCGACCCAAAAAAGGGCAAAGCGTTAGCAAAACGCTATTCCTCATCCTCGTCAAGCGACGATAGCCACGACCTGTCTCGACGCCGCCGTTCACGACGACACGATCACGACTACGATGCACGCGATGAGATCACGCAGCGCAAGATCGACAAGTCAAGGGCACGATGTGCTCGGTGGACTGATTTGGAGGAAGAAGATGGAGAACTCTGCGGTGCCAGATGCTTCAGCAGATCCATCAGGCAGAAGCGAATGCCTAAAGGGTTCAAACTCCCATCGGAGAACCCGAAATTTGACGGTCTACAGGACCCCAAGATCTGGCTGGAGGATCACATCTCTTCAGTCCGGCTACACGGAGGCAGTCGAAGTACTGCCATGCAATGCTTGCAGCATACTGCAAGGCGCAATTTCGCATGGCTCAATAACCTCCCGCGCGGATCCTTTCGCAGCTGGGATGAGCTGGTCTACAGCTTCGTATGCAACTTCAAGGGCACATACAAACGCCCCGCTTCAATCAAAGTACTGAGATGCTGCCAGCAAAAATCTGGCGAATCGCTGCGCTCTTACATCCAAAGGTGGTCCATCATCAAGAACTCCGCGGAGAACATCTCGGAAGACCGCGCGATTGATGCATTCAACGACGGTGTCCGCCGCATAGAACTCAGGGAGGAGCTAGGACGCTCAAAGCCCAAAACCATCGACCACCTGATGGAGATCGCGAACCGGTGGGCTGATGGAGAAGGTTCGCTGAAGAACCGCGCTCACTCTGACGAGGAAGCAGAACTCAGACGCGACCGCCGGGGCAACGTCAGATAAAGGCTTCACGACGATCGCGATGACGTCAACATGGTCGCCGCCGGTTACGCCGATACACGCGATGACAACCGCAACAGCGGATACCGTAGCGGCGGATATCGCGACTCCGGGAAAACCACGCAAGTATGGCAACACCGTACCCGCGTTGAACCACCCGTGACCACCATCGAAGATAAATTGTCCGGACCATGCACGGTACACTTCTACATCGATAAGCATGACGGCAAGAGAAAGTCCAGTCACCTCCTCAAGGACTGCCGTGAGTTCCTCAAACTACACGAGGGATTGGTGCGGATGAACCGCAACGCGGTCGAAAGAGGCTACGGAACCGCCCCAGGCGCCGTGGCACATGGCGCACCACCACCACCACCTGGGCCACCCCCGAACGGAGCTACACCGGACCAGCACCACGGAGGCGAACCGTACCCACGGGCCATGGGTACCATGATGATCCAAAAGGGGCGCCCCTCCAATAGGGTGCAGAAATCCATCACTCGCCAAGTGAACTTGGCCACACACTCGCCACCATCCACCACTGAGTACCTCAGTGGCAGTGAGTCGTGCATTACTTTCGACAAACGCGACCACCTGCCTCAAGGCGCAAATTGGAGGCTTTGACATGAGTCGCATCTTCATGGACGGCGGAAGCGGTATTAACCTCATATTCGCGAGTACCTTGCGAGCAATGAGGATCCCTCTAACCTGCTTGGAGGCATCGGACACAACGTTCCACGACATCATCCTAGGAAAAGGCGTATACCCCCTGGGCAAAATAAACCTCGACGTCATATTCGGCACGCCGAAGAACTTCCGGCGCGAGCGCATCGACTTTGAAGTTGTCGACTGGCCCTCTCAATACCACTGCATCCTCGGGCGCGTCGCGTTCGCTAGGTTCATGGCAGTACCTCACTACGCCTATCTACAGATGAAAATGCCAGGTCCCAACGGCGTCATCACGATCAACGGGAGTTTCGAGCGATCTGACAGTTGCGACAGGAAATTCAACAGAATCTCCCAGTCCTTCGGCATGCAGGAGGAACTCGTGTGACTGATGGAAACGATAGACAACAGTCTGCCCCCCCTGAGTAGGTCAAGCTCACCTGATCTCTCCTTCGACTCATCTGTACACACAAAGAAGGTGCAGGTCCATCCATCGGATCCCGCTAAAACGACCCTCATTGCCAACAATTTGAGTCCCACATAGGAACTCGCGCTCGTCGAATTCCTCCGTGAGCACTGGGAAATTTTCGCCTGGTGTCCTGCGGACATGCCAGGAGTTCCTAGGGAATTCGCCGAGCACGCACTCAACGTCAACCCCGACGCAAGGCCAGTCAAGCAAACAATCAGGCGACTGTCTGAGCCACGGGCACATGCAGTCGGGATGGAGATCAACAGACTCCTCGAGGCCAAATTCATACGCGAGATCAAGGAAAGCACTTGGCTCGCCAATACAGTACTAGTACCAAAAAAGGACACGGATATCCTGCGGATGTGTGTCGACTTCACTTCTCTTAACAAGCACTGCCCAAAAGTTCACTTCCCGCTACCACGGATCGATCAAATCATCGACTCCACGGCTGGATGCGAGCGCCTCTGCTTCCTCGATGCCTACTCAGGCTATAACCAAATTTGAATGAAGGAGGAAGACCAGGAGAAGGTCACACATAACGCCCTTCGTGTTCTCGACATTAACACAATGCCCTTCGGGCTAAAAAACGCAGGAGCCACGTACCAGCGGTGCATGCAGGCCTTCCTCAAGGAGCAACTTGGTCGCAACATCCAAGTCTATGTCGATGACATAGTAATCAAAACCAAGGAAGAAGCCTCTCTAATCGACGACTTGCGCGAAACCTTCGCCAATCTCGATCGCTATCGGATAAAGCTCAATCCGGACAAATGCGCCTTCGGCGTACCCTCCGGACAACTGCTCGGGTATCTCATCTCCGCGAGAGGGATCGAGGCAAACCCGAAAAAGATAAAGGCCATACTGGCTATGGAGAATCCAAAGAACATAAGAGGCGTTCAGCAACTAGCTGGGCGAATCGCGGCCTTCAGTCGATTTATCAGTCGAATGGGAGAAAAGGCGCTGCCCTTCTATCAGCTCATCCACAAAACCGACAAATTCGAGTGGACCAACGACGCGCAAGAAGCATTCGAAGACCTCAAACGCCTGCTATCCACCTCGCCAGTATTGGTAACTCCCCGAGAAAGGGAACCACTGCCGCTGTACATCTCCGCCACCAACCAAGTGGTTAGCACAGTACTCGTCGTCAAACGGGCTGAGGAAAACAAGGTCCACGGTGTACAACGCCCCGTATACTACCTCAGTGAGGTCCTCACGCCAACAAAACAGCAGTACCCACACTATCAGAAGCTGGTGTATGGCGTCTTTATGACCGTCCGGTGACTGCGCCACTACTTCCAGGAACACCCAATCGTGGTAGTCAACGACGCCCCATTGGGACATATCCTCAATAACCCTGACGCCACAGGGCGAGTCGCGCTTTGGGGAATCGAACTGTCCCCACGAGACATCACATACGAAAAGCACGGCGCAATTAAATCACAAGTTCTCCCGGACTTCCTCGTACATTGGATGGAAAACCAACTCCCGGACAAGCCAGACATGTCCTACCTCTAGACAATACACTTCGATGGGTCCAAGAGAAAAGATGGAGCAGGAGCAGGTGTCATACTGACATCGCCTCAAGGGGACAAGCTGAAGTACGTCCTGCGAATGCAGTTCACAGCCTCAAACAACGAGGTTGAATACAAGGCCCTGTTACACGGGATGAGGATGGCAAAAGCCTTCGGCGCAAAGAAGCTAATCATATATGGTGACTCGAAGCTGGTCGTAAACCAAACAATTCACGATCGCATACCGCGACCTCTACGACACACTTGAAGGAGACTTCGACGGCTGTGAGTTGCGACACATAGGTCGCGAAAGCAATGAGGAGGCGGACGCACTCGCCAACATTGGCTCCACCTGCGCACCCATACCACCTGGGGTATTTCTCGAGCGCATATGCGAACGCTCCATCAAACCGAAGGCCGCAGAAAAGAAACAAGCGCAGCAACGGACTCGGGGGCTACGCCACCCAATGAGCCAACACCAATCGATGATTTGGAGCTCGACACAGGACTCGAGGGGCCAATGAGCGTCATGATGATCGAACAATCCTGGACGCAGCCGTACATCACGTACCTCCTCAGCAAACGCCTACCGGACGACCCAACAGATGCACGACACATCGCGCGATGCTCCAAGGCATTCGCTGTTATCAACGACGAACTATATAATAGTAGCATCACAGGCGTGTTACAACGATGCGTCTCCCTAGCCAATGGAAGAGCAGTCCTCCTTGACATCCATGAAGGGACCTGCGGGCACCACGCCGGCAGCCGTGCCCTCGTCGCCAAAGCTCTACGAGCTGGATTTTACTGGCCCACGGCCATGCGCGACGCCAAGGATATAGTCCAAAAATGCAATGCCTGTCAGCGATTCACGGACAAGCCACACGCACCAGGCGCAGAGCTACGGCCTATTCCATTGGCCTGGCCGTTCGCCCAGTGGGGACTCGACATGGTCGGCAAACTTCCAAGGTCCTCACAAGGAGGCTACGTATACCTCTTGGTCGCAGTCGACAAGTTCACCAAGTGGATCGAGGCCATGCCAGTAACCAAGCAATCAGGGCACAGCGCAGTCAAGTTCTTCGAGTCCATCGTCTACCGCTTCGGCGTGCCACACAGCATCATCACCGACAATGGAACGAACTTTACATCCAAGGAGTTCCAGGATTTCTGCGAGAACCTGGGGATCAACATCAGCTATGCCTCAGTCGCACACCCACAGACCAACGGTCAGGTGGAAAAGGCAAACGGGCTCGTCTGCAGCGGCATCAAGAAGCGACTCCTCCGGCCACTCGAACAAGCTGCGGGCTGCTGGCCAAACGAACTGCAATCCGTACTCTGGAGCCTGCGTACAACTCCAAACAGCGCCACCGGCTACACACCATTCTTCATGGTACATGGGGCAGAGGCAGTATTACCCGCCGAAGTACGGTACAGAGCGCCGCGCGTAGTCGCCTACAGCGAGAAGGAGTCATCCCTCGCACTCGAAGACTCCGTCGACCTCCTTGACGAAGCAAGAGAAATCGCCACAGAAAGATCTACGATCTACCAGCAGAACCTGCGCAACTACCATAGCAGAAGGCTTTGCCCAAGATCCTTCGTCGAAGGTGACCTGGTCCTGCGACTGAAGCAGCAGGGGCATCTCAAGCTCGAGTCCCCCTGGGAAGGACCGTACGTGATTACAGAAGTAATCCCAGGTGGCGCCTATCGCCTTCAAGATTTAGAGACAGGAGTCACATACTCCAACCCTTGGAATGTTGCACAACTGTGATGCTTCTACCCTTAAACGTTTCTTCTTTACTTTTACATCGCAAATAAGGCTATTCAGCCAAGGCTACTTAGCCGCACATTGTACTACGTACTGTTCTCCGAATAAATGAAAGCTAAGTGCCCCAAAACTCCGTGCTCTCTTTTCTTTTGTCAACTTTCATACTCGGGGGCTGCGCCACCCTATATACATATGTTCTTCGAACAATAAATGCGACATCCTGATTAGCTGGCACATCAATCGAACCCCTAAACATAAACACAACCCAGCTACCATGCAGCTGACAGGTTGACAGGGGAAAGATACAAAGATGACCAGGCTAACGAAAAGGACTCGCATAAGTGCAACGCACCCCACGCTTATAAAAGTTATTTGTAAATTATCTACAAAATTATATATGAGCTTTACAACACCAGTACACTTCTATGCAGGATACATATTCAGCTACCCTTGCAACAGAAGAACATTAGTCTGTTCCTCGAAAAATTCTACAATTTCCTCGGCTGGACGATCCACCGCTTGATAATGCGGCACCATGTTCCAGGAAGATCCTACAGGTGGCATCGGTTGCCCAAATGCAATGGCGGCGACATCCATGTCAGGCCTGTGCAAACGCACCAAAGAGAGCGCAGCCTTAGCACCAGCCACTAGCTGCTGCCTCACGCACTCGCAAACCGCGGACATATCTTGAAATTTCGTCAGAAGGGCCAGCAGGCTTGATGGAGTACATCCAACGGGAACATCGCCCGGTAAATGTTCTTCAGGCATGACTGCGACTTCTTCAGAAAGAGCATGACTCGCGAGGCGCGATCCTACAGGGTCGCTAACGCAGTCGCACGGTCATGATCTACCCAGAAGTATCCACTCTCTTGAAGTTACTCTTGGGTAAGATCATGAAGGCGAATGGCAATCCTATCTCGCTCCTCCTGCGGACGGTGTGCGCTAACAACTACACGAAGCAGCATCAATAGCATGAGTACAACGTACCACCGCGATTAACTACAAAGGAAGAGACGAGGATGAGCAAACTAACATTTAAACTGGTCGCCTAGTTGCGTCACCTCGCCAAGCAGATATTGCTCGCGGGCGGCAGCTTTTTCAGCCTTTGACTTCCACACGTCGGCGCTACCACGGATCACAGGCAACTCACGCTCCAGCTGCTTAACGCGATCACAAAGTCACGAAAGCAAGGAAAGCTCCTCTACTCTGGAGCAAGATGGTGCCGTTGCATCCTCAAAAGATGGCGAGTCCAGGGTTCCCCCACAGGGCCACTTGATGTACCCTACCAAAAATCAAGCCAGAAGCAAAATAAGGCGACCAACTCAAAAGCCAAAAGTAACAGGTGCATTCAGGATCAATAAAAGTATGTACAAACACATCCACCAAAAGGCATGAGCTACAATCAAAAGAGCGAGTTCATCAGCTATTACACGAAACTAACTACGAAGCAGCTGGCTTCTTCGACTTCGACGACTTCGGGGCTTCATCAAGTCCGTGGCAGTATCAGATGCCACTGACTTTCCGCCGGCCCCTAAGGCCGAAGTTTTCGCCGCCTTCTTGGCGCGATTGAGCTCCTCCGAGTACTTGGCAATGATGTTTATCAAGGAATGGCCATATTTGGCACAGGCAGTCGCAAAAGGAGCGAACACTACCTACTGACCATCTACGCCAACAGGCATTGTCTTCGACATCGCCGAGGGATCCACTTCGACTCCGTGAGCTTGCACCATGGCTAGCGACTTGGTCGCGCCGGCTGCGCGGAGGGAATTCTTGTACGTGGCAGGCACAACCCCAGCGAGTGACTCCACCAGCTCCTCAACATTGTCAACCAGCTCCGCCTTCGGCATTAGCTCCTCCCGGAGGCGACTCAGGGTGGCCTTGGCTTTGGACAACGTATTTTGGACAGTGGCGCTATGGTCTTCGACCGCAGATACCGCGCCCGCCAGAGCGTCATCGCGACCAAGGACTCGTGGATCAAAACTCAACCCACCAGCATCTACACCAAAAAACACACACGAATCAAACGTCAAATGCCACCGGCGCCACAGAGGAAGAGAAGAACATCAATAAAAATATCCGCCAAGGAAAAGGTACCTAAGAGGGCCTTGGCAACTGAGAACAGTTGCTCTTCAAACAACTTCTCCCTGGCCGCAAAGGAGGCACGCAGATCCTCTTCGCGCTTCTGGGCTTCATCACGAGCCGCGATTGCCTCGTCGCGCCCCTTCACAGGTGCGGCCAGAGTCTTTTCCAACGTGGAAACGTCATGCAATAAGGCATTATGCTCAGCTATAGGATAGTCAAAATTTGGCTGTCAGTCGATGATACCAGTATGCAGAGAAGATAACAAGAATAAGTATAGAACACTCACTCTCGACCACGCGGTGGCGCTTCTCCAGCATCGCATGCTGGCGACCTATCGCCATCACTTGCTCCGCCACCTGCGCGGCTTCCTTTACAAGGAGCTGTCGCACAAAAACAAGGAATCAGTAGAAGGCAACAAAGGGCGTTGACTGCCAGGTTATAAAGAAAAGAGAGAGAGATATATACTTACATGGTCCTCCAGCGACTCCGAAGAAGATTGCTGAACCATCATCCGAGCTACTACTCGATGCTCCCCTATGTGAGGAGAACTCGAAGAATTGTGCCCGGAGTGGGCCACCGCCGGAGGAGAAGGAGCACGCTCGACCTCTATTTTGGCCTTTGAAGTCGCAACTCCTGACTCATTCAAAAATTCGACGTCACCAGAAGATGACGACGCCTCTTGACTGCAAGACAAAATCCGCACTCAGATAAGGAAACTACAGGGAAAAAGGCAACAATAAGAAAACAAGTGGCGAACGAATTTACTAGCACATTTACAAGTCAAATCTATCAAGATCAAATGTGGCCTCCGTCGACTCCGACGAAGATTCCTTGGGAAACCGCATCTTCTTGTGAGAAGACGGTGCCACAACCCTCACAGGAACGGCGGGAATTAGCGACTCCGCACCAACAGCCGCGCCCCCTGGAGTGGAAGGAGTCGACGCGTCGGAATCCTCGCTACGCGAACGCTTGCGAGTATCCGGACTCTCGGACTCGGGGGCTTCCTCTTCAACATCGGAAGGGACAGTCGACTCAGACTGGTCCTCTTCCATAGGCTCACGAGGAATAATCCCCTCAGGGAGGGGAGGCATGCAAGGCGACACCGCCCACTCCTGCATACAAAAGTAAAACAGATAAGCAACAGAAGACGCAATCAAGAAAATACGCTACTACGTAGCACAACCATACCTTAGGAGGAGGATTCGAAGCATCGAAAGGAGGAACGACTGGCTCGTTCAGAAGCACATCCTTTTGGGTATACTTCGTGACCAAACGCACCCTCTTATCTACCTCACTCGCGGACATGCCATTGGCAGACACGCGAGTGGGTATCATCAGTGCCACCCCATTGGAACATGGGATGGTCCCTGGCCTGGAGAGGCTGGATGCGACGACGCAGCCAAGTCCTGACAAGGGCGCAGCCTCCCTCTTCTGCGCCTATGCGACTTTCGAGGTCGCAGACACGCTGATATAACACGTCTGTCTCCGCGAGTTCGGAAGGCATGATCACGTTCTTCCAAGAACGCATCTTCTTGCAGGGAGTCGCGGGATCGAAAGGCGCGAGACCAAAGTGCTCGTCCTTGGCCTTCTGGTCGTGCACATAAAACCATTTGTCCCTCCATCCCTAGACGGACTTGGTGAGCTTGATATCGAAGTAGGTGGCGGATGGATCAACATGTATTCCGCAAGCACCTACGTCATAAACCAAAGAGCCAGATGCGGACTGACGCTTCAATTTAAAAATGCGTTTGAAAAGACCAATGTGTGGCTCGATTCCGAGCCAGCACTCGCAGAGGGTGATGAAACAAGTAATGTGGAGGAGAGAATTTGGGGACAGCTGATGGAGCTAGAGCCCATAGAAACAAAGAAGACCCCGAAGAAAGGGGTGAAGAGGCAAGGAAAGACCACGAATGATGAATGCAAGAAACATCACTCGATAACCAGCAGGAGGCACAGGAAAGGTCTCACCGCTGGGACGCGCGAATCGGCGACTAATGCAGAGATCACTCCGTCTTGGCGAAGAAGACGAAGACCCGACGCGTTGATGATGGAGGGGCGCCAAGCGCCATTAGTCTAGCGGGTGCCAGCGCCCTTCTCCTTCCCGGCGGTGGCGGCGCTGGTGGCCGCAGCAGCGGAGCCACCCTTCTTCTTTGCTGCAGCGAGGGTGGCCGCGGACTCAGCGGCAGCGCCTCCCTTCTTCTTCCCCATTGCGCAGCGGTGATGAGAGCGAAGAAAATAGCTGGGGAATGAACGGAGCTGGTCCAGCATCGTAGAGCAGATGGGCACAGAGGAAAGCAGGAAAGCAAAGGGCAATGGCGATGGCAGCAGGAAAAGAAAGAACACAGATGGGAAAATTACCGCTGCAGCATCGCTACTTAACCCCTGGAAGATGCAATCCAACGGCTGACAAAAACCCTATTGGACGCATGGCACGCATCGCGGAGGACACGTGGAGAAGAGGAAGCGTGAACCGTCCCCCCACTTCTACCATTACGCGCAGAAATCGAGGAGGCACAGTTAAAAATAAGATTACGCACGCCCAGTCAAATCAAAGTCAGAAAGTGGGACCCACAACTCGTCACGTCCCGTCAAAAGCGCTCACGCGGGCAACTAAGGTCATACAAGCGTCAGCACTAACGTCACTAAAGGCTATGCAATGGAGAACTTCGACTATTTTTAGTCCTTGCTGGAGTCTTTGACTCCACCAAGCACTCGGGGGCTACTCCCATAGGGAGCGCTGGCCGCGCACCCTACGATTTTTCTTTTCTTTTTGCAGGAACATGGACAATTACAAAAGGCAAACCCAACCACTCGAAACACAGTTCGATTATGAACATGGGTTACTCCCATAGGGAGCGCCGGAAACAGGCAGGCAAAAGACGACATCAGTCGCGAAAATATTTTTGCACCTGCCTGGGTCATCGACTGAAACAAGCAGGCAAAGACGATAGCAGTCGCAAAGGTATTTTACTACCTGCCCGGGTCATCAACCGAACAAGCAAGCAAAAGACGACAGTAGTCGCAAAGGTTTTTAGTCCCTGCCTGAGTCTTCGACTCAACCAGGCACTCGGGGGCTACTCCCATAGGGAGCGCTGGTCGCGCACCCTATGATTATTTGAGCAAAAAACTGTGTGTTGATAACATCCGCACTCGAAACTCATGGCGACACCGCCTCATAATTTTTCCCCTACAAAGAGATCTCTGGGCTACCAATCGCCTCGCGATGATAAAATTCGGATGCAGCGCCTCTGGCGTGAAGGTAAGACCTGAATAAGGCTCGCAACGCATTTAACTGCGACTACTGAAACATATCCGTGCCTACGCATGATGAACATGCCTTGACGGACGCGCCAAGTGCTCACACCATATAACTGAATTGACTCGTAAGACCTCCGCGGCCTGAGTCGAATTACACCAGCACTTTTCTGGATTCGAGTCCGAGGACTCGAATTCGAGTAGATTGCGTTGTTTCACCCTAAGGTGGTTAACTGATACCGATACTTCGGTCATATAAGGCACGTATATCAACAATCCCTATGACACGAATAAAAGCAATCAAAATATACTCATTCAAGCACTCGAAGGCTTCAAAAGTCCCTAGTCGAATCTGCGATTCCACTGGACACTCGAGGGCTACTGACATGGGTATACCCTATAGGTACTCGAGCTTGGTATATACGGCCCAAATACGTACAGGCCCACGGTGTCGCCAAGGCCCGGATGGAGGGACTCGAGTAACCTATGGACTCTCAATTGCTTGAAGGACAAGAAGAAGCTAAAGATAGAAAGTTTGAAGGGGAAAACCCTAACTTGTAACCGACTCGACTGCCGAGACCTAGCCTATCTATATACAGGCTAGGAGGGGGCGAGGAGGACACACGCAACCTAGCTTTGCAACCCTCGCCAGATTTCATCTGCGCATCATTGTAACTTTCGACTCCTCGATAATTCCACAGCGAGACAAGCGAGGTAGGGACCTCTACGAGGCCTGAACCTGGGTAAATTCTTTTGTCCCCTGTGTGCTTGTTTGCTAGACGATAGATGTCTCCAGCGCTCCCTCCTTCTCCAAAACCCAAGTCCATAACAATGGGCATTGACGAGTTAAACCCTCGTCATCAGGTCTGCATGTTGCTGCTGGCACCAGTAGTGCGCCCTGCCAACGTTCAGCTAGCTACACCTTTGGGGTGTTTCCTTGCTCCTACTAGATTGATAACCTTGGTTTCGTATTGAGGGAAAACTTTCTGCTGTGCTCATCATACCTTCCTCTTGGGGTTCCCCAACGAGCTCGATATATTTTGGGCCAGCAATACTATTTCTGGCGCTGTTGCCGAGGACTGAAGAACAAGAAGAAGCTCCCATGTCAACCATGCGCCAGCAAGACTTTTTCTGGCGCCGTTGTCGGGGAGACAAGGACATTTTCACAAGGGGAGTCCCTCATAACCAATCTATTTACTTTGTTATTTTTGTTTTTCTTAGTTTACTTTTGCTGTGTTTACTTGTTTCTTTATCAAAAACACAAAAAAAAATAGTTTTACTAGTTTGCTTTCTTTATTGAAAACACAAAAAAATTAGTTTCTATCTGAAGTTGCCATTATTTCTAGCCTTGCTCCAATCACTATGTCACCTGAGCAAATGATTTTCACTTTTAAACAAGGAATTAAGAAGAGCTTCAAGGAAGCTTGGTCTAGAATCTCTGATCTACATGAAAAAACTGAGCCTAAAATGACTCAAAGCTTGTTCCTTAGCAGTTTTTACCTTGGAATTGCTCTTTGCTATAGATATGCTTTAGATGCTATTGTGGGAGGAGATTTCCTCCAATGCAATGAGGATGATGCTGTTAATGCCATAAAGAAGTTGGTCTTTACTCACAACTTGCCAAGCAAAACTGATACTTCTTTCATAAATATATTTGCTAGATTGAAAGATTGTTATAATACGCTTAGGGAGCATCATAATTATGTTCCAATCAATTATGAACCATCAAAGTGGCTCCCACAATAAAGATTGATATAAATAATGAAACTTTTCAAGCTTGCTGTGATATCATGTCTGAATTTTGTCTTATGCCCAAAGATATTTATGAATCTTTGAATCTTTGGGGGCTTTCTGAAGGAGGAAAATAAATATCTCTTGCTAATAATTCCACAATATTACCTATTGGAATAGCTAAAGGAGTGTTTACAAACATCCTTGGGAAAATGATTTCTGCTGATTATCTTGTTATTGAATGTGCAGGAAAAGGACAAATTACACTTGGAAGGTCCCTATTAGAACTCCTTGGAGCCATAATAGATGTGGGAAAGGGGACCATGCACCTTTATTCTCCACCAAAAAATCATATGTTCCCCAAGGTTAATAATAAAAGTAATAGAGGTAAGGGCAAGAAATTTGGTTTTAATGCTTCTTCGAACACTTGATTTTTTTCTTGCTTCTTATGCTTAACTTAAAGGCGTTAAAGAAAAGTACTTATTGGGAGATAACCCAAAAGGTTTAGATGAGTGTTGGAAGTTATTACCTCAGTAATAACCGGTCCTTATCCTTTTCATCTGATTTTTCTGCCAAGAGTAACCTCTAATGAGAGAGAACTAATGATTGAGAAAGTTCTGTCCCGAAACAGATTTCTATGCTTCACCGTAATAATTCCCGTAAAATCTCTGTACGTCCTTTTGAGGCGTGAATTTTTGTGCTTCTTCCCTAGGTTGTTATCTAACTTTCGTTAGTTAAAAACTTTTTGATTTGAGCAACAGAAGGTCTTCGAAAAAGTTCCTCTTTACCTGCTGGTCTGTTTTGATAGATTTCTGCCATTTTCTGCATTTGCTTCTTGTTGATTCCTTTTTGAGTTCTATTAGGGAATTGAGGTTTTTAAGGGAAGTGCTACAGCAGCTAGTGTTTTAATGGAAGTTTTATTGGTGTCAGAACTGTACCTAAAGACTTATTATCTTGAGTGCACTAATGTTGCTAATAAAGATTGTGTCATGTTTTGTATGAAGGAAAAATTTCAGGTGTATGGAAGGAATGAGTAATGAGATGAATGATGGACTAATGTTGGGGATATACTTTCCGGTATCCTCACAGTTCCTCACTGACTAGGGTGTCCCACTTCGGCTTAGAGCTTTGCTTCACGGGCGGCCTAGTCAGGGAGAAGAGACGGAGTCCAATCCGGCTACGGGAAGGCCTAGAAGACTTACTGACATAGGCCCGTAGTGTTACTTGTAGTTCGAGATGTACTCTGTAACCAACTCTTAGTCGTGGCCGGATAGATCTCTCCTGTAAAACCTAGGCCAGATATCTAAATAAGCCGTCCTAGGGACAGCCTTAAGACACCCTCAATAGTCTACAATCTCAACTCGCACAGGCGAACCCTTGTAACCCATATTCTGGCTCTGCCGTTTTACTGAATTGCTAGCAGGAGTAGGATCCATCCAAAGCCGGCAGATTCAAACCTGGCTAAACTTGTGTGCTCACTGTACTAGAACACCGTACGTCTCACACCCCTCTCTTCCGCACGCCTCGAGGACGCCCTCATGGTGTACTTGTCATCAATCCGACGACAGTTGGCGCCCACCATGGGACAGGTGAGCTTTGGATCTACGTTCCGAGCGGAATCTGCAAGAATCGGAATCGGCGAGACTATCGCCGTTGGTCGCATCCTCTACGCCAGCGATGTCGCTCTCATCGTTCTCGACGAGATATGGATTCCGGCTAGGGAGGCTTTGACTGCCTACACCATCATGTCTTGTGACGAGATCAATGTTTACATAGGTTTTGCTGAAACTGTCCCACCCACCCCATCGATGATGATAGAGGTAGAAGAAATTTCTGGGTCCCCTTTGTCCACGGAGGCGGCAAAGTTCTAGATCTCAGGAAACCCTAATCCCACCCAGCCCACACCAGTTGTGGAGATAGTGGAGAAATCCAAGCGTGAAGCAGACCTAGTGGTCCAAGTCGAATCTGGAGTGGATCTCCCTAGAGAGACCGAATCTCTAATCGACCCACCCACTAAGGTCGAAATCCAGGAGGAGCACAACAACAACGATGGTTCTAGCTCTGACGATGCCGGGACAGACAGGCCTTTCCTGAGGTACACACTAAGACGCATGATGATGCAAAACTCAGGCGTAGATGCAATTCTCGAGACCATCAAACGTTTCAATGAAGCCTACTATGAAGACCGCAGTTGTCTCAGGAAGGGCACGTCACACTTTGTCGGATATGTGGAATCCGGATCCAGAACGGCCGATGCTGGAGACAACACCGACTCTGTGCTGGAAGTGATCGGAACAAACGCCGACGTACCCGCATCCTCGTATGAGTCGATAACGTCGGCAGATTTCCGAAACTTCTCCGCGGAATACAATGAGGAGCTTAACTCCACGGCTGCAGCAGAAGGAGAAGACATGGACGAAGGATCCAGAGAAAACTCTCCCAGAGCATAGGACAACATGGACCTCGGAGACGATCCCGAGAACCAAATAACCGAGAGTACCGATCAGAGCTTGACTCCGGGAAACGGACCCAAAGCCGTATTTGCTACCGGCGCTGCCAAGAAGGCAAAGAAGAAGAACAAGAAGAACAAGACCCTGACAAAAGACCCTCCGGCAGAAGAGGTGATTGCCGAGGAATATGAGGAAGACTCGGATGGAGCACTTATCCCAGACGAGCCCAAAAAAGAAGAGTCGGTGGATGGACACGTGATCACTGAAGGTGCGTGTAAACTCATCGATGCTGCATTAACCACACCTATTCCTACAGCTGCAGAACTTACTGCTGAAGAACTGGAAGAGAGGGCACATGCCCTAGAAGCGCATCCTCAAGTACTCCTCGATGAAGCCAAAAATATTGAGGAGGAGAAGAAACGCATGGCATCTGCGGAAAAATACAACTCCAGGCAACATCAGAAGACCAGGAAACGTCATACTGATGACAACCAATTCCCGCAGATTCACAAAGTCCTTTTCGGAGGAGAACTTGGGATGCCTCGATGCGACAACAACGGGGATTGGGTGTATCCAATGCCAATACAGAACACCGTTGCGGCTCGGGAAATCCTATCGGCTAATCCGTGCCCAGAGCAGATCTGGTTGGGAATGAAACTACTCAACAATGGCCTGGAGCAGCAAAAGGTCGCCCTGTCCAGAAGTCAAAAACTGGTCTCAGATTCTGACCAATGTCGCACAGATCCGGCATGGGCCGATGTAAGACCCCAACATGTTCCGGAGCATCACCACTGTCCTGACCGTAGGCAAGACAATTACTCAAGAACCAGATCCTTGGGCCAAGACCACAAAGATACTCGTGATTGGCGTAACGTTAACCTAGTTGCAGAGCAAGAGGCAATTGCTGCACTGAATCCGAGGAAACCGCCTCGGCGAGAGTCGAAAGACCGTAGGGATGATGATAAAGAGAAAAGTCGGGAGGAGGACCGACAAAGAATGCCACCTCCTAGACACGCAAGCCATCCGGATGACGGGCGAAGGAACGATGAACACCGTGCCGAGACAAGCCGGCAGGGGGCTCGTCACAATGAAGACCCTCCCCGTAACCGGAATAATGACGGTCCGGACAGAGCTGGCAATCAGCTGGAAATAACCTAGCTGATCCATCCTCTCCACCAAGTAGCCATCACAACGGCTCCCAAGGAGGCCAAGGAGGGCGTCGTGGTGGAGGAGGTGGTGGCAGAAGCCGAAGTCCGGCTCCAAGGTACCGCAGCCACAGCCGACACTCGAGACGATCTCTATCCCCGAATGACGCAAGGCACAGGATCAACTCCAATATAGAGGCACGTCACTATGAAAATGATGATATATACGTGGGACCAAAGTGCTTCGGACCATGCATAAGAGCCACAAGATTCCCGGAAGGATTTGCTATCTCAAGACATATCCAAGCCTACAACAGCATAGCTCGGCCAGATACTTGGCTACATGATTTCTTCCAAGCTTGTTGCATCGCCAAAGGGGGAAACAGCCTGGTCACAACCCGATACCTCCCACTTATGTTGCGGAAGATGGCATGATCATGGCTCAATGAACTTCCGGAGAACACCATCCACAACTGGTATGACATGCAAAGTGCGTTCTTTCGAAATTTGAAGGCACATATCGGAGGCCCTGTACGGTCGGATACCTACAGCATTGCACCAAGAAAGCTGGAGAAACTTGCTGGGATTACCGAGGACGATGGATCGACACCAAGAACTCATGTGAAGGAGTAAATGACCAAACTGCGATTGAAGCTTTCATTGCAGGTCTCCTAATTGGTTTACTACGTCATCGCCTGAAGTGTGACAAAGTCACTGATTTGGGAGAGATGATAGAAACAGCGAGCAACTATGTAGATGCAGACGATGACACAGAGGGAATACTCAACGTCTTAGCTGTGCCACAGTCGGCAAAACAACCAAAGCAACAAGATCAGAAGCGCAAGAACACCTCAGAAGAAAAACCCAACACAGAAACGGTAGTGGTTACGGCTACTTTCGGGTCTGGAGGACGAGGAGGACATGGCGAAGGCCACGGACACGGTCGTAGGACTTCGAGAGTTCAAAGTAGAGGAGACCAGCAACCAGGAAAAACCTACTCTTGGGCCAACATTGCCAATAACCCATGTGTGCATCACTTAGACGCCAATGGGGGCTCGTTGTCAACACCCGGATTTTTAATCCCAGATGCCCGTTATGCCATACCTCGCAATCCCAGGATTACCATTGAGACATAACGGATTGGATATCACAGTACATCATCCATTACAAACCATACATAAGTTCTTACACAAATAAGGATCTCATGATCCAGTCTTAATACGACAAGCAGCGGAAATAAAAGATAAGCGTAGCGGTGGGGTCCATCTTCAGGGGCACAGGCAATGCTGACGAAGGCAGATAGTCCTAGTTAGCATAGCCATCCTGTTGGCCGTCATCTTGATAGTCTCCTTTATAGTCTGGCCACGATAATAGCCAGGGACAAAAGCCATGAGTACTCTTTAAGTACTCGCAAACTACCACTAACAAGTATTATCATTCTAAGTTAAAGTGCTACTCTATGTTTAACTAAAAAGTTAAGTTTGAAACCTAAGCTGAGTTCAGAAGCAAAGAAAGATAAAGTAAAGTTCTAGAATCACTTAAGTGGGAAACTAATGTCATAAACACAACCTGTTGTGGTCAAGTCAAGATTCATCATTTATTTAAAGTATTTGGAAAACATCTGACAACGAAACATTATGGCCATTCCAACTGTCCATAATCGCGGACGCGGCTATTCGAATAGTTTGACACTCTGTAGAGGTGGTACACTTTCACCACAAGATTCGATACATCTGTCAGGGATAACCCTGAATCATCATACTTAGTATGTAGATAATCAAACATAACCTTCCCTTTACACACCCTAGTATAAGCACCTCTCCTATGAGCATGGCCTCCCAACGATGACCATCAGTCATCTTGGGCACCGCATAGGTGGACAACATTGAGAGGTAGCCTCATCTCAGACCTCTCCCGTGAGGGAAATAATACTAATGCATATAAATTTCCAGCTAAGCCTTACCCAATTCAGGTAGTGTGGTTATACGGTAAATTTTGAATGGTATCGCATCCGAATCCAACCATCAATTTTATAAAAGGGTTAAGGCTCATGCCTCAACATTTTCATCATCATCAACCATTTGTGTTTCTCAACACATGTCAAAACATCTCAATAGAATAACTCATCACTCCAAGGTTTTCATAATTCATTTTCACCAAGTGCTCCCATCTAAAGTGACTCAAGTTTTTGATCTACTCCAAAACTACTAAGTTAAGAGTGTTCACTAAGGTGTAAAATATGGGTTCAATCTCATGCCATAGAATGACATCTAAAAGGGTTCTAGATAGGTCAAGTTTTATAGTTTTTATGCTACCTTCAAAACAAGTAAAGAACTTTGTGTAAACTAAGGGAATAAAACTTGTAAATAATACTTGGAGTACTAATAGTCAAAGGGGTGTGATCAAAGCATGCCTAAGGAATCCTTGCTAAACCATCTAGTTTGATCCTAGTTTGTTAATCACTAAACTTGAAAGTGTTAGCTTGCATTGTTAATGGTGGCTTGCCTTGGTTGGTGCAGTGGTTGAAGTTTTCTTCTTCTTCTTCTTGGTAGAACTCCTCCTCCTCGAAAGCTTGGTCGTTACTATCGTCTATAAATACATACGGAGTACACAATCACCAAACAATACTTAACTAGGATAAGTAGCATTCTAAGTCACACATTTGATGATCTATTATCATCACAAGCATCACAAGTTTAATTTAATAGTTTCCTCCTTTTTATTTTAGAAAAGTAATTTCTACTCATTAAAAAAAATTAACTAAAATTTAATATTCACCACCTAAAATATGGGATCATGTTGACACATGTCATCACCACATATTCTAACATGGGGAAATGAGATTTAAAGGTTGGATCAATATTACTTTGGTTTAAGTTCATTATTTAATGATTTAGAGTGACTAGAAATGCCTATATAGCATTATTTTGGTACTAGTCCAAAGTCACTTCATGTGAACCTTAATATTATTACATATTTATGTATATATGATAAAATGTGATTTTTGAGAGTTGGAATCAACTCAAAAGCTAACTTGGTTGATTTTATAAAAATGTTGCAAGTTGCAAATGCTTCTGTTTTATTATTTTTATTAGGAGAGATCTATAATTCTAATTGAATTAAATCCAACGGTCTTGGATAGATCATCTTAATACCTTTCAGGCAACATTGGTTTCATGCAATTTGGATTCGTAAACCTCCCAGAATTGAATTTTAAAATAGTGGACAGAAACTAGATTCAACTTAAAAAGAAAAATCCAGATTTGAACGGTGGGGCTAGTGCGGGAAAGAACTTGGGCCAGCCCAGTGGCGCTCCGTGGCGCGGGGCTCAGCTGACAGGGGGTCCCGCTTGTCAGTGGGTCTTAACACGTGGAACAGTACGCTCACTGTGGGCCGTTGGATTAGAAGGGGGATCTACGGCTGAGGATCGTCGTCAACAACGAACAGGTCGTCGGCGATCTCGAACCCTAGCTGCTCGGTGGGGGTCTGCTGGGGATGTACCAGGGCTCCAGTAACGATAGCGAGGCGGGAAAACGAACTAGGAGACGACGGCGAGCTCAGGAATGGTCGAAGTAGCTCCAGGGGTGGTCGCAATCCGCGGCGACTTCTCCTCTAGAGGCGGCGGCTCTGGCTCCAATTCCGGTGAGCTGCTACTCCCCTTGCTCCGGCTAATGGTGTGGGACGGTCAGAGAGAGGTGGGGAGTGAGTGCATGTGGAGAAAAGAGGCTGGGAAGGCAGGCTTATATAGGCCTGATGGTGAGACCGAAGGGTATGGGCGACTCACGGGCTCTGGGCATAGCGGCATGGCGAGGATGGCGATCGACAGTGGTCTCTGGCGGTGCTCTAGGAAGTGAATGCGGAGGCGGGCGTGGTGGTATCTGCAACAGGCAGGTGGCGCTCTGAGAGGCAGAGGCGGCGGTGTCCACGGCGAGCGGTGGCTGGGGTGAGTTTGGCGGCCAGCGGGGGTGTCTGGGCTGTTCCCCAGGTCATGGCGGAGCGGTGGGCGCGGGCTGTGGCCAAGGGGCGGTCTGTGCATGCGGGGACAGAGCATGCTCTGCGGACAGAGTCGGCATGGTCGACCAGCAACATGCACGGTGGTTCCTGGCCGCTCTGCCCTCTGTCTCTGGCCTGGGGCTGGTTGGACGGTGGAGGTGGACCACTGGGACATGCTAGACATGGCGAGAGAGGGGGAGATGGTCTGCTGCAACAGGGCAAGGTTTGGCCAGCGAGCATGTCCTCGGGTTGGCATGGCATGGCTGCTAGGGGGGTAGGGGATGGGTGCTAAGGGCCTGGTTAGATCAAGAGGGGACAAAGAGATTAAATGGAGATCAAATGGGGCAAAACCCTGTTCAAAACAGTGAGCTATGATTTAGAGTTTAAACCTGCCTGCCAAGTGTTTGATTAAATGGCCGCAAGAAATAAACTTTTCAATTTTGGTTTCAAATTTTTTGAGTGTCCTCCACTAGTGCTAGGTAGTCTCTAGTTGCAAGGGTTTTGAAAGTGGAGCTCAGTTAGATGGTTTTTGAAATAGGGGTTATCTATGCATATGCATTGGATTCAATTTTCAATTGCCATTTAAAATAAGGAAAAGAATGTTTTTAGCAGATCAAAAGGTGGGCCTTGGTACCTCATTATGTGTACTAGCAAGGGATACAAAGATCATGAATTTTTTCTGTTAAGAAATGAGTGCTAGGAACACTCAAAGTAGTGTAGTGGATTAAAATGGCCAAAATGACCATTCCTCCTTTTTAATTCTTTTTGATTTGATTTTCTTTAGGAAAAGTTTTGGAATGATGTAGATGATGTTTAATTCACTTAAGAAACATTTTAGAAGCAAAGGATCAAAGAACCAAGGCAATTCAAATCAATCCCTATTTTAAATGCACATACACATGAATGCTTTCATTTTTAATTTGGGAAAAGTTTTTGTTATCCCCAAATTTGATGATTTAGATCTTGATAAGCTTGGATTGAAGTTTTGGGATGTTACAAACCTTACCCCCTTAAAAAAAATCTCGTCCCGAGATTTACAAAGAAAACTAGGAACTAAGGAGATCTGGAACTATGTCCTAATATAATCTTCGCGCTCCCAAGTAGCTTCCTCCTTGGTATGGTTGCTCCACTGAATCTTGAGAAACTTGATAATCCTGGTCCTGGTGGTTCTGTAGGCTTCTTCTAAGATACAGATGGGTACTTCTCTGTAGGTCAAGTCATTGTTGATTTCCACATATGTGATCGATGTTCTTGAAAACTTCAGTCTTCTCGGGCACTTCTAGACATTTGCAAAGTAACGAGATATGGAAAACATTGTGGATGTCTGACATCTCTTCAGGCAGTTCCAGTTGATACGATACTTCTCCTCGACGGTTCAGAATCTTGAAAGGTCCGATATATCTAGGGGCTAACTTTCCCTTGAGACTAAAGCGTTGAGTTCCTTTTAATGGTGAAACCTTGAGATATACAAAATCTCCGACATTGAAAGTCAGGTCTCTCCTTCTTTTGTCAGCATAACTCTTCTGTCTGGATTGGGCGGTCTTGAGGTACTCACAGACTTTGTGAACTTTCTCTTCTGCTTCTTGGAGAATGTCGGGTCCAAAGATCTGACTCTCTCCTACTTGCGACCAATTCAAAGGGGTACGGCACTTTCTTCCGTATAGGAATTCAAATGGTGCCATCTACAAACTAGCTTGATAACTATTGTTATATGAGAATTCTGTGAAAGGCAGGCAGTCTTCCCATTTTTATCCATATTCCAACACACAAGCTCTAAGCATATCCTCTAGGATTTGGTTGACTCTCCCAGTTTGTCCATCAGTTTGTGGGTGATACGCTGTGCTGAAGTTCAACTTGGTTCCTAATCCTTCTTGGACTTGATGCCAAAATCTTGAGGTAAACTGGGTTCCTCGATCTGATACGATGGTCTTGGGGGTTCCATACAGACTAACAATCCTAGCAATGTATAGCTCTGCTAACTTTCCACTCTGGTAAGTTGTTTTGACAGGTATAAAGTGGGCTACCTTGGACAGTCTATCAACTATGACCCAGATTGAGTCATTCCCCCTAGTAGAAGTAGGTAAACTGGTGATAAAGTCCATTCCGGCGGAATCCCATTTCCATTCCGGAATCTGCAATGGTTGCAACAGTCCTGCAGGTCTCTGATGCTCTGCTTTGACTCTTTGATAGATGTCAGATTTGGCGATGTAGCTTCCGATCTCTCTCTTCATCTTGTGCCACCAAAATTGCTCTTTCAAATCCTGATACATCTTTGTTCCTCCGGGGTGGATAGAATAAAGAGTATCATGAGCTTCCTTCATGATAACTTCCTTCAGCTCTGAATCTGCTGGAACACAGATACATCCTTTGTACCACAATACTCCTTCTTCATCTTCAGTGAATCCAGGTACCTTTCCTGTACCAATACAGCGTTTGATGTCGTCGATAATTTCATTTCCCTTCTGGGCTTCCTTGATTTGGCTAATCAAAGTGTTTTGAAGTTCAATGCTAGCTAGGAATCCTTTGCTAACTAATTCAGTCCTGAACTGCTCCAACTCTTCATAAAACTTGGTTGCTTCTCCTTGATCATGGTTTTAAGCCTACACGGCAATCTGCTAAGAGCATCCGCTACCACATTGGCTTTGCTGGGGTGACAGTGAATGTCAAAGTCATAATCCTTGATTAACTCTATCCATCTTCTTTGCCTCATATTCATCTCCTTCTGAGTGAAGATATATTTCAAGCTCTTATGATCTGAGTAAATCTCACAGCGATTACCCATCAAATAATGACACCACGTCTTTAATGCTAGAACCACAACTGCTAGCTCAAGATCATGGGTCGGATAGTTCTGCTCGTGCTGCTTCAGTTGTCGAGACAAATACGCGATGACTTTGCCTTCTTGCATCAATACACATCCTAGACCAATCTTGGATGCGTCACAATACACATCAAATGGCTTCTTGATATCAGGAATGACCAATATTGGGGCTGATATCAATCTCTTCTTCATCTCCTGAAAACTGGCTTCACATTTTTCTGTCCATTCAAACTTCTTGTCCTTCTTCAACAATTGGGTCATGAGTCGGGTGATGCTCGAGAATCCTTCTACGAACTTGTGGTAATATCCCGCTAATCCGAGAAATGCACGGACTTGGGTTTGAGTGGTTGGGGCTTCCCATTCTTTGACATCTTTGATCTTGGCGGGATCAACAGAGACTCCTCCGGCAGACACGATATGTCCTAGGAATCCTACTTCTTTCAGCCAAAACTCACACTTGCTGAACTTGGCATATAACTTATGCTCCCTCAGGGTTTCTAGGATAACTCGCAGATGTTGCTCATGTTCTTCTTCTGAGTTGGAGTAGATAAGGATGTCGTTGATAAACACAACTACAAACTTATCTAGGAAATTCATAAAGATCTTATTCATGAGGTTCATGAAATAAGCAGGGGCAGTGGTTAATCCAAAAGACATAACGTTATACTCGTATAAACCATAGCGAGTAGTAAAGGCGGTCTTCGGAATATCCGTTGCACAAATCTTAAGTTGGTGATAACCAGTCCTAAGATCAATCTTTGAGAATACCCGAGCTCCGGTCAACTAATCAAATAGATCCTCTATCTTTGGCAAAGGGTACTTGTTCTTGATGGTGACATCATTCAACTTTCTGTAATCTGTGCACAGCCGGTTGCCTCCATCTTTCTTGTTGACGAATAACACTATTGATCTCCATGGTGATGCACTGGGTTGAATCAAGCCTTTGGCTAGCATAGCATCCAAATGCTTCTTCAGTTCCACTAACTCTGAGGGGTTCATGCTATAGGGTCTCTGGTCTATAGGTCCGGTTCCGGGGATTAGTTCGATAATGAACTCAATATCCCTATCCGGGGGCATACCTGGCAATCCATGTGGGAATACATCGGGGTATTCACAGACTACTCTGACTTGGTGTATGGTGGGCAAGGCTACACTCTTGTTGCACTTGAATTGACGGGGTAAGGTTTCAGAGATATGCTCTACTGTTACTCCAGAACTACTGGTCATGGTGATGGCTTTCTTAGCACAGTGTATCAATCCTTTATGCCTTGACATCCAGTCCATACCTAGTACTACTTCCAATCCTTTGGTTCCAAGTACAATTAGGTTGGCATAAAAATCTATCCCATGTATTCTCATAGGTACAACTTTGCAAATTTTTCTAGATTTGGTTGTTGAACCAGGGATTTGAACTATCATGACATGCTTCAGGTTGGTTGGACGAATCTTACTAGTGCATGCAAATTCTTCGGTGACAAATGAATGCGATGCTCCCGAATCAAACAATACTCTTGCTAAAACTGAGTTGACAGAAAACATACCCAACACTACATCTGGCGCTTCCTGGGCTTCTTCTGCATTCATGTGGAAGAGACGGCCATTGCGGTTATGAGGGTTCCCTGGGGCAAATCTCCTTCCTGGTTGAACACGACGTTGCTGCTAAGCTGGGGCATTCACATTTGCATTGGCTGCAGTCTTCTTGGGACACTCATTGGAGTAGTGAGCCTTTACTCCACACTCAAAGCAAGTGATTTGGGACTTGTCCTTGACTGCGACAGGCCCAGCATTGCTACCAGTTCTGGGTGCAGTGTTGTTGTTGTTGTGGTTCTTGGGAGGGGAACGGTTGAAATTGTTGGCGTTATCGGAGTTGTGATTGTTTCCTCCGGACTTCACATTTCCCCCGCTACGGTTAGGGTAGCTTGGGCGAGACGTTGGGGGTCGGTTGTTCCTTGGTGCATATCCTGGTGAAGGGTTTGGACGGTACTTCTGGTGAGTGTTCGATCCAGACTACTGCATCATACGACGCTTATGGTTGTCGTTTGCCTGGTTAATCTTCCCTTCCATCTGAATGGCCGAGTCGACTAGCTCTTCGAGATCCTGGAAACGGATGTTGACGAGGACAGTCTACATCTCGTCTGCAGTCCGTTCAAGAATCTCTCCTTCTTCCTGGCCTCCGTGTTGATCTCATCCGGTGCATATCTGGCAAGTGACAGGAATCTGTCACGGTACTCCACTACAGTCATTCTCCCTTGCTTCAATTCATGGAATTCATCTCTCATTCTGTTGACTAGACCTTGTGGCACGTGGGTGCAGCCGAACTTGACTTTGAATGCTTCCCATGTCATCACTTGACCATGGTTCATATTGCGGATGCTATTTCACCAAGCTCTTGCATCTCCTGCCAGATAGTGGATGGCAAAGAGAACTTTCTCATTTTCATCAACTCTAGCAACTTCTAAGTTGTTTTCCATGGTCTGTAACCAGTCATCAGCATCTAATGGGTTCTCAGATTGGTTGAAGATTGGGGGATTGGTGTTCTGAATTTTTTTGAGTTTAGATCCCTGGTGATCCTGATTTCCATGCCCTTGGTTGTTGAGAGCCATCTGGGCGATCTGTTGAAGTGTTGCTAAGTTGGCTTGGCGTTCTGCCCTGCTAGCTTCATGGTCTGCGATGAGATTCTACAAGATCTGCAGCATTGGGTCTTGCGACGAGCTGCTCCCTCCTTGGTTTCCACGAGTCATCTGAAGATTGAGATAGAGATAGGGGTAAGAGGGAAATTCTAAGGTTCATGGTTTTGGGTTTTCAAAGCTAAAACTTTGAGTTAGACTCAGGTTTTTCAAATAACTTCATGTCATTCATGCAAGCAAGCACACGATACAACACACACCACAACAATCAAAGGGAAAACAGATGGTTGGAAGAACCATTCTGTAAGCTACGATATAGTGAGATCCATACATCTCATGCTACGATAGTGCACTAGTGCATCTACTCATTGTTGATGACGTCGGAGTCCTCATCATCAGTGTAGAAGTCCACGGCATCCTCCTCCAGAAAGTCATCATCGTTGCTGAGGTAAGAATCCATGTCTCCCTGGATGTCTTCACCCTCATCTTGTTCTTCCTTTGCTACAAGCTAAGCTTCCTGCTCCTTGATGGTCTTCTCGAGGTCGGCCACCTTCTTGCATAGTGGGCAAAACGGGTTCCTTGGGTCTTGTTGACGCTGAGGGCACATAGACGTGCGAGAGCTTCATGCATTGCCCTGGCTAATCCATCTAGCCAGTTGTTCTCTCTCACGGAGAACTAAATTCTCCCAGAAGTTGGTGCTTCAATGCTTCCTCTAAGATCTGCGGTGACTAGCCACTGTAGGTCTCCTCTTGGGGGTCCTGGAAGTTGAGCTCTAAGAAACTCTGGGTGCGGGCGTCCCAGTAATCCCGACAGTGGGTCCAGATCCCTCTCGAAGATCAGGTGAACTGGTAAAACTTGCTGAACTGAGTCTCCATCTACAAGAATTAGGGATGAGGAAGTTAGTGAAGTGATCAAGTGTGTCAAATTTTAAGTAGTAGTGTAAGAATTTTGAGTAACATGAATTTTTGAGAAAGAATCCACAAGGCTAAGAGAGGAGATAGTTTTTCATAAATACTTCCTTTGGTTTTGAAACTAAGTTTTTGTTTGAACGTCCATTCTAACTAGGGTCTCATATGGTCAGGATGGCTCTGATACCAACTTGTCAACACCCGGATTTTTAATCCCAGATGCCCGTTATGCCAAACCTCGCAATCCCAGGATTACCATTTTTGCGAGACATAACGGATTGGATATCACAGTACATCATCCATTACAAACCATACATAAGGTCTTACACAAATAAGGATCTCATGATCCAGTATTAATACAACAAGCAGCGGAAATAAATGATAAGCATAGCGGTGGGGTCCATCTTCAGGGGCACAGGCAATGCTGATGAAGGCAGATAGTCCTAGTTAGCATAGCCGTCCTATTGGCCATAATCTTGATAGTCTCCTTCATAGTCTGGCCACAATAATAGCCAGGGACAAAAGCCATGAGTACTCTTTAAGTACTCGCAATCTACCACTAACAAGTATTATCATTCTAAGTTAAAGTGTTACTCTATGTTTAACTAAAAAGTTAAGTTTGAAACCTAAGTTGAGTTCAGAAGCAAAGAAAGTTAAAGTAAAGTTCTAGAATCACTGAAGTGGGAAACTAATGTCATAAACACAACCCTGTTGTGGTCAAGTCAAGATTCATCATTCATTTAAAGTATTTGAAAAACATCTGACAACGAAACAGTATGGCCATTCCAACTGTCCATAACCGCGGACGCGGCTATTCGAATAGTTTGACACTCTGTAGAGGTGGTACACTTTCACCACAAGATTCCATACATCTGTCAGGGATAACCCTGAATCATCATACTTAGTATGCAGATAATCAAACATAACCTTCCCTTTACACACCCTAGTATAAGCACCTCTCCTATGAGCATGGGCTCCCAACCATGACCATCAGTCATCTTAGGCGCTGCATAGGTGGACAACATTGAGAGGTAGCCTCGGCTCAGACCTCTCCCGTGAGGGAAATAATACTAATGCATATAAATTTCCAGCTAAGCCTTACCCAATTCAGGTAGTGTGGTTATACGGTAAATTTTGAATGGTATCGCATCCGAATCCAACCATCAATTTTATAAAAGGGTTAAGGCTCATGCCTCAACATTTTCATCATCATCAACCATTTGTGTTTCTCAACACATGTCAAAACATCTCAATAGAATAACTCATCACTCCAAGGTTTTCATAATTCATTTTCACCAAGTGTTCCCATCTAAAGTGACTCAAGTTTTTGATCTACTCCAAAACTACTAAGTTAAGAGTGTTCACTAAGGTGTAAAATATGGGTTCAATCTCATGCCATAGAATGACATCTAAAAGGGTTCTAGATAGGTCAAGTTTTATAGTTTTTATGCTACCTTCAAAACAAGTAAAGAACTTTGTGTAAACTAAGGGAATAAAACTTGTAAATAATACTTGGAGTACTAAAAGTCAAAGGGGTGTGATCAAAGCATGCCTAAGGAATCCTTGCTAAACCATCTAGTTTGATCCTAGTTTGTTAATCACTAAACTTGAAAGTGTTAGCTTGCATTGTTAATGGTGGCTTGCCTTGGTTGGTGCAGTGGTTGAAGTTTTCTTCTTCTTCTTCTTGGTAGAACTCCTCCTCCTCGAAAGCTTGGTCGTTACTATTGTCTATAAATACATACGGAGTACACAATCACCAAACAATACTTAACTAGGATAAGTAGCATTCTAAGTCACACATTTGATGATCTATTATCATCACAAGCATCACAAGTTTAATTTAATAGTTTCCTCCTTTTTATTTTAGAAAAGTAATTTCTACTCATTAAAAAAAATAACTAAAATTTAATATTCACCACCTAAAATATGGGATCATGTTGACACATGTCATCACCACATATTCTAACATGGGGGAAATGAGTTTTAAAGGTCGGATCAATGTTACTTTGGTTTAAGTTCATTATTTAATGATTTAAAGTGACTAGAAATGCCTATATAGCATTATTTTGGTACTAGTCCAAAGTCATTGCATGTAAACCTTAATATTATTACATATCTAGATAGGTATGATAAAATGTGATTTTGAGAGTTGGAATCAACTCAAAAGCTAACTTGGTTGATTTTATAAAAATGTTGCAAGTTGCAAATGCTTCTGTTTTATTATTTTTATTAGGAGAGATCTATAACTCTAATTTAATTAAATCCAACAGGCTTGGATAGATCATCTTAATACCTTTCAGGCAACATTAGTTTCATGCAATTTCGATTTGTAAAACTCCCAGAATTGAAATTTAAAATAGTGGACAGAAACTAGATTCAACTTAAAAAGAAAAATCCAGATTTGAACGGTTGGGCTAGCGCGGGAAAGAACTTGGGCCGGCCCAGTGGCGCTGCGTGGCGTGGGGCTCAGCTGACAGGGAGGTCCCGCTTGTCAGTGGGTCTTAACACGCGAAACGGTACGCTCACTATGGGCCGTAGGATTAGAAGGGGGATCTATGGCTCGGTGGGGGTCTACTGGGGACGTACCAGGGCTCCAGCGATGACGGCGAGGCGGGCAAACGAACTGGGAGACGACGGCGAGCTCAGGGACGGTCAAAGTAGCTCCGGGGGTGGTCGCAATGCGTGGCGCCCTTCTCCTCCAGGGGCGGCGGCTCCGGCTCCAATTCTGGTGAGCTGCTGCTCCCCTTGCTCCGGCTAATGGTGTGGGACGGTCAAAGAGAGGTGGGGAGTGAGTGGGTGTGGAGAAAAGAGGCTGGGGAGGCCGGCTTATATAGGCCCGACGGTGAGACCGAAGGGTATGGGCAGGCGACTTCGGCGACACGGCTACGAGTGGCTAGCGGCATGGCAGAGGATGGCGATCGACGGGTGGTCTCCTGGCGGTGCTCTAGGAAGTGAATGCGACCATAGGGGCGGTGGTATGCGGTCTGGGCAAGGTGGCGCTCTTAGAGGCAGAGGCGGCGGTGTCCACGGCGAGCGGTGGCTGGGGTGAGTTGGGCGGCCAGCGGGGGTGTCTGGGCTGTTCCCCAGGTCGTGGTGGAGCGGTGGGCGCAGGTGTGGCCAAGGGGCGGTCTGTGCGAGCAGGGACAGAGCATGCTCTGCGGGCAGCGTCGGCATGGTCGACCAGCAACGGGCACGGCGGTTCCTGGCCGCTCTGCCCTCTGTCTCTGGCCTGGGGCTGGTTGGACGGTGGAGGTGGACCACTGGGACATGCTAGACATGGCGAGAGAGGGGGAGATGGTCTGCTGCAGCGGGGCAAGGTTTGGCCAGCGAGCATGTCCTCAGGTTGGCATGGCATGGCTGCTAGGGGGTAGGGGATGGGTGCTAAGGGCCTGGTTAGATCAAGAGGGGACAAAGAGATTAAATGGAGATCAAATGGGGGCCAAACCCTGTTCAAAACAGTGAGCTATGATTTAGAGTTTAAACCTGCCTGCCAAGTGTTTGATTAAATGGCCGCAAGTAATAAACTTTTGAATTTTGGTTTCAAAATTTTTGAGTGTCCTCCACTGGTGCTAGGTAGTCTCTGGTTGCAAGGGTTTTGAAAGTGGAACTCAATTAGATGGTTTTTGAAATAGGGGTGATCTATGCATATGCATTGGATTCAATTTTCAATTGCCATTTAAAATAAGGAAAAAAATGTTTTTAGCAGATCAAAAGGTGGGCCTTGGTACCTTATTATGTGTACTAGCAAGGGGTACAAAGATCATGAATTGTTTCTATGAAGAAATGAGTGCTAGGAACACTCAAAGTAGTGTAGTGGATTAAAATGGCCAAAATGACCATTCCTCCTTTTTAATTCTTTTTTATTTGATTTTCTTTAGGAAAAGTTTGGGAATGATGTAGATGATGTTTAATTCACTTAAGAAACATTCTAGAAGCAAAGGATCACAGAACCAAGGCAATTCAATTCAATCCCTATTTTAAATGCACATACACATGAATGCTTTCATTTTTAATTTGCGAAAAGTTTTTGTTAACCCCAAATTTGATGATTTAGATCTTGATAAGCTTGGCTTGAAGTTTTCGGATGTTACACTCGTCCCACACAAACGCTGAGTGTCGTTTCAACGACGACATTAAGAGAGATGATACCGCTGGCTACAAAGCTAAGCGGAAGAAGGGAAAGAAGAATCCCAAAAATGATAAAGAGACCAAGGAAGATTCCGACATGGAGGAAGCTGATGCTTCAAATCCCAAGTCGGAAGGGAATGAAAATTTTCCGACCAAGAAAGACACTTACGTCACCTTCCTCGGATCTCAACCAGCAAAAGTCAAAAAGGCAGTTCTACATGTGCTCAATGCAACGGTTCCGGCTGTCCCTCAATTCTTGGTCCAGTTGGAAGCGGCAATCACATTTGACCACGCTGATCATCTGCCTAAGCTACACAAGCAAGATAAATACGCCTTAATCGTTAATCCACTTATTGATAGTTATGGTTTCTCCAAGACTCTCATGGACGGTGGCAGCAGTATTAATATTTTGTAGGTCGAAACGCTACGCCGGATGAAGATCTCGGAGACCTAGCTGAACCATAGCTCAGTGATCTTTCATGGAGTTGTCCCAGGAAGACAAGCTAATTCCCTAGGAAAAATCACTTTGGATGTTACCTTTGGAACTCCAAAGAACTACCGGATGGAGGCACTTTCTTTCGAAGTGGTCCCATTCAAGAGCACGTACCACACTATATTCGGATGTCCGGCTTACTGGGATTTTATGGCTCGTCTGTGTTACATTTACAACATGATGAAAATTCCAGGTCCCAACGGCGTGATAATCATCAGGGGAGACCCGAAGAAAGCGCGAGAGTGCGAAGATGGAAATGCCGCCTTTGCTGAAGTCGTGCTGCAAGCCTAGGAGTACCAGGAGATCAAGAAGAGCATATATCCATCTCAGATGCCCACAACGAAGAAGGAGGTGACAAAGCTGAATCCGGAGTTCAAGGCATCAGAAGATACGAAGAAGATGCCGTTGAAGGATGATGACCCCTCCAAGGTGACCCAGATAGGCATAGGCCTAGATAGCGCATAGGAAAGCGCGCTCGTCAAGTTCCTCAAAGCAAATCAAGATATCTTCGCATGGCAGCCATCTGACATGACCGGAGTACCTAGGGAACTTGCCGACCACTCTTTAAATGTAAACCCGAACGCTAAACCCATAAAATAGTCCTTACGACATTTCGGCGATGAAAAGCGTAAGGAAATAGCTAAGGAACTAGCACGACTCGAGTTAGCCGGATTCATAGAAGAGGTCATCCACACTGAGTAGTCGGGCAATCCTGTAATGGTCCTTAAAAAGGACACCACTGATTTAAGGATGTGTGTTGATTATACTGCCTTGAACAAGGTTTGTCCAAAAGATCCGTTCGCTCTACCTAGGATTGATCAAGTTATCGATTATACGGCAGGCTTGGAACTCCTCTGTTTTCTCGACGCATATTTCGGTTATCACCAAATCCAGACGAAGGAATCTGACAAAGTCAAAACTTCATTCATAACCCCTTCGGAACCTTCTGTTTTGTTACGATGCCTTTTGGGCTGAAGAACACAGGAGCTCCGTACCAACGCACAATGCAACATTGCCTCCACGATCAAATTGGACGTAATGTACATGCATATGTGGATGATATTGCAGTAATGTCCAAAAAGAAGGAAACACTGATTTCTGACTTGGAGGAAACATTCGCCAATCTACGAAAATACAACATCATGCTTAATCTGAAGAAATGCTTCTTTGGAATTCCAGCCGGAAAAACTGTTAGGTTTCATCGTGTCTCAAAGAGGCATAGAGGTGAACCGAGACAAAATCAAGTCTATATTCAATATTTCTAGGCCAACTCGCCTGAAGGATGTACAAAGACTAACTGGTTGGATCGCTGCAGTCAGTCGGTTTGTAAGCCGACTCGGCAAAAGAGCCATGCCATTATACAAACTCCTGAAAAAGACCAAGGATTTTGTGTGGACCGACGAAGCTGAAGCTGGACTACAAGACCTGAAGAAAATACTCTCATCTTCTCCTATCCTTGCTGCACCGGAACCACAGGAACCGATGTTCCTTTATCTTGCTGCGACAAACAAGGTCGTCAGTATCATCATGGTAGTGGAGAGACCGAAGGAAAATCAGGAACACTTGGTGCAGCGTCCGACTTATTTTGTTAGCGACGTCCTAACAGAATCAAAACAGCGGTATCCGCACTATCAAAAGCTGGCTTATGGTGTTTTCCTAGCATCTCGTAAGCTATGGCACTATTTCCAGGAGCATCCAATTACCGTGGTGAGCACAGCTCCCATGAGAGATATAATCAACAACAGTGACACCACAGGACGCATCACCAAATGGGGCATAGATCTCTCAGCTTTCGATATTGAGTACAAACGTCGGACAGGAATTAAATCCCAAAGCCTTGCCGACTTTATTGCTGATTGGACAGAGACGAAGGAGAATATGACCCTCGCTGAGTCGGAATATTGGACCCTATATTTTGATGGGTCTAAGGCTCGCGAGGTTTCGGGGGCTGGCGTGGTCCTCAAATCACCCCAAGGAGATAAACTTCTATACGTGTTGCTGATCCACTTCACAGCGACAAATAATATTGCCGAGTATGAAGCACTGCTACATGGAATCCGGATTTCTAAGGATATCGGCATCCGACATTTTATGTGTTACGGAGATTTGGATCTTGTTGCTCAGCAAGTGTCGGATATTTGTAATGCAAATAAACACATGGCAGCATATAAAGCTTTCGTGGATGATTTATCTAAATCGTTCAAAGGGTTTGAGGTTCAACACATCCCTCGAGTAGAAAATGAGGAAGCAGATGCATTATCTCAGATAGGCTCTACACGGAAAGAGGTCCCGAATGGCGCTTGTTTGGAGCACCTCAAAGTTCCCTCAATAAAGGGAGTAGACGAGGAATATCTAACCAAATCCGACTCACCTTTGATAGCAGTTTTGGCTGTAATTCCCAGCTGGACTCAACCTACCTCGATTATTTGGTAGATGGAAAATTACCCGAAGACGAAGTTCTGAGCCGGTAGATCATACGACGAGCAAAACCCTACACTAAAGTTAAAGGTGAGCTCTATAAGCGGAGTGTGTCTGGGGTTTTACAACGCTCCGTATCTCTAGAAGAATGAGTGGAAATCTTAAGAGAAATCGATGAAGGCGAGTGTGGTCACCATGCTGTAGCGAAATCTTTAGTGGCAAAAGCTTTCATACATGGTTTTTTTTGTCTTATAGCCAAGGAAGATGCCGAACAGCTGGTCAATACGTGTAAGGGCTTCCAAAAGTACGCCAAACAAGCTCATGTTCTCGCTGATCATCTACGAACAATACCTATAACATGGCCTTTTGCGGTCTGGGGGCTTGATATGGTAGGACCGTTTAAAAGGGCTCCAAGTGGATTTACTCACCTCTTAGTGATGGTGGATAAGTTCACCAAATCGATTGAGGCTAAACCCGTCACTAGTTGTGATGGAGCAACATCCAAAAGATTTGTCGAGGATGTTATAATCCGGTATGGTTATCCGCACAGTATTATCACGGACAACGGGAGTAGTTTTTCTATGTGAGAATTGGCCGAATTCTGCAATGAACAAAATATTTGGCTTGACATTGCTTCGGTCGCACATCCACAAGCTAATGGACATGTTGAAAGAGCAAATGGTTTAATCCTACAAGGCCTAAAACCGAGACTTGAAGCACCACTACGACGTGCTACGGGGGCTTGGGCGGAGGAATTATCCTCTATAATATGGAGTTTACGAACAACTCCGAACATGTCAATCGGATACACACTTTTCTTCTTGGTCTATGGCGTAGAAGCATTTCTTCCCAGTGACTTTATTCACACTTCTCCTAGAGTGGCCGCGTATAACGAAGAAGATGCCGAGATTTCTCGACAAAATGATCTCGACTTAGTCGAAGAAGTTCGCGTCATTGCTAAAATGAGATCAACAGCCTATCAGCAGAAGTTACGCAAGTATCATAGCCAGAGAGTCAGAAACAGATCTTTCAATAAAGGTGATTGGTTCTCCGTCTTGTGCAACAAAGAAAGCACAAACTTTCCCCAATATGGGAAGGGCCCTTTTTAGTTAGTCGAGTATTGCACAATGGTTCGTACTACTTAACTGATATGAGGTCAGTCAAAGAAAGACATGCTACTAAGAAAAGAAAGAGAGCTGGAGGGAGTACAAATCCGGATGAGTTAGACAGAACATGGAATATTGCTCAGCTACGTCCCTTTTATTCTTAGTTTATCCTTCTTTGTAATCATATATGTTTGCATGTTCTATGAGAAATAAAAGTTTTGGTTGCCTCAAACATTTTCTGAGAAATTTTTACCATCTTATTTCCGAATGATCATGTCACAAAGTCAAAAATCCTAGAATACTTGAAAGTACTTTATGCTCATGTTTATTCTAGTTTAGATTTCCAATTCTAAAAATGCTACCTTCGGGTATAACTTTAAAGTTTCTAGTCCATAGTTTGGTTATTTGTCTGATCGCCAGATGCGGGCATTTTCCAAGTAGTGAATTGTTTGTACTGGAAGCCGGCTTTGTTTCTGAGTTTAAACTGGTTTAGCAATTGAGCTCCGTTGCTCGGCAAAGTTTATGTGCTAAAGGTTTATCCATCTCACGAAAGGGACGAGGCGGAAAGCCAGATAAACGATAAGTGTAGACAAAAAAGTACACGTGCTTATGTAAACATTTCAGGCACACAAAATTTAAAAGTCAAAAGTGTTGAATAGATAAAAGCTTAGCACTAGCAAAAGTACTGCATGTTTACAGACCCATAATGTTTCTCAAAATAATACATTTGTTTCTGGTAATCTATGATGCAGGAGAGGAGGTAGGAGCTGCCGGCTCGCTGGAAACATCATCCGCACCCTGATAGCGATCCGAGATGTCCAAATTGGATATGGTTTATCCATCCTCAGAAACTTCGGCTGCTTCTTCTAGAGGCGGAGGTGGCATATCCACGCAGGTGAAGAAGGGAGTGTCGTAGCTGGTTAATTCAGCTACATGACACCCATATATGGCGCAGGAGTCCATGATGGCCTTGATGTTTTGCTCCTGTCTGTCTTCATCCATAGTAGAGTACCTTATGGTCACTTGCCAGATTTCCATGCTTCCATGGTGGCTCATGACCATTCTGAGAGCATTCTGCCATGGATCACGCCAGAGGACATGTTCCGCCCTGGACAAGCTATGCATCTCCTTCGCTTTGTCCCAAGACTTTGAAATTCGGACATGCTATGCATGTCCGGAACATTGAGAGTTTCGCCAATATCCTCGATGGATTGGCGGGAGTCATGAATAAAATCACCGACTTGGGTAAGTCGGTGGGTGCAAGGCTCGATAGAAGTAGAGTCCGTCAAGTTCAGAGGACCTATACATGTAACACAAAAACGGTTAAGTAAATTCGACATCGAAAGAGTCGAAGAATGTAGACAAGTCAGAAAGATGGAAACATACTGAAGATGACATCATCAACTTTGGTCTTCTCTTCTCGAAGACTCTGGAGTTTAGCCTGGAGCACCTCAGACAGATCCTTCTCTCTACAAAGCTCGTTGTTGAGATACGAGATTCTTTGATCTTGAACCGCAATCTTACAATCACGTTCATTAGTGGCCATGGAGGTGGATTCGATAATTTGAGCGACGCTCTTCTCATGATCTGCCTTGAGCTTATCCAGCTCTTGGCGAAGTTCTTTATTCTCCATCAGGGTCTTTAAATTCTCGGCCTCTTCGATCATAGCACATGACTGCTTTACCAGTGCTGTAAGACAAAGGAACAAAAGTTCAGGAAAAATATTCGACTATAAAAATCAAGACAAGTTTTGAGTCTCGGCATGTTTACCTTCGGCCTCATCCTTGGAAACCTTCAGCTGGGCATTTTCAAGTCGGAGAGCTTCGATCTCTCTCCGCTTGTTGCATATATTCTTCAACAAATCCTGGTTATATGAATTAACTTTCTGTAAGTCAGAATACCCAGAGTCAGAAGTCTACTAAAGACTCGGTCTAATATTGTTACTAATATCAGCATGAGCCTTGGGGGCTACATTAGTTTGTTCTTTGGCATCCTAAGAAAGCATAAATCTGAATTGTATATCCAACTTCATGCTTGGGGGCTAGAGGATATGATATAAAGTGCAATAAAGAAAAACGTGAGTTGGAATTCCGACTTACATGATGTTCATGTGTGAGTTTGCTCAGGCACATGTTCACCTCGGTGGTAACCTTCTCGGCGAGGGTGAGTGGAATAACCGGAGGTGGTGGAAGCACACCAACTCTTAGTCCCTCATCATGAAGGCGGACTTGTTTAAGAAGGTCGAAGAACTTGACATCCTCCGCTTCTTATGCTACTTCTTCGGTAGAGAGATTACGGCTCTCCAGGCATTGCCGGGCTAGCCACTTGATCTCCTCCGCAGATTTCCGAGACACGCCAAATTTGGCAAGCCCTGGATTGTTCGCGAGGTTTTCGGCGAAGGTCTCTGCCGAGGGATCATTACCCGAAGAGGGTTCACCCTTATCTAAACCTGAGCCACCCATGGTGGCGTCAGTCTGCGACTCATGGGTCACTGGCCCCGTTGAAGGAGCCGGATCTTCTGCGATTGCCGGCGATGGAGTGATCACCGGTGTTGTAGAAGGTTGTGGGGCAGGAGTCGGAGGAGCCGCGGTAGGAGAAGCCATAGTCAACTTCGTCTGCCGCAAGGGCTTCGAAGAAGTTCCCTTCCCCTTACCCTTGATGAGCTGCTTAGCTCTGGGAATGTAAAATAATGGAAAACATTACATCTCGGAAGAAATTACGAGTAAAGTACAAAGGAGGAAGTTGTCTTGCAAGTTACCTCTTCACAACTGGCACCTCCTTTATGCCGATGGCCACTGTCGGAGCTTTGCGCTTCCTAGGCACAACGTCCGACAGTGGGACCAGTTCCTCCTCCTGAGAAAACTTCGGAGGATACCCCTCGATAGGAGCCAGCCCCGACCCGGGGAGGTCGTCAAGCTGAAAAAAAGAAAATATCTCAGTATTGCAAAATAACTTAAAAGGTGAAACACATAAAAGGGTTTATTGCTAAAGCTTACCGGA
This sequence comes from Avena insularis, assembly GCA_023614405.1. Lineage (NCBI taxonomy): Eukaryota > Viridiplantae > Streptophyta > Magnoliopsida > Poales > Poaceae > Avena > Avena insularis. The sequence continues at coordinate 378,514,850 of CM042686.1, forward strand.
ACTGCATGGTCTTCTGCTGTGTGCATTTACAGAGACAAGTCCAAAATTTTCCTCTCGATCCACTCCTTAATCAGCCATTTGATCTGGCTTATGTAATCATGTGGCTTCAAAGCCTTGGGACTGATGCGGAGGGAGTCATTTTTCGACACCGTGATGGAATGCATCAGTCGGTCGCCGTGGTACTGGAGAGGCTGGATCCGGCGTGCCACCCAGGACTAGACTAAGTCGGACCCTTTCAGGCCCTTCTGCTTCATCAGGTATTCAATCCGCCTCTTGGCGAGGATCGGATCGTCACTGAGAGCCGTAGGAGCCTCATCCCAAGATGGAAGGGCCGTTGCGGCTCCGTCGATGAAAGTCGGCGAAGCAGTAGCTTTGCTGGGAGCAGGAATATCCTTATGGTAAAAGAAGGTGGCCGGCCACTGTTTAACTGACTCACTAGCTAAAATGCGAGGATAAACACGCTCACGTCTAACTGAAAGGCTAATAGTGCCGGTAATATAAGGATTACCGGTAGTGATATAGTTTCTATGGACATGATAGTAAAACCGGAACAAAGGGAGACTCGGCCTAATGTCGTGGTATCCCTCACACAACGCTGTATAAGAGCTCATATCTACGATGGAGTTGGGAGGAAGATGGTGAAGCTGAATCCCGTAGTGATCAATCACCTCGAAAAAGAATTCCGAGGGAGGGAAAGACAAACCTCTGTCGAGGTAGGTGCCGAAGTGTACCCGCTCGTCGACGTGCGGGCTAGGGATGGTTTCGCTAAAACTGCTCCGCTAGTCGTCGAGACGGAGGAGCCCTTCATTCTCCACGCAGTGGAGCTTCTCGTTGTCGAGAAGACACGAGATCCAAACCCCACGGATGCTTTCTTTCTCCGCCGCCGCCACCGTCGCTGCCGTTGTGAATCCAGCCAAGCCGGACGAGGAAGAGGAAGCCATTTCTCCGGTGCGCCGGTGACCTTGGATGGGCGGCGCTGGGAATCTAGGAAGTAGAGGAGCTTTGTGCGTCGGGGAGAAGTGGAGGAGAAGAAACGACAAGGGAATAGGTGAAGATGAGGAAAAGGAAATCCTAACCCCTTATAACCACCTAACCGTGCCAAGATTCGTGCAAACGACACTGTGTAAACGCCACGCGTCGTGGAAGGAACTGGGAAGGTCCCACGCGATGATTACGTCACCGCGATCTCCGTGTACGCATTGAAACGGCGCCTCGATTCCGCGAATGGCAGACTCACCAACGGTCGTGCTGACAGGATGTTTGTCAGATGACGTGACTTGGCCATGACCAGTGTTAGATGACATCAGAGACCAAGTTCTGGCTTAGTTTGAATATCAAGCTGGAAAATCCGAGTAACATGCTGATAGGTTCGACTTATTTTAAGACCCGAATCGTATATTTTGTTTTGAAGTTTCGGGAACCCTTCAAGATTCTGCAAGCTAAAGATCAAGCTAGATGATGATGAATCCGACTTTGGATCTTGGAGACTTCCGGGGGCTGCTGTTGGTGATATACTTTCTCGGTATCCTCACAGTTCCTCACTGACCAGGGTTGCCCACTTCGGGTTAGATCTTTGCTTCACGGGCGACCCAGTCAGGGAGAAGAGACGGAGTCCAATCCGGCTACGGGAAGGCCCAGAAGACTTACCGACATAGGCCCGTAGTGTTACTTGTAGTTCAAGATGTACTCTGTAACCGACTTTTAGTAGTGGCCGGATAGATCTCTCCTGGAAACCCTAGGCCAGATATCTATATAAGCCGTCCTAGGGAGAGCCTTTAGGACACCCTCAATAGTCTACAATCTGAACTCGCACAGGCGAACCCTTGTAACCCATATTCCGCTCGCCATATTCTCGGGTTGCTAGTGAGTAGGATCCGCCCAAAGCCATGGATTCGAACTGGTAAACTTGTGTGCTCACCGTCCCAGAACACCGTACGTCTCACACCCCTCTCTTCCTCACGCCTCGAGGACCCCCTCATGGAATACTTGTCATCAATCCGACGACAACTAAAGCTCAAGCTTGGGGATGCCACACGTGTCACCCCAAGAAATATCCAAGAAGTACAAACGTCAAAGCTTGGGGATTCCCAAGGCATCCCCCTCTTCATCAATAAAAATCCCAGGTTTCTTCCAAACGCTTTGTTTTTATTGTTTCATGCACAGTTGTGTTGTTCTTGGAGAGTCTTCTTTTTCGTTTTTCGTTTTCTTTGTTTTCTGCTGAATAAATTGGTTGAACCCCCTGTTTCATACATTGGTTTTCAAATAGTTTGGTTTGGATTGGAAAGGAGTAGGAAAGCTCATGCTTAAGTGGTAAAGAGAGCTTGTTTTTAATTGTGGCCTAGGCTTTCTCATGCCATGCTTGATATTGTTTTGGCTTTATGCTTAGTATTCTTTGTTGTAGCATGACTTGATATAAACAATTGAGATTGCTTAGTGTGCCTTGGATGAATCATGCGTTGTTTTAGCATATTAAATCATAGTATAGTGGTATTCTCCTTTGATGCTTTATTTGGGTTGACTTGGCACATGCTCACACCATGTTATGACTATCCCAAGTCACCACAAGCCTTTATGATCCTTTAGTTTTCAACTTGTAGTATCACTTTATGCTTTGATCAATGATGTTTTGTCGCTCTACATGATTATGGACATTATTGCTCTCTTAGTTTGTCGCTCCCAGTCTTTTGCTAGCCTCCACAACCAAGTATGAGTTCCACTCATGCATCCAACTCCCTAAACTAAGTTATTCCAGAGAGTCCACCATACCTACCTATTAGCATATGCTATTCCAAGTATATTAATGTTTTTGTTTACCTTCAGAACTAAAGTTGTTATGAGAAAACTAGTGATTAAAGCTCTCACGAACTTGCTGGCACACTTTACTTTTCTTGCCCTTAATAAACTTGAACCATTGTGACGTCTATGTTGTATATGCTTGCACTTATTTGTTGGGGATGAGCAGAACCATGCTGTCATAGGGAACGCTTTCAACATTGCACTGGTACTTTGTACCTAGTTGATATCATGCTCTTTTGTCTATGGATGTCGTCGGTGTGAAATGAAAGGGGAGCTTGTAAGTCCATGGAGTTACGTATATGTGTTAGACAAATGCCTGGGCCGCTGGTCTAATCCATGCTGACATGGTGGAAACCTTTAGCGTAACCACAATGAGCTTATGAAAAGAGAAAAAGAAAAAAAGAGATTATGAAAAGAGGAAAGAAAGAAAAAAGCACCATATTACCATGGTAAATAAGAAGATTGCTGAGATGCTCGTTGTCTGCTTGCCTTGTCATTTTGATATGGGGATTCTTCCATATCATCGGGCAAGGGGTACCCCGTTGGCGGTTCTCTATGATACACATGTACTTACAATGACAAGGACTTACCGGTGAATAAACTTGAGTAGCATGAGGAGCGGCCCTCGTATTCAAGGGACATGAGATTTCTAACTTATTATTCGTCAAGCATGTACACCATAGTGTGTTCACTTTAACCTTAATCACTTCAAGATGCTTATGATAGGGCCAATGAGAGCTTAAATCTATAAGTACCATAATTTTTGGAAGCTCTTTATGAAACTTGAATCTCTGCTTCCTTCTATGAAGGCCTTTCTTCCACCATTATATTGAGTCTCCACCTTCTATCTTTATGCACCTACTTTGAGAGCATAGTGGCCATTCTTAGTTCTATGTGCATTGTCCCAAGACTAGTTGATTGATGCATACCTTGATATTGCTTGTTTTAAACTATTTGTATCTAGTCACTCTTGTAAACTTTGAAGGTGTCCTATGCATTTATATTTGCTACTCCATGAGGGACAAGCTGAATGCTACTATGCTATGTTTTCTTTATGTGAAACAAACAAACGTCTTGCAAAGCATTGTTATTCATGAATCTTTTGTTTGTGCCTTTTCATGTTGCAACATAGTTTCTTTGTCTTATTGCTAGAACTTTGTCTTCCATGTTATGATTGAAGTACTATGATCCCAACTTTGAATGTTTTACAAATACTTTGATCAAGTTTATGATGGTGCATGCCACCTCAAAAATTATTCTTTCTTTTTATCACTTACCTACTCGAGGAAGAGTAGGAGTTAAGCTTGGGGATGTTGATACATTTCAAATGTATCTATAATTTTTGATGTTCCGTGCTTCTTTTTATCTACTTTCTTCTGTTTTGTCCACACTTTGGAGTACTTTTCATATGATTTCTTGGACTAACCTATTAACAAGAGCCACAGTGCCAGCTGCCTATTTTCTGCTGGTTCTGGTTCCAGGAAGTCAGAAAATGAATATCCTCGGAATTGGATGGGACAAAAGGAAGAGTCACTATTTTACCGGGAGACATCTGGAGCTACAATACGAGACGGAGAGGGGCTGGGGCCTGGAAACACCAACTGGACGCACGGCCAGGCCTGGCCCACGCCAGGGGTGGTCTGGCCGCCCTAGGCACCCCCTCGGCCTCTCCTTCCGCCTATAAATTTCCTCTGATACGGAAACCCTAAGTACCCAATCCAAAATCCATGAAAGAGTATGTAGCCGCCGTCGTCTCCATCCCTAGATCGGGAGGGATCTGAAGCTCTTCCCGGCACCCTGCCAGAGAGGGGAATTCACCCTGGAGGCCTTCTTCATCATCATGCAAGCCTCCGGTGTGATGCGTGAGTAGTTCATCTCTAGACTACGGGTCCATGTAGTAGCTGTATGGCTGGTTCTCCTCATTTGTGCTATCATGTCTAGATCTTGTGAGCTCCGTTCATGATCAAGATCATCTATTTGTAATTCTGCATGTTGTGTTTGCAGGGATCCGATGGATATTGAGATGCTATTTCAGATTGATTATTGATTCTATCATGTTTTTGTTATTTGTGATCTTGCATGCTTTCCGTTGTTAGTAGCTATCTTGGCCAAGTAGATGCTAGCAAATCCAAGAGTTAGTATTTATGCTCGCTAGTGGGTTCATGCCGCTGGTAATCTGGGGAAGTGACATATATCTCTAAGATACTAGATGTGTTTTTGCTACTAGGGAGAAAACAACAATCCTTTATTCATAGAAAAATCGTATTGTTTACTTTACACGCAATTCGTAATGCAATAATCTGTTGCTTGCAACTTAATACTGGAGGGGGTTCGGATGATAACCTAAAGGTGGATTATTAGTCATAGATGCAGTTGGATGCCGCTCTACGTATAATGTTGTAATGCCCAATCGAATCTCAAAGGAGTCAAGATGATTAGTATATGCCAGTATGCTTTCTCGATGTTTGTCAATTGCCCCGCTGTAATTTGTTCACCCAGCATGTTATCTATCTTAAGGAGAGCCACCTCTAGTGAACTATGGACCCGCTCCTTTCTTTTACATACAATCTACAGTCAACTGTTTACTGCTTTGTGTTTACTTTCTGCAAACTAATACTTAACTGTTTACTTTTTGCTGATGGCACCGGTAGTGCGCCCTGCCAACGTTCAGCTAGCTACACCTTTGGGGTGTTTCCTTGCTCCTACTGGATTGATAACCTTGGTTTCATACTGAGGGAAAACTTGATGATGTGTTCATCATACCTTCCTCTTGGGGTTCCCCAACGAGCTCGATATAATTTGGGCCAGCAGTGGTTTGTGAGAGGAACAGACATGCAATGACACTAGGTGTGGTTCATGAAATGAACACACATCCAATGACACTGGTGGATCCTTATGTGGTTTGTGAGAAGAGCATACATGCAATGGCTCTAGTTGTGGTTCATGAGAAGAACACACATGCAATAACACTGGTGTAACCTTTATGTGGTTTGTGAGAAGAACACACATGCAATGACACTAGCTGTGGTTCATGAAAAGAACAGACATGCAATGATACTGGTGGATCCATGAGTGGTTTGTGAGAAGAACACACATGCAATGACAATGGGTGTGGTTCATGAAAATAATACACATCCAATGACATTGGTGGATCCTTATCTGGTTTGTGAGAAGAACAGACATGCAATGACTCTAGTTGTGGTTCATGAGAAGAACACACATGCAATGACACTGGTGTATCCTTATGTGATTTTTGAGAAGAACACACATGCAATGACTCTAGCTGTGGATCATGAAAAGAGCACACATCCAATGACACTGGTGGATCCTTATGTTGTTTATGAGAAGAACACACATGCAATGACTCTAGATGTGGTTCATGAGAAGAACACACATGCAATGACACTGGTGGATCCATGTGTGGTTTATGAGAGGAACAGACATCCAATGAAACTAGGTGTGGTTCATGAAAAGAACACACATGAAATGACACTGGTGTATTTTTATGTGGTTTGTGAGAATAACACACATGCAATGACTCTTGATTTGGTTCATGAGAGGAACACACATGCAATGACACTGGTGTATCCTTATGTGGTTTATCAGAAGAACACACATGCAATGACTCTAGATGTGGTTTGTGAAAAGAACACACATGCAATAACACTGGTGGATCCATGTGTGGTTTGTGAGAGGAACAGACATGCAATGACACTGGGTGTGGTTCATGAAAAGAACACACATCCAATGACATTGGTGGATCCATATGTGGTTTGTTAGAAGAATAGACATGCAATGACTATAGATGTGGTTCATGAGAAGAACACACATGTAATGACACTTGTGTATCCTTATGTGGTTTGTGAGAAGAACACACATGCAATGACGCTGGCTGTGGTTCGTAAAAAGAACACACATGCAATAACACTGGTCGATCCATGTGTGGTTTGTGAGAAGAACATACATGCAATGACACTTCTTGATCCATGTGTGGTTTGTGGAAAGAACACACATGCAATGACTCTAGTGGTCGATCCATGTGTGGTTTGTGGAAATAACACACATGCAATGACTCTATTGGTTGATACATGTGTGGTTCGTGGAAATAACACACATGCAATGACTCTAATGGATCCATAAGTGGTATATGGAAAAGAACACACATGCAAGTGCTAGTTTTATCCATGTGTGGTTTGTGAGAAGAACATACATGCTGTGGTTTGTGAGAAGAACATACATGCTGTGGTTCATGGAAATAACACAAGTGCAATGACACTGGCTGTGGTTCGTAAAAAGAACACACATGCAATAACACTGGTCGATCCATGTGTGGTTTGTGAGAAGAACATACATGCAATGACACTAGGTGTTGTTCATGAAAAGAATACACATCCAATGACACTAGTGGATCCTTATGTGGTTTGTGAGAAGAACAAACATGCAACGACTCTAGCTGTGGTTCATGAGAAGAACACACATGCACTGACACTGGTGTATCCTTATGTGGTTTGTGAGGAGAACACACATGCAATGACTCTAGCTATGGTTCATGAAAAGACCACACATCCAATGACACTGGTGGATCCTTATGTGGTTTGTGAGAAGAACATACATGCAATGACTCTAGATGTGGTTCATGAGAAGAACATACATGCAATGACACTAGTGGATCCATGTGTGGTTTATGAGAGGAACAAACATGCAATGACACTAGGTGTGGTTCATGAAAAGAACAGATATGCAATGACACTTGTGGATCCATATGTGGTTTGTGAAAAGAACAGACATGCAATCACACTGGGTGGATCCATGTGTGGTTCATGAGAAGAACACACATGCATTAACACTGGTCGATCCATGTGTGGTCGGTGAGAAGAAAACACATCCAATGACACTAGGTGTGGTTCATGATAATAACACGCATGCAATGACACTGGTGTATCCTTATGTGGTTTGTGAGAATAATAGACATGTAATGACTCTAGATGTGGTTCATGAGAAGAACACACATGCAATGACACTGGTGTATCCTTGTGTGGTTTGTGAGAAGAACACACATGCAATGACTCTAACGGTGGTTTGTGAAAAGAACACACATGCAACGACTCTAGCTGTGGTTCATGAGAAGAACACACATGCAATGACACTGGTGGATCCATGTGTGGTTTGTGAGAGGAACAGCCATGCAATGACACTGGGTGTGTGATGGCTCATTGTTGATGTAGAGCTCGTTGGGAACCCCAAGAGGAAGGTATGATGAGCACAGCAGCAAGTTTCCCTCAGTTATGAAACCAAAGTTTAATCAAACCAGTAGGAGCAAGGAAACACCCCAAAGGTGTTGCTAGCTAAGCCTTGGCAGGGTGCACTACCGGTGCTAGTAGCAACGTGGAGACCTGCCCAACACAACCACAGAACTCTGTCCCCAACTTGCGACGAGGTTGTCAATCTCACCGTGTTTTGCTGAAAACAAAGGATTAAACGTATCGAATGGAAGGAAGTAATAGTTTTCAGAAAGTAAACACAAAGCAGTAAACAGTTTATAGATTGTATGTAAAAGAAAAGGACCGGAATCCATAGTTCACTAGAGGTGGCTCTCCTTAAGATAGATAACATGCTGGGTGAACAAATTACAGCGAGGCAATTGACAAACATCGAGAAAGCAATAGATGCATATACTAATCATCTTGACTCCTTTGAGACTTGATTGGGCATTACAACATTATACATAGACCACCATCCAACTGCATCTATGACTAATAATCCACCTTCAGGTTATCATCAACCCCTCCAAAGATTAACTTGCAAGCAACAGATTATTGCATTACGAATTGCGTGTAAAGTAAACAATACGATTGTTCTATGAATAAAGGATTGTTGTTTTCTCCCTAGTAGCAAAAACACATCTAGTATCTTAGAGATATATGTCACTTCCCCAGATTACCAGCGGCATGAACCCACTAGCGAGCATAAATACTAACTCTTGGAGTTGCTAGCATCTACTTCGCCAAGATAGCTACTAACAACGGAAAGCATGCAAGGTCACAAATAACAAAAACATGATAGAATCAATAATCAATCTGAAATAGCATCTCAATATCCATCGGATCGCCGCACACACAACATGTATGATTACAAATAGATGATCTTGATCATGAACGGAGCTCACAAGATCTAGACATGAAAGCACAAAGGAGGAGAACCAGCCATCAAGCTACTACATGGATCTGTAGTCCAAACATGAACTACTCACGCATCACACCGGAGGCTTGCATGGTGATGAAGAAGGCCTGTGGTGAATTCCCTCTCCGGAGGTCGGGAAGAGCTTCAGATCCCTCCCGATCTAGGGATGGATATGACGGCGGCTACAGACTCTTTCATAGATTTTTGATCGGGTACTTAGGGTTTTCGTCCCAAGGGCATCTTATAGGCGGAAGGAGAGGCTGAGGGGGTGCTGGGGTCAGCTAGACGACCCCCTAGCGTGGGCAAAGCCTGGCCACGGGGCCAGGTGGTGTGGCTGGCCCCCAGCCCTTCTCCGTCTCGTATTCTGGCATCTGATGACTTCCAGAAAAATAGGCACTTTGGATTTTGTCTCGTCCAATTCCGAGAATAATCATTTTCTGACTTTCCGAGAACCAAAAATAGCAGAAAACAGGCAGCTGGCACTGTGTCTCTTGTTAATAGGTTAGTCCAAGAAATCATATGAAAAGTACTCCAAAGTGTGGACAAAACACAAGAAAGTGGATAAAACCAAGCATGGAACATCAAAAATTATAGATACATTTGCAATGTATCAGTGTGGTTCATGAAAAGAACACACATCCAATGACACTGGTGGATCCTTATGTGGTTTGTGAGAAGAACACACATGCAATCACACTGGGTGGATCCATATGTGGTTTATGAGAAGAACACACATGCAATGACACTGGCTGTGGTTCATGAAAAGAACAGACATGCAATGATACTGGTGGATCCATGTGTGGTTTGTGAGAAGAACACAGATGCAATGACACTGGGTGTGGTTCATGAAAATAACACACATCCAATGACACTGGTGGATCCTTATGTGGTTTGTGAGAAGAACATACATGCAATGACTCTATATGTGGTTCATGTGAAGAACACACATGCAATGACACTGGTGGATCCATGTGTGTTTATGAGAGGAACAGACATGCAATGACGCTGGGTGTGGTTCATGAAAAGAAAACACATGCAATAACACTAGTGGATCCATGTGTGGTTTGTAAAAAGAACAGACATGCAATGACACTGGGTGATCCATGTGTGGTTCATGAAAAGGACACACATGCAATGACACATTGGTGCACCCCTGTGTGGTCTGTGAGAGGAACATACATGCAATGACTCTAGATTTGGTTTATGAAAAGAACACACATCCAATGACACTGGTGGATCCCTATATGGTTTGTGAGAATAACACACATGCAATCAAACTGGGTGGATGCATATGTGGTTTATGAGAGGAACACACATGCAATGACACTGGTGATATGTGGTTTGTGAAAAGAACACACATGCAATGACTCTAACTATGGTTTATTAAAAGAGCAGTCATGCAATGACACTGGTGGATCTATGTGTGGTTTGTGAGAAGAACACAGATGCAATGACACGGGGTGTGGTTCATGAAAAGAATACACAGCCAATGACACTGGTGGATCCTTATGTGGTTTGTGAGCAGAACAGACATGCAATGACTCCAGCTGTGGTTCATAAGAAGAACAGACATGCACTAACACTAGTGTATCCTTGTGTGGTTTGTGAGAAAAACACACATGCAATGACTCTAGATATGGTTCATGAAAAGACCACACATCCAATGACACTGGTGGATCCTTATGTGGTTTGTGAGAAGAACATACATGCAATGACTCTAGATATGGTTCATGAGAAGAACATACATGCAATGAAATTGGTGGATCCATGTGTCGTTTATGAGAGGAACAAACATGCAATGACACTGGGTGTGGTTCATGAAAAGAACAGACATGCAATCACACTGGGTGAATCCATGTGTGGTTCATGAGAAGAACACACATGCAATGACACTGGTGGATCCATTTGTGGTCTGTGAGAGGAAAACACATACAATGACACTAGGTGTGGTTCATGATAAGAACACACATGCATGACACTGGTGTATAGTTATGTGGCTTGTGAGAATAACAGACATGTAATGACTCTAGATGTGGTTCATGAGAAGAACACACATGCAACGACACTAGTGTATCCTTGTGTGGTTTGTGAGAACAACACACATGCAATGCTTCTAGTTGTGGTTTGTGAATAGAACACACATGCAATAACTCTAGCTGTGGTTCATGAAAAGAACACACATCCAATGACACTGGTGGATCCTTATGTGGTTTCTGAGAAGAACACACATGCAATCACACTGGGTGGATCCGTATGTGGTTTATGAGAAGAACACACATGCAATGACACTGGCTGTGGTTCATGAAAAGAACAGACATGCAATGATACTGGTGGATCCATGTGTGGTTTGTGAGAAGAACACACATTCAATGACACTGGGTATGGTTCATGAAAAGAACACACATCCAATGACACAGTTGGATCCTTATGTGGTTTGTGAGAAAAACAGACATGCAATGACTCTAGATGTGGTTCATGAGAAGAACACACATGCATTGACATTGGTGGATCCATGTGTGGTTTGTGAGAGGAACAGACATGCAATGACATTGGGTGTGGTTCATGAAAAGAAAACACATGTAATGACACTAGTGGATCCATAAGTGGTTTCTAAAAAGAACAGACATGCAATGACACTGGGTGATCCATGTGTGGTTCATGAAAAGAACACACATGCAATGACACTGGTGGATCCATGTGTGGTCTGTGAGAGGAACAACCATGCGATGACTCTAGATGTGGTTTATGAAAAGAACACACATCCAATGACACCGGTGGATACTTATGTGGTTTGTGAGAAGAACATACATGCAATCACACTGGGTGGATCCATATGTGGTTTATGAGAGGAACACACATGCAATGACAGTGGTGATATGTGGTTTGTGAAAAGAACACACATGCAATGACTCTAACTATGGTTAATGAAAAGAGCAGACATGCAATGACACTAGTGGATCCATGTGTGGTTTGTGAGAAGAACAAAGATGCAATGACACTGGCTGTGGTTCATGAACAGAATAGACATGCAATGACACTGGTGGATCTCTATGTGGTTTGTGGGAAGAACAGACATGCAATGACTCTAGATGTGGTTCATGAGAAGAACATACAGGCAATAACACTGGTGGATCCATGTGTGGTTTATGAGAGGAACAAACATGCAAATGACACTGGGTGTGGTTCATGAAAAGAACAGATATGCAATGACACTGGTGGATCCATATGTGGTTTGTGAAAAGAACAGACATGCAATCACACTTGGTGGATCCATGTGTGGTTCATGAGAAGAACACACATGCAATGACACTGGTGGATCCATTTGTGGTCTGTGAGAACAAAACACATCCAATGACACTAGGTGTGGTTCATGATAAGTACACACATGCAATGACACTGGTGTATCCTTATGTGGTTTGAGAGAATAATAGACATGTAATGCCTCCAGATATGGTTCATGAGAAGAACACACATGCAATGACACTGGTGTATCCTTATGTGTTTTGTCAGAAGAACACACATGCAATGACTCTAGATGTGGTTTGTGAAAAGAACACACATGCAATGACTCTAGCTATGGTTCATGAGAAGAACACACATGCAATGACACTGGTGGATCCATGTGTGGTTTGTGAGAGGAACATAGATGCAATGACACTGGGTGTGGTTCATGAAAAGAACACACATCCAATGACACTGTTGGATCCTTATGTGGTTTGTGAGAAGAACACACTTGCAATCACACTAGGTGGATCCATATGTGGTTTATGAGAAGAACACACATGCAATGACACTGGCTGTGGTTCATGAAAAGAACAGACATGCAATGATACTGGTGGATCCATGTGTGGTTTGTGAGAAGAACACACATGCAATGACACTAGGTGTGGTTCATGAAAAGTACACACATCCAATGACACAGGTGGATCCTTATGTGGTTTGTAAGAAGAACAGACATGCAATGACTCTAGATGTGGTTCATGCGAAGAACACACATGCAATGACACTGGTGGATCCATGTGTGGTTTATGAGAGGAACAGACATGCAATGACAGTGGGTGTGGTTCATGAAAAGAAAACACATGCAATGACACTGGTGGATCCATATGTGGTTTGTAAAAAGAACATAAATACAATGACATTAGGTGATCCATGTGTGGTTAATGAAAAGAACACACATGCAATGACACTGGTGGATCCATCTGTGGTCTGTGAGACGAACATACATGCAATGACTCTGGATGTGGTTTATGAAAAGAACACACATCTAATGACACTGGTGGATCCTTATGTGGTTTGTGAGAATAACACACATGCAATCACACTGGGTGGATCCATATGTGGTTTATGAGAGGAACACACATGCAATGACACTGGTTATATGTGGTTTGTGAAAAGAACACACAAGCAATGACTCTAACTGTGGTTAATGAAAGGAGTAGACATGCAATGACACTGGTGGATCCATGTGTGGTTTGTGAGAAGAACACAGATGCAATGATACTGGCTGTGGTTCATGAAAAGAACTGACATGCAATGACACTGGTGGATCCTTGTGTGGTTCGTGAGAAGAACAGACATGCAATGACTCTAGTTGTGGTTCATGAAAAGAATACACATGCAATGACACTTGTGGATCCGTATGTGGTTTGTGAGAAGAAAAGATATGCAATGATTCTAGCGGTGGTTCATGAGAAGAACACACATGCAATGACACTGGTGTATCCTTATGTGGTTTGTGAGAAGAACACACATGCAATGACTCTAGCCGTGGTTCCATAAAAGAACACGCATCCAATGACACTGGTGGATCCTTATGTGGTTTGTGAGAAGAACAGAGATGCAATGACTCTAGCAGTGGTTCATGAGAACAACACACATGCAATGACACTTGTGGATCCTTATGTGGTTTGTGAGAAGAACAGACATACAATGACACTGGTGGATCCATGTGTGGTTTATGACAGGAATAGACATGCAATGACACTAGGTGTGGTTCATGAAAAGAATAGACATGCAATGACACTGGTGTCTCCATATGTGGTTTGTGAAAAGAACAGACATGCAATAACACTGGGTGGATCTATTTGTGGTTCATGAGAAGAACACACATGCAATGACACTGGTGTATCCTTATGTGGTTTGTGAGAAGAACACACATGCAATGACTCTAGCCATGGTTCAGGAAAAGAACACGCATCCAATGACACTGGTGGATCCTTATGTGGTTTGTGAGAAGAACAGAGATGCAATGACTCTAGCAGTGGTTTATGAGAACAACACACATGCAATGACACTTGTGGATACTTATGTGGTTTGTGAGAAGAACAGACATACAATGACACTGGTGGATCCATGTGTGGTTTATGACAGGAATAGACATGCAATGACCCTAGGTGTGGTTCATGAATAGAATAGACATGCAATGACACTAGTGTCTCCATATGTGGTTTGTGAAAAGAACAGACATGCAATAACACTGGGTGGATCTATTTGTGGTTCATGAGAAGAAAACACATGCAATGACACTGGTGTATCCTTATGTGGTTTGTGAGAATAACAGACATGCAATGACTCTAGATGTGGTTCATGAGAAGAACACACATGCAATGACACTGGTGTATCCTTATGTGGTTTGTGAGAAGAACACACATGCAATTACTATAGTTGTGGTTTGTGAAAAGAACACACATGCAATGACACTGGTGGATCCATGTGTGGTTCTGAGAGGCACAAACATGCAATGACACTGGGTGTGGATCATGAAAAGAACACAAATCCAATGACATTGGTGGATCCTTATGTGATTTGTGAGAAGAGCAAACATACAATGACTCTAGTTGTGGTTCATGAGAAGAACACACATGCAATGACACTTGTGTATCCTTATGTGGTTTGTGAGAAGAACACACATTCAATGACACTGGATGTGGTTCATAAAAAGAACACACATGCAATGACACTGGTGGATCCATGTGTGGTTTGTGAGAAGAACACACATGAAAGGACACTAGGTGTGGTTCATGAAAAGAATACACATCTAATGACACTGGTGGATCCTTATGTGGTTTGTGAGAAGAACACACATGCAATGACTCTAGCTGTGGTTCATGAGAAGAAAACGCATGCAATGACACTGGTGTATCCTTATATGGTTTGTGAGAAGAACACACACGCAATGACTCTAGCTATGGTTCATGAAAAGATCACACATCCAATGACGCTGGTGGATCCTTATGTGGTTTGTGACAAGAACAGACATGCAATGACTCTAAATGTGGTTCATGAGAATAACACACATGCAATGACACTGGTAGATCCATGCGTGGTTTATGAGAGGAACAAACATGCACTGACACTGGGTGTGGTTCATGAAAAGAACAGATATGCAATGACACTGGTGGATCCCTATGTGGTTTGTGAAAAGAACAGACATGCAATCACACTAGGTAGATCCATGTGTGGTTCATGAGAAGAACACACATGCAATGACACTGGTGGATCCATGTGTGGCCTGTGAGAAGAAAACACATCCAATGACACTAGGTGTGGTTGATGAAAAGAGCACACATGCAATAACACTGGTGTATCCTTATGTTGTTTGTGAGAATAACAAACTTGTAATGAATCTAGATGTGGTTCATTAGAAGAACACACAAGCAATGACACTGGTGTATCCTTATGTGGTTTGTGAGAAGAACACACATGCAATGACTCTAGCTGTGGTTTGTGAAAAGAACACACATGCAATGAGGCTAGCTGTGGTTCATGAGAAGAACACACATGCAATGACACTGGTGGATCCATGTGTCGTTAGTGAGAGGAACATACATGCAATGACACTAGGTGTGGTTCATGAAAAGAACACACATCCAATGACACTAGTGGATCCTTATGTGGTTTGTGATAAGAACACACATGCAATCACACTGGGTGGATCCATATGTGGTTTATGAGAAGAATACACATGCAATGACATTGGCTGTGGTTCATGAAAAGAACAGACATGCAATGATACTAGTGGATCCATGTGTGGTTTGTGAGAAGAACACAGATGCAATGACACTGTGTGTGGTTCATGAAAAGAACACACATCCAATGACACTGGTGGATCCTTATGTGGTTTGTTAGAAGAACAAACATGCAATGACTCTAGATATGGTTCATGAGAAGAACACACATGCAATGACACTGGTGGATCCATTTGTGGTTTATGAGAGGAACAAACATGCAATGACACTGGGTGTGGTTCATGAAAAGAAAACACATGCAATGACACTGGTTGATCCATATGTGGTTTGTAAAAAGAACAGACACGCAATGACACTAGGTGATCCATGTGGGGTTCATGAAAATAACACACATGCAATGACACTGGTGGATCCATGTGTGGTCTATGAGAGGAACATACATGCAATGACTCTAGATGTGGTTTATGAAAAGAACACACATCCAATGACACTAGTGATCCTTATGTGGTATGTGAGAAGAACACACATGCAATCACACTTGGTGGATCCATATGTGGTTTATGAGAGGAACACACATGCAATGACACTAGTGATATGTGGTTTGTGAAAAGAACACACATGCAATGACTCTAACTGTGGTTAATAAAAATAGCACATATGCAATGACACAGGTGGATCCATGTGTTGTTTGTGAGAAGAACACACATGCAATGACACTGGCTGTGGTTCATGAAAAGAAAAGACAGCAATGACACCAGTGGATCCTTGTGTGGATTGTGAGAAGAACAGACATGCAATGTCTCTAGCTGTGGTTCATGAAAAGAATACACATGCAATGACACTGGTGGATCCTTATGTGGTTTGCGAGAAGAACATACATGCAATGACTCTAGATGTGGTTGATGAGAAGAACACACATGCAATGACACTGGTGGATCCATGTGTGGTCTGTGAGAGGAACACAAATGCAATGACACTAGGTGTGGTTCATGAAAAGAACACACATGCAATTACACTGGTGTATCCTTATGTGGTTTGTGAGAATAAGAAACATGCATTGACTCTAGATGTGGTTCATGATAAGAACACACATGCAATGACACTGGAGGATCCATGTGTGGTTTATGAGGGGAACAAAACATGCAATGACACTAGGTGTGGTTCATGAAAAGAACAGACGTGCAATGACACTGGTGGATCCATATGTGGTTTGTGAAAAGAACAGACATGCAATCACACTGGGTGGATCCATTTGTGGTTCGTGAAAAGAACACACATGCAATGACACTGGTGGATCCATGTGTGATTTGTGAGAAGAACACACATCCAATGACACTGGGTGTGGTTCATGAAAAGAACACACATCAAGTGACACTAGTGGATCCTTATGTGGTTTGTGAGAAGAACAGACATGCAATGACTCTAGTTGTGGTTCATGAGAAGAACACACATGCAATGACATAGGTGTATCCTTATGTGGTTTGTGAAAAGAACACACATGCAATGACTCTAGCTATGGTTCATGAAAAGAAAACACATCCAATGACACTGTGGGATCCTTATGTGGTTTGTGAGAAGAAGAGACATGCAATGACTCTAGATGTGGTTCATGAGAATAACACATATGCAATGACAGTGGTGGATCCATGTGTGGTTTATGAGAGGAACAAACATGCAATGACACTAGGTGTGGTTCATGAAAAGAATAGACATGCAATGACACTGGTGGATCCATATGTGGTTTGTGAAAAGAAAATACATGCAATCACACTGGGTGGATCCATGTCTGTATCATGAGAAGAACACACATGAAATGACACTGGTGGATCCATGTGTGGTTTGTGAGAAGAACACACATCCAATAACACTAGGTGTGGTTCATGAAAAGAACACACATGCAATGACACTGGTGTATCCTTATATGGTTTGTGAGAATATCAGACATGCAATGACTCTAGTTGTGGTTCATGAGAAGAACACACATGCAATGACACTGGTGTATCCTTATGTGGTTTGTCAGAAGAACACACATGCAATGACTCTAGCTGTGGTTTGTGAAAAGAACACACATGCAATGACTCTAGTTGTGGTTCATGAGAAGAACACACATGCAATGACACTAGTGGATCCATGTGTGGTCTATGGGAGGAACAGATATGCAATGACACTGGGTGTGGTTTATGAAAATAACACACATCCAATGACACTAGTCGATCCTTATGTGGTTCATGAGAAGAAAACACATGCAATGACACTGGTGGATCCATGTGTGGTTTATGAGAGGAACAAACATGCAATGACACTGGGTGTGGTTCATGAAAAGAACAGATATGCAATGACACTGGTGGATCCATATGTGGTTTGTGAAAAGAACAGACATGCAATCACACTAGGTGGATCCATGTGTGGTTCATGAGAAGAACACACATGCAATGACACTGGTGGATCCATGTGTGGTCTGTGAGAAGAAAACACATCTAATGACACTAGGTGTGGTTCATGAAAAGAGCACACATGCAATAACACTGGTGTATCCTTATGTTGTTTGCGAGAATAACAAACTTGTAATGACTTTAGATGTGGTTCATTAGAAGAACACACAAGCAATGACACTGGTGTATCCTTATGTGGTTTGTGAGAAGAACACACATGCAATGACTCTAGCTGTGTTTTGTGAAAAGAACACACATGCAATGAGTCTAGATGTGGTTCATGAGAAGAACACACATGCAATGACACTGTGGATCCATGTGTCGTTTGTGAGAGGAACATACATGCAATGACAATGGGTGTGGTTCATAAAAGAACACACATCCAATGACACTGGTGGATCCTTATGTGGTTTGTGATAAGAACACACATGCAATCACACTGGGTGGATCCATATGTGGTTTATGAGAAGAACGCACATGCAATGACACCGGCTGTGGTTCATGAAAAGAACAGACATGCAATGATACTAGTGGATCCATGTGTGGTTTGTGAGAAGAACACAGATGCAATGACACTGTGTGTGGTTCATGAAAAGAACACACATCCAATGACACTGGTGGATCCTTATGTTGTTTGTGAGAAGAACAAACATGCAATGACTCTAGATATGGTTCATGAGAAGAACACACATGCAATGACACTGGTGGATCCATTTGTGGTTTATGAGAGGAACAGACATGCAATGACACTTGTGGATCCATGTGTGGTCCTGAGAGGCACAGACATGCAATGACACTAGGTGTGGTTCATGAGAAGAACACAAATCCAATGACACTGGTGGTTCCTTATGTGGTTTGTGATAAGAACAAACATGCAATGCCTCTAGTTGTGGTTCATGAGAAGAACACACATGCAATGAAACTTGTGTATCCTTATTTGGTTTGTGAGAAGAACACACATTCAATGACACTGGATGTGGTTCATAAAAAGAACACACATGCAATGACACTGGTGGATCCATGTGTGGTTTGTGAGAAGAACACACATGCAATGACACTAGGTGTGGTTCATGAAAAGAATACACATCCAATGACACTGGTGGATCCTTATGTGGTTTGTGAGAAGAACAGACATGCAATGACTCTAGTTGTGGTTCATGAGAGGAAAACACATGCAACGACACTGGTGTATCCTTATATGGTTTGTGAGAAGAACACACACGCAATGACTCTAGCTATGGTTCATGAAAAGAACACACATCCAATGACACTGGTGGATCCTTGTGTGGTTTGTGACAAGAACATACATGAATGACTCTAAATGTGGTTCATGAGAAGAACACACATGCAATGACACAGGTGGATCCATGTGTGGTTTATGATAGGAACAAACATGCAATGACACTGGGTGTGGTTCATGAAAAGAACAGATATGCAATGACACTAGTGGATCCATATGTGGTTTGTGAAAAGAACAGACATGCAATCACACTAGGTGGATCCATGTGTGGTTCATGAGAAGAAAACACACATGCAATGACACTGGTGCATCCATGTGTGGTCTGTGAGAAGAAAACACATCCAATGACACTAGGTGTGGTTCATGAAAAGAACACACATGCAATAACACTGGTGTATCCTTATGTTGTTTGTGAGAATAACAAACATGTAATGACTCTAGATGTGGTTCGTTAGAAGAACACACAAGCAATGACACTGGTGTATCCTTATGTGGTTTGTGAGAAGAACACACATGAAATGACTCTAGTTGTGGATTGTGAAAAGAACACACATGCAATGAGTCTAGCTGTGGTTCATGAGAAGAACACACATGCAATGACACTGGTGGATCCATGTGTCGTTTGTGAGAGGAACATACATGCAATGACACTGGGTGTGGTTCATGAAAAGAACACACATCCAATGACACTGATGGATCCTTATGTGGTTTGTGATAAGAACACACATGCAATCACACTGGGTGGATCCATATGTGGTTTATGAGAAGAACACACATGCAATGACACTGGCTGTGGTTCATGAAAAGAACAGACATGCAATGATACTAGTGGATCCATGTGTGGTTTGTGAGAAGAACACAGATGCAATGACACTGTGTGTGGTTCATGAAAAGAACACACATCCAATGACACTGGTGGATCCTTATGTGGTTTGTGAGAAGAACAAACATGCAATGACTCTAGATATGGTTCATGAGAAGAACACACATGCAATGACACTGGTGGATCCATTTGTGGTTTATGAGAGGAATAGCCATGCAATGACACTGGTGGATCCATGTGAGGTCCTGAGAGGCACAGACATGCAATGACACTGGGTGTGGTTCATGAGAAGGACACAAATCCAATGACACTGGTGGATCCTTATGTGGTTTGTGATAAGAACAAACATGCAATGCCTCTAGTTGTGGTTCATGAGAAGAACACACATGCAATGAAACTTGTGTATCCTTATGTGGTTTGTGAGAAGAACACACATTCAATGACCCTGGATGTGGTTCATAAAAAGAACACACATGCAATGACACTGGTGGATCCATGTGTGGTTTGTGAGAAGAACACACTTGCAATGACACTATGTGTGGTTCATGAAAAGAATACACATCCAATGACACTGGTGGATCCTTATGTGGTTTGTGAGAAGAACAGACATGCAATGACTCTAGCTGTGGTTCATGAGAGGAAAACACATGCAATGGCACTGGTGTATCCTTATATGGTTTGTGAGAAGAACACACACGCAATGACTCTAGCTATGGTTCATGAAAAGAACACACATCCAATGACACTGGTGGATCCTTATGTGGTTTGTGACAAGAACATACATGCAATGACTCTAAATGTGGTTCATGAGAAGAACACACATGCAATGACACAGGTGGATCCATGTGTGGTTTATGAGAGGAACAAACATGCAATGACACTGGGTGTGGTTCATGAAAAGAACGGATATGCAATGACACTGGTGGATCCATATGTGGTTTGTGAAAAGAACAGACATGCAATCACACTAGGTGGATCCATGTATGGTTCATGAGAAGAACACACATGCAATCACACTGGTGCATCCATGTGTGGTCTGTGAGAAGAAAACACATCCAATGACACTAGGTTGGTTCATGAAAAGAACACACATGCAATGACACTGGTGTATCCTTATGTTGTTTGTGAGAATAACAAACATGTAATGACTCTAGATGAGGTTCGTTAGAAGAACACACAAGCAATGACACTGGTGTATCCTTATGTGGTTTGTGAGAAGAACACACATGAAATGACTCTAGCTGTGGATTGTGAAAAGAACACACATGCAATGAGTCTAGCTGTGG
The DNA here is from genome assembly GCA_023614405.1 of Avena insularis. NCBI lineage: Eukaryota > Viridiplantae > Streptophyta > Magnoliopsida > Poales > Poaceae > Avena > Avena insularis. The sequence goes on from CM042686.1 coordinate 378,536,578, forward strand.
TTCATGAGAAGAACACACATGCGATGACACTGGTGGATCCATGTGTCGTTTGTGAGAGGAACATACATGCAATGACACTGGGTGTGGTTCATGAAAAGAACACACATCCAATGACACTGGTGGATCCTTATGTGGTTTGTGATAAGAACACACATGCAATCACACTGGGTGGATCCATATGTGGTTTATCAGAAGAACACACATGTAATGACACTGGCTGTGGTTCATGAAAAGAACAGACATGCAATGAAACTAGTGGATCCATGTGTGGTTTGGGAGAAGAACACAGATGCAATGACACTGTGTGTGGTTCATGAAAAGAACACACATGCAATGACACTGGTGGATCCTTATGTGGTTTGTGAGAAGAACAAACATGCAATGACTCTAGATATGGTTCATGAGAAGAACACACATGCAATGACACTAGTGGATCCGTTTGTGGTTTATGAGAGGAACAAACATGCAATGACACTGGGTGTGGTTCATGAAAAGAAAACACATGCAATGACACTGGTTAATCCATATGTGGTTTGTAAAAAGAACAGACATGCAATGCCACTGGGTGAAACATGTGTGGTTCATGAAAAGAACACACATGCAATGACACTAGTGGATCCATGTGTGGTCTATGAGAGGAACATACATGCAATGACTCTAGATGTGGTTTCTGAAAATAACACACATCCAATGACACTAGTGGATCCTTATGTGGTCTGTGAGAAGAACACACATGCAATCACACTTGGTGGATCCATATGAGGTTTATGAGAGGAACACACATGCAATGACACTAGTGATATGTGGTTTGTGAAAAGAACACACATGCAATGACTCTAGCTGTGGTTAATGAAAAGAGCACATATGCAATTACACTGGTGGATCCATGTGTGGTTTGTGAGAAGAACACACATGCAATGACACTAGCTATGATTCATGAAAAGAAAAGACAGCAATGACACCAGTGGATCCTTGTGTGGATTGTGAGATGAGCAGACATGCAATGACTCTAGCTGTGGTTCATGAAAAGAATACACATGCAATGACACTGGTGGATCCTTATGTGGTTTGCGAGAAGAACATACATGCAATGACTCTATATGTGGTTGATGAGAAGAACACACATGCAATGACACTGGTGGATCCATGTGTGGTCTGTGAGAGGAACACAAATGCAATGACACTAGGTGTGGTTCATGAAAAGAACACACATGCAATTACATTGGTGTATCCTTATGTGGTTTGTGAGAATAACAAACATGCATTGACTCTATATGTGGTTCATGATAAGAACACACCTGCAATGACACTGGAGGATCCATGTGTGGTTTATGAGGGGAACAAGACATGCAATGACACTAGGTGTGGTTCATGAAAAGAACAGACATGTAATGACACTGGTGGATCCATATGTGGTTTGTGAAAAGAACAGACATGCAATCACACTGGGTGGATCCATTTGTGGTTCGTGAAAAGAACACACATGCAATGACACTGGTGGATCCATGTGTGATTTGTGAGAAGAACACACATCCAGTGACACTGGGTGTGGTTCATGAATGGAACACATATGCAATGACACCGGTGTATCCTTATGTGGTTTGAGAGAAGAACAGACATGCAATGACTCTAGTTGTGGTTCATGAGAAGAACACACATGCAATGACATAGGTGTATCCTTATGTGGTCTGTGAAAAGAACACACATGCAATGACTCTAGCTATGGTTCATGAAAAGAAAACACATCCAATGACACTGTGGGATCCTTATGTGGTTTGTGAGAAGAACAGACATGCAATGACTCTCGATGTGGTTCATGAGAATAACACACATGCAATAACAGTGGTGGATCCATGTGTGGTTTATGAGAGGAACAAACATGCAATGACACTGGGTGTGGTTCATGAAAAGAATAGACATGCAATGACACTAGTGGATCCATATGTGGTTTGTGAAAAGAAAATACATGAAATCACACTGGGTGGATCCATGTGTGTATCATGAGAAGAACACACATGAAATGACACTGGTGGATCCATGTGTGGTTTGTGAGAAGAACACACATCCAACAACACTAGGTGTGGTTCATGAAAATAACACACATGCAATGACACTAGTGTATCCTTATATGGTTTGTGAGAATAACAGACATGCAATGACTCTAGATGTGGTTCATGAGAAGAACACACATGCAATGACAATGATGTATCCTCATGTGGTTTGTCACAAGAACACACATGCAATGACTCTAGCTGTGGTTTGTGAAAAGAACACACTTGCAATGACTCTAGTTGTGGTTCATGAGAAGAACACACATGCAATGACACTGGTGGATCCATGTGTGGTCTGTGAGAGGAACATATATGCAATGACACTGGGTGTGGTTTATGAAAATAACACACATCCAATGACATTAGTCGATCCTTATGTGGTTTGTGAGAAGAACACACATGCAATCACACTAGCCGTGGTTCATGAGAAGAACACACATGCAAGGACATTGGTGTATCCTTATGTGGTTTGTGAGAAGAACACACATGCAATGACACTAGTTGTGGTTCATGAAAAGAACAGACATGCAATGACACTAGTGGATCCATGTGTGGTTTGTGAGAAGAACACACATGCAATGACACTGGGTGTGGTTCATGAAAAGAATACACATCCAATGACTCTGGTGGATCCCTATGTGGTTTGTGAGAAGAACATACATGCAATGTCTCTAGCTGTGGTTCATGAGAAGAACACACATGCAATGACTCTAGTTGTGGTTCATGAAAAGAACACACATCCAATGACACAGGTGGGTCATTATGTGGTTTGTGAGAAGAATAGACATGCAATGACTCTAGATGTGGTTCATGAGAAGAACACACATGCAATGACACTGGTGGATCCATGTGTAGTTTATGAGAGGAACAGACATGCAATGACACTGGGTGTGGTTGATGAAAAGAACAGCCCTGCAATGACAATAGTGGATCCATATGTGGTTTGCGAGAAGAACAGACATGCAATCACACTGGGTGGATCCATGTGTGGTTCATGACAAGAACACACATGCAATGTCACTAGTGGACCCATGTGTGGTCTGTGAGAAGAACAGACATACAACAACACTAGGTGTGGTTCATGAAAAGAACACACATGCAATGACACTGGTGTATCCTTATGTGGTTTGTGAGAATAACAGACATGCAATGACTCAAGTTGTGGTTCATGAGAAGAACACACATGCAATGACACTGGTGGATCCTTATGTGGTTTGTGAGAAGAACATACATGCAATGACTCTGGATGTGGTTCATGAGAAGAACGCACATGCAATGAGACTGGTGGTTCCATGTGTGGTTTATGAGAGGAACAGACATGCAATGACACTGGGTGTGGTTCATGAAAAGAAAACACATGGAATGACATTGGTGGATCCATATGTGGTTTTTGGAAAGAATAGACATGCAATGACCCTGGGTGATCCATGTGTGGTTTATGAAAAGAACACACAGGTGGATCCATGTGTGGTCCGTGAGAGGAACATACATGCATTGACTCTAGATGTGGTTTATGAAAAGAACACACATCCAATGACACTTGTGGATCCTTATGTGGTTTGTGAGGAGAACACACATGCAATCACACTAGGTGGATCCATATGTTGTTTATGAGAGGAACAGACATGAAATGACACTGGTGATATGTGGTTTGTGAAAAGAACACACATGCAATGACTCTAACTGTGGTTAATGAAAAGAGCAGACATGCAATGCCACTGGTGGATCCATGTGTGGTTTGTGAGAAGAACACACATGCAATAACACTGGCTGTGGTTCATGAAAATAACAGACATGCAATGACACCGGTGGATACTTGTGTGGTTTGTGAGAAGAACAGACATGCAATTACTCTAGCCGTGGTTCATGAAAAGAATACAAATCCAATGACACTAGTGGATCCTTATGTGGTTTGTGAGAAGAACAGACATGCAATGACTCTAGATGTGGCTCATGAGAAGAACACACATACAATGACACTGGTGGATCCATGTGTGGTATGTGAGAGGAACACACATGCAATGACACTGGGTGTGGTTCATCAAAGGAACACATATGCAATGACACTAGTGTATCCTTATGTGGTTTGTGAGAATAACAGACATGCAATGACTCTAGATGTGGTTCATGATAAGAACACACATGCAATGACAATGGTGGATCCATGTGTTGTTTATGATAGAAACAGACATGCAATGATGCTGTGTGTTGTTCATGAAAAGAATAGACATGCAATGCCATTGGTGGATCCATATGTGGTTCGTGAAAAGAACAGACATGCAATCACAGTGGGTGGATCCATTTGTGGTTCATGAAAAGAACACACATGCAATGACACTGGTGGATCCATGTGTGGTTTGTGAGAAGAATAGACATCCAATGACACTGGGTGTGGTTCATGAAAAGGACACACATCGAATGACACTGGTGGATCCTCATGTGGTTTGTGAGAAGAACAGATATGCAATGACTCTAGATGTTGTTCACGAGGAGAACACACATGCAATGATACTGGTGTATCCTTATGTCGTCTGTGAGAGGAACACACATGCAGTGACACTGGGTGTGGTTCATGAAAAGAACACACATCCAATGACAATGGTGGATCCTTATGTGGTTTCCGAGAAGAACAGACATGCAATGACTTTAGATGTGGTTCGTGATAACAATACACATGCAATGACACTGGTGGATCCATGTGTGGTTTATGAGAGGAACAACCATGCAATGACACTGGTGGATCCATATGTGGTTTATGAAAACAACAGACATGCAATCACACTAGGTGGATCCATGTGTGGTTCATGAGAAGAACACACATGCAATGAAACTGGTGGATCCTTATGTGGTTTGTGAGAATAACAGACATGTGATGACTCTAGATGTGGTTCATGAGAAGAACACACATGCAATGACACTAGTGTATCCTTATGTGGTTTGTGAGAAGAACACACGCAATGACTCTAGTTGTGGTTTGTGAAAAGAATACACATGAATGACTCTAACTGTGGTTCATGAGAAGAACACACATGCAATGACACTAGTGGATCCCTGTGTGGTTTGTGAGAGGAACAAACATGCAATGACACTGGGTGTGGTTCATGAAAAGAACACACATCCAATGACACTGGTGGATCCTTATGTGGTTTGTGAGAATAACACACATGCAATCACACTAGGTGGATCCATATATGGTTTATGAGAAGAACACACATGCAATGACACTGGTGATATGTGGTTTGTGAATATAACACACATCCAATGAATCTAACTACGGTTAATGAAAAGAGCAGACATACAATGACACCGGTGGATCATGTGTGGTTTGTGAGAAGAACACACATGCAATGACACTGGCTGTGGTTCATGAAAAGAACAGACATGCAATGATACTGGTGGATCCATATGTGGTTTGGAAAAATAACATAAATGCAATGACACTGGGTGTGGTTCATGAAAAGGATACACATCCAATGACACTGGTGGATCCTTATGTGGTTTGTGAGAAGAACATACATGCAATGACTCTAGGTGTGGTTCATGAGAAGAACACACATGCAATGACACTCGTGGATCCATGTGTGGTCTGTGAAAAGAACACACATGCAATGACACTAGGTGTGGTTCATGAAAAGAAAACACATGCAATGACACTGGTGGATCCATGTGTGGTTTGTGAGAAGAACAGACATGCAATGACTCTGGGTGATCCATATGTGGATTATGAGAAGAACACATATGCAATAAACTCTAGTAGATCTATCTTGGCAGAATTTGATGTATGCCATGATGTATTCATTGTACGAGACACTCACTTTCGATTTTTATACTACTCAGTTTTGCGCTTGGTATTTTGATACTACTTAGTTTTGTACAATGAATACATCATTGTATAAGCTGTGCAATTGTTACTTGGTTCGCTTATGCCATCCCTGTAGAAACTTATGAGGCTGCAATCTTTATTCTACATTCATAGAACTATGATATTTGAATTATCTATTCCATGCATTCATAGTGTATAAGAATTACATTTTAGTTTGTCACCGAGGCCGATGATTGAAATTTGCCCCAAAAGAGTTCAAGGGGAGACACGTATAATGGTGTCGTGTTTTAGGGATGGGTTGGTGAACCTGAGGCAGTAATGCAAACAAACAATATAGGTTGTGCTATTGGTACTTTGGTTCTCCAACTCCATCTCTGAAACAAATTTTGAGGCCCTTGATTTATTCTCATATGGAACTACATATATGATCCTTGATTTGTTTCTGATCTTTTAATGATTGGTATGATGCATATGTATATGAATGGTTTTCATCATAAATATTTTTAACATGTACCTGAAGATTAATTTTTTGGTTTTTTATTTATAATTACAATATTTAGGCTTGTTTTTGTACCTGACTATGTATATCCCTGAATATTGTTTTGTACGATTATATTTCAGCTTCTTATTGTGGCCAATGATTCAAATTTTCCCCAAAGAGAGGCAGACACATTGGTGTCAGATTTTTTCAGGGATGAGTTAGCGAACCTGGGGCCAGGTACAAGATCAATATAAGCTATGCAATTGTTAGTTTGTTCGCTTACGCCATCCCTGTAGAAACTTATGAGGCCGCAATCTTTATACTACATTCATAGAACTATGATATTTGAATTATCTATTCCATGTATTCATAGTGTATAAGAATTACATTTTAGTTTGTCACCGAGGCCGATGATTGAAATGTGCCCCAAAAGAGTTCAAGGGGAGACACATATGATGGTGTCGTGTTTTAGGGATGGGTCGGTGAACCTGAGGCAGCAATGCACACAAACAATATAGGTTGTGCTGTTGGTACTTTGGTTCACCAACTCCATCTCTGAAACAAATTATGAGGCCCTAGATTTATTCTCATATGGAACTACATATATGATCCTTGAATTGTTTCTGATCTTTTAATGATTGGTATGATGCATATGTATATGAATGGATTTGATCATAAGTATTTTTAACATGTACCTGAAGATTAATTGTTTGGTTTTTTATTTATAATTACAATATTTAGGCTTGTTTTTGTACCTGACTATGTATATCCCTAAATATTATTTTGTATGATTACATTTCGATTTCTTATTGTGGCCAATGATTCAAAATTGTCCCAAAAGAGAGGCAGACACATTTGTGTCAGATTTTTTCAGGGATGAGTTAGTGAACCTGGGGCGATGTATAAGAACAATATAGGTTATGCAATTGTTATTTGGTTCACTTACGCCATCTCCGAAGAAACTTATGACGCTGCAATCTTTATTCTACATACACTCCGATGCAATTATTTGTCATTATGTTGAGATGAAATGATATATGAACCAATCAAACTATTGATGAGATGCTTTCTCTTTGATATCCACATATATACTGTCTTACATGTAAATGTTGTTAATTCTTGAGTTGTAATACAATTAAATCATATCTATGAGTTCTAAGTTATGTACTTAAAAATCAACAGGAGGATGATGATGAAGTGGACGATAGCAAGGAATCCAGGGACAACAAGAGCCGCTATGTGCTGAGGCGGTTACGGTGTGGGCTAATCCGTTTCTACCATAGGGGGAGACTGTTTTGCCCATTCTGTGGCAAAGAAATCAACGTGGACCTCGACAACATGTTCTAGCACGCGGTGGGCATTGCCAGAGGCGGAGGCTGAATCCATAGGCCGATTACCTTGGTGCGGCATGCAACCTTCGGCAAATTCCTCCGGGATTATGTCAGGACTGGCCTGTATCCCATCGACAAGTCTGTCCCTGCCTCCTGCTAATGCCCCTGCCCTGCTAGGCGTCTCTCTGTCCCGGCCTCCTGCTGCCGCCCCTGCTTTTATTTTGTTTTAGTTAATTATTACCTATGTGTGGCATGTAAGACAATATATCCATGGTGTCTCTAGTGAACCTTCTATATTAATTTAGTCCTTTATATGGAGTGCCTTCAAATTTCTAGTGTTCAATTATATTACTGATCATGCTCATGCACACTAAGAAATATTTCTAGTGCTCGATTATATTATAATTGTCAAGGAATACATCAACAAGTTAAATTGGTTGAAATTTTGTATTGAAGTAACTAAATGATCTCACATCGGCGGTGGACGTTGGCAGAAGCCGAAGGCATCAGCCGAAGACCTTGGAGCGGCATGCAGTCTTCAGAAAAATCCTTACAGTTTCAAAAACGGGTTGCCGCCGCCCAGCTCCGAATTCGCTTATAGGTCCAACATGGCAGAACTTGAGCTACCACAGAGACCTCGGCAGAGGTGGCAGAATTGGTGCGGGTGCAACCACAGCGACGGCGAGCTCGGATTCTAGAGGAGGAAAAAAGAACCGAGCATGGTTGACACGTTGACAAATCTCACCAGGAACCACTTCTCGTCCTTGCACCATGCCATGGGTGCGTCCATGGTGAGTGCAAGCTCTGAATTGGGATGGGGAGGAGAGTGGGGCCGAGCAGGTTCGTCACGTCCAAGCTCTACGCAATGGCCGCGACCACAGATTACCGCTCCGGGGAAGAAGAAGACGCGTAATGGATGCATGCGCTAACTCTGCAAGCCTACAGGGAGGAGAGCTAGGCCGAGCAGGTTCGTCCACGTCCCAGCTCCGCGCCATGGCTGCGACACCCCACAGATTTCCGCTCCGGGGAACAAGAAGACGCGAAATGGATGCAGGCGCCAATGCTGCAAGCCTAATTGACACCTAAGCGATGGGAGCAACATAACATCGACAACTGACAAGGGGGCCCAAGTTGACGGTCGTTAGTCTAATATTTTGTATTGAAACGTAAAGTTGAATTCGTGTCGAAAAAGACCCTCTGAGTATTTGGCACACCAATTGTAGTCATCGCGGCTGATTTTAGGGAACTTGGGTACCGCGTTGCCTAGGCACGCCAACTTTCGGGCCGCAAAATGATATTCTCAGAAGGGGAGCGAAGTTGGGCCATAGGGGGCCCACACCACCCCCTGGCGCAGGCTACCCTAGGTCGTGCCACCAGGTGGTGTGGCCACCCTGGTCCACTCCTGGCTCTCCCCTTTGGCGTATATTATCCCCACGAAACCGTAAGACTCAGGGAGCGACCATAAAAAGATTCTGCCACCTCTGCGGGGTGAAAAACTACCAAGAGAGAAAGAGCTCTCCGGCAGGCAGATTTCTTCCGGGGAAATTCCTTCCCGGAGAGGGGAGATCATCGCCATCAACACCACCATCAAGTTGGTCTTCATCGGGATCATCATCATCATCTCCATCACCATCTCCACAAGCACCATCATCACCACTCCATACCGCTGTAATAATTGGGTTGAATCTTGCATAGTTCTTAGGGGAAAGTTTCCCGGTGTTGATTACTTGTTGTAGTTGATGCTATTGAGTAGAACCATTGAAATTATCATTCATGTCCAAATTGTTACTTATCATTATATCATCTCTGATGTTGATCCATATGATCTCTTGTGAGTATTCGTTTAGTTCTTGAGGACATGGGAGAAGTCATGTTGTTAGTAGTGGAATTGTGTTGAGAGAGATTAAATGGTTTGATAATTAAGTTGTGGTGTTATTCTTCTAGTGGTGTCATGTGAACGTCGACTACATGACACTTCACCTTTATGGTCCTCGGGGAATCCATTGTCTATTTGGCTACTAATCGTAGGGGCTGCTGGAGTGACAGAAACCTAAACCCCCGTTAGGAAACCTTTGCACAAGGGATGTAGGATCTCAGAGTTTAAAGATGTGGTTAGGTTTTTATCTTAATTACTTTCTTGTACTTGCGGATGCTTGCAAGGGCTTTAATCACAAGTATGTATTAGTCGTAGGAAGGTAGGTACATTAGCATAGGTTCACCCACACAACACTTATCAAACTAAAGAAGATTAATCAACTATATGAAACGAAAGCACTTGACAATATTCCCATGTGTCCTCGAGAACATTTGGTCATCTTAAGTAATACAACCGGCTTATCCTTTGCAAAAGAAAGGAATGGCCCACTTGCTGCAATTATTCTTATTGTCTTTTATTTACACGTACTTTATTTATCTGCATTATCAAAAACCCCTAAAAATCCGTTTATTAAGTATTTACAGATAATTCCTACTCCAAGCCACTCGTCAACACCTTTTGCTCCTCGTTGGGTTCGACACTCTTACTTATCGAAAGTACTGCGATACACCTCCTATACTTATGGGTCATCATGGATCCATGTGGTTGTGGAAAAGAACATACATGCAATGACTCTAGTGGATCCATATCTGGTTCATGAAAAGAACACACATGCAAAGACATTGGTGGATCCATATGTGGTTTGTGAAAAGAATAGACATGCAATGACTCTAGTGGATCCTTATGTGGTTTGTGAAAAGAACACACATGCAATGACATTGGTGGATCCATGTGGTTTGTGGAAAGAACACACATGCAATGACTCTAGTTGTTCTATATGTGGTTCATGAAAAGAACACACATGCAATGACTCTAGTGTTGGTTTTGTGAAAAGAACACACATGCAATGACTCTGGTGGATCCATATGTGGTTTGTGAAAAGACACACATGCAATGACTATAGTGGATCCATGTGTTTTGTGGAAAGAACATACATCCGATGACTCTAGTGCTAGTTTCATGAAAAGAACACACATGCAATGACTCTAGCTGCGGGGCCCCAGATTAATCCTCTGAGAATCCCTGTTATGCATACAACCATGATCCCATGATCAGTTAGTCGTGAAACATAACCGACAAGTATCAAAGTAAATATTCAATACATAAATAATACATGTCATACCTTATTTGCCATTATGGCTACATCGATCAACATCAGCAGAACTTCATTAAGCGTAGAGCCCGAGCCATGCCTTAACCTACAGGCAACTGACTGGGAGAATGTCCTAGCTCGCTTAGCCGTCAACTTCATCCTCTTCTTGATATTTGACCAAGTTAATAGCCAGGGACAATGCCAATGAGTACTTTGAATGTACTCGTAAACCACCTTAAGATAACAATAATAACAAGTGGATATGCATTATGGTTGTGGTAGTAGGAGGGCTCCAAGGGAGGTTCTTTTCTGAATTAGTTTCTCTTGTAGATATAGCATCTACATATCTTTGCTGAAAACTTTTGTAAAACATTTTGGAAACCTTTTTGAAAAGTTTTGGAAACACTGGGATTGGGGTACCCATTTGTTCTCGTCTTTAGGTCGTCCCATCACCAAACTCCTTTCTCCTCCTTTCGACCATCCCATGGTCAAAACCTTTCTCCTTTACGACCATCCCATGGTCAAAACATTTCCAAGGCCATTTCTTTTCTGAAATCATTTTTGAAAACAAAACCAACACCGCTCTAAAGAAGTTTGTCCAACCCGTCCATGACCACGGACACGGCTATTGGATAGATTTACACTCTACAGAGGTTGCACACTTTACCCACACCATCTGTGTACACTACCCTAATCTACATCGATCGTGGGTCGAGTAACCGATCAAGACTCTCTAGATGCCTACTCCAATATAAGTGCCTACCCTATGAGTGTTGTTCCCCTCAACACCGGGACGTCGGGTACCGAGGACCAACCGGAGCGCTTTTTCCACTTCCCAAGTGAGCGCTTTCAATGAGGGGCTCATAGTTACGCGTGGAGGCCAGCAGACCCTTCGTTCCTTCCCTAGGTCGATGTGTAACATCCCAAAACTCTAATCCAAGTGATCAAGATCAAATCTACCCAATTTAGGGGTAACAAAAACTTTTCCATTTAAAATGATTAAGCATTCATATGTGTGTGCATTTAAATTAGGAGTTGTTTTGAATTGCCATGTTTGGGTGATGCATTGGTTGTAAAATGATTCTAAGGTGAATTAAACATCATCAACATCATCCCCAAACAAATCCCAAAGAAAAAAGAAATCAAACAGAATAAAATAAGGAAATGGTCGTTTGTGCCATTTTAACTAACTAGCCTACTTTGGCTATTCCTAGAACTGAAGTCTTAACAAAAAAATTATGGTTCTTTGCACCCCTTGCTAGTACAAGTAGTGATGTGCCAAGACCCACTTTGTTTCAGTCCAAAACTTTCAACCACTAAATTTAAATGAAAATTGAAAATTGAATGTAGTTCATATGTATAGATCCCACTTTCTCAAAAAACACTCAAATGAATTCCATTTAACAAATCCTAGATACCATAGTCTACCAAGCATCAGATCAAAGCATCCACCAAAAATCGGCTCAAAATTCCAAACTTTTTCTCATGCGGCCATTGTGTCTAACAGGTGGCAAACAGAGATCAAACTGCCTAATTAACACTGTTGCTAGTTAAGCCATTGTCCCCCATTGCACCCTCTCTACTCTCCTCTGTCCCTCCGGAGTCCAACCAAGCCACCAATGATCCTCCCCCTTACCCGCAGCATCAGTACAACGCCGCCCAAATGAGGTCATCGTTGGCCAGACCCGGGCAGCACGCCAGAGACCGCGCCGCGCCAAACCAGAGTGCCCACTAGCTCCTCCCAACCCTACCGCCGCCCATGGTCTACCCCTCGATCAACCCCAGCCCTTGGACCACTCCCTAGCATCGCCGCCCTTTCTCTCTGTGAGCTTGCCAGAGCACGATTTCTGCCAGCATGCAGGAGACCGCGCCTTGATGCCATATCGTGCACGCCGCTCCGCCTCGACCCCAGCAACCCACAAGAAACGGCCGTGCACCGCCGCACAACCCACAGTCGCCATGATCACTGTCGAGCACCGCCTCTGTCCCCTAGAGCGCGTGAAGCCCCCTGACAGTTAGGCACCGCCCCTAGCCGCGCCATTGCATCGTAGCTGATCGCCAACAGACTACCCACCATCTGCCTACCTCGCCACACTGGTATCCCCCTGTTTCACCGTCACCGACGAGCCGCGCCCATACCTTTCGGTCTCACCGTCGCGCCTATATAAGCAGGCCTACCCAGCACCATCTCTTCACACCATTCCACTCCCCTCTCTCTCCTGAATGTTTCCCCTCTCTCACCGGAGCGGCTCGAGTCGCACTTCGCCGGAATTGCACCGGAGGAGGCCGCTGGAGAGGAGTAGACGCTGCCGTCGATTCCATCCACCTCAGCCCCTGCCGCGACCTCGCTTGAGTCCGCCGTTGTTGTCCAGTTCGATCGTCCACCTCACCGCACTAGCTGGAGCCCTGGTACGTCCCTAGTAGACCCCCACCGGCTATTTAGGGCTCGCTCTCGCCGGCGACGAGTCCGTCGTCGACGACGACTGTGAGCCGTTGATCCGCGTTCTAATCGTAGCCCCCAGATCGCTTGATACTGTTTCAGGTTTTAAATGTTGCTGACAGGCGGACCCCCCTTGTCAGTCGCCCTCTACGCCCCCGAGCGTCACTTGGCCAGCCCATTAGTTTTCCCGCGCTAGCCCACAAATTCAAATAGGTGTTTTTCTATTTAGACTTAAAATCTTTTCTGCCCCTTAGTTCAAAAATCAATTCAGGAAGACTTACTGAACCAAATTGAGTGATTCAAATTTTGTTGGAAAGCTTGTGAAAAGGTCTTTCCAAGCCCATTGGATTTAATTCATTTAGAGTTAGACATATATCCTAGTAAAAATAACAAGACAGAAGCATTTGCACATTCAAACATTTTTATAAAATCAACCATAATAGATTTTGACTTGGTTCCAACTTTCAAAAATCACATTTAACCATACCTATCTGAATATGTAATAATATTAAGGTTTTCATGCAGTGACTTTTGACTAGTACCAAAATAGTGCTATATAGGCATTTCTAGTCACTTTAAATCATTAAATATTAAACTTAAACTTATTAAAATGTGATCCAACCTTTAAATCACATTCCCATATGTTAGAATATGTGGTGATGACATGTGTCCACATGATACCATATTTTAATTGGAGAATATTAAATCTTAGTTGTTTTCAATGAGTAGAAATTACTTTTCTCAAATAAAAAGAATGAGGCTAGTTAATTCAACCTTGTGATGCTTGTGAACAAAATAGATCAGCAAATGTGTGCCCTAGTGTGCTAAGTAGACTAGCTAAGTATTGTTTGCTGATTGTGTTCTCCGTACGATAGTACCGACCAACCTTATGAGGAGGAGGAGTTCTACCAAGAGGAGGAAGAAGAAAAGATCAACCACTGCACTGCACAAGGCAAGCCATCATTAACAATGCAAGCTAACCCTTGAAAGTTAGATAACCTACGCAAATGCATTAGGCATGCTTTTGTTATACCATTTTGGACTTATACCTATTCCATGTTTTAATTCCAAGCTTTACTTTTCTTTACTTTACTAAAGTCCTTTACTTGTTTGAAAGTAGCATAAAGAGTATAAAACTTTACCTATCTAGTTATATTTAGATGTCATTCTATGGCACGAGATTGAGATTAGCATCCCACCTTAGTGAACACTCTTAACTTAGTAGTTTAGAGCTAAACCCAAACTTGATTCACTTTAGATGGGAATACTTGGTGAAAACGAATTATGAAAACCTTGGAATGTTGAGTCATTATATTGAGATGATTTGACCTCTGTTGAGAAACACAAATGATTTATGATGATGAAAACGTTGAGGCATGAGCCTTAGCCCTTTTACAAAACTGATGGTTGGGTTCGGATGCGATACCATTCCAATTTTACAGTACAACCACAATCCCTGAATTGGGTAAGGCTTAGCCGGAAGTTTATATGCATTAGTATTAGTTCCCTCGTGGGAGAGGTTTGAGCTGAGGCTACCTCTCGATGTTGTCCACCTATGCAGTGCTCAAGATGACACATGGTCATGGTTGGGACGCCATGCTCATAGGAGAGGTGCTTATACTAGGGTGTGTAAAGGAAAGGTTATGTTTGATTATCTGCAAACTAAGTATGATGATTCAGGGTTATCCCTGACAGATGTATCGAATCTTGTGGTGAAAGTGTACCACCTCTTTAGAGTGTCAAACTATTCAAATAGCCCCGTCCATGGTTATGGACAGTTGGAGTGGCCATACTGTTCCATTGTCAGATGTTTTCAAAACAACTTATGAAATGAATTGTGACATGACTTGACCACAACAGAGTTGTGACTATGATGATTAAGTTCCCACTTAGGTGTTTTCAAACTTCTTTTATCTTTCTTTGTTTTACAACTCAGCTTAGGTTTCAAACTTGACTTTACAAATAAACTTAGAGCTAGCATTCTCTACATAGAACTACCTTACTTGTTAGTGATAGTTTGCGAGTACTTAAAGAGTACTCATGGCTTTTGTCCCTGGCTATTCCCGTGGCCAGACTATGAAGGAGACTACCAAGATGAAGGACAACAGGACGGCTATGATAACTAGGACTATCTCCCATTGTCAGCATTGTCTGTGACTCTGAAGATGGACCCCACCGCTACGCCATTTATTCTGCTACTTGATTGTACCAAGACTGGATCATGAGATCCTTTATTTGTGTAAGACCTTAATTATGGTTTGTAATGGATGATGTACTATGATATCCAATTTGTTATGTCTCGCAAAAATGGTAATCCTGGGATTGCGAGTTATGGCAGAACAGGCATCTAGGATTAAAAATCCGGGTGTTGACAAGTTGGTATCAGAGCCATCCTGGCCATAGGAGACCCTAGTTAGAATGGACGTCCGAACAAAAACTTAGTTTCAAAAACCAAAGTGAGTACTTATGAAAATTATTTCCTCTCTTACCCTTGGGAATTCTTTTTCTCAAAAAAATTCATGTCCCTCCAAAGTCTTACATTACTACATAAAACTTTGACACACTTGATCACTTCACTAACTTTCTCATCCTAAATTCTTATAGATGGAAGCCCAATACAACAAGTTCTACCAGTAGGGTAACAGAGGCCAGCTGATCTTCGAAATGGATTTGGATGCACTGTCTGAGTTCTTGGAGCGTCCTCATCCAGAATTCCTTGGAGCTCAACTCCCGGTTCGACCATGAGGAGACTTGCAATGGCTAGTGACTACTGATCTTCGAGGCTAGATGGATTAGTCAGGGCAATGCATGAAGCTCCAGTATCTGGGAGGATTCAGTTCTCCGTGAGAGAGAACAACTGGCTAGATGGATTATCCAGGGCAATGCATGAAGCTCTCGCAAGTCTGTGTGCCCTCAATGTCAACCTCATCCAGGGAGCCCCCTTTGTTCACTATGAAAAGCATGATTCCATGGGAATTCCGCTCGAGATGCCAAGTCACCCAATACTGAAGCGGCAAGTGGAGAACCTTGACTTCCTGCTGTACAACCGCCAGAAGGAGTTGGACAATGCAAGAGAGCTAGCCAACCACAACCTTGCTATGGCTACCTAGAAGTCCCAGACTTTCTCACTGCTAGTCAAGGATCGTTAGTCTCTTCGCCGTTAGCGCACCAAGAAGGATCGCACCATCGACCGTCTTTGCAAGAAGGTGGCCGACCTCGAAAAACCATCAAGGAGCAAGAAGCTCATATTGCCGTAAAGGAGGAAGAAGAGGAAGGTGAAGATATCCAACGGGATATTGACTCCTACCTCAGCAATGATGATGACTTTGTGGAGGAAGATGTCGTGGACTTCTACACCGACGATGATGACTCCGACTTCATCGATGATGAGTAGATGCACTAGAGCACTGTCGTAGCATGAGATGTATCAGTCCCATTGTATCGTAGATTACAGAATGGTTCTTAAAACCATTTGTTTTCCTTTGATGTTCTGGTGTGTGTGTGTTTGTATCATGTGCTTTGCTTGAATGAATGAAAATAAGTTAGTTGCAAAACCTGAGTCAAACTCAAAAGTTTTTGCTTTGAAATCAAAACCATAAACCCTAGAACTTTCCCTCATACCCCTTTATCCATCTCAATCTTCAGATGACTCGTGGAAACCTCAGAGGGAGCAACTCATCGCAGGAACCAATGCTGGAGATTATGCAAATGCTGGTTGCAGACCATGAAGCAAGCAGGGCAGAACGACAGGCCAACTTAGCAACACTACAGCAGATCGCCCAGATGGTCCAAAACAACCAAGGGCATGGAAATCAGGATCATAATCGATCCAAACTAAAAAACTTCCAGAATACCAATCCCCCAATCTTTAGTACTTCAGAGAACCCACTGGATGTTGATGACTGGTTGCAGACAATGGAGAACAACTTAGAAGTAGCTGGAGTGGATGCCAACGAGAAGATACTTTTTTCCACCCACTATCTGGCAGGAGATGCAAGAGCATGGTGGAACAGTATCCGCACAATGAACCATGGTCAAGTGATGACATGGGAAGCCTTCAAAATCAAGTTCAGTCGCACCCACGTGTCGCAGGGTGTAGTCAACCGAATGAGGGATGAATTCTGAGAATTGAAGCAAGGCAGAATGACTGTGGTGGAGTACCGTGACAGATTCTTATCCCTTGCAAGGTATGCACCTGATGAGATCAACACGGAAGCCAAGAAGAAGGAGAGATTCCTGAACGGACTACATGATGAGATGCAGACTGTCCTCGTCCACATCCGTTTTGAGGATCTCGAAGAGCTAGTTGACTCTGCCATTCAGATGGAAGGGAAGATTAACCAGACAAACGACAACCACAAACATCGTATGATGCACCAAGCTTGATCCAACAGTCACCAGAAGTACTGTCCCAACCCTTCAGTAGGATAGGCACGGAGGAACAACCGACCCCTAATGTCTCGCCCAAGCTACCCCAACCATAGCGGAGGAAATGTGAAGTCTGGAGGAAACAACAATCACTCCAGCAAAACCAGCAATTTCAACCGTGCACCTCCCAAGAGCAACAACAACAACAACAACAACACTGCACCCCGAACTGGGAGCAATGTTCTGCCCGTGGCAGCGAAAGACAAGTCTCAGATCACTTGTTTCGAGTGTGAAGTGAAGGGTCACTATTCCAATGAGTGTCCCAAGAAGATTGCCGCCACTTCCAATGTGAATGCCCCAGCTCAACAACAGCGTCTTGTTCAACCAGGAAGAAGATTTTCCCCAGGAAACCCTCACAACCGCAACGGCCGTCTCTTCCACATGAACACCGAAGAAGCCCAAGAAGCACCAGATGTAGTGCTAGGTATGTTTTCTGTCAACTCAGTTTTAGCAAGAGTGTTGTTTGATTCTGGAGCATCGCACTCATTTGTCACCGAAGAATTTGCATGCACTAGTAAGATTCACCCAACCAACTTGAAGCATGTCATGATAGTTCAAATCCCCAGTTCAACTACAAAATCTT
Organism: Avena insularis; assembly: GCA_023614405.1. Taxonomy (NCBI): domain Eukaryota; kingdom Viridiplantae; phylum Streptophyta; class Magnoliopsida; order Poales; family Poaceae; genus Avena; species Avena insularis. The sequence continues at coordinate 378,554,843 of CM042686.1, forward strand.
GAAAATTTTGCAAAGTTGTGCCTATCAGAATACATGGGATAGATTTTTATGCTAATCTAATAGTACTTGGAACCAAAGGATTGGAAGTAGTACTAGGAATGGATTGGATGTCAAAGCATAAAGGACTGATAGATTGTGCTAAGAAAGCCATCACCATGACCAGTAGTTCTGGAGTAACAGTAGAGCATATATCTAAAAACCTTACCCCGTAAATTCAAGTGCAACAAGAGTCTAGCCCTACCCACCATTGACAAGGTCAGAGTAGTGTGTGAATACCCCGACGTATTTCTAGATGAATTCCCCAGTATACCCCCGGATAGGGATATTGAGTTCAATATTGAACTAATCCCTGGAACCGGACCCATAACCCAAAGACCCTATAGCATGAACCCCTTAGAGTTAGTGGAACTGAAGAAGCAGCTGGATGCTATGCTGGCAACATGCTTGATTCAACCAAGAGCATCGCCATGGAGATCACCAGTGTTATTCGTCAACAAGAAAGATGGAGGAAACCGTGTGTGCACCGATTACAGGAAGCTGAATGACGTCACCATCAAAAACAAGTACCCTTTGCCAAAGATAGAAGATCTATTTGATCAGTTGACCGGTGCCAAGGTATTCTCAAAGATTGATCTTAGGACTGGTTATCACCAACTTAAGATTCATGCAATGGATATTCCGAAGACCGCCTTTACTACTCGCTATGGTTTATACGAGTATACGGTTATGTCTTTTGGATTAACCAATGCCCCTGCTTATTTCATGAATCTCATGAATAAGATCTTTATGAATTTCCTGGATATGTTCGTCGTTGTGTTTATCAATGATATCCTTATCTACTCCAAGTTAGAAGAAGAGGATGAGAAACATCTGAGAATAATCCTGGAAACCCTTAGAGAGCATCCGTTGTATGCCAAATTCAGCAAATGTGAGTTCTGGCTGAAAGAAGTAGGATTCCTAGGACATATTGTGTCTGCCGGAGGAGTCTCTGTTGATCCCGCCAAAATTAAAGATGTCGAAGAATGGGAAGCCCCAACCACTCAAACCCAAGTCCGTGTAGTCCTCGGATTAGCGGGATACTACCGCAAGTTCATCGAAGGATTTTCAAGCATCGCCCGACCCATGACCCAATTGTTGAAGAAGGACAAGAAGTTTGAATGGACCGACAAATGTGAAGCCAGTTTCCAGGAACTGAAGAAGAGATTTATTTCATCCCCAATATTGATCATGCCAGATATCAAGAAGCCATTCGACGTATATTGTGATGCATCCAAGATTGGTCTCGGATGTGTATTGATGCAAGAAGGCAAAGTCATCACTTATCTGTGTCGACAACTGAAGCAGCATGAGCAGAACTATAAGACCCATGATCTTGAGTTAGCAGCCGTAGTTTTGGCATTGAAGACATTGCGTCATTATCTGATGGCTAAGCGCTGTGAGATTTACTCAGATCACAAAATCTTGAAGTATATTTTCACTCGAAAGGAGCTAAATATGAGGCAAAGGAGATGGATAGAGTTAATCAAGGATTATGACCTTGACATTCACTATCACCCCGACAAAGCCAATGTGGTAGCGGATGCTCTTAGCAGATTCCCGTGCAGGCTAAACATCATGATCAAGGAGAAACAACCCAGTTTATATGAGGAGTTGGAGCAATTAAGAACTGAGCTAGTTAGCAAAGGATTTTTAGCTAGCATTGAACTTCAACCCACTATGATTAGCCAAATGAAGGAAGCCCAGAAGGGGAATGAAAGTATCGACGGAATCAAACATTGTATTGGTACAGGAAAGGTACCTGGATTCACTAAAGACGAAGAAGGAGTTCGGTGGTACAAAGGCTGTATCTGTGTGCCAGCAGACTCGGAGCTGAAGCAAGTTATCATGCAGGAAGCTCATGATACTCTTTATTCTATCCACCCTGAAGGAATGAAGATGTATCAAGATTTGAAGGAGCAATTTTGGTGGCACAAAATGAAGAGAGAAATCGGAAGCTACATCGCCAAGTGTGATATCTGTCAAAGAGTCAAAGCGGAACATCAGAGACCCGCAGGACTGTTGCAACCATTGCAGATTCCAGAATGGAAATGGGATTCTGTCAGAATGGACTTTATCACTAATTTGCATACTTCGAGTAGGGGAAATGACTCAATCTGGGTCATCGTTGATAGACTGTCCAATGTAGCTCACTTTATACCTGTCAAGACAACATACCGGAGTTTGAAGCTAGCGTAGTTGTACATTGCTAGAATTGTTAGTCTGCATGGAACCCCCAAGACCATAGTATCAGATCGAGGAACCCAATTTACCTCGAGATTTTGGCAGAAAGTCCAGGAAGGATTAGGAACCAAGCTGAACTTCAACACCGCTTATCACCCGCAAACTGATGGACAGACTGAAAGAGTCAACCAGATCTTAGAAGATATGTTGAGAGCTTGTGTGTTTGGAGTATGGATCAAAATGGGAAGACTGCCTGCCTTTCGTAGAATTATCATATAACAATAGTTATCAAGCTAGTTTGCAAATGGCACCATTTGAGTTCCTATACGGAAGAAAGTGTGGGACCCCTTTGAATTGGTCACAGGTAGGAGAGAGTAAGATTTTTGGACCTGACATTCTCCGAGAAACCGAAGAGAAGGTTCACGAGGTCCATGAGCACCTCAAGTCCACCCAATCCAGACAGAAGAGTTATGCTGACAAGAGAAGGAGAGACCTGACTTTCAATGTTGGAGATTTTGTATATTCCAAGGTTTCACCATTGAAGGGAACCCAACGTTTTAGTCTGAAAGGTAAGTTAGCCCCCTGATATATCGGACCTTTCAAGATTCTGAATCGCCTAGGAGAAGTATCTTATCAACTGGAACTGCTTGAAGAGATGTCTGCCATCCATAATATGTTCCATATCTCGTTACTTCGCAAATGCTTAGAAGTGCCGAAGAAGACCGAAGTTTTCAAGAATATCAATCACCGAGCTATTGATATCAACAAGGACCTGACGTATCATGAAGTGCCCATCCGTATCTTGGAGGAACCCTACAGAACCAACAGGACCCGGAGTATCAAGTTTCTCAAGATTCAATGGAGCAACCATACTGAAGAAGAAGCCACTTGGGAGCGAGAAGATTACATTAGGACTGAGTTCCTAGATCTCTTTAGTTCCTAGTTTTTCTTTCTTAAATCTCGAGACGAGATTTTGTTTAAGGGGGGAAGGTTCGTAACATCCCAAAACTCTAATCCAAGTGATCAAGATCAAATCTACCCAATTTAGGGGTAACAAAAACTTTTCCTTTTAAAATGATTAAGCATTCATATGTGTGCATTTAAATTAGGAGTTGTTTTGAATTGCCATGTTTGACTGATCCATTGGTTATAAAATGATTCTAAGGTGAATTAAACATCATATAGATCATCCCAAAACAAATCCCAAAGAAAAAAGAAATAAAAAAGAATAAAATAAGGAAATGGTCATTTGTGCCATTTTAACTAACTAGCCTACTTTGGCTATTCCTAGAACTCAAATCTTAACAGAAACAATTATGGTTCTTTGCACCCCTTGCTAGTACAAGTCGTGATGTGCCAAGGCCCACTTTGTTTCAGCCCAAAAACTTTCAAACACTAAATTTAAATGACAACTGAAAATTGAATGTAGTTTATATGTATAGATCCCACTTTCTCAAAAACCACTCAAATGAATTCCATTTAACAAATCCTAGCAACAACAGTCTACCAAGCATCGGATCAAAGCATCCACCAAAAATCAGCTCAAAATTCCAAACTTTTTCTCATGCGGCCATTGTGTCAAATTTCCAAACACTATTGCTAGTTAAGCCATTGTCCCCCATTGCACCCTATCTACTCTCCTCTGTCCCCCCTAAGTCCAACCAAGCCACCAACCAGCCTCCCCCTTCCCATGACACCCCAAGACAAATAGCCCAAATGAGGTCATCACTGCCAGAGACACAGAAGGCCAGAGATCACGCCGCACCAAACCAGCGTGACCACTAGCTCCGCCCAACCCTACCGCCGCCCACGGTCTACCCCTCGATCAACCCTAGCCCCTGGACCACTCCCCAGCATCGCTGCCCTTTCTCTCTATGAGCAAGCCAGAGCGCGATTGCCGCCAGCACGCAGCAGACTGCACCTTGATGCCATATCACGCACGCCGCTCCGCCTCGACCCTAGTAACCCACCAGACATGGTCGTGCACCGCTGCGCGACCCACAGTCGCCATGATCGCCGTCGAGCATCGCCTCTGTCCCCTAGAGCACGTGAAGCCCCTGACAGTTAGGCACCGCCCCTAGCCGCGCCATTTTGTCATAGCTGACCGCCAGTAGAACAACCACCGTCCGCCTACCTCGTCATGCCAGTAGCCCCCTGTTTCGCCGTCATCGACGAGCCGTGCCCACGCCTTTCGGTCTCACCGTCGCGCCTATATAAGCAGGCCTCCCCAACACCATCTCTTCACACCATTCCATGCCCCTCTCTCCCCTAAACATTTCTCCTCTCCCGCTCGAGCCGCTCAAGCCGTTGTTCGCTAGAATTGCACCGGAGGAGGCCGCTGGAGAGGAGTAGACGCTGCCGTCGATTCCGTCCACCTTAGCCCCTGCCGCGACCTCGCTTGAGTCTGCCGTCGCCGTCCAGTTCGATCGCCTGCCTCGCTGCACTAGCTGGAGCCCTGGCACGTCCCCAGTAGACCCCCACCAGCCGTTTAGGGTTCGGTCTCGCCGGTGACGAGTCCATCATCGACGACAACTGTGAGCCATTGATCCGCGTTCTAATCGTAGCGCCCAGATCGCTCGATACTGTTTCGGGTTTTAAATGTTGCTGACAGGCGAGCCCCCTTGTTAGTCGCCCTCTGTGCCACTGAGCGTCACTGGGCCGGCCCGTTAATTTTCCCACGCTAGCCCACAAATTCAAATAGGTGTCCCTTAGTGCAAAAATCAATTCAAGAAGATTTACTGAACCAAATTGAGTGATTCCAATTTTGTTGGAAAGCTTCTCAAAAGATCTATCCAAGATCGTTGGATTTCATTCATTTAGAGTTAGAGATCTCTCCTAGTAAAAATAACAAGACAGAAGAATTTGCACATTCAAACATTTTTATAAAATCAACCATAATAGATTTTGAATTGATTCCAACTCTCAAAAATCACATTTAACCATACCTATCTGAATATGTAATAATATTAAGGTTTGCATGCAGTGACTTTTGACTAGTACTAAAATAGTGTTATATAGGCATTTCTAGTCTCTTTATATCATTAAATATTAAACATAAACTTATTAAAATGTGATCCAACCTTTAAATCACATTCCCATATGTTAGAATATGTGGTGATGACATGTGTCCACATGATCCCATATTTTAATTGGAGAATATTAAATCTTAGTTATTTTCAATAAGTAGAAATTACTTTTCTCAAATAAAAAGAATGAGGCTAGTTAATTCAACCTTGTGATGCTTGTGATGATAATAGATCATCAAATGTGTGCCTTAATGTGCTAAGTAGACTAGCCAAGTATTGTTTGGTGATTGTGTACTCTCTATGTATTTATAGAAGATAGTACCGACCAAGCTTACGAGGAGGAGGAGTTCTACCAAGAGGAGGAAGAAGAAAACTTCAACCACTGCACTGCACAAGGCAATCCATCATTAACAATGCAAGCTAACCCTTGCAAGTTATATAACCTAAGCAAATGCATTAGGCATGCTTTGGTTATACAATTTTGGACTTATACCTATTCCAAGTTTAAATTCCAAGCTTTACTTTTCTTTACTTTACTAAAGTCCTTTACTTGTTTGAAGGTAGCATAAAGAGTATAAAACTTGACCTATCTAGTTATATTTAGATGTCATTCTATGGCATGAGATTGCAATTAGCATCCCACCTTAGTGAACACTCTTAAATTAGTAGTTTAGAGCTAAACCAAAACTTGATTCACTTTAGATGGGAATACTTGGTGAAAATGAATTATGAAAACCTTGGAATGATGAGTCATTCTATTGAGATGATTTGACATGTGTTGAGAAACACAAATGATTTATGATGATGAAAATGTTGAGCCCTTTTACAAAACTGATGGTTGGGTTCGGATGCGATACAATTCCAATTTTACCGTACAACCACAATACCAGAATTGGGTAAGGCTTAAGCAGAAGTTTATATGCATTAGTATTAGTTCCATCACGGGATAGGTTTGAGCTGAGGCTACCTATCGATGTTTTCCACCTATGAAGTGCCCAAGATGATAGATGGTCATGGTTGGGAGGCCATGCTCATAGGAGAGGTGCTTATCTAGGGTGTGTAAAGGAAAGGTTAAGTTTGATTATGTGCATACTAAGTATGATGATTCAGGTTATCCCTAATAGATGTATCGAATCTTGTGGTGAAAGTGTACCAACTCTGCAGAGTGTTAAACTATTGGAATAGCCGCGTCCGCGGTTATGGACAGTTGGAGTGGCCATACTGTTCCGTTGTCAAATGTTTTCAAAACAACTTATGAAATAAATTGTCACATGACTTGACCATAACAGAGTTGTGACTATGATGATTAAGTTCCCGCTTAGGTGTTTTCAAACTTCTTTTATCTTTCTTTGTTTCAGAACTCAGCTTAGGTTTCAAACTTGACTTTACAAATAAACTTAGAGTTAGCATTCTCTACTTAGAACTACCTTACTTGTTAGTGATAGTTTGCGAGTACTTAAAGAGTACTCATGGCTTTTGTCCCTGGCTATTCCCGTGGCTAGACTATGAAGGAGACTACCAACATGAAGGACAACAGGACGGCTATGATAACCAGGACTATCGCCCATCGTCAGCATTGTGTGTGACTGTGAAGATGGACCCCACCGCTACGCTATTTATTCCTCTACTTGATTGTACTAAGACTGGATCATGAGATCCTTTATTTGTGTAAGACCTTTTTTATGGTTTGTAATGGATGATGTACTGTTATATCCAATTTGTTATGTCTCGCAAAAATGGTAATTCTGGGATTGCGAGGTATTGCATAACAGGCATATGGGATTAAAAATCCGGTGTTGACTCGATGTCCCACATGGACCCTTTAGGAGAAGGCCCACCCTCCAAGGAGTTTCATCCCCTGTAGTAGTTGCGAGGCCACTTATACCAGAATAGACAAACCTCAAATCCAGCCCTGTCCCATTCCAGAGTAATGTGGTTGCACAGGGTTAAGTTGTTATAGCTAAACTGCAAAGAACCGGGTGCGTTTTCATAAACTTTTCCACCAGTTTTCCTTCAGCATTTTGTAAAACAAAAACCTTTTTTCCTTCTCAACATCTCTTGGGAGGTCCCACCTCACCAAGGTCTTATCAGAAAAACATTTGGTAAAACCTTTTTCCAGGGTCTTCACATCCTCTAGTTTTTGCTTCGGCTATAACGGGGTCTCCAAAGGGTATGGTGTAATGCACCATCTATTCTACTAGGGACAAGTATGTCTCACCAAGGGGGTTGTACTTGATAGTACAAAAGTGTAATAGTTTGAAGGAGCCAAACCACTACCATATATACATCAACATATAATAAAACAATGTAGTTCCATAAATAGTAGATAAAACATTCATAAGTAAAATAGTAGGACAAGGCTTATGAGCAAGAAGGTGGCTTGCCTGATGATCAGAAATATGGCAATATGTCCCCGGACTTCTTCTTTAGATAACCAAGAATACCAATAATAAAAAGATCTCTTCTTCTCGGCGTCAATACAAGTGCAACTATCGTCGTCACCGAGTATACATGCAAGCAAGCAAGACCACAATAAAACAAGGAATTCAAGCATCAAAACCATACACCAAGCAAATGACAATACAATAGTACAAATCATTAGTGGTGTTGAGGAAGTGGATTGGGAGGATTGGGAGCATGTCTTTGAACATTTGAAGGAAACCATATGGGTTTCATAGTCTAGACACTAGGGATGAGAGGGTTTTGGACCAAAGACTTATTCTATAAGGTACAATTGTAAAAACATGATACCAACATATAGGTATTGATAAAATGAAACCGACAAAAGTGGTTTCACTATTATATCACTTACCAAAGATTTATAGTGATTTTTAGTGAATAAGACTCTAGTTTTAGGAAATAACTCACCAAAAAAGTTCTGGAGCTCCAACAATTATTCCCTTCAATGGTTCTGTAGGGATTGATGTACTTGTTCATTGAGAGTTGGAATCATGCCAAAATAATTAACAGAATGCCCTCAGGAAATTCCCAAAGGCAGTTCTATAGACAACTTTGTCTTTTTCACTAGATTAAATCTACAGAAGTTTTTGATTTGATTCCAAGGTCACATGGTAGGCATTTATAATAACTTTCTGTAGGAATTGGATTCACTCTTTTTGGAGTTGTCCAACTCCTGGAGAGTGTTTTATTTAGTGATAATACCTCTTACAGAAGTATTTAATTCACTAAAATTTAACAAAGGGTCAATAAATCCTTATCTCCTGGTTTTGGATAGGTATTGATGGTACACTTCTCTGGGAGTTGGAATTAGGTTAATACCATCTTTGGTTTGGCCTAGGGAAATTCCACTAGGCAGATTTTCCTCGATTTTGTTATTTTTGTCACAGGCAAACTAGGAAGCAAACTAGGCTTAGGCCAACATGATATGCAAGGTATCTAGGATGGCTTTCAGTATCCAGAGGTTTCAGTCCAATTAGCCTTATAAAACTACCAGAAGGATTTTTGGAGGGTTTTAGATGCCTTCTAGGGATTAATTTAATATAGATAATCTATACATATTTTGGGCTAACCAAGGGTACTGAGTGTTAGGTAAAGCATACATGAACCTAGGAAAAAATAGATCTAGGAATTTTGTGTTGATTTCCATTTCAAAAAGAATTAAACCAAGCTGTCAAAACAGATTTCGAATAAAAAGAATAAAGCACAGCGGCTTGCTAGGCTGGGATCTGGGGCACACTGGGGGGGGAGGGAAATCGGGCCACACACATGTGACGGATTTCAAACCGCCTGCGGGCGGGGTCCGCCTGTCAGCGGGTGCGGGAGAGCGAAGGGGTATCAGCGGTGGCTCGTCGTCCTCGCTCGCACCGGCCAGGCGTCGACGGAACCCTATCTGGCGGCGGGGCGGCGTGGGGAGCTTACTAGAGGGCTCGCCGGTGATCGTGGGGTGGCGGAGACGATGCGGTCGACAACGGTGATCCCAGAGAGAGGCGACACGGCCGGTTTCCGTGTCAGGGAGGAGCTCGCGCGAGGACGCCCGAGAGCAACCTCGTCGGAGCTCGACGACGCCACCAGGGGAGCTGTTCCTGGGCAAGAAAAAGGTGGGGATTAGATGTAGGAGGAGGAGGGGATCTCAGGGCAATGACATGCAGCGAGGGAGGAGCAGAGAAGAGGGAGCTTATGTAACACCCTCGAATCGATCCTATGCAAGTTTTAGCGATTCCCGCCAAACCCGCATAGAAATGATTCAAAGATGCCCACTAGGCACTTGCGTGCGGTTGGAAGACAAAGTAATACCATTACACAATAGTCCATGATGGAACCCACAGAACAGATATATACAACACGACTCCATGAGTCAAGAATACAGATATATAATACAAAGATCTAGATCACCTTGAAAACGATACAACGTCCGAGTACAGACAAGATGCAAATGGGGCTAAGAGCCCTAAAGAATAACCAATGGCGTCCAGAACCCTGCCCAGGGCAAGCCAGAAGGGTAACCCTGCTAATGTAGTCGAACTTATACCTGTTAAAACAAAAGGGGTGCCGACAAAGGGCAAAGGAAAAAGGGAGCGGTCAAAACTGAGGCCAGTACACGACGAGGCTAGAATTCGGTGGCTCTCGCCTACATAGGTATGGTGGACTGAAGCGGCAGCGAAGCATGCACTAAACAACCTATAGAGACTCGATAGACTGTCGGCTATTATAGAGAGATAAGAAAGACCTATTCAGAATCAACCTTATGCTAACACCAATCATACCCATCCTGGTATTCCCCCTCAAGACCAAACAAGGAAGTCAAACCAAGGAACTCACACAGTTGTCAGTTTTATTCATTCCATTATAGTTGCAACACCTACTAGTCAGATATAGATAGCATGAGTCATCCTGATAGCATAAGTAGTGGGCAGTTTTAGTTAACCATTCAGTTGTAGTTGCAGTACTTACTAGTCAGATACAATTAGCATGTGACATCCCAAACCCAATAGTTGTTGGTACTTCTATTTCATTCCATTGGAGTTGCGATACTTACTAGGCAGGTATAACATGACACGATACACCACAGTTCCACCAGTTGTTGGCACTTTTATTATCCATTCCATTGTAGTGAAGCTGATTACTAGTCACATATTAAGTCAAATTTATAGCACTACTTTAGTTATGCTTGTCTATGATCGAGATACTGTGCTCCAAGTCGTCCATAACCGCGGACATGGCTTGAGAAAGATTTACCTCGGGGTGCACAAATAGCAACACACACGATCAACCTCGAAAAACCAAATCAAAACCGAGGATTTCACGACAAAGCAATCACAGGATTCATAAAATATTTCAGGGGCCACCCCACTAAGCCCATAACGAAGTTGGCTGGCTCGAGACGGACCTGTGGTTTGTGTCAATGGCTGTATTTGGGAACCCGAAAGTGTGACTGGGCTTGTCGATACCGCGAAAACATTCCATGTTCCAAAACAGTACAGGTGCTCCACGCACAATCGTAAATAAAGCAGTAAAGCATGGCATAAGTACAGGATAGTAATAAAGCCCCGAACTACTTTGTGGCCCCAAGAAATAAGAAATGAATCAAGCTCTAGCTAAGGGGGATCCATAGGTCTCCCAGATGTGGATAGTGCGAATAATCAAAGAACATGTATCAAGTACTCGGGGCCTACGGGACACAAGTGGACATGAAAAACCAAATAGCATGTATTGCCCACTGATGCCTCTTTCATTAGTTATCCCAGCAATTTAATAGTTGTATTTAAAGTCATGATACTCTCCACCGTAAAGAATATGACAACATTCCAACAACTGTGTGGTACTTCACGACACGAGATCGCTTTTGAGCAACTTACGACTCACAAGACCATCTATCTACCAAACAACAGGTAATAGGAGGTGTCCAAGGCAATATAAAGGCTGCACGGAATATATCTGGTACGGAACAGTAAAGCATCGCGACATGAATAGCAATAGATCAACTAGAGGAAATAAAGACTATAAATGCAAAATAGGTAGAAAGGGGGAGAATGCTCGCCTAGGAAACACTGCCGAAGGTACACATCCGAAGGACTTGTCGATACTCGCATCAACTCATCGGCCTAATCCGCGAAGAACCAAAGCACTAAAAGAAACACCAGATGCACTATTTAATACTACGGTAGAAGATCGGCATGATGCATGTATGATGCATGCCATGGCAAAGATGCGATGCAATTAGGCAATATTAAGCGGAACTAGGAACCCGAGAATTAATTAGGAGGTTTATGTTGTTTAGCTACCCCGCAATTTAAATGTTGTATTAACAAGGAAAAACATGGCATCGGTTCGCTACACAAATTTAAATGCGGTCGGTATAAGATTAGAATACCGCATATAGTCTCCATATTTAATTATGGGGTGAATCGGCATAATGCCCCCAACCAACAACATATGAGTGCAAGCATGTACAATTATATGCAATAGGTAGATATCATATATTATAAAAATATGGGTCTCGGAAAGGGGCATACATCAAGGTCCGAAGATCTTGGGGTTCCAAGGGTTCGACGGGGTTCGGGCTTGACGGGATCGATGTTCGAGGACTAGGGGTTCGGTCTTCTGATCCATGAAGGCGCACCCGGGGTCTCGGAAAACTTGGCATCTGTGAAGGAGGTTTCCGGGTCGAGGTTCGGATACGTGAAGGAGATCTCTAAGGTTTCCTTGTCTTCGATTGTCGATGCTTAGCTCGATTTTTGGGGGAGGCCGAGGTTCCTCTTTCTTCTTCTCTCGAGCATAACATAGCAAGGGAGGAGTAGAGGGGGCTCTAGGGAGGTAAGTGGAGGGGAGGGGAAGCAAATGAGAGGCATGAGCGTGTTGGGAGGGCCTCTGGCCTACTTATACTGAGGTGGGAGCTCAATAGGGGAAATGTCCATTTTGGACATGGAGGAGGGGGTGCTAGCAGGGGATTGGTCGAGGGAGGAGGTGGAGGGGGTGTGGTGGGTCTCTGAGTCGGACAGGGATATAGGGAGGGAGTGGTGGAGGCTGCTACTGCTTTTAAAACCAAGATCTTTGCAAGATATGCCACTCTCTCTCTCACATGCTTCAAGAGAAAAGGGCAAGGGGAGGGATTGCTACAGTGTATTTCAACCAGGGGGATGAGAGGTGTGATGTGCAAGTTTGTTTGACTAAAATGGTGTAGGTTTGGTGGGTTTTTGATTTGAGGATTAGCCTACTTGGCAATTTTGATCAAATAGGGGGTTATGAAGAAAGTCCAAAAACTTGCATTGGACAATATGAGGAAATGATACTGGGAGATAGATGAGGTTAAGGGACCTCTCTAGGAATTATTTGGGATTTTTCAGAGGATTTTAGTTCCACTTACAATTATTTATTCAAAAAGTACAGAAGTAGTTTCTAGAAGATCATTTGATAATTTTACATTGGATAAGGTTGGGTTTTGGGGAGCGATGGTCCCAAATGTGAATACACACTTAGGGGAATTTTCCCAAGATTTATTGGAAGACCGAAGTATTTAAAACAATTATTATTCCAATTCATCCATTTAAGATAATGGGCAAAAAGAAATAATAAAGCTCTTCAAAAATATTTATTTTTGAAGTGGGAAGATGGGGTATTTTATGTGGACCTTAGTTGAGCCAAAATTTGGGGAAGTGTTTTGGGAAAAACCAATCTTTCCTTTATGGAAGAAGTTTTGGAGATTTGGTCCATTAAAGAGATTAATTAGATTTGGAGCCATAATAAATATGGGGAATATTTGGTAAATCTTTATTATCAAGTTAGATGGTGTAGACAAGGTTTATCAAGCATTTTCAACCTTGGGAATTGGAAATCCAACTTGAATTAGATGGAAAAACAAGGAATTGAGGATCTAGGGTGATGTTATTTTTATACCACCAAAATCTTGTTGGATCTTGGAGCTCAGAGCTCACCTTGATACAAGGGATATATGGATAGTTAGACCATGTCATATAGGTGATCATGGAAGAATGAGTTTGGATTGGTTACCTTTGAGGTGGTCTAGGAGTGATAGCAAACTTTGTTGAAAATAAGGCTACCATACCAGATGAGTCATGATGCCTTATAAACCATGTGGTTTAAGGAGCACAAAGATCCACTTGAAACAAGTGAAGTATATGTTGATAGACCTATATGAGTATAACTCAACCATGCCAATAGTTGGTCCATAGAAGGTTGGATGATGGTATGAGCTTCTGTCAAAGTAGCTATGTTGACTAGATTTGCAGGAAAAGTTATTTTCTTGCTTGCAAAACCATCAGGAACAAGTGGGTTGGAGGATGATCTAACCAAGGCAAAGAGTGGGCCTTAGTAGTCGTTAGGATGGTTAACAAGATGGTTCAGATGCTTTTTCAAAAATGCACGAGGGTTGAGAAAGGGAGGCATTAAAAAAGGTTATGTTGGAACAGATTCCAGACTTGGCCAAATTTGGCAGATTTAGGGTTTTTGACTAGAATGTGCGTGGTGATGATTTTGATGGGTTGCAGGGTACCAGAGCATCATGATGTGGATCAGGTTGAAGAGTAGATTGAGTAGAAGGGATCCATGATTGATCTTGGTCTTCGTTGACTTGGAAACTTCTAGAATGGATCACTTCAGAATTGATCTGGTTAAGGGTTTTAGATGATCACCTGGTGGCTAGAGATTAGATCTAGATTGTATTCTTGCTTAGGGTTTGGTGATTTTAAAGTACCTTGATCCTAGTGCATGAGCACCTAGAGTAGCTCATACTACTTCTAAACAATCAAGTCAAACAGCAGATCAAGGCAATTCATCTTACAAACAATTTAACTACTACTAGGGTTACCAGCAAGCTTAGCTTGAGGTAAGGATGGGCAATTTTGAAAGGTTGGAGTTTGAATAGAGTAAGAGTCCTTGTTATTCCATCCAAGAGTAGAATTCATGGGTTTTCTACAAGGTTTTGTAAATCATAGAGGTAAGAGTAGTTGAAGATCTGTCTTGAAAACATAAGGAGATTATAGTATGTAGCTCTCCATAGTTTGATCAATAGAAGCTACTAAAATAGTTGGTTTGCAAAGGCTTCTTGGCTTAGGTTTTGAAATGCCAGAACATTTGAGAATATGGAAATTAAGCCAAGACAGTTTTAGAAAGTAGCTTTTGTCAACTGGTGTGGAGGTAAGGAGTATATCTTCTAATACACAATCATAAGCATACACACAGTCAAACAACAGGCAAACACTTCATCACTATACAAGAAAAAGTTTTTGTTCCCCCTGATTTTTGCATTCTGGACAACTAATCAGGGTTGCTCAAATTGGGATGTTACACTAGCTTTGGTACATGAAAAGAACACACATGTGTAACAACCCAAAACTTTAATCCAAGGTTATTAAGATCCAAATCATCAAAATTAGGGTTAACAAAAACTTTTCCAATTGAAATTATTAAAGCATTCATGGGTATGTGCATTTAAATTAGGAGTTGATTTGAATTCCCATGGTTCTATGATCCATTGATTGTAAAATGATTCTTAGGTGAAATAAACATCATCTAAATCATTCCTAAACATTTCCCAAAGAAAAACAACTCAAAATGAATAAATGAAGTGAATGGTCATTTTTGCCAAATTAACTATCATACCTACTTTGGCTATTCCCAGTACTCAAAACCTAACAGAAACAATTGTGGATATTTGCACCCCTTGCTAGTACACATACTGAGGTACCAAGGCCCACTTTGTGATCTTCCAAAAACATTCAAATACTAATTTTAATTGACATTTGAAAATTGAATCTATTTCATATAGGAAGATCCCACTATTTCAAAAACCACTCAAACAAGCTCAATTTTCAAAACCCAAGCACCCACAGAGTCTCAAGTTTAGTACTAGCACATCCACCAAAAATCTTTTCAAAATTCTAAAATAAGTTTCTTTTGGCCATTTTCACAAACACCTTGTGGACAGATTTCAAACCAAAAACCAAATTCACTATTTGAATAGTGTTCTGTCCAAACTGGTCTCCCATTTGTCCTCAAAACCCTCCCATTGTCTCCCTATGATCTAACCATACCATTTAAACCCCCTCCCCTACCCCCTAGTGGCCATGCCAAGCCATGCCGAGCACATGCTCGCCGACCAACTTGGTCACCGCCACGACAGACCACCTCCCCCTCTCTCGCCATGTCTAGCAACTAGCCAGGACCTCACCGCCACCCTTTGTCCCCTCCCCGAGCCAGGCCAGAGCATGGACCAGCGAGGAACCACCACACCTAGTGCGACCGTGCCATATCGAGCATGCACCAGACCGCCTCTCCCGACACGCGTGCGCAAGACGCCGCTCGACCGCAGCCCGCGCCCACCATGTCGCCGTGACCCAGGGAGCACGCCGGACATGCCCGTTCGCCCCCTAATGCACCACAACCATTGCTCGCCGTGGACACCGCTGTCTCTGCCGCTTAGAGCGCCATCTTCACCCGACCGCATACCACCGCCCCTAAGCCCGCATTAAATCCCTAGAGCACCGCCAGGAGACCGCGCGTCGACCGTCGCTCGCAGCCACACCGCTAGCAGCCCATAGCCATGTCGCCACCATCGCCTGGCCATGCCGCGTTATCCCGTCGTCGAGCCTATAAAAGGAGGGCACCCCCAGCCTCATTTTGCACACCACTCACCTCCCCTCACCTCACTTACCGTCCCACACCTCTAGCCGGAGCAAGGCGAGCAGCAGTTCGCCGGAATTGCACTGGAGCAGGCCGCCTCTGGAGCAGAAGGGCGTCATTGATTGAGACCACCCCTAGAGCTGCCTCGACCATCCCTGAGCTCGCCGTCGACCACCAGCCCGTTTGCCCGCCTCGCTGTCGTTGTTGGAGCCCTGGTACGCCCCCTATGCACCCCCACCGAGCCGTTAGGGTTAGAGCTTGCCGGCGATTGGTCCGTCGTCGACGATGATCCCCAACAGTTGATCCTCGTTCTAATCCAACGCCCCACTTTGCCCCGTACCGCTTCGCGTGTTATGAGCCACTAACTGGTGGACCCCCCGTGTCAGCTGAGCCCCGCGCTGTGGAGTGACACTGGGCCGGCCCATTAGCGTTCCCGCGCAACCCAGTTAGTTTGAATTAGGATTTTTTTAGTTTAAACTTAGTTCTGTCCCCTAGTTTAAAAATCAATTCAGAGAGATTTACAAATCCAAATGGAGTGAATCCAATTTTGTTGGAAAGATACTGAAAATATCTACTCAATCCCATTGGATTTAATTCAATTAGAGTTAGAAATATCTCCTAGTAAAAATAACAAACAGAAGCATTTGCACCTTACCACATTTTTATTCACATTTTTATAGAGTTTGAGTTGATTCTAACTCTCAAAAATCACATTTCATCATACATATCTGAATATGTAATAATATTAAGGTTTACATGCAGTGACTTTGGACTAGTACCAAAATAATGCTATATAGGCATTTCTAGTCACTTTAAATCATTAAATAATAAACTTAAACCAAAGTAATTATGATCCAACCCTTAAATCACATTCCCACATGTTAGAATATGTGGTGATGTCATATTTTAAGTGGTGAATATTAAATCTTAGTTAATTTTCAATGAGTAGAAATTAGTTTTCTAAAATAAAAGGAATGAAACTATTGAAATCAACTTGTGATGCTTGTGATGATAATAGATCATCAAATGTATGCCTTAGAGTGCTAATTAGACTAGTAAGTATTGTTTGGTGATTGTGTACTCCGTATGTATTTATAGACGATAGTACCGACCAAGCTTTCGAGGAGGAGTTCTACCAAGAAGAAGAAGAAAAATTCAACCACTGCACCAACCAAGGCAAGCCACCATTAACAATGCAAGCTAACACTTGCAAGTATAATGCTTAGCAAGCTAGGATTAAACTAGTTGGTCTAGCACAAATGCTTTAGGCATGCTTGAGTTATACCACTTTGACTCGTACTTACTCCAAGTATTATTTTCAAGCTTTACTTCCTTTACTTTACCCAAAGTTCTTTACTTGTTTTAAAGGTATCATAAAGAGTATAAAACTTGGCCTATTTAGAACCCTTTAGATGTCATTCTATGGCATGTGATTGATCCCATCATTCCCACCTTAGTGAACACTCTTAACTTAGTAGTTTAGAGTAGAGAAAAACTTGAGTCACTTTAGATGGGAGCACTTGGTGAAAATGAATTATGAAAACCTTGGAATGATGAGTCATTCTATTGAGATGTTTTGACATGTGTTGAGAAACACAAATGGTTTATGATGGTGAAAATGTTGAGGCATGAGTCTTAACCCTTTTACAAAACTGATGGTTGGATTGGGATGCGATACCATTCCAAATTTACCGTACAACCACAATACTTGAATTGGGTAAGGCTTAGCCAGAAATTTATATGCATTAGTATTAGTTCCCTCGCGGGAGAGGTCTGAGCTGAGGCTACATCTCAATGTTGTCCACCTATGCAGTGCCCAAGATGACTGATGGTCATGGTTGGGAGGCCATGCTCATAGGAGAGGTGCTTATACTAGGGTGTGTAAAGGGAAGGTTATGTTTGATTATCTATGTAGTAAGTATGATGATTCAGGGTTACCCCTAACAGATGTATCGAATCTTGTGGTGAAAGTGTACCACCTCTGCAGAGTGTCAAACTATTCGAATAGCCGCGTCCGAGGTTATGGACAGTTGGAATGGCCATACTGTTTCGTTGTCAAATGTTTTCAAAAACAACTTATGAAATGAATGATGAATCTTGACTTGACGACAACAGGGTTGTGTGTATGACAATAGCTTCCCAACTTAAGTGATTATAGAACTTTATTCTATCTTTCTTTGCTTCAGAACTCAGCTTAGGTTTCAAACATAACTTTATAGTTAAACTTAGAGTTAGCACTTTAACTTAGAACTATATTACATGTTAGTGGTAGTTGCGAGTACTTAAAGAGTACTCATGGCTTTTGTCCCTAGCTATTCCCATGGCCAGACTATGAAGGAGACTACCAAGATGATGGCCAGTAGGACGGCTATGATAACTAGGACTATCTTCCTTCGTCAGCATTGCCTGTGCCAATGAAGATGGACCCAACCGCTACGCTTATCTTTTATTTCTGCTGCTTGTTGTATTAAGACTGGATCATGAGATCCTTATTTGTGTAAGACCTTATGTATGGTTTGTAATGGATGATGTACTGTGATATACAATCCTTTATGTCTCGCAAAAATGGTAATCCTGTATTCCAAGGTATGGCATAACGGGCATCTGGGATTAAATATCCGGTTGTTGACAACATGCAATGACTCTAGTGCTGGTTTTGTGGAAAGAACGCACATGCAATGACTCTAGTGGATCCATATGTGGCTAATGAAAAGAACACACATGCAATGCCATGGGTGGATCCATGCGGTTTGTGGAAAGAACACACATGTAATGACTCTAGTGGATCCATATGTGGTTCATGAAAAGAACAAACATGCAATGACTATAGCTGTTCCATATCTGGTTTGTGGAAAGAACACACATGCAATGACTATAGCTATTCCATATGTGGTTTGTGAAAAGAACACACATGCAATGACTCTAGTGCTGGTTTTAGGATAAGAACACACATGCAATGACTCTAGTGGGTCCATATGTGGTTTATGGAAAGAACACACATGCAATGACATTGGTTGATCCATATGTGGTTTGTGAAAAGAACATACATGCAATTACATTGGTTGATCCATGTGTTTGATGAAAAGAACATACATGCAATGACTCTGGTGGATGTGTGGTTCATGAACATAACACACATGCAATGACTTAGGTGGATATATGTGGTTTGTGAAAAAAAACACATGCAATGATTGTAGTTGATCCATGTGTTTTATGAAAATAACATACATGCAATGACTCTGGTGGATCCATATGTGGTTCATGGAAACAACACAAATGCAATGACTCTAGTGTTGGTTTTGTGAAAAGAACACACATGCAATGACTCTGGTGGATCCATATATGGTTTGTGAAAAGAACACACATGCAATGACTATAGTGGATCCATGTGGTTTGTGGAAAGAACATACATGCAATGACTCTAGGGCTAGTTTCATTTAAAGAACACAAATACAATGACTCTAGCTGTGGTTCATGAAGAGAACACACATGCAATGACTCTAGTGCTGGTTTTGTGGAAAAAACACACATGAATGATTCTAGTGGATACATATGTGGCTCATGAAAATAACACACATGCAATGACATTGGTGGATCCATGTGGTTTGTGGAAATAACACACATGCAATTACTCTAGTGGATCCATATCTGGTTCATGAAAAGAACACACATGCAATGACATTGGTGGATCCATTTGGTTTGTGGAAAGACCGGACATGCAATGACTATAGTTGTTCCATATGTGGTTTGTGGAAAGAACACACATGCAATGACTATAGCTGTTCCATATGTGGTTCGTGAAAAGAACATACATGCAATGACTCTAGTACTGGTTTTAGGATAAGAACACACATGCAATGACTCTAGTGGGACCATATGTGGTTTGTGGAAAGAACACACATGCAATGACTCTAGTTGATCCATATGTGGTTTGTGAAAAGAATATACATGCAATGACATTGGTTGATCCATGTGTTTTATGGAAAGAACATACACGCAATGACTCTGGTGGATCCATATGTGGTTCATGAAAAGAACACACATGTAATGACTCTAGTGGATAAATATGTGGTTTGTGAAAAGAACACACATGCAATGACTCTAGTTGATCCATGTGTTTTATGAAAAGAACATACATGCAATGACTCTGGTGGATCCATATGTGGTTGGTGAAAAGAACACACATGCAATGAGTCTAGAGCTCGTTTTGTGAAAAGAACACACATGTAGTGACTCTAGTGGATCCATATGTGGTTTTTGAAATGAACAAACATGCAATGACTCTGGTGGAACCATATGTGGTTTGTGAAAAGATAACACATGCAATGACTCTAGTGCTGGTTTTAGGATAAGAACACACATGCAATGACTCTAGTGGATCCATATGTGGTTTGTGGAAAGAACACAAATGCAATGACATTGGTTGATCCATATGTGGTTTGTGAAAAGAACATACATGCAATGACATTGGTTGATCCATGTGTTTTATGACAAGAACATACATGCAATGACTCTGGTGGATCCACATGTGGTTCAGGAAAAGAACACACATGCAATGACTATGGTGGATACATTTGTGGTTTGTGAAAAGAAAACACATGCAATGACTCTAGTTGATCCATGTGTTTTACGAAAAGAACATACATGCAATGACTCTGGTGGATCCATATGTGGTTCATGAAAAGAAAACACATGCAATGACTCTGGTGGATACATATGTGGTTTGTGAAAAGAACACACATGCAGTGACTTAGGTGGATATATGTGGTTTGTGAAAAGAACACACATGCAATGATTGTAGTTGATCCATGTGTTTTATGAAAAGAACATACATGCAATGACTCTGGTGGATCCATGTGTGGTGCATGAAAACAAGACACATGCAATGACTCTAGTGCTGGTTTTGTGAAAAGAACACACATGCAATGAGTCTGGTGGATCCATATGTGGTTTGTGAAAAGACACACATGCAATGACTATAGTGGATCCATGTGGTTTCTGGAAAAGAACATACATCCAATGACTCTAGTGCTAGTTTGATGAAAAGAACACAAATGCAATGACTCTAGTGCTGGTTTTGTGGAAGGAACGTGCATGCAATGACTCTAGTGGATCCATATGTGGCTTATGAAAAGAACACACATGAAATGACATTGGTGGATCCATGTGGTTTGTGGAAAGAACACACATGCAATGACTCTAGTGGATCCATATGTGGTTCATGAAAAGAACAGACATTCAATGACTATAGTTGTTCCATAAGTGGTTTGTAGAAAGAACACACATGCAATGACTCTAGTGGATCCATATGTGGTTCATGAAAAGAACAGACATGCAATGACTATAGTTGTTCCATAAGTGGTTTGTGGAAATAACAAACATGCAATGACTCTGGTGGATACATATGTGGTGTGTGAAAAGAAAACACATGCAATGACTCTAGTTGATCCATTTGTTTTATGAAAAGAACATACATGCAATGACTCTGGTGGATACATATGTGGGTTGTGAAAAGAAAACAGATGAAATGACTCTAGTTGATCCATGTGTTTTATGAAAAGAACATACATGCAATGACACTTGTGGGTCTATATGTGGTTTTTCAAAAGAACACACATGCAATGACTCTAGTGCTGGTTTTGTGAAAAGAACACACATGCAATGACTCTGGTGGATCCATATGTGGTTTGTGAAAATAACACGCATGAAATGACTCTGGTGGATCTATATCTGGTTTGTGAAAAGAACACACATGCAATGACTCTAGTGTTGGTTTTAGGATAAGAACACACATGCAATGACTGTAGTGGGTCCATATGTGGTTTGTGGAAAGAACACACATGCAATGACATGGGTTGATCCATATGTGATTTGTGAAAAGAACATACATGCAAAGACATTGGTTGATCCATGTGTTTTATGACAAGAACATACATGCGATGACTCTAGTGGATCCATATGTGGTTCATGAAAAGAGCACACATGCAATGACTTTGATGGATACATATGTGGTTTGTGAAAAGAACACACATGCAATGACTCTAGTTGATCCATGTGTTTTATGAAAAGAACATACATGCAATGACTCGTGTATCCATATGTGGTTCCTGAAAAGAACACACATGCAATGACTCTAGTGCTGGTTTAGTGAAAAGAACACACATGCAATGACACTGGTGGATCCATACGTGGTTTGTGAAAAGAAACACATGCAATGACTATAGTGGATCTATGTGGTTTGTGGAAATAACATACACTCAATGACTCTGGTGCTAGTTTCATGAAAATAACACACATGCAATGACTCTAGCTCTGGTTCATGAAAATAACACACATGCAATGACTCTAGTGATGGTTTTGTTGAAAGACACACATGCAATGACTCTAGTGGATCCATATGTGGCTCACGAAAATAACGCACATGCAATGAAATTGGTGGATCCATGTGGTTTGTGGAAAGAACACACATGCAATGACTCTAGTGGATCCATATGTGGTTCATGAAAAGAACATACATGCAATGACTATAGTTGTTCCATATGTGGTTTGTGGCAAGAACACACATGCAATGACTATAGAAGTTCCATATGTGGTTTGTGAAATGAAGACACATGCAATGCCTCTGGTGGATCCATATGTGGTTTGTGAAAAGCACACAGATGCAATTACTCTAGTGCTGGTTTTAGGATAAGAACACACACGCAATGACTCTAGTGGGTCCATATGTGGTTTGTTGGAAAGAACACACATGCAATGACAATGGTTGATCCATATGTGGATTGTGAAAAGAACATACATGCAATGATATTGGTTAATCCATGTGTTTTATGAAAATAGCATACATGCAATGACTCTTGTGAATCCATATGTGGTTCATGGAAAGAACACACATGCAATGACTCTAGTGGATACAAATGTGGTTTGTGAAAAGAACACACATGCAATGACTCTAGTTGATCCATGTGTTTTATGAAAAGAACATTCATGCAATGACTCTGGTGGATCCATATGTGGTTCATGAAAAGAACACACGTGCAATGACTCTAGTGCTGGTTTTGGGAAAAGAACACACATGCAATGACTCTGGTGGATCCATATGTGGTCTGTGAAAAGAACAAACATGCAATGACTATAGTGCATCCATGTTGTTTACGGAAAGAACATACATGCAATGACTCTAGTGCTAGTTTGATGAAAAGAACACAAATGCAATGACTCTAGATGTGGTTCATGAAAATAACACACATGCAATGACTCTAGTGCTGGTTTTTTGGAAAGAACACACATGTAATAACTCTAGTGGATCCATATGTGTCTCATGAAAATAACACACATGCAATGACATTGGTGGATCCATGTGGTTTGTGGAAAGAACACACATGCAATGACTCTAGTGGATCCATATGTGGTTCATGAAAAGAACACATGCAATGCCATTGGTGGATCCATGTGGTTTGTGGAAAGACCAGACATGCAATGACTATAGAAGTTCCATATGTGGTTTGTGAAATGAAGACACATGCAATGCCTCTGGTGGATCCATACGTGGTTTGTGAAAAGCACACAGATGCAATTACTTTAGTGCTGGTTTTAGGATAAGAACACACATGCAATGACTCTAGTGGGTCCATATGTGGTTTGTTGGAAAGAACACACATGCAATGACAATGGTTGATCCATATGTGGATTGTGAAAAGAACATACATGCAATGATATTGGTTAATCCATGTGTTTTATGAAAAGAACATACATGCAATGACTCTTGTGAATCCATATGTGGTTCATGGAAAGAACACACATGCAATGACTCTAGTGGATACAAATGTGGTTTGTGAAAAGAACACACATGCAATGACTCTAGTTGATCCATGTGTTTTATGAAAAGAACATTCATGCAATGACTCTGGTGGATCCATATGTGGTTCATGAAAAGAACACACGTGTAATGACTTTAGTGCTGGTTTTGGGAAAAGAACACACATGCAATGACTCTGGTGGATCCATATGTGGTCTGTGAAAAGAACAAACATGCAATGACTATAGTGCATCCATGTTGTTTACGGAAAGAACATACATGCAATGACTCTAGTGCTAGTTTGATGAAAAGAACACAAATGCAATGACTCTAGATGTGGTTCATGAAAATAACACACATGCAATGACTCTAGTGCTGGTTTTTTGGAAAGAACACACATGTAATAACTCTAGTGGATCCATATGTGTCTCATGAAAAGGACACACATGCAATGACATTGGTGGATCCATGTGGTTTGTGGAAAGAACACACATGCAATGACTCTAGTGGATCCATATGTGGTTCATGAAAAGAACACATGCAATGCGATTGGTGGATCCATGTGGTTTGTGGAAAGACCAGACATGCAATGACTATAGCTGTTCCATATGTGGTTTGTGCAAAGAACACACATGCAAGACTATAGCTGTTCCATATGTGGTTTGTGAAAAGAACATGCATGCAATGACTCTGGTGGATCAATATGTGGTTTGTGAAAAGAACACAGATGAAAATGACTCTAGTGCTGGTTTTAGGATAAGAACAGACATGCAATGACTCTACTGGGTCCATATGTGGTTTGTGGAAAGAACACACATGCAATGACATTGGTCGATCCATATGTGGTTTGTGAAAAGAACATACATGCCATGCCATTGGTTGATCCATGTGTTTTATGAAAAGAACATGCATGCAATTACTCTGGTGGATCCATATGTGGTTCATGAAAAAGAACACACATGCAATGACTCTAGTTGATCCATGTGTTTTATGAAAAGAACATTCATGCAATGACTCTGGTGGATCTATATGTGGTTCATGAAAAGAACACACGTGCAATGACTCTAGTGCTGGTTTTGGGAAAAGAACACAAATGCAATGACTCTGGTGGATCCATATGTGGTCTGTGAAAAGAACAAACATGCAATGACTATAGTGCATCCATGTTGTGTATGGAAAGAACATACATGCAATGACTCTAGTGCTAGTTTGATGAAAAGAACACAAATGCAATGACTCTAGATGTGGTTCATGAAAATTACACACATGCAATGACTCTAGTGCTGTTTTTTTTGGAAAGAACACACATGTAATAACTCTAGTGGATCCATATGTGGCTCATGAAAAGAACACACATGCAATGACATTGGTGGATCCATGTGGTTTGTGGAAAGAACACACATGCAATGACTCTAGTGGATCCATATGTGGTTCATGAAAAGAACACATGCAATGCGATTGGTGGATCCATGTGGTTTGTGGAAAGACCAGACATGCAATGACTATAGCTGTTCCATATGTGGTTTGTGCAAAGAACACACATGCAAGACTATAGCTGTTCCATATGTGGTTTGTGAAAAGAACATGCATGCAATGACTCTGGTGGATCAATATGTGGTTTGTGAAAAGAACACAGATGAAAATGACTCTAGTGCTGGTTTTAGGATAAGAACAGACATGCAATGACTCTATTGGGTCCATTTGTGGTTTGTGGAAGGAACACACATGCAATGACATTGGTCGATCCATATGTGGTTTGTGAAAAGAACATACATGCCATGACATTGGTTGATCCATGTGTTTTATGAAAAGAACATGCATGCAATGACTCTGGTGGATCCATATGTGGTTCATGAAAAAGAACACACATGCAATGACTCTGGTGGATACATATGTGGTTTGTGAAAAGAACGCACATGCAATGACTCTAGTTGATCCATGTGTTTTATGAAAAGAACATACATGCAATGACTCTGGTGGATCCATATGTGGTTCATGGAAAGAACACACATGTAATGACTCGAGTGCTGGTTTTGTGAAAAGAACACACATGCAATGACTCTGGTGGATCCATATGTGGTTTGTGAAAATAACACACATGCAATGACTATAGTGGATCCATGTCGTTTGTGGAAAGAACATACATGAATTGACTATATCTAGTTTCATGAAAAGAACACACATGCAAAGATTCTAGCTGTGGTTCATTAAAAGAACACACATCCAATGACTCTAGTGCTGGTTTTGTGGAAAGAACACACATGCAATGACTCTGGTGCTGGTTTTGTCGAAAGAACACACATGCAATGACTCTAGTAGATCCATATGTGGCTCATGAAAATAACACACATGCAATGACATTGGTGGATCCATGTGATTTGTGGAAAGAACACACATGCAATGAATCTAGTGGATCCATATCAGTTTCATGAAAAGAACAGACATGCAATGACTATAGTTGTTCCATATGTGGTTTGTGGAAAGAACACACATGCAATGACTATAGCAGTTCCATATATGGTTTGTGAAAAGAACACACATGCAATGACTCTGGTGGATCCATATGTGGGTTGTGAAAAGCACACAGATGCAATTACTCTAGTGCTTGTATTGGGATAAGATCACACATGCAATGACTCTAGTGGGTCCATATGTGCTTCATGGAAAGAACAAACATGCAGTGACACTGGTTGATCCATATGTGGTTTGTGAAAGAACATACATGCAATGACATTGGTTGATCCATGTGTTTTATGAAAAGAACATACATGCAATGACTCTGGTGGATCCATATGTGGTTCATGGAAAGAACAAACATGGAATGACTCCGGTGGATACATATTTGGTTTGTAAAAATAACACACAGGCAATGACTCTAGTTGATCCATGTATTTTATGAAAAGAACATTCATGCAATGACTCTGGTGGATCCATATGTGGTTCATGAAAAGAACACACGTGCAATGACTCTAGTGCTGGTTTTGGGAAAAGAACACACATGCAATGACTCCGGTGGATCCATATCTGGTTTGTGAAAAGAACACACATGCAATGACTATAGTGCATCCATGTTGTTTATGGAAAGAACATACATACAATGACTCGAGTGCAAGTTTCATGAAAATAACACACATGCAATGACTCTAGATGTGGTTCATGAAAATAACACACATGCAATGACTCTAGTGCTGTTTTGTGGAAAGAACACACATGCAATAACTCTTGTGGATCCATATGTGGCTCATGAATAGAACACACATGCAATAACATTGGTGGATCCATGTGGTTTGTGGAAAAACACACATGCAATGACTCTAGTGGATCCATATGTGGTTCATGAAAAGAACACATGCAATGAAATTGGTGGATCCATGTGGTTTGTGGAAAGACCAGACATGCAATGACTATAGTTGTTCCATATGTGGTTTGTGGAAAGAACACACATGCAAGACTATAGCTGTTCCATATGTGGTTTGTGAAAAGAACATGCATGCAATGACTCTGGTGGATCAATATGTGGTTTGTGAAAAGAACACACATGAAAATGACTCTAGTGATGGTTTTAGGATAAGAACACACATGCAATGACTCTACTGGGTCCATTTGTGGTTTGTGGAAAGAACACACATGCAATGACATTGGTGGATCCATATGTGGTTTGTGAAAAGAACATACATGCCATGACATTGGTTGATCCACGTGTTTTATGAAAAGAACATACATGCAATGACTCTGGTGGACACATATGTGGTTCATGAAAAGAACACACATGCAATGGCTCTGGTGGATACATATGTGGTTTGTGAAAAGAACGCACATGCAATGACTCTAGATGATCCATGTGTTTTATGAAAAGAACATACATGCAATGACTCTGGTGGATCCATATCTGGTTCATGGAAAGAACACACATGTAATGACTCTAGTGCTAGTTTTGTGAAAAGAACACACATGCAATGACTCTGGTGGATCCATATGTGGTTTGTGAAAATAACACACATGCAATGACTATAGTGGATCCATGTGGTTTGTGGAAATAACATACATGAAATGACTCTATATCTAGTTTCATGAAAAGAACACACATGCAAAGACTCCAGCTGTGGTTCATTAAAAGAACACACATGCAATGACTCTAGTGCTGGTTTTGTGGAAAGAACACACATGCAATGACTTTGGTGCTGGTTTTGTCGAAAGAACACACTTGCAATGACATTGGTGGATCCATATGTGGCTCATGAAAATAACACGCATGCAATGACATTGGTGGATCTATGTGATTTGTGGAAAGAACACACATGCAATGAATCTAGTGGATCCATATCTAGTTCATGAAAAGAACTGACATGCAATGACTATAGTTGTTCCATATGTGGTTTGAGGAAAGAACACACATGCAATGACTATAGCAGTTCCATTTGTGGTTTGTGAAAAGAATACACATGCAATGACTCTGGTGGATCCATATGTGGTTTGTGAAAAGCACACGGATGCAATTACTCTAGTGCTGGTTTTAGGATAAGAACACACACGCAATGACTCTAGTGGGTCCATATGTGGTTTGTGGAAAGAACACACATGCAATGACACTGGTTGATTCATATGTGGTTTGTGAAAAGAACATACATGCAATGACATTGGTTGATCCATGTGTTTTATGAAAAGAACATACATGCAATGACTCTGGTGGATCCATATGTGGTTCATGGAAAGAACACACATGCATTGACTCTGGTGGATACATATGTGGTTTGTGAAAAGAACACACATGCAATGACTCTAGATGATCCATGTGTTTTATGAAAAGAACATACATGCAATGACTCTGGTGGATCCATATCTGGTTCATGGAAAGAACACACATGTAATGACTCTAGTGCTAGTTTTGTGAAAAGAACACACATGCAATGACTCTGGTGGATCCATATGTGGTTTGTGAAAATAACACACATGCAATGACTATAGTGGATCCATGTGGTTTGTGGAAAGAACATACATGAAATGACTCTATATCTAGTTTCATGAAAAGAACACACATGCAAAGACTCCAGCTGTGGTTCATTAAAAGAACACACATGCAATGACTCTAGTGCTGGTTTTGTGGAAAGAACACACATGCAATGACTTTGGTGCTGGTTTTGTCGAAAGAACACACTTGCAATGACATTGGTGGATCCATATGTGGCTCATGAAAATAACACGCATGCAATGACATTGGTGGATCTATGTGATTTGTGGAAAGAACACACATGCAATGAATCTAGTGGATCCATATCTAGTTCATGAAAAGAACTGACATGCAATGACTATAGTTGTTCCATATGTGGTTTGAGGAAAGAACACACATGCAATGACTATAGCAGTTCCATTTGTGGTTTGTGAAAAGAATACACATGCAATGACTCTGGTGGATCCATATGTGGTTTGTGAAAAGCACACGGATGCAATTACTCTAGTGCTGGTTTTAGGATAAGAATACACACGCAATGACTCTAGTGGGTCCATATGTGGTTTGTGGAAAGAACACACATGCAATGACACTGGTTGATTCATATGTGGTTTGTGAAAAGAACATACATGCAATGACATTGGTTGATCCATGTGTTTTATGAAAAGAACATACATGCAATGACTCTGGTGGATCCATATGTGGTTCATGGAAAGAACACACATGCATTGACTCTGGTGGATACATATGTGGTTTGTGAAAAGAACACACATGCAATGACTCTAGTTGATCCATGTGTTTTATGAAAAGAACATACATGCAATGACTCTGGTGGATACATATGTGCTTCATGAAAATAACACACGTGCAATGACTCTAGTGCTGGTTTTGTGAGAAGAACACACATGCAATGACTCTGGAGGATTCATATGTGGTTTGTGAAAAGAACACACATGCTATGACTCTAGTTGATCCATGTGTTTTATGAAAAGAACATACATGCAATGACTCTAGTGCAAGTTTCATGAAAATACTACACATGCAATGACTGCAGATGTGGTTCATGAAAATAACACACATGCAATTACTCTAGTACTGGTTTTGTGGAAAGAACACACATGCAATAACACTAGTGGATCCAAATGTGGCTCATGAAAAGAACACACATGCAATGACATTGGTGGATCCATGTGGTTTGTCGAAAGAACACACATGCAATGACTCTAGTGGATCCATATGTAGTTCATGAAAAGAACAAATGCAATGACATTGGTGGATCCATGTGGTTTGTGGAAAGACCAGACATGCAATGACTATAGCTGTTCCATATGTGGTTTGTGGAAAGAACAAACATGAAACGACTATAGGTGTTCCATATGTGGTTTGTGAAAAGAACACGCATGCAATGACTCTGGTGGATCCATATGTGGTTTGTGAAAAGAATCCACATGAAAAAGACTCTAGTGCTGGTTTTAGGATAAGAACACACATGCAATGACTCTACTGGGTCCATATGTGGTTTGTGGAAAGAACACACATGCAATGACATTGATTGATCCATATGTGGTTTGTGAAAAGAACATACATGCAATGACATTGGTTGATCCATGTGTTTTATGAAAAGAACATACATGCAATGACTCTGTTGGATCCATATGTGGTTAATGAAAATAACACACATGAAATGACTCTGGTGGATACATTTGTGGTTTGTGAAAAGAATGCATATGCAATGACTCTAGCTGATCCATGTGTTTTATGAAAAGAACATACATGCAATGTATCTGGTGGATCCATATGTGGTTCATGAAAAGAACACACATGTAATGACTCTAGTGCTGGTTTTGTGAAAAGACCACACATGCAATGACTCTGGTGGATCCATATGTGGTTTGTGAAAATAACACACATGCAATGACTATAGTGGATCCATGTGGTTTGTGGAAAGAACATACGTGAAATGACTCTATTGCTAGTTTCATGAAAAGAACACACATCCAAAACCTCTAGCTGTGGTTCATGAAAAGAACACACATGTAATGACTCTAGTGCTAGTTTTGTGAAAAGAACACACATGCAATGACTCTCGTGGATCCATATGTGGGTCATGAAGAGAACACATATGCAGTGACATTGGTGGATCCATGTGGTTTATGGAAAGAACACACATGAAATGACTCTAGTGGATCCATATGTGGTTCACGAAAAGTACACACATGCAATGGCATTGGTGGATCCGTGTGGTCAGTGGAAAGAACACAGATGCAATGACTCTAGTGGTTCATGAAAAGAACACACATGCAATGACATTGGTGGATCCATGTGGTTTGTGGAAAGAACATACATGCAATGACTATAGTTGTTCCATATGTGGTTTGTGAAAAGAACACACATGCAATGACTCTGGTGGATCCATATGTGGTTTGTGAAAATAACACACATGCAATAACATTGGTGGATCCATGTGATTTGTGGAAAGAACACACATGCAATGAATCTAGTGGATCCATAGCTCGTTCAAGAAAAGAACAGACATGCAATGACTATAGCTGTTCCATATGTGGTTTGTGGAAAGAACACACATGCAATGACTATAGCAGTTCCATATGTGGTTTGTGAAAAGAACACACATGCAATGACTCTGGTGGATCCATATGTGGTCTGTGAAAAGCACACAGATGCAATTACTCTACTGCTAGTTTTAGGATAAGAACACAGATGCAATGACTCTAGTGGGTCCATATGTAGTTTGTGGAAAGAACACACATGCAATGACACTAGTTGATCCATATGTGGTTTGTGAAAAGAACATACATGCAATGACATTGGTTGATCCATGTGTTTTATGAAAAGAACATACATTCAATGACTCTGGTGGATCCATATGTGGTTCTTGGAAAGAACACACATGCAATGACTCTGGTGGATACATATGTGGTTTGTGAACAGAACACACATGCAATGACTCTAGTTGATCCATGTGTTTTATGAAAAGAACATACATGCACTGACTCTGGTGGATCCATATGTGGTTCATGAAAATAACACACATGCAATGACTCTAGTGCTGGTTTTGTGAAAAGAACACACATGCAATGACTCTGGTGGATCCATATGTGGTTTGTGAAAAGAACACACATGCTATGACTCTAGTTGATCCATGTGTTTTATGAAAAGAACATACAAGCAATGACTCTAGTGCAAGTTTCATGAAAATAACACACATGCAATGACTCTAGATGTGGTTCATGAAAATAACACACATGCAATGACTCTAGTGCTAGTTTTGTGGAAAGAACACACATGCAATAACTCTAGTGGATCAAAATGTGGCTCATCAAAACAACACACATGCAATGACATTGGTGGAACAATGTGGTTTGTCGAAAGAACACACATGAAATGACTCTAGTGGATCCAAATGTGGTTCATCAAAAGAACAAATGCAATGACATTGGTGGATCCATGTGGTTTGTGGAAAGACAAAACATGCAATGACTATAGTTTTTCCATATGTGGTTTGTGGAAAGAACACACATGCAACGACTATAGCTGTTCCATATGTGGTTTGTGAAAAGAACACACATGCAATGACTCTGGTGGATCCATATGTGGTTTGTGAAAAGAACACACATGAAACTGACTCTAGTGCTGGTTTTAGGATAAGAACACACATGTATTGACTCTACTGGGTCCATATGTGGTTTGTGGAAAGAACACACATGCAATGACATTGATTGATCCATATGTGATTTGTGAAAAGAACATACATGCAATGACATTGGTTGATCCATGTGTTTTACGAAAAGAACATGCATGCAATGACTCTGGTGGATCCATATGTGGTTCATGAAAATAACACACATACAATGACTCTGCTGGATACATATGTGGTTTGTGAAAAGAATGCACATGCAATGACTCTAGCTGATCCATGTGTTTTATGAAAAGATCATACATGCAATGACTCTGGTGGATCCATATGTGGTTCATGAAAAGAACACACATGTAATGACTCTAGTGCTGGTTTAGTGAAAAGAACACACATGCAATGACTCTGGTGGATCCATATGTGGTTTGTGAAAATAACACACATGCAATGACTATACTGGATCCATGTGGTTTGTGAAGAGAACATACATGAAATGACTCAATTGCTAGTTTAATGAAAAGAACACACATGCAATGACTCTAGTGCTGGTTTTGTGGAAAGAACACACATGCAATGACTCTCGTGGATCCACGTGTGGGTCATGAAAAGAACACACACGCAATGACATTGGTGGATCCATGTGGTTTGTGGAAAGAACACACATGAAATGACTCTAGTGGAACCATATATGGTTCATGAAAAGTACACACATGCAATGACATTGGTGGATCCATGTGGTCTGTGGAAAGAACACACATGCAATGACTCTAGTGGATCCATATGTGGTTCATGAAAAGAACACACATGCAATGACATTGGTGGATCCATGTGGTTTGTGGAAAGCACATACATGCAATGAATATAGTTGTTCCATATGTGGTTTGTGAAAAGAACACACATGCAATGACTCTGGTGGATCCATATGTGGTTTGTGAAAATAACACACATGCAATGACTCTAGTGCTTAGGGCGAACACAAGGAAAATAATCAGTGGGGGAACAAATATTGAATGGGGGCCTTTCTATTGCTACTTCAAAAATTCTCTGCATTAGGTCCCCACTAAGCTCTTCTTGGGTCCGCCCCTGCTAGTGCTGGTTTTATGATAAGAACAAACATGGAATGACTCTAGTGGGTCCATATGTGGTTTGTGGAAAGAACACACATGCAATGACATTGGTTGATCCATATGTGGTTTGTGAAAAGAACATACATGCAATGGCATTGGTTGATCCATGTGTTTTATGACAAGAACATACATGCAATGACTCTGGTGGATCCATATGTGGTTCAGGAAAAGAGCACACATGCAATGACTCTGGTGGATACATATGTGGTTTGTGAAAAGAACACACGTGCAATGAATCTAGTTGATCCATGTGTTTTATGAAAAGAACATACATGCAATAACTCTGGTGGATCCATATGTGGTTCATGAAAAGAACACCCATGCAATGACTCTAGTGTTGGTTTTGTGAAAAGAACACACATGCAATGACTCTGGTGGATCCATATGTTGTTTGTGAAAAGAGGCACATGCAAAGACTACAATGGATCCATGTGGTTTATGGAAATAACATACATGCAATGACTCTAGTGCTAGTTTCATGAAAATAACACACATGCAATGACTCTAGCTTTGGTTCATGAAAAGAACACACACGCAATGACTCTAGTGCTGGTTTTGTCGAAAGAAGACACATGCAATGACTCTAGTGGATCCATATGTGGCTCATGAAAAGAACACACATGCAATGACATTGGTGGATCCATGTGGTTTGTGGAAAGAACACACATGCAATGACTCTAGTGGATCCATATGTGGTTCATGAAAAGAACAGGCATGCAATGACTATAGTTTTTCCATATGTGGTTTGTGGAAAGAACACACATGCAATGACTATAGCTGTTCCATATGTGTTTTGTGAAAAGAACACACATGCAATGACTCTAGTGGATCCACATGTCGTTTGTGAAAATAACACAGATGCAATTACTCTAGTGCTGGTTTTAGGATAAGAACACACATGCAATGACTCTAGTGGGTCCTGATACGTTGCAAACATATCTATAATTTTGGATGTTCTATGCTTGTTTTGTATCTACTTTCTTATGTTTTGTTCACACTTTGAGGTATTTTTATACATTTTCTGGAACTAACCTATTAACAAGATGCCACAGTGCCAGTTGTCTGTTTTCTGCTGTTCTTGGTTTTAGAAAGTCAGAAAATGAATATTCTCGGAATTGGACGGGACAAAAGCCAAAGTCAATATTTTATCGGAATACACATGGAGTCCGAAGGAGAGACGAAGGGGGCCATAGGGTGGCCACACCACCCCTTGGCGCGGGCAGCCCTAGGCCGTGCCAGGGCATGGGGTGGGTCCCCTGGCCCACCATCGACCTTGCCCCTTCGCCTATCAGATGTCCCTGGTGAAAAAACTCTAAATCCAGAAGCCTCCAGCCACGAAAAGTTCCGCAGCGCCGCCGCCACCGAAGAGGAGATTCGGGGGACAGAAAGTCTCTATTCTGGCACCCTACCGGGACGGGGAAGTGCCCCCCGAGCCATCTCCATCGATCTCCACCATCATCTCCATCGTCGTTGCTGATTCCCATGATGATGAGGGAGTAGTTCTCTCTCGAGGCTAAGGGTTCTACCGGTAGCTATGTGTTCATCTCTCTCTCTATGCATGATCATATAGATCTACTTTGCTACTCAAGTGCTTTAATAGATCTCTGCTCTCCCCATGTGTGTGAAAGTGACAGCGTGCACACCATGGTGGCACTTAGGCTAGAGATTACAATTACTTATTATGAGTTATATTTGGAGTTGGATGTCTCTATGAAATTGTGGTGTTTGTTGGAACCATCTAAAGCTCAAGGTGACAGTGTGGGGTTATCTAGATGGGGAAAGCGGACTTTGAGGAGTGCTGTTATAGCCCTACCATGGATTAGAGTGTCCAACCAGAGAGTAGTTCAGAGTAGTATCATAAAGAGAAGATATTTATATGAGAGTGTTCACTAGTGAAAGTATGATCCCTTGGCCTTGTTTCTAAGCATGGAAACATCCTTTACAATCAGTTCTGTTACATGTTTGCTTGCTGCCATCTTTATTTCAGTTTACCTTTAGTCTCTTCCATGCCATCAACGCATTTTCTAGCACCGTTGTCTTATATCCATACCACTTGTATTTTACTCTCTCTTCGCCGAACAAGTGCACCTATACACCTAACAAGTGTATTGGGTGTGTTGGGGACAAAAGAGACTTCTTGTATCTTAATTGCAGGGTTGCTTGAGAGGGGATACCTTTGACCACTTCCTCCCTAAGTTTGATAAACCTTGGGTGATCCACTTAACGGAAACTTGCTGATGTTCTACAAATCTCTACACTTGGAGGACCAACAACTGTCTACAATAATAGAAGTGTGTAGACATCAGGTCCATATGTGGTTTGTGGAAAGAACACACATGCAATGACATTGGTTGATCCATATGTGGTTTGTGAAAATAACATACATGCAATGGCATTGGTTGATCCATGTGTTTTATCAAAAGAACATACATGCAATGACTCTGGTGGATCCATATGTGGTTCATGAAAAGAACACACATGCAATGACTCTGGTGGATACATATGTGGTTTGTCAAAAGAACAAACATGCAATGACTCTAGTTGATCCATGTGTTTTATGAAAAGAACATACATGCAATGACTCTGGTGGATCCATATGTGGTTCATGAAAAGAACACACATGCAATTACTCTAGTGTTGGTTTTGTGAAAACAACACACAACAATGACTCTGGTGGATCCATATGTGGTTTGTGAAAAGAACACACATGCACTGACTATGGTGGATCCATGTGGTTTGTGGAAAGAACATACATGCAATGACTCTATTGCTAGTTTCATGAAAAGAACACACATGCAAATACTCTAGCTGTGGTTCATTAAAAGAACACACATGCAATGATTCTAGTGCTGGTTTTGTGGAAAGAACACACATGCAATGACTCTAGTGGATCCATATGTGGCTAATGAAAAGAACACACATGCAATGACAATGGTGGATCCATGTGGTTTGTGGAAAGAACACGCATGCAATGACTCTAGTGGATCCATATATGGTTCATGAAAAGAACACACATGTAATGACATTGGTGGATCCATGTGGTTTGTGGAAAGAACACACATGCAATGACTCTAGTGGATCAATATGTGGTTCATGAAAAGAACACACATGCAATGACATTGGTGGATCCATGTGGTTTGTGGAAAGAACATACATGCAATGACTATAGTTGTTCCATATATGGTTTGTGAAATGAACACACATGCAATGACTCTAGTGGATCCATATGTGGTTTGTGAAAAGAACACACATGAAATGACTCTAGCTGTTCCATATGTGGTTTGTGAAAAGAAAACACATACAATGACTCTGGTGGATCCATATGTGGTTTGTGAAAAGAACACAGATGCAATTACTCTAGTGCTGGTTTTAGGATAAGAAGACACATTCAATAACTCTGGTGGGTCCATATGTGGCTTGTGGAAAGAACACACATGCAGTGACATTAGTTGATCCATATGTGGTTTGTGAAAAGAACATAAATGCAATGACATTGGTTGATCCAAGTGTTTTATGAAAAGAACATACATGCAATGACTCTGGTGGATCCATATGTGGTTCATGGAAAGAACACACATGCAATAACTATGGTGATTACATATGTGGTCTGTGAAAATAACACACATCCAATGACTCTAGTTGATCCATGTGTTTTATGAAAAGAACATCCATGCAATGGCATTGGTTGATCCATCTGTTTTAGGACAAGAACATACATGCAATAACTCTGGTGGATCGATATGTGGTTCATGCAAAGAGCATACATGCAATGACTCTGGTGGATACATATGTGGTTTGTGAAAAGAACACACATGCAATGAATCTAGTTGATCCATGTGTTGTTTGAAAAGAACACACATGCAATGACTCTAGTGCTGGTTTTGTGAAAAGAACACACATGCAATGACTCTAGTGGATCCATATGTGGTTTCTGAAAAGAACACACCTGCAATGACTATA
The DNA here is from genome assembly GCA_023614405.1 of Avena insularis. Lineage (NCBI taxonomy): Eukaryota > Viridiplantae > Streptophyta > Magnoliopsida > Poales > Poaceae > Avena > Avena insularis. The sequence continues at coordinate 378,592,170 of CM042686.1, forward strand.
GCGGATCCATGTGGTTTATGGAAAGAACATACATGCAATGACACTAGTGCAAGTTTCATGAAAAGAAAACACATGCAATGACTCTAGATGTGGTTCATGAAAAGAACACACATGCAATGACTCTAGTGCTGGTTTTGTGGAAAGAACACACATGCAATGACTCTAGTGGATCCACATGTGGCTCATGAAAAGAACACACATGCAATGACATTGGTGAATCCATGTGGTTTGTGGAAAGAACACACATGCAATGACTCTAGTGGATCCAAATGTGGTTCATGAAAAGAACACATGCAATGACATTGCTGGATCCATGTGGTTTGTGGAAAGACTAGACATGGAATGAGTATAGTTGTACCATATGTGGTTTGTGGAAACAACACACATGCAACGACTATAGTTGTTCCATATGTGGTTTTCAAAAAGAACACACATGCAATGACTCTAGTGGATCCATATGTGGTTTGTGAATAGAACACACATGAAAATGACTCTAGTGCTGGTTTTGGGATAAGAAGACACATGCAATCACTCAAGTGGGTCCATATGTGGTTTCTAGAAAGAACACACATGCAATGACATTGGCTGATCGATATGTGGTTTGCGAAACGAACATACATGCAATGGCATTGGTTGATCCATGTGTTTTATGAAAAGAACATACATGCAATGAGTTGGGTGGATCCATATGTGGTTCATGAAAAGAACACACATGCAATGAGTCTGGTGGATACATATGTGGTTGTGAAAAGAACACACATGCACTGACTCTAGTTGATCCATGTGTTTTATTAAAAGAACATACATGCAATAAATCTAGTGGAACCATATGGGGTTCATGAAAAGAACACACATGCAATGACTCTAGTGTTGGTTTTGTGAAAAGAACACACATGCAATGACTCTGGTGGATCCATATGTGGTTTGTGAAAAGAACACACATGCAATGATTATAGTGGATCCATGTGGTTTGTGGAAAGAACATACATGCAATGACTCTATTGCTATTTTCATGAAAAGAACACACATGCAAAGACTCTACTTTTGGTTCATTAAAAGAACACATATGCAATGACTCTAGTGTTGGTTTTGTGGAAAGAACACACATGCAACGACTCTAGTGGATCCATATGTGGCTCATAAAAATAACACACATGCAATGACAATGGTGGATACATGTGGTTTGTGGAAAGAAAACGCATGCAATGACTCTAGTGGATCCATATGTGGTTCATGAAAAGAACACATGCAATGACATTAGTGGATCCATGTGGTTTGTGGGAAGACTAGACATGCAATAACTATAGCTTTTCCATATGTGGTTTGTGGAAAGAACACACATGCAACAACTATAGTTGTTCCATATCTGGTTTGTGAAAAGAGCACATATGCAATGACTCTAGTGGATCCATATGTGGTTTGTTAAAAGAACACACATGAAAATGACTCTAGCGTGCTGGTTTTCGGATAAGAACACATATGCAATGACTCTAGTGGGTCCATATGTGGTTTGTGGAAAGAACACACATGCAATGACATTGGTTGATCCATATGTTGTTTTTGAAAATAACATACATGTAATTACATTGGTTGATCCATGTGTTTTATGAAAAGAACATACATGCAATGACTCTGGTGGATCCATATGTGGTTCATGAAAAGAACACACATGCAATGACTCCGGTGGATACGTATGTGGTTTGTGAAAAGACCACACATGCAATGACTCTAGTTGATCCATGTGTTTTATAAAAAGAACATACATGCAATGAATCTGGTGGATCCATATGTCGTTCATGAAAAGAACACACATGCAATGACTCTAGTGCTGGTTTTGTGAAAAGAACACACATGCAATGACTCTGGTGGATCCATATGTGGTTTTGGAAAAGAACACACATGCAATTACTATAGTGGATCCACGTGGTTTGTGGAAAGAACATACATGCAATGACTCTATTGCTAGTTTCCTAAAAACAACACACATGTAAAGACTCTAGATGTGGTTCATTAAAAGAACACACGTGCAATGACTCTAGTGTTGGTTTTGTGGAAAGAACACACATGCGATGACTCTCTTGGATCCATATGTGGGTCATGAAAATAACACACATGCAATGACATTGGTGGATACATGTGATTTGTGGAAAGAACACACATGCAATGACTCCAGTGGATCCATATGTAGTTCATGAAAAGAACACACATGCAATTACATTGGTGGATCCATGTGATTTGTGGAAAGAACATACATTAAATGACTATAATTGTTCCATATGTGGTTTGTGAAAAGAACACACATGCAATGACTCTAGTGCAGCACAAATATTAATTCGGGGCCTTTCTATTGCTACTTCAAAAATTCTTTGCAATATCCTTCAAAATTTAAAAGGATTTGCCAAATTTGAGTGGGGGCCTAGGCCCCCACTAAGATCTTCTTGGGTCCGCCCCTACTAGTTCTGGTTTTAGGATAAGAACACACATGCAATGACTCTAGTGGGTCCATATGTGGTTTGTGGAAAGAACACATGTAATGACATTGGTTGATCCTTATGTGGTTTGTGAAAAGAACATACATGCAATGACATGGGTTGTTCCATGTGTCTTATGAAAAGAACATACATGCAATGACTTTGGTGGATCCACATGTGGTTCATGAAAAGAACACACATGCAATGACTCTGGTGGATACATATGTGGTTTGTGAAAAGAAAGCACATGAAATGACTCTATTTGATCCATGTGTTTTATGAAAAGAACATACATGTAATGACTCTGGTGGATCCATATGTGGTTCATGAAAAGCACACACATGCAATGACTCTAGTGCTGGTTTTGTGAAAAGAACACACATGCAATGACTCTGGTGGATCCATATGTGGTTTGTGAAAAGAACAGACATGCAATGACTATACTGGATCCATGTGGTTTGTGGAAAGAACATACATGCAATGACTCTAGTGCTAATTTCATGAAAAGAACACACACGCAAAGACTCTATCTGTGGTTTAGGAAATAGCACACATGCAATGCCTCTAGTGCTGGTTTTGCAGAAAGAGCACATATGCAATGACTCCACTGGGTCCATATCTGGCTCATGAAAAGAACACACATGCAATGACAATGGTGGATCCATGTGGTTTGTGGAAAGAACACACATGCACTGACTCTAGTGGATCCATATGTGGCTCATGAAAAGAACATACATGCAATGACTATAGCTGTTCCATATGTTTTTTGTGGAAACACCACACATGTAATGACTATAGCTGTCCCATATGTGGTTTGTGGAAAGAACACACATGCAATGACTCTGGTGGATCTATATGTGGTTCGTGAAAAGAACACACATGCAATGACTCTACTGCTGGTTTTAGGATAAGAACACACATGCAATGACTCTAGTGGGTCTATATGTATTTTGTGGAAAGAACACACATGCAGTGACATTGGTTGAGCCATATGTGGTTTCTGAAAAGAACATACATGCAATCACATTGGTTGATCGATGTGTTTTATGAAAAGAACATACATGCAATGACTCTGGTGGATCGATATGTCGTTCATGAATAGAACACACATGCAATGACTCTAGTTGATCCATGTGTTTTATGAAAAGAACATTTATGCAATGACTCTGGTGGGTCCATATGTGGTTCATGACAAGAACACACATGCAATGACTCTAGTGCTGGTTTTGCGAAAAGAACACACATGCAATGACTCTGGTGGATCCATATGTGTTTTGCGAAAAGAACACATATGCAATGACTATAGTGGATCCATGTGGTTTGTGGAAAGAACATACATGCAATGAATCTAGTGCAAATTTAATGAAAAGAACACACATGCAAAGACTCTAGCTGTGGTTCATGAAAAGAACACACATGCAATGACTCTAGTGTTGGTTTTGTGGAAAGAACAGACATGCAATGACTCTAGTGGATCCATATGTGGCTCGTGAAAAGAACACACATGCAATGACATTGGTGGATCCATGTGGTTTAGGGAAAGAACACACATGCAATGATTCTAGTGGATCCATATGTAGTTCATGAAAATAACACACATGCAATGACATTGGTGGATCCATGTGGTTTGTGGAAAGACCAGACATGCAATGATAATAGGTGTTCCATACATGGTTTGTGGAAAGAACACACATGCAATGGCTATAGCTGTTCCATATGTGATTTGTGAAAAGAACACACATGCAATGACTCTGGTCGATCCATATGTGGTTTGTCAAAAGAACACACATGCAATCGCTCTAGTGCTGCTTTTAGGATAAGAATACACATGTAATGACTCTAGTGCGTCCATATGTGGCTTGTGGAAAGAACACACATGCAATGACATTGGTTGATCCATATGTGGTTTGTGAAAAGAACATACATGCAATGACATTGGTTGATCCATGTGTTTTATGAAAAGAACATACATGCAATGACTCTGGTGGATCCATATGTGGTTCATGAAAAGAACACACATGGAATGACTCCGGTGGATACATATGTGGTTTGTGAGAAGAACACACATGCAATGACTCTAGTTGATCCATGTGTTTTATGAAAAGAACATACATGCAATGACTCTGGTGGATCCATATGTGGTTCATGAAAAGAACACACATACAATGAATCTAGTGATGGTTTTGTGAAAAGAACACACATTCAATGACTCTGGTGGATCCCTATGTGGTTTGTCAAAAGAACACACATGCAATGACTATAGTGGATACATGTGGTTTGTGGAAAGAACATACATGCAATGACTCTATTTCTAGTTTCATGAAAACAACACACATGCAAAGACTCCAGCTGTGGTTCATGAAAAGAACACACATGCAATGACTATAGTGCTGGTTTTGTGGACAGAACACACATGCAATGACTCTAGTAGATCCATATGTGGCTCATGAAAATAACACACATGCAATGACATTGGTGGATCCATGTGGTTTGTGGAAAGAACACAAAAGCAATGACTCTAGTGGATCCATATGTGGTTCATGAAAAGAACACACATGCTATGACATTGGTGGATCCATGTGGTTTGTGGAAAGAACATACATGCAATGACTATAGTTGTTCCATATGTGGTTTGTGAAAATAACACACATGCAATGACTGTAGTGGATCCATTTGTGGTTTGTGAAAAGAACACACATGCAATGACTCTAGTGCTGGTTTCAGGATAAGAACACAAATGCAATGACTCTAGTTGGTCCATATGTGGTTTGTGGAAAGAACACACATGCAATGACATTGATTGATCCATACATGGCAAAACGAGGAGTTGCTCAGGGCAAACCCGGAGAGAGCTGGGGCCTCATTCGGCGGTGGGTAACCCGGAGAAATTCGCTGGAGTCACATCGTCTCCTCAGGGTGGTCCTAGGAGAGAAGAGGTCGTAACTTCGGCTAGGAGGAATATGCAGATAGTCCCATATGACCCGGCAAGGGCAGGGAGAGGAAAAGAAGTGCAAAGAAATGAGGATCGAAGGAGTGTGAGCCAAGGTGAAGCTGGCCGAGGTAACCGCGACCAAGGCAATGCCGGTCAAGGGAATGCTGTAAACAGCAATGTCGGACAGCATAATTCGGTAGGTGCGGGACAACCACAGCAGCGGAACATACCAAGGCAAGAGCAAAGTGTCGGCCGACGTATGCAACAGAAAGGTGCTCCACGAGAGCAAGACCGATATAATGATGGTGATTCGGAAATGGTGAATGCAGGATACCCAAGGCCGGACTATCATGTGATAGGGTCATGATTGGGAAGCAGGGATCTGATGCCTGATGATGCGAGATTAAAACTGGATCGGCTGTATAGGTTAGAGTAGATTGAATGTCAAGGTCCCCCGGGTCCTGCATGTTTTGGACCCCGGATCATGAAGGAACCTCCGGTACCTAACTTCCAGTTACCTAGAGGCACAAAGACGTATGGCGGCAACACTAAGCCAGAGGATTGGTTGATTAACTATGCAACTGCTATAAAAATTGCCACATGCAACTTGAGATGGGCTATGAGATATGTACCCTAGATGTTGGAGGGGCCAGCGAGGGTATGGCTAAACAATTTGCCACCCGGAAGTATTAACTGTTGGATCAATTTGGAGGAGATGTTTGTTAGCAATTTCTCAAGTACGTATCAGAGGCCGAATAGGCCACAGACCCTAGCAATGTGCAAGCAGAGACCGAATGAGACGGACCAGGAGTTCTTAACCTGGTGGTGTACCATGCGAAACTCATGTGAGGGTGTGATTGAATCACAAGCCATAGCATGGTTTGCGCAAGGGTGCAGATATGCAAGCATGTTGTGGCAAAGATTGCAAAGGGATATGCCAACTACATTGGCAGAGACAATCCGGATTGCTGATTCGTATGCTTTGGGTGATCTGACTCAACCCAGGCTCGTGTCAAACGAATAAAATGAGGAGTACTACCAAAGAGATTGAGCCGGGTCATCCCGGAGGAATAACTACCAGGGTAAAAGAAGAGATGAGCCGGATTACGGCGATTCGCATAACAAGTTCTTCTTTGTGAATCAAGATCAACCCGGAGAAGGGGGTAATCAACGTCAGAAAACTGGAGGGCAACAATGGACACCAAGAAACGATGGCAAGAAAACTTGGATGCCAGAGAAAAAGAAACAATGGCAGGAAAAGTAGGACCGTCCGAGGTATACTTATGAGTAATTGCTGGATCAGCCGTGTAAATTTCACACGCCAAATCCGAGTAACCCAGCGGGTCATACAACAAGGCAGTGTGAGTGGATGCGTAAGATAGAACAAGGTGGTTCGGGGAATGCTCAGGCACCTCGGAATGATTAACCTCGGCAGGAGTTACCCCGGAAACAATTGCTCTCCGGAGCGAACACGCAACAGCTGATGTTGCCTCCCCCTGTGCCGAGGTATGACAACCATGAGAGAAGGGATGCAGTGCATCAGGTGGAGAACTAGAACCCATAGGATCAGAGGTACCCCGGAAACAAAGGGAGGAATGAGTACAGGGAACACCATCAGAGTTACTGTGTGTTTACCACAGAGGAAACAGACAGAAAGAGCCTGTAGCGCCGACATATGGAGGTCAATGCAGTAATGCCGGCCGTGACGAGGTATATGCCTTGGTCGGATCAGGAGATTACCTGGAGCATCAAAGATCATCCGAAGCTCATGCCAAGTCCTGGTTCGTATGCACTGGTGTTGGATCAAACATTCATTGGGCCTAACATCAATTTGAGGTTCTCAAAAGTGCTGATCGATAGTGGCAGTAGCATGAACATCATGTATGTGGCCACGATGCGCAAGTTGGGTATCTCGGAGAACATGCTCCAAGCTACAAGGACTACTTTCCATGGCATTGTGCCAGGCATTTCTTGTGAGCCCATAGGCAAGGTCTGGGTTGACGTATTGTTCAGCACAAGAGATAACTGCCGGACTGAGAATTTGGAGTTGGAGTTGTAAATTTGGAGAGCACATATCACGCGTTGCTCGGGAGGCCAACTCTGAACAAATTCATGGCAAGTTGTCATATCAGTTACTTGAAGATGAAGTTGCCTAGGCCAAATGGTGTAATTACCATAGCTGGGGATTTCCGACGTTCTATTGAGTGTGCATCCGCTGGGTCAAACCTGGCCGAGTCACTCGTGATTGCACAAGAAAAGAGAAAAATCCAAGAGGTGGCGTTATTGGATCAGTCCGCACAACAGTATATGCCGGCGTTGAGTAACCCGCATAGTAGTGTCTCATTCCAAGCGACAAAGGATACCAACAAAGTGCCTGTTGATGATATGTTCCCTGAGCGCAGTGTAACAATTGGTGTCGGGTTAAATGACAAATAGGAAAGCGAGCTCGTCAATCCGTGAGAATCGGGATATTTTTGCTTGGTCCACACAGGACTTGCAAGGTGTTCCGAGGGAGTTGGCCGAGCACTCTTTGAATGTGAGACCCGAAGCAAAACCGGTGAAGCAACCTCTGCGCCGCTTCGCCGAAGACAGGAGAAAGGTCATAGGAGATGAGATAGCTCGGTTGTTGGCTGCTGGATTTATCATGGAAGTGCTTTACCCGGATTGGCTATCTAATCCGGTCCTGGTGGAGAAGAAGAAGGATGATCCGAATGTTGCAGTGGTTTGGCGTATGTGTATCGATTACACGAACCTGAATAAGGCGTGTTCAAAAGATCCATTCCCACTGCCAAGGATAGACCAAGTCATAGATTCCACTGCTGGGTGTGAGTTGTTGTCGTTCATTGATGCATATTCTGGTTTCCACCAGATACCTCCGAACCCAAGTGATCAAATAAAGACTGCGTTTATCACCCCGTATGGGGCTTATTCCTATCGCACCATGCCTTTTGGTTTACGTAATGCAGGGGCAACGTACCAAAGATGTATGCAAAAATGTTTGCATGACCAAATTGGTCAAAATGTGCAGGTGTATGTGGATGATGTTGTGATAAAGAACAAGGAAAGCAAAATGCTCCTTGACGATATCAGGCAGACATTTGTGAACCTAAGGAGGTTCTGGATGAAGCTTAACACGGAAAAATGCACCTTCGGTGTCCCGGCTGGAAAATTACTCGGATTTCTTGTCTCCAGCCGAGGTATCAAAGTCAGCCCAACTAAAATCCGGGCCATAAAGCGAATGGAACTGCCGAAGTGTCTTAACGATGTCCAGAAGTTCACTGGTTGCCTGGCATCCTTAAGTCGGTTTGTATGTCGGTTAGGAGAAAAGGCATTGCCTCTCTATCAACTCATGAAAAAGTCGGACAAGTTCATTTGGACGCCACAGGCCAATGAGGCCTTTATCCAACTAAACAAGACGTTAGCCACTGCACCAGTGTTAGCCTCTCCACTATCAAAGGACCCAATGTTGCTCTATATAGCCGCAACCCACCGAGTTGTAAGTGTAGTAATTGTGGTAGAGCGCGACGAAGAGGGTAAATCAGTGCAAGGGCCAGTGTATTACCTGAGCGAGGTATTATCAACCTCAAAACAGAACTATCCTCACTATCAGAAGGTGGCATATGGTGTGTATATGACATCTAAGAAGCTGAAGCACTATTTCGAAGAGCACCCAATCGAGGTAATATGTGAAGCTCCCATATCCGAGATAATGAGCAACAAAGATGCAAGTGGTAGGATTGCAAAATGGGCAATTGAGTTGGCTCCTTATGCGCCACAATATGACAAAAGAGAAGCAATCAAATCTCAAGCTGTGGTGGACTTTTTTGTGGATTGGCCGAGGTGCAATATGAGCCACCATTGCCAGATCTGGACTACTGGAAAATGCACTTTGACGGGTCAAAAATAAAAACCGGGTTAGGTTCCGGAGTTGTGCTTACCTCGCCAAAGAAGGACCAGCTGAAATATGTTGCAGAATACGAGGCACTTGTACATGGGCTCAAAGTGGCGAAGGAGGTTGGAATACGTCAGATCCAATGCTTCGGCAACTCGGATCTCGTAGTCCAGCAAGTCTCCGGACAATGGGATGCATTGGATGCAAACATGGCACTATACAGATTTCATGTGCAGAAGATATCTGGCTACTTTGAGGGATGCGAGTTTCACCATATACCTCGGATGGAGAATGAGGCTGCCGACGTATTGTCGAATCTCGGATCAACCCGACAAGTAATTCCATCGGGCGTAGCATTGGAGAACCTCACAAAACCATCTATCAGGCCATCCCCATAGTCCGACTCAATTTTTATCCCGGCAAATCTGGAATCAGAGGCTGTGCCCATGGACATTGATGTGGGGAGTGGTTCACGAAACCCGGGGACTGCCTCGGCTACCCCGGGGACTGCTTCGCAAGACTCGGGGACTGTGCAACATGGTCCGGTAGAAGTTATGCCGGTGGATCAGATGGAAATTGATGAGGATGTTTTCCCAATGCGAGTTGTACCAGCTTGGGCACTGCCCATATTTCAATTCCTAAAAGATGGAACTTTACCCGCTGAGGAGGTACTTTCCAGGAAAACTCAGAGAAGAGCAAATGCATACACGATCATTAACTTCGAGCTATACAAAAGGAGTGTGACTAATGTCCTCCAGTGATGTGTTGACCCGGAGGAAGGACTTGATATCCTCCGTGATATACATCAAGGGGAATGTGGGCATCATGCCTCTACCAGAGCCTTGGTAGCAAAAGCTTTCCTCCATGGGTTTTACTGGCCAAGTGCCTTGGAACAAGCAGAAGATTTGGTGAGGAAATGCAATGGCTGTCAGAGATATGCGACAAAGACACATACGCCAATGTCGGAGCTCAAGACCATACCAATAACATGGCCATTTGCCGTATGGTGCTTGGATATGGTTGGCCCGTTTAAACCAGCAAGAGGGAACATGACCCACATCCTGGTCATGGTTGACAAATTTATGAAATGGTTTGAAGTGAAGCCAATAAGAAAGTGTGATGGGGCTACTACCGTAATGTTCCTCAAAGATATCATCTTGAGATACGGTTATCCTCACAGTATAATAACAGATAATGGCACAAATTTTGTTGAAGGAGCATTTGCGTGTTTTTGCTGAGATAAGAAGATCCGGCTGGACGTCTCCTCGGTAGCCCACCCCACGTCGAACGGACAAGTGGAAAGATCCAACGGGTTAGTGTTATCCGGGATAAAACCCCGCCTCATTGAGCCGCTGCAAAGATCAGCGGGGTGCTGGATAGAAGAACTACCAGCGGTACTATGGAGTTTAACAACAACTCCGAATCGATCAACGGGCTATACGCCATTCTTTATGGTATATGGGGCAGAAGCTGTATTACCAGCCGACATAGAGCATGACTCGCCTAGGGTCACCCAATACACAAAAGCCGAAGTGCAAGAGGCCCGGTAAAATGATGTTGATCTCCTGGAAGAATCAAGTGAATTGGCATTGTCCAGATCCGCCATATATCAGCAAAATCTCCGACGCTATCATAGCCGAAAAGTAAGCCCCCGAATTTTCCGGGAAGGTGATCTAGTACTACGGTTGGTACAACGTACTTCTAGCATGCATAAATTACCCCCCCATGGGAAGGGACATTCATTGTGAGCAAATCATTGCACAATGATTCTTACTACCTCATAGATGCAAAACCGCAGGAGAAGAACAAGGCGGATAGGTCCGACGAGGAATCTAAGCGTCCATGGAATATAGCTCTACTTCGTCCTTTCTACACTTAGCAGATAAGTGTATGTATCTGAGTTTCTCATATGTCGGTATGTATGCCGGCAATGAGCTTATCAATGAAATCTTGGCACCTCGAGCAGTAACTCGGGGACTGCCTTAGTAATTTTAGTTGTCTTCGATGTTTACTATTTATATGTCGGCTGGCGTAAGTTGCTTCTACTTAAGCTGGATTAGTAATGTGTGAGCACCAAAAACCTAACTCTTCGACTTGCTGCTGTCCAACAAGATTTGGCTTCATGGCAAGCAAGAGAACAAGTTTGGAATTGCGTAGCACATGAAAAACGACTAAGGAAAGAAACTTAATCGAGCCAACGTTTGTTTTTCGGACTAACCTTGTGCTTACTTTAAATTTATTACACTGAATTATTTTGAGCTAATCCTAAAAGTTTCCAAGTATTGTTAAGTCAATTTTTGAAACTCGGATTCGTAAGTCATAAAACCGATCCAAGGTGGACACAAGCCGAGCCAAGAAATTGGTGGAACAAGAAAATGAAACTTGGGGACTACGCCCGAGTTAATCCGGCATAAAAACTTAGTAGCAAAATATAACTGATGTGCTTAGATACAATTGGACCCGGCATACCGGGGATCTGATAAATTTCAAAGTTTTTTCGCTCAAGGAGCAGCAGGAGGAGGTAATTTGGCACCAGCGGGTGCAGCTCCAGCTTCGGCTTCAGCTTCATCTTCTTCGACGTCCGAAGCTTCGCTCTCATCATCCTCACCCGAGTCATCTTCAGCGTGTTCAGCATTCTCATCATCGACGGCACTAGGAAGCTTGGTCCATCGTTCCATTGATGAATCGGGGTGTATTGGATGAAGCTATGAGCGCAAGCTTTGCGCCGAGCTACCCAATTCGGGTCAGTAGACCACCTTGATCCGGTGCGCATGCGCTCAATGAGTTTGAGGTCAATTTTCTCGTACCAGGTAAGCACGTAGTGGAGAACAATCTCAGCTCCGGCACGTCCAGCAGATTCTCTCCAGAGATCGAGCTGAGTCTCGCATTCCATAAGCCTAGCAAAAAGAACAGCCATATTCTCCAGAGTATCTTCTTCAGGCCAAAAGGTGTTGAAGATCTGGATTACTACGTCCATGATATCCTTGGCGTAGTTCTTCACGGTCTCGACTCGGGCGGACAAGCTGACTATCAAGTCTTCGAGATCAAGAGGAATGGAGCCAGAACCTGACAGAGTACCCCTCTGCACGCGTAACTTGGTAACAACATTGGATGTAATGACATCTCTCTCTGGGAATTTGCCTGATAAAATGACACAGGTGGAGTAAGTAAAGGAAGTAGACCTGAAAGATCAATGTCGGTCGAAGGAAAAGAACTTACCAGAAATGTGGCTGTGAACCCGGGTCAGCTCCTTGGTGCAGTTGTCGCGCCTCTCTCGGAGTTGCACAAGTTCAGTATGCACCGACTCAAGCTTGACGTCGGTCTCCTTAAGTAATTCTTGGTCCTTGGCAATCTGGAGGTTGAGGCGCTCCTGCTCTTCAGTATAGTCCTGGCCAGCTATTTGAAGTTCGGCTTGGTGCTGTGCTTTCAATTTCTTCATCTCTTCCTTGAGCTTGGCAATTTCATCATCAGGGCACGCTCATCATTTTTCTTTTTGAGTTCGGCCTGATGCTGCCCTGCTTGTTCGAGAAAATGCAGCATCATATCAGGCACGGGCACACTATCTTCAAGAGACGCTGAAATAGTTTGTTGACCCGGCAAAACCGAGATATGAATGTTTGCCGAGCCAAGGAGAAATGGAGATAGAAAGCATAGCAAAGTTGAGCAAAAATAACTTACCCTTGATTTGATCCAAGTTTTTCCTCATGATGGTATTCTTAGTCTCCACCCCAGCTGGTAAATCTGAATGATTGATTAGTTCGGCGGAAAAAGATGAAGAGAGATGGAAAATTGACAAGGAGAAAACTTACCCCTTTTATCGTGTTCGGCGAGCAGCGCACTATGCTTTGCACGCAGTATCTTGTGAGTATCAAGGAGACGCTGAAATTCAGCGCTTCGATGATTGGTGGTCACCTAAAAGAATAAAAATGGGCATCTTACTCTTGTGCATATTCGAAGTGTACAAGATCCGGGCCAAGTGGAACTTAACCCGGCTCTAGGTGTGTGCATATTCGAAGTGTACAAAATCCAGGCCAAGTGGAACTTAACCCGGCTCTAGGTGTGTGCATATTCGAAGTATACAAAATCCGCGCCAAGTGGAACTTAACCCGGCTCTAGGTGTGTGCATATTCAAAGTGTACAAAATCCGGGCCAAGTGGAACTTAACCCGGCTCTAGGTGTGTGCATATTCGAAGTGTACAAAATCCGGGCCAAGTGGAACTTAACTTGGCTCTAGGTGTGTGTATATTCGAAGTGTACAAAATCCGGGCAAAGTGGAACTTAACCCAGCTCTAGGTGTGTGCATATTCGAAGTGGAACTTAATTCTCTAAGGAGCATCCGGCCGAGTAACAAGTTACTCCCCCGGAGGCTCGGGGACTAATGGTTATATCACTAGTAATCTTCTGCATGCTAAGGAAAAGGTGAAGTAAGGTACCTCCAACATCCGACCCGCAAGGTTAATTGCCTTGGCAGCAGTATTCATCTGCGCAGCAAATTCGGCCGGACCGAACTTCTCCGGGAGATCGTCGTTGTAGACGAACTCTGCCTTGTTCTAGTTATTTACAAAATCGATCAAGGTCGGAGGGTATCGTTCGCCGCTAAGCATGTGGGGCGCCACTAAACCTTTGGCATGAGCCTCCCTCCTCTCAACCTGGGCAAGGGCCGGACTGGTGTGCAAAGCAAGTTGTGTATCAGCTGGCTCAGCAGGGGCATCCTTCGGCAGTGGAGTCCTTTTTGGGAGCATGGACGCAAGTGTGCGCTGTCCAGCCTCAATGAACATCGCCCTGGCGGCGTCAGGAGCCTTCTTGCCCTTGGGTTGCTGCTAAGAAGTGGAGGTTGCTGCAGTGGATTTGCCCTTGGGAACTGCCTTGGTGCTTTCTCGCCGAGCCTTGGAAGACTCGGACGAGGCGGAGGGGCTTGGTGCTGCTGCTGTTACTTTTGCTATTGCTGCTGGTGCTGGGGCAGGTGCTGGTGCTGGTGCTGATTTATGCTTCGGTGGAGGTGCTGAGGGAACCTCGATGGTAGCTGGTTGTGGCAAAGCCAAAGTTGTGGTTGTTGCTGCCTCGGTAGAGCCAGTCTCCCCCGCTCCGAGGTTGCCCTCCTCTTGACGAGGTGGGATGGAACCCGGAGCAGCCGCTGAACCCTCCGGAATGGGGCTCAATGGGCGTGAATCATCGCCACGAGGGGGAGAAGAGCTGTGTTGGAGCGGCGAGGCAATGCCGGATCCACTCTGTGGGACCTCCACTGCAGCCCTGCCGAATCAAATAACATATGATGAGAAACTATAACAAAACTAGAACAAGTGAATGGCAAAAGGTGAAGTGGCTTACTCATCCGAGGTCAGAGGCTCTTTGGGCTTCCGGGCCCTCCGGGATGTGGCCTGGGTTGGAGGCTTGGTGGCAGTTTTATCCCCGGACTTCTTTCGCCATTTAGCTAGCTGAGAAGGTCCGGAGGAAGACACTGATGCAGCTCCCCTCTTCTTCTTCAGCGCGACCGGGACAGGCTCACCCATGACAAGGGGAGGGTCTTCATGGATCTGCCCACCAGGGTTAGCTGATGTCGGAAAAGCATAAGAAAGGGGGATAGCGTCAAATGCCTCCATCACCTCAACGTCCGAATCATCTTCATTGTCGGTGCAATCTCTAATGGAAGAGAGTTTACCGGTGGGTCGCTTGGTCGCGTCTACCATAGGCAGGAACATCTCCTGATCCGGTTCCTCCTCGTCCGAGTTATCGTGATCGGGCGCCCACTTGAGAGAAGGCTCGGTGCCATCCTTGATGGTTTGCTGAAGAAACATCTAAGGGAAAGAAAAGGCAACAAGATTAAACATACAAGAAAGACTGGCATATGATTTAATTCGGAAAGAGTTTGGGGCACGAAACTTACCGTAGGAGGAAGCCTGTCTCGGCAGAAGTGTTCAAACCCCCATGTCCACTTAGAGGAGAAGTCCTTGTGGGTGGTGAAGAGGGCCTTGACCTGGCGGTAGATCTCGATGTTGCTTAATTCGGACGAGGAGGTCCGGTTGGGGTCGCGGCCCTAGCTCATATGACAGAGCTTATGTGTGTGTTTCTAGAGGGGGGAGATCCGGTTGTGAACAAACGTGATCACTGCGTCTTTGTTGCGCAATCCCAGATCCTTCAACTCCTGAAACCTCTTGTTGACTTGGTTCGCCAAGACAGTGGGCTTCTTGGGGACCTTGTCCCATAAATCTAGGTTAGGAAGACCCGGAGTGTAGGGAAGCAGCCGAATCAAATCCTCGGATGTCCTGTTCCGGACATCAAAGAAGTTCCGGGCCCATCCCTTGCAAGAGTCAAGCCCCGTAAGTCGGGGGAAGATGGACTGCCTCCGGGGAGAGATTGACGCAGCGCCGAACTGCGTAAGCTGCTTATCCTCCGGATCAAGGTCTATGTTCTGAACACGTTCCGGCGAAAGCTAAAGAAACGGATCCAGAGCTCCTTCGTGGGCCATAGTCCGGTGTAACCTTCGATGGTGGAGGCAAAGGTGGAGAGAGACGTGATGGAATTAGCCGGAAGGTGGTGCGGCTGGAGCTCGTACGTACTAAGCCAGTCATGGGAAAAATCACTAATTGGCAGACCAAATCCGCGTTGGAAGTGAGATAGGAACACCACATACTCACCCGGATTGGGTGAGGGGGCAAGCTCAGCGGAAGCAAGGCGTGCGGTGACACCCTCCGGGATGCGCCTGGTGCGGTAGAGCCAATCCAGGTCATCCTGGCAGACCCAGGATCCGGCCCACGCGCCACGGTCAGCATTCGCAGCCTCTTCTTCCATCTCCTGCTCGGCGACGGTGAGTTCCTCCTCATTCATCTCAAGGTCACTCCCCTCACTTGCGCTAGCGGCGGTGGAGGCAGTGTCCTGGACTTGTGGGGACCCTTGGCGGAGGAGATGCGCGGAGGCGGTGGCGACGCTGGTGCGTGTGGAAGCGGTGCGGTGGCGGCGCTGCTAATCATCTGCGGTGGCGGCAGCGCTGTCGCTGGAGAAGATGAGGAAGAAGCAGAGGCAGAGGGGCGCGAAAGTGGAGAAAGGACCCAAGGGGCACGCCCCTCCCCTATTTAACAACTACCTTAAGGGGGTAGTGGGATCACGTTTTGCGGGCGGGCCACACCATGTGGCCGTGTACGACCCGGATTGACCAATCAGCGATGAGCCACAGGAAGGGCCACAGGGCACAGCGGATCCCATGACGCGACGCTGTGATACAGTTAATGATGAGGCATGCATGACGTCACGTGCGCATACGGTAACCGACAATCCAGCTGCGGCCATCAGCAGTGCCCTTAAAATGAGGCAAAGTAATGATTAGCCTCCACGTGGGGAAGCGTACGAGAGAAGGAAGAATGACCCGGATGAATACGAGGTAACCCGGCCAGCAAGTAGAAACTTGGAATGTGCCAGGGGAAAATAAACCTATGGAATCCGGATCATAAGGTAACCCGGCCAGCAAGTAAAAACTTGGAATGTGCTAAGGGAAAATAAACCTATGGAATCCGGATCATGAGGTAACTCGGAAAAGGAGCGAGGAGCTCAGTAAGATTGAACCTGCTGTGGCCTTAGCGGCTAAGGCAGCTAAGACCGCACCATCTTCGGGGACTAATGTTGGGGGATACCCCCGGGTAGGGTCACGCCGGGGTTTAAAGGCCTAGTTAGCCGAGGTACGGCAAGGTCAAAGCATGTGCTGGCCGAGTCACCTCAAGGCAGGCCGGATCACGGAGTAACCCAGACCAGGGGACGTCCACCTAACTCGGTCTCAACCGACTTAAGTCGTATGTCGGTATAATGTATCTAACTTGTATGCAGGAACATGTGTGGTCGGATCAACTATGTAGGATCCGAGTCACGTCTGGCTTGTAAGAGAAGGAAGGTATCTCGCTGGTCAAAGATGACCACTGTACGCAGAGCGTGAGCGAAGCGGACAGAGACAGGACCACCGAGGCGTGGCCGACAAAGGTGATGAAGCCTATGTTGGATAACGCAGGCGCCGCAGAGGCTCACGTAGCCTCTGCAGGGATGACGCGGGGGAAAAAGTGACCTGGTCGGCTTACTATTTTGGGAAGATGCATATTCCTTGGAATATTCCTCCACGTATGCCCTAATTGGAGACCTAGCCACCCCTATACAAGGAGGGCTAGGTCCTCTGTAGAAAGGGTTGGTTTTTCTGGTTGTCTCCTAGAGTGTTGAGTTTGGCTAGAGGTGAGAGTAAGATAGTTCTTCTTCCTCCTCTCCCCAATACAGCTCAAGGAGCACTTGTAATCTATGTAAGTGAATCAAATACAAATCTATCGTGTGTGGAATCACCACACTATCCATCCCTGGATTCCCCTAGTGCATTTAGTCCCCACCTTTAGCCTATGCATGACATCTGCCGTGACACCACCACGACAATACATATGTGGTTTGTGAAAAGAACACACATGCAATGACTCTAGTTGATCCATGTGTTTTATGAAAAGAACATACATGCAATGACTCTGGTGGATCCATATGTGGTTCATGAAAAGATCACACACACAATGACTCTAGTGCTGGTTTTGTGAAAAGAACACACACACAATGACTTTGGTGGATCCATATGTGCTTTGTGAAAAGGACACACATGTAATGACTATAGTGGATCCATGTGGTTTGTGGAAATAACATACATGCAATGACTCTAGTGCTAGTTTCATGAAAAGAACACACATGCAATGACTCTAGGTGTGGTTCATGAAAAGAACACACATGCAATGACTCTAGTGCTGGTTTTGTGGAAAGAACACAGACGCAATGACTCTAGTGGATCCATATGTGGCTCATGAAAAGAACACACATGCAATGACATTGGTGGAGCCATCTGGTTTGTGGAAAGAACACACATGCAATGACTTTAGTGGATCCATATGTGGTTCTTGAAAAGAACAGACATGCAATAACTATAGTTGTTCCATGTGTGGTTTATGGAAAGACAACACATGGAATGGCGATAGCTATTCCATATGTGGTTTGTGGAAAGAACACGCATGCAATGACTCTGGTGAATCCATATGTGGTTTGTTAAAAGAACACACATGCAATGACTCTAGTGCTGGTTTTAGGATAAGAGCACACATGCAATGACTCTAGTGGGTCCATATGTGGTTTGTGGAAACAACACACATGCAATGACATTGGTTGATCCATATGTGGTTTGTGAAAAGAACATACATGCAATGACATTGGTTGATCCATGTGTTTTATGAAAAGAACATACATGCAATGACTCTAGTGGATCCATATGTGGTTCATGCAAAGAACACACATGCAATAAATCAGGTGGATACATATGTGGTTTGTGAAAAGAACACACATGCAATGACTCTAGTTGATACATGTGTTTTATGAAAAGAACATACATGGAATAACTCTGGTGGATCCATATGTTGTTCATGAAAAGAACACACATGGAATGACTCCGGTGGAAACATATGTGGTTTGTGAAAAGAAGATACATGCAATGACTGTGGTGAATCCATATGTGGTTCATTAAAAGAACACACATGCAATGACTCTAGTGCTGGTTTTGTGAAAAGAACACACATGCAATGACTCTGGTGGATCCATATGTGGTTTGTGAAAAGAACACACATGCAATGACTATAGTGGATCCATGTGGTTTGTGGAAAGAACATACATGCAATGAAAAGAACACAGATGAAAGACTCTTGCTGCGGTTCATGAAAAGAACACACATGCAATGACTCTAGTGCTGGTTTTGTGGAAAGAACACACATGCAATGACTCTAGTGGATCCATATGTGGCTCATGAAAATAACACACATGCAATGACATTGGTGGATCCATGTGGTTTGTGGAAACAACATACATGCTATGACATTGGTGGATCCATGTGGTTTGTGGAAAGAACATACATGCAATGACTATAGTTGTTCCATATGTGGTTTGTGAAAATAACACACATGCAATGACTCCAGAAGATCCATTTGTGGTTTGTGAAAACAACACACATGAAATGACTCTACTGTTGGTTTCAGGATAAGAACACACATGCAGTGACTCTAGTGAGTCCATATGTGGTTTGTGGAAAGAACACACATGCAATGAGATTGGTTGATCCATATGTGGTTTGTGAAAAGAACATACATGCAATGACATTGGTTGATCCATGTGTTTTATGAAAAGAAGATACATGCAATGACTCTGGTGGATCCATATGTGGTTCATGAAAAGAACACATAGGCAATGACTCTGGTGGATACATATGTGGTTTGTGAAAAGAACACACATGCAATGACTCTAGTTGATCCATGTGTTTTATGAATATAACATACATGCAATGACTCTAGTGGATCCATATGTGGTTCATCAAAAGAAGACACATGCAATGACTCTGGTGCTGGTTTTGGGAAATCAACACAGATGCAATGACTCTGGGGGATCCATATGTGGTTTGTGAAAATAACACACATGCAATGACTATAGTAGATCCATTTGGTTTGTGGAAAGAACATACATGCAATGACTCTAGTGCTAGTTTCATGAAAAGAACACACATGCAATGACCCTAGTTGTGGTTTATGAAAAGAACACACATGCAATGACTCTAGTGCTGGTTTTGTGGAAAGAACACACATGCAATGACTCTAGTGGACCCATATGTGGCTCATGAAAAGAACACACATGCAATGACATTGTTGGACCCATGTGGTTTGTGGAAAGAACACACATGTAATAACTATAGTGGATCCATATGCGGTTCATGAAAAGAAAAAACATGTAATGACTATAGTTGTTCCATATGTGGTTTGTGGAAGGAACACACATGTAATAAATGTAGTTGTTCCATATGTGGTTTGTGAAAATAACACACATGCAATGACTCTGGTGGATCCATATGTGGTTTGTGAAAAGAACACACATGCAATGACTCTAGTCCTGGTTTTAGGATAAGAACACACATGTAATGACTCTAGTGGGTCCATATGTGGTTTGTGGAAAGACCACACATCTAATGACATTGGTTGATCCATATGTGGTTTATGAAAAGAACATACATGCAATGACATTGGTTGATCCATGTGTTTTATGAAAAGAACATACATGCAATGACTCTGGTGGATCCATATGTGGTTCATGAAAAGAACACACATGCAATGACTCTGGTGGATACATATGTGGCTTGTGAAAAGAACACACATGCAATGACTCTAGTTGATCCATGTGTTTTATGAAAAGAACATACATGCAATGACTCAGGTGGATCCATATGTGGTTCATGAAAAGAACACACATGCAATGACTCTAGTGCTGTTTTTGTGAAAAGAACACACATACAATGACTCTGGTGGATCCATATGTGCTTGGTGAAAAGGACACACATGTAATGACTATAGTGGATCCATGTGGTTTGTGGAAAGAACATAAATGCAATGACTCTAGTGCTAGTTTCATGTAAAGAACATACATGCAATGACTCTAGCTGTGGTTCATGAAAAGAACACACATGCAATGACTCTAGTGCTGGTTTTGTGGAAAGAACACACATGCAATGACTCTAGTGGATCCATATGTGGCTCATGAAAAGAACACACATGCTATGACATTGGTGGAGCCTTGTGGTTTGTGGAAAGAACACACATGCAATGACTCTAGTGGATCCATATGTGGTTCATGAAAAGAACATACATGCAATGACTATAGTTGTCCATATGTGGTGTGTGGAATGACCACACATGCAATGACTATAGCTATTCCATATGTGCTTTGTGGAAAGAACACACATGCAATGACTCTGGTGGATCCATATGTGGTTTGTTAAAGGAACACACATCCAATGACTCTAGTGCTGGTTTTAGGATAAGAATACACATGCAATGACTCTAGTGGGTCCATATGTGGTTTGTGAAAAGAACATACATGCAATGACATTGGTTGATCCATGTGTTTTATGAAAAGAACATACATGCAATGACTCTGGTGGATCCATATGTGGTTCATGAAAAGAACACACATGGAATGACTCCGGTGGATAGATATGTGGTTTGTGAAAAGAACACACATGCAATGACATTGGTTGATCCATGTGTTTTATGAAAAGAACATACATGCAATGACTCTGGTGGATCCATATGTGGTTCATGAAAAGAACACACATGGAATGACTCCGGTGGATACATATGTGGTTTGTGAAAATAACACACATGCAATGACTCTAGTTGATCCATGTGTTTTATGAAAAGAACATACATGCAATGTCTCTGGTGGATCCATATGTGGCTCATCAAAAGAACACACATGCAATGACTCTAGTGCTGGTTTTTTGAAAAGAACACACGTGCAATGACTCTGGTGGATCCATATGTGGTTTGTGAAGAGAATACACATGCAATGACTATAGTGGATCCAAGTGGTTTGTGGAAAGAACATACATGCAATGACTCTATTTCTGTTTCATGAAAATAACACACATGCAAAGACTCTAGCTGTGGTTCATGAAAAGAACACAAATGCAATGACTCTAGTGCTGGTTTGTGGAAAGAACACACATGCAATGACTCTAGTGGATCCATATGTGTCTCATGAAAATAACACACATGCAATGACATTGGTGGATCCATGTGATTTGTGGAAAGAACACACAAATAATGACTCTAGTGGATCCATAGGTGGTTCATGAAAAGAACACACATGCTATAACATTGGTGGATCCATGTGGTTTGTGGAAAGAACATACATGAAATGAATATAGTTGTTCCATATGTGATTTGTGAAAATAACACACATGCAATGACTCCGGTGGATCCATTTGTGGTTTGTGAAAAGAACACACATGCAATGACTCTAGTGCTGGTGTCAGGATAAGAACACACATCCAATGACTCTAGTGGGTCCATATGTGGTTTGTGAAAAGAACACACATGCAATGACTCTAGTTGATCCATGTGTTTTATGAAAACAATATACATGCAATGACTCTGGTGGATCCATATGTGGTTCATGAAAATAACACACATGCAATGACTCTAGTGCTGGTTTTGTGAAAGAACACACATGCAATGTGACACCCCCGGGATCAGGGTTAAACAAATCCATACCTTAGACTAACCTAGAACTTGAGGATATCCAGTGAGAAATCGGTAACACAACAGTAAACCTGTGACACGAAAATTATTACAGCAAGCTCATAACTGAGCAAAGAACCAAATATTGCAAGAAAAGTTCACTAACCACAAACATCAAACAACAGAAGGCAAATTCTGCTATTGAGTATAGCAAACTTAACAAATGGCCTAAGAGGTCTGAAGCATAACGATGACGTCCCAACCCATAGATTCCAGGCTGCCGGCCGGGAACCCCAAGCTACTTGTCGGTGTCGATGTCGTACGGAACTCATCTTCAGGGGAATACTTACTCTGAAAGTATCAACAAAGCAAGGGTAAGTACAGGGTGTACGCCGCAAGACTTATGGCTGGTGGGGCTATTTTGCATAAAGCCATCTTTGTTTGTAAAACAAGAGGGAGAATAAGCTCGTCTAATTAGAATATTTTAAAAGGGTATAAGGGAGCGACATCTCTGAAGAATTGATCATCATCTTGATATCCACCAAAGTAATCCTCATCTCACAACTAGGATCACCCCCTCGTACCCATGAGGAAGCATCCTTAAGCACACATTGAAACCTCCAAGTTTTACGATTAGGTTAATGTTATCTATGATCTTAGAATTCAGTCACCAAGCGTTCATAACCGTGAACATGGCTTTTCGAAAAGATTTAACCCTGCAGGGGTGTACAACTTTACCCACACGTACCAACCGACTCTTAATTCCAGAACATTAGCCCTCTTCCTTGGAAGGCCGGTAGAGGGTGGTTGGCCACGACCTTTACCTTGCTTTCAGTGAGACCACGAGTCACGCCCTAAGGATGGTTCTGCCGTAACTGGTCAAATCCCGAAGCCGGTCCCTAGATATGTGAGGCAAGGTTAGTTTACCTAGAGGAACCGCCTCCCCAACCTCGGCCACGCTTACCTACCTGTATGAATGCACCTCCAACACTGCCTTCGAGAAGATCAGAATGCATGTCGAATGGAACACCCGAACTATGTGACTCATGGGATCTACTAGGAAAGTTAATCAGCGGAGGGGTTCCCAAGCCCCGTGTGGCTGTACGCTCATCTTGGTTCCAAAGGCAAGAACTCGGTTCCTATTAGTGGCGAGCATGAGACTAGAAAAACCACATCCCACCGTGGCCTCCCATACAAGCCTTAGCATGTTTAACCTTTACCACTTATCTTACCTCATCAGTCCACCTCGTTCTCCTATCATACTAGATTCTCTGCATTTGGTACATCATCTGGATGAACCAGCACTGACAGCTAAGCATAGCTAATCAAGATATAGATATAAGCTCTAGCAGTACACACAAGCCAAACCTAGTTATGCTAGGAGCATTGGATCAAGTAATATAATCTCAAGGGAGTAATGCAATAGATAGGATACTCTATCTGTCGATAAAAGACCACAGTAGAATCGTATGCATCATGGCAAGAATGAAATACTTTCGAAACCGTAGGATTTTATCATGAGTGTGCTTTTTCTTGCCTTGTTTGTTGATACCTAGATATAGATCTTCGGAAGCCTTGTACTTGACTTTGTTAAAGTTGGTCAAGTATTGTTCATCAGTCTTAATGATGTTAATGTCGGTCTTCGATCTCGATCTCGATATCGTATTCTACCAGGAAGAAGCAAACACCAGAAAGAAAGGGGACACAACAATCAACACATGGCATCGATGCAATGCTCAAGCAAGGATGATGATATGACAAGTTAAATTGTATTGAAATGAAACCCTAAATCATGCTCGATCATTTTAAATAGGGTCCGAGGGTCGCAAACCCTACAACAGGGGAAACCTCGGAGTCACCTACTTGGGTTGATTTCGTTCTCTAATTAAACTTGGCATTGAAGTTGTTTAACAATGCATGATTTTGATGCTAAAGTGTAGATCTTGTTTTTCTGAACATTTTGATATATTGTACACATTTTTCTGACTTATAAATAATTATTTATTGAGTTTATAAGATTAAACCTTTTTTTGGAAATTAAAACAAAAAGGGTAAACACTTTTAACGTCGGGCCTTAGCTAGCCACAGAAGCTAACAGAGGGGCCCCAAGGCCACCTCAGCTGCCACACGGGCAGAGTGGGACCTGGGCTGGGTTTGACCAGACTGACCCGTGCGGTGACACACGGGTGACGTCACTGTGACATCACCGACGACGGTGAGCCACACATCGACGGCTGGGCAACGCTGGGAGGCGAACTGGGAGGTGTGGATGGTCTTGTTCGAACCGGGGCATCGTGGGTCACCTAGATATGACGGCACCGCTACGAGGTGGTCACCGGAGCTATGTCTACGGTGAGCGGCGGCAATGGAGCTTCCAGCGACACGGCGAGCGGTAGCTACGGCAAGCAAGCGGAGCTCACCTTGAGGTTTAGAAGCTCGCCAGGAGCGCAAAAAACTTGATGGCGAGGTCCGAGGTGGCCAGAAACGATGGCGGAGGCGGTGGTCGGAGTTTGGGAAGGAGGGTGATACATTGCAAATGTATCTATAAGTTTTGATGTTCCATGCTTGGTTTTATCTACTTTCTTGTGTTTTGTCCACGCTTTGGAGTACTTTTCATATGATTTCTTGGACTAACCTATTAACAAGAGCCACAATGCCAGCTGCCTGTTTTCTGTTGTTTTTGGTTCCAGGAAAGTCAGAAAATGAATATTCTCGGAATTGGACGAGACAAAAGCCAAAGTGCCTATTTTTCCGAAAGTCATTAGATGCCAGAATACGAGACGGAGAAGGGCCGGGGGCCAGCCACACCACCTGGCTGCACGGCCAGGCCTGGCCCGCGCCAGGGGGTGGTCTGGCCGACCCTAGCACCCCCTCGGCCTCTCCTTCCGCCTATAAGATTCCCTCGGGACGAAAACCCTAAGTACCCGATCAAAAATCCACGAAAGAGTTCAGAGTCAGCTGTCATCTCCATCCCTAGATCGGGAGGGATCTGAAGCTCTTCCCGGCACCCTGCTGGAGAGAGGAATTCACCCTGGAGGACTTCTTCATCATCATGCAATCCTCCGGTGTGATGCGTGAGTAGTTCATCCTTGGACTACGGATCCATGTAGTAGCTAGATGGTTGGTTCTCCTCCTTTGTGCTTTCATGTCTAGATCTTGTGAGCTCCGTTCATGATCAAGATTATCTATTTGTAATTCTGCATGTTGTGTTTGCGGGGATCCGATGGATATTGAGATGCTATTTCAGATTGATTATTGATTCTATCATGTATTTGTTATTTGTGATCGTGCATGCTTTCCGTTGTTAGAAGCTATCTTGGCCAAGTAGATGCTAGCAACTCCAAGAGTTAGTATTTATGCTCGATAGTGGGTTCATGCCTCCGGTAATCTGGGGAAGTGATAAAAATCTCTAAGGTACTAGATGTGCTGTTGCTACTAGGGAGAAAACAACAATCCTTCGTTCATAGAACAATCGTATTGTTTACATTACACGCAATTCGTAAAGCAATAATTTGTTGCTTGCAACTTAATACTGGAGGGGGTTCGGATGATAACCTGAAGGTGGATTATTAGTCAAAGATGCAGTTGGATGGCGGTCTATGTATAATGTTATAATGCCCAATCAAGTTCCAAAGGAGTGAAGATGTTTAGTATATGCATGTATTGCTTTCTCGATGTTTGTCAATTGCCCCGCTGTAATTTGTTCACCCAGCATGTTATCTATCTTAAGGAGAGCCACCTCTAGTGAAATATGGATCCCGGTCCTTTCTTTTACATACAATATACAAACTGTTTACTGCTTTGTGTTTACCTTCTGCAAACTATTACTTCCTTCCATTCGATACGTTTAATCCTTTGTTTTCAGCAAAACCGGTGAGATTGACAACCTCATCGCAAGTTGGGGACAGAGTTCTGTGGTTGTGTTGTGCAGGTCTCCACGTTGCTGCTGGCACCGGTAGTGCACCCTACCAACATTCAGCTAGCTACACCATTGGGGTGTTTCCTTGATCCTACTGGATATATAACCTTGGTTTCGTACTAAGGGAAAAATTGCTGCTACGCTCATCATACCTTCCTCTTGGGGTTCCCCAACGAGCTCGATATATTTTGGGCCATCAAGCATATTTTGTGGCGCCGTTGTCGGGGAGTCAAGGACATCTTCACAAGGGGAGTCCTTTATAACCAATCTCTTTACTTTGTTATTTTTGTTTTGCTTAGTTTCTTTTTGCTTTGTTTGCTTGTTTCTTTATCAAAAACACACAAAAATAGTTTTACTAGTTTGCTTTCTTATTTGAAAACCCAAAAAAATGACTACTCTTGAAAACACTAAGTTGTGTGACTTCACTAGCACCAACAACAATGATTTTATGAGCACACATATTGCTCCACCTGTGTCTCAAGATACTTTCTTTGCGATAAAACCTGATTTACTCAATCTTGTTGTGGGCTCCCTGGATTAACCATCCGAGAATTCCCTGTTATGCATATATACACGTTCCCGTGATCAGTGATCCGTGGAATATAACCGACAGGTATCATTACAACATCCAAAACATAATGAATTACAAGACATACATAAATGCCATTATGGCTACATCATCTTTAGCAGCGGAAAACATAATGCGCAGAGCCCAATCGTGCCTCAACCTACAGGCAACTGACTGGGAAGATGGCCTACCTCGTTGGACGTCACCTTAATCTTCCGAAGTCGAACCTCTGAAAGTCTGGCCATGTAAATAGCCAGGGACACACCCGTGAGTACTTTTGAATGTACTCGCAAACCACCAAGATAGGTGAAACAAGGAAATGCAATTCTGGTTGTGGCGAGATAGCTCTATATGGGGTTGATTTTGAAAAGCCTACACTAACTTTTGAAGGTATGGCGTCTCCATACCTTTGTTGAAAAACAGGTTTGAAAACATGCTTCTGTTTTAGAAATCAAGACATCTCCATATCTCTGTTGAAAAATAGTTTTGAAAACAGTTTTGGAGTACAAACCCTTTAAAAACCTTTTTTACCACCTCGGGTCAAAACAAAACTTCCGAACTTGGGTTCCCCCGGAACCTTCGTCCTCTTTGTCCTTGTTTCCCAAACAAGTATAGTTTGGGTACTCCTAGCCAACACCTTTACAACCGTCCTTGACTGTGAACATGGCTATTCAAATAGATTAGACTCTACAGAGTTTGCGCACTTTCCCCACAAGAATCAATACATCCGCCGGGATACAACCACGGCCCACTACCACTGTAGACGGGGGTCCGGATAATCAAACCTAACCTTTCGCTTGTCGACCCTAGCAAAGGCATGCTCTTCCTTTTGGGTTTTTCTCCCTGACAACGAGTATGTGGCTCCTAGCCATAGTCCTGCCTTCCATACACGCGCGTACCCAAGCCGCAACTTGGCGTATACCTTAAATATTGTGACTCCACTTCCTTCCGTACTCCAAGTCATACCGTCCGCAGAGACCCAATTGTTGCACCAGCCTCCTGCCAGTTTAGGCTCACTCTTGCCGAAACAAGCAACAAGCTTCAGATCCGTGATCTGGTGGCGCCTGTCCGGAATTCTAGGGATCTCTCCCTATAAGCATGGTAGAAGTTTCCTCGGCTAATGCGGACAAACTACGAGTTAATCCCCAACACCTGGGGTAATGTGGTTGCACGGATAAAAATTGTTCCAATAAAGGCGTAGAACATCCCATCACATTCTCATTCCTCATCATCACCATTTCTTTTGTTAAAACCTCCTCTGGGAACGATGCCTCTTCCCAGGGTTTTACAAAGCCGTTTTGAAACATTTGTAGTAGGGTAAATCCCCAAAACAGTTTATTTTCTCAAAACCGGGATTTTCAAGGAGGTGGGATGCTAACCATCGCACTCTCGGTCTAAGGGGATAAAATGATAGGTTCATCGGGGTGGTGTCACTAGGGACACAAGGTCATAACTTGGAGGAGCCAAGTTACTATCACAGTATTTGTAAAACAAAATATGAAGGTAGATAATGCAATTTCTAAAGAAGATATAAAACATGTAAAAGAGTATAGGACATATATCAGAGTTTAGGATTGGTGGCTTGCCCTTGGTTAGCAATAAGTCCCTGGACTTCTTCAGATAACCAAGAATACCCAATAAACAATTAATAAGAAGGCCCTTCCTTCTTGTCGGCAGACAATCACACTATAGTCGTCATCGGGCATACATGCAAGCAGACAATACCACAATCAATAAAAGGAAGTCAAGCATCAAACCATACAGCAAGCAAGAATATTGAATACTACTGAACTTGGTAGGGTTTGGAGATGTTGGGTTCTATGGGTGGAATTTACTAGATTGCCATTGTAGTGTTTCTCTCTTGGAAGATAGGTGTCTAGGTTAGAGATCTTGAACTTAGATTGGGGTTCTGAGGTATGTAGGATACCGATATGCAAAAGTGATATCCTCAGATAGGTCTTGTCAAAACAAAACCCCCACAAGTGGTTTCACTTGATTATCAATTTCCTAGATTTAGTTATGCTTTTTATAATGGATTAAACTCTAGTTTGAGGAGATAATTCACCAGAAGTTATATGCAGCTCAAAAAATTATTTCCTTGGATTGTTAGGTGGAGTTTGATGTACTGAACCACCTAGAGTTGTAATCAAGTCAAACGAATTGCCAGAATGCCCTTAGGAAAATCCCAAAGACAGTTCTGTAAAGTTTTTCTCTTTTTCACCAGATTAATTCTACAGAAGTATTGAGTTGGTTCCAAGGGCATGTGATGGGCATTTAGTGTACCTTTCTGTAGAAATTGGATTCACTCATTTTGGAGCTGCCAAACTCCTGGAGAGATTTATTTAATGAAAATACCCATCACAGAAGTATTTAAATCACTAAAATCCCACCAGAGCACAATAAATTCTGAGCTGCTAGGATTTGATAGATACTGACTCTAGGAGGTACTGGGAGTTGGAATCAGGTCAATATCACATTTGGTTTGACCTAGAGAATTTATCTAAGGCAGATAAAGGATGATTTTGTTATTTTTGTTAAAGGCAACGTACTGTTCACCTTGGCTGAGGACCTGTGCTGGATGATAGGTATGTCAAATACCTCTCAGTAGGTCTTTGGTTCAGCTCAAAGTGGGGTGTTAAACTCTCTGAGGAAATTAATTGGTGTAAAGTAAACTTGGCAGCAGAATAATTACCAGCAATTAGTAAAAATTATTTTGATCTTGGGGTTGCCTCTGCATGTTTGAGAAAACATCAGAGAACTACCAGAAATTTAGATCTAGGCATATGCATTTCATTTTCATTTTCAAAAGGAATTGATCCTACTAGCATATCTCTGGATCTGAAAATAAAAGAAAAGAAATAGAGCAGATGGGCCGGGGTCTGGGGTGGCTGGGCCGCACAGAGGCAGGCCAGCCCAAGTGGCGCCAAAGGGGAGCGCACCCGACGCGGGTTTGAATCTGACGGGCGGGGCCCGTGCGTCAATGGGTGAGGGGGCACGAAGAGGTATCGACGGCGGTGGACCGTCTGATAAAAGGGAGATCGACGGCGCAATGTCATCGTCCTCAAATAGACAGAGCTCGCGGTGGCGGAACCCTAGGGGAGGGCGGAGCTCGCCGGGAGGATTACCAGGGGCTCGGTGGAGCTCGGGGAGGTCGCCGGAGGATGCGGGGGTCGACGGCAATCAGATCAAGGGGCGACACGATGTGGTTTGACGCCGGGAAGTAGCTCATGCGTCAGAGGCCGAGGGTGACCTCGTCGGAGCTCAGCGACGACGGCGAAGGAGCTTGTCCTGGGAAAAAACAAGCATAGGGTTAGATGCAGTAGAGCAAGGGGAACTCTATTGCCAAGATCAAGAGGAAGGGGAGAAGAGGGGAGAGAGCCTTGCTCGATTTTTTTTGGGGGCTGAAGCCTCTCCTTCTTCTTTTCTGGGGCTGCATAGAGCTGGGGGAGGGAGAGTGGAGCTGGGGGAGGTAAGGGGGAGGTGTGAGGGGGAAAATGAGGGGCAGAGGGCTGGCTGGGGTGGCCTTTGGCATTTATACCAAGGAGGGGAGCTCCATGGGGAAAATGTCCACTTTGGACATGGTGGGGAGGGAATGCTGGCCAGGGATTGGTCCAGGGGTTGGTGGGAGGGGTAGGACTGGTATTTGGTCGTGCTGGATCAGAGAGGAGGGGTGGCATTAGTGGTAATTAAATGAAGTAGATCTTTGTAAGATTTGGGGTTATCTCTCCCTCTTTCTACCAGTACAAGGGCAAAATGGGGATTTGTTGTGGTGGAGCTACAGTGCTGGTCGACCAGGGTGTGTCCTGATGTTGATGGTAAGTATTGAGCAAGATTTGATGAAATTTGGAATTGGTTTGAGGAATGGATTTTCTTAGGTGGCAATATTGATCTAATTGATGAGGTAAATTTAGACTCCTAGGATTTATTTGAGATTTTTCAGAGCAATTTTAGTCCTCTTAAATCCAATTACTCAAAAAGGGCAGAAGTGGATTTTAGAATATCATTTGATAAATTTGCATTGGACAAGGGTGGATTCTGATTTGAGAGGGTCCCAAACATCGGTACACACCAGGGGAATTTTCCCAAGATTTATTGAGGCATAAAAGTATTTAAAACAATTATTATTCCCATTCAGCCATTTAAGGAAATGGGCAACTTTCCTTTATGGAGGGAGTTTTGGAGATTTTGACTATATAAGGAATTAAATAGTTTTGGAGCCATAATAATTTTGGATAATTATGATAAATCTTGAGGATCAATGTAGATGAGATATTCAAGGTGTAGCAAGCATTTGCACCCTTGTGGAATGAAAATCCAACTTGAATAAGATGGAAAACAAGTAGTTGATGATCTAGGGTGATGTTATTTTTATACCACAAAAACATGCTTGCATCTTGGAGCTCAGAGCTCACCTTGGTGCAAGGGATATTTGGGTGGGTAGACCAAGTCATAAAGATGATCATGGAAGGATGAGTTTGAATTAATAGCATTTGAGGTGATCTAGAAGTGATGGCAATCTTTATTGAAATTAAGGCTGCCATGCAAAATGAGTCATGATGCCTTATAAACCAAGTGGGTTTAAGCAGCACAGAGATCCACTTTGAGCAAGTGAAGTAGGTTTTATAGACCTCAATGAGTAGAACACAACCATGCAGAGAGTTGGTCCATAGAGGTTTGGATGGTGGTGTGAGATTCTAGCAAAGTAGGCATGATGACTAGATTTGCAGGAAATGTTATTTTCTTGTCTACAAAACCAACAAGGAAAAGTGGGTTGGAGGAGGATCTATCCATGTACAAATGTGGTACTTGGTAGTCCATAGGATGATTAACAAGATGGTTCAGGTGCATTTTTATAAATGCACATGGTTTGAGAAAAGGATGCATGCAAAAAGGTGATGTTGAAACTGTTTCGAGACTTAGCCAAAAATGGCAGTTTTGAGGATTTTGACTAGAGTAGGAGAGGGAATGTTCTTGGAGGGTTGCAAGGTATCAGAGCTTTAACAAGTGGGTGATTTTTAAGTGTAGATTGAGTAGAAGAGATCCATGCTGGATTTTGGTCTTCAGGGACCTTGGAAACTTCCAGAATGGAAATCCTCAGAATTGGTCTAGTTAAGGGTTTTAGATGATCATATGGTGGCTGGGGATCATAAATAGGTTTGTATTCTTGCTTAGGGATTGATGATTTTGAATCATCTTGATCCTAGATATGAGTTCCTGGAGTATCTCATACTACTTCCTAAGCAAACAAGTCAATCAGCAGATCAAGGCAACTCATCAGTCAGCAGATCAAGGCAACTCATCAGACAGCAGATCAAGGCAACTCATCTTATAACTATCCCACTAATACTAGAGTTAACCTCAAGCTTACCTTGAGGTAAGGTTGGGGAATTTTGAAGAGATTGAGTTTTGAGTAAGGTGAGAGTCCTCGGTATCTCTACCAGGAGTAGAGTGCAAATGCTTTGAAAAGAGGGTTTTGGGGAAACTAGAGATAAGATCAGTTGAGTGTTCTGTCTTGAAAACATAAGGAGATTGTATTATATATCTCTCCATAGTTTTGTCAATGGAATCTACCAAAATAGTTTTGGTTGCATAAGCGTCTTGGCTCATGTTTTGAAATGCTAGATCGTTTGAGAATATGTAAACTGAGCCAGGATAGTTTTTGGTAAATAGCTTTTGTCGACTGAGGGTAAGGTAAGGAGTATCATAAGATACACTCTCATAAGCACAAGTGAAAACAAACAACTAGCAAGCGCTGCACCAAATCACAAGAAAAAGTTTTTGTTCCCCCTAATTTTTGCATTCTGAACAACTAATCAGGGTTGCTGAAATTGGGATGTTACACTTGTTACGAGAGAATAATTTTCTAGTATTGGTAATGAAGATGATGCTGACCATCTAAATAACTTTGTTGAACTCTGTGAGATGCAAACGCATAGGGATGTAGTTGGTGATATTATTAAGCTGAAATTGTTTCCATTCTCTTTGAGAGGAAAAGCTAAAGAATGATTGAATTCCTTAACTAGGAATAGTATTGATTCTTGGACTAAGTGCAAAGATGCTTTCATTGGAAAATTTTATCCTCCTGCTAAGATTATATCTATGAGAAGTGAAACAATGAAGTTTAAACAATCTGATAATGAACATGTTGCTCAAGCTAGGGAAAGAATGAAATATTTGGTAAAGAATTGTCCCACTCATGGACTGACTGCTTGGATGATCATCCAAACTTTTAATGTAGGATTGAACTATTCTTCAAGGAACCTATTGGATTTTGCTACTGGAGGTACCTTTATGACCATCACTTTGGGTGCTGCAACAAAACTTCTGGACAATATGATGGTTAATTATTCTGAATGGCATACTGAGAAAGCTCCACAAGGTAGGAAGGTAAATTCTGTTGAGGAAACCACCTCCTTGAGTGATCAAATTGATATTATTATGTCTATGCTTGTTAATGGGAAAGCCCATATTGATCCAAATAATGTTCCTTTAGCTTCTTTGGTTGCTCAAGAAGAGCAAGTTGATGTGAACTTCATAAGAAATAACAATTTTGGCAATAGTGCTTATAGGAACAATTTTGGTAACAACAATTATAAGCCATATCCTCCCAACAATGGTAATGCTTATGGAAATTCCTACAACAATAATAGGAGTGCACCCTCTGAACTTGAAGTTATGCTTAAAGACTTTATTAGTAAACAAACTGCTTCTAATAAAACTATTGAGAAAAAACTCTCTAATGCTGAAAGGAATATATCATCTTTGTCTGAGGCTCAATCTTCATTGATTACTAAAATGGCTGCTAAACCTGAATCTAATGATAATCCCTTTGCAGCCACTAATTCCATACAAGTAAGAATTGATGAAAATGTTAGACTATTAGCTGAATTACATGCTAAGTGGGAAAGAGAAGATGAAATTGCTAGAAACATTAGTGTTTCTACTATTACCACCACTAGTGTTGAGGCTAAAAATAGTTCTACTACTTTAGATGATCATTTTGATCTTGATCTTGATGGCTGCAATATCTCTGAAGTTATTAAGTTCCTACAAAAGCTTGCTAAAAGTCCTAATGCTAGTGCTATGAACATGGCCTTTACGAAACACATTACTGATGCTCTCATAAAGATTAAAGAAGAAAAGATGAAACATAAAGCTTCTATTCCTATAAAACAAGAAGATGGTTGGGAACCCATCATTAATATGAAAGTGAATGACTTTGATTTCAAAGCTTTATGTGATCTTGATAGTAGTGTTTCTATTATGCCTAGAAGGATTTATGATATGCTTGATTTGCCTCCACTTGAAGATTGTTATTTGAATGTCCCACTTGATGATAATGCTAAAAAGAAACTCATGGGGAGTCTTAATGATGTTCTTATTATGGTTAACAATGCCTATGTCCCTGTTGATTTCTATGTTTTGGATGTTGAATGCAATGCTTCTTGTCCTATTACTTTGGGAAGACCTTTTCTTAGAACTGTTGGTGCCATTATTGATATGAAAGAAGGCACCATTAAAGAAAGGTATAGAACACTTCCCTAAGAAGAGAAAGAAGATTTCTTTTGCCTCTCCTATGAAAACAAAATTTGGTCTTAATGCTTCTTCATTTGAGAACACTTGATTCTTTTTCTTGCTTCTTATGCCTAACTTAAAGGCGTTAAAGAAAAGTACTTATTCTGAGATAAACCAAAAGTTTTAGATGAGTCTTGGAAGTTATTATTTCAGTAATAACCTCTCCTTATACTTTTTAATTGTTTTTTGTGCCAAGAGAAATCTCTAATGAGAGAGAAGTAATGATTGGGAAAGTTGCTTTCCCGAAACAGATTTATGTGCTTCACCATAAAAATTCGTGTAAAATATATGAACGTCTTTTTGTGCTTCTTCCCAGGTTGTTATCTAACTTTCGTTAGTTCAACACTTTTTGATTTGAGCAACAGAAGGTCTTCTAACAAATTCGGCTTTACCTGTTGTACTGTTTTGACAGATTTTTGCCATTTTCTGCATTTGCTTCTTGTTGGTTCCTTTTTGAGTTCTTTTGGGGAATTGAGCTTTTTGACGGAAGTGCTACAGTAGATAATGTTTTAATGGAAGTTTATTTGGTGTTAGAACTGAACCTTAAGACTTATTTATCTTGAGTGCACTAATGTTGCTAATAAACATTGTGTGAAGTTTTGTATGAAGGAAAATTTTCAGGTGTATGAAAGGAATGAGTAATGATATGAAGGATGGAATAAAGCTCAAGCTTGGGGATGCCACACGTGTCACCTCAAGAAGTATCCAAGAAGTACAAGCGTCAAAGCTTGGGGATGCCCAAGGCATCCCCTTCTTCATCAATAAAAATCCGAGGTTTCTTCCAAACGCTTCATTTTTATTGTTTCATGCACAATTGTGTTGTTCTTGGAGCGTCTTCTTTTTCGTTTTTGTTTTTGTTTTTTCGTTTGCTTTTGCTTGCTTAGTTTTCTAAATAAATTGGTTGGACCCTCTCTTTCATACATTGGTTTGCAAATAGTTTGGTTTGGATTGGAAAAGAGTAGGAAAGTTCATACTTATGTGGTAAAAAGAGCTTGTTTTTTGACTGTGGCCTATGCGTTGTCATGCCATGCTTGATATTGTTTTGGCTTTGTGCTTAGTATTATTTGCTGTAGCATGACTTGTTATAAACAATTGAGATTTCTTAATGTGCCTTGGATGAATCATGCGTTGTTTTAGCATATTAAAGCATCGTATAGTGGTATTCTCCTTTGATGATTTATTTGGGTTGACATGGTGCATGCTCACACCATGTTATGACTATCTCAAGTCACCATAGCCTTTATGATCCTTTAGTTTTCAACTTGTAGTATCACTTTATGCTTTTATCAATGATGTTTTGTTGCTCTACATGATTATGGCCACTATTGCTCTATTAGTTTGTCGCTCCCAGTCTTTTGCTAGCCTCCACAACCAAGTATGAGTTCCACTCATGCATCCAACTCCCTAAACCAAGTTATTCCAAAGAGTCCACCATACCTACCTACTAGCTTATGCTATTCCAAGTATATTCATGCTTTTGTTTACCTTCCAAATTAAACTTGTTATGAGAAAACTAGTGATTAAAGATCTCACGAACTTGATGGCACACTTTACCTTTTTGCATCTAATAAACTTGAACCATTAGGTCCTTCTTTGTTGCGTATATGCTTGCGCTTTATAAGTTGAAATTAGCAGAACCATATATCATGGGGAATGCTTTCAACATTGCAGTTGTACTTTGTACCCCATTCTTTTGCTTATGGATCCCGGCGGTGTGAAATAAAAGTGGAACTTGTAAGATCATGGAGTTTGTATGTGTGTTAGAGAAACGCCTAGGCCGCTAGCCTAAGCCATGCCTAATCATGGTGGAAACTTGCAGCATCACCATAATGAGCATTGTATGAAGCATCCTCAATAAAAACCTATGCAAATAGCAAATAAAAAGATCACTGAGATGCTCATTGTCGGCTTGCCTTGTCATTTTGACTATTGGATAGCTCTTGTATCATGTGCAAGGGGTACCCCGTTTGTGGTTATTTATGATACACATGTACTTACAATGACAAGAGCTTACTCATGACTAAAGTTGAGTAGCATGAGGTTCGGTTTTCGTAAGTAAGGGGCATGAGATTTCAGTTTATAACTTGTCAAGCATATCCTCTTAGTTGCGTCACTTTAACCATAATCATCTTCAAGATTCTTATAACAGGGGCAATGAGAGCTGAAAACTATAAGTACCATAATTTTTGGAAGCTCTTTATGAGACTTGAATCCCTGCTTCCTTTTCTAAAGGCCTTTCTTCCACCATTATATTGAGTCTCCACCTTCTACCTTTATGAACCTAATTTGAGAGCATAGTGGCTATTCTTAGTTCAATGTGCATTCTCCCAAGACTAGTAGATTGATGCATAACTTGATATTGCTTGTTTTAAACGATTTGTATCTAGTCACTCTTATGAACTTTGAAGGTGTCCTATGCATTTATATTTGCTACTCTATGAGGGACAAGCTGAATACTATTATGCTATGTTTTCTTTATGTGAAACAAACAAACGTCTTGCAAAGCATTGTTATTCATGAATCTTTTGTTTGTGCCTTTTCATGTTGCATCATAGTTTCTTTGTCTTATTGCTAGAACCTTGTCTTTCATGCTATGATTGAAGTACTATGATCCCAGCTTTGAATGTTTTACAAATACTGTGATCAAGTCTTTGATGGTGCATGTCAGCTGAAAAATATTCTTTCTTTTTATCACTTACCTACTCGAGGATAAGCAGGAGTTAAGCTTGGGGATGTTGATACATTGCAAATGTATCTATAATTTTTTATGTTCCATGCTTGGTTTTATCTACTTTTTTGTGTTTTGTCCACACTTTGGAGTACTTTTCATATGATTTCTTGGACTAACCTATTAACAAGAGCCACTGTGCCAGCTGCCTATTTTTTGCTGTTTTTGGTTCCAGGAAAGTCAGAAAATGAATATTCTCGGAATTGGACGGGATAAAAGCCAAAGTGCCTATTTTTCCAAAAGTCATCAGATGCCAGAATATGAGACAGAGAAGGGCCGGCGGCCGGCCACACCACCTGGCCGTGCGGCCAGGCCTGGCCCGCGCCAGGGGGTGGTCTGGCCGACCCCAGCACCCCCTCGGCCTCTCCTTCCGCCTACAAGATGCCCTCAGGACGAAAACCCTAAGTACCTAATCAAAAATCCACGAAAGAGTTTGTAGCCGCCATCATCTCCATCCCTAGATCGGGAGGGATCTGAAGCTCTTCCCGGCACCCTACCGGAGAGGGGAATTCACCCTGGAGGCCGTCTTCATCATCATGCAAGCCTCCGGTGTGATGCGTGAGTAGTTCATCCTTGGACTACGGATCCATGTAGTAGATAGATGGTTGGTTCTCCTCCTTTGTGCTTTCATGTCTAGATCTTGTGAGCTCCGTTCATGATCAAGATTATATATTTGTAATTCTTCTTGTTGTGTTTGCGGGGATCCGATGGATATTGAGATGCTATTTCAGATTGATTATTGATTCTATCATGTCTTTGTTATTTGTGATCTTGCATGCTTTCCGTTGTTAGTAGCTATCTTGGCACGGTAGATGCTAGCAACTCCAAGAACCACTTACATGCAATGATCCATGTGTTTTATCAAAAGAACATACATGCAATGACTCTGGTGGATCCATATGTGGTTCATGAAAAGAACACACTACAATGACTCTAGTGGATACATATGTGTTTTGTGAAGAGAACACACATGCAATGACTCTAGTTGATCCATGTGTTTTATGAAAAGAACATAAATGCAATGACTCTAGTGGATCCATATGTGGTTCATGAAAATAACACACTTGCAATGACTCTAGTGCTGGTTTTTTGAAAAGAACACACATGCAATGACTCTGGTGGATCCATATATGGTTTGTGAAAAGAACACATATGCAATGACTATAGTGGATCTATGTGGTTTGTGGAAAGAATATACATGGAACGACTTTAGTTCTAGTTTTGTGAAAAGAACACACATGCAATGACTCCAGTTGTGGTTCATGAAAAGAACACACATGCAATGACATTGGTGGATCCATGTGGTTTCTGGAAAGAACACACATGCAATGACTCTAGTGGATCCATATGTGGTTCATGAAAAGAACACACATGCAATTACATTGGTGGATCCATGTGGTTTGTGGAAAGAACAGACATGCAATGACACTGGTGGATCCAAATGTGGTTTGTGAAACGAAAATACATGCAATGACTCTGGTGGATCCATATGTGGTTTATGAGAAGAACACACATCCAATGAACTCTAGTGGATCTATCTTGGCATAATTTGATGTATGCCATGATGTATTTCATTGTACGAGACACTCACTTTCCATTTTTATACTACTCAGTTTTGCCCTCTCTCTCTCTTTTGTAGAAGCCCAAACCTGTGCTCACTCTATCTGCTATACCCTGATTGGTTGTCAGAGTTGTCACGTGGATCATGCACACCAACCGTTGATCATATGTGATCCAACGAGGATCGTTGCACACATCTTGCCCTTCACAGTAAATCGTGAGATAGTATGGACGTCTCCCTGTGCGAGACTTCTACAAGAAGGAACACGATGTCGTCCATGGAAAAAGTCGTCGAGTGGTCATGTCACGTTTAATCTAGTGTGCAAAGGCTACAAGTCTACTACACGATAACTGGTCATCCATGGCCCATGGGATATACCATTTTTTACTATGCAGTGTGCCTGTAGTCTCACTTCCGATAGGCCCCCACCACACGAACCTTCCACGTGGCAGCCACAGCCAGAAGATCGGCCTACCAGGGCCCTCGAGGAGGCCTAAATGTCCCTGCATTAAAAACCCAGCCTATCGGGTCCTCCATTTGCACTCATACACTCCTCTCTCTTACCTATATAGCAAAACCCCACAATCTTCAACATACAGCCATGAACCTTCTCCATGAAACCAGTGCCTGGGGGTGAGTGTGCGGGCATCGGAGCCGGGGTGGTGCTTCATGCGATAGATCTAGAGGAGCCTCATGCAGCACAAGGCGAGGAGGACGTGTAGTTCAACCCCTTGGGGACCATGTGCTCGCCGGTGCTGATGACTTCGGAGGCCCCGATGAGGGCGTCGAGTTCGATAAACACGCTCCACTCGTGTACCTAGAGGTACATCTATTTCTACATGTTTCATATTTTCTGCTCGAGCTTAATCTATCCTGGTTTCGAAAAAAAATGTAGTCCTAATGATTAGATGCACCATACGAACCGGTACATGGGGAGATCTAGTCTGCTCTAAATGATCCACATTATTTATTTATTAATAAGTTATCAAGAACACAAATCACATTAATTTAGGAGAGAGCTGGGCAGACATCCATAATGAACTGTTGAACCTGTATAAATATGATATTGTGTTGAAAGTAACTCTGAATTGTGGGAGGAATATATATTTATTATTTTGCTCATTTCGGTTTGCATTTCATACATTACATGTAGATTCAAGTGAGATGGACTCTGACAAGGAGAACAGGGACAACAAGAGAAACCATGTCATGAAGAAGCTCAAGAGTGAGAGAATCCCTTTACACACTCGACTTGGGGAGCTCAGGTGTCCTTTTTGTTAGCAAGGAGTCAACCCGAGGATTGCCAGCTTGATTTCGCATGCGGTTGGCATCGGTAAAAGCCCAGCTAGTAAACACAAGTTGGCGACCAAGGCTAAGAATGCTGCTTATGGCAAATTCCCCTTACTTAGGAATCAATAACTTTTAGCTGACCAACCCGTCACTGTGCTGGCCTGACCACTAATAATGTTTAATTCTCTTACCGTTTCTAGACCCTTAAATTATGTGGTGCATTGAAACCTCATGCTTTTCCACCGACACGTGTGTTGCAAAGTTTCTTGATCGTGCATGCTTACACGAGTGGCCTACCTAGAAACTTATAGAATCATGTGCAAAGGAGCTTCAGTTTGGCAAATTCTAGACAAAATCATCAAATTAAAGAAAGGAAATTGCAAGCTTTGCGCAATCAGCAGGCCTAAGTGGCTAGGTGGCTGCCCTAGGGTGCAAGGATGCTAGGTCCCTGTCTATGCTGACACTTCTTAAACTTGCTGGGAATAATAATCACAAATAGCTGTACACTTCCTTCTGTCCTGTCACATTACATCGTGTCAGCACCACGCACCCGCTGCGGATCGGCAACGGGACAGTGGTCTCCGTGACCTGTCTCTGCGATGCCAAAGCCATGTCGCACACCCATCCCATCGCCTACCAGGCACGGCCGCCGAATTTAATCGCTAGGATTGGAAACCAACGGTGCTCGCCCGGTCAAACTTGCTTCCGCTTGGGTATGACCGGAATATTGGTAAATGCAATTGAAGCATCGCCTCCATCTCCACAGCATAGCACTGTGCAAAAATACCCAACTCCTTCCGCCGCCGCCACCGTAAGAACCATTGACGCTGCGGTAGGCACCGCCTCCGCTGGGCCATACCACCGCAACAGATCACTCCATCGCCACGCCCAGTCCCACCCACCGCTACTGACCCTAGGCCACCGCCGCCGCATTAGCTGCTGCCATGGATGAAGAGTATGACGTGTTCAGTGATGGGAGAAACTTCACCGACGAGTACACCGTCACCTCCCATGGCACCACCAAGCTAACGGTTGTCCACACAAATGCGTCAGCGGAGGTCGCCAAGGTCATTGCAATGTACGAGTGGTGGCTACAAGAGCCAATGGACAGTTACAAGATCGTCGGCCTTGACCTCGAGTATACCGGAGATAGGAAAAGGGCGGTGCTTTTGTAGTTGTCCATGGGCAACCACTTCCTCCTATACCATGTATGTAGGGCCAAATCTGTATGCCCAGAGCTTCACGAGTTCCTACGCAGGAGGGAGATCTACTTCGCTAGCATCGACATCAAGAACGACACTCCGAAGCTAGAGCGGTATCTCCTCATTCATGTTGTCAATCACATTGATCTCCAACGTTTGTGGAGGTACCCGGATGACGATACGGGGAAATCCGGCATGGCTAGACTCGCTGCCAACATCATCGACCGCGAGTACACCGGCATCAATGTCGAGTTCCCGAAGCACCTGCATGAGCGATGGGAGTGGAGGCACCTGAATTATGATGCAATCAAGTACGCAGCCAGGGACGGTATGTCTACTACGAGATGCTCAACAGGATCTGACGGGTGGGTGAGTGTGTTGTTTACCACTACTAGTTTTGCATTTCGTTCCTAGTTTTATCTCGCCTGTATTTTATCTCGCATGTATTTTCTAAGCATTCTATGTGTAAGAACGGAGCTCGTATGATCCCTGTGCTATTAGGTAGTTAACATGTATGAATTACATTTCCTCATTTTGTATGCTCAACATTCATACTTACAAATTCTGTCTGTGCCCTTTGCATGCGGCATAATCCAGGACTGACATGCATCAGGTGGGATATGGTCATAAGTCATAACCGAACCCATATTATAGCGAAGGATACAGTCATAACCAAACCTAGATTATAGTTCGAGAAAGGTAATACACAACAATTCGTAATTGCTCACATAGTGTACTTCTGAAATAACATGTTTTCATAAACATAACAAGCCCCATACAAACACAACAATCATGCACTAAAAGTCTACATACCAGCCTGTTGAGAAGGTAACCGATCCAAGATTGCCTTCGGTCGCTTGCCCCGTCTTGTAGATTCATCTACACTCCAGCATCTGGGGCAAACAACGTGCCTTGGTGGTGGTTCAATGGTGCGATGCCTGGAACGAAAATTTACAATCTGCGGTATAGCTCGTGGCTAACAAACCCGTCAATTGCAACGTACTTTAGGTTAGGTTCAGAAAGCGGCTTATCCTCCCAGTAATCATGCCCTAAACACCTCCATGTGACTGCACCACGGGTCGATGAGTTCGGTGGCAAGATCGGCCATCCTGGTCCTGCCGCCCTTTGTCCCTGGGATCCAGTAAAATTTCTAGATGTCCACTTTGCACTCCTTTAGGATTTTAATGTTGACAGTCGGGCTTTCAAGCAGTATAGTGTCATTCGTGATGTCAACACTAGTAAATGTTATCTGCTGGTTCACGAGAAAGTCATGAAACATCGACCTAATCGTTTCACCCCACCTGCATGAAAATGAATTCAGACAAATAATATAGAAATAACTTTTGCAAACAGACGTTTTAGGAACAAAAAGACATCAAAGTCTACATGTTCCCGTCAGCCCCCATCTTGCAAAAAGGGTGGTATACGAGGATGTGCCCCTTCATGGAGAGTTGCACCACGGCGATCCTACGGTGATCGCGGCTGTACTCGAGGTCGAGACCTACGAACATGTTTTCTTCGAACCGCAGCCAACTCATGTAATTATTCAGAGTGTTCCTGACCGTCCAAGGGGCGGTGGTGTAGATGACATCGATCTTCTTCCTGCCATGTACTTCTATGTCGAAGTACGCAGTCCCATGCATGCCATCGTTTCAAACATCCAACAAGTCCATGACTACAGACAAGAGGGAAAGGATATGGAGGAAGAGGGTGATGATGTAGCGGAGGAAATGGATGAGGCCGTGGAGGAGGAAATGAGACGGAGAAGTGAAAATGCTTACTGCAAGATTGGAACCGCCCTTACTAATATCTGGAATGGCGCACGACCATTTGTAGTAGGGTGAAGGTGGAGAAAAATAGCGGTTTTATACGTCGATACTAGTGCTGCCTAAAATTTGTTCTGTGCCACTTGCATGTAGTGGAATCAAGGTCTGTCATGCATGATCCAAGTCAAACGTAGTCATGTTTGCGTGTGCCAACCTTCACTCACTAACAGGTGGGCCCCATATTTTTTCTCTTACTTTTTATTTTTTCACTTCCTCTAGACGGTTCCAGTGCGTGCCCTCAATAATTATGCCCCTTCCTTGTCTTCCACGTGGACGAGAACCAGTGGCGGCGGCGGCGGTTCCTCACTGGGTCAGTCCCTACTCGAACAACTGCCCCCTCTCTGATTCCATCCCCTCTCGAATCCATTCGCCTCCATATCACAACACCTCCATTAATCTACCAGATCCCAAAGTCCATTTGCCGCTATCGGTAGAGCTTGGGGTAGCAGCAGGCTATAGCAAAATGCAGACGACGATGACGTGGATGGCCAGGGAGACCGCCACTGTGAGGATTGCGGATGGCCGAACCTCAGCACCACGAACATGCACATCCTTGGCTACCGCTTCACGATGCCGGTCGCCTCGCTCGCTGCATCCTTGGCTACCGCTTCATGATGCGGGACATGGACGAATAAACTGTTCGACACGTCAGGCCTTCTTTACCCTGATACTAGCAAATGGGCAAACGACTGCCATGGCCACGTAAGTTCTAGTATATTTCTTATTGGTTCAGTCATATCGTTGATTCATATGTGCTGAACTATCATCGGAATTCTATGTTCCTTTCGTCGAACGTGTTATGTACCCGCGTGGTTTGAATAAACTGAACCATTTAAGACTATTATGTACAGCGGAAGCTCAGCTCGTACCTGATATTCTGGTATTTTTGTAGTGACACAGTCTTAATTTAGGTGATAGACGAGTTGACAATTTCGATTTGCAATGGAATGCCTGCTAGGTGATATTCTGTTTCCTAAAATAAAAATAAACAGATTAGACGATTTATGGCTATTATGCCCCTAGCTGTTTATGATCATCGTTAGGAGTTTGTTCGGGGGAGCTCTGCTCCTACTCGATATTTTGGGTATTTTCGTAGTGACACATGCACAAATCAGGCGATATCTGAGGAGACAATCATATTTAGGCGATATTCTAGGTACTTTAATCTGAAGGTGTAGTTGTCAAATTGTATTTGCAATGGAATCCATGCTAGTTGATTCTACCAACTGACAACAAACTCTGTAGAATATTCATACAAAAATGATGCTGCTGGATAAGTGGTCAGAATCAGTAGTGGTGAATATCATGGAAGAAGAAGTGACGGAAATGGGAGATGACCAGAACTGGGTGGGTGGCAACGGCAAGTGGCTGGTCCTTTTATCCTAGGATGGGAGTACTTGGACTCTAAAAATGGCTACAGATTGTTGAGATTTACATTGCCATCTTTGGAGGGTGTCGGCATTACTGCATTCAACAACGGGTGGCCTCCGCCCATTTCTGAATTCGCTTACAAGTTCAACATGGCAGAACTTGATCTCCTGAAGGTACAACTCCCACATAGACCGCAGGACGTATGGAAGACCTGGGAGTACAAGCTCTTAGCGGTGTTCAACAAGGCAATTGCATTCATTAGATGCCCAGAAGACAAGGAATAGACAGTCTTGCGCGACGACATCCTGTGGCCGGAGAAGTATGTCGATGCCATCTTCACCTCCAGCTACCATTCCAACAAACCGCAATGCATTTATGCGGTCACTAAACCTAGAAGCGATGTGTGTGTTTGGGAGACGTTCATCTGCGGTGAGTCATGGTGTCATATAGCATGTAAAATCCCATTCAAAAA
Source organism: Avena insularis (assembly GCA_023614405.1). Classification (NCBI taxonomy): domain Eukaryota; kingdom Viridiplantae; phylum Streptophyta; class Magnoliopsida; order Poales; family Poaceae; genus Avena; species Avena insularis. The sequence goes on from CM042686.1 coordinate 378,637,029, forward strand.
TCTGCCTACTGACTGTAAGTAACACACAGGTACCCATGCAGCCCCGCGCGTCATTCCAGCTCCAGTGATTGAAGATACAGTAGCATATGCTGAACTTGGATCACGGTGCTCGTTCTTGGCACCTCTCGAATGCGACATGAAACATTATGTTGAACTCATGTGGATTCATATCAGGGGAGCACTCAAAACTGTTGGTGATACAATAGAACATATGGGGACACAACTTTCTTCATACCCATTGCTGCGGTGTCACATTTTCTCGAGGTCCGCATGCCCATCCAAAGACCTAGTAGAGCAAGTCTGGAGGAGAGTCGACAATCTTAAGGGACAATCTATGTTTCTTGGGATCAACTACACTTTCTTTCTCGGAGCCCCTAGAGTTGTTGAACCTGTAATTGCTCTGGCATCCCTGGCTCCTGATGCTGCTGCTGCTGGTGGTGGAGCTGATGAAAAACTAGCTGCTGCTACTCCTGGTGAAGCTGACGAAATACTTGGTGATGCTGACGAAATACTTGCTAATGTTGCTGCTGGTGAAGCTGACAAAATACCTGCTGAGGCTGCTGCTGGTGAAGCTGACGAAATACTTGTTGAGGCTACTGCCAGAGTCCAGGAAGAACATGCTGGTATTGTTGCTAAGGTGTCAGCACTTCCAGTGCTGATAGTAGATTATGTGTTTGCTGCACACTCACGCGCTATCATGTTGACACTCCAGATCTAACTTGGAGCTGAATCCACGTCGGAGGGAGGGGCCTACAATTGGCTCATCGATGGGATCGTACGATTTGATGGAGAATGACAGATGGCCAAATGCAGTATTCTTGTTCGTTCCAACGACACCACCAGCTCCAGGGACCTAGTTCTCATACTGGCAGATCTGATGAACCATTTGTCTTTATCTTTATATTTAGTTACGCTTATTTGTGTAAAGACTAAGTTGTGCTTATTTGTGTAAGACTAAGGCCTAACTGCGTAATATTTAGTGAAGCCCAGCTATTCTATCCACGCCCATAACAGCAGAATTGCAGCATAAAACAAACAAAGGTAATGTGCATACTAGGCATTTTGCTCAGGATAACAACCACTTCAAGTAAAAGATACATGGTGTACGCATTTGAACGCATCACTAGAATGTGCCACCTATTGACGATTGATGACATGGATCTAGCTTTTCTATGCACATTTGCATCAAATCGCTCATTGAATTATTCACATATATTTGGCAATGGCTGATGAACTCCACACTCTTGGTAACATGCTTTGTTAGGGAGCACTTGTTCATGCAATGCAAAGTATAGAACATGGTCTTCATCGTCATTCCATTTAGGTTCTCTATGTTTCGTCATCACGGAGCTACTAATTTCAAATGAAAATCTAGTAAGCAACATATGTGTACATAGTTAGAGTATGATACCGACACGGTACATATATGTTTTTCTAAAATAACGAGAAGAAAACTTGATGCACTTTCACCTTCTTGGTGTTGTGCCGACCTGGATGGATATGGCTTTGGGGTTCAGAGAGGAAGGCGACGTGGCTGGTGCGGGTGCGACCACGGCGATGGTGAGCTCGAATTCTAGAGGAGGAAAAGAGGACCGAGCATGGTCGACATGGTGACAGATCTCACTGGGAACCAATTCTCATCCTCGCGCCGTGCCATGGGTGCGTCCATGGTGAGGGCGAGCTCCGATTTGGGATGGCGAGGAGAGCAGGGCGAAGCAGGTCGTCCATGTCCGAGTCTGCGCCATGGCGGCATGGACGTGACCACAAATTGCCGCTCTAGGGAACAAGAAGACGTGTAATGGATGCATGCGCCAATACTACAAGCCTACAGGGAGGAGAGAGGGGCCGAGCAGGTTCGTCCATGTACTAGCTCCGCGCCATGGCTACAACGCCACCACAGATTGCCGCTCCAGGGAGGAAGAAGACGCGTAATGGATGCAGGCGCCAACGCTGCAAGCCAACATGGCTGTCACGATGGGAGCGACATAACGGCAAGAACTGACAAGGGGGCCCAACTTGACGGCCATTAGCCTGATATTTTGTATTGAAACATAAAGTTGAATTCGTGCCGAAAAAGACCCTCTGAGTATTTGGCATGCCAACTGTGGTCATTGTGGCTGATTACAGGCAACTTGGGTACCGCGTTGCCTGGGCGCCTCAAATTTCGAGCCACAAAATGATATTCCCGGTTCATGGGTGGGAAGTGTCACCACATTCCCGCCAATTGATTTGGGCCTGCCTTGTCTTCTTACGACCGCTAGCCAGGTTCTGTGTCAGGGTGAGGGTCGGCCGCCCTTCCACTTTACGTCATCACCTTGGTATCCTTGCACCAAAATGGAAGTGTTAGATGTTGTCTTCTCCCTGCGTCATCCCACCACCTCTGCGTGCCTTACTTTATTCGGGTGGATCGGCCACTGCTTGGACCGACCATTGGCGCGTCGCCTCGCTAGGTACGCGTGAACCTGGTGAGGCTCCCCTCCCGAGGTCCTGCTGGAAGGCTTTGCCGCCTGGCCATGACTGACCTAGGCATTTGTAGAGGATCCAGGATTCATCCTACCTCCGGAGGCTTGCCCCCTTCAAGATCCCTCGACAGGATGCTCCAGTTGGGCCTGACGATTCGACGATACGAGATACCCTTGGTACCAATAATCCAACACTAGCCCCAGTCGCTTGGATTGCACGCCATTGACAAAGGGGCAAGGAAGTCCAGGGACCAACTGGAGCTAGGCCCTGTGATTGGTCGCGTCGCTGCACGATCCCTGAAGTCTCCGCCCGCCGATTCCATTGGCCCACGCAGGACATGGCGCACGCCAGGTGCGGGAACCATCACTTCACTACTTAGCCTTTGGGGTCGAGTTGCTCGCAAAACCCAAAATCCCAAGGTACTCGCCAGCTTCCGTCCTCCTCCACCACCAATCCATCGGAGCTCCACACAACACTGCTCCTTCCCCTTCCGCAATGTCCATGATGGCACTCAAGAGAGCGCGTGCAACCTACACCGCACTAAGCTTTCCCCTGTCGATTGTGGGGGCCCTACCACAAGTAATAATCCTCAACAAGGAAGGGTTGGAAAAGGTCCGCAAGCTGATAGCCTCCGACTCAAAAGAGTGGGGCGCCTTTTGCGTGTGGTGCGCCGGCATTGGGGGGAGTACATGGTTCGCCATCGTGGCCCCCGTTTTCACCTACTCCATTGCCTCCGGCCTTGTCCTTCCGGTTTCCCTTTTCTCATGGCCATCTTGGACCATTACTGCATCCAACTCCTGCACCTCCACCCGTGGAGCGTGACCCTCCTGGCCACCTTCGCGTACTGGTGCGAGGCCTTCGCGGGGTGGTGCCATCCTTGGTGTTGTTCCGACACTTCTATAGCCTCCGTGTCCTCACACCGGGGGATATTCTTGGCGGTGCCTGGTTCTTCGCCGGGGAGGAATTGTTGGGTCCGCAGCATAGAAAACAAAAATTTTCCTACGATGAGAACTATACGCCAAGATCTATCTACTAGGTACAAAGCAATGGGTGGACATACATCCATCGAGAACTTACCCTCGAAGCCAACGAGTTTTGTTAACGAGTAGGAACTCGTGGTTGATGTAGTCGTACACTTTCCGATCTCAAGATCGTGTGGAAGTCCGAGCGCCGCAAATCAGCAGCGCATCCGTCCTCGCACACAAGTTCAAGCCACCGGACAACCTCCACCTCCTCTCTCCGGCGATCCAGCGGAAGCAGCAACTCCTTCCAGATGAAATGCCATCGGAAACATGTATCTCGCTAATCTGAGACCATGGGGGAATAATTCTAGAGGGGGAGAGAGATCCTTCACGAGGAGGTGTGACGAAGAAGGAGGAAGAGGGGGGCCTTCTATAGGAGGAGCGGGGTGCCCCTCCCCATGGCCGGCGCCTCATGGGGGGTGAACCCTCACCTCCCCCATTCATGTGGTGGTAATCCCTCCACATTAAAATGCCTCTTCACATTCCCTTTTAAAGTCCATACTTTAAATGCATTAAAATTCTCTAAGTTTAATGCTCTCTCATTTAATAAAACTCTTTTATTAAATTTATTCAGAATTTTGTTAATTACTTTAATTAACAAACATTCACATATAACCCTTGCAATATTTCAATATCACATGCAGAACCACTTTCTGCAATTTCATCCGAAACAATTCCGGTTTCTATCGAAACAATTCTTGTGCTTTGCAATTCTTTCGTCTGAAACATATGTCCTCCAAAAAGGTGTCCGGTAACTCTTAAGTGTGTCACCCTACAGTTCGCGAATAATGCAGACATGATTGAGACTCCTCTCAGATCAATAATCAGAAGCGGGGCCTGGAGATCCATACCGACTCCTGCATATTCAACGATGACTTCTGTGATCATGAGAACCTTTAACGCTTGTAATTTAATCCCTTTGTCTCATGATATAATACATGTCCGATATTTGATCATCGGTATCCAAATACCTAGTTTGATCTCGTTACCGACATGCACTATTTTCTCGTTCCCGTGATATAACATTCTAGTGATCACATCACTTGCTTGCAAGCTATCTTAATGTGATATCATCGAGAGGGCCCAGAGTATATCTATCTATCATCGGGATTGAAAAATTCCACTCTTGATCCATGAGCCTCAACATAACACCTTCGTAGCACTAAACCCATCTTTATAGTCACCCTGTTACGGTGTGACGTTTGATGTTATCAAGATACTCTTCAGGTGTTAGCAATTAACATGATCTCATGGTCTAAGGATAAAGATTACTTCGTATGATGTTATAGAAATATAAACATAATGACTTGATCGTAATTCTATTCTTCGGATGAATGATCATCACATCATTTCACAAATGTTGTGACCTTGTTATTAACAACATCCAATGTCCATGATCAGGAAACCTTGATCATGTTGTTAATCAACAAGCTAGTTTATAAGAGAGGCATAACTAGGAACCCTTTTTGTTTATTAAACACACATGTATTGATGTTTCCGATCAATACAATTATAGGATGCAAAATAAACATCTATCATATATAAGGAATACATAATAACAACTTTATTATTGCCTCTCAGGGCATATTTCCTTCAGTCTCCCACTTGCACTAGAGACAATAATCTAGTTCACATAGTGATAAATCTAACACCCATGGAGTTCTGGTGTTGATCATGTTTTGCCCTAGGGAGAGCTTTAGTCAACGGATCTGCTACATTTATGTCCGTGTGTACTTTACAAATCTTTATATCTCCATCCTTGACATGCTCACGGATGGAGTGCAACCGACGCTTAATATGCTTGGAATTCTTGTGAGACCTCGGTTCCTTGGCGTTGGATATGGCTCCATTGTTGTCACAATAGATCACCATTGGGTCCAATGCACTAGGAACCACACCTAGTTCCGTAATGAACACTTTCATCCAAACTGCTTCCTACGCCACTTCTGAAGCAGCAACATATTCCGCCTCCATCGTTGATCCAGCCACCACATGTTGTTTGGAACTCCTCCAACTAATTGCTGCTCCATTCAAGAGTAATACGTATCCGGATTGAGACTTAGAGTCATCCGGATTTGTCTCAAGGCTAGCATCGACATACCACTTAGCGACTAGCTCTTCATCACCTCCGTATACAAGAAACATATCCCTATTTCTTCTCGAGTACTTAAGGATATCCTTGACCGCTATCCAGTGTTCCGAACCTGGATCAGATTGGTACCTACTAGTCAAAATAATAGCATGTGCCACGTCCGGTCTTGTACATAGCATGGAATACATTATAGAGCCTATGGCCGAGGCATAGGAGATCTTATCCATTATCTCTCTTTCTTCCGCCGTAGACGGACTTTGAGTCTTGCTCAATGTCTTGCATTGCAACATAGGTAAGAACCCCTTCTTACTTCCGTCCATATTAAACTTCTTTAATATATTATCAAGGTATGTACTCTGCGATAGCCCAATTAGGCGCGTTGATCTATCTCTATAGATTTTAATGCAGTTTTGACATCCATCTGCCATATTTCATAATCGAAATATGCAGCAATTGCTAACATAATCCTAACCGACTTAAGCATCTCTACGGGAGAGAATGTCTCATCGTAGTCAACTCCTTGAATTTGTCAAAACCCCTTTGCGACAAGTCGAGCCTTATAGATGGTCACATTTCCATCAGCATCCGTTTTTCTTTTGAAAATCCATTTATTCTCAACGGCCTTTTGATCGTGAGGTAAGCCCACCAATGTCCAAACCTGGTTCTCGTACATGGATTCCATCTCAGATTTCATGGCTTCTAGCCATTTGTTGGAATCCGGGCTCATCATCGCTTCTTCATATTTCGTAGGGTCATCCATTTCATCAACCATGAAATTCACAACAAGATTTCTGTACAGTTCAGGAGTTGCACGTGTCCTACTTAACCTGCGATGTTCAGTAGTGTCCTCTTTCGTAGTTTCATGATCAATATCATTAGCTCTCTCTTCATTAGGTGAAGTCAATTTCGAAACAATTTCTAGTGTTGCGCTACTCGCCATTTCATGAAGAGAAGGTTCAATAACCTCTTCGAGTTCTACCTTCCGACTACTCACACCTTTCGCGAGAAACTCCTTCTCAAGAACAGATCCATTCTTGGCAACAAAAAACTTGCCCTCGGATCTGTGATAGAAGGTATACCCAATCGTTTCCTTAGGGTATCCTATGAAGATGCATTTTTCCGCTTTGGGTTCGAGTTTATCCGGCTGAAGTTTCTTCACATAAACATCACATCCCCAAACTTTAAGAAATGACAACTTAGGTTTGTTTCCAAACCATAATTCATATGGTGTCGTTTCAACAGATTTAGATGGTGCCCTATTTAAAGTGAATGCAGTTGTTTCCAGTGCATAACCCCAAAATGACAGTGGCAAGTCAGTCAGAGACATCATAGATCGAACCATATCCAATAAAGTACGATTACGACATTCCGACACACCATTACGTTGTGGTGTTTCGGCAGGCGTGAGTTGTGAAACTATTCCACATTCTTTCATGTGTGTGCTAAACTCGTAACTTAGATACTCACCTCCATGGTCGGACCGCAGAAATTTGATCTTTCTGTTACGATGATTTTCCAGTTCATTCTGAAATTCTTTGAACTTTTCAAAGGTTTCAGACTTGTGTTACATCAAATAGATATACCCGTATCTACTCAAATCATCCGTGAAAGTAACAAAATAACGATATCCACCTCGCGCAAACACACTCATTGGTCCACACACATTAGTATGTATGATTTCCAATAAATCTGTCGCCCGTTCCATTGAACCGGAAAACGGCGTTCTAGTCATCTTGCCCATAAGGCATGGCTCACATGTATCAAATGATTCAAAATCAAGTGATTCCAAAAGTCCATCATAATGGAGTTTCTTCATGCGTTTAACGCCAATATGACCTAGACGGCAGTGCCACATATATGCAGATATATCATTATCAAGTTTAATCCTTTTAGCATCAACATTATGAATATGCGTAATACTACTATCGAGATCCAATAGAAATAAACCATTCAACACAGGTGCATGACCATAAAATATAGCATTCTTATAAATTGAACAACCATTGTTTTTAGATTTAAAGGAATAACCATTTTGCATCAAACACGATCCGGATACAATGTTCATGCTTAGTGCAGGCACCAAATAATAATTATTCAGGTTTATAACTAATCACGATGGCATATGGAGAGGTAGCGTCCCAACGACGATCACATCAACTCTTGATCCATTGCCGACTCGCATCCTGATCTCATCCCTTGCTAGTTGTCGCTTGTTCCGGAGCCCCTGAACCGAGTTACTTATATTAGCAACCGATCCCGTATCAAATACCCAGGTGCTACTGCGAGTACTAGTCAAGTACACATCAATAACATGTATATCACATATACCTTTGTTTGACTTGCCGGACTTCTTGTCCTCCAAATACTTGTGGCAATTGCGCTTCCAATGGCCAGTCCCCTTGCAATAGTAACACTCAGTGTCAGACTTAGGGCCAGCTCGGGGTTTCTTTTTAGGTGTAACAACAGATTTGCTACCCTTCTTTCCCTTGTGCTTGAATTTCTTGTCCTTCTTGAAACCGGTGGTTTTATTGATCATCAACACTTGATGTTCTTTCCTAATCTCCACTTCTGCAGTCTTAAGCATTGACAGAAGCTCAGGAAGAGACTTCTTCATGCCCTGCATATTATAGTTCATCACGAAGATCTTGTAGCTAGGTGGCAGAGATTGGAGAACATGATGTATGCCTAAGTCAATGGGAATCGTTATTCCCAAGGACACAAGCTTATCGGCGTACCTAGACATTTTGAGTACGTCCTCACTAACAGAGCTGTTCTCCTCCATCATGCAGCTAAAGAACTTTTTAGAAGCATTATAACTCTCTACGGTAGCATGGGTATCGAAAATCATTTTCAATTCTCCCATGGTATCAAAAGCATTGCCATTTTCTAAACGCTTTCGATGTTCTGGATCTATCCCATACAGTATGCCGCAATGAAATAAGTCGTGGTCCTCCTGACGAGTCATATAGACATTCTTTTCCTCGTTAGGGGCATCAGGAGCTGGTAGGGGGCCTAGCGGTTCCTCTAGCACATACTGCTTTTGTGTAGCAATGAGGAGAATCCTCAAATTCATAGGCCAGTTGGTGAAGTTGCTGCCATTCGCATCAAGTTTCTCTTTCTCCATGAACACATTGAAATTAAAAGCAGGTGGTGCCATCTACAACAAAATTTGTAATGTTTATTTAGACTAAGTTTATGATAGAGTGAGTTCAACTAATCCAAATTACTAATGAACTCCCACTCAAAAACGACATCCCTCATGTCCTTTTGGTGATTACATGAACCAAATCCACTACACCAAGTCCGATCATCACGTGAGTTGATGTAGCTTCAAAAGCGAGCATCTATATGGGCATCATATCAACTATATGACTCATGCTTAACCTTTCGGTCCGTGTTCCGAGGCCATGTATGTACATGCTAGGATCGCCAAGTAAGAACCTTAGTATTCGCGTGTGTAAAACTGTCTTACACCCGTTCCTATGAAAGCGTAGATTCGAGTACACCCGATCATCACGTGATGTCTCGAAACACGATCAATAGAGCGATGCATACTTAAGGAAGAACACATTTTTATCTTGATATCTAAATGAGGGATCCTCTTACAATGCTACAAAAAGCACCAAACTAGCAGTATAAGATGCTAACATCTAATGTGTAAAGTGAGATGATATGGTCCATGCATTTGATCTCTATCATTTGCATCGTGGTATGATCTCTATCATTCCTTTGTGTGTAAGGCCAGGGTCTATGGAACTTACACGTTGAGTGTGTTGTAAGAGTATCTATCATACATTTTACTTACAACAATATCATATCAATACACTAGCCCAGCAACAATCTAAACTAGACGCCTCTAATTTATCAATTGCATGTTTTACGTGGCTTAGGGGTTTCGGAGATAGAACCGTTCTTACCTATGAACATGAACCACAACGAGGATAACCAAGTTATTAGCAACTCGTTGTAAATCAGATATTGACTATAGTAGGAGAGATAGACACCCGCCAGCCACTTATGCAAAACAAGTTGCATGTCAGCCGTGGAACCGGTCTCATGTACGATGACATGTAAGGTTGGTCCGGGCCGCCTCATCCCGCTATGCCACCAATATCCAAAATACATAGAAGATGCAATAACATGATCATCATCACCCACATATAAACATATGTGTACTAACCATGCAAAGCACCTACGCATAGATCAGGCTCTGATACCACTGTTGGGTCCGCAGCCTAGAAAACAAAAACTTTTCCAACGATGAGAACTATACGCCAAGATCTATCTACTAGGTACATAGAAACGGGTGAACATTCATCCATCGAGAACTTACCCTCGAAGACAACGAGTTTTGTTAACGAGTAGGAACTCGTGGTTGATGTAGTCGTACACTTGCCGATCTCAAGATCGTGTGGAAGTCTGAGCGCCGCAAATCGGCAGCGCATCCATGCTCGCACACACGTTCAAGCCACGAGACAACCTCCACCTCCTCGCTCGAGCGATCCAGCGGAAGCAGCAACTCCTTCAAGACGAAATGCCACCGGGAACATGTATCTCGCTAATCTGAGACCATGGGGGAATAATTCTAGAGGGGGAGAGAGATCCTTCACGAGGTGTGATGAAGAAGGAGGAAGAGGGGGGGGCTTCTATAGGAGGAGCGGGGTGCCCCTCCCCATGGCCGGCGCCTCATGGGGGGTGAACCCTCACCTCCCCCATTCATGTGGCGGTAATCCCTCCACATTAAAATGCCTCTTCACATTCCCTTTTAAAGTCCCCACTTTAAATGCATTAAAATTCTCTAAGTTTAATGCTCTCTCATTTAATAAAACTCTTTTATTAAATTTATTCAGAATTTTGTTAATTACTTTAATTAACAAACATTCACATATAACCCTTGCAATATTTCAATATCACATGCAGAACCACTTTCTGCAATTTCATCCAAAACAATTCCGGTTTCTATCGAAACAATTCTTGTGCTTTGCAATTCTTTCGTCTGAAACATAGGTGCTCCAAAAAGGTGTCCGGTAACTCTTAAGTGTGTCACACTATGGTTCGCGAATAATGCAGACATGATTGAGACTCCTCTCAGATCAATAATCAGAAGCGGGGCCTGGAGATCCATACCGACTCCTGCATATTCAACGATGACTTCTGTGATCATGAGAACCTTTAACACTTGTAATTTAATCCCTTTGTCTCATGATATAATACATGTTCGATATTTGATCATCGATATCCAAATACCTAGTTTGATCTTGTTACCGACATGCACTATTTTCTCGTTCCCGTGATATAACATTCTAGTGATCACATCACTTGCTTGCAAGCTATCTTAATGTGATATCACCGAGAGGGCCCAGAGTATATCTATCTATCATCGGGATTGACAAATTCCACTCTTGATCCATGAGCCTCAACATAACACCTTCGTAGCACTAAACCCATCTTTATAGTCACCCTGTTACGGTGTGACGTTTGATGTTATCAAGATACTCTTCAGGTGTTAGCAATTAACATGATCTCATGGTCTAAGGATAAAGATTACTTCGTATGATGTTATAGAAATATAAACATAATGACTTGATCATAATTCTATTCTTCGGATGAATGATCATCACATCATTTCACAAATGTTGTGACCTTGTTATTAACAACATCCAATGTCCATGATCAGGAAACCTTGATCATGTTGTTAATCAACAAGCTAGTTTATAAGAGAGGCATAACTAGGAACCCTTTTTGTTTATTAAACACACATGTATTGATGTTTCTGATCAATACAATTATAGGATGCAAAATAAACATCTATCATATATAAGGAATACATAATAACAACTTTATTATTGCCTCTCAGGGCATATTTCCTTCAGTCTCCCACTTGCACTAGAGACAATAATCTAGTTCACATAGTGATAAATCTAACACCCATGGAGTTCTGGTGTTGATCATGTTTTGCCCTAGGGATAGCTTTAGTCAACGGATCTGCTACATTTAGGTCCGTGTGTACTTTACAAATCTTTATATCTCCATCCTTGACATGCTCACGGATGGAGTGCAACCGACGCTTAATATGCTTGGAATTCTTGTGAGACCTCGGTTCCTTGGCGTTGGGTATGGCTCCATTGTTGTCACAATAGATCACCATTGGGTCCAATGCACTAGGAACCACACCTAGTTCCGTAATGAACACTTTCATCCAAACTGCTTCCTGCACCACTTCTGAAGCAGCAACATATTCCGCCTCCGTCGTTGATCCAGCCACCACAAGTTGTTTGGAACTCCTCCAACTAATTGCTGCTCAATTCAAGAGTAATACGTATCCGGATTGAGACTTAGAGTCATCCGGATTTGTCTCAAGGCTAGCATCGACATACCACTTAGCGACTAGCTGTTCATCACCTCCGTATACAAGAAACATATCCCTATTTCTTCTCGAGTACTTAAGGATATCCTTGACCGCTATCCAGTGTTCCGAACCTGGATCAGATTGGTACCTACTAGTCAAACTAATAGCATGTGCCACGTCCGGTCTTGTACATAGCATGGAATACATTATAGAGCCTATGGCCGAGGCATAGGCGATCTTATCCATTATCTCTCTTTCTTCCGCCGTAGACGGACTTTGAGTCTTGCTCAATGTCTTGCCTTGCAACGTAGGTAAGAACCCCTTCTTACATCCGTCCATATTAAACTTCTTTAATATATTATCAAGGTATGTACTCTGCGATAGCCCAATTAGGCGCGTTGATCTATCTCTATAGATGTTATTGCCTAATATATATGACGCTTCACCAAGGTTTTTCATCGAAAATTTGCTGTTTAGATAACTTTTAACACTGTTTAAAAGATCTATATCATTTCCAATCAATAATATGTCATCGAAATATAATATCAGAAATGCCACATTGCTCCCACTCACTTTCTTGTAAATACAAGCCTCTCCACAAGTTTGGACAAATCCAAACTCTTTGATCACCTCATCTAAGCAGAGATTCCAACTCCGGGATGCTTGCTTCAGTCCACAGATGGATCGCTGAAGTTTGCATACCTTATTAGCATCCTTAAGATCGACAAAACCCTTAGGTTGTATCATATACAACTCTTCTTCAATATTACCATTGAGGAATGCAGTTTTGACATCCATCTGCCATATTTCATAATCGAAATATGCAGCAATTGCTAACATAATCCTAACCGACTTAAGCATCTCTACGGGAGAGAATGTCTCATCGTAGTCAACTCCTTGAATTTGTCAAAACCCCTTTGCGACAAGTCGAGCCTTATAGATGGTCACATTTCCATCAGCATCCGTTTTTCTTTTGAAAATCCATTTATTCTCAACGGCCTTTTGATCGTGAGGTAAGTCCACCAATGTCCAAACCTGGTTCTCGTACATGGATTCCATCTCAGATTTCATGGCTTCTAGCCATTTGTTGGAATCCGGGCTCATCATCGCTTCTTCATATTTCGTAGGGTCATCCATTTCATCAACCATGAAATTCACAACAGGATTTCTGTACAGGTCAGGAGTTGCACGTGTCCTACTTGACCTGCGATGTTCGGTAGTGTCCTCTTTTGGAGTTTCATGATCAATATCATTAGCTCTCTCTTCATTAGGTGAAGTCAATTTCGAAACAATTTCTAGTGTTGCGCTACTCGCCATTTCATGAAGAGAAGGTTCAATAACCTCTTCGAGTTCTACCTTCCGACTACTCACACCTTTCGCGCGAAACTCCTTCTCAAGAACAGATCCATTCTTGGCAACAAAAAACTTGCCCTCGGATCTGTGATAGAAGGTATACCCAATCGTTTCCTTAGGGTATCCTATGAAGATGCATTTTTCCGCTTTGGGTTCGAGTTTATCCGGCTGAAGTTTCTTCACATAAACATCACATCCCCAAACTTTAAGAAATGACAACTTAGGTTTGTTTCCAAACCATAATTCATATGGTGTCGTTTCAACGGATTTAGATGGTGCCCTATTTAAAGTGAATGCAGCTGTTTCCAGTGCATAACCCCAAAATGACAGTGGCAAGTCAGTCAGAGACATCATAGATCGAACCATATCCAATAAAGTACGATTACGACATTCCGACACACCATTACGTTGTGGTGTTCCGGCAGGCGTGAGTTGTGAAACTATTCCACATTCTTTCATGTGTGTGCTAAACTCGTAACTTAGATACTCACTTCCATGGTCGAACCGCAGAAATTTGATCTTTCTGTTATGATGATTTTCCAGTTCATTCTCAAATTCTTTGAACTTTTCAAAGGTTTTAGACTTGTGTTACATCAAATAGATATACCCGTATCTACTCAAATCATCCGTGAAAGTAACAAAATAACGATATCCACCTCGCGCAAACACACTCATTGGTCCACACACATTAGTATGTATGATTTCCAATAAATCTGTCGCCCGTTCCATTGAACCGGAAAACGGCGTTCTAGTCATCTTGCCCATAAGGCATGGCTCACATGTATCAAATGATTCAAAATCAAGTGATTCCAAAAGTCCATCATAATGGAGTTTCTTCATGCGTTTAACGCCAATATGACCTAGACGGCAGTGCCACATATATGCAGATATATCATTATCAAGTTTAATCCTTTTAGCATCAACATTATGAATATGCGTAATACTACTATCGAGATCCAATAGAAATAAACCATTCAACACAGGTGCATGACCATAAAAGATAGCATTCTTATAAATTGAACAACCATTGTTTTTAGATTTAAGGGAATAACCATTTTGCATCAAACACGATCCGGATACAATGTTCATGCTTAGTGCAGGCACCAAATAATAATTATTCAGGTTTATAACTAATCCCGATGGCATATGGAGAGGTAGCGTCCCGACGACGATCACATCAACTCTTGATCCATTGCCGACTCGCATCCTGACCTCATCCCTTGCTAGTTGTCGCTTGTTCCGGAGCCCCTGAACCGAGTTACTTATATTAGCAACCGATCCCGTATCAAATACCCAGGTGCTACTGCGAGTACTAGTCAAGTACACATCAATAACATGTATATCACATATACCTTTGTTTGACTTGCCGGACTTCTTGTCCTCCAAATACTTGTGGCAATTGCGCTTCCAATGGCCAGTCCCCTTGCAATAGTAACACTCAGTGTCAGACTTAGGGCCAGCTCAGGGTTTCTTTTTAGGTGTAGCAACAAATTTGCTACCCTTCTTTCCCTTGTTCTTGACTTTCTTGTCCTTCTTGAAACCGGTGGTTTTATTGATCATCAACACTTGATGTTCTTTCCTAATCTCCACTTCTGTAGTCTTAAGCATTGGCAGAAGCTCAGAAAGAGACTTCTTCATGCCCTGCATATTATAGTTCATCACAAAGATCTTGTAGCTAGGTGGCAGAGATTGGAGAACATGATGTATGCCTAAGTCAATGGGAATCGTTATTCCCAAGGACACAAGCTTATCGGCGTACCTAGACATTTTGAGTACGTCCTCACTAACAGAGCTGTTCTCCTCCATCATGTAGCTAAAGAACTTTTTAGAAGAATTATAACTCTCTACGGTAGCATGGGTATCGAAAATCATTTTCAATTCTCCCATGGTATCAAAAGCATTGCCATTTTCTAAACGCTTTCGATGTTCTGGATCTATCCCATACAGTATGCATAATGAAATAAGTCGTGGTCCTCTGGAGTCATATAGACATTCTTTTCCTCGTTAGGGGCATCAGGAGCTGGTAGGGGGCCTAGCGGCGCCTCTAGCACATACTGCTTTTGTGTAGCAATGAGGAGAATCCTCAAATTCATAGGCCAGTTGGTGAAGTTGCTGCCATTCGCATCAAGTTTCTCTTTCTCCATGAACACATTGAAATTAAAAGCAGGTGGTGCCATCTACAACAAAATTTGTAATGTTTATTTAGAATAAGTTTATGATAGAGTGAGTTCAACTAATCCAAATTACTAATGAACTCCCACTCAAAAACGACATCCCTCATGTCCTTTTGGTGATTACATGAACCAAATCCACTACACCAAGTCCGATCATCACGTGAGTTGATGTAGCTTCAAAAGCGAGCATCTATATGGGCATCATATCAACTATATGACTCATGCTTAACCTTTCGGTCCGTGTTCCGAGGCCATGTATGTACATGCTAGGATCGCCAAGTAAGAACCTTAGTATTCGCGTGTGTAAAACTGTCTTACACCCGTTCCTATGAAAGCGTAGATTCGAGTACACCCGATCATCACGTGATGTCTCGAAACACGATCAATAGAGCGATGCATACTTAAGGAAGAACACATTTTTATCTTGATATCTAAATGAGGGATCCTCTTACAATGCTACAAAAAGCGCCAAACTAGCAGTATAAGATGCTAACATCTAATGTGTAAAGTGAGATGATATGGTCCATGCATTTGATCTCTATCATTTGCATCGTGGTATGATCTCTATCATTCCTTTGTGTGTAAGGCCAAGGTCTATGGAACTTACACGTTGAGTGTGTTGTAAGAGTATCTATCATACATTTACTTACAACAATACCATATCAATACACTAGCCCAGCAACGATCTAAACTAGACGCCTCTAATTTATCAATTGCAAGTTTTACGTGGCTTAGGGGTTTTGGAGATAGAACCGTTCTTACCTACGAACATGAACCACAACGAGGATAACCAAGTTATTAGCAACTCGTTGTAAATCAGATATTGACTATAGTAGGAGAGACAGACACCCGCCAGCCACTTATGCAAAACAAGTTGCATGTCAGCCGTGGAACCGGTCTCATGTACGATGACATGTAAGGTTGGTCCGGGCCGCCTCATCCCACTATGCCACCAATATCCAAAATACATAGAAGATGCAATAACATGATCATCATCGCCCACATATAAACATATGTGTACTAACCATGCAAAGAGCCTACGCATAGATCAGGCTCTGATACCACTGTTGGGTCCGCAGCCTAGAAAACAAAAACTTTTCCTACGATGAGAACTATACGCCAAGATCTATCTACTAGGTACATAGAAACGGGTGAACATTCATCCATCGAGAACTTACCCTCGAAGACAACGAGTTTTGTTAACGAGTAGGAACTCGTGGTTGATGTAGTCGTACACTTGCCAATCTCAAGATCGTGTGGAAGTCCGAGCGCCGCAAATCGGCAGCGCATCCATGCTCGCACACACGTTCAAGCCACGAGACAACCTCCACCTCCTCGCTCGAGCGATCCAGCGGAAGCAGCAACTCCTTCCAGATGAAATGCCACCTGGAACATGTATCTCGCGAATCCGAGACCATGGGGGAATAATTCTAGAGGGGGAGAGAGATCCTTCACGAGGAGGTGTGAGGAAGAAGGAGGAAGAGGGGGGCCTTTTATAGGAGGAGGGGGTGCCCCTCCCCATGGTCGGCGCCTCATGGGGGGTGACCCCTCACCTCCCCCATTCATGTGGTGGTAACCCCTTCACATTAAAATTCCTCTTCACATTCCCTTTTAATGTCCCCACTTTAAATGCATTAAAATTCTTTAAGTTTAATGCTCTCTCATTTAATAAGACTCTTTTATTAAATTTATTCAGAATTTTGTTAATTAATTTAATTAAAAAACATTCACATATAACCCCTTGCAATATTTCAATATCACATGCAGAACCACTTTCTGCAATTTCACCCGAAACAATTCCGGTTTCTATCGAAACAATTTCTGCGCTTTGCAATTCTTTCGTCTGAAACATAGGTGCTCCAAAAATGTGTCCGGTAACTCTTAAGTGTGTCACACTATGGTTCGCGAATAATGCAGACATGATTGAGACTCCTCTCAGATGAATAATCAGAAGCGGGACCTGGAGATCCATACCGACTCCTGCATATTCAACGATGACTTCTGTGATCGTGAGAACCTTTAACGCTTGTAATTTGTAACACCCTCGAATCGGACCTATGCAAGTTTTAGCGCTTCCCGCCAAACCCACTTATAAACGATTCAAGGACGCCCACCAGGAACTTCGTGCGGGTGGAAAACGAAGTAGTACCATTACACAACAGTCCTTGATGGGACCCACAGAACAGATATATATATATATATAACACGACTCCAAGAGTCAAGAATACCGATATACAATACAAAGATCCAAATCACCTTGAAAACAATACAGAGTCCAAGTACGGACAAGATGCAAATTGGGCTAACAGTCCTGAAGGATAACCGATGGTGTCCATAACCCTGCCCAGGCCAAGCCAGAAGGGTAACCCTGCTAACGACGTCGATCTCAAACCTGCTAAAACAAAAGGGGTTCCGACTAAGGGCAAAGGAAAAAGAGGAGCGTCAGTACTTAGGCCGGTACACGGCGAGGCTAGAATTTGGCGGCTCTCGCCTACATAGGTATGGTGGACTGAAGCGGTAGCGAAGCATGCACTAGACAACCTATAGAGACTCGGTACAACTGTCGACTATTAGAGAGGGATAAGAAAGACCTGTTTAGATCCAACCTGACACTAACACCAATCATACCCATCCTGGTATTCCCCGTCGAGACCAAACGAGGAAGTCAAACCGAGGAACTCACACAGTTGGCAGTTTTATTCATTCCATTATAGTTGAAGCACTTACTAGTCAGATACAATTAGCATGTGACATCCCAAACCCAGCAGTTGTTGGCACTTCTATTTCATTCCATTGGAGTTGCGATACTTACTAGGCAGGTATAACATGTCACTAGACACCCCAATTCCACCAGTTGTTGGCACTTTTATTATCCATTCCATTGTACTGAAGCTGATTACTAGTCACATATTAAGTCAAATTTATAGCACTACTTTAGTTATGCTTGTCTTTGATCGAGATACTGTGCTCCAAGTCGTCCATAACCGTGGACACGGCTTTCAGAAAGATTTACCCTGCAGGGGTGCACAAATAGCAACACACACGATCAACCTCCGAAAAACCAAATCAAAACCCAACAAGGCTTTCACGACAAAGCAATCACAGGATTCATAAAACATTTTAGGGGGCCACCCCACTAAGCTACCCGCAACAAAGTTGGCCGGCTATGGAACGGACCCAGGGTTTGTGACGACGGCTGTAAATGACTGGGAACCCGAAAGTGTGGCTGGGCTTGTCGATATCGCGAAAACGTGGCACGATCCAAAACAGTACAGGTGCTCCACGCACAATCTTAAATAAAGCAGTAAAGTATGACATAAGTACATGATAGTAATAAAGCCCCAAACTAGTTTGTGGCCCCAAGAAATAAGAAATGAATCAAGCTCTGGCTAAGGGGATTCATGGTCCCATATGCGGATAGTGCGATAGTCAAGGAACAGGTATCAAGTACTCGGGGCCTACGGGACACAAGTGGACATGAAAAACCAAAAAGCATATATTGCCCACCGGTGCCTCTTTCATTAGTTGTCCCAGCAATTTAATAGTTGTATTTAAAGTCATGATCCTCTCCACCGTAAAGCATAGGACAACATACCAACAATTGTGTGGTACTTCACAACACGGGATCGCACCTAAGCAAGCGACTACGACTCGCAAGGCCATCTATCTACCAAACAACAGGTAATAGGAGGTGTCCAAGGCAATATAAAGGCTACACGGAATATATATGGTACAGAACACTAAAGCATCACGACACGGATAGCAATAGATCAACTAGAGGAAATAAAGACTATAAATGCAAAATAGGTAGAAAGGGGGAGAATGCTCGCCTGGGAAACACTGCCGACGGATCATATCCGGAGAACTTGCCGATACTCGCATCAACTCATCGGCCTAATCCGCGAAGAAGCAAACACTAGAACAAACACCGGATGTACTATTTAATACTACGGCAAAAGATCTGGCATGATGCATGTATGATGCAGATGCGGTGCAATTAGGCAGTATTAAGCGGAACCGGGGTCCCAACAATTAATTAATAGGTTCCAGTTATTTAGATACCCCGCAATTTAAATGTTGTCTTAACAAGGCAAAACATGGTAGCGGTTCTCTACACAAATTAAAATGGAGTCCGAAATAAGACTAGAATAGCCCGCATATAGACTCCATATTTAATTTAGGTGAATCGACTATTTAACCCAACCCACCAGATGACATGTATGCAAGCATGATCAATTTATATGCAACAGTTTATATATAGCATTTATAAAATAGGGCTTGGGAAAAGGTTCACACATCGGGTTCGGAAGATCTTGGGTTCCGGGGGGGTTCAGGTCCGGTCTCAGGGTTGGACAGAACGACGAGGTTCGGATACGCGATGGAGAACTTGTCGTGTCATGACGGAGAACTTGGGTTCCAAGCGGTCGATCTTGTCGTCGATGGCGAACTTGAGTGGATCGGGTACCGGGGGTCTTCGAATCCGAGTAGGAGATCTTGACGCCTGTGACGAAGAACTCGGGTTCAGAAGGAGGTCTTGGTGTTCGGGATGAAGAACTTGGCGCTCCATCTCGGCGCACTTGGCGTCTAGGGATCTCGATGTACTCGGATACCGATCGGAGATCCTGGTGGTCTGCGGGTCGAGGTGCTCGAGTGTCGGTGTCGGGCTCGGGTTGCTTGTCCACGGGGAGGCCTTGTCGCACCAAACCTTGCGTCGATTAACCTTCGGAAGATCATGGAGTTCCGTGGTGGAGAGCTTGTACCATCGGGTTCGGGGCTGTTGCGATCCATGGCAACGGGCAAACTTGCGAAACTTGCTCACCGAGACGTTTTCAAAGACCTTGTCGGACGTAGGAGTGGCGAGGCAGGTCTTGCCAAGGGGATTTTTTGGGAACTTCGGCACCTCACCAGATCAAAGCACAAAGGGGCGAACACATTGGTTACTGAACATGGACATGAGCGCACAAACATCAGCAACACACTGAGCAAACAACAACAGGACGGATGCCTTGCTACTGGCCTCGAGCGGGCGCCCGAACAAGGCTCCTGGTGGCGATGGAAGGAAGGGACAGCAGTGGGGTGCCGGTGCTGGGGACAAACTCTCGGGCGGCGACAGGGAAGAGGTCGGGCCGGCGAGGTCGGCGAGGCAGGGGTGGCGCAACGAGGGGTGGCGCGAAGGGCGGACGGCTGCGACCGGAGGAGAAGCGAGGCTGGGCGGCGGGGCTCTAGCCGGAGGCGGCGGGGTGGAGGAAGCGCGGCCGGAGGCAGGATCCACGGGAGGAGGAGGAAGCAGGATCGGTTGTCGACGAAGTGCGGCTGGGCGGGTGCTGTGAGGCACGGTGCAGCCGGCGACGAGGTCCGGGGCAGAGAGCTTGTCGGCGGACGACCTGGGGAGGAGAAGGCGGGCCTGCGGACGACAGGGCGGAGGCGGGAGACGTGGGGGGAAGTGGGGCGCCAGGGAGCGATGCGGTCGACCAGCGAGGTGGAAGAGACGGGACGGCGGCCCGGGAAGATCCGCGGGGGAGATGGGGCTACGGGGTAGGTGGCTCCTTCGGGTGGGTTCGCGATAGGATCCAGGGGGGCTGGGCTGTGGGGCCACGAGAGGAGAGAGAGGGGGATCGCGGGGCTGGGGCTCCGCGCTGGACAGAGGAGCGGGACGAGCGAGGAGGTGGGGCTAGGGGTGGTTGTTGGTCGCGATGGGGATAAAGGGGAACGTGGGTTGTTGTCGCGGGGTGGGATGGGTAGGTGTGGGATGCGATGTGGGGGTGGGGCCGGGGTGCGTGCTGCGTCGCGGCAGCGTTGGCAGCGGCGGCTGGGTGGTTTGGGTGGGGATTAGTCTAGGGTTTGGTTGCTGGGTTGTAGGTGGACTCCGGTTGGGCCAACAGGCCTGGCCGGAGGTATGCCTCCCCAGTTTTTATAAAAATATGTTCTATTAATTGAGTTATTTTAAATAGACTTTTGTAAATAATTTGTAGACAAATAAAAGATTCGAGACAGACCAGGATTTATATTTTGAAATAAAGAAGGGGTGTTTTAGAAACCAAAAGTGGGCTATTAGAAAATAGTTTTAGGCGAACAAATGCATACAGACCTGATGATGCTCAAATGCAATGTGGCATGATGACATGAGCATGCGATCATGATGATGCACAAAATAAAAACAACACGCGATTTTCTAGTAGTGGTTTTAGCGGGATGCCACATAATTTAATCCCTTTGTATCATGATATAATACATGTCCGAGATTCGATCATCGGTATCCAAATACCTAGTTTGATCTCGTTACCGACATGCACTCTTTTCTTGTTCCCGTGATATAACATTCTAGTGATCACATCACTTGCTTGCAAGCTATCTTAATGTGATATCACCGAGAGGGCCGAGAGTATATCTATCCATCATCGGGATTGACAAATTCCACTCTTGATCCATGAGCCTCAACATAGCACCTTCGTAGCACTGAACCCATCTTTATAGTCACCCTGTTATGGTGTGACATTTGATGTTATCAAGATACTTTTCAGGTGTTAGCAATTAACATGATCTCATGGTCTAAAGATAAAGATTACTTCGTATGATGTTATAGCAATATAAACATAATGACTTGATCATAATGCTATACTTCGGATGAACGTTCATCACATCATTTCACAAATGTTGTGATCTGGTTATTAACAACATCCAATATCCATGATCAGGAAACCTTGATCATCTTGTTAATCAACAAGCTAGTCTATAAGAGAGGCATAACTATGAACCCTTTTTGTTTATTAAACACACATGTATTGATGGTTCCGATCAATACAATTATAGCATGCAAAATAAACATCTATCATATATAAGGAATACATAATAACAACTTTATTATTGCCTCTCAGGGCATATTTCCTTCAGGAATCTCCTTCCTCCCTATCTCCATCCTATGAATGGCGTCGGAATTCAGCCGCAGCTTGGTTCTGGTGGATGCTGGCCGGTCCTGGCCTCGGCTTCGCGCTCCCACGGGAGTGGCGGTGCAGAATCCAGGTTGGGCTCGCAAGGCGGCCACCTGTATGGGTCCCGGCCCCTTGCGTGGCGTGTGTCATACCTCAGGAGCCCGGGCTTGTCCGGCAGAATGGTGGTCAGGGAGTTCTCTTGGAAACAGATTGCCCCTCTTCAAGAGCACAAGAGGCCCATGTGGACCATGTCGCTTGGTCGTGATGCAGTATGGCTCTCCGAGGGTCCCGTGCGGAGGATACTGTGGCCGTGCTCATGCTGCTGCAACTTGGCGAGGACGTGGCGATAGAGCTCCCCCTTGGTGTGCACCCCTCTAATCGGTGGGCGATGCGACTGCCGCTCACACGGACCTCCCCACCTTTGAGGCTAGGGGGTGTGTCCCTTGGTCGAGCTAGACGATGAGGAAGATGGTCCAAGCCATGCCTTCAAGCCATCCCGATGTGTGCGACGTGGGAGGATAATCAATAGCGTGTCGTCTTTGCAGGAGGACGTTGAGAACCCTCCCCCGTGTCAAGGCTGATGGCCTTTCTAGCGGAGGCGTCCGCGGGAAGCGGGCCAAGCCCGAGGAGTCAGCCGCCCCGGTGCTAGCGCTGGCGGTCGTGAAGTGCCTTAGGCGTGCTGGTGGTAGTTCCTTTCTTCCTCCCGGCGTGAGGAGGGTTAACTGGTCCTTGGTGGGAGGAGAAACACACAGAGGTAGGACACCCTTGCGGACCTTCCCCTCTTCCCCTGCTCCTTTCTCTGTTTTTTCACCTCGTTCTGTCGATGCATGTGCGAGGAGAAGAGGAAGGTGAAAGCTACGAGAGCCTCCCCGTCTGCCTAGGAGCAGGCCATGGCGAGGGGCATCCTGGTTGACGAGGGCCTTCCTAACTATAAGGTGGTCGCAGGAGATGGTGAAGCCCTCCTTCCCAATGACCCTATGGGAGGGAAAGCCACAACTCTGTCGCCAGCCCGTGACGACCGAGGAGAGTTTACCTGAGGCATCCCCCAAGCTCCCGATGTGGCAGGGCCAAGCGTGCTAGCCTTGCTACTTCCCGAGGGAGGTTGCGGGCGTTGTCACGACCACCTGTGCCGGGGTTGACCGCTTCCTTGCCGATAACACTACAGAGGAGCATCTCCTAGCCAAGGCATGGCGTTGCCTTCACCTAGAGCAGGCCACTCTCTACCAGGCCCAGGAGCAGTGGAGAGCTCGCGGTGAGGCCACGAGCTCTAGGGGCGGCCGGGTTCTTGCGGAGTCGCCTCATGAGGTTATGGTGACTTCTATCGTCCGGGGTTCGCGTCCCGCCTCCCGAGGCCTTCCTTGAGGGCCTGGCTAGTGTCGCTCAAGACTTCTCCGTGCGCGAGCACGCACTTGCCTTCTCCGAGCAGGAGGTCAAAGAGGATCGCTGATACGTCCATTTTGCATCACTATTCTATGTCTTAATTCACTATTATTCATTGATATATTTCGTATTGAGAGGTGATACTTATGCTATTTCATCTATTTTCTCATGGTTGAAGACTTTTGGAGCATGGACCGCTGCAGTCAGCATTCTGATGGAAAAGGTGCTGTTTGGAGGCAAAATTCGTGAAGATTAGAAAATCCGGGAAAATATACGGAAAATCCTATTTTTCCACAAGACTAAGGATGCCAGAAGATGGAGTGGAGATGGGCCACAGGGGGACCACACCACCCCATGGCGCGGGCAGGCCTAGGCCGCGCCTGGAGGTGGTGTGGCCAACCTGGCCCACTCCAGCCTCTCCCCTCTGGCGTATATCATCCTCCTGAAACCCTAAGACTAGAGGAGCGACCACAGAAAGATCCCGTCGCCTCTGCGGGGCGGAAAACACCGAGAGAGAAAGATCTCTCCAGTGATGATTTCTGGGGGAATTCCTTCCGGAGGGAGATCGTCGCCATCAACACCACCATCAAGCTGGACTTCATCGGGATCATCATCATCACCATCACCACCATCATCACCATCAACACCCTCATCACCATCTCCATATTGCTGTAACAATTGCTTTGAATCTTGCATAGTTCATAGGGGAAACTTTCCAGGTGTTGCTTACTCTTTGTAGTTGATGCTATTGAGTGAACCATTGAATTATTGTTTATATTCAGATTGTTATACATCATTATTCCATCTCTGATCATGATCCATATGATGTCTTCTGAGTAGTTCGTTTTGTTCTTGAGGACATGGGAGAAGTCTTGTTGTTAGTAGTGGAGTTGCGTCGAGAAAGATTCAATAGATTGTTATTTAAGTTGTGGTGTACTTCTTCTAGTGGTGTCAGGTGAATCTCGACTACATGACACTTCACCTATATGGGCCTAGGGGAATGCATTGTGTATTTGGCTACTAATCGTAGGAGTTGTCGAAGTGACAGAAACCTGAACCCCTGTTAGGAAACCATTGCATAAGGGACGTAAGGGTCTTGGAGTTTAAAGTTGTGGTTAGGTTTCTACCTTAATTACTTTCTTGTACTTACGGATGTTTGCAAGGGATATAATCACAAGTATGTATTAGTCTTGGATGGGGCGGTACATTAGCACAGGTTCACCCACACAACACTTAGCAAGCTAGAGAAGATTAATCAACTATATGAAGCGAAAGCACTTGACAGTCTTCCCATGTGTCCTCGAGAATGTTTGGTCATCTTAAGTAATACAACCGGCTTGTTCTTTGCTACATAAAGGATTGGGCCACTTGCTGCAATTATTGCTACTGACTTTTATTTACTCGTACTTTGTTTACTTGCTTTATCGCAAACGCCTAAAAATCCGTTTGCTAAGTATTTGCAGAGAATTCCTGATCCATACTACTAGCCAGCACCTTCTGCTCCTCATTGGGTTCGACACTCTTACTTATCGAAAATAATGCGATACACCCCCTATACTTGTGGGTCATCAATACTATTTTCTGGCGCCGTTGTCAAGGAGTGAAGCGCTATTGGAGAGTGGAACTGGTAAAAGAAACTTCTACTGTGAGCATTGTTTACTTCTGCTAGTTGCTTTATTTCCGTTATGGATAATTCACTGACTTTCTTATTTGGTAATGCTACTACCACTTCTAAGGTAGTAGATAAGCCACCACCTGCTGAGAATGATGTTTTCAAAATACCTACAAGAATTATTGATCATGTTATGGATAACTACTATGTTGGGGATGGAACTGTCCATCCCGGTGATCATTTACTCTTTATACACGAATTATGCGGGTTGTTCAAGTGTGGAGGTATTACTACAGATCAAGTTAAGAATAAGTTATTCTCATTATCACTAAAAGGAAGAGCTGAGGAATGGTATAAGCTGCTGAAGAATGGTCAAGCTCTGGAATGGGAGGAAATAGTGCCTCTCTTTTATTCAAAGTTTTATCCATCTAGTGAAATTCATAAAGATCGGAATCAAATATACAACTTTTGGCCTCTTGATGGAGAGAGTACAGCTCAAGCCTGGGGGAGATTGAAGTTACTAATGCTCAAATGTCCCATTCATGAGCTCTCCAACAATATTATTATCAATAACTTTTATGCAAGGCTCCCTCTACATGATAAAGATTTATTGGATGCTTCTTGTACGGGATCATTCACTCGTATGGAAGAAGAAGGTAAATGGGACCTTCTAGATCATATTCAAGACAATGCTGAAGCTTGGGAGAATAAAAAGGTAGAAAGTCGGGTATAAATTATGATTATGAATGCATTGAATCTTTTATGGGAACTAATGACTTTTAAAATATTAAAAATGCTTATGGTCTAGACTCTCAAGCTATTGCTTCTTATTTTAAGGCATTTGCTTCGTACATTGAAGTGCCTAAAAATAAGTGGAATAAGTATCATGAACCTTATAAAGATGTTGCTAAGAGTGTTCCTGCAAGAAATACTGAAGTTTATACTGCTAATCATGTCTTACCCAAACCTTACATTGAGAAAATGCCTTTCCTAGTTAAGGTAAAGGAACATTCTATGATTGCTAGTATGGTTAATGAAAGTACAAATAAAGCTGTTGAACCTGATAAACAAATGGTTGATGAACCTATAATAGCAAATGTGAAAGACTTTGTCACCAAGTATGAAAAAGAGGGACACACCATCCTTTGTAAGGATACCTCTAATATTGTTTCACAAAGTAGTGTTATGAGAGCTAGTATTCCCGTGTTTTCTATTAGAATAAGTGATCATTGCTATGATAGTCCTTGTGATATCTATATTGTTAAGTTTATGCATGATACTGAAAGCTATTATGAGAGAGGGAAAAGTGTTCTTATGTATCTCAATAATATAAAGTTTCCTCGTTTTATGCTGAAAGTCTTTATGTTGCACTTCTTTTGCCTTCTTATGCAAGTTGCCTTTGGTTTCAATAACTTGTTTGTTTTCAAAATCCCCTTTCATAGGAAGTGGGTTAGACTTAAATGTGTGTGTGTTTTTTCTTCTTAATGCTCTCTTTCACTTCAATTCATATCCCAATGAGAGCTTCTTCAAAATTATCATGCCCATCTTAATGGCTATAAAGAAAGAGCTTTTTGGGAGACAACCCAATTTGTTTTTGCTTTCGGTTTGTTTTGTTTCTTTGAGTCTTGGAAGTTATTACTTCGGTAATAACCGCTCCTTATCCATTTTGTTTGGTTTTTGTGTCAAGATCAACCTCTAGTGAGAGAGAAGTAATATTTGGGGAAGTTGATGTCCTGAAACAGATTTTTGTGCTTCACCATAAAAATTCATGAGAGATCTATGTATGTCGGATTGAGCTGTAATTGTTTGTACTTCTGCCCCAGGTTGTTATTTAACTTTCGATAGTTTTGCACTTTTTGATTTGAGCAACATAATATTTTCGAAAAAATTGATCTTTACCTGCTGGTCTGTTTTGACAGATTTTGCCAATCTTGCATTTGCTTCTTTATTCGATTTCCTTTTTGAATTATTTTTGGTTTTCGGAAGGATTTGCTACAGTAGCTTTTGTTTTGATGGTTTTTAGTTGAAGTTGGACTCAAAAGGTTTTATCACTTCATATATACTAATGTTGCTAATGAGAACTGTGTGAAGTTTTGTGTGAAAGAAATTTCCAGGAAGTGGAGATAATGGTGTAATAAGGAAGAGAAGGGTTTTATGACTCAAGTAATAAGTGTATGAATATGAATATATCGATGTTATTCAAGATATGACTCCGAAAGAATCTACTAGATACCAAATTCAGAGACCTGCAGAGTCTGTTTTCAAATACGTAACAGTTCTGGTAAGAAAAGTTCTGCGAAAATACAATCAAACTATATTTTTGCAGTTTTCAGTCAATAGGGAAAGCTACGAAGCGAAAAAGGGACGGAAACAGAGTCGGGTAGCCCACACCATCCTGTGGCGCGGGACCACCCCTGGCTGCACCACCAGGTGGTGAGGCCACCCAGGACTCCGCCTCCGACTCGTTTTCACCCAGTACCTTCCTTTTGATATGAAACTTCATAATATATAACCCCCCGGATCCCCCGAGGTTCGTATATCGTGTTTTTGTCGTGTTTTTGTTTCGATCTGTTTCTGCCAGGACATACTCTTTGAATGTTTAGAAGCACAATGGTGTCTGCCAAGGATAAAGGGAAGGAGCCCATGGAGGAAGACCTCCAAGACCCCGAGAAGGAGATCAAGAGTGAAGGTGAAGAGGAGCAAGGCCAACACCCGCACACCGGCACTACCATTGCGAGCATTGGAGTGGTGAAACCTACCAGGGTTAGAAGGACGGCACGGATGCAGACTGGGGGGAAAGTTCCCCGTCACAGTTTGGCTCCACGGTCACTTCCTCCACACACCAAGAATCCCTTCCATACCTTCATCCATAACCATGCAGGAAAAGAAGACTCCAAGGGGGAAGAACAGAAAAAGAATCACGAGAGCTGGGATCCACAAACTGAAATGATCACGAGTCGTATTGAGCACAACTCGGAGTTGATTCGCACTCTCACTTTCGAGATTGAGGACTTGGGGAAACTGATCAGAGAGCTCATCGAGAGGATACCACCACCTAAGGAGTGATTCGTCATTAGGTTTGGCATCCCCTTGGTTTGTTCCAAGCTTGGGGGAGTACCGTGGTATCATATCACTATCTTCTATCTTTTTACCTTTTTAGTAGAGTCATATCATGAATAGAGGAGTTATTTTGTAGTATGGTTTGCATTATGGAAGTGTCCCCTCTCTTGTTAGATATGTATCCCTTGGTGTGAGTTTCCGTTATGGAATATTAATGAGAAGTTCTATCATTCACTCTTTTGCATAGCTTATTTTAGTTTTCAATTCATGGTTATATGATTGATCTTGTTGTTAGTATTGGTATCCCTTTGGGATCATTGAGTTAATTTAGTTGGTTTTGGCAAACCTGGCTCGGTCAGTAGCAACACCTTTTTGAGAGTTGAAAGAAAAAGATAGAAGTACTCTAAAGAAAAATAATTAAATCATCTTTCTTTCTTGATTTGCTCATAAGTCTAGTATTCTCTAGTTAAGATCTCTTGTACTTCCAAGGAAGATTGCATGTTCGTCTTTATCATTTGTATGTTTGTTTGTTTCCTTCAACTCTTATACTTGCTACCCAGCCTTGCTAGCCAAAAACCTGTACTGAGAGGGTACTCTTCTCGTGCATCCACCTCCTTTAAACCAAAACCTTTGCCATTTGTGTCCACCATACCTACCTAGTAGCATTATTGCTATTCCAAGTAAATTCTTGTTTTATCTACCTCCCAAATTAAACTTGTTATGTGAAAAGTAGTGATTAAAGCTCTCACGAACTTGATGTCACACTTTAGTTTCTTTCATTTAATAAACTTGAACCATTGTGCTCACCTATGTTGCGTATATGCTTGCGCTTTGTAAGTTGTGAATTAGCAGAACCATGCTGTCATGGGGAACACTTTCAACATTGCACTGGTACTTTGTACCAAGTTGATATCATGTTCTTTTGTCTATGGATATCGTCGGTGTGAAATGAAAGGGGAGCTTGTAAGTCCATGGAGTTATGCATATGTGTTAGAGAAACGCCTGGGCCGCTGGTCTAATCCATGCTGACATGGTGGAAACCTGCAGTGTAACCATAACGAGTATCTATGAAGCATTCTTCTTATTAAAAAAGAGAGTCCGATATTGAGAAAAAAAGAGAAAAAGAAAAAAAGAGATATTATGAAAAGAGGAAAGAGAGAAAAAAGCACCATATTCCCATGGTAAATAAGAAGATTGCTGAGATACTTGTTGTCTGCTTGCCTTGTCATTTTGATATGGGGATTCTTCCGTATCATCGGGCAAGGGGTACCCCGTTGGCGGTTCTCTATGATACACATATGCTTACGATGACAAGAACTTACCGCTGACTAAACTTGAGTAGGATGAGGAGCGGCCCTCGTATTCAAGGGACATGAGATTCTCAACTTACAACTTGTCAATGCATATCCTCATTTTTGATCACTTTAACCTTAATCACCTAAAGATGCCTATGATAGGGGCAATGAGAGATGAAAGCTAGTCAGTATCATAATTTTTGGGAGCTCTTTATGAGACTTGCAATCCCTGCTTCCTTCTACGAAGGGCCTTTCTTTTACTTTGTAGTTGAGTCAGTAAACCTTTTGCCTTCTATCTCAGCAAGTATTTTGAGTTGATGTGTTTCATTCATTAATATGGTGATTTATTCAATCATGATTCTTATGTTCCTTACTTTGCACATTGCTCTTATCTTGATGTTTACTACTTTGAAAGCTTTCATTGAAAACCAGCTATTTGTGAACTCCAGCAAATTATCAACTATTCTTCGACCAAGAGCTAAGTTTGCCATTACCAATTATGATTCACTTTACGTATCTTTATTTGTGTTTCCTTTACTCATTGCAAGTTGAGTTATATAATAGTGAGTTGTCTTCTATTATGATCTATGTATTTGATGAATGTGATGCTTCTTGTCCGTATTCTTTTATTGACTCTTCACTCCATAATCCTGAGGCCATGTTTATTGAGCTCAATTTCGCTTGGGGACAAGCGAATTCTAAGCTTGGGGGGAGTTGATACGTCCATTTTGCATCACTATTCTATGTCTTAATTAACTATTATTCATTGATATATTTCGTATTGAGAGGTGATACTTATGTTATTTCATCTATTTTTGCATGGTTAATGACTTTTGGAGCATGGACCGCTGCAGTTAGGATTCTGATGGAAAAGGTGCTGTTTGGAGGCAAAATTTGCAAAGATCAGAAAATCCGGGAAAATATACGAAAAATCCTATTTTTCCAGAAGACTAAGGATGCTAGAAGATGGAGTGGAGATGGGCCACGGGGGCCCACACCACCCCATGGTGCGGGCAGGCCTAGGCCGCGCTTAGAGGTGGTGTGGCCACCCTGGCCCACTCCAGCCTCTCCCCTCTAGCGTATATCATCCTCCTGAATCCCTAAGACTCGGGGAGCAACCACAGAAAGATTCCGCCGCCTCTGCGGGGCGGAAAACACCGAGAGAGAAAGATCTCTTCGGAAGACAGATTTCTGCCGGGGGAATTCCTTCCCGGAGAGGGGAGATCGTCGCCACCAACACCACCATCAAGCTAGACTTCATCAGGATCATCATCATCATCATCATCATCATCACCACCATCATCACCATCAGCACCCTCATCACCATCTCCATATTGCTGTAACAATTGCTTTGAATCTTGCATAGTTCATAGGGGAAACTTTCTCGGTGTTGATTACTGTTTGTAGTTGATGCTATTGAGTGAACCATTGAATTATTGTTTATGTTAAGATTGTTATACATCATTATTCCATCTCTGATCATGATCCATATGATGTCTTGTGAGTAGTTCGTTTTGTTCTTGAGGACATGGGAGAAGTCTTGTTGTTAGTAGTGGAGTTGCATTGAGAAAGATTCAATAGATTGTTATTTAAGTTGTGGTGTACTTCTTCTAGTGGTGTCATGTGAACGTCGAATACATGACATTTCACCTATATGGGCCTAGGGGAATGCATTGTGTATTTGGCTACTAATCGTAGGGGTTGCCGGAGTGACAGAAACCTGAACCCCCGTTAGGAAACCATTGCACAAGGGACGTAAGGGTCTTAGAGTTTAAAGCTGTGGTTAGGTTTCTACCTTAATTACTTTCTTGTTCTTATGGATGTTTGCAAGGGGTATAATCACAAGTATGTATTAGTCTTGGATCGGGTGGTACATTAGCACAGGTTCACCCACACAACACTTAGCAAGCTAGAGAAGATTAATCAACTATATGAAGCGAAAGCACTTGATAGTCTTCCCATGTGTCCTCGAGAACGTTTGGTCATCTTAAGTAATACAACCAGCTTGTCCTTTGCTGCATAAAGGATTGGGCCACTTGCTGCAATTATTCCTATTGTTATTTATTTACTCGTACTTTGTTTACTTGCTTTATCAAAAACCCCTAAAAATATGTTTGCTAAGTATTTGCAGAGAATTCCTGATCCATACCACTAGCCAGCACCTTCTGCTCCTCATTGGGTTCGACACTCTTACTTATCGAAAATACTGCAATACACCCCCTATACTTGTGGGTCATCAATCGCCATAGAGTAACCTAGAGAGAGCTGGACATGGCCCTTCGTGAAGAGGCGCTCTGCCTTCGCGAGGATGAAGCTCAGCTAGAGAGGACCCGCCTAGAGGCGCTTGAGGTCCAGTTGGGGACGGTTCAGCAGAAGCTCTAGGAGCGTACGGTTGATGTCAACCATTGCAGTGCGAACACCGACGGGTGCCTTTGTTGCTGCTATGCCAAGGTTGCTGAGGAGTGGGAGTAGATGAAGAAGGACAAGAGGTGGCACTCTTGCAGCTTTTCCAGGCCTGCCAAGAGGAATGGCAAGGGAAAGCCAAATTCTAGGAGGCCCACTTCCTGGAGAAGCGAGAACAGCTGCAAGCTTCTCTTCGTTCGTCAGACGAGCGCCTAGCCCAGGCTCTTGTTGAAGAGGGTGTCTTGAAGGGGCTGCAAATCGACCACCAGGATCTCCAGAAGCACTGTGATCTCCACGACCAGGCGGAGCGAGACCGCCATGTGTTGGAGAGAGATTAGTGCAAGATGTACCAGGCACTCACCAAGCACGCAGCCGCCACTCTACAGGACTGCGGGGTGACTGATTTTTACACTCGTCCCCTCGCTGATGCAAGCACGGATGGCACTTTCCTGACGCTCTTCAACCGGATCACGGTGGCGCTAGAGGGGAAGGCCGAGATTTACCACTGATACCACATGGACGAGTGTCGTAAGATGATGCGGGTCGTAGCGACCCACGTTCTCTCCGTCCTCTACCAGTATGGCGCCAATTTCCCCTGGAGGGTTCTCCTGGAGAAGGTGATGCACCCTGCGAGGACCCCGCTTGGTGAGATCGCACGGTTCAACCATCTTGTGGAGGAGCGCATTGACGAATTCCTCCTGATCTTTACGTTGATCAAAGGGGGGGGTCTCTAAGGCTGTTGAGTCCTATGACGACAAAGAAGGAGGTTCCCCGCTTAGCTCACCTGGTGCCGGGGGGAATGGTGAGCCATCTCTGGGGGAGATCTCTTCCGAGCCATTAGCCTGAGGGGCCCTTTTGGCTCTAATCTATTTAATGTACACTAGCGTAGAAGTCGTGTTTCAGACCTGACGTCTCTTTTGTGGCGTGATTTGTCCATGTTCTTGTCGAGGGTCTGTGTCCGTCAAGGAATGCCTGTAGTGAGCTCTCGTGTCGAGGCATAAGTGTCAGTACCTGCGGGAGAGATGACTCCCATTTGTGATCGAGCGGGATGTTCAGAGATCTGCCTGCTAAGTCCCTTTAGCTTCTTGACATGCACAGGGGCGGGTGTCTTCGTGAGCTGTTCTAACGTCCTCTCGAGGAGGGGGGATGTCCTGTTAGCGTAGGGATTTTTCATCTTTTGAGGGCTAGGATCTGTGGGTGACGTGACTTGCGGCCGAGGAACGGGCCGTAAGTTCAGAGCTCGACACTTAGGTCCTGGAGAGCTCGTGTCGTGGAGGGACAGTTCCTCATGAGCCGTCGCTGCAAGGTCTATATCTGTACGTGATGTTTGCAAGTACACAAATCATTTGTATCTAGTTTCGAAGTATAGATATCGATCCCACAGGGAGCCCAAAGGTAAGTGTTTATGAATGAAGTCTTTTTCAGACTCAAAGTTGTCACAGGTCTTCGAGTGAATTGACTGCAAGTGTGGAAATAAGAATAAAATTTGGATTAAAGTAGATGTATTTAAATAAAACTAAAATGTAAACTTCAGGAATAAAAAGCATAGAAGTAAAGAACGATTCGATTGTTTGTGGGTTTTTGCAGATGACAAAGAAGGAACGGGGAGATACAGTTCATGGTGATAGTGATTGTGCCAGGTGGACGAATGATAAGTGTGACAATTATAATCTTATAAGTATATGTGTAGGCAAGCAACCCATAATTAGCCAGAACTCCTCTTGGTAGATTTCATCCCAACTTCAATGATCCTACTAGTTTGTTACCAAAACCATGGTAAGTCACTAGACGATTAAGATCCTTCAGGTTGCTTAGCAATTAAGCTCATTGGATAGGACTAATGCAATAATCATAGTAGTTCCTTGTGATCCTCGAGTCAAACTAGTTTCCCATTGATATCCTCGTGTCACTCAGGGGTCGTCGGTCTGCTAGCAAACAAGATCCTATCTATGTAGAACAAAGCATCATGTTGTCTGGGCCCTTAATTGGACAAGAAGCATTAGGCATCCCATAGATAGTCAAGCACACATCATATAGTAATTAAATTCAATCACAAACCAATGGAAAATATATGGAGGCACATCACATATCACTAATCCCTTACATCTCCCACACCCAAGGAACTTACTCACACATGAGAGAAGAAAGCATCATCGATATAATTAAATAAAGGGAGTTCTTCTCGATATTACCGAGGCGACCCATAATAGAATAGAAAACTAATCCAACACAATTTGAAGATAGGAAGAAACACAAACCCTAATTTTGCAAAGTGAAGATATCTCTCTCTCTCAAGTACAAGTAATGGCTATGTAGGTGTGATGGCTAGGAGGTCAAAGATCGTGGAGCAAGATGAAGAACGTCTTCCCCTTCTTATTCGGATCTCTTCTTTATCCTTTCTAGATGGGATGGCGGCTACTGTGTTATGACTTTGCGTCCCTTCTCTTCATGGGAGTTGTTCTTTTGACAAGACGGAGCCGGCGACAACTATACGGCGAGAACTATACGGCCAGAAAAATATCCCCGCCATATAGTTGCTCGTTAAAGCTACGGTATGCCCCCCTTGATTGCTTCCGAAAAGAGACTTCCTTGTTTTTGTCTGAATATTGTGTTTATCTTGTTAAAACCTTCTGTTGATGTTCAGAACCTGAAACACAAATTAAAAACCAAGTTTTCTTCGCAGCCCCCCTTGATTAGCATTAGGTAAAGCTATAAAACGATGAAATCCAAAAGAACATCAATAAAAACCATCAAAAATATGTCGAATCTCTCAGCTATCAACTCCCCCAAGCTTAGATGTTTCTCACCCTCGAGTGACAAGAAAATAAAGAAGAATAGCGGAGATTCGAGACTGAAATTAAAGAACTTACAAGCTCGAATTGGTGTCAAATTATTTTCGTCACAATTCTTGCAATCTTAAACATGATCATACAGGTATTCACAAGATTTCAGTAAGTACACTTCCTAACCACGTATATCTTACTAGCAAATAAATCATATGCCCGAGCAAGTTTCAAAAGTTTAGCTAAGAAGGTGAAACATATTCTTTTGGTGTCTCTCTTTGTTGAGAGATGAAAACTTTTTTCTCTTATTTATTTAATCAACTAAGAGTACTCAGGTTGGCACCAAAATTCAATTTAAGAACAACTCATCTATTCCCACATCAAAAATTCAAGACTCTCAAAGCACCTTTTTCATTTCCTTGTTTTCCAAAAACTTCAGCCCTTCCATAGAGAAATCAAGCCATTGTTTTTAACATGTTAATCGGGACTGTGTTGCGCACTCGTGACCATGCCAATAGATGACTGTTGAGCAATAGTGGGTTAGAGGAGTACTAAAACTTCACTTGGAACGTGAAACCACGAGGAGACTAATTTTTTTACCCGTCATAGCATTGCATCTACAGACGCTTACATAACTCCCACATCTACAGACGCTTACATAACTTGGAACGTGAAACCACGAGGAGACTAATTTTTTTACCCGTAATAGCCGAAATCAAGTGGTTTCCCACATTTAGATCGTTCATTGGCCAGCAGAGTTAATAGTTCCCCATGGAGCATGACAGTGTTACAATGACACGCGTAAAGCAATATCTTACTGTAATTATTAGAAAATAAGTGGCATAATCTCTACTACTTCGAATCATCCATTTTATCAAACAATTTCATTCAAGAGTGCTATCGAGTTTATTTACATTAAGCTCAAATGGGGTTGAGTAGTTCTAAAATCAAATCCTTTGGGCTAAACATGGACTCAAGTCATTTTTTGGATGCTTTTTCTTGTTGTAAAAATGTCGTAAATATTTTTAACCAAGTTCATTGCTCATTATTTATAGGATACACTAGCAAAGGAATAAAATTTATAGGATAAAAAGCTAAGTGGGGAGTGGCTCAAGTACAAGCGAGTTAATAATTGTAAGATCAATTTAAAGTTGCAGAAAAGGTGATGAAAGGAATGTGATACCTCCTCTTGATTGATTCGTTCTCGTACTTGAGTCGAACCCCCTCTATATTTCCCTATTGCCAAGTCACCTGAAATTGAGCAATCTCCGAGAGAAACAAAGAAACAAATTTGCAATAAAGGTTACAACTAATTTTTTATGTTTTGGTTTAAGAATGCAAACTGAAAGTAAACATGCAATTTTGAAGAAGTAAAATAAATCAAAAGAAGAAATAAAAATATGAAAGCAAGGTTTGGAGGTTTTCAAACCTCCCCCAAGTTAGGTTGTTGCCAGGCTCAGTTGTTGCCATCGTTCGGCGACGGGTGCAGATCCTGCTGGTAGTAGTCGAGGAAGTGGGTCATGAAGTGACTGAAGTTGTGAGTTAATGCACTAACATCCTCATTCACTCCTTGTAGTGTGCGGTCAATCTCCCCAACACGCTGGTTGAGTTGCTGAAAATCTTGATAGGGGACGTTGTTGAACCCCTACTGCTGCGTATTGGGCCATGGATCCCATGATCCCTCCTATTGCTGCTGCTATCCCTCCCAAGTAGGGTTGTATTCCTGCTCCTTCTCCTTATCATCCTCATCCTGATGCTCTCTTTCTTCATCTTCTTCTTGATCAGGCTAGAATTCAGCCATGATCTCCACCACTTGATCCTTGGTGAGGATCCAGTTGTCCTTTGCCACAATCAAGAAGGCTTGTGGACAGGGCAACGGAATCTGCTCAACCTGCGCATCACCAAGATAACCAAACTGATATGCTAGGAGCCTCTTGTTAGCTTGGTAAACACCGAGGAAACCACAAGAAGTTATATATTTGACATCCATAACTTTGGAGCCATCAACAGGTTGCATAAAAGGTAATGTAATGTTCAATGCTAGGACAGGGTGGGTTACCAAACCACCAATGCGAATGTCACCTTTCTTTTTGTTGCTCTGGTGGCGAAGGTGCTGGAGGAGCAGGGCTGCAAGATTGGACCTTTACGGTGCACTGGGGAAGAGTTCCTTGGTGATCATGGCCATGTCAGCCATGGAACCGGTATCTCCTCTTCCCAATAGTGTATTGGCGAGGAACAAGGAGAAGTAGCGAATTGTTGGGTTCTGAATGGTGGACATGTTCTTCTAGGTGATGTCCCTGCCACCATTAATAGAAATAACCTCCCAAGTTTCCCCACTTGAGACGCTATATAAATTTGTAGCAGTTGACTCCCCATCATGAGGGAAGCCAAAAGCATCACAAAATCGTTGAAACGTTATTTCATATGGCTACTGGTTTATGGTGAAGATTACCATGCATGCATTACCTTTCTGCTTGTGATCATCGTACAAAGAGGCGAGGAACTCATAGGTGAGCTCGATGTTGCTATTGTGGCCTACGTAGGCGAGTAGTGATAGCCCTGCATTTTCACACATGGGATCAAAGTCCGCCCTCAACCCTGCCATGGTGAGAAAGCTATCATCGGCCCAACGTGTTGGCATCACCCTCCTTGATGAAACCATGGACAACTTGCTGTTGAGCTCGGCCCAGAGCCCCGAGCTCTCGCCATGTTGGCGCTTGCTCTTGCAAAAAATGCTACCAATTTTGTTCATCTTGATGCACTGCAATATTTCACCATGAAACCTTAGGAATATAGTTTCTACATGATATACGAACGATTCTACATGGAAACATTTAATCCTAACATGAGAAATCAAACGAACGAAATCCGCAAAGAATCAAGAATTCTGAAAATAAAGCATGAATAGATAAAGCTAGAAAATGATCAAATCCAGAAGAAAACCATCAATAAATCCATCAAAAATATGTCGAATCTCTCAGCTATTAGTACGTTTTAGTTAGGAACCATTGGTTAGGTGACTTGCAACCGATGAACGGGTCACAAGTTTAGAGCTCTACACATTAGGAGCTTGGGATCTTAAGCCACGGATGGACAGTGCCTCGCGAGCCGTCATTGCGAGGTTTATATGCGTAAGTTTCAGTTAGGAATGATGGGTGAGGTGACTTGCAACCAAGGGAACGGGTCACAAGTTCAGAGATCTATACTTTAGGTTCTAGGGAGCTCGAGCCACGGATGGACAGTGTCTCGCGAGCCGTCATTGCAAGGTGTATATGTGTACGTATTAGTTAGGAACCATGGGTGAGGTGCCTTGCGACCAAGGAACGGGTCACAATTTCAGAGCTCTATACTTTAGGCCCTTGGGAGCTCAAGCCGCAGATGGATAGTGCCTCACGAGCCATCATTGTGAGGTGTATATGCGTATGTTTTAGTTAGGAACCGCGCGTGAGGTGACTTGCGACCGAGGAACGGGTCACAAGTTCAGAGCTCGAAAATTTAGGCCCTTGGGAGCTCGAGTCGCAGATGGACAATGCCTCGTGAGCCATCATTGCGATGTCTTTTTTGTGCTAGGGACCATGGGTGAGGTAGTGATCGAGGAATGGGCCACAAGTTCAGAGATCGACGCTTTATGCCCTGGTGATTTAGGGCCACTGGAGGGAAGTGCTCCACGAGCCGACAGGAATCGGAGGCGATGTAACTTGCAGGAGAGGAGCGGGCCGTAAGTTCAGAGATTGACACTTTATGTCCTGGAGATTTTGGGCTGCTGGAGGGAAGTGCCTCAAGAGCCACCCCATAAGCCTCTCGAGGCGAGCACCATAGGGCCCATGCTAGCATGTGATCTTCTTGAGGAGGTTATCATGGGTATCACACGTTGCGGCCATACCCATAGAGGATGGTCGTGTCCTGGTCGAGCCGCATTCCCAATGTTGCCTTGTTCTGTTAATACACCATACGAGGTTATCGAGCGCTAGGGATTTATGAGTGAGGTGACTTATCGCTGGAGCTAGTCCATAAGTTCAGAGCTCCATCCTTTAGTCCCCGACATTGACTGGGGCGATCAGGCGATGGGCACTATCCGATCCCCCGCTCGTTTGATGGATATAAGGGTATGTGGCCAACACGTGTGCAGAAACAAGACCAAAGAACGAAAGAATTCAACCAAAAAACAGGCAGAAATCATCAACAATTACGGCTGTCTCCCTTCCTGGTTGTCTTGCCCTGGTGAGGGGCGCAAAAGTATCACCTAGCGGAGGAGAGGCGAGGGATGAGGATCACCTTGAGGGGCTGAGCCCTATGGAGGCACGTGCACCTGGGCTGTGGGCCGGTAGATTTTTCTGCTTATCTCCTGAAGAGGTGCCACTTGTCGCCTTTTCCTAGGTGCCTGATGGGGCTCGGCTCCCGGTCTCGCTGTTTGTGAACAAATCCCTGGCTTATGCCTTGGCGCAGTGGTCGGCCACCACGAAGAGCTCAGCCACCATGGATAGGTTCTCCCCATAGCGACCGATCATGTCGAGCACCTGAGCATCAGAGATGCCACCCGTGAAAGCCATGATGACTTCCGCGTCGGTGGCCCCGCTGACACTGATGGGGCTTTGGTCGAAATGCTGCAGGTACTTGCGCATGCTCTCTCCAAGTCCTTCGTGAACCTTTTTGAGGTCCGCACACGTGTATGTGGACACATCCGCCTCCCCGAACTTCGCAACGAAGAGGTGGCAGAGCTCGAACCACGAGCCAATGATTCCCTCGGGAAGGTTTAGAATCTAGGTGCACGCCTCCAACCCCAAGCCCATAGGGAACTAGTTGGAGAGTACGTGGTTGTATCCCCCGGCTACATCTATGCCCGTGGTGTATAACTGGAAGAACTCCACAAGATTGGTGGTGTTGTTGTACTAGGGCAGCATCTCCGGCTTTAACTTAGGCAGCCACACCACCCGGTGGAGGTATTCTATGAGGGCGGGGCAGCTGGAGCTGCGGGTCCCCATGCCACCGGTGAGTTTTGCTCGGTTCTGCAGCATTGCAGCCAAGATGGCCTAGAGGGTCCGGGTCTCATGACCCCTGCGGCGGGCTAAGGTCACCTCCGCATCCTCCACCGAACGGGCGACTTCCGCCCGGCCTCTTATCTTCCCAGGACTCGCCGTGATGAGCATATTCACATTGTCTGAGCCCTCGAGCACCAGCAAAAATGAGGAGGTGGAGGTGCGCCATAGGCTATGTCACCCGGCCGTGCCTTGAATCTCATGGGGTTATCCCAGGCAATGTCCATCAAGGCCGCGAGGCACACCTGCCACACTTCGCATGTGTCCTCGGTAGGCGAGTAGCCGAGGAGATCTTTTGCCATGAGGAGAGACGTTCCCGGGGTGAGGGGGACACGGGACACCCGGGTTGGTGCGTTGCTTGAAGAAGAGAACTCTCCGCCTGCCCTTGTGGAAGGGTGCAGGTGGAACTTGTTGTCGGTCCCGGAGCAGGGTGGTGGTAGCTCGACGCGAGCCCATGAGCCTCCCTGCCTGCTCCCACCGGGAGCGGCTGTCACGAGGCTTGCTGCAAGCTACCATGCCGATGCCGCTAGCTGATGACCCACAAGTATAGGGGGTGTATCGCAGTATTTTCGATAAGTAAGAGTGTTGAACGCAACGAGGAGCAGAAGGTGCTGGCTAGTGGTATGGATCAGGAATTCTCTACAGATACTTAGCAAACAGATTTTTAGGGGTTTTCGATACAGCAAGTAAACAAAGTATGAGTTAATAAAAGACAGTAGGAATAAATGCAGCGAGTGGCCCAATCCTTTATGCAGCAAAGGGCAAGCCGGTTGTATTACTTAAGATGACCAAACGTTCTCGAGGACACATGGGAAGACTGTCAAGTGCTTTGGCTTCATATAGTTGATTAATCTTCTTTAGCTTGCTAAGTGTTGTGTGGGTGAACCTGTGCTAATGTACCGACCTTCCTAGGACTAATACATACTTGTGATTATACCCCTTGCAAACATCCGTAAGTACAAGAAAGTAATTAAGGTAGAAACCTAACCACAGCTTTAAACTCTAATACCCTTACATCCCTTATGCAATGGTTTCCTAATGGGTGTTCAGGTTTCTGTCACTCTGGCCACCCCTACGATTAGTAGCCAAATACACAATGCATTCCCCTAGGCCCATATAGGTGAAGTGTCATGTAGTCGACGTTCACATGACACCACTAGAAGAAGTACACCACAAGCTAAATATCAAACCATTGAATCTTTGTCAACACAACTCCACTACTAACAACATGACTTCTCCCATGTCCTCAAGGACAAAACGAACTACTGACAAGACATCATATGGATCATGATCAGAGATGAAATAATGATGTATAACAATCTGAACATAAACAATAATTCAATGGTTCACGCAATAGCATCAACTACAAAGAGTAATCAACACCGGGAAAGTTTCCCCTATTAACTATGCAAGATTCAACCCAATTGTTACAGCAATATGGATATGGTGATGATGGTGGTGATGGTGGTGATGATGATGATGATCCCGATGAAGTCCAGCTTGATGGTGGTGTTGATGGCGATGATCTCCCCTCTCCGGGAAGGAATTCCCCTAGCAGAAATTTGTCTGCCGGAGAGATCTTTCTCTTTCGGTGTTTTCCGCCCCGCAGAGGTGGCGGAATCTTTCCGTGGTCGCTCTCCGAGTCTTAGGGTTTCGGGAGGATAATATACGCTAGGGGGAGTGCCAGGGGCGGACCAGGGCGGCCACACCACATGGTGGCGCGGCCTAGGCTGGCCCGTGCCAGGGGGTGGTGTGGGCCCCCTGTGGCCCATCTCCAGCCCCCCTTCTGGCTTCCTTCGTCTTCTGGAAAAATAGGATTTTCCGTATATTTTCCCGGATTTTATTATCTTCGCGAATTTTTCCTCCAAATAGCACCTTTTCCATCAGAATCCTGACTACAGCGGTCCATGCTCCATAAGACATCAACCATGCAAAAACAGATGAAATAACATAAGTATCACCTCTCAATATGAAATATATCAATGAATAACAGTGAATTATGACATATAATAGTGATGCAAAATGTATGTATCAACTCCCCCAAGAGTAGACTTTGCTTGTCCCCAAGCGAAACTGAGCTCAATAAACATGGCCTCAGGTTTATGGAGTGAAGAGTCGATAAAAGAATACAGACAAGAAGCATCACATTCATCAATACATAGATCATAATAGAAGACAACTCACTATTATATAACTTAAATTGCAATAAGTAAAGGAAACACAATAAAGATACATAAAGTGAATCATAATTGGTAATGGCAAACTTAGCTCTTGGTCGAAGAATAGTTGATAATTTGCTGGAGTTCACAAGTAGCTGGTTTTCAATGATAGCTTTCAAAGTAGTACATCAAGATAAGAGCAATGTGCAAAACAAGGAACATAAGAAACATGATTGAATAAATCATCATATGAATGAATGAAACACAACAACTCAAAATACTTGCTGAGATAGAAGGGAATAAGTTTACTGACTCAACTAAAAAGTAAAAGAAAGGCCCTTCACAGAGGGAAGCAGGGATTGCAAGTCTCATAAAGAGCTCCCAAAAATTATGATGCTTACTAGCTTTCAGCTCTCATTACCCCTATCAGAGGCATCTTTAGGTGATTAAGGTTAAAGTGACACAACTAAGAGGATATGCTTAACAAGTTATAAGTTGAAATATCATGCCCCTTACTTATGAGTACCGAACCTCATGCTACTCAACTTCAGTCACGAGTAAGCTCTTCTCATTGTAAGTACACATGTGTCATTGAGAACCGCCAAAGGGGTACCCCTTGCACATGACACAGGAGCTATCCCATAATCAAAATGACAAGGCAAGCAGACAGTGAGCATCTCGGCGATCTTTTTATTTGGTATTTGCATAAGTTTTTATTGAGTATGCTTCATAGAATGCTCACTATAGTTATGCTGCAAGTTTCCACCATGATTAGGCATGGCTTAGGCTAGCGGCCCAGGCGTTCCTCTAACACACATATAAACTCCATGATCTTACAAGTTCCACTTTTATTTCACACCACCAGGATCCATAAGAAAAAGAACATGATATCAACTAGGTACAAAGTACCAAT
This sequence comes from Avena insularis, assembly GCA_023614405.1. NCBI lineage: Eukaryota > Viridiplantae > Streptophyta > Magnoliopsida > Poales > Poaceae > Avena > Avena insularis. The sequence goes on from CM042686.1 coordinate 378,680,052, forward strand.
GAAGTGTTGAAAGCGTTCCCCATGATACATGGTTCTGCTAACTTCATCTCATAAAGCACAAGCATATACGCAACGAAGAAGGACCCAACGGTTCAGGTTTATTAAATGCAAGAAAGTAAAGTGTGCCTTCAAGTTCGTGAGAGCTTTAATCACTAATTTTCACATAACAAGTTTAATTTGGGAGGTAGATAAAACAAGAATTTACTTGGAATATCAATAATTCTACTAGGTACATATGGTGGACACAAATGGCAAAGGTTTGGTTTAAAGGAGGTGGATGCACGAGAATAATTCCCTCTCAGTACAGGTTTTTGGCTAGCAAGGCTAGGTAGCAAGTACAAGAGTTGAAGGAAACAAACAAACATACAAGCGATAAAGTGAAACATGCAATCTTCCTTGGAAGCACAAAATATCTTAACTAGAGAATACTACACTTATGAGCAAATCAAGAAAGAAAGATGATGAAATTATTTTTCTTTAGAGTACTTCTATCTTTTTCATTCAACTCTCAAAAATAGTGTTGCTACTGACCGAACCAGGTTTGCCAAAACCAATTAGATTAACTCAATGATCCCAAAGTGATACCAATACCAACAACAAGATCAATCATATAACCACGAATTGAAAACTAATACAAGCTAAGAAAAAGAGTGAATGATAGAACTTCTCATTAATATTCCATAACGGCAACTCACACCAAGGGATACATATCTAACGAGAGAGGGGACACTTCCATAATGCAAACCACCCTACATAATAACTTCTCTATTCATGATATGACTCTACTAATATGGGTAAAAAGATAGAATATAGTGATGTGATACCGCGGCACTCCCCCAAGCTTGGAACAAACCAAGGGGATGCCAAACCCGATGACGAATTACTCCTTTGGTGGTGGTGGTAATATTTTCTTTGTTGACGTGAGGAAATCTTCCAGCATCTTGCGAAGCCTATTATTCTCCCACTGAAGCATGTCCACCTTCCTCTTCAAGTCTCGGTACTTATCACAGAACTCCTTAGTGACTCGTAGGGCTTCCGTTGATGCAGGGCAAGTGACTAAAGGTACCATCCCTTGTTTGGGGTCTTGGAGATCTTCCTCCATAGGCTCCTTCCCTTTATCCTTGGCGGACACCATTGTGCTTCTAAATTTCCAAAGAGTATGTCTTGGCAGAAACAGATAGAAACAAAAACACGATGACAACACGATATAAGAACCTCGGAAGATCCAGGGGGTTATATATTACGAAGTTTCATAGCAAAAGGAAGGTACTAGGAGAAAACGAGTCGGAGGCGGAGTCCGGGGTGGACTCACCACCTGGTGGCGTGGCCTAGGGAGGGCCCGTGCCACAGGGTGGTGTGGGCCACCCTGGCTCCGTTTCCTTCCCTCTTTCGCTTCTTAGCTTTCCTTATTGACTGAAGACTACAAAAAATATAATTGGATTGTATTTTCGTGGAACTTTTCTTACTAGAACTAATACCTATTTGAAAACGGACTCTGCAGGTCTCTGAATTTGGTATCTAGTAGATTCTTCCGGAGTCATCACTTGAATAACATCAATACCTTCATCTTCATACACTTAATACATGAGTCATGAAAACCATTCTCTTCCTCATTACACCATTATCTCCACTTCCTGGAAATTTCTTTCACACAAAACTTCACACAGTTCTCATTAGCAACATTAGTATAAGTGAAGTGATAAAACCTTTTGAGTCCAACTTTAACTGAAAAACCATCAAAACATAACCTACTATAGGAACTCCTTCCGAAAACCCAAAAAGAATTCAAAAAGGAAATCGATTAAAGAAGCAAATGCAAAATTGGCTAAATCTGTCAAAACAGACCAGCAGGTAAAGATCATTTTTTTCGAAAATCTTATGTTGCTCAAATAAAAAAGTTAAAAACTAACGAAAGTTAAATAACAACCTGGGGCAGAAGCACAACAAATTACAGATCAATCCGACCTACAGAGAGCTCGCACGATTTTTTACGGTGAAGCACAAAAATCTGTTTCGGGACAGCAACTTCCCCAAATCTTACTTCTCTCTCATTAGAGGTTGATCTTGACACAAAAACCAAACAAAATGGATAAGGAGCAGTTACTACCGAAGTAATAACTTCCAAGACTCAAACAAACTCAAAGCAAAAAAAAATTGGGTTGTCTCCCAAAAAGATCTTTCTTTATAGCCATTAAGATGGGCATGATAATTTTGAAGATGCTCACATAGGGATATGAATTGAAGTGAAAGAGAGCATTAAGAAGAAAGAATACACATGTTTAAGTCTAACCCACTTCCTATGCAAGGGAATTTTGTAAACAAACAAGTTGTTGAAACCAGAGGCTACTTGCATAAGAAGGCAAAAGAAGTGCAACATAAAAACTTTCAGCATAAAACGAGGAAACTTGATATTATTGAGATGAATAAGAACACTATTCCCTCTCTCATAGTAACTTTCGGTACCATGCATAAACTTAACAATATAGCTATCACAAGGACCATCATAGCAATGATCACTTATTCTAACAGAAAACACAGCAATACTAGCTCTCATAACACTACTTTGTGAACCAATATTAGAGGTATCCTTACAAAGGATAGGGTGTCCTCCTTCTACATATTTAGTGACAAAGTCTTTCACATTTGCTATTATAGGTTCAACAGCCATTTGTTTATCAGGTTCAACAGCTTCATTCGTACTTTCATTAACCATACTAGCTATCATAGAATGTTCTTTTATCTTAACTGGAAAAGGCATTTTCTCAATATAAGGTTTAGGTAAGACATCATTAGTAGTATAAATTCCAGTATGTCTTGCAGGAACACTCTTAGCAACATATTTATAAGGTTCATGATACTTATTCCACTTCTTTTTAGGCACTTCGATATAGGAAGCAAAAGCCTTAAAATAAGAAGCAATAGCTTGAGAGTCTAGACCATAAGCATTTTTTAAATTTTGAAAGTCATCAGTTCCCATAAAAGATTCAATCCATTCATAATGATAATTTGTACCTGACTTTCTACCTTTGTCATTCTCCCAAGCTTCAGCATTATCTTGAATATGGTCCAGAAGATCCCATTTAGCTTCTTCTTCCATGCGAGTGAATGATCCAGCACAAGAAGCATTCAATAAATCCTTATCATGTAGAGGTATCCTTGCATAAAAGTTATTAATAATAATATTATTGGGGAGCTCATGAATGGGACATTTGAGAATTAGTAACTTCAATTTCCCCCAAGCTTGAGTTGTAGTCTCTCCATCAAGAGGCCAAAAGTTGTATATTTGATTCTGATCTTTATGAATCTCACTAGGAGGATAAACTTTGAATAAAAGAGAGTCACTATTTCCTCCCATTCAAGAGCTTGACCATTCTTCAGCAGCTTATACCATTCCTCAGCTCTTCCTTTCAGCGATAATGAGAATAACTTCTTCTTAACTTGATATGTAGTAATACCTGCACACTTGAACAACCCGCATAATTCGTGTAGAAAGAGCAAATGATCACCAGGATGGACAGTTCCATCCCAAACATAGTAGTTATCCATAACACGATCAATAATTCTTTTAGGTAATTGAAAAACATTATCCTCAGCAGGTGGTGGTTTATCTACTACCTTAGCAGTGGTAGTAGCATTACCAAATAAGAAACTCAGCGAATTATCCATAACTAAAATAAAGCAACTAACAAAAGTCAACAATACTCACAGTAGAAGTTTCCTTTACCAGTTCCACTCTCCAATAGCGCTTCACTCCCCGGCAACGGCGCCAGAAAATATTCTTGATGACCCACAAGTATAGGGGGTGTATCGCAGTGTTTTCGATAAGTAAGAGTGTCGAACCCAACAAGGAGCAGAAGGTGCTGGCTAATGGTATGGATCAGGAATTCTCTGCAAATACTTAGCAAACGGATTTTTAGGGGTTTTCGATAAAGCAAGTAAACAAAGTACGAGTAAATAAAATACAATATGAATAAATGCAGCGAGTGGCCCAATCCTTTATGCAGCAAAGGACAAGCCGGTTGTATTACTTAAGATGACCAAACGTTATCGAGGACACATGGGAAAACTGTCAAGTGCTTTCGCTTCATATAGTTGATTAATCTTCTTTAGCTTGCTATGTGTTGTGTGGGTGAACCTGTGCTAATGTACCGACCTTCCTAGGACTAATACATACTTGTGAGTATACCCCCTGCAAACATCCGTAAGTACAAGAAAGTAATTAAGGTAGAAACCTAACCAAATATTTAAACTCTAAGACCCTTACGTCCCTTGTGCAATGGTTTCCTAATGGGGGTTTAGGTTTCTGTCACTCCAGTAACGCCTACGATTAGTAGCCAAATACACAATACATTCCCCTAGGCCCATATAGGTGAAGTGTCATGTAGTTGACGTTCACATGACACCACTAGAAGAAGTACACCACAACTTAAATATCAAACCATTGAATCTTTCTCAACACAACTCCACTACTAACAACATGACTTCTCCCATGTCCTCAAGAACAAAACGAACTACTCACAAGACATCATATGGATCATGATCAGAGATGGAATAATGATGTATAACAATATGAACATAAACAATAATTCAAAGGTTCACTCAATAGCATCAACTACAAAGAGTAATCAACACTGGGAAAGTTTCCCCTATGAACTATGCAAGATTCAACCCAATTGTTACAGCAATATGGAGATGGTGATGATGGTGGTGATGATGATGATGGTGGTGATGATGATGATGATCTCGATGAAGTCTAGCTTGATGGTGGTGTTGATGGCGACGATCTCCCCTCTCCGGGAAGGAATTCCCCCAGCAGAAATCTGTCTGCCAGAGAGATCTTTCTCTCTTGGTGTTTTCCGCCCCGCAGAGGCGGCGGAATCTTTCTGTGGTCACTCTCCGAGTCTTAGGGTTCCGGGAGGATAATATACGCCAGAGGGGAGTGCCAGGGGCGGACCAGGGCGGCCACACCACCTGGTGGCGCCGCCTAGGCTGGCCCATGCCAGGGGGTTGTGTGGGCCCCCTATGGCCCATCTCCAGTCCCCTGCTGGCTTCCTTCGTCTTCTAAAAAAATAGGATTTTCCGTATATTTTCCCAGATTTGATGATCTTTGCAAATTTTGCCTCCAAACAGCACCTTTTCCATCAGAATCCTGACTGCAGCGGTCCATGCTCCAAAAGTCATCAACCATGCAAAAACAGATGAAATAACATAAGTATCACCTCTCAATACGAAATATATCAATGAATAATAGTGAATTATGACATAGAATAGTGATGCAAAATGGACGTATCAACTCCCCCCAAGCTTAGACTTCGCTTGTCCCCAAGCGAAACTGAGCTCAATAAACATGGCCTCAGGTTTATGGAGTGAAGAGTCGATAAAAGAATACGGACAAGAAGCATCACATTCATTAATACATAGATCATAATAGAAGACAACTCACTATTATATAACTTAACTTTCAATAAGTAAAGGAAACACAATAAAGATACATAAAGTGAATCATAATTGGTAATGGCAAACTTAGCTCTTGGTCGAAGAATAGTTCATAATTTGCTGGAGTTCACAAGTAGTTGGGTTTCAATGATAGCTTTCAAAGTAGTAAACATCAAGATAAGAGAAATATGCAAAACAAGGAACATAAGAAACATGATTGAATAAATCATCATATGAATGAATGAAACACAACAACTCAAAATACTTGCTGAGATAGAAGGGAATAGGTTTACTGACTCAACTAAATAGTAAAAGAAAGGCCCTTCACAGAGGGAAGCAGGGATTGCAAGTCTCATAAAGAGCTCCCAAAAATTATGATACTTATTAGCTTTCAGCTCTCATTTCCCCTATCAAAGGCATCTTTTGGTGACACAACTAAGAGGATATGCTTGACAAGTTATAAGTTGAAATCTCATGCCCCTTACTTATGAGTACCGAAACTCATGCTACTCAATTTCAGTCACGAGTAAGCTCTTGTCATTGTAAATACACGTGTATCATTGAGAACCGCCAACGGGGTACCCCTTCCACATGACACAGGAGCTATCCCATAATTAAAATGACAAGGCAAGCAGACAGTGAGCATCTCAGCGATCTTTTTATTTGCTATTTGCATAGGTGTTTATTGAGTATGCTTTATAGAATGCTCACTATAGTTATGCTGCAAGTTTCCACCATGATTAGGCATGGCTTAGGCTAGCGGCCCAGGCGTTTCTCTAACACACATATAAACTCCATGATCTTACAAGTTCCACTTTTATTTCACACAGCCGGGATCCATAAGCAAAAGAACATGATATCAACTAGGTACAAAGTACCAATGAAGTGTTGAAAGTGTTCCCCATGATACATGGTTCTGCTAACTTCATCTCATAAAGCGCAAACATATACGCAACAAAGAAGGACCCAATTTTTGAGGTTTATTAAATGCAAGAAAGTAAAGTGTGCCTTCAAGTTCGTGAGAGCTTTAATCACTATTTTTCACATAACAAGTTTAATTTGGGAGGTAGATAAAACAAGAATTTACTTGGAATAGCAATAATGCTACTAGGTACGTATGGTGGACACAAATGGCAAAGGTTTGGTTTAAAGGAGGTGGATGCACGAGAAGAATTCCCTCTCAGTACAGGTTTTTGGCTAGCAAGGCTGGGTAGCAAGTACAAGAGTTGAAGGAAACAAACAAACATACAAGCGATAAAGTGAAACATGCAATATTCCTTGGAAGCACAAAATATCTTAACTAGAGAATACTAAACTTATGAGCAAATCAAGAAAGAAAAATGACGAAATTATTTTTCTTTAGAGTACTTCTATCTTTTTCATTCAACTCTCAAAAATAGTGCAGCTACTGACCGAACCAGGTTTGCCCAAACCAATTAGATTAACTCAACGATCCCAAAGTGATACCAATACCAACAACAAGATCAATCATATAACCATGAATTGAAAACTAATACAAGCTATGAAAAAGAGTGAATGATAGAACTTCTCATTAATATTCCATAACGGCAACTCACACCAAGGGATACATATCTAACGAGAGAGGGGACACTTCCATAATGCAAACCATCCTACATAATAACTTCTCTATTCATGATATGACTCTACTAATATGGGTAAAAAGATAGAAGATAGTGATGTGATATCGCGGCACTCCACAAGCTTGGAACAAACCAAGGGGATACCAAACCTGATGACGAATTACTCCTTTGGTGGTGGTGGTAATATTTTCTTTGTTGACGTGAGGAAATCTTCCAGCATCTTGCGAAGCCTACTATTCTCCCATTGAAGCATGTCCACCTTCCTCTTCAAGTCTTGGTACTTATCGCAGAACTCCTTAGTGACTCGTAGGGCTTCCGTTGATGCAGGGCAAGTGACTAAAGGTACCATCCCTTGTTTGGGGTCTTGGAGATCTTCCTCCATAGGCTCCTTCCCTTTATCCTTGGCGGACACCATTGTGCTTCTAAATTTCCAAAGAGTATGTCCTAGCAGAAACAGATAGAAACAAAAACACGATGCAAACACGATATAAGAACCTCAGAAGATTCGGGGGGTTATATATTACGAAGTTTCATAGCAAAAGGAAGGTACTAGGAGAAAACGAGTCAGAGGCGGAGTCCGGGGTGGACTCACCACCTGGTGGCGTGGCCTAGGGAGGGCCCGTGCCACAAGGTGTGGTGTGGGCCACCCTGGCTCCGTTTCCTTCCCTCTTTCGCTTCTTAGCTTTCCTTATTGACTGAAGACTGCAAAAAAAATAATTGGATTGTATTTTCGCGGAACTTTTCTTACTAGAACTAATACCTATTTGAAAACGGACTCTGCAGGTCTCTGAATTTGGTATCTAGTAGATTCTTCCGGAGTCATCACTTGAATAACATCAATACCTTCATCTTCATACACTTACTACTTGAGTCGTGAAAACCATTCTCTTCCTCATTACACCATTATCTCCACTTCCTGGAAATTTCTTTCACACAAAACTTCACACAGTTCTCATTAGCAACATTAGTATAAGTGAAGTGATAAAACCTTTTGAGTCCAACTTTAACTGAAAAACCATCAAAACATAACCTACTATAGGAACTCCTTCCGGAAACCCAAAAAGAATTCAAAAAGGAAATCGATTAAAGAAGCAAATGCAAGATTGGCTAAATCTGTCAAAACAGACCAGCAGGTAAAGATCAATTTTTTCGAAAATCTTCTGTTTCTCAAATAAAAAAGTGCAAAACTAACGAAAATTAAATAAAAACCTGGGGCAGAACCACAACAAATTACAGATCAATCCGACATACAGAGATCTCTCACGAGTTTTTACGGTGAAGCACAAAAATCGGGACAGCAACTTCCCCTAATCTTACTTCTCTCTCATTAGAGGTTAATCTTGACACAAAAACCAAACAAAATGGACAAGGAGCGGTTACTACCGAAGTAATAACTTCCAAGACTCAAACAAACTGAAAGCAAAAACAAATTGGGTTGTCTCCCAAAAAGCTCTTTCTTTATAGCCATTAAGATGGGCATGATAATTTTGAAGATACTCACATAGGGATATGAATTGAAGTGAAAGGGAGCATTAAGAAGCAAAAATACACATGTTTAATTCTAACGCACTTCCTATGCAAGGGAATTTTGTAAACAAACAAGTTGTTGAAACCAGAGGCTACTTGCATAAGAAGGCAAAAAAAGTGCAACATAAAAACTTTCAGCATAAAACGAGGAAACTTGATATTATTGAGATGCATAAGAACACTTTTCCCTCTCTCATAGTAACTTTCGGTATCATGCATAAACTTAACAATACAGCTATCACATGGACCATCATAGCAATGATCACTTATTCTAACAGAAAACACAAGAATACTAGCTCTCATAACACTACTTTGTGAAACAATATTAGAGGTATCCTTACAAAGGATAGGGTGTCCTCCTACATATTTAGTGACAAAGTCTTTCACATTTTCTATTATAGGTTCAACAGCCATTTGTATACCAGGTTCAACAGCTTCATTCGTACTTTCATTAACCATACTAGCTATCATAGAATGTTCCTTTATCTTAACTAGAAAAGGCATTTTCTCAATATAAGGTTTAGGTAAGACATGATTAGTAGTATAAATTTCAGTATTTCTTGAAGGAACACTCTTAGCAACATATTTATAAGGTTCATGGTACTTATTCCACTTCTTTTTAGGCACTTCAATATAGGAAGCAAAAGCCTTAAAATAAGAAGCAATAGCTTGAGAGTCTAGACCATAAGCATTTATAATATTTTGAAAGTCATCAGTTCCCATAAAAGATCAATGCATTCAACATCATAATTTATACCTGACTTTCTACCTTTGTCATTCTCCCAAGCTTCAGCATTATCTTGAATACGGTCCAGAAGATCCCATTTAGCTTCTTCTTCCATGCGAGTGAATGATCCAGCACAAGAAGCATCCAATAAATCCTTATCATGTAGAGGGAGCCTTGCATAAAAGTTATTAATAATAATATTGTTGGGGAGCTCATGAATGGGACATTTGAGAATTAGTAACTTCAATTTCCCCCAAGCTTGAGCTGTAGTCTCTCCGTCAAGAGGCCAAAAGTTGTATATTTGATTCCGATCTTTATGAATCTCACTAGGAGGATAAAACTTTGAATAAAAGAGTCACTATTTCCTCCCATTCAAGAGCTTGACCATTCTTCAGCAGCTTATACCATTCCTCACCTCTTCCTTTCAGTGATAATGAGAATAACTTCTTCTTAACTTGATCTGTAGTAATACCTGCACACTTGAACAACCCGCATAATTCAGGTATAAAGAGCAAATGATCACCAGGATGGACAGTTCCATCCCCAACATAGTAGTTATCCATAACACGGTCAATAATTCTTGTAGGTATTTGAAAAACATCATTCTCAGCAGGTGGTGGTTTATCTACTACCTTAGCAGTGGTAGTAACATTACCATATAAGAAACTCAACGAATTATCCATAACTAAAATAAAGCAACTAACAAAAGTAAACAATACTCACAGTAGAAGTTTCCTTTACCAGTTCCACTCTCCAATAGCGCTTCACTACCCGGCAACGGCGCCAGAAAATAGTCTTGATGACCCACGAGTATAGGGTGTGTATCGTAGTATTTTCGATAAGTAAGAGTGTCGAACCCAACAAGGAGCAGTAGGTGCTGGCTAGTGGTATGGATCAGGAATTCTCTGCAAATACTTAGCAAACGGATTTTTAGGGGTTTTCGATAAAGCAAGTAAACAAAGTACGAGCAAATAAAAGAAAGTAGGAATAAATGCAGCGAGTGGCCCAATCCTTTATGCAGCAAAGGACGAGCCGGTTGTATTACTTAAGATGACCAAACGTTCTCGAGGACACATGGGAAGACTGTCAAGTGCTTTGGCTTCATATAGTTGATTAATCTTCTTTAGCTTGCTAAGTGTTGTGTGGGTGAACCTGTGCTAATGTACCGACCTTTCTAGGACTAATACATACCTATGATTATACCCCTTGCAAACATCCGTAAGTACAAGAAAGTAATTAAGGTAGAAACCTAACCACAACTTTAAACTCTAAGACCTTTACGTCCCTTGTGCAATGGTTTCCTAACGGGGGTTCAGGTTTCTGTCACTCTGGCAACCCCTACGATTAGTAGCCAAATACACATGCATTCCCCTAGGCCCATATAGGTGAAGTGTCAGGTCGTCGACGTTCACATGGCACTACTAGAAGAAGTACACCACAACTTAAATATCAAACCATTGAATCTTTCTCAACACAACTCCACTACTAACAACATGACTTCTCCCATGTACGCAAGAACAAAACGAACTACTCACAAGACATCATATGAATCATGATAAGAGATGGAATAATGATGTATAACAATCTGAACATAAACAATAATTCAATGGTTCACTCAATAACATCAACTACAAAGAGTAATCAACACCGGGATAGTTTCCCCTACGAACTATGCAAGATTCAATCCAATTGTTACAGCAATATGGAGATGGTGATGATGGTGGTGATGATGATGGTGGTGATGATGATGATGGTGGTCCCGATGAAGTCCAGCTTGATGGTGGTGTTGATGGCGACGATCTCCCCTCTTTGGGAAGGAATTCCCCCGGCAGAGGCGGAGGAATCTTTCTCTCTTGGTGTTTTCCGCCCCGCAGAGGCGGCGGAATCTTTCTGTGGTCGCTCTCCGAGTCTTAGGGTTTCGGGAGGATAATATACGCCAGAGGGGAGTGCCAGGGGCGGACCAGGGCGGCCACACCACATGGTGGTGCGGTCTAGGCTGGCCCGTGCCAGGGGGTGGTGTGGGCCCCCTGTGGCCCATCTCCAGCCCCCCTTCTAGCTTCCTTTGTCTTCTGGAAAAATAGGATTTTCTGTATATTTTCCCGGATTTTATGATCTTTGCGAATTTTGCCACCAAACAGCACCTTTTCCATCAGAATCCTGACTGCAGCGGTCCATGCTCCAAAAGTCATCAACCATGCCAAAATAGATGAAATAACATAAGTATCACCTCTCAATACGAAATATATCAATGAATAACAGTGAATTATGACATAGAATAGTGATGCAAAATGGACGTATCACTAGCTGAAGTCCTCCGGGTCACGCCTCAGCCCCTACCTGGCATGCCAAATGTTGGAGATTTTTCCCATGAAGGAACCATGATCCAACGATCCCTTGGTTCGTGAGGGGGCTGAACACGCGGTTCCGAAGGATCTTTATGATGGCTACAGTGGCGGAATGAGCACACAACAAATAGTTGACACCAGGGTTTTTACCCAAGTTCTGGACCCTCGTGATGAGGTAAAGCCCCTACTCCTTCTTTGTTGTACTGCTTGCTTGACTCATGAGGTTACAATGGAGGATGAAAGTCTAGGGTTTTAGATCTCTAGGATTCGTCCCCCAGCAAGGTAGGATAAGGGATCCTTATATAGGGCGGCGTCGGGCCTCTTCCCCCGGTTCATGGGCAGGAAGGGTCACCACATTCCTGCCAATGGATTTGGACCTGCCTTGTCTTCTTGCGACCTCTAGCCAGCTGTTGTGTCAGGGTGAGGGTCGGCCGCCCTTCCACTTTACATTGTCACCTTGGTCTCCTTGCACCGAAACAGCAGCGTCAGATGCTATCTTCTCCTTGCGTCATCCCACCACCTCTAGACGCCTTACTTTCTTCGGGTGGACCAGCCACTGCTTGGACCGACCGTTGGTGTGTCGCTTTGCTAGGTATGCCCGAACCTTGTGAGGCTCCCCTCCTGGGGTCCTAATGGAAGGCTTTGCCACATGGACATGACTGACCCAGGCGTTTGTAGAGGATATAGGCTTCATCCCCCCTCCGGAGGCTTACCCCCTTCGAGAGCCTTCGAGAGGGTGCTCCTGTTGGGCCCAGCGACTCGACAAGATGGGGTACCCCCAGTACCAATAGTCCGACATGTAATCATTCCTAGCTATCTTAAGGTACTTCTACCGAGTATTTTGTATGGAGTTCTGCAACTGCTAATATTTTTTAATAATTCCTATGTACTAGGAATTGTTCAGATCGAGTATAGAATATGGCATGTACTGCTGAATCTTTCAAAAGCTACTAAATATCTCAAATGTTCTAATGTTGCTACTGTTAAAGTATTTTGTAGAACTAATACTATTGTATTGGAACTTGTTTTGATCAATGTCAGTAGATTGTTTTGCTTTTATTTTTAAAACATGGCCTTGACACAATCTAGATGAGGCCTGGGCTTGTTGGGTTGCATATATATTGGTCACACATGTATTGATGTAAGAATGAGGTATGCACACAAATGCAGACTTGATCATCAGTTTTTCTTGCTGTAATGATGGAGTGTGTTCAGAGAAAAAGGGCAAACTCATCCTATGCCAAGTTTTTGAGAGCTAAAACAAGAATAGATTCTCTCTGTACTGCTGACAAGGGGTTAGCTCATCAATTCCCATCCCAGATGGACTTAGGTTCGAGGAATTGGGGAGCGCTAGAGGCATCGATTGGCTAGGAAACAAGCCCAAAGGGACGCTAGTTTTACCCAGGTTCAGGCCTTGTAGAGGACCCTACTCCTTCTTGTATGCTCTTGGAATTATCGAGGGAGTCGAAAGTTATAAGAGGTGCAGAGATGCAATCTAGCGATGGTGTGGAAACTAGGGTTGTGATTGTCCTCCTCGCCAGTCCATCCTAGCCCTTAGATAGATAGGCTAGGTCTCGGGATAGCAGGTCAAGTCGGTTACAAGTTAGGGGTTTCCCTTTAAACTTTCTATCTTGAGCTCGCCATGTGCCGCAAGCAGTCGGAGTCTCCTTGGTCACCCAAATCTTAATTGGGCCCTAGTAACATCATGGGCTTCCTCTAGCCTAGACCGTATATGCTGATCTCGAGTACCTATAAGGTATGCCCATGTCAGTAGCCCCCGAGTGTCCGATTGACTCGAAGATTCGAGTGGAGACTGTATGAAGCCTTCGAGTGCATAGTCGAGCATGTTTTTGAGTTACGCACCTGTTTTATCCGATGTATCGGGATCAGTTAACTGGCTTAGGGCAAAACAATGCAATTTACTCAAACTCGAGTCCCCGGACTCGAATTTGGAAAAGTGTTGGCGTAATTCGACTAAGTCCGCGGAGTCGGATCCCAGTGTATAAGTGCGAGCACTCGACGCATCCGTCAAGGCTTATTTTATCGTGCCTGCAGGAATGGATTATGTCTGGTAGAGCGTAGTAGATGTGTTGCTAGGCCTTCTTCAGGTCTTATCTTCATGTTGCAAGTGTGCATCCGAATTTTGTCATCACGGGGATGGTTTGGGTGGCCCAGGAGACGTAGTATCTTTGTAGGGAAAATATGAGGTGGAGGCACTAAAGCTTTCAATGTGGACGCAGTCAACATATAGTTATGTATAGAAAAATCATAGAGTGCGTGGCCAGCGCTCCCTATGGGAGTAGCCCCTGAGTGCCTATTTGAGTCGTAGACTCGAGTGGGGACTATAAGTATTTTTGCGACTGCCGTCATTTTTTGCTTGTTTTAGTAGAATATGATTTCAATGTTCCCTATGGGAGTAACCCTGAGTCTATAGTCGAATCATTGATTCGAGTGAAGGGTTTTGAGATGAAATACATTGTCATAATGCTTGGAGATCTATAGAGTTCATCAGGTGCACGGCCAGCGCTCCTACTAGGAGTAGCCTCCGAGTACTTGGTCGAGTAGAAGACTCGCATAAGGACTAGAGTAGTCAGAATATGCTCCTGCTGGAATTTTAATGTCGCCAGTGCTGATGATGACATGATCTCAGTTCCCCACATGAGAGGTTTTGACATGACATAAAGAAAAGTGGGTCCCATTTTCTGACTTGGATTTGACTAGGTGTGTGTAATCTTTGTTTTAACTGTGTCTTCTCGATTCTCGCGCGTAATGGGGGAGTAGAGCAACGGTTTGTGGTTTACTCTACCACACGTCAACATTGATGTTTTCCATGCATTTGGTTGGTTTCCTCCTAGCCGTCGGATGGCATCTTCGATGAGGTTAAGTAGAGATCTGATGTGCGGTAATTTCCCCAGAACTCATCTTGTTCCTCCTGCACTGCCTCCATTGTTGCTCCTCTCTGATCCATTGCTTGCACCCTCTTGCGGCGCTGGATGGTCTTCGCACTTTTCCTAGATACTTTTAGCGCTCCCACCACAAGCGCCAGAAGGGGAAGAAGAAAGGTGGTTCTGCCGCTGGATCTGCAGCCACCACCGTTGCAGCCAAGAAGAAGGGCGCCGCTTCCGTGGGCACTAGTGCCGCCGACATTGGAAAGAAGAAAGGCGTATGCATGCGCGACATGAATGGGTCGAGGTGGCCAACCAACATTAAGAGCACAGAGCTCAACTAGCGCCAAGATGGTGCTCTCCCCGCCGTGGGTTTCGGGTGATGTTCCTCGCGTTTATCATTCGTGGCCTTTCTCTCCCCCTTCACAAGATTGTGAGGGGGTTACTTTGCTACTACAGGCTCCAGCTGCACCAGCTGACCCCAAATTCTATCCTCCATATCGCTTGCTTGATTACCCTCTACGAGTGCTGGCTTGGAATTGAGCCACACTTTGGCCTCTTTAATAAACTCTTCAAACTCAAACACCGATCGAGCTCTGCATCGGTAGTCTACGATATAGGAGGCTGTGGGATCCACGTCGACTCCAATGTCACGTATTTTTCCATCAACTTCAATGGGTATGTCCAAGGATGGAGGGAGAAGTGGTTCTATATTTGCGACCAGAATGTTGGTGAAGAACACTACGTACTCACGCCCTTTGATCCCGTGGCAGTTTGTAAGAGGAGGAGGTCGTGGAAGAATATTGTGATGCCCGGCGAAGTCGAGGAAACAGAGAGCCACGTAGGCAAGGAAATAGGAGGCACTGACCTCATTCGTACTTGGATGTGCCGTTGAGTGCAGCCATTGCAGGCTAGGATGCATCCAATGTTCTGCTGGACTGCTGCTGATGATGTGATTCACATCTTGCGAGAGAACATCTCTTCGGGAAAAGTAGACAGGAGGTTTCTACTGCTAACCAAGTAAACCACCAAGGAGGATCTCCCGGGTGACTCAGTCGTGCCTTCCTTCTGTGCTAGTCATCCTCCGCCCGAGGTGGATTTCTTTAAAAAGTTCTTCTTGTTTTATTGCTTGCTGGGTGTCTTTTATACTAATTCTTGATTCTGGTTTCAGGACTGAAAGGTGATCGCTGTATTGCCTCCTCAGCCCGAGGGAGTGATCCCTCGTGTATTCGAAGAGTAGGATGAGTTGGGCTCCACTGTCCCCGTGGAGGAGGAGCATGAATACCCCGAGTCCGGTGGGACTCGCAAGCGCTCCCAAAGCAAGGATTCAGATGCCTCATCGCTGGCGACGCCGGAGGGTCCTCCTACTTCAGTAGAGGACCTAATTCCTGTCGGGCATGTGCGCGCCATGGCTCCTCCTTTGCGGAAGAAGTTGAGGATACCGAAGGAGGCATCTGAGGTCTCCTTCGACCTTGATAATTTTGATGGGTACGTTTTTATATTCTTGCGAGTTTGTCCTATCCTCCCAAAATATGTTCTTCTGAAGTAGTTCTGGATATTTTTGTAGTCAAAACGTGAGGTCATCGTCTGATGACTATCGCTTTGTCAAGGAGACTGGAGTTGTGGACTCCAAAGACAAGGAGATGGTAGCATGATCTCCTTCTCCTCCAGTGGCGACCCACTCTGGTGCCAATTCTTTGAGTTCACCCCATGCTGGGGGACACCAGATGGTTGCCCTAACATCGACTCAGAAAGAAACTTCGGAGTTGCTGGAGGAACATGTAAGTTGTTCCTGTCGCTGGCAGTCGAATTTTGGTTGATGCTCACACTTTCTCTTTTTGTAGCCTGTTTCGAAGGAATCTACTCGGCTCTCCGAGCGGATCATTTCCTTGGGTAGATAGTATGCTTCGCTGGAAACCTTTCATCATGCCTTTGAAGGTGAGTTTACACTTTATCCCTTGTTTTTGCTTTGCAAAAGCTGGTGGGATCATGTTTTGCCATTTTATCCTTTGCAAGTGAGCATAATGATCTTCTTTGTCACGTCGATTCCCTTCAAAAGGGACTTGCCCCAGCAGAGAAGAAACGCGATGAGGCACTCGAGGCTCTTGAAGAGTCGAAGAAATGTGAGAAAGATTTGCGTTCCTCCATAGCTAATAGGGAAAAGGTGTTCATAGAACAACTTTTCTCTATCACTAAAGCACTCTCAGGTATGATACTGCCTCATTTTTGTTTACCATGTACTTCCTGTATTTTGCTGTGCTCATGTGTATGTTCTGCAGATGCTGCTGGCGTGGACTTCGATGCCAAGGCTTTGACTCGCTCGGATGATTTGGCCGGCACAGTGGCCGCAGTCGAGGACTGCAACATCTCTGTCAAGGACTCGCTTGAGAAGGCCAAGGGCGTGCTTGGGCGTCTTCGTGAGGAGATGGTCCCCAAGTCCAAGATAATCGAGGATCTCGATGGATTGGTGGGGTCCTTCCTTGTAGGTGTGCCTATGGACTTCAAGAATGCTCAACGGGGGCTTGGAGTGACCACGGGACTAGCGATGGCGCAAGCTCATTGCGTGGACTTGGACCCCAGCGAAATATCCTCGGTGATGCCGGTCACTGCGGATGGCCAGCAGGTAGTGTTTGCTCCTTTCGCCATTAGTTGTGGTAAATATGGGCCTCGGCTCATTCAGACACTCGCTAAGTTTTCGACGGAGCTACGACGGTTGAAGACGGCAAAAGCTACAACGTCAGAGGCTGTAGTTGAGAAGACTATGGCATCAGAGACTACTATAGATTCGAGGAAGCCCCCGAGTGCCAAAGTGTAGTCGTAGAATGTTGCTTAGCTTCCTTTTGTAATAGTCTAGGCTTCCTCTATTGAATTGTGCTCTATGGGGGTACCCCTTTTGAGACTCGCTAAACTTGGATGCATTCTTATTTTTTATTGATGAAAGGTTGGTCTTATTTGCCTCTTTCTTGGCTGTAATTGGGTCCTTTGAGTGGTCCGCCTGACTCTCCTCCCACTAATGAAACTATGGCGCGACCATGTTCAAAGGTGGAGGAGCTATCACTACTCTCGCGACTGTGCGACCGCATAAAGCATTTGGAGTGAGAGATGCCCATGATCCACGGTAACGCGGATGGGTGGAAGTCGAAGTCTGAAAAGGCCAGTGCGTGCGAGAAGTACCTCCTGGGCGAAGTGGCTCAGCTGAATGAGCAATTTAAGTGTTAGTTCTCTAGCTTATTATCTTTTCCTTTTGCCATTCATGGCAGCAATTTTTCTTGACGATTTGCACTGCTTCTTGCGCTCATCACCCGCAGGAATTTTTCGGCTGAATCACTTGACTCAAGAGCAGCTAGAAGAGAGTGGGTATTTTTGGGTTGATCATGATCGTGCAGTCACATTGGTGACGCTGCAGGACTGTGCATCGCGGGTGCTGCTTTATTTGAAAAGTTCGCAGTCGTGCCTCAAGCATATTTTTCAGGCGATGTTCCCACTGGATGTGGTGCCTTCAAGCTTGCTTGCTTTGCTGAAGAAGTTTCAGGATATCAGTGATGTTCACGAGTGCGTGCGTTAGCAATTGGTCATAGGTGCCAAGGCTGCATTGGCGCTTGTTCGCCTGCACCGGCTAGATATGGATTTCGCAGATTTTGCTGCTGGACCGCCGCCCCCGCTAGAAGGGATGACATGGAACATGGTGCCACATTACCGGGCGGTTGATCAGCTAGTCGAAGAGATCGTCGATTTTTTCGAAGAACATAGAAATGTTCTCCTTTTATGGCAGTAGAGTAGCATGACCCTGCACATAGATGCATATGTGTTGTAAAGTTCATACAATTGTGTCGGGTATTTTTGTTACCCGTTTCTATGTAAAAGCTTGCTGGCTTGTATAATTTTTGAGTATATTGTAATCTGTAGTTCCTTTTCATTAGCCTAACATATATTCATCTCAGAACCTTGTCAACGTGTCAGGTGCGTTGCAGCTGGGTTGATTTTACAAAGGGTTTGATTCATAGTGCATCAGCTACTCAGGATACTAAATTACTTGTGTAACGAGGTGTAAAGGGTGGCACAGCCCCTGAGTGATGTAATTGCAAGTAAAATAGAAAACACAAAGTTGGAGGCACTTAGATTTATTTATTCGCAGAATATCACGAGGTACAATGTACGGCTAAGTAGCCTGGCTGAATAGCCTTATTTGTAAAGTAAAAAACATCTAAGGGTAGAAACAATGTAGTTGCACGACGTTCCAGGGATTTGAGTATGCGACTCCACTTTCTAGATCTTTAAGGTGGTAGGTGCCACCTGGGATTACTTCGGTAATCACATAGGGTCCCTCCCAAGGGGACTCGATCTTGAGGTGCCTTTGCTGCTTCAGTCGTAGGACCAGGCCTCCTTCGATGAAGGCCTAGGTCGCAGCCTTCTTCTGTGGTAGTTGCGGAGGTTCTGTTGGTAGATCGTGGATCTTTCTGCTGCAATCTCGCATGCTTCATCGAGGAGATCGGCGAATTCTTCGAGTGCGAGTGTTGATTCTGCCTCGATGTATGCTACTACCCGTGGGGCTTTGTAGCATACTTCTGCAGGTAGTACTGCCTCGGCACCGTGTACCATGAAGAACGGAGTATAGCCTATGGCGCTATTTGGAGTTGTGCGCAGGCTCCATAGTACGGATTGCAGCTCCTCGGGCCAGCACCCGGCAGCTCTTTCCAGTGGTCGAAGGAGCCTTTTCATGATACCACCGCAGACGAGGTCGTTGGCCTTTTCAACTTGACCGTTGGTCTGAGGGTGCGCCACTGAGGCGTAGCTGATGTTGATTCCTAGGTTTTCGCAGAAGCCCTGGAATTCGTTCGAGGTGATGTTTGTTCCGTTGTCCGTGATGATGCTATGTGCGTAGGAAGTGGGTTAGACTTAAATGTGCTTTGAATTTGCTTCTTGATGCTCTCTTTTACTTCAATTCATATTTCTTATGTGAGCATCTTCTCAAACTATCAAGACTAACTTAAAGGCGTTAAAGAAAAGAACTTATTGGGAGATAACCTAAAAGTTTTAGATGAGTCTTGGAAGTTATTACCTCTATAATAACCTCTTCTTATCGTTTTTATTTGCTTTTTGTGCCAAGAGTAACCTCTAATGAGAGTGAAGTAATGATTGGGAAAGTTGCTTTCTCGAAACAGATTTCTGTGCTTCACCGTAAAAAAATTCAGGTGTATGGAAGGAATGAGTAATGAGATGAAGGATGGACTAAAGCTCAAGCTTTGGGATGCCACGCGTGTCACCCCAAGAAATATCCAAGAAGTAGAAGCGTAAAAGCTTGGGGATGCCCAAGGCATCCCCTTCTTCATCAATAAAAATTCCAGGTTTCTTCCAAACGCTTCATTTTTATTTTTTCATGCACAGTTGTGTTTTTCTTGGAGCGTCTTCCTTTTCGTTTTTGTTTTGGTTTTTAGTTTGCTTGGTTTGCTTAGTTTTCTAAATAAGTTGGTTGGACCCCCTGTTTCATACATTGGTTTGCAAATAGTTTGGTTTGGTTTGGAAAAGAGTAGGAAAGTGCATACTTTTGTGGTAAAAAGAGCTCGTTTTTGACTGTGGCTATGCTTTATCATGCCATGCTTGATATTGTTTTGGCTTTATGCTTAGTATTCTTTCCTGTAGCATGACTTGTTATAAACAATTGAGATTTCTTAATGTGCCTTGGATGAATCATGCATTGTTTTAGCATATTAAACATAGTATAGTGGTATTCTCCTTTGATGCTTTATTTGGGTTGACTTGGCACATGCT
This sequence comes from Avena insularis, assembly GCA_023614405.1. NCBI lineage: Eukaryota > Viridiplantae > Streptophyta > Magnoliopsida > Poales > Poaceae > Avena > Avena insularis. The sequence goes on from CM042686.1 coordinate 378,700,342, forward strand.
CACACCATGTTATGACTATCTCAAGTCACCATAGCCTTTATGATCCTATATTTTTCAACTTGTAGTATCACTTTATGCTTTGATCAATGATGTTTTGTCGCTCTGCATGATTATGGCCATTATTGCTCTCTTAGTTTGTCGCTCCCAGTCTTTTGCTAGCCTCCACCACCAAGTATGAGTTCCACTCATGCATCCAACTCCATAAACCAAGTTTTTCCAAAGAGTCCACCATACCTACCTACTAGCTTATTCTATACCAAGTATATTCATGCTTTTGTCTACCTTTCACTTCTTATGATAAAACTAGTGATTAAAGCTCTCACGAACTTGATGGCACACTTTACTTTATTGCCTCTAATAAACTTGAACCATTGGGTCCTTCTTTGTTGCGTATATGCTTGCGCTTTATAAGTTGAAATTAGCAGAACCATGTACCACGGGGAACGCTTTCAACATTGCACTTGTACTTTGTACCCCGTTGATATTATGTTCTTTTGCTTATGGATCCCGGCGGTGTGAAATAAAAGTGGAACTTGTAAGATCATGGAGTTTGTATGTGTGTTAGAGAAATGCCTAGGCCGCTAGCCTAAGCCATGCCTAATCATGGTGGAAACTTGCAGCATCACCATAATGAGCACTCTATGAAGCATCCTCAATAAAAACCTATGGAAATAAAAAATAAAAACCTATGCTTGCCTTTTCATTTTGATTATGGGAAAGCTCCCATATCATGTGCAAGGGGTACCCCGTTGGCGGTTCTTAATGATACACATATACTTACAATGACAAGAGCTTACTCGTGACTGAAGTTGAGTAGCATCAGGATCGGTCTTCGTAAGTAAGGGGCATGAGATTTCGGTTTATAACTTGTCAAGCATATCCTCTTAGTTGTGTCACTTTAACCTTAATCACCTTCAAGATGCTTATGATAGGGGCAATGAGAGCTGAAAGCTACAAGTACCATAATTTTTGGAAGCTCTTTATGAGACTTGAATCCCTACTTCCTTTTACAAAAGGCATTTCTTCCACCATTATATGTCGTCTCCACCTTCTATCTTTATGCACTACTTTGAGAGCATAGTGTCCATTCTTAGTTCTATGTGCATTGTCCCAAGACTAGTTGATTGATGCATAACTTGTTATTGCTTGTTTGAAACTGTTGTATCTAGTCAATCTTATGAACTTTGAAGGTGTCCCATGCATTTATATTTGCTACCCTATTGAGGGACAATCTGAATACTTTTATGCTATGTTTTCTTTATGTGAAACAAACAAACGTCTTGCAAAGCATGTTATTCATGATTCTTTTGTTTGTGCCTTTTCATGTTGCATCATAGTCTCTTTGCTTATTGCTAGAACTTTGTCTTTCATGTTATGATTGAAGTACTATGATCCCATCCTTGAGTGTTTTGCAAATACTTTGATCAAGTCTTTGATGGTGCATGTCACCTCAAAAATTATCCTTTTTATCACTTACCTACTCTAGGACGAGCAGGAGTTAAGCTTGGGGATGTTGATACATTGCAAATGTATCTATAATTTTTGATGTTCCATGCTTGGTTTTATCCACTTTCTTGTGTTTTGTTCCAACTTTGGAGTACTTTTATTATGATCTCTTGGACTAACCTATTAACAAGAGCCACAGTGCCAGCTACCTGTTTTCTGCTGTTTTTGGTTCCAGGAAAGTCAGAAAATGAATATTCTCGGAATTGGACGGGACAAAAGCCAAAGTAGATGCTAGGCCTAGCCCGCGCTATGGGGTGGTCTGGCCGACCCCAGCACCCCCTCGGCCTCTCCTTCCGCCTATAAGTTGCCCTCGGGACGAAAACCCTAAGGACCCGATCAAAAATCCACGAAAGAGTCTATAGCCGCCGTCATCTCCATCCCTAGATCGGGAGGGATCTGAAGCTCTTCCCGGCACCCTGTTGGAGAGGGGAATTCACCCTGGAGGCCTTCTTCATCACCATACAAGCCTCCGGTGTGATGCGTGAGTAGTTCATCCTTGGACTACGGATCCATGTAGTAGCTAGATGGCTGGTTTCTCCTCCTTTGTGCTTTCATGTTTAGATCTTGTGAGCTCCGTTCATGATCAAGATCATCTATTTGTAATTCATACATGTTGTGTTTGTGGGGAACCGATGGTTATTGAGATGCTATTTCAGATTGATTATTGATTCTATCATGTCTTTGTTATTTGAGATCTTGCATGCTTTCCGTTGTTAGTAGCTATCTTGGCCAAGTAGATGCTAGCAACTCCAAGAGTTAGTATTTATGCTCGATAGTGGGTTCATGCCTCTGGTAATCTGGGGAAGTGACAGAAATCTCTAAGGTACTAGATGTGTTGTTGCTACTAGGGAGAAAACAACGATCCTTTGTTCATAGAACAATTGTATTGTTTACCTTACACGCAGTTCGTAAAGCAATAATCTGTTGCTTGCAACTTAATACTGGAGGGGGTTCGGATGATAACCCGAAGGTGGATTATTAGTCATAGATGCAGTTGGATGGTGGTCTATGTATTATGTTGTATTGCCCAATCAAGTCTCAAAGGAGTCAAGATGATTAGTATATGCATGTATTGCTTTCTCGGTGTTTGTCAATTGCCCCGCTGTAATTTGTTCACCGAGCATGTTATCTATCCAAGGAGAGCCACCTCTAGTGAACTATGGATCCCTGTCCTTTTCTTTTACATACAATCTACAATCTGTTTCTGCTTTGTGTTTACTTTCTGCAAACTTTCACTTCTTTCCATTTGATACGTTTAATCCTTTGTTTTCCGCAAAACACGGTGAGATTGAAAACCTCATCGCAAGTTGGGGACAAAGTTCTGTGGTTGTGTTGTGCAGGTCTCCACGTTGCTACTAGCACCGGTAGTGCGCCCTGCCAAAGCTCAGCTAGTGACACCTTTGGGGTGTTTCCTTGCTCCTACTGGTTCGATTAAACCTTGGTTTCATAACTGAGGGAAACTTGCTGATGTGCTCATCATACCTTCCTCTTGGGGTTCCCAACGAGCTCTACGTCGATCGTCGAGCGCATCAGTGGCATAGCCCCCGAGTCCTTTGACGTGCTAGTTTTATTCTCTGGAGCCTTAGGCTTGATGGAGCGCTCGCAGATGTGCTCTAGAAATATTCCAGGTGGAACTGGGGCACAAGTGGAGCTGATGTTGGTGAGCATATCTACTTCCTCATTGCTCTCGCGGCTGACATGCCATAGCTCGCAGCTGTCGAACTCCCCCTCGAGTGCACCGTAGAGGTCGCGGTAGGCGATCATGTTGTCTCTCTGAGCATCACACTCGTTCATTGTTTGGTTTACCACCAGTTTGGATTCGCCGTAGATGACAAGGTGCTTTGCGCCATAGGCTTTTGCCATCAGCATCCCGTGGAGCAAGGCTTCGTATTCAGCTTTGTTGTTGTAGGCGGTGCACTGCATTCGCAGAACATACCTCATCTTGTCACCTTGTGGCCATGTTAGGATGACGCTCGCGCCATTTCCCTCTTTATGTTTGGATCCGTCGAAGTGCATTGTCCATAGATAGGACATGTCTGGCTTGTCGGGGAGTTGGTTTTCCATCCATTCTACGAGGAAGTCCGAGAGAACTTGCAACTTGATCGTGTCTTGCTTTTCGTATGTGATGTCTCGTGGAGACGGTTCTATCCCCCAAGGCACGACTCTTCCAGTGGCATCGGGGTTATTGATGATGTGCCCTAGTGGGGCGTCATTCACCACAATGATTCGGTGCTCCTGGAAGTAGTGGCGCAGTTGCCTGGCTATCCTGAAGACGCCGTACGCTAGCTTCTAAAATGCAGGTGTCGCTGTTTTGTTGGTGTGAGCACCTCGCTGAGGTAGTAGACTGGGCACTGCACCCCATGGAGTTTATTTTGTTCGACTCGTTTCACTACGAGCACAGTGCTAACCAACTGGTTGGTGGCGGAGATGTATAACAACATCGGCTCCTTTTCGCTAGGTCTTACCAACACCGACGAGGTGGACAGTAGATGCTTGAGGTCTTCGAATGCTTCTTGTGCTTCGTCTATCCACTCGAATTTGTCAGCATTGCGGAGAAGTTTCTAGAAAGGCAGTGCCTTTTCGCCCATCCGACCGATGAATCGACTGAGCGTCGCGATTCGCCCAGCCAGCTGCTAGACGCCTTTTACATTCTTCAGCTTCTCCATAGCCAGTATGGCTTTTATTTTCTTTAGATTGGCCCCGATCCCTCTCGCGGAGATGAGGTACCCAAGCAATTTCCCTGATGGTACGCCGAAGGCGCATTTGTCCAGATTCATCTTGATCAGATAGATGTCGAGGTTATCGAAGGTCTAGTGGAGATCGTCGAGTAACGAGGCTTCGTCCTTGGTTTTAACGACGATGTCGTCGACATAGACTTGAATGTTATGACCAAGGTGGTTCTAGAGGCAAGCCTGCATACACCGCTGGTAGGTGGCTCCTGCGTTTTTCAGCCCGAAAGGCATCGTTGTGTAGCAGAAGACTCCAAAGGGCGTGATGAACGCCGTTTTCTGCTGGTCATCCTCCTCAATTCGAATCTGGTGATAGGCTAAGTAGGTGATGAGGAAGTAGAGGCGCTTGCATCCCGTGGTGGAATCGATTATCTGGTCTATCCGTGGTAACGAGAAGTGGTCCTTTGGGCAATGCTTGTTCAAGGAGGTGAAGTCCACGCACATCCGTAGTATATCCGTGTATTTTTTAGGAACAAGCACGGGGTTTGCTACCCAGTTGCTTTCCTTGATCTCGCGTATGAAGTTAGCGTCGAGGAGTCTATTGACTTCCATGACGACTGGTTTTGTATTGTTTGTTTGACTGGCCTTGCTTCAAGATTCATGTTGAGTGAGTGCTCGGCGAATTACCTAGGAAGTCATGGCATGTCTGCTAGACACCAGGCGAAGATTTCTCAGCGCTCACGGAGGAATTCAATGACCGCGAGTTCCTATGCGGAACTCAAGTTGTTGGCGATGAGGGCCGTCTTGGTCGGGTCCGTTGGGTGGACCTAGATCGCTTTGGTGTGGATTAACGTGTCACAGGATTGGTCAAATGAGGTTGGCTTGGTCAGAGGAGGTATATTGTTGTCTGCCGACTCCTTCAACCTCGCTAGTTCCTCCTGCATGCTAAAAGACTAGGATATTCTGTTGAATTCCCTCTCGCAGCTGTCAGATCTCTCAAAGCTTCCGTTGACTGTGATAATGCCGTTTGGGCCTGGCATCTTCATCTGCAGGTAGGCATAGTGTGGTACCATCATGAACATTGCGAATGTGACACATCCGAGGATGTAGTGGTATTGCGAGGGCCAGTTGACGACTTTGAGTTCGATGCGCTCTCGTCGAAATTTGCCAATGTTCCGAAGATGACATCGAGGATGATGTTGCCCAGGGGGTATACACCCTTCCTTGGGACAATGCCGTGGAATGTTGTGTCTGAAGATTCCATACATGATAAGAGGGATTCGCATGGCGCGCAGGGTACTTGCGAACATGAGGTTTATGCCGCTACCTCCGTCCATGAAGATGCAACTCATCTCGAAGCCTCCGATTTGCACCTCGAGCACCAGGGGACAGTGGCCTAGGCGAGGTACTTGACGCCGATGATCGCGCTTGTCGAAAGTAATGCAGGACTCGCTTCCACTTAGGTACTCAGTGGTGGGTGTGGAGAGTTTACTGCCAAATTTACTTGGTGAGTGATTGATTTTTGCACCTGATTGGATGGGCGTCCTTTTTGGATCATCCACATGTTTCCCAGCGCTTGCGGGTATGGCTCGCCTCCATGGTTTTCGATTGGCGCAGCCGCAGGTGGTGGAGGAGGTGCTCCATCAGCCACAGCGCCTAGGGTAGCTCCATAGCCCTAGTTTATCTCGTCGTGGTTCATCTGGGCTAGGCCTTCATGGGGCTTTAGGAACTCGCGACAATCCTTTAGAAGGTGGCAGGACTTTTTCTTGCCATCATGCTTGTCGATGTAGAAGTGTACGTTGCACTGTCGAGATAGTTTATCCTGGATAGATGTCCCAGGTGCCTCATCGCACGTGCGGCATTTCCACACTTGCATGGTTTTTCCGCTGTCACGGTATCCACCGCTGCGGTATCCGCTATTGTGGTTGTTGTCATCGCGTTTGTCGGCGTAGCCAGCCGCGACCATGTTGACTTCCTCGCGGTCCTCGTAACCACACATTCGATGTTTTCCTCGGCGATCACGTCTGCGTCCAAGGTCATCGTCATCATCGGAGTGGACATGGTTTTTTACCGAGTCCCCTCCATTGGCCCACCTGTTCGCGATCTCCATCAGGTGGTCGATTGTTTTGAGCTTTGAGCGGCCCAACTCCTCTCTGAGTTCTCTGCGGCCATGCTGCTATTTAACGCGTCGATTGCGCGATCCTCAAAGATGTGTTCTGCAGAGTTTTTGATGATGGACCATCTCTGGATGTATGAGCGTAGCGACTCACCAGACTTCTGGTAGCAGCCTCTTAGTTCTTTGATTGATGCGGACCTTTTGTAAGTGCCCTTGAAGTTTCGCACAAAGCTGTAAACCAGTTCATCCTAGCTGCGAATCGATCTACGTGGGAGATTATTGAGCCACACACGGGCGGCACCTTACAGCTGTAGCTGGAGGCATTGCATGGCCGCGCTCATGGTTCCACCATGTAGCCTGACGGAGGAAATATGATCTTCCAGCCAGATTTTCGGGTCTGGGAGCCCGTCGAATTTTGGGTTCTCTGATGGGAGCTTGAACCCCTTTCGCATTCGCTTCTGCCTAATGGCTCTGCTAAAGCAACTGGTGCCACAGAGCTCTATCCCATCGTCTTCTGAATCATTCGAACGGGCACGCCTCATGCACATCTTGTCGACCCTACGCTATGTGATTTCGTCACGCGCATTGTAGTCGTAGTCATGTCACCATGAGCGGCGTCGCCGCGACAGATCACTGATGTCGTCGCTGGAGGAGGGAGAATAGCTCTTGGCTAGGGCCTTGCCTTTCTTCGACTACACCGTAGGATCCTTGGTGAGAGAAGCTTCGACTAGTCCCAGGCCCGTGATCGTAGATCGGTGCATGGAGGCTCACGGGTCCCCAGTAGGTGGCTGGTTGTTGAGCAGGTACATTGTGGCTGCTGTCACCATTGCCTATGCTGTCTTCAGGAGCACATTGACCCGCGTATCCACCATCATGGATGAGAAGTCGAGGACTCGCGCGGCATCTTCTCGCTCTTTATCGGTGAGATGAGCCAGCCGAGAGCGTCTCTTGGCGGCTATATGATCGTTACCCTTGGAGGAGGATCCTCCATTGGAGTTGAGCTCACTGTGTTTTCTCTCTCCTTCGTTGCATCTCACCATCCATCCTCCATCGATCTCTTCTCTGCAGCCGCGGGTGCACAGTCCGCCTTGTCACTTCCTCGTCCATAGCGTGGTGCTATGCACGTGTGCCTTAGTTCGCCACACCGATCTACTTCCAGCAACAGTTTTTCTATTCTGAAATTCAAAATAATCATCAACACCAGTACAAAAAGGCTCAAAGGTAACAATAATTAGAAAAAGGTCCTCAGACCACCTTGCGACTACAACAAACCCTAGCGTGATAACATAACTGTCTCCCTCCTCCACGACCTCTAGTTCCAAAAAATAAATAAAGAATGCCACCACCGCAATTTTCAAACAAAGTGTACCATTCTTTCTTACAATTCCCAAGTTTTAAGATTTTTCAAGCGTACATAGAAAGGTTTTTCATTTTATTCATGCTCAATCTTTTTGCTTTTTGACGAGGTTGTTGCATCGTAATGCTAGATGTTGTATAGTTAATCGGCAGGTATTGTATATGCTGCTATAAGGCTGGTAGTAAACGACGTGTCACTTTGTTATACCTAAGACTCGATTATACTATTGAACTTGCTCTCACGCACTTGTTGTAGATTATTAAATTAGACCTAATTCCACAAATCCACGGAAAGTCATCTAAGTGGGTTAAGTTAGGTAGAAAATTAAGCCTAAAAAATATAACATGTAATTTATCCAATCAGTTTATATAGTAGTAAATAAATGGCACATGCTATGAACTCTAATTTAGCCATATTAACCGTACTTCGTTCTGAAAAAACTTTTACTTCTTTACCATGCTAACATGCATAGACTTATACCAAAATATGGACACACGGTCATTATATTGATGAAGATATATATAGAGTATGCCCATGACCTTGGGCATTTGCCTTTAAACCCAAGAAATTTCACATGGAGTACATGGTATAGTAGGCCATGCTATGAAATGAGTTTTTCAAATATTTTACTAGTAGAATAAATTAAAGAACAAAGAATGCCCCCAAACAAATTTTTGTACAAAGTGGACAATTCTTTCTTATAGTTTCCCATGTTTCAGGATTTTTCAAACTTCCAAGCCAAAGCTCCACGCACTTAAATGACTCTATGCCGATAAAACAAAATTTGGTCAAACTTGAATACATGTGAGCGTGATAGACTATTACTCTTGAAATTTTCCAAAATTCTTTTGAAGGTACCCTGACAGTGAATATATCATGGGCCAACAATAGTTTTGAGAAATGTCAGCACTAATTAGTATTTGCATAACGACAAATTGGCTTAAGCGACCAATCAAGGTCAAGGCCATATCCACATCATAGTTTAGGACCCACGAGTCTAGCGCGGTGGGGAGGGGAGTACAAGGCATGAGTGTCTAAGGGCATCCATAATGTAGGACCCACTCAGCTTATATGGAAATTACCACAATGTATAAGGTCAACATTTGCCACAAGATAGGAACCACATAGCTTGTCATATTGCTCCATGCAAGAGAGAGGAGAGACATGAAATGATGTTCCTATTCTCTATGGGAGACCCATAAGCTTGAGGTGACTTTATTTTCTCCACAATGTATAAGGTGAACCTTAGAGGATGCCAAATAGGCCTTAAGGTCTGTTTTTTTACACATTGTGGATGCCCTAAGGAAAAGAAAAATAATGGGCCCACTTGGAAGTGTATGACCAAGCTATAAAACTCCTATGCCAAAGTTAGCATCTTCAGTTTAGTAGGTCCCACGGATCATCTCGTTTAGACACTATCTAAATGGTGGAGTTTACTAGCAGTACAGTAAGTAGTACACCCTCAATTTCAATATATAAGATGTTTTAGCTTTGTGAAGGTTATGTATCTAGTCATGTTTTTGTGTGTAGATTCAGAGTGAACCTCTACTAACCTATACATTAAATGTGTCTAGATATATTATCTTCACAAAGCTAAAACATCTTATATTATGAAACAGAGGGATTAATTCTTTGCTTAGACATATGCTCACATCTGCCCATGTGATGTACATGGTGAGAGAATAAAACGTAGGAAGGGGAAGATGAAGAAGCGAAGAGAGAAGAATAGGAGTTGAAGGCATTTGGATGTCAGAGCAAAGTTATGATGGGTTCCTGAAACAAGGTACTCCTGTCGCCTTACAGTGTACACTCTATTAGTATTAAATTTCTTAGGACATGTGCACGCCAAACAAATTGTGTGTTTTCTCTCTCTTTTGCTGCCTCTCATCTCTCCTCCCCTCTCCCCTCACACACCGCCCAACTGATCTCTCCCTCGTCCAGAGCGTGGCACTACGCACGTGTGCCTTGGTATGGTGGCTCTCTTGCGTGTTCGTTAGCCGCGTTGGTGTGGAGTAGGAGGAGTCATTGGAAGGAAACCACTTTGGTCCTTGGCGGCAGAAAAATTCAAACTTTTCCAGTTTCGAAATTTTCACTTACTTCCCAAACATCGGGAGGGGAGGTTATTCAAAATATCAGGCATTCACACTACTTCTTATCTTATCTTTATCTTGTCTTATCTCTTACAATACCATACCACTATATAGTGTACGAATAACTTTGAACATTGATGGTTGGATCAAGACTAGAAAATCCAAACATTGCTAACCATTGGATCTTCTTTTCCATTCTTAGAATCTAGAAGATTCTATTCATAGTCTTTAGCACAATGAATGCTAGTATGTGCAAACCTGAAAACACACTCCATTTATTAGTTTCAGGGATCTTGTGCTAAATGCATGGACTTGGATCTAATTTTGATTTTTATGAGGTCCTTGATGTAACTTGTACTTCCACTCACCGTGTTAACTGAAGCACCCCGCTCCTACAGGACCTACCATAGTTAGAAGAAAATGCAACAACCCCAATTATCTCACAAAGTGGCTCGTGGTTTGTTATAATTCCATTTTTAAGATTCCTATCTAACTTTGCACACTTCACTAACTTCTTGCCAATTTAATGAAATTAGGTCAAACTTGAGCTACAAGTAAACGCGATAGATTGCTCTTGAATTACATGTCTTTTCGGAGGTAGATGGTGCATATTCTTGTAGTAATAAATGTTGTCGGTGTAAGTTTCCAACTATAACGAAAGAACATTCTTAGTTTCCAACCATTGAGGGGTCATTTAATATATCACAAACCACCACCGAGAGTTTTGACAATAAGTTCATCTTCTTTCTAAGATTTTGCATCTTGATAGCTTAAAGAAATTAGGTCAAACTTGAGCTACAAGTAAGTGCGATAGATTGCTCTTGAATTAAATGTATTTTCGGAGGTAGATGGGTGGATCTGATTCTTGTAGTAAACAATGCCATTGGTGTGAGTGTCCAACTATCAAAGAACAACCTCAGTTTCCAACCATCAGGAGTCATTTAATATATCACAAACCACCACCGAGAGTTCTAAAAATAGGTTAAACTTCTTGTTAAGATTTTCCATGTTGACAACTTAACGAAATTAGGTCAAGCTTGAGCTACAAGTAAGCGTGATAGATTGCTCTTGAATTAATTGTCTTTTCGAAGGTAGATGGGTCCATCTTCTTTTAGTAAACGATGTCGTTCGTGTGAGTTTCCAACGATCAAGAAAGAACATTCTCAATTTTCCCATGTTTTGTGAATATTAAAACTTCCTAGCTAAGTCTGCTAAATTGTATGTTGCTTTGGAAGTTTCATGAAAAATATTTTTGATGGTTTTCGATGTACTGAATTCCTGGTTAGCTTGAAACCTTTTTTCAAAAATTCTCCTCTTCGCTGCTCTCGTGCTGCTTCCTGCATGCTCTCAGCCTCTTCTCTCTCCTAGATTTTTTTTCAACACAGGGGAAACTCCTAGTGGCAATATTGTTCATCATGCAAGGAAGCTCCGATGTAATCCTACCAAATATGCGAACACCACCACGCCAAGTTATCACATGCTCCCTCCATCCACAAATAAGTGTACTTCTAGTATCTCTTAGGCTAAGTCAAACTAATCTAGCAATATATATAACATGCAATCTACATATTATGAAAGTACATTTCAAAATGAATAAACTTTTACTAGTTTTGTTTCATAAATAGTGCTACGTTTATAAATTAAAGTTGGTCGGAAATAGTTAAGTTTGATTTAGAACAAACGCTAGAAGTTAACTTATTTTAGGACGGAGGAAGTATATAAATGCACAAGATACAAGAAATACAACATTAATGATTTATCTCATACTTTATGATAACTTGAGAGATTGCAACAAGGTTGTGAAATATACTTGATAAATATGAGACATCTATTTTGAGATGGAGGGAGTATTATTTGGGTGCTAGCCAAATTCAAAATCTCTGTCAAGCGGAAAAATTTACCGCCTAGGCTGTGTGAATCGTAGGTATCCAATGTTGCTTGTAAAAATATGGATATGGATAATCAGTTGATGTGACTCTCGGCTTTGAATTCCTGGATAGATAGCTTACGGTATACTACCTTTTTTTATTACTAGATGGACGCTATCCAAATTAAAAATCTGAAACAAGCGGCAAAATCACCCACCAACCTTGAAGCATTGCCCGCCCCCCCGATTCTAAAACTATGAACCAAAATCTCCCACCGGATAGTACCATTTTTTATTATTATTAGTTGGACGCTAGCATAATTCAAATCTCAATCGAGCGGAAATATCACACACCGACCTTGAAGCATTTCATGGCCCTCTATTTCAAAAGCTTTTGTCTTTAAATTTCCTGTTCTACCCATTGTTCAGAGGATAGATGGGCATGCTAAAGTAAGTAGTGAAGGGAATATGCCCGAGAGGCAATAATAAAGTGGTTAATATCTTATTCCATGTTTATGATAAATGTTTATTTTACATGCTAGAATTGTATCGATTCGGAAACATCAATACATGTGTGTTTAATAAACAAAAAGGGTTCCTAGTCATGCCTCTCTTATAGACTAGCTTGTTGATTAACAAGATGATCAAGGTTTCCTGATCATGGACATTGGATGTTGTTAATAACAAGGTCACACCATTGGTGGAATGATGTGATGAACATTCATCCGACGTATAGCATTACGATCATAGTCATTATGTTTATATTGCTATAACATCATACGAAGTAATCTTAGTCCTTAGACCATGAGATCATGTTAATTGCTAACACCGGAAGAGTATCTTGATAACATCAAACGTCACACCATAACAGGGTGACTATAAAGGTGGGTTCAGTGCTACGAAGGTGTTATGTTGAGGCTCATGGATCAAGAGTGGGATTTTTCCATCCCGATGACGGATAGATATACTGTGGGCCCTCTCAGTGATATCACATTGAAATAGCTTGCAAGCAAGTGATGTGCTCACTAGAATGTTATATCACGGGAACGAGAAAAGAGTGCATGTCGGTAACGAGATCAAACTAGGTATTTGGATGCCAGTGATCGAATTTCGGACATGTAATATATCGCGAGACAAAGGGATTTAGTTATGACGTTAAAGGTTCACACGATCACAAGAGTCCTCGTTTAATATGTGGGAGTCAGTACGGATCTCCAGGTCCCGCTGCTGATTATTGATCAGAGAGGGGTCTCGATCATGTCTACATTATTCGCGAACCATAGGGTGACACACTTAAGGGATACCGACACCATTTGGAGCAAATATGTTTCAGATAAAGATTTAAGAATGCGCTGGAATCATTTCGATGGAAACCGAAATTGTTTCGGGTGAAAATTGCTGAAACTGGTTCTGCATGTGATATTAAAATGTTGCAGGGGGTTTTATGTGAATGTTTGTTAATTAATGTAATTAACAAAATTCTGAATAAAATAAATAAAATAGTTTTATTTAATGAGAGCTTGCATTAAATTTGGCGGAAATTTAATGCATGTGTGAGTGGAATTTTGAGTGGAGGCTTTTTATGGGAGTGGGAGCTCCACCCACATGAATGTGGAAGAGGTGGGGGCACCACCATGGCTGCCATGCCATGGCCCTTGGGTGCCCCCCTCTCCTCCTCTCACAACACACCTCCTTGTGAAGGATCTCTCTCCCCCTCTAGTATTATCCCCATGGTCTCGGATTAGCGAGATACATGTTCCCGGTGGCTTTATCTGGAAAGGAGTTGCTGCTTCCGCTGCTTTGCTGGAGCGAGGGATGGAGGTTGTTGGGGTACCGGACGTGTGTGCGATCACGGATGCACTGCTGCTTTGCGGTGCTGGACTTGGTGGTGCTGCAGCTGGATCTGACGGACGTGCTGGAGCCGGACCTGCTAGACTTCATTACGATCTTGAGATCGGCAAGTGTACGACTACATCAACCACGATTTCCTACTCGTTATCAAAGCTCGTTGTCTACGAGGGTAAGTTCTCGTTAGATGTATGTCCACCCGTTGCTTTGTACGTAGTAGATAGATCTTGGCGTGTAGTTCACACCGTAGGAAATTTTTTGTTTTCTATGCTGCGGACCCAACAGTGATATCAGAGCCTGATCTTTGCGTAGGTGCTTTGCACGGGTAGTACACATATGTTTATATGTGGGCGATGATGATCATGTTATTGCTTCTTTCATGTATTTTGGATATTGGTGGCATAGTGGGATGAAGCGGCCCGGACCAACCTTACATGTCATCGTACATGAGACTGGTTCCACGACTGACATGCAACTTGTTTTGCATAAGTGGCTGGCAGGTGTCTGTCTCTCCTACTATAGTCAATATCTGATTTACAACAAGTTGCTAATAACTTAGTTATCCTCGTTGTGGTTCATGTTCGTAGGAAAGAACGGTTCTATCTCCGAAAGCCCTAAGCCACGTAAAACTTATAATTGATAAATTAGAGGCGTCTAGTTTGGATCGTTGTTGGGCTAGTGTCTTGATATGGTATTGTTGTAAGTAGATGTATGATAGATACTCTTACAACACATTCAACGTGTAAGTTCCATAGACCTTGGCCTTACACACAAAGGAATGATAGAGATCATACCACGATGCAAATGATAGAGATCAAATGCATGTACCATATCATCTCACTTTACACATTAGATGTTAGCATCTTATACTGCTAGTTTGGCGCTTTCTGTAGCATCGTAAGATGATCCCTCATTTAAATATCAAGATAAAATGTGTTCTTCCTTAAGTATGCACCGTTCTATGGATCGTGTTTCGAGACATCACGTGATGATCGGGTGTTCTCAACTCTACGCTTTCATGCAACGGGTGTAAGACAGTTTTACACATGCGAATACTAAGGTTCTTACTTGGCGAGCCTAGCATGTACAGACATGGCCTTGGAACACCGACCGAAAGGTTACGCATGAGTCATATAGTTGGTGTGATGACCATATTGATGCTCGCCTTTAAAGCTACACCGACGCACGTGATGATCGGACTTGGTGTAGTGGATTTGGTTCATGTAATCACCAAAAAGGCACGAGGGATGTCGTTTTTGAGTGGGAGTTCATTTCTAATTTTGATTAGTCGAACTCAATTTGTCATAAACTAAATCAAAGTGAATTTGCATAATTTGTTGTAGTCATTCGCATTTGTTCACTACCTTATGCTTAGTTTAAATTGAGATAATAGAACTATAGAATTCTGGATATTTACTTTACGAACTGGTATCATATTGTTTTGAATGTCAATTTAAAGTTTATAAGTCCTATTGCAAACTTTCAGCAAACTCTATTTACTCCATGAAATTTAATGAGTAGTAGTAAATCAAGAGTAAGAATTCCAATGTTAGTATCTAAAGTATCATGTTTGCCTCCATGATTATTGATATTCAAAAAGTTGTTTTAATATCAAGATTATATTGGAGCTGAAAATTGTTTCAGAAACCATCATGTGTGAAAGATATTGTGATATCTGAAACAATGTTTTTGGTTGCATTATGATAGAGTATAATTTAGCAAAATACATGTTCTCATATTGTATGAGAATTTTGTGAAGGATGGAGATGCTAGGCAT
This sequence comes from Avena insularis, assembly GCA_023614405.1. Classification (NCBI taxonomy): domain Eukaryota; kingdom Viridiplantae; phylum Streptophyta; class Magnoliopsida; order Poales; family Poaceae; genus Avena; species Avena insularis. The sequence continues at coordinate 378,715,572 of CM042686.1, forward strand.
CCGAATCTACCAAAAGGGTTTTGGGAACTGATATTATACTCGCGATTCTTCCTTATAGGCTATAGTAGCTTGATCATGAAAGTTGTCATGATAAGGATGAATAGAAGATGTAAGTAAAATGTTTACTACACTAATAGATTACTAAAGAATGGATTTTTGAAAGAACACCAAACATTTGATGATGGTGATCCACTTCAAAGTGCAAGTCCAAAGGTATTAGTATTTGACTATATACGCTTTGTACCATGTGTCATGTTGATGACACCACTATTGATGTTGATAGATTCTTTTAAAAGAAAAGGAATTACTGAAAGAGAATCTATAAAATATTTGGAAGAAAATAAATGGTTGGAGATATCCAACTTACGTATATAGAAGATATACATGTTATGGCTATATTCCTTGCTTGTTAAACAATGTGGTTCTTAGGTATTGGGTACCGAATTGGTTGGTATGAAGTGTCATACAGGACAACGCAATTCATGAACTACAATGGCCTAAGTAACCAGTAAGAGCATGAGTGATGATGTTCATCGAAAACAAATAAAGTGTTATTGTGTTTTTCGTTGTCATCAAACCAAGCCTTCAAGATTTGTTTAAATAATTGTTATTTTGTTCTGGTATCATGAGAACAATGGCTGTTCAAATAATTACCGTATTCCATAAAGGATGGATGAACTTTGACAAGTCTAGTTGGAGAAATCACATCCATAAACACTTTTGCTAAAATGTCGCAAGACAAATGATTGAAAGATCACTCATGAAGTGACATCGCTATTTAAATTATATTTGAAAGAAAACATGAAGAAACTCCATGTTGATGGATTTTTGGAGTCTTTGATTTTGATCAATTGACGCATGTGAGACTTTCCTCGAGATAATTGAAACTCCGTCCATAGGCCAAAGTGGAACGGATGACTAACTTATTGGATATTATGCATGTTGATGTATATAGTCCATTATGTGTAGCCATATGCGATGGATTTTTTTGCTTCTCCAGAAATTTGAGTGAATACATCTATATATTTACTTAATAAGGAAGAAGTATGAAACATTTGAAAATTGTTCAAAGACTTTCAAGATGAAGTGAAAAATCATTGTAACAAGAAAATAAAAGAGTTTATGATTTGATCATAAAGGAAGATATTTGATTTACAGGTTTAGCAAAACACCTAAGATTTCAGGAATTGTTCCATGAATTTGCACTTCCCGATAAACCACAGGAATATGGTATGTTCGAGAGATCAAATCAAACCTTGTTTGACATGGTAAGATCAAAGGTGCCATTTATAACACTTCCATTATGTTTTAAGGATTAAAGCTTTAGAGACTACCGCTTTTTCACTAAAAAGAGCACCATCGTGATCCGTTGAAATGACACCATATGAGTTATGGTTTGTGATAAAACCCGAATTGTCTTTTCTTAAATTTTGGTATGCTATGCATAAGTAAAATGTTTACAACCAAAGTCGGATAAGCACGTCTTTGTAGGTTATCCCAAAGAATTTGTTGGGAATTCCTCCATAACACCGAGGACAAAAGAGTTTGTCGCTTAGAACGTCAAGTTTCTTGAGAAGGAATTTTTCGCGAAAAGTTAAGTGGGAGGACAATAGAACTTTGATAAGGTTGTTGAACCTTAGCTATATGTGCTAAGTGGCCTGGCGGAAAGTGTCCTGGTGGTGGACACAATGCTCATGGCTCTCGTGATTACAAAGGGTGTGATCTTGGAGATTAGAGTTCCTATTGAACCATGTGGGTCGGTAAGAATCAAATAGTAAGATTTGAAACAGAAGTCGTTATTGTTTTGACAATGATGAGCCGACTGCATGCAAAGAAGCGATGATGGGCCCTGACTCCATAAAATGACTAGAAGTCATAGAATCCATGATAGTATCGATACACGAGAAATCAAGTTTCTGAGCTTGGAAGACCCTCCGGAAAGGCAAGAAGCCTATCAGTCGTGTTTGGATCTATAAAGAAATAGACATGGATGTTTGACATCTATGAAATAGTCGACATGTCAGAAAGAAGTTTACGGCAATGTTTAAGGAGTTGACTATGACAAGATATGATCTTTCATAGCGATATATAGTCTTGACGGATTAATGTAGCAACCACTACATATAATTTGGTATATGGTAGTTGAATAAACAAAACAAGGTTCTTCTAATAGAATGTAACCTAGGACATGTACATGACATGGTCCGAAGGGTTTTGTTAATTCAAAGGGTGCTAAAAGGGCATGTAAACTGCAATAGTTGAAGTAAGCATAGCAGAGTTGGAATCTTCACCATGATGAAACTGTTAAAAGAGTTTAAATTCATCGGAGATGATGAAGATGCTTGCATTTGCAAGAAATTAAGTGGGAGCACTGAGACATATTTCTAATACATTATGTAGAGGACATATTGTTGATTGGAAATGATGTATCTTGAATTGACACAAGTTAAGGATTTCATTAAAATAAGATTTCGATGAAAGACTTGGGCAAACCCAGAATATTAGGCATCAATATCTATATGGATAGATTAAGGCGCTAATATGGTTGTGCCAGACATACATATATAAGATATTGAAAGGGTTCAATATGAGATATTGAAAGGGTTCAATATGGAAACAATAAGAAAGGTTCTTGCTGCATGGGAAGAATTGTATTCAGATTCAAGTGTTTCAACACTTGGTGAGTAAAATCACATGAAGATTCTGATCGATTATACCATGATATGTATATATCCAGAATGTCCTATGCTCTAAATGTTATGAGCATATACCAGAATGATTCATAAGATGATCATTGGACAATAGTAAAGATATCCTTATGAGCTTTGTAAGAACTAGGAATACATCATGTATAAGTGACAAATAGTTAAAGGTAGTTCATTGTAAAGTGTTACATTGATACTAGTTTTGTCACAAGATACAAATTAAATTTATATCAATTTAGACTATGGGTGGAACAATATAATGGAAAGGATGTTCCATGATGGATTTGGATGAGTTCCAAAGTTGAGATATTGTGACGGATACTACAACAAAAGGCTAAGTATATAACTGCTATAGTAGCAGCAAAGGAGGGCATTTGTGTTAAGTAGTTTGTTATCAAACTAGGTGTGGTTCAAAGTGGGCTAATACTATGAAGATATATTGTGTGACAATAATATCAACATATTTTGAGCCGAACGAACTAAAGGTCTCACTAGAGGACCAAATTTATACAATGCCATCTCATTTGAGAATGAGTGATGCGTAGAGACGCAAAGACATGCAAATACACACGGATCTGAAACTGTCACATCCGGAGATTATGTTAACCACTAGCAATAGCGTATATGCAACACCAGAAAGCCATAGGTGTTCAATGCGCAAAGTTTTTCAAACTAGATTATCAACTCTAGTGCAAGTGGGAGACTAAATGGTTACAAAGTTCCGGCGCTGCGCTAATTAGCACATATAGCTAAGGTTCAACAACCTTATCAAAGTTCTATTGTCCTCCCACTTAACTTTTCAAAAAAATTCCTTCTCAAGAAACTTGACGTTCCAAGCGACAAACTCTTTTGTCCTCGGTGTTATGGAGAAATTCCCAACAAATTCTTTGGGATAACCTACAAAGACGTGCTTATCCGACTTTGGTTGTAAACATTTTACTTATGCATAGCATACCAAAATTTAAGAAAAGACAATTAAGGTTTTATCCCAAACCATAACTCATATGGTGTCATTTCAACGGATCACAGAGGTGCTATTTTCAGTGTAAAAGCGGTAGTCTCTAAAGATTTAATCCTTAAAACATAATGGCAGTTTTATAAATGACACCTTTGACCTTACCATGTCAAACAAGGTTTGATTTTATCTCTCGAACATACCATACTCCTGTGGTTTATCGGGAAATGCAAATTCATGGAATAATTCCTAAGATCGTAGGTGGTTTGCTAAACCTGTAACTCAAATATCTTCCTTTATGATCAAATCATAAACTCTTTTATTTTCTTGTTACAATGATTTTTCACTTCATCTTGAAACTCTTTGAACAATTTTCAAATGTTTCATACTTCTTCCTTATTAAGTAAATATATAGATATATTCAATCAAGTTTCTGGAGAAAGCATATGAAGCAAAAAGATCCGTCGCATATGGTTACAAATAATGGACTATATACATCATCATGCATAATATCCAATAAGTTAGTCATCTGTTCCTCTTTGGCCTATGGACAGAGTTTCAATTATCTCGAAGGAAGTTTCACAAGCGTCAATTGATCAAAATCAAAAGACTCCAAAAATCCATCAACATGGAGTTTCTTCACGTTTACTTTCCAATATAATTCAAACAGCGATGTCACTTCATAAGTGATCTTCCAATCATTTGTCTTACGACATTTTAGCAATAATGTTTATGGATGTGATTTCTCCAACTTGACTTGTAAAAGTTCACCCATCCTTTATGGAATACGATAATAATTTGAACTACCATTGTTCTCGTAATACCAGAACAAAATAACAATTATTAAAAAAAATCTTGAAGGCTAGGTTTGACGACAACGAAAACACAATAACACTTTATTTGTTTTAGATGAACATCATCACTTATTCTCTTGCCAGTTGCTTAGGCCGTTGGAGTTCATGAATTGCGTTGTTCTGTATGACAATTCACACCAACCAATTCGGTATCCAATACCAGTATCCAATATCTCATAAATACATTGTTTAACAAGCAAGGAATACAACCATAACATGTATATCTTGTATATACCTAAGTTGGACATCTCCAACATTTTCTTTCCAGCCAAATATTTTATAGATTCTCTTTCAACAATTCCTTTTCTTTTAAAAGAATCTATCAACATCAATAGTGGTGTTATTCACATAACACATAGTAAAAAGTGTATATAGTCAAATACTAATACCATTGGACTTGCACTTTGAAGTGGATCACCATCATCAAATGTTTGGTGTTCTTTCAAAAATCCATTCTTTAGCAATCTATTAGTGTAGTAAACATTTTACTTACATCTTCTATTCATCCTTATCATGACAACTTTCATGATCAATCTACTATAGCCTATAAGAAAGAATCGCGAGTATAATGTTAGTTCCCAAAACCTTTTTGGGAGATCTAGATGCCTAGCAGCTCCATCCTTCACAAATTCTCATACAATATGAGAACATGTATTTTGCTAAATTATACTCTATCATAATGCAACCAAAAACATTGTTTTAGATATCACAATATCTTCCACACATGATGGTATCTGAAACAAATTTTTAGCTCCTATATAATCTTGATATTAAAACAACTTTTGAATATCAATAATCATGAAGGCAAACATGATACTTTAGGTACTAATATTGGAATTCTTACTCTTGATTTAATACTACTTATTAAACTTCATGGAGTAAATAGAGTTTGCTGAAAGTTTGCAATAGGATTTCTAAACTTTATATTGACATTCAAAAACAATACGATACCAGTTCGTAAAGTAAATATCTAGAATTCTATAGTTCTATTATCTCAATTAAAACTAAGCATAAGGTAGTTAATAGATGCCAATGACTACAACAAATTATGCAAATTCACTTCGATTTAGTTTATGACAAGTTGAGTTCGACTAATCCAAATTAGAAATGAACTCCCACTCAAAAACGACATCCCTCGTGCCTTTTTGGTGATTACATGAACCAAATCCACTACACCAAGTTTGATCATCACGTGAGTCGGTGTAGCTTCGAAAGAGAGCATCAATATGGGCATCACATCAACTATATGACTCATGCTTAACCTTTCAGTCCGTGTTCCGAGGCCATGTCTATACATGCTGGGCTCGCCAAGTAAGAACCTTAGTATTCATGTGGAGCCCCCAGATTAATCCTTCGAGAATCCCTGTTATGCATATGCCACGATCCCATGATCAGTTAGTCGTGGCACATATCCGACAAGTATCAAGGTAAGCATCCATTACTTATGCGTAAACACTTCATACCTTATTTTCAACTAAGGCTACATCAACCATCATCAAGCGTAGAGCCCAACCATGCCTTAACCTACAGGCTACTGACTGGGAGAACGTCCTAGCTCGCATAGTCGTCAACTCCACCATTTTCTTGATATCTGACCAAGTTAACAGCCAAGGACAATGCTAGTGAGTACTTTGAATGTACTCGCAAACCACCCTAAGATAAATAATAATAACAAGAGGGTATGCAATATGGCTGTGGTGGTAGGCGGGCTCCAAGAGAGGTTCTTTCCTCAAACAGTTTCTCTTGTAGATATAGCATCTACATATCTTTGTTGAAAAACCTTTGTAAACATTTTGGAAACCTTTTTGAAGAGTTTTGGAAAACATTAGGACTGGGTCACCCATTTGTTCCTCCTTCTGATCATCGCATGACCAAACTCCTTTTCGACCTTCCCATGGTCAAACCTGTATCGTTTCCGATCATCACATGGTCAAAACATTCCCAAAACATTTGCCTTTCCTAAATCCTTTTGAAAACAAAACCAGCACCGCTCTACAGCAACCTTCCCAACCATCCATGACCGCAGACACGGCTATTCGAATAGATTTACACTCTCCAGAGGTTGCGCACTTTACCCCCACCATCCGGGTACACTACCCTGATCTACACCGATCGTGGGTCGAGTAACCGATCAAGACTCTCCGCTTGCCCACTCCAATATAGTGTCTACCCTATGAGTCTTGTTCCCCTCAACATTGGGATGTCGGGTACCGAGGACCAACCGAAGCGCATTTTTCCACTTCCCAAGTGTGCGCTTTCAATGAGAGGCTCATAGTAATGCGTGGAGGCCCGCATACCCTTTGTTCCTTCTCCCGATCGATGTTTTACATGGACCCTGGTAGAGAAGACCCACCCTCCAGGGATTGTTATATCCCCATGTAGTAGTTGCGAGGCAGATTATACCAGAATAGACAAACATCAAATCCAGCCCTGTCCCATTCGAGAGTAATGTGGTTGCACATGTTAATTGTTCTAGCAAAACTACAAAGAACCGGGTGCATTTTCGTAAACCTTTTTCCTCCAGCTTTCCTTCAGCATTTTGTAAAACAAAACCTTTTTCTTTCTCAACAACTATTGGGAGGTCCCACCTCACCAAGGTTTTATCATAAAACATTTGGTAAAACTTTTCCGGGGTCTTCCCATCCTCTAGTTTTGCTTCGGCTAAAACGGGGTCTCCAAAGGGGTATGGTGGAATACACCATCTATTCCACTATGGACAAATAGGTATCATCAAGGGGGTTGTACTTATTAGCACCATTGAGTAATGGTTTGGAGGAACCAAGCCACTACCAGATATACAACATCATATAGTAAAACAATGCAGTTTTCATGAAACCGTAAATAAAACATGCATAAGTAAAACAGTAGGACAAGGCTTATGAGCAAGAAGGTGGCTTGCCTGATGGTCAGCAATATGGCAATATGTCCCTGGACTCCTTCTTTAGATAACCAAGAATACCAATACCAATAATAATAAGATCTCTTCTTCTCGGCGTCAGTACAAGCGCAACTATCGTCGTCATCGAGTATACATGCAAACAAGCAAGACCACAATCAAAACAAGGCATACAAGTGGACATTCACACAGCAATAAAGTGGACAATACAAGTAAAATATTCAGTAGGTTTTGAATGGTTGATATTAGAACCATTGCACAAATCCTAATTGAAGTGGTGGGATTTCCTTTATTCGGGAAATGGTCAAAACCACTAATGGAGGGGTATGGGACCAGGGCCTGGGTAAGTATGGTATCAAAGTGTAACCAGAATACCATCATGCAGGTTTTGACAAAACAAGACCAACAAAAGTGGTTTCATGATTCTATCACTTTTCATTAATTTCTTATGAATTTTCTAGTGACAAAGGCTCTAGTTTTAGGAAATAATTCACCAAAAATGTTCTGTATGTCCCAAAATTATTTCCTTGGGTGGTTAGGTAGCCAGTGATGTACTTGTTCACTGAGAGTTGGAATCATGTAAAAATAATTACCAGAATGCCCTCAGTAAATTCCCAAACTCAGTTCTGTAGACCACTACCACATGAAACCACATGAAACTCAGTTCTTTTTCACCAGATTTAATTTGCAGTAGCTTTTGATATGAAACCAATACCACATGTCATGTATTTTGAATACCTTTCTGTAGGAATTAGATTCACTCTTTTTGGAGTTGTCAAACTCCCTTAGGGATTTTTCTACTGAGACTACCCTAGGCATAGATGATTAATTCACCAAAATTACAAAGAAGCTCCATAAAATTTGATCTCCTGGATTGCGGTAGACCTTAGTGTACCACATCAAAGGGAGTTGGTATAAGGTCAATACCTCTGTTGGTTTGACCTGGAGAATTTATCTAAGGCAGAAACTAATAGTTTTTGTTATTTTTACTATAGATAATTTACTGTTCACCTTGGCATGAGGCCTATGCTAATTGATTGGCATAGCAATTACCTTCCGGGAAAACTTTGATTCATCTCAAATGGGTATGTACAATACCCTGAGAGATTTATTTAGAGCAAAACAAAACTTTTAGGGGATTAACTGCCAATAAATAATAAAAAATATTTTTGGCAAAAGACCAGTTCTACATGTTGCACAAAACACACATGAGCCTAGTAGAAATTTTATTTGTACAAAATAACCTATTTTCCATTTTCGGACAGCTATTTCATAGATCTAGAAAATATAGGAAAAATAAAAAGAAAAGGGGCTTTGCGGGCCAGATCTTCCCTGGTGTGGGCCGCACAATGCAGATCTGGCCCATCCGGGGCGAGGCTGCGCACGGGAGGGGAGTTTGAACCCAACAGGCGGGGCACGCCTGCCAGTGAGTGCGGGAGGGCGAAGGGGTAAGGAGGGACGGGGGCCATCCGATCAGAGGGTGATGGACGGTCTGCGTTCGTCGTCCACCTCACGACGGTGCCGACAGGAAGAAACCCTAGCAGAGGGGAGCGAGGCGAGGGGAGGCTCACCGAGGGCTCGCCGACGACCGTGGTGGAGCCAGGGGGACACGGTCGACGGCGACGACCTCGGGATGGGCGACAAGGCAGCGTTTGCTTCCGAGAAGGAGCTCGCGCAACATCGGCTGACGAAGTAGCTTCAGGAGCTCGCCAGAGTTGCTTCCCTAGCTGCTGCTGTTGCTGCATGTTGAAAAGAGCACCAGGGTCAGATGCAGAATCGAGAGGGGATCTCGGGAGGGTGACATGCAGAAAAATAAGGGTAGGATAGGGAGAGCTACGCTTAGATCTTGAGAAAAGACTGAAGTGCCTCTCTTTCTCTCTCCCTTGACCAGAACAGGTCAGGGGATAGGGAGTGGTGCTCGGGGGAGGTGAGTGGGGAGCAGAGGGAGTGAATGAGGGGCAGAGGGAGGCGCGAGGTTGCCTCTGGTCCATTTAAACCGAAGAGGGGAGGTCCATGGTGAGCTAGGACCATGGACGGCTTGGGGAGGATGAATGGTCACTGGTTGGTCGATCTGGGTGGTGCAGGTAGGTAGTGTGGGCCTGGTGCTCGACCAGAGAGAGAGGAGAGTGGATGTGGCTGCTGTTGCTTTGAAGATTTTGCAAGATATGGCCTTTATTTGATCTCTCTCTCTCACTTGCTCCAATAGCTAAAGTACAAAAAGGGTGCAATTCTATAGTTGACTCGACCAGGGAGGAGTGCTGGTTTATGTGGAGTAGTTTTTGACCATTTTGAGAAGGTTTTGATTTAACTTTGGATCATGGTTTTGAATATCTCCATTTTTGGCCATCTTTATGATCATGAAGAACCTCGTGATTTTTGATCTTGAAAGAAGAGGCGACGATGCTTGTAGGTGGATATGGTCAAGGTACCTATCCATGAATTATTTGGGAATTATTTGATGAAGTTTGGTCCACTTTATATCACCTATTCAAATAGGGCATAAATGATTTTTAGGAATTTATTTGGTATTTCTGAATTGGACCAGTGTGGGTTTTAGTGTGAGATGGTGCTAGATACTAAAACACACTTGGGAGAATTTTTCGAGATTTTATTGGGATGGAAATGTATTTTTGAGCTATTATTACTTGTTTCTGCCATTTAAGAAAATGGACAAAAAGAACTAATAAAAGTCTTCAAAAATATTTATTTTTGAAGTGGGAAGATAGGGTATGATATGTGGACCTCAATTGAGCCAAAAGTTGGAGTTGTTATTTGGATAAAATCCAACTTGTCTTTAAAGAGGGAGATTTGGGAGATTTGGCCAATTAAAGAGATTAATTAGATTTGGAGCCATAATAATTATGGATAATATTTGATAAATCTTTATGATCAAGGTTGATGATGTAGGCAAGGTTTAAAAATCATTTTCATACTTGGGATTGGAGAATCCAAGTTGATTTTGGTGAAAACTAGAGATTTAAGGATCTTGGGTTAGATTGTTTCCATGCCACCAAAACCTTGTTGGATCTTGGAGCTCAGATCTCCCCTTGGGTCATGGGATAGATGGATGGCTAGTCAAAGTTATGCACATGAACATGGTATAGAGGTTTGAGCTTGATCTTGTCTGAGTTCACCAAGAATTGATTTCAAACTTTGAATAAAATAAGCCTGCCAAAGCAGATTATCAACTAGCCTTCAAAACCTTGTGGGTTTAAGAAGCACAAACATCCACTTGGAACAAGTGAAGTAGATATTGATATAACTATATGAGTATAACACAACAATGCAAAGAGTTGGTCCAAAGAAGGTTGGATGATGGTGTGAGCTTCTGTCAAAGTAGGCAGGTTCATAAGATTTGTAGGAAAAGTTATTTTCTTGCCTGCAAAACCATCAAGAGCAAGTGGGTTGGAGGATGATCTAACCAAGGTCAATAGTGTGCCTTGGTAGTCCTCGGGATGGTTAACAAGATGGTTCAAATGCATTTTCAAAAACGCACAAGGGTTGAGAAAAGGAGACATTCAAAAAGGTGATGTTGAAACAGTTTCTAGACTTTGTCAAATATGGCAGTTTTGGGGATTTTGACTAGAGTATGAGAGGGGATGATTTTGATGGGTGGCAAGGTACCCAAGCATGATCAAGTGGATTATGTTGAAGTGTAGATTTAGTAGGAAGGATCCTTTCTTGATATTGGTCTTCCTTGACTTGGAAGCTTCTAGAAGGGATCACTTCAGAAGGGGTCTGGTTAGATGTTTTAGATGATCACCTAGTAGCTAGAGATCAGATCCAGATTTGTATTCTTGCTTAGGGGGTGATGATTTTGGAAACATCTTGATGCTAGTGATGATCTCCTAGAGAAGATCATACTATCTCCTAAGCAAACAAATCAAGTAGAAGATCAAGGCGATTCATTAGACAACAGATCAAGGAAACTCATCTTATAAATAAGCAAATCCACTACTGGGGTTATCATCAGGCCTAGATTGAGGTAAGGTTGGGACATTTTGAAGAGGTTGGATTTTGAATAAGATGATAATCCTTGGTATCTCTACCAAGAGTAGAATTCAAAAGCTTAACAAAAGGTTTTGGAGATCCTAGGGGTAAGAGTAGTTGAAGGTTCTGTCTAGGAAACATAAGGAGGTTATAGCTCTCCATAGTTTTGTCAATGGAAGCTACTAAACTAGTTTTGGTTACACAAGCATCTTGGATCATGTTTTGAAATGCCAGAACATTTGAGAATATGTAAAATGAGCCATGATAGTTTTGTTAAATAGCTTTTGTCAACTAATGGTGAGGTAAGGAGTATCATATGGTATACACTCACATGCACAAGCACAAACAAACAACAAGCCAACACTGCACCAATGAACAAGAAAAAGTTTTTGTTCCCCTGATTTTTGCATTCTGGACAACTAATCAGGGTTGCTGAAATTGGGATGTTATAGACCTTTCCCCCTTAAAGGATTCTTGTCCCGATATTCGGGAGAGTAAGGTTAGGGTATTTGTGTTGGAGTTAGTGTCATGTGCTTCTCGCATACTAACTTGTCAGATTTGTCCTTGAGCAGTGTCATTGCGACGGTGAGGTTGAACTTCAATCGTCTTGGATGCATGAGTATTGTGCAGGCTTAAATCGGGATTGTAAGGGGTGATCTTCCTTCGGTAAGGATCTACGATGTCTCTCTTAAGGAATTATCGTATCCAATTTACGTCTTTGGGTCTAACTATTGGATTGCTCCTGGCGGAGGGTTATTCTATTTTGTGGGAAAGACGCAGTCTTTTCCCCTTAGGTTTAAACTAGGATTGCTTGGAGCTAACGTAGTCGTTCCTTCTGGGTGTCATCCGATGATGTTAGGTGGATATCGCAATCTTCTGCCCGGAGTTGAAACCTTATGATGACGTCTGCAAACTCGGTGCTATGAGTCTTATATACTACTTTTCTTCGTACTTAGCTGATCGGAGTAGTTGAACTAGCTGATCGTCCAAACTGTTTAGAACTAACGGGGTCAGCGAATCTGCGGTCCCTTAGGGTGGTCTTCCGCGGAGGTAGCAGAGGGCTTCATAGAATCTTTAGTTAGTTTCTCTTCTGAGGACATGCGAGTTGCTATTTAGCGGGAAGACTTCGTATCAGGAGATATTTTCTGAAGTATCTGCTGGTGGACAGTCTTCTAAAGATTGGGTGGAAAGACGCAAGCTTCACTAAGGTGCTCCGGGAGGGGTGCGGATCCTCTGTTTTGGAGTGCTCACCTGATGTTAGCAGAAGGCTGTATCTTCCCGGAGTCTTGAGCTGAGGTCTTCGAGTGACGCCCTATTCTAAAAACCTTGGAGAGGGTGGTTTCCTAACGAAGCCTTATGGGGTTAGCTCAGGGCAAGCTAGCGGTTTACGACTCTCTTGCTAGTAGTTAGTCAGGGTTGAAGTAGTCAGCGTAGAGTAAGAGGTCTTCATTGGCATTTCTTGCGTTGCTTCTGCTTGATGGTGGAGTGGACTCGTTGTCTTCACGCTTCCTAAACATCTGACTTCAGGGTTGGTTCTGACCTTCTAGGGAGGATCATTCTGTTAGTTTGGGTAGGTTCGACTAGATAAGTTAGTCTCCTGAGGCGGTCAGAAGCTCTAATACACTAAAGGTTAGTGTGGTTAGGTCTTCCCTTCTTGTCTTGGTTGGCTTATCGAGTGGTTTCTTGTGGATATTGAGGATCCTTCGGTGGTTGACTTCCGGCTTCAACGGAATTCTTGCTATAGTAGACTGAGGAACAAGGGAGTGTGGTGCTATTGACGAGTGTTGCGAGGTGAGTTTGACGAGGTATGCCGTCCTGCTGAGGTGAAATCTTCGAGTTGATTCTGACTTGACGATGCCGAACTCCTGGTTCTTGTGATGCTTGTCCTCTGATATACTCTCGAGGTTATTCTGGGTCTCATTACCGACCGCTAACATAGGGGTTTCCTGAGTTACTAGGTGGGTTATCGCTCCTCGAGTCACATTTTTAAGGAGGTTAAAGGAAACCAGAACATACAAACGAGGCGAACAGAGCGAGGGGATCGCAATGTCCTTGGGAAACAACACACATCAAGCAACACATGATGCACTTAGGCAAGCAAACACGGTCTACCAGGTGGACCACGGATCTAACTACTCGTGATGTAGGGGAATCCTATCTTAGGGATATTAATCCTAAACATCATCGCTCTCGGGGTCTGAGTCACTATCTTGTGTATGAGGCCTTCACCGGGTCATTGGATGCTTCTCGATAGTGCAACACCCGATGTCTTCTGATTGTGATAATTCTGTTGGGAGAGCGATATTGTAGTCTCCTTGTGTTTGGTGGTAGTTGCTTGTCTTCATCTTGTTCTCATTGTCTTCACCGGGTTCTAGGCCCTAGTTATTCAAAATCCGTAGGTTTGAAGTTTGGAGGAGAGTTAGAGTAAACCATTTTCGAAAGCATTTACTTAGAGTAAGAGAAGAAGTAGAACTTTTCGAAGATCATTAAGAAACTAGTTTTTTGAATGCTGGTGTTTGCAAAATAGTATTCCTGTCTAACGTCCATGCTAACTAAGGTTCTCCTACAGTCAGGATGGCTCTGATACCAAGTTTGTGGGCCCTCGGATTATTCCTCCGAGAATCCCTGTTATGCATACGCCACGATCCCATGATCAGTTAGTCGTGGCACATAACCGACAAGTATCAAGGTAAGGATCCATTACTTATGCATAAACACTTCAAACCTTATTTTCCACTAAGGCTACATCAACCATCATCAGCGGAACTTCATCAAGCGTAGATCCCAAGCCATTCCTTAACCTACAGGAAACTAACTGGGAGAACGTCCTAGCTCGCATAGTCGTCAACTCCACCCTTTTCTTGATATCTGACCAAGTTAATAGCCAGGGACAATGCTAGTGAGTACTTTGAATGTACTCGCAAACCACCTTAATAGAAATAATAATAACAAGAGGATATGCAATATGGCTGTGGTGGTAGGAGGGCTCCAAGAGAGGTTCTTTGCACAAATAGTTTCTCTTGTAGATATAGCATCTACATATCTTAGTTGAAAAACCTTTGTAAAAAGTTTGGAAACCTTTTTGAAGAGTTTTGGAAAACATTAGGACTGGGTCACCATTTGTTCCTCCTTCCGGTCATCCCATGACCAAACTCCTTTCCTTCCATTCCGACCACCCCATGGTCAAACCTGTATCGTTTCCGACCATCCCATGGTCAAAACATTTCCAAAAAAATTACCTTTCCTAAATCCTTTTTGAAAACAAAACCAGCACCACTCTACAGCAACCTTCCCAACCGTCCATGACCGCAAACACGGCTATTCGAATAGATTTACACTCTGCAGAGGTTGCGCACTCTACCCACACCATCCGGGTACACTACCCTTATCTACACCGATCGTTGGTCGAGTAACCGATCAAGACTCTCCGGTTGCCCACTCCAATATAAGTGCCTACCCTATGAGTGTTGTTCCCCTCAACACCGGGACATTGGGTATCGAGGACCAACCGGAGCGCATTTTTCCACTTCCCAAGTGTGCGCTTACAATGAGGGGCTCATAGTAACGCGTGGAGGCCCGCAGACCCTTCGTTCCTTCAGTCTGTCGATGTTTTACATGGACCCTGCTAGAGAAGGCCCACCCTCCAGGGATTGTTATATCCCCCTGTAGTAGTTGCGAGGTAACTTATACCAGAATAGACAAACATCAAATCCAGCCTTGTCCCATTCCAAAGTAATGTGGTTGCACGTGTTAATTGTTCTAACAAAACTGCAAAGAATCGGGTGTGTTTTTGTAAACCTTTTTCCTCCAGCTTTCCTTCAGCATTTTGAAAAACAAAACCTTTTTCTTTCTCAACAACTCTTGGGAGGTCCCACCTCACCAAGATTTTATCATAAAACATTTGGTAAAACTTTTCCGGGGTCTTCCCAGCCTTTATTTTTGCTTCGGCTAGAACGGGGTCTCCATAGGGGTATGGTGGAATACACTATCTATTCCACTACGGACAAATAGGTATCATCAAGGGGGTTGTACTTAGTAGTATCATTGAGTAATGGTTTGGAGGAGCCAAGCCACTACCAGATATACAACATCATATAGTAAAACAATGCAGTTTTCATGAAACCGTAAATAAAACATGCATAAGTAAAACAGTAGGAAAAGGCTTATGAGCAAGAAATTGGCTTGCCTGATGGTTAGTAATATGGCAATATGTCCCTGGACTTCTTCTTTAGATAACCAAGAATACCAATACCAATAATAATAAGATCTCTTCTTCTCGGCGTTAGTACAAGCGCAACTATCATCGTCATCGAGTATACATGCAAACAAGCAAGACCATAATCAAAACAAGGAATACAAGTGGACATTCACACAGCAAGAAAGTGGAAAATACAAGTATAATATTCAGTAGGTTTTGAGTGGTTGAGATTAGAACCATTGCAAAAATCCTAATTGAAGTGGTGGGATTTCCTTTATTCGGCAAAAGGTCAAAACCACTAATGAAGGGAGTTTGGGACCACGGCCTGGGTAAGTATGGTATCAAAGTGTAACCAGAATACCATTAGGTAGGTTTTGACAAAACAAGACAAACAAAAGTGGTTTCATGATTTTATCACTTTTCTTTAATTTCTTATGAATTTTCTAGTGATAAAGGCTCTAGTTTTAGGAAATAATTCACCAGAAATGTTTTGTATGTCCAAAAATTATTCCTTGGGTGGTTAGGTAGGGAGTGATGTACTTGTTCACTAAGAGTTATAATCATGTCAATATAATTACCAAAATGCCCTCTGTAAATTCCCAAACTCATTTCTGTAGACCACTTGTCTTTTTCACCAGATTTAATATACAGTAGCTTTTGATAGGAAAGCAATCCCAGATGGCAGGTATTTTGAATACCTTTCTGTAGGATTTGGCTTCACTCTTTTTGGAGTTGTCAAACTCCCTTAGGGATTTTTCTACTGAGACTACCCTAGGCATAGATGATTAATTCACCAAAATTACAAAGAACCTCCATAAAATTTGATTTGATAGGTTTTGGTAGACCTTAGTGTACCACATCACAGGGAGTTGGAATAAGGTCAATACCTCTATTGGTTTGACCTGGAGAATTTATCTAAGGCAGAAACTAATAGTTTTTGTTATTTTTACTATAGACAATTTAGTGTTCACCTTGGCATGAGGCATATGCTAATTGATTGGTATAGCAATTACCTTCTAGGAGAACTTTGATTCATCTCAAATGGGTATGTACAACAACCTGAGAGATTTATTTAGAGAAAAAGACAACTTTTAGGGGATTAATTGCCAATAAATAATAAAAATTATTTTTGGCAAAAGACCTGTACTGCATGTTGCACAAAACACACATGAGCCTAGTAGAAATTTTATTTAGACAAAATAACCTATTTTCCATTTTCATAGAGATTTAAACTGGACAGCTATTTCACAGATCTAGAAAATATAGGAAAAAGAAAAAGAAAAGTGGCTTCGCGGGCTAGATCTTCCCCGGCGTGGGCCGCACAACACAGATCTGGCCCATCTGGGGCGAGGCTGCACGCAGGAGGGGTCTTTTGAACCCGATAGGCAGGGCCCACCTACCAGTGAGTGCGGGAGGGCAAACGGGTAAGGAGGGACTGGGGCCGTCCGATTAGAGGGCGATGGACGGTTTGCGTCCGTCGTCCACCTCACGACGGTGTCGGCGAGCAAAAACCCTAGCAGAGGGGAGCAGGGCGCGGGGAGGCTCACCGGGGGCTCGCCGGCGCCCGTGGAGGAGCCAGGGGACGCGGTCGACAATGACGACCTCGGGGATGGGCGGGCGAGGAATTAGCTCGCACAACGTCAGCCGAGGAATTAGCTTCGGGAGCTCGTCGGAGTTGCTTCCTGAGCTGCTGCTGT
This sequence comes from Avena insularis, assembly GCA_023614405.1. Classification (NCBI taxonomy): domain Eukaryota; kingdom Viridiplantae; phylum Streptophyta; class Magnoliopsida; order Poales; family Poaceae; genus Avena; species Avena insularis. The sequence continues at coordinate 378,732,867 of CM042686.1, forward strand.
TGCTGCATGTTGAAAAGAACACCAGGGTCAGATGCAGAATCGAGAGGGGATCTCGGGAGGGTGACATGCAGAGCAAGAAGGCCATGAGAGGGAGAGCTACGCTCAGATCTTGAGCAAAGGCCGAAGTTCCTCTCTTTCTCTGACTCGAGCAGAATAGGTTAGGGGAGAGGGAGTGGTGCACGGGGGAGGTGAGTGGGGAGCAGAGGGACTGAATGTGGGGCAGAGGGAGGTGCAGGGTGGCCTCTGGTCCATTTAAACCAAAGAGGAGAGGTCCATGGTGAGCTAGGACCATGGACGGCTTGGGGAGGAGGACTGGTCACTGGTTGGTCGACCTGGGTGGTGCAGGTAGGCAGTGTGGGCCTGGTGCTCGACCAGAGAGAGAGGGGAGTGGATGTAGCTGCTGTTGCTTTGAAGATTTTGCAAGATACGGCCTTTATTTGATCTCTCTCTCACTTGCTCTAATAGATAAAGGACAAAAAGGGTGCAATGCTACAATAGACTCCACCAGGGAGGAGTGTTGGTTGATGTGGAGTAGTTTTTGACCATTTTGAGAAGGTTTGTATTTAACTTTGGGTCATGGTTTTGAATATCTCCATTTTTGGCCATCTTTATGATCATGAAGAACCTCATGATTTTTGATCTTGGAAGAAGAGGTGAGGATGCTGGTAGGTGGATATGGTCCAGGTACCTATCCATGAATTATTTGGGAATTATTTCATGAAGTATGGTCCACTTTCTATCACCTATTTAGAGAGGGCAGCAATGGTTTTTAGGAATTTATTTAGTGTTTCTGAATTGGACCAGTGTGGTTTTTGGTGTGAGATGGTGCTAGATACTAAAACACACTTGGGAGAATTTTTCGAGATTTTATTGGGATGGAAAAGATTTTTGAGCTATTATTACTTGTTTCTGCCATTTAAGAAAATGGACAAAAAGTACTAATAAAAGTCTTCAAAAATATTTATTTTTGAAGTGGGAAGATAGGGTATGATATGTGGACCTCAATTGAGCCAAAAGTTGGAGTTGTTATTTGGAGAAAATCCAACTTGTCTTTAAAGAGGGAGATTTGGGAGATTTGTCCATTAAAGAGATTAATTAGATTTGGAGCCATAATAATTATGGATGATATTTGATAAATCTTTATGATAAAGGTAGATGATTTATACAAGGTGTAACAAGCATTTTCAACCTTGGGATTGGAGAATCCAAGTTCATTTTGGTGAAAACTAGATATTTAAGGATCTTGGGTATGATTGTTTTCATGCCACCAAAACCTTGTTGGATCTTGGAGATCATATCTCCCCTTGGGGCATGGGATAGATGGATGGGTAGGCCAAGTGATGCACATGAACATGGTATAGAGGTTTTAGCTTGATCTTGTTTGATTTCACCAAGAATTGATTTCGAACTTTGAATAAAATAAGCCTACCAAAGCAGATTATCAACTAGCCTTCAAAACCTTGTGGGTTTAAGGAGCACAAACATCGACTTGGAACAAGTGAAGTAGATATTTATAGACCTATATGAGTATAACACAATCATTGAAATAGTTGATCCAAAGAAGGTTGGATGATGGTGTGAGCTTCTGCCAAAGTAGGTAGGTTGATAAGATTTGCAGGAAAAGTTATTTTCTTTCCTAAAAAACCATCAAGAACAATTGGGATGGAGGATGATCTAGCCAAGGTAAAGAGTGGGCCTTGGTAGTCCTTAGGATGGTTAACAAGATTATTTAAATTAATTTTCAAAAACACACAAGGGTTGAGAAAAGGAGACATTGAAAAAGGTGATGTTGAAATAGTTTCCAGACTTAGTCAAATATGGCAGTTTTGGGGATTTTGACTAGAGTATGAGAGGGGATGTTTTTTATGGGTGGCAAGGTTCCCAAGCATCATCAAGTGGAGTATGTTGAAGTGTATATTTAGTAGGAAGGATCCTTTCTTGATATTGGTCTTCATTGGCTTGGAAGCTTCTAGAAGGAAGCTTCAAGAAGGGATCACTTCAGAAGGGGTCTGGTTAGAGGTTTTAGATGATCACCTAGTAGCTAGAGATCAGATCCAGATTTGTATTCTTGCTTAGGGGGTGATGATTGTGGAAACATATTGATCCTAGTGATGAGCTCCTAGAGAATCTCATACTATCTCCTAAGCAAACAAATCAAGTAGCAGATCAAGGCAATTCATTAGACAGCAGATCAAGGCAACTCATCTTATAAACTAAGCAAATCCACTACTGGGGTTACCATCAGGCCTAGCTTGAGGTAAGGTTGGGGCATTTTGAAGAGGTTGGATTTTGAATAAGATGAGATTCCTTGGTATTTCTACCAAGAGTAGAATTCAAAAGCTTAACAAAAGGTTTTGGAGATCCTAGGGGTAAGAGTAGTTGAAGGTTCTATCTTGGAAACATAAGGAGGTTATAGCTCTCCATAGTTTTTTCAATGGAAGCCACTAAAGTAGTTTTGGTTACACAAGCATCTTGGCTCATGTTTTGAAATTCCAAAACATTTTGAGAATATGTAAAATGACCCAAGATAGTTTTGTTAAATAGCTTTTGTCAACTAATGGTAATGTAAGGAGTATCATACGGTATACACTCACATGCACAACCACAAACAAACAACAAGCCAACACTACACCAATGAACAAGAAAGTTTTTGTTCCCCCTAATTTTTGTATTCTGGACAACTAATCAGGGTTGCTGAAATTGGGATGTTACAATTCGTGTGTGTAAAACTGTCTTACGCCAGTTGTATGAAAGCGTAAAACAGGATTACACCCGATCATCACGTGATGTCTCGAAACACGATCCATAGAACAGTGCATACTTAAGGAAGAACACATTTTATCTTGATATTTAAACGAGGGGTCATCTTATAATGCTACTAAAATGCCAAACTAGCAATATAAGATATGGTCCATGCATTTGATAACCATCATGTGCATCGTGGTATGATCTCTATCATTCCTCTGCGTGTCAGGCCAATGTCTATGGAACTTACACGTTAGGTGTGTTGTAAGGGTATCTACCATACATCAACTTACAACATTACCATATCATGACACTAGCCCAGCAACAATCTAAACTAGATGCCTCTAATTTATTCATTGCAAGTTTTACGTGGCTTAGGGCTTTCGGAGATAGAACCGGTCTTACCTACAAACATGGAACCACAACGAGGATAACCAAGTTATTAACAACTCATTGTAAATCAGATATTGACTATAGTAGGAGAGACAGACACCCGCCAGCCACTTATGCAAAACTAGTTGCATGTCAGTCATGGAACCGGTCTCATGTGTTATGCCCTGTAAGGTTGGTCCGGGCCGCTACATCCCAGTATGCCACCAATATCCAAAATACATGAAATAAGAAATAACATGATCATCATCACCCACATATAAACATATGTGTACTAATCGTGCAAAGTACTTACGCATTGATCAGGCTCTAATACCATTGTTGGGTTCGCAACATAGAAAACAAAAAAAATTCCTACGATGGGGACTATACGCCAGGATCTATCTACTAGATAAAAGCAGCGGGTGGATATACATCCATAGAGAACTTACCCTCGAAGACAACAAATCTTTGTTAACGAGTTGGAACTCGTGGATGATGTAGTTGTACACTTGCCGATCTCAAGATCATGATGAATTCCAGCAGGTCCGGCTCAAGCACGTCCATCAGATCCAGCTCCAGCAAGTCCAGTGTGGCATCCCGCTAAAACCACTACTAGAAAATCGCTGTGTTTTTGCGCATTGGATCATCATGATCGCATGCTCATGTCATCATGCCACATTGCATTTGAGCATCGTCATGTCATTATGCATTTGTTTGTCTAAAATTATTTTCGGAATGCCTAGTTTTGTTTTCTAAATATTCCCCGTCTTAATATCAAATCAAAACTCCGGTGTTTTCCGGATCTTTTATTTGTCTAAAATTATTTACAAAAGTGTATTTTAAATTAAAATAAAAGATTGCATTATTTTTGGGAGGCAGCCAGCCAGGCCCAAAAGCCCAGCCGGCCACCTCCAAAATAAGCCCTATCTGTCTAAACCCAACTAACCAAACCCTAATTCTACCCACCACCAAACCAACCACACCACACCAACCGACCCGGCTACCCCTAATCCCCACCCCACCTATTTTCCCTACCACCACCAGACCCACCCGCACCAGCCTCCTCACGGCCCTAGCACACGACCCACACGATGTGAGCAGGTCACGTGGCCCGCCGACACGCCCACCTTTCCGCGCGGTACACCGTGTCCTTCCTCAGCTCATGCCAGCCGCCAATGCGCATCCCAGACCCCTCCCTGTCTGCCAAGTGAGCCAAGGCCACACCGCCCATACCCCGCTCTTCTATCGCGCCTACACGCTCTGCCCCAGGCCCCCCACCGACCGCCCGCACCTGCCCGGTCCCACACGGCGCCTCTCCCCAATCCCGCAACCCACCTGCCCCTCGCCTCACGCGAGCTGCCGCCGTGGCCTCTTCTCTCACTATCGAGCTCCTCCGCCGCCGCTCCCTCTCCGGACCCTCCCGAACCCCGGACCTCCGCCTCGTCGCCATCCGCCTCCTCCCTGGTCGGGGCAGACCTGCGCGCCGCCTCGAGCTCCGGCCCGCTGCGCTTGCCGCCCCCGTCTCCTCTTGCCCCGGTCGCCGACCTCTGCGTCGCGCTCTCCTCGCGCCGGCCAGCGACCCGGCTGCATCGAGCCGAGCCACCACCAGCGCGTCCTCATCAACGCCATGGCCTCCACCCGCCTCTCCTCGCATCCGCTACCCCGCTGCCGGCGCCATGTTCCCTGCCTCCTCAACCTCTGCTGCCTCCCCTCTCCGTCGCGAGCTGCCCTGCCCCGCCACCAGATCCCACCGCCGCCGCTGCGGTTCCCCTTGCCAGCCACTCCTCTTCGGCCAGCTCCGGCCCCTCCTGCCGGGCCTCTGCTTCCTCGCCGCTGGCCTTGTCGCCGTCTCCTTCAACCCTCGCAGCCCGCGCCGTGGGCCCCGCCTCCCGCATTGCCCGGCCTTCCCTCCACCTCACAGACCGCCGTCGGGCCCTGGCTTGCCGTCTCTGCCCACGTGCCAGAGGAGATCGTTGGCTCGCCCTCCCTCCCGTCGCTCGCCCTCCTTCGACCACGCGCGGCCGAGCCCCAGCGCGCCAAGTTCTCCGACCCCGAGACCGTTTCGGAACGCCAAGGTCTCCTTCACGGATGCGGATCCGAAGACCCCTAGACCCTCGAAGCCCATGTTCGTCGAACCCTAATGTGATCCCCTTTCTGAGACCCCTATTTTTATAATATGACATTATCAACTGTCGCATAATTAATTGTTCATGCATGCATATCTGCCTGTGGTTTGGGGGCATTATGCCGATTCACCCCATAATTAAATATGGAGATCATATGCGGGCTATACTTGTATTATACCGCCTCCATTTAAATTGGTGTAGCGAACCGAAGCCATGTTTTGTCTTGCTAATCCAATATTTAATTTGCGGGGTAGATAAATAACTTGAACCGTTTAATTAAATGTCGGGACCCCGGTTCCGCTTAATATTGCCTAATTGCACCGTATCTGTGCCATGCCATGCATCATATCATAAGCATGCCGGATCTTCTGCCGTAGTATTATATATTGCATCCGGTGTTTTTCTAGTGTTTACTTCTTAGCGGATTAGGCCGATGAGATGTCGTGAGATTCGACAAGTTCTCCGGATATGATCCGTCGGCAGTGTTTTCCCGGGTGAGCATCTCTTCCCCTTCTACCTATTTTGCATTTATAGTCTTTATTTCCTCATGTTGATCTATTGCTATCCGTGTCATGTTGCTTTAGTTTCTGTGCACCAGTGCTATCCCGTGCAGCCTCTATATTGCCATGGACACCTCCTAATACCTGATGTTTGGTAGATAGCTGGCCTTGCGAGTCGTAGTTGCTTGCTCAGGTGTGATCTTGTGTTGTCGAGTACCACAGTTGTTGGTATGCTGGCAGATGTTTATGGAGGAGATGCTTATTGGTGGAGATGATCATGACTATAAATACAACTATTAAAATGCTAGATATAATTCATGCAGAGGCATCGGTGGGCAATAGATGTTATTTGGTTCTTCCACGCTCACTTATGTCCCGTAGGACCCCGAGTACTTGATACTTGTTCCTTGATATTTCGCACTATCCACATCCGGGAGGCCGTGGACCCCCCTGAGCTAGAGCTTGATTCATTTCTATTTCTTGGGGCCACAAAGTAGTTTGGGGCTTTATTACTATCCTGTACCTATGCCATGCTTTTCTGCTTTATTTAAGATTGTGCGTGGAGCACCAGGACTATTTTGGATGCAGAGTGTTTTCGCGGTATCGACAAGCCCAGTCACACTTTCGGGTTCCCAGTCATTTATAGCCATTGGCGGAAACCTTGGGTCCGTCTCGGAGCCGGCCAACTTCGTTGCGGGTAGCTTAATGGGGTGGCCCCCTGAAATATTTATGAATCCTGTGATTGCTTCGTCGTAAAAGCCTCGTTGGGTTTTGAGTTGGTTTTTCCGAGGTTGATCGAGTGTGTGTTGCTATTTGTGCACCCCTGCAGGGTAAAACTTTCTGAAAGCCGTGTCCGCGGTTATGGACGACTTGGAGCACAGTATCTCGATCATAGACAAGCATAACTAAAGTAGTGCTATAAACTTGACTTAATATGTGACTAGTAATCAGCTCAGTTATAACGGAATGGATATTAAAAATGCCAACAACTGGTGGACCTTGGTCGTATCGTGTTCTGATATACCTGCCTAGTAAGTATTGCAACTCCAATGGAAGGTGATAAAAGGGCCAACAACTGTTGGGTTTGGGATTCCTCAGGACAATTATATCCGATTAGTAAATGTTCCAACTACAACAGAATGGTGATTAAAACTACCCACTACTTATGCTCTCAGGATGACTCATGCTATCTATATCTGATTAGTAATTGCTGCAACTATAACAGAATGAGTAAAATTGCCAACTGTGTGAGTTCCTTGGTCCGACTTCCTCGTTTGGTCTCGAGGGGGAAATACCAGGATGGGTTTGTTTGGTGTTAGCTTCAGGTTGGATCCGAACAGGTCTTTCTTATCCCTCTTTGATAACCGCCAGTTGTATCGAGTCTCTATAGGTTGTTTAGTGCCACTGCGCTGCCGCTTTAACCCACCATACCTATGTAGGCGAGAGCCGCCGAATTCTAGTCTCGTCGTGTACTGACCTCAGTACTGACGCTCCTCTTTTTCCTTTGCCCTTTGTCGGCACCCCTTTTGTTTTAGCAGGTTTGAGATCGACGTCGTTAGCAGGGTACCGATAATGCTTAGACGCCTCTCCTACCAAGATAACAAATTCTCCAACCCGTTTTTGTTTTGTCAACAGTATAGCAGGTTCAAGCTTGTCGTAGTGAACTGCATTTTTGTAATCGTGCTACACACCAAGTCAATGCGCACGCCTGTTGTATACTAGAAATTTTTGTAATCACGGTACATACAAGATCACTAGATTTCAAAGTCATGCACATGTTCTCAGCTACTCCGTACAACAGTAATTGCCTGCTATCATCTAATTCTTGCAAAATCTGAAGTGAGTGGAAAATATTAGCGTGGATTCCCTACTATACAGTTATTGAATCTATCTGCTTCGTCCTGAGATTAGTTCCTGTTATTATTTCCTTGTTGGCATCGTTATTCTATCCTATAGTATCATTTAAACTCTTCGTACTAATTCAATTATAATTTTGTTGTTGCAATCTGGTCCTTCAAAAGCTGCATCACTAACTATTTTCTTTTTCTTGCATAGAGCTCAAAATGGAACAATGAACATGTTGGTTTGCATAGCCTGTTATATAGGTTCACAAGTGATGCCATTATTTCTTTATATGGTGCTAGTTCGTCCTAAGAAATGGCATAAGTGTTCTCTACTATGTAGTTCACTTGTGGTTTGCATTCCTGCTCTATAAGTTCTCTTATGATGCCATTATAATTTCTATCTGGATGATTCTTAGCTATGACAGTAACTACATGCCATTGTGTAGCTCAACGCAAATTCTGAGTCACCCAACGTCTCTTGCATTCTAGGAGATACCACTTCTTCCATTTTTTTTAAATGACCTAGCTAGTTTATCTTTGCTGAAATCCTAAGAAACACTTTGTTTGATTGCTCATTTCATTCTAGGCACACTTATCTAATGCTTGTTTGTCCTGTTCTACATGTTCACAAGCGACGCCATTAGATCTCACATCTGGTTCTGTTCGTCCTAAGCAACGACCTAACTATCCTCTACTATATATAGTTCATTCGTGGTTTGCATTCCTGCTCTACAAGGTCTCATATGATGTGGTTATAATTTATATCTAGTTCAGTCTGCGCTACGATAGTAAGTGAATGCCATTTTGTGGCTCAGCGCAAATTGTGAGTCACCCAACGTCTCTTGCATTTTAGGGTATACAACTGCTTCCATATATATTTGTTGAAATGACCTGGCTAGTTTACATTTGCTGAAATTCTAATCCACACACACACACATTTTTTGATTGCACGTTTCATGGTAGGCACACTTGTTTAATGCGTTCTTGCTTGTCCTTTTTGTTTGATGTGTTGGTCAATAATTGAACCATTGACCAGTTGTAAACTCTATATCATAGCTCCTGTCATATCAGTCAAATGACTAGTTTGTCTTGTTTGATGTATTAACTTGTTATTACTTACTTTTAGACTTCATTAATTGATATCGCCACCAAAGAGGGGCTCCAAGATCATGTCTCCTCCAATGTAGTTTTCACACTCAAAGGAAGATAGAGGTGATCGATTGAGAAAGCAAATTGAGCACTCTGCTATCAACTTGATTGTCAACTAAAATGCTGAATTCTCTTTCCCTTGAGTTAATAATTTGTAATAATTTTAAGAAGTTAGCAGCTGAGTATAATATCTAGATAAATCGCATAGGCCATGTAGGCATTTAGTTGACGCTTTCCACACATGGAAGTAGTCGTTGCCGTAACTATGCCAGCCAGGTCGATTAGGGAACAATATCGTGCTTTACTATTGGCCCGTCTTGTATTCGGCTGACGATTGAACAGTAAAAGATGCTCGCTAATTATACACCTTTTATGATATAAGCATGGGCTTTAGATAGGCTGAAACTTCAAAAGACCATTAACGTAATGGGCCAACCCACATTTGGGAACAAGTAATAGTAACATGCCATAACAGTTCAGGTGAGAATAGTAGCAGGCCAGAACAAAAACATGCCATAATCGTAACAAGCCACAACAGTAAAAGGCAAGAAACTATAATAGGATAGAATAGTAACATGCCAGAGGATTAACGGGCCAAAACAGTATCATGCCACAACAGTAAAGGGACAAAATAGTAAAGTCCAGAACAATAACGAGCCAGAACAATAACGGACCGTGAAATTTCCAAACGAGAATAGTAACAAGCCAATAGAATTACCAGGCCAGAACAGTAATATGTCGCTTGAAGGCCTAGACAGTTGACGGCTAGAACAGTAACGGACCATCTCAAAGAAGGGTCGATAGAAGGAGGCCCATGATGGACTGCGTTAACAGTGATAGGCTGGCAGTAGGCCTTAACTATACAGCAGCGACTTGGCGCAGGCTACTAATGGGCCGCACGGTGTTGGACCCATGTGAGTCTCCTGTAGGCCGAAATAGTATCGGTCCTGAAAGTTCGCGGGATGAAGCTGGCTGCATTAATGGGCCCACTTCAAGTAGTGTAGGACGAAAGAGTAACGTGTCGTCTACTTATTGGCTCACCTCATAGGCCGGTCCACATAACAATTACTAGGCCTTGGCTAGGCTAGGATTCTACCACAGTTTGTCTAACTGTTAACGGAGGTAACCGTCCATTAATGGTGGTTGCTACGTGGCAGTTTGCATGATGATAATAGTTAGTGCGGCTTGCGAGCAGATCTACGACTGAACAAGTTTTCGTGGCCAAAGGGTGCGATCCTCCATGGTAGGAAAAAAACCATTGTTGATTTATTTGTGATAGGGCTTTTACCACGAAGGCCATCCATCACGGAAGACTTTTTAGCTACAAAAAACGGGCCTTCAACCATGAAAATCATCCGTTGTAAAAGCTAACTTTTCTTGTAGTGGTAGGTCCGGGTGGAGAGTTCCAACCGGCTGCAACTTCCCTATCTTGCGTCCATCCGGCCTGATTCTTCTAGAGCCGGCATGATTTGTCTATCCGGGGTCATCCCATCCGGGGTTATCCCCTCGACAAGAATACAAACCCTAAGCTAGTTACCCAAGCTTGATGTGATCTCTAGTCACTAGAGTGACCATCTAATCTCTTAACCAGATCAATTTAGAGTTAATCCTTTCTAGTATCCTCCAAGTCAATGAAGTCCAACTCTAAGCATGGATCACTTCTATTCAATCTAATATTCAACCTCATCCACTTGATGATGAGTTTGAACCGTTTCATCTGCCCAAATTCACCCCTCTGGTATCCTAGTAAAAAAAACAAATCTTCCATCTTTGAGTCTCCGCCTTTCTTAACCCATGTGACTTTTAGGAAATGCACTTGAACCATCTTGTAAAACATCCGAAGGACTTCCAAATCCCACTATTTCCCTTGGCTAGATTGTGACAGCCCCCAGATTAGGGTTAAACAAATCCCAGAGCTTATCTTGAAATAAATTTAACATAGAGCTCAAGGATATCCAATTAAGAATCGGTAACACAGCAGTAAACCTACGACACAAAATTTATTACAACAAGCTCATAACTGAGCATAGAACAAAAATATGACAAGCAGAGGTCACTGACCACAAACATCAAACAATGGAAGAAAAACTTAACAAATGTCCTAAGAGGCCTGAAGCATAACGATGACGTCCTAGCCCATAGATTCCAGGCTGTCGGTTGGGAACCCCAAGCTACTCATAGGTGTCGATGTCATGCCAAACTTGTCTTGAAGGGAACAATTACTCTTCTACAAAAGTATCACCAAAGAAAGGGTGAGTACATGGTGTACCCCGCAAGACTAATGGCTGGTGGGGTTATTTTGCATAAAGCCATCTTTTTTTTGTAAAACAAGATGGAGAAGAAGCTCATCTAATCAGAGTACTTTAAAAGGGGATAAGAGAGTGAAATCTCCAAAGTATTGTTCATCATCTTTGATATCCACAAAATCATCATCACCTATCAACTAGGATCACCCCCTTGTACCCATGAGGAAGCATCCTTAAGCACACATTGATCTGCCAAGTATTACAATTAGGTTATAGTTCTCTACGATCTTAGAATTCGTTCAACAATCATTCATAATTGCGAACACGGATTTTCAAAAATATTTAACCTTGTAGGTGTGTACAACTTTGCCCACATGTACCAACCTTCTCTTAATGTCACTTAAGATTAGCTTCTTCCTTGGAAGGCCAATAGAGGGTGGTTGAACATGACCTTTACCTTGTTTTCGTCGAGACCATGAGTCATGTCCTAAGGAGGTTTCCGCCGTAATGGATCAAATATCAAAGTCGGTCCCTAGAGGTGTGAGGCGAGGTTGGTTTATTAGGGGATCTATCGACACCAAGCAACTAGGTCCATGCTTACCTACCTGTTATTATGAACCTTCACCTACCAAATCTTTAAAAACATTTTCTATGCATATGTCGAATGGAACACACGAACTATGTGACTCATGGAATCTACCAGGGAAGTTAGTTACTCATGGGGTTTTCTAGGCCCTGTTTGGATGTACACTCGTCTCGGTTCCAAAGTCAATAACTTGGATCCTAGTGGTGGTGATCATGGGTGTAACATCCCAAAACTTAATCCAAGGTTAATCAAGATCAAATCTACCCAATTTAGGGTTAACAAAAACTTTTCCATTTAAAATGATTAAGCCCTCATATGTGTGTGCATATAATTTAGGAGTTGTTTTGAATTACCATGTTTGAGTGATCCATTGGTTGTAAAATGATTCTAAGGTGAATTAAACATCATCTAGATCATTCCCAAACAAATCCCAAAGAAAAAGAAATAAAAAAGAATAAAATAAGGAAATGGTCATTTGTGCCATTTTAACTAATAATTATGGTTCTTTGCACCCCTTGCTAGTACAAGTAGTGATGTGCCAAGACCCACTTTGTTTCAGCCCAAAAACTATCAAACACTAAATTTAAATGACAATTGAAAATTGAATGTAGTTCATATGTATAGATCCCACTTTCTCCAAAACCACACAAATGAATTCCATTTAACAAATCCTAGAACCACAGTCTACCAAGCATCAGATCAAAGCATCCACCAAAAATCAGCTCAAAATTCTAAACTTTTCTCATGCGGCCATTGTGTCGAACAGGTGGAAGATAGAGATCAAACTGCCTAACTAACACTGTTGCCAGTTAAGCCATTGTCCCCCATTGCACCCTCTCTACTCTCCTCTGTCCCCCTGAGTCCAACCAAGCCACCAACCAGCCTCCCCCTTCCCCGCAGCGCTAGTGTCGCGCCGCCCAAATGAGGTCACCGCCGGCCAAACGCGGGCAACACGCCAGGGACCGAGCCACGCCATTCCAGTATGCCCACTCGCTCGGCCCAACCCTACCGTCGCCCACGGTCCACCTCTCGATCGACCCCAGCCCCTGGACCACTCCCCAACATCGCCGCCCTTTCTCTCTGCGAGCCAGCCAGAGCGTGCCAGAGCGCGATCGCTAGCAGCACGCAGTAGACTACCCCTTGACGCCATATCGCGCACGCCCCTCTGCCTCAACCCCAACAACCCACCAGACACAACCGTGCACCGCCGCGCGACCCACAGTCGTCATGATCGCTCTCGAGCATCGCCTCTGTCCCCTAGAGCGCGTGAAGCCCCCGACAGTTAGGCACTAGCCCTAGCCGCGCCATTGTGACGTAGCTGACCACCAGCAAACCACCCATTGTACGCCTACCTCGCCATGCTGGTATCCCCCCTGTTTCGCCGTCGCCGACGAGCCGTGCCCATGCGTTTCGGTCTCACCGTCGCGCCTATATAAGCAGGCCTCCCCAGCACCATCTCCTCACACCATTCCACTCCCCTCTCTCCCATGAACATTTCCCCTCTCTCGCCAAAGCCGCTCGAGCCGCCGTTCGCCGGAATTGCACCGGAGGAGGCCGCTGCAGAGGAGTAGACGCGACCGTCGATTCCGTCCACCTCAGCCCCTGCCTCGACCTCGCCTGGGTCCGCCGTCGCTGTCTAGTTCGATCGCCCGCCTCGCTGCACTAGCTGGAGCCCTGGTACGTCCCTAGTAGACGCCCACCGGTCGTGTAGGGTTCGGTCTCGCCGGCGACGAGTCCGTCGTCGACGACGACTGTGGACCGTTGATCTATCTTATAATCGTAGCGCCCAGTTCGTCCCATACCGTTTCAGCTTTTATGTGCTGCTAACAAGCGGGACCAACCTGTCAGCCGCCCTCTGCGCCGCTGAGCGCCACTGGCCGGCCCATTTTCTTTCCCGCGCGACCCAGTTACTTCAAATAAGTGTTTTTCTATTTAGACTTAAAACCATTTCTATCCCTTAGTTTAAAAATCAATTCAGGAAGATTTACTAAACCAATTCTGTTGGAAAGCTTCTGAAAAGATCTATCCAAGGCCGTTGGATTTAATTCATTTAGAGCTAGAGATCTCTCCGAGTAAAAATAACAAGACAGAAGCATTCGCACATTCAAACATTTTTCTAAAATCAACCACAATAGCTTTTGAGTTGATTCCAACTCTCAAAAATCACATTTAACCATACCTATCTGAACATGTAATAATATTAAGGTTTACATGCATTAACTTTGGACTAGTACCAAAATAATGCTATATAGGAATTTCTAGTCACTTTAAAACATTAAATATTAAACTTAAACTTATTAAAATGTGATCCAACCTTTAAATCATATTCCCATATGTTAGAATATGTGGTAATGATAGGTGTCCACATGATCCCATATTTTAATTGGAGAATAGTAAATCTTATTTAAATTTCAATGAGTAGAAATTACTTTTCTCAAATAAAATAAATGAGGCTAGTTAATTCAACCCTGTGATGCTTGTGATGATAATAGATCATCAAATGGTGCCTTAGTGTCCTAAGTAGACTAGTTAAGTATGGTTTGGTGATTGTGTACTCCGTATGTATTTATAGACGATAGTATCGACCAAGCATACGAGGAGGAGGATTTCTACCAAGAGGAGGAGGAAGAAAACTTCAACCACTGCACTGCACAAGGCAAGCCATCATTAACAATGCAAGATAACCCTTGCAAACTAGATAACCTAAGCAAGATGCATTAGGCATGCTTTGGTCATACCATTTTAACTTATACCTATTCTAAGTTTCTTTTGCAAGCTTTACTTTTCTTTACTTTACCAAAGTCCTTTACTTGTTTTAAAGGTAGCATAAAGAGTATAAAACTTGACCTATCTAGTTATACTTAGATGTCATTCTATGGCATTTGATTGAGGTTAGCATCCCACCTTAGTGAACACTCTTAACTTAGTAGTTTAGAGCTAAATCAAAACTTGATTCACTTTAGATGGGAATACTTAGTGAAAATGATTTGTGAAAACCTTGGAATGATGAGTCATTCTATTGAGATGTTTTGACATGTGTTGAGAAACACAAATGGTTTATGATGATTAAAATGTTGAGGCATGAGCCTTAGCCCTTTTACAAATCTGATAGTTGGGTTCGGATGCGATACCATTCCAATTTTACCGTACAACCACAATACCTGAATTGGGTAAGGCTTAACTGGAAGTTTATATGCATTAGTATTAGTTCCCTTGCGGGAGAGGTTTGAGCTGAGGCTACCTCTCGATGTTTTCCACCTATGTAGTGCTCAAGATGAAAGATGGTCATGGTTGGGAGGCTATGCTCATAGGAGAGGTGCTTATACTAGGGTGTATAAAGGAAAGGTTATGTTTGATTATCTACATACTAAGTATGATGATTCAGGGTTATCCCTGACAGATGTATCGAATCTTGTGGTGAAAGTGTACCACCTCTGCAGAGTGTCAAACTATTCGAATAGCCGCGTTCGCTGTTATGGACAGTTGGAGTGGCCATACTGTTCTGTTGTCATATGATTTCAAAACAACTTAGGAAATGAATTGTGACATGACTTGACCACAACAGAGTTGTGACTATGACAATTAAGTTCCCACTTAGGTGTCTTCAAACTTCTTTTATCTTTCTTTGTTTCAGAACTCAGCTTAGGTTTCAAACTTAACTTTACAAATAAACTTAGAGTTAGCATTCACACTAGAACTATACTACTTGTTAGTGGTAGTTTGCGAGTACTTAAAGAGTACTCGTGGCTTTTGTCCCTGGCTATTCCGTGGCCAGACTATGAAGGAGACTACCAAGATGAAGGACAGCAGGATGGCTATGATAACTAGGATTATCTACCATCGTCAGCATTGCCTGTGACTCTGAAGATGGACCCCACTGCTACGCTATTTATTCCGCTACTTGATTGTACTAAGACTGGATCATGAGATCCTTTATTGTCTAAGACCTCATTATGGTTTGTAATGGATGATGTACAGTGATATCCAATCTGTTATGTCTTGCAAAAATGGTAATCCTGGGATTGCAATGTATGGCATAATAGGCATCTGGGATTAAAAACCGGGTCTTGACAAGTTGGTATCAGAGCCATCCTGACCATAGGAGACCATAGTTAGAATGGACGTCCGAACAAAAACTTAGTTTCAAAACCAAACTGAGTACTTATGAAAACTATTTCCTCTCTTACCTTTGGGAATTATTTCTTTCAAAAAAAATCATGTTCCTCCAAATTCTTACATTACTACATAAAACTTTGACACACTTGATCATTGTTGGGGGGATACCCCCGGGTAGGGTCACGCTGGGGTATAAAGGCCGAGTTAGCCGAGGTTCGACAAGGCTAAAGCGGATGCTGGCCGGGTCACCTCAAGGCAGGCCGGATCACAGGGTAACCCGGACCAGGGGGCGTCCACCTAACTAGGTCTCAACCGACTTAAGCCGTAAGTCGGAGTGGCATATTTAACTTGTATGCAGGAACGGGAGTGGCCGAATCAACTATGATCCGGGTCATGTCTAGCTTCTAGGATAAGGAAGGAATCTCGCTGGTCAAAAGAAGCCCCGGTACGCACCGCATGAGCGAATCGAACAAGGATAGGACCACCGAGGCGTGGCCGAAAGAGGTGACGACGCCCGTGTCGGTTGTCGCAGGCACCACAGAGGCTCACGTAGCCTCTGCTTGGGTGACGCGGGGGAAAAGCACCCCGGTCGGTTTGCTATTTTGGGAGGAGGCATATTCCCTAGAATATGCCTCCACGTATGCCCTAAGTGGAGACCTATCCACCCCTATATAAGGAGGGCTAGGGCCTCAGTAGAAGGGGTTACTCGATTCTGATTGGTTTTAGGTTCTAAGGGTCTTGTACGGGTTAACTGTGGGTGAGAGTAAGAGAGTTCTTTCTTCCTCCTCTCGCCAATACAGCTCTAGGAGCACTTGTAATCTATGAAGTGAATCGAATACAAACCTTCTATGTGGGGAATCACCTCACTATCCCTCCCTGGATTCCCCTAGTGCTATTAGTCCCCACCTTTAGCCTATCCATGGCATCTGCCGTGACACCACCATGACAGTTGGCACCCACCGTGGGGCTAGCAGCACTAGCAGGGGTGAAGATCCGGACGGGAAACCTCATCGGCATCGGCGAACACATCGTCTCCGGGCTTGTTCAGCGCTTTGGTGCGCTGGACTTCGTCAGCGACAACGCTGACTGCTTCAGCACGCGCCCACTTCCACGCAATGGCCTCTTCGTCAAGCTCGGTGCACACAAGGTCTATGTTGCAGTGGATGTATCATGCGTTCATCCGCGGCATGTCATCGAGGCAGGGGAGCCACCACTTAGCGTGGTTCACGGGGCGCGTATCACTCGCTCCTCGGACCGTGCTGAGGTGATGATGACTGCGCCAGGTGCAGGCGCAAGCAAGGATCCGGCACCGGATCCGGAGGTAACACCTAAGGCACCAAGAAAGGGTAGAGGTCCTCCACTAGAGAGGCCTAAGAATGTACTGAGAGAATCTATGGATAGATTGGCAAACCCGGTAGCAGTAGTGGTAGATCCGGCTCAGGCATTGTCGAGCTAGAGGAAACTAGGCAGAAAATTGCTGCGGCTCAGCAGTCGTTGAACATGACGTTGCGTGAGTACGCGAAAGCAAATAAGGTAGATGCTATAAAAGTGAAGGGGAGAAATCTCATGAGTGAAATGAACAAAGAGGGTGATACTAGGATTGAGGAATCAGAAAACTGTTTGTCCGTGGGGTTGCCGAAGTACAGTACCCCAGCAAAGAACCTCAGAGCAGCGGATGCAGCTGCGTCCGAGTGAGAGGGTCTAACGGGTGAGGCCCGCCAGAGACAACAAGATAGGGTTAACGAGTTGGTTCAGATCGCGAACAGGCAAAATGAGGAAGTGCTCAGGGCAAACCCGGAGAGAGCTGGGGCCTCCAGTATCGTTCATTCGGCGGTGGGTAACCCGGAGAAATCCGCTGGAGCCGCATCGTTTCCTCATGGTGGTCCTAGGTGAGAAGAGGTAGTAACCTCGGCCAGGAGAAACAAGCAGATTGTTCCGTATGACCTGACAAGGGCAGGAAAAGCAAAAGAGGTACAGAGAAATGATGATCGACAAAGTGTAAGCCGAGGTGAAGCTGGCCGAGGTAACCGTGACCAAGGCAATGCCGGTCAAGGAAACACTGTTAATGGCAATGCCGGACAGCACAACTCGGCAGGACAACCGCAGCAGCGGAATATACCAAGGCAAGAGCAAAGTGCCGGCCGAGGTATGCAACCGAGAGATGCGCCACGAGAGCGAGATTGGTATAACGATGGAGATTCGGAAATGGTGAATGCGGGATACCCAAGGCCGGACTATCATGTGATAGGGTCGAGATTGGGAAGCAAGGATTTGATGCCGGACGACGCTAGGTTGAAACTGGATCGACTGTATAGGTCGGAGCAGATTGAAAGTCAAGGTCCTCTGGGTCCTGCGTGTTTTTGACCCCGGATCATGAAAGAGCCACCGGTACCTAACTTCCTGTTACCTAGAGGAACGAAGACGTATGACGGCAGCACTAAGCCAGAGGATTGGCTGATAAATTATGCTACGGCTGTGAAGATTGCCAGAGGTAACTTGCGATGGGCTATGAGATACGTACCCCAGATGTTGGAGGGGCTAGCAAGGGTATGGTTGAACAATTTGCCACCCGGAAGTATTAACTGCTGGATCGATTTTGAGGAAATGTTCATTAGGAATTTCTCAAGTACATATCAGAGACCAAATAGGCCACAGACCCTAGCTATGTGTAAGCAGAGACCGAACGAGACGGACCGGGTGTTCCTAACCCGGTGGTGTACCGTGCGAAACTCGTGTGAGGGTGTGATAGAATCACAGGCCATAGCATGGTTTGCGCAGGGATGCAGGTATGCAAGCAAACTGTGGCAGAAGTTGCAAAGGAAAATGCCAACCACTTTGGCAGAAATGATCCGGATTGATGATTCGTACGCTTTGGGTGATTCGACTCAACCTAGGCTCGTGTCGAACGAGTCGAATGAGGAGTACTACCAGAGAGATGGAGTTGGATCATCCCGGAGAAATGATTACAGAGGTAAAAGGAGAGATGACAGACCGGATCACCGGTACAGTTCGCAACAAGTTGCAGCTGTGAATCAAGATCATCCCGGAACAGGGAGCAATCAACGTCAGAAAACTGGAGGGCAACAATGGACACCTAGGATTGATGGCAAGAAAACTTGGACGCCAGAGCAGAAGAAACAGTGGCAAGAAAAGAAGGACCGTCCGAGGTACACTTATGAGTCGATGTTGGATCAGCCATGTAAATTTCACACGCCAAATCCGAGTAACCCAGTGGGTCATACAACGAGGCAATGTGAGTGGATGCGTAAGATAAAACAAGGTGGTTCGGGGAATGCTCAGGCACCCCGGAATGATCAACCTCGGCAGGAGTTACCCCGGCAGCAATTGCTCTCCAGAGCGAACACGCAACAGCTAATGTTGCCTCCCCCTCCGCCGAGGTATGATAATCATGAGAGAAGGGATGCAGTGCATCAAGTAGAAAACCAGCATCAGCCGGATCAGAGGTACCCCGGAAATGAGGGGAGGAATGAGTACAGAGAGCATCATCAGAGTTACTGTGTGTTTACCACTAAGGAAACAGATAGTAAGAGCTTGCATCGCCAACATATGGAGGTCAATGCGGTAATGCCAGCGGTGATGAGGTATATCCCTTGGTCGGACCAGGAAATCACCTGGAACATCAAAGATCATCCCAAGCTTATGCTGAGACCTGGCTCATATGCGTTAGTGCTGGACCCGACATTCATTGGGCCAAACATCAATGTGAGGTTCTCAAAGGTACTGATTGACAATGGCAGTAGCATTAACATCATGTATGCGGATACAATGCGCAAGTTGGGTATCTCGGAGAACATGCTCCAGGCTACAAGGACAACTTTCCATGGTATTGTACCAGGCATTTCTTGTTGAGCCCATAGGCAAAGTCCTGGTTGACGTGTTGTTCGGCACGAGAGATAATTGCCGAACTTAGAATCTGGAGTTTGAGGTGGTGAACTTGGAAAGTGCGTATCACAAGTTACTCGGAAGACCAACACTGAACAAGTTCATGGCAAGCTGCCACATCAGTTATCTGAAGATGAAGTTGCCCGAGCCAAATGGAGTGATTACCATTGCTGGAGATTTCCGACGTTCCATTGAGTGTGCCTCAGCCGGGTCTAACCTAGCCGAGTCACTTGTGATTGCGTAAGAGAAAAGAAAAATCCAAGAGGTGGCGGCATTAGCTCAGTCCGCGCAGCAGTATATGCCGGCATTGAGTAACCCGCATGGTAGCGTTTCGTTCCAAGCCACAAAGGATACTAAGAAAGTGCCTGTTGATGACATGTTCCCAGAGCGCACCGTAACAATTGGTGCCAGGTTGAATGATAAATAGGAAAGCGAGCTCGTCAACTTCCTCCGTGAGAATCGGGATATTTTTGCTTGGTCCACACAGGACTTGCAATGTGTTCCGAGGGAGTTGGCCGAGCACTCTTTGAACATGAGACCCGGAGCAAGGCCGGTGAAGCAACCTCTCCGCCGCTTCGCCGAAGATAGGAGAAAAGTCATTGGAGACGAGATAGCTCGGTTACTAGCAGCAGGATTTATCATGGAAGTACTCTATCCGGATTGGCTCTCTAATCCGGTGCTGGTGGAGAAGAAGAAGGATGACCCGAACATGGCAGTGGTTTGGCGTATGTGTATCGATTACACGAACCTGAACAAGGCGTGTCCAAAATATCCATTTCCACTGCCTAGGATAGATCAGGTCATAGACTCAACTGCTGGATGTGAACTGTTGTCATTCATTGATGCATATTCTGGTTTCCACCAGATACCTCTGAATCCGGATGATCAAATAAAGACTGCATTTATCACCCCGTATGGGGCTTATTGCTATCGCACCATGCCGTTTGGTTTACGTAATGCAGGGGCAACGTACCAAAGATGTATGCAGAAATGTTTGCATGACCAAATAGGTCAAAATGTACAACTATATGTGGATGATGTGGTTATCAAGACCAAGAAAAGCAAAACGCTCCTTGACGACATCAGGCAGACATTCGCGAACTTAAGAAGGTTCCGGATGAAG
This sequence comes from Avena insularis, assembly GCA_023614405.1. Taxonomy (NCBI): domain Eukaryota; kingdom Viridiplantae; phylum Streptophyta; class Magnoliopsida; order Poales; family Poaceae; genus Avena; species Avena insularis. Next base: position 378,753,577 of record CM042686.1, read on the forward strand.
CTTAACCCAGAAAAATGTACCTTTGGTATCCTGGCTGGAAAATTACTCAGATTTCTTGTCTCCAGCCGAGGTATCGAAGTTAATCCAACTAAGATCCGGGCCATTGAACGAATAGAACTGCCGAAGTGTCTTAACGATGTCCAGAAGTTCACTGGTTGCCTGGCATCGTTAAGTCGGTTTGTATGTCGGTTGGGAGAAAAGGCATTGCCTCTCTACCAACTCATGAAAAATTCGGATAAGTTTATTTGGACGCCACAGGTCGATGAAGCCTTTGCCCACTTAAAGAAGATGTTAGGAACTACACCAGTGTTAGCCTCTCCACTATCAAAGGAGCCAATGTTGCTCTACATAGCCGCAACCAACCGAGTTGTAAGTGCAGTGATTGTGGTAGAGCGCGACGAAGAGGGTAAGTCGGTGCAAAGGCTAGTGTATTACTTGAGCGAGGTATTATCTGCCTCAAAGCAGAACTACCCACACTATCAAAAGGTGGCATATGGTGTCTATATGGCAGCTAAAAAGTTAAAGCATTACTTTGAGGAGCACCCAATCAAAGTAATATGTGAAGCTCCCATATCCGAGATAATGAGTAACAAGGATGCAAGTGGTAGAATCGCAAAATGGGCAATTGAACTAGCTCCTTATGCGCCACAATATGACATAAGAGAAGTAATCAAGTCTCAGGCTGTGGCTGACTTTTTTGTGGACTGAGCCGAGGTACAATATGAAGCACCGCCACCAGATCCGAAATACTGGAGGATGCATTTTGACGGGTCAAAAACAAAAACCAGGCTAGGCGCCGGAGTTGTGCTTACCTCGCCAAAGAAGGACCAGCTGAAATATGTGCTGCAGATCCATTTCACGGAATCAAACAATGTCGCTGAGTATGAAGCACTTGTGCATGGGCTCAAAGTGGCAAAAGAGATTGGGATACGTCGGATACTATGCTTTGGCGACTCGGATTTGGTAATACACCAAGTGTCGGGATTGTGGGACGCCCTTGATCCAAACATGGCTCTGTACAGATTTCATGTGCAGGAGATATCTGGTTACTTTGAGGGATGTGAATTTCACCATGTACCCCGGGTGGAAAATGAGGCTGCTGACATGCTGTCAAAGCTCGGATCAACCCGACAAGCAATTCCACCGGGTGTAGCATTGGAACACCTCAGAAAACCGTCCATCAGGCCGTCCCCAGGAACCGACTCAATCTATGTCCCGGAAGATACAGAATCCGGAGCTGTGCCCATGGACATTGACATGGGAGGTAGTGCGCGAAACCCGGGGACTGCATCAGCAAACCCGGGGACTGCCTCAGTGAACCCGGGGACTGCCTCGTAGGACCCGGGGACTGCTCAGCGTGATCCGGTTGAGGTTATGCCAGTGGATCAGATGGAAATTGATGAGGATATGTTCCCTGTGCGAGCAATACCAGCTGGGGCACTGCCTATATTTCAATTCCTGAAAGATGGAACGTTACCCACTGAAGAGGTGTTATCCAGGCAAACTCAGAGAGAGCCAAGGCATACACAATCATCAATTCCGAGTTATACAAACGGAATGTGACCAATGTCCTCCAGCAATGCGTTGACCCGGAAGAAGGGCTTGACATCCTCCGAGATATACATCAAGGGGAGTGCGGGCATCATGCCTCGTCCGAGCCTTGGTGGCAAAAGCTTTCCGGCATGGATTCTACTGGCCAAGTGCCTTAGAACAAGTAGAAGATCTGGTGAGAAAATGCAATGGTTGTCAGAGGTATGCTACCAAGACACATATGCCTATGTTGGAACTCAAAACCATACCAATCACGTGGCCATTTGTCGTATGGTGTTTGGATATGGTTAGCCCGTTCAAACCCACAAGGGGGAATACGACTCACATTTTGGTCATGGTGGATAAGTTTACAAAATGGATTGAAGTGAAGCCTATAAGAAAATGTGATGGAGCTATGGTTGTAACATTCCTCAAAGACATTATCTTGAGATACAGTTCTCCGCACAGTATCATAACTGATAATGGCACAAATTTTGCTGAAGGAGCATTCGCGCGATTCTGCCGGGATAAGAAGATCCGGCTGGACGTTGCCTCGGTACCCCACCCCGCATCGAACGGACAAGTGGAAAGATCCAACGGATTAGTGTTATCCGGGATAAAACCCTGGCTCATTGAGACGCTGCAAAGATCAGCGGGGTGCTGGATAGAAGAACTTCCAGCGGTACTGTGGAGATTAAGAACAACTCCGAATCGATCAACAGGCTATACGCCATTTTTTTGGGTATATGGGGCAGAAGCTCTATTACCAGCCGACATAGAGCATGACTCGCCTAGGGTCACCCAATACACAGAAGCCAAAGTGCAAGAAGCCTGGCAAAATGATGTTGATCTGCTCGAAGAAGCGAGATAATTGGCATTGTCCGGATCCGCCATATATCAGCAAAATCTCCGACGCTATCATAGCCGGAAAGTAAGCCCCCGAGTCTTTCGGGAAGGCGACCTGGTGCTCCGGTCGGTACAACGTACTGCTGGCATGCATAAATTATCCCCCCATGGGAAGGGCCATTCATTGTGAGCAAAGCATTGCACAATGATTCTTATTATCTTATCGATGCAAAGCCACAGGAAAAGAACAAGGCGGACAGGTCTGGCGAGGAATCTAAGCGTCCATGGAATGTAGCTCTACTTCGTCCTTTCTACACTTAGCTGAGAAGTGTATGTATCCGAGTCTTCTCATATGTCGGTATGTATGCCGGCAATGAGCCTATCAATGAAATGTTGGCACCTCGAGCAGTAACTCGGGGACTGCCTTAATAATATTTGTTGTTTTTCATTATTTATACGTCGGCTAGAATAAGTTGTTCTACTTAACTCGGATTAGTAGTGTGTGCGCACCAAAAACCCAACTCTTCGACTTGCTGATGTCCAACAAGAATTGGCTTCATGGCAAGCAAGAGAACAAGTTTGGAATTGCGTAGCACATGAAAAATGACTAAGGAAAAGGAACTTAATCGAGCCGATGTTTGTTTTTCGGACTAACCTTGTATTTACTTTTAAATTATTATGCTGAATTATTTTGAGCTAAGCCTAAAGTTTCTAAGTATTGTTAAAAGAATTTTCAAAGCTCGGATTCATAAGTCGTAAAACCGAATCAAGGTAGACACGAACCGAGCCAGAAGATTGGACAAACACGAAAATGAAACTCGGGGGCTACGCCCTAGTTGATCCGGCATAAAAACTTAGTAGCAAAATATCACATGTGTACGAGATACAATTCCACCTGACATACCGGGATCTGATAAGTTTTCAAGTGTTTTCACTTAAGGAGTAGCAGGAGGAGGAAGTTCAGCGTCATCTTCGCCTTCTTCGATATCCGAGGCATCGTCCTCTTCATCCTCGTCCGAACCATCTTCAACGTTCTCAACCTCTTCGTCACCAGCGGCTTCCAGGAAACTCGGACCCTCAGTCCATTCATGAATGGGAGCATATTCAATGAGGCTATGGGCGCAAGCCTGGCGCCGAGCTACCCACTCTGGGTCAGTGGTCCATTTGGATCCGGTGCGCAGGCGTGTCAGGAGGTTGAGGTCGATCTTCTCATACCACGTGAATATGTGGTGAAGAACGGTCTCAGCTACGGCGCATCCAGCGGACTCCCTCCAGAGGTCGAGCTAGGTCTCGATTTCCGTCAGCTTTTCAGCGAGAATTGCGATTCTCTCCGGAGTGTCTTCGCCAGGCCAGAACATGTTGAAGACTCAAACTGAAACATCAAGGAGATCCTTGCCATAGTTCTTGATGATTTCCACGCGAGATGACAGGCTGACCAACAGGTCCTCCATGTCATAGGGAATGTCTTCACCATCAGGAGCAACGGGTGTACCCCTATCTCGGCGGAAATTGGCAACGGTGATGCTCGCAATGGGAGTACCCTCTGGAAATTTGCCTAAAAACGGGACAAGAGAAGTGAGTAATGAAAAGACATGTGAGGTAACCCGGAGAAATATGCTGGATAAGGAAAAGGAACTTACGTAAAATGTGGCTGTGGATCCGGGTCAATTCATTGGTACAATCAGTTCAGCGTTCGCCGACTCAAGCTTGACGTCGGCCTCCTAGAGAAGTTCTCGATCCTTGGCAATTTGGAGATTGAGGCACTTGCGCTCTTCGGTGTAGTCCTGGCTAGCCTTTTCAAGCTCGGTTTGGTGCTGCGATTTCATCTTCTTCATTTCTGCCTTTAACTTGGCAATCTCGTCATTTTTGGTTCAGAGGAGGGCAAGCTCATCGTCTTTCTTCTTGAGCTCAGCCTGATGCTGTCCTGCTTGTTCGAGAAAATGCAGCATCATATCAGGCACGGGCACACTATCTTCCAGCGATACTGAAATAGTTTGTTAACCCGGCAAGGCCGAGGTATGAATGTTCGCCGAGCCAAGGAGAAAAGGATATAGAAAGCAAAGCAAGGTCGGATAAAAGTAGCTTACCCTTAATCTGATCCAGATTCTTCCTCATAAGCTTGTTCTAAGCCTCCACCCCAGCTACGAAAACCGAATGACGGATTAGTTCGGCAGAAAGAGAGGAAGGAAAACAGAAAAAATGTGAAGAAGAGAACTTACCCCTTTTCTCGTGCTCAGCAAGATGTGCATTGTGCTTTGTGAGCAGCATTTTGTGAGTATCCAGGAGACGCTAGAACTCAGGTCTCTGGCGGTTGGTGGTCACCTGAAAAGAGTTCAAAATTTTAGTTAAGCCTTGTGCATATTCGAAGTGTACAAGATCCGGGCGATGTCGAACTTAACCCGGCTCTAGGTGTGTGCATATTCGAAGTGTACAAGATCCGGGCCAAGTGGAACTTAACCCGGCTCTAGGTGTGTGCATATTCGAAGTGTACAAGATCCGGGCCAAGTGGAACTTAACCCGGCTCTAGGTGTGTGCATATTCGAAGTGTACAAGATCCGGGCCAAGTGGAACATAACCCGGCTCTAGGTGTGTGCATACTTGAAGTTGTCAAGGAGCTACGTTAATTTTCTAAGGAGGATTCGGTCGAGTAACAAGTTACTCCCCTGGAGGCTCGGGGACTAATGGTTATATCGCTAGTGCATGATAAGTAAAAGGTGAAGTAACGTACCTCCATCATCCGAACCGCGAGGTTAATCGCCTTAGCGGTTGTGTTCATCTAAGCAGCGAACTCGGCGGGACCGAACTTCTCCGGGAGATCGTCATTATAGACGAACTCCGCCTTGTTCTAGTTGTTCATAAACTCGATCAAAGTCGGAGGATATCGCTCACCGCTGAGCATGTGGGGCGCCACCAAGCACTTGGCATGCGCCTCCCTCCTCTCAACCTGAGCAAGGGCCGGACTGGTGTGCAGAACAAGTTGCTGCACACTAGCTGGCTTGGTAGGGGCGTCCTTCGGTGCTGGAGCCTTCTAGGCAAGCATGGGCCGAGTGCGCTGTCAGACCAGTGGGCGCTGCCCTGGTGGCGTCAGGGGCTTTCTTGCCTTTGAGCTGCTGAGAGGAGGAAGTGGTTTCGGTAGATTTTCCCTTAGGAGCTGCCTGGGTACTTCCTCGCCGAGACTGAGAAGACTCGGACGAGGCAGAGGAGCTTGGCGCTGGTGCTCTTGTTGTTGGTGCTGGTGCCGGAGTTGGTGCTGGTGCTGGAGTGGCTGCTGGTGCTGGTGCTGGTGCTGAGGTAGTCTCGGTAGTTGCTGGTTGCGGCGGAGCCAAAGTGGTGGATGTCGCTGCCTCGGCTGGGTCCGTCTCCCCCACTCCGAGGTTGCCCCTCTCTTGATGAGGTGGGTTGGAACCCGGAGCAACCGTAGAACCCTCTGGAATAGGGCTCAGCAGGCATGACTCTTCGTCACGAGGGGAAGAAGGACTAGCTCGGAGCGGCAAAGAGATGCTAGATCCACTCTGGGGGACCTCCTCCGCAGCACTGCCGAATCAAATAATGTCAGAAGAGAAACTGAAACAACGCAAGGAAGAATAAGTTGTAGAGGGAAAAAAGGCTTACGGATCCGAGGTCAGGGGCTCGTTGGGTTTCCGAGCCCTACGTGCTGGGGCCTTGCCTGCTGGCTTGGAGGCGGTTTTGTCTCCGGACTTCTTTCGTCTTTTGGAGGGCTGAGAAGGTCCGGAGGAGGAACTTGATGCAGCTCCACGCTTCTTCTTTGGCGCTACCGGAACAGGTTCACCCGTAGAAAGGGAGGGTCCTCGTGGATCTGCCCACCGGGGTTAGCTGATGCCAGAAAAGCATAAGAAAGGGGGACAGTGTCAACAGCTTCCATCACCTCAATATCTGAGTCATCCTCATCGTCGGGCCAATCTCTAATAGAAGAGAGTTTACCGGTAGGTCGCTTGGTCGCGTCGGACATTGGGAGGAACATCTCCTGGTCCGGTTCTTCCTCGTCCGAGCTCTCCCGGTCAGGCGCGCATTTGAGGGTGGGGTTGGTGCCATCCTCAATAGTCTGCTGAAGGAATTGCTAAAGGAGAAAAAAGACAACAGAGTTAAAAATAAAACAGCAATCGACATAAGATCTAATCTGGAGAAAGTTGGTGGCACGAAGCTTACCACGGGAGGAAGCCTATCCCGGAAATAATGCTCAATTCCCCACGTCCACTCAGAGAAGAAGTCCTTGTGGGTGGTGAAGAGCGCCTTGACCCGGCGGTAGATTTCTGTGTTGCTAAGCTCGAAGGACAAGGTCCGGTTGGGGTCGCGGCCCCAGCTCATGTGGCACACCTTGTGAGTGCACTTCTGGAGAGGGGAGATCCTGTTGCGGACGAATGTGATCATGGCGTCCTTGTTGCGCAACCCGAGATCCTTCAGCTCCTTGAATCTTTTATTGACCTGGTTGGCCAAGACTGTGGGCTTCTTGGGAACAACGTCCCATAACTCCGGGTTAGGAGGACCCGGAGCATAGGGGTGAAGCCGCATCAAATCTTCAGTGCCTTCATTCCGAACATAAAAGAAGGTCTGGGCCCATCCTTTGCAGGAATCTAGCCCGGTAACCCGGGGAAAGACAGAGAACCTCCGGGGTGAAATGGACGCAGCACCGAACTGCGTATGTTGTTTATCCTCCGGCTCTAGATCTACGTTCCGAATGACATTACGATGAAGGCCGAAAAACCGGATCCATAGCTCCTTCATGGGCCATAGTCCGGCATAGCCTTTGATCATGGAGGCAAAAGCAGAAAGAGAAGTAATTGCGTTGGCAGGAAGGTGGTGCGGCTGGAGTTCATAGGTACTCAACCAATCATGGAAGAAATCGCTGATTGGCAAACCGAACCCCCGCTGGAAGTGGGACAAGAACACCACAAACTCACCCAGATTGGGTGAGGAGGCGAGTTCGGCGGAGGCTAGGCGCGCGATGACTCCGGCGGGAATGCGTCTGGTGCGGTAGAGCCAGTCCAGGTCGTCTTGGCAGACCTAGGACCCGGCCCACGCACCACGGTCCGTCGTGGCGGTGTCTTCCTCCATCTCTTGCTCGGCGACAACGAGCTCCTCCTCTGTCATCTCCAGTTCATTTCCCTCACTGTCGCTAGCAGCGGTGGGGGGCAGCGGCCTAGATTGGCAACGACCCGTGGCGTAGGAGGTGTGTAGCGGTGGCGGCGATGTAGAGGTATAGGGAAGCAGTGCGGCGGCGGCGTTGTCGCGGGGAAGACGAAGAAGAAGAAGAGCTAGAGGCAGAGGGGCGCAGAAGGGGGAAAAGACCTAAGGGGTGTGTCCCTCCCCTATTTAACCACTCCCTCAAGGGGGAAGTGGGATTGTGTCAAACGGGTACGCCAAACGGTGTGGCCGTGTATTGCCCGCGTCGACCAATCAGTAGCGAGCCACATGAAAGGCCACAGGGTGTAGCTGATCCCATGACGTGACACATTGATGCGGTTAACAAGGAGGCAGGCCAGACGTGACGTGCGCCACAGTGATAACTAACAATTACTGCAGCGGTTACTGTGGCTGGCCCTTAAAATGAGGTAACCTAATGATTAGCCTCCATGTGGGTTAGCGTACGAGAGAAGGAAAGAAGACCCCGATGAGACCGTGGTAACCCGACCAGCAAGTGAAAACTTAGAATGTGCCAAGGAAAAGTAAAATCATGAGGTCCGAGTTAGGGTGGTAACCCGGCCAGCAAGTGAGATCTTGGAACGTGCCAAGGGAAAGTAAATCCAAAGAATCCGAGATAAGGAGGAAACCCGGAGAAGGAGCACAAAGCTCGGTGGAATTGAACCTGTTGTGGCCTTAGCGGCTAAGGCAGCTAAGACCGCACCAGCTTCGGGTACTAATGTTGGGGGGATACCCCCGGGTAGGGTCACGCCAGGGTATAAAGGCCGAGTTAGCCGAGGTTCGGCAAGGCTAAAGCGGATGCTGGCCGTATCACCTCAAGGCATGCTGGATCACGGGGTAACCTGGACCAGGGGGCGTCCACCTAACTAGGTCTCAACTGACTTAAGCCGTAAGTCAGAGTGGCGTATTTAACTTGTATGCAGGAACGGGAGTGGCCGGATCAACTATGATCCGGGTCATGTCTAGCTTCTAGGAGAAGGAAGGAATCTCGCTGGTCAAAAGAAGCCCCGGTATGCACCGCATGAGCGAAGCGAACAAGGACAGGACCACCGAGGCGTGGCCGACAGAGGTGACGACTCCCGTGTCGGCTGACGCAGGCGCCGCAGAGGCTCACGTAGCCTCTGCATGGGTGACGCGGGGGAAAAGTACCCCGGTCGCTTTTCTATTTTGTGAGGAGGCATATTCCCTAGAATATGCCTCCACGTATGCCCTAGGTGGAGACCTAGCCACCCCTATATAAGGAGGTCTAGGGCCTCAGTAGAAGGGGTTGCTCGATTCTGATTGGTTTTAGGTTCTAAGGGTCTTGTACGGGTTAACTGTGGGTGAGAGTAAGAGAGTTCTTTATTCCTCCTCTCGCCAATACAGCTCTAGGAGCACTTGTAATCTGTGAAGTGAATCGAATACAAACCTTCTGTGTGGGGAATCACCTCACTATCCCTCCCTGGATTCCCCTAGTGCTATTAGTCCCCACCTTTAGCCTATCCATGGCATCTGCCGTGACACCACCACGACAATCACTTCACTAACTTTCTCATCCTAAATTCTTATAGATGGAAGCCCAATACAGCAAGTTCTACCAGTTGGGCAATGGAGGCCAACTGATCTTTGAAAGGGATTTGGATGCACTGTCTGAGTTCTTGGAGCGTCCTCATCCGGATTTCCTTGGAGCTCAACTCCGGGTCCACCAGGAGGACATTTGCAATGGCTAGTGACTGCTGATCTTCGAGGCAAGATAGAAGCACCAGTATCTGGGAGGATTCAGTTCTCTGTGAAAGAGAACAACTGGCTAGATGGATTAGCCAGGGCAATGCATGAAGCTCTCGCACATCTATGTGCCCTGAGTGTCAACCTCATCCAAGGAACCCGCTTTGTTCACTATGCAAGGCGTGATTCCATGGGAATGCCGCTCGAGATGCCAAGTCACCCAATACTGAAGCGCCAAGTGGAGAACCTCGATTTCTTGTTGTACGACCGCCAGAAGGAGTTGGACAATGCAAGAGAGCTAGCCAACCACAACCTCGCTATTGCTACCCAGAAGGCCTAGACTTTCTCACTGCTAGTCAAGGATCGTCAGTCTCTTCGCCGTCAACACGCCAAGAAGGATCGCACCATCGACCGTCTTTGCAAGAAGGTGGCCGACCACGAGAAGACCATCAAGGAGCAAGAAGCTCATCTGCCGTAAAGGAGGAAGAAGAGGAAGGTGAAGATATCCAAGGGGATATTGACTCCTACCTCAGCAATGATGATGACTTTCTGGAGGAAGATGCCGTGGACTTCTACACCGACGATGATGACTCTGACTTCATCGATGATGAGTAGATGCACTAGAGCACTGTCGTAGCATGAGATGTATCGGTCCCATTGTATTGTAGATTACAAAATGGTTCTTAAAACCATCTGTTTTCATTTGATGTTGTGGTGTGTGTGTGTTTGTATCGTGTGCTTTGCTTGAATGAATGAAAAGAAGTTAGTTGCAAAACCTAAGTCAAACTCAAAGTTTTAGCTTTGAAATCAAAACCATGAACCTTAAAATTTCCCTCTTACCCCTTTATCCATCTCAATCTTCAGATGACTCGCGGAAACCAAGGAGGGAGCAGCTCATCGCAGGACCCAATGTTGTAGATTATGCAAATGCTGGTTGCAGACCGTGAAGCAAGCAGGGCAGAGTGCCAGGCCAACTTAGCAACACTGCAGGAGATCGCCCAGATGGCCCAAAAACAACCAAGGGCATGGAAATCAAGATCATCATGGATCCAAACTCAAAAACTTCCAGAATACCAATCCCCCAATCTTTAGTACTTCAGAGAACCCACTGGATGCTGATGACTGGTTACAGACAATGGAGAACAACTTAGAAGTAGCAGGAGTGGATGCCAACGAGGAAGTTCTTTTTGCCACCCACTACTTGGCAGCAGATGCAAGAGCATGGTGGAACAGTATCCGCATAATGAACCATGGTCAATTGATGACATGAGAAGCCTTCAAAATCAAGTTCAGCTGCACCCATGTGCCGCAGGGTCTAGTCACCAGAATGAGGGATGAATTCCAAGATTTGAAGCAAGGCAAAATGACTGTAGTGGAGTACCGTGAAAGATTCCTATCCCTTGCCAGGTATACACCTGATGAGATCAACACAAAAACCAAGAAGAAGGATATATTCCTGAACGGACTGCATGATGAGATGTAGACTGTCCTCGTTAACATCCGTTTCGAGGATCTCGAAGAGCTAGTCGACTCTGCCATTCAGATGGAAGGGAAGATTAACTAGGCAAACGACAACCTCAAACGTCGTATGATGCATCAAGCTGGATCCAACAGTCACCAGAAGTACCATCCCAACCCGCCTGCAGGATATGCACCTTGGAACAACCGACGCCCAATGTCTCGCCCAAGCTACCCCAACCGTAGCGGAGGAAATGTGAAGTACGGAGGAAACAACAATCACTCCGACAACACCAGCAATTTCAACCGTGCACCTCCCAAGAGCAACAACAACAACAACAACAACAAGCATAACAACACTACACCCCGAACAGGAAGCAATGATGTGCCCGTGGCAGCGAAAGACAAGTATCAGATCACTTGTTTCGAGTGTGGAGTGAAGGGTCACTATTCCAATGAGTGTCCCAAGAAGATTGCCTCCACTGCAAATGTGAATGCCCCATCTCAACATCAGCGTCGTGTTCAACCAAGAAGAAGATTTGCCCCAGGAAACCCTCACAACAGCAATGGCTGTCTCTTCCACATGAACGCCGAAGAAGCCCAAGAAGCGCCAGATGTACTGTTGGGTATGTTTTCTGTCAACTTTAGCAATAGTGTTGTTTGATTATGGAGCATCGCACTCATTTGTCACCGAAGAATTTGCATGCACTAGTAATATTCACTCAACCAACTTGAAGCATGTCATGATAGTTCAAATTCCTGGTTCAACTACAAAAGCTAGAAAAATTTGCAAAGTTGTGCCTATCAGAATACATGGGATAGATTTTTATACTAATCTAATAGTACATGGAACCAAAGATTTGGAAGTAGTACTAGGAATGGATTGGATGTCAAAGCATAAAGGACTGATAGACTGTGCTAAGAAAGCCATCACCATGACCAGTAGCTCTAGAGTAACAGTAGAGCATATATCTGAAACCTTACCCTGTCAATTCATGTGCAACAAGACTCTAGCCCTACCCACCACTGACCAAGTCAGAGTAGTCTGTGAATACCCTGACGTATTCCTAGATGAATTGCCCGGTATGCCCTCGGATAGGGATATTCAGTTCATTATTGAACTAATCCCCGAAACCGGACCCATAGCCAGTGACCCTATAGCATGAACCCCTCAGAGTTAGTGGAATTGAAGAAGCAGCTGGATGCCATGTTAGCAACAGGCTTGATTCAACCAAGCGCATCAACATGGAGATCGCTAGTGTTATTCATCGACAAGAAAGATGGAGGCAACCGTCTGTGCACCAATTACATAAATCTGAATGATGTCACAATCAAGAACAAGTACCCATTGCCAAAGATAGAGGATCTATTTGATCAATTGACCGGTGCCTAGGTATTCTCAAAGATTGATCTTAGGATTGGTTATCACCAACTTAAGATCCATGTAACGGATATTCCGAAGACCGCCTTTACTACTCGCTATGGTTTATACGAGTATACGGTATGTCATTTGGATTAACCAATGCCCCTGCTTATTTCATGAATAAGATCTTTATCAATTTTCTAGACAAGTTTGTCGTTGTGTTTATCGACGATATCCTTATCTACTCCAAGTCAGAAGAAGAGCATGAGCAACATCTGAGAATCATCCTTGAAACCCTTAGAGAGCATCGGCTGTATGCCAAGTTCAGCAAATGTGAGTTCTGGCTGAAAGAAGTAAGATTCCTCGGACATATTGTGTCTGCCGTAGGAGTCTCTATTGATCCCGCCAAAATTAAAGATGTCGAAGAATGGGTAGCCCCAACCACTCAAACCCAAGTCCGTGCATTTCTCGGATTAGCGGGATATTACCGCAAGTTCGTAGAAGGATTCTCTAGTATCGCCAGACCCATGACCCAATTGTTGAAGAAGGAAAAGAAGTTTGAATGGACCGACAAATGTGAAGCCAGTTTCCAAGAACTGAAGAAGAGATTGATTTCAGCCCCAATATTGATCATGCCAGAAATCAAGAAGCCGTTTGACGTATATTGTGATGCATCCAAGATTGGTCTCGGATGTGTATTGATGCAAGAAGGCAAAGTCATCGCTTATCTGTCTTGACAATTGAAGCAGCATGAGCAGAATTATCTGACCCATGATCTGGAGTTAGCAGCCGTAGTTATGGCATTGAAGACATGGCGTCATTATCTTATGGGTAATTGCTGTGAGATTTACTCAGATCACAAGAGCTTGAAGTATATTTTCACTCAGAAGGAGCTGAATATGAGGCAAAGGAGATGGATAGAGTTAATCAAGGATGATGACCTTGACATTCACTATCACCCCGGCAAAGCCAATGTGGTAGCGGATGCTCTTAGCAGATTGCCATGTAGGCTAAACACCATGATCAAGGAGAAACAACCCAGTTTGTATGAGGAGCTGGAGCAGTTCAGAACTGAGCTTGTTAGCAAAGGATTCTTAGCTAGCATTGAACTTCAGCCCACTTTGATTAGCCAAATCAACAAAGCCCAGAAGGGAAATGAAAGTATCGACGGAATCAAACATCGTATTGGTACCGGGAAGGTACCTGCATTCACTAAATACGAAGAAGGAGTTCTGTGGTACAAAGGTCGTATCCGTGTGCCAGCAGATTCGGAGCTAAAGCAAGTTATCATGCAAGAAGCTCATGATACTCTTTATTCTATCCACCCCGGAGGAACAAAGATGTATCAGGATTTGAAACAGCAGTTTTGGTGGCACAAGATGAAGAGAGAGATCGGGAGCTACATCGCCAAGTGTGATATTTGTCAGAGAGTCAAAGCGGAACATCAGAGACCCGTAGGACTGTTGCAACCTTTGCAGATTCCAGAATGGAAATGGGATTCCGTCGGAATGGACTTTATCACCGGTTTGCCTACTTCGAGTAGGGGAAATGACTCAATATGGGTCATCGTTGATAGAATGTCCAAAGTAGCTCATTTTATACCTGTCGAGAAAACCTACCAGAGTTTGAAGCTAGCAGAGTTGTACATTGCTAGAATTGTCAGTCTGCATGGAACCCCAAGACCATAGTATCAGATCGAGGAACTCAATTTACCTCGAGATTTTGGCAGAAAGTCCAGGAAGGATTAGGAACCAAGTTGAACTTCAGCACCGCTTATCACCCACAAACTGATGGACAGACTGAAAGAGTCGACCAAATCCTAGAGGATATGTTGAGAGCTTGTGTTTTGGAATACGGATCAAAATGGGAAGATTGTCTGCCTTTCGCAGAATTCTCATATAACAACAGTTATCAAGCTAGTTTGCAAACGGCACCATTTGAGTACCTGTATGGAAGAAAGTGTCGCACCCCTTTGAATTGGTCGCAAGTAGGAGAGAGTCAGATCTTTGGACCCGACATTCTCCGAGAAGCCGAAGAGAAGGTTCACAAAGTCCATGAGCACCTCAAGACTACCCAATCTAGACAGAAGAGCTATGCCGACAAGAGAAGGAGAGACCTGACTTTCAACGTCGGAGATTTTGTATATCTCAAGGTTTCACCATTGAAGGGTACCCAACGTTTTAGTCTCAAAGGAAAGTTAGCCCTAGATATATCAGACCCTTCAAGATTCTGAATCTTTGAGGAGAAGTATCTTATCAACTAGAACTGCCAGAAGAGATGTCTGTCATCCACAATGTGTTCCATATCTTGTTACTTCGCAAATGCTTAGAAGTGCCGGAGAAGACCGAAGTTTTCAAGAACATCGATCACAGAGCTGTTGATATCAACAAGGACCTGACGTATCGTGAAGTGCCCATCCGTATCTTGGAGGAAGCTTACGGAACCACCAGGACCAGGAGTATCAAGTTTCTCAAGATCCAATGGAGCAATCATACCGAAGAGGAAGCCACTTAGGAGCGAGCAGATTACATTAGGACTGAGTTCCCAGATCTCTTTAGTTCCTAGTTTTCTTTCTTAAATCTCGGGACGAGATTTTGTTTAAGGGGGGAACGTTTGTAACATACCAAAACTTAATCCAAGGTTAATCAAGATCAAATCTACCCAATTTAGGGTTAACAAAAACTTTTCCTTTTAAAATGATTAAGCCCTCATATGTGTGTGCATATAATTTAGGAGTTGTTTTGAATTGCCATGTTTGAGTGATCCATTGGTTGTAAAATGATTCTAAGGTGAATTAAACATCATCTAGATTATTCCCAAAAAAATCCCAATGAAAAAGAAATCAAAAAGAATAAAATAAGGAAATGGTCATTTGTGCCATTTTAACTAACTAGCCTACTTTGGCTATTCCTAGAACTCAAATCTTAACAGAAACAATTATGGTTCTTTTCACCCCTTGCTAGTACAAGTAGTGATGTGCCAAGGCCGACTTTGTTTCAGCCCAAAAACTTTGAAACACTAAATTTAAATGACAATTGAAAATTGAATGTAGTTCATATGTATAGATCCCACTTTCTCAAAAACCACTCAAATGAATTCCATTTAACAAATCCTAGCAACCACAGTCTACCAAGTATCATATCAAAGCATCCACCAAAAATCAGCTCAAAATTCCAAACTTTTCTCATGCGGCCATTGTGTCAAACAGGTGGCAGACAGAGATCAAACTGCCTAACTAACACTGTTGGTAGTTAAGCCATTGACCCCATTGCACCCTCTGTACTCTCCTCTGTCCCCCCTGATTTCAACCAAGCCAGCAACCAGCCTTCCCCTTCCCCGCAGCGCTAGCGCCGCACCGCCCAAATGAGGTCACTATCGGCCAAACGCAGGGACCGAGCCGCGCCATTCCAGCATGCCAAATAGCTCCCCCAACCCTACCACCGCCCACGGTCCACCCCTCGATCGACCCTAGCCCCTATACCACTCCCCAACATCGCCGCCATTTCTCTCTGCGAGCCAGCCAGAGCACGCTAGAGAGCGATTGCCGCCAGCACGCAGCAGAGTTCCCCTTGACACCATACCGCGCACGCCGCTCCGCCTCGACCCTAGCAACCCACCAGACATGACCGTGCACCGCCGCGCGACCCACAGTCGCCATGATCGCCGTCGAGCACCTCCGCTGTCCCCTAGAGCGCGTGAAGCCCCCGACAGTTAGGCACCGCCCTAGCCACGCCATTGCGCCGTAGCTGACCGCCAGCAAACCACCCACCGTCCGCCTACCTCGCCACACCGGTAGCCCCCTATTTCGCCGTCGCCGACGAGCCGTGCGCATGCCTTTTGGTCTCACCATCGCGCCTATATAAGCAGGCCTCTCCAGCACCATCTCCTCACACCATTCCACTCCCCTCTCTCCCCTGAACATTTCCCCTTTCTCACCAGAGCCGCTCGAGCCTCCGTTCACCAGAATTGCACCAGAGGAGGCCGCTGCAGAGGAGTAGTCGCGGCCGTCGATTCCGTCCACCTCAGCCCCTGCCTCGACCTCGCCTGAGTCCGCCGTTGCCGTCCAGTTCGATCGCCCGCCTCGCCGCACTAGCTGGAGCCCTGGTACATCCCCAGTTGACCCCCATCGGCCGTGTAGGTTCGTTATTGCCGTCGACGAGTCCGTCGTCGACAACGACTGTGGACAGTTGATCTATCTTCTAATCATAGCGCCCAGATCATCCCATACCATTTCGGGTTTTATGTGCCGCTTACAAGCGGGACCAACCTGTCAGCCGCCCTCTGCGCCGCTGAGCGCTACTGGGCCGGCCCATTTGCTTTCTCGCGCGACCAAGTTAATTCAAATAAGTGTTTTCCTATTTAGACTTAAAACCATTTATGTCCCTTAGTTTAGAAATAAATTCAGGAAGATTTACTAAACCAAATTGAGTGATTCCAATTCTGTTGGAAAGCTTCTGAAAAGATCTATCCAAGCCCGTTGGATTTAATTCATTTAGAGTTAGAGATCTCTCCTAGTGAAAATAACAAGACAGAAGCATTTGCACAATCAAACATTTTTCTAAAATCAACCACAATAGCTTTTGAGTTTATTCCAAGTCCCAAAAATCACATTTAACCATACCTATCTGAATATGTAATAATATTAAGGTTTACATGCATTGACCTTGGACTAGTACCAAACTAATGCTATATAGGCATTTCTAGTCACTTTAAATCATTAATATTAAACTTAAACTTATTAATATGTGATCTAACCTTTAAATCACATTCCCAAATGTTAGAATATGTGGTGATGACAGATGTCCACATGATCCCATATTTTAATTGGAGAATAGTAAATCTTAGTTAAATTTCAATGAGTAGAAATTACTTTTCTCAAATAAAATAAATGAGGCTAGTTAATTCAACCCTGTGATGGTTGTGATGATAATAGATCATCAAATGGTGCCTTTGTGTGCTAAGTATACTAGTAAGTATTGTTTGGTGATTGTGTACTCCATATGTATTTATAGATGATAGTATCGACCAAGCTTACGAGGAGGAAAAAAACTTCAACCACTGCACTACCCAAGGCAAGCCATCATTAACAATGCAAGCTAACCCTTGCAAACTAGATAACCTAAGAAAGATGCATTAGGCATGCTTTGGTCATACCATTTTAACTTATACCTATTCTAAGTTTCTTTTGCATGCTTTACTTTTCTTTACTTTACCAAAGTCCTTTACTTGTTTTAAAGGTAGCATAAAGAGTATAAAACTTGACCTATCTAGTTATACTTAGATGTCATTCTATGGCATGACATTGAGGTTAGCATCCTACCTTACTGAACACTCTTAACTTAGTAGTTTAGAGCTAAATCAAAACTTGATTCACTTTAGATGGGAATACTTGGTGAAAATGATTTGTGAAAACCTTGGAATGATGAGTCATTCTATTGAGATGTTTTGACATGTGTTGAGAAACACAAATGGTTTATGATGATGAAAATGTTGAGGCATGAGCCTTAGCCCTTTTACAAAACTGATGATTGGGTTCGGATGCGATACCATTCTAATTTTAACGTACAACCACAATACCTAAATTGGGTAAGGCTTAGCCGGAAGTTTATATGCATTAGTATTAGTTCCCTTGCAGGAGAGGTTTGAGCTGAAGCTACCTCTCGATGTTGTCCACCTATGCAGTGCCCAAGATGACAGATGGTCATGGTTGGGAGGCCAGGCTCATAGGAGCGGTGCTTATACTAGGGTGTGTAAAGGAAAGGTTATGTTTGATTATCTGCATACTACGTATGACGATTCAGGGTTATCCCTGACAGATGTATCGAATCTTGTGGTGAAAGTGTACCACCTCTGCAGAGTGTCAAACTATTCGAATAGCCGTGTCCGCTGTTATGGACAGTTGGAGTGGTCATATTGTTTCGTTGTCAGATGATTTCAAAATAACTTAGGAAATGAATTGTGACATGACTTGACCACAACAGAGTTGTTACTGTGAAAATTAAGTTCCCACTTAGGTGTCTTCAAACTTATTTTATGTTTCTTTGTTTCAGAACTCAGCTTAGGTTTCAAACTTAACTTTACAAATAAACTTAGAGTTAGCATTCATACTACAACTATACTACTTGTTAGTGGTAGTTTGCGAGTACTTAAAGAGTACTCATGGCTTTTGTCCCTGGCTATTCCGTGGCCAGACTGTGAAGGAGACTACCAAGATGAAGGATAGCAGGACGGCTATGATAACTAGGGTTATCTCCCATCGTCAGCATTGCCTGTGACTCTAAAGATGGACCCCACCGCTATGCTATTTATTCCGCTACTTGATTGTACTAAGACTGGATCATGAGATCCTTTATTGTGTAATACCTTATTATGGTTTGTAATGGATGATGTACCATGATATCCAATCTGTTATGTCTCGCAAAAATGGTAATCTTGGGATTGCGATGTATGGCATAACAGGCATCTGGGATTAAAAAACTGGGTGTTGACAATTGGACTATAAAAACCACATCCCATTGTGGCCTCCCATACAAGCCTTAACATATTTGACCTTCATCATTGACCTCATCTCATCTTGTTCTCCTATCATACTAGACTCTCTACATCTAATACATCATCTAGATGAACCAGAACTGACAGCTAAGCATGCTAAGCAAGGCACAGATAATAGCTCTAGTAATGCACACAAGCCAAACCTAGTTATGCTAGGAGTAGTGGATCAGGTAATATAAGATCAAAAGGAGTAATGAAACAAATAGGATAATCTACTTATTTATAAAATACCATAGAAGAATCGTATGCATCATGCCAAGAATTGAAATGCTTTCAAAACCGTAGGATTGTATAATGGTGGGGCTATGCTTGGTTTTTCCCGTTGATAACCAATATCAAAGCTTCGGACATCTTGAACTTGACTTAATTATAGTTGGTCAAGTATTGTTCTTCAATCTTTGATGGTGTTGATCTTGGTCTTCGATCTCGGTCTCGGTCTTCGATCTCGGTATCGTATTCTACCACAAAGAACCAAACACCAGAAAGAAAGGGGTAAACAATCAACACATGGCATGAATGCAATGCTCAAGCAAGTATGATGAAATGACAAGTTAAATATATTTGAAATGTAACCCTAATACATGCTTAGCAATTTAAGTGGTGTCCGAGGGGTGCAAACCCTAATATAGGAATCACATACATGGGTTCATCTGTTCTTCTAATTAAACTTGTCTTGAAAGTTGCTTAACAATGCATGAATTTGATGTTGACAGATAGATCTCATTTTTCTGAACATTTTGATAGATTATACATATTTTTCTGACTTAATGATAATAAGGTATGATTTCTGAAATATTAAAGAAAATTCTAAAATTATTAAAACCTTTATTGCATCAGGCTGACATCACCCTAACGTCAGCGCGAGCTCCCAACCTTTTTACACCAAGGCAAAGGCTAGATTTAGTGACTAACGGGTGAGCCATGAGCCACATCACCTGACCACGCTGGCAAAGCTTGCGTGGCGTCCATGTTGTGGCCACGTGGCACCATGTTGACGCCACATGGGAGCCATGTTGGTCTCGCCGGAGACCATGTTGGACGATGGCAGAGGACGGTGTTAGGACACGAGCGAGGTTGTGCTAAGGGATGTGTTCGACGCGCGTTCATGAGGAACCTAGGGGTGGCGGCACCGCTAAACTTTCACCACCGAAACAATAGCTGCAACAAGCTACAACAACGGCAGATGGCGGCACAAGGCACGGTAGCCAACTAGAAAGGGATGTAAAGGAAGGAGGGGCTATTGAGAACCACTAGCTCACCGTGGTTGCAGGAAAGGTATCACTAAGGCGTGGGTAGGCCGAAGGGACGAGAATTGGCAGCGGTGAGCTCCGTTGGTGACGTGGAAGACGACGACATGGGGTCGACTCCGAGCTCCCCAAAGCGATTCCTTTGATGGGAAAGTTGCTGATGGCAAGGCGGATCTCTAGGGTGTCATCTAGGTCTAGGGCGTCCGGAGAAGCCAGCGATTCGATATGGTGTTGGGCTAGGGTTTCGGTCTAGCTCAGAGAGAGGGAGAGAGGCCACGAGATAGCGAGAGGAAAGAACAACGTCATGGCCTCCTTGTCCTCACCAGAGTGGCGACGGGGACGCGGTCATCAAAGCACACGGTCGGGAGGTGTTGGCGCTGCCAGGCAGAAGCTTGCGCCTGGAGGAAGAAGAAAAGAGAAGAACACCTGAAGGGGTTCGGGTTTGCTTGGGCCGAGTTTTGTCCGGGAGTGGGCCACAGCAAAGGTTGCGCAGGGGAGAGAGCTAGCTTGGCTGGGGGTTAGATTCCTCTCTTGTTATATTTTTTGTAGTAAAACCCTTTTTCTTTTCTATTTTGTATTTCAAATTCAAAACTATTTTGAATCTGTTTGAAAGTACTAGAGAGTTTCAAAATTATTTGAAAACACTTAGGTGCCCTTTAATACATTTGGGCTCTAAACTTTTTTTAATTTTCAAAATTCCAAAACCATTTGAATGGATATTCAGAGAGAGGGAAATAGGTTTTAGGGTTTTGTTGTTGGCATTTTTCCTTACAAAAAAATAATTTATGCTTATGATTATGCACGAACAAGACCTAATTAGCCAACTAATAAAACTATGGGTGTTACATAGATCATCCTTTGACCCACTTGTTCTCGATTGTTTTGCAGGCAAGAAAATAGTCTTTCTCTGTCAATCTTATCAACATGCCTACTTTGGAAAAAGCTCACATCTCCATGTTTTCTTCCTTTGACCAACTATTTGTATGATTTTTCTCTACTCATGATTTTCTATACCCCCATACCTTCCTTGTGTCAAATGGATCCTTGTACCTCTTAAAAACCACCTAGTTTTGGAGGCTCAATAATAATCTTCTTTGACACCCTTATTTTCAACAAAGTTTGGCATCAATTCTTGGAGCACCCAATGTTTATAAAGACCATATATTTGTACCATGCTCATCTACATCACTTGGTCTATCTATACATCTAGCCAATGATCCAAAGGAAGCTCTGAGCTCCTTAATACAACAAGGTTTTGATGGTATAAAAATAACTTAACCCAAGATCCCTTTTCTCACTTTATTTCTTGCTATTTTCAAAACAAGGTGTTGACTTTCTAACACAAGGTGTGTATATAGTAGCTACACCATGTCGCCATATTCTACCATGGAGAGAACAACTTGATACAAACTTTTCCATAATTATTTTGCCCTAAAACAATCAATTTCTCTTCTTTTACCAAAATTTCAAAACTCCTTCTATTGAAGAAAGTTTGTTTTTCTCCAAAACAACTTGTCAACTTTAGGCACATATGAGGACCATATATTCTTCCCTAACTTCCCACTTCAAAAATAAATATTTTTGAAGAGTTAGATTATTTCTTTTTGCCTATTACATTAAATGGAAGAATTGCAAAAATATATGTTTTAAATAGTTTTCTTCTTAAATAAATCTTGGGAAAATTCTCCAATGTGTGATCTGATGTTTACGACCACCTCACACAAAAAACCCACTTTGTACAATTCAAATGTTTCAAATGAATCCATTAAAACCCTTTTAGCACTTTTTGAATATTTGATTATAAATGGGTCTAAGCATCTCTAAAAAATCTCAAATCATTTCCCAAGGTGTACCTTGACCATAACCATCTACCAGTACCCTTAATCCATCTTGCCAAGATAAAAAATCTAATATTTACAAATAATCATGAAACATAAGAATTATAGAGTTTGATCAAAATCATGAGTTATTCTCCCTTCCACCCTCATCAATCTCTACCCCTGACCATCGCAACAAACACCACTCCTCTTGGTCGAGCTACACAATAGATAACTACTTTAGATTCCCTCTCTCTTTGTCCTCTTACTTCTGGATGAAGAGGAGAGAAGGGAGATGTCATGTCTAGCTCCTTTAAAGTTATTGGTGCTGATGCACCTCCTCCATCTCTGCCTCCATGTAGTACCTAGGCACTAGCATGACCCCTCCACTGCCACCCTTCACCTATCCATGGCCAACACCTCCCCAAATTCCCCACATGGTCCACCCTAAACTGATCCTCTTCGAAATAAAATGGCAGAAGCCAGGAAAACTCCTCCCTCCACTTGCATTCCCACTCCCTTTTCTCACCACTCTCTCCTACTAGCTACCCTTGAGCTCCCTCCCTTTCTAGGTCCACGGAGAAGGAGAAAGCTCTCTTAGTTCTACAAGCAAAACCGGGAAGTAGTCACCTATATGGAACCCCTATGCTACATCACTGTGCATGCAAGTCTTTCCCTTTGTGATACCTCTCTAACCCTACCCTTTCTTGACCCTAGGTAAAACCGAGATCATCATCGCTGTTGAACTCCCAAATTCCGCTAGCAGCACCCTCTCGCTCCGCATCAAACTAATCCCAAAACGGGGCATAGCGCCCCTTGTTGGACTCTCCTGGATGCGTTGCTTCTCCTCCGCCACCTTCCCGTCACCGCCAGGCCCCTAGGTGAGCTTCCCGAGCCCCGCCTTACCGAGCTAGGGTTTCCTCCTCACAGGGTCGAGACAGAGGAGAACGACTACTAGAACCCATCCACGACACTAGATCAAATGGCCCCTGCTCCTCTGTGCCGCTTTGGTGCCCCTATCGTTCAAATCAGCTAGATTCCCATGCATGTCTATCGCCTGGGTGGGTCGGCCTAGCTCGCTTCCACTGGGGATACTGTCGATTCGGCCCACGCCTGCGTTTGCCTTTTTCTTTTTAATTCCTTCCCAAAACTGGTGAATATCAGCTTAGTTTAAATTCGAAGGAAAATAAAAATACATGAAATTGCCTAGATCTAAATTCTTGCATCTTCTCTAGTGTATTCTTAAACATGTAGAACAAGACCCATGCCCATAATAATATTCCTTATTTTCTTACAATTAATCAACTAGATAGTTTCCTTTTTCAATCAATAAATTTCCTAGTTAGTTTCAGATATCCCGTTGGAGTGAATCCAATTTCCTTTCATAGGATTTGAAAGTGCCCATCTTATGACATTGGTCCCATGTCAAGTGGAGCTAAGGTTCTACTGTAGTCAAAATAATAAAAATCAATTACCATCTGACTTTGAGAATTTCTCAACGTAAATTTCTTGCCCATTTTGAGTTGATTCCAACTCTCAATAATGCGGTACTACAATAACTACTAAACCCTAGGGGATATAAATTTATTGAACATCTTGTGAATTTTAGTGAATTAACTATTCTTTTTAGGGTGGTTTCACTTAATAAATCTCAGTAGAAGCTCTGCAACTCCACAAATGATGAAACCACATTCTACTAGAAGGTATTTGTAATGCCTATCCATTGCCATTGGTTCCATAGCAATTGGACCTATAGATTTGACCTAGTGAAAAATAAAAAATGCTTGCTGAACTAAATTTGGGATTTTCCCAAGGGTATTCTTTTTATTACTTTGAAGTGAAATCAACTGCCAGTGAACCAGTACTCTGTGACACTCCCAGAATTAGGGCTAGACAAATCCTAGACCTCTGTCTGATATAAGCCTAACCTAAATCTCTGAAGCGTACAGAGAGAGAATCGGTAACATTATAGTGACCCTACGACACAAAAATTATTACAACAAGCTCATAACTGAGCGAAGAACCAAAATATTACAAGAAGAGGTCACTGACCACAAACATCAAACAATGGAAGGAAAATTATGCTATTAAGTATAGCAAACTTAATGAATGGCCTAAGAGGCCTGAAGCATAACAATGACGTCCCAATCCATAGATTCCAGGCTGCCGACCGCGAACCCCAAGCTACTCATCGATGTCGATGTTGTAACAAACTCACCTTCTATGGTAACACTTACCTGCTGCAAAAGTATCAACAAAGCAAGGCTGAGTACAGGGTGTACTCCGAAAGACTTATGGCTGGTGGGGTTACTTTGCATAAAGCTATCTTTCTTTGTGAAAGAGGTAGGAGAAGGTCGACTAATGGAACCTTTCAAAAGGGGATAAGAAAAACGATATCACTAGCTTTGATCATCTTTGATATCCACCGAAACTTTGTCATCCGAACCTACTAACTAGGATCACCCCCTCGATCCCTGAGGAAGCATCCTTAAGCACACATTACTTAACTTGCCAAATTTTATGATTAGGTTATAGTTCTCTATGATCTTTGAATCTGTTCCCAAGTCTTCCATAACCGTGGACACAACTTTTTGAAAAGATTAATACCCTGCAGGGGTGCACAACTTTACCCACACATACCAACCGACTCTTAATGCCACTAGATAAGCCCTCTTCCTTGGTAGGCCGACAGAGGGTGGTTGGCCATGACCTTTACCTTGCGTTCGTCGAGACCATGTGTCACGCCCGAAGGAGATGCTGCCATAACGGGTCAAGTCCCGAAGTCGGTCCTTAGAGATGTGTGCGGGGTTCAAAATTACGAAGGCCGTGCCTCTCTTATTCCCGGCCACGCTTACCTACCTGTATGAATGCACCTCCTCCACCTCCTTCAAGAACGACCAGAATGCATATGTCGAATGGAATGCCCAAACTATGTGACTCATGAAATCTACTAGGCAAGTTAATCAGCAGAGGGGTCCCCATAAACCCCGTGTACGCTCGTCTTGGTTCAAGAGGTAAGAACTTAGATCCTAGTGGTGGCAAGTATGGGACTGCAAAAACCACAACCCGGCGTGGCCTCCCATACAAGCCTTAGTATGTTTAACCTTCATCTCTGATCACGTCATCCTGTCCAACTAGGTTCATTCATAGCTCTGATTCATCAACCGGATGGAACAGCGGTAACAGCTAAGCACGGCTAAGCGCAACAGGTATAACAGCTCTAGCGAAGCTCATAAGCCAAACCCTAGTTATGCTAGGAGCAGTCGATCATGGAATATAGGCTACAAAGGTAACATGCATCAGATAGGATTGATATATCTAATGATAAAAGACTTTAGAATCATATGAACATGGCAAGAATGAAATACTTTGAAGTCGTAGGATTATATCATGTGTGGGGTTTTGCTTGCCTTTGCCTATTGATACTTAGATATAGAGCTTCAGGTTCATCTTCTTAGCGTCATTCATCGATAACCTTCGATGGTGTTGATCTCGGTTTTCAATGTTGGACTCGATCTCGTTGCTCACATCAGCTCCAAGGTCTACCGAGAAGAAGCAGAAACACCAGAAAGGAGAGCAGCAATCAACACATGGCATATGTGCAATGCTCAAACAAGGATGATGATATGACAAGTTAAATTGTATTGAAATGACACCCTAAGACATGCTTAGCAATTTAAACGGGGTCCGAGGGGTACAAACCATAGAATAGGGGAACCTCGGAGTCACCTATGGGGGTTCATTATGTTTTCTAATTAAACTTGTCATGTAAGTTACTTAACAATGCGTGATTATGACTCTATTGTGTAGACCTCATTTTTCTGAACATTTTGATATATTATTTGTATTTTTCTGACTTAAAATGAATTAGTTATGATTTTTTTCATTTTAAATCCACTTTTAATCATTATTAAAACAATTAAACATTTTTGGATTATATTAAATATTTATAACCTGGACCGACATGTCAGAAGTTTAATAATTTCAGAAATTATTTTCCAAAAATATTAAAAATCTGACAGACAGGGCCCACAGGGATATTTTTATTTCCAGAAAATATTTACAGGAAACAATTAATAAAATAAAAAGGGGATTATGATGTCATGCTGATGTCAGCGTGACATTAGCAATGGAGAACCTCCCAGGTGGTGCTCGGATCGAGCGACTGGGGGCACACGAGGCTACGAGAGTGGGGGCAAATGATGCGGGCGAGTGCGGGAAGCATGAAACTGGCGGCACCGCTCTGGAATAGTCACCGGAGACGGCGGCACGACGACGGCGAGCGGCGGCAGCGGCAGGTGGTCAGCGTCAGAGCGATAGGGGTGAGAGGGAGACAACAAAGAGGCCCACGAGGGCCAGTATCTCACCAGGAAGCTAGCAGAGGGGTGAGCGAAGCGGCTCGAGGTCGGTAGCGACGATAGTCACCGACGGCGAGCCTTAGATGGTCGAGGTCCTTCAGAGGCGATAGGAGACGCTCCGACCCAATTCCTTTGGCAAGAAGAACGAGGATATGACGATGGCGTGGTCAGTGAAGCTTGGCGGGGCTGATAATGGTGGGGCACGGCGGAGCACGTCGGCTAGGGTTTCGGCCGAAGGGGAAAAACAGCAGAGAGAGCGAGAGGAAGCGAAATGGGTATGGGAGAGACGAGGAGAGAGCTACGGTTCTTATCCTCTCGTCGAACAACGGCGACAGGCATCATAGCGCGAGGGAGATCGACGGCAGGCGCTAGGGCACGCAGCTGCTTCAGCCGGCGAGGAAGAAGAAAGGAGAAAGACGTCGAAGGGGTATGGGCTGCATGGGCCAAGTTGGGCTGGTTGCTAGGTCTCAGCTGGGCTGCAGGAGTGCTGGGCTGCACGGTAGAGAAGCAGGGGGAGGAGAAGAGAAGGAGATGGGCCGCGGGCCAGATAGGTTAGGGTTGTATTTTTTCTGTAAAACCTTTTTCCAAATCTATTTCTTGTTTTCTCTTGTGTATTTGAATTCAAATCTGTTTGGTGTCATTTCAAGAATACTAGAGACTTTTGGTAAACCCTTAAAATACTATGGGGACCCTTTATAACCATTTGGGTTCCATATTTTTTGGAAATTTTTAAAGTACAGAACTATTTTGAATACATTTCAAATAGAGAGGAGAGGATTAGGGTTTAGACTTTGTAATTATTTATTGTGGCATTTCTTCAGTTAAAAAGGATGCATGCAATGCTTATGATGCACAAACAAACCCTAAAAGAAGGATTACTAAAACTAGGGGTGTTACAGTTCTATCCCCCTTAACAGAATCTCGTCCTGAGATTCCTAGGTAGGAAGATAAAAGAGACAGGGTTACACTAAACTTCAACGATTCTTCTCGAAGTGGTTGATCCATTCCACCATTATTGAATGAATGAAACACTTCATTTCTTCGGGGTAGTTGCACACACTAAAGAAACGAGGGAAAGACACAAACCAAGAAACAGAGTATCTCATGGTCAACTCGTGGATAGATGTTTCATAACATCTCTGGAGCCAACAAACATGAAACACATCAAGGTAATAGAGGAAACACGAGAAGATGGTTTCAAGTTGTTAGATAGCTGGTCTTCATAAGGATTGAGACCATGGAGCTTTAGAAGAGTTTAAGCTTCTAAAGAGAAAATCTTACAAAGAGAAGAACATGACCACAGACTTCGAGAAAGAAACCTCTACTAAACAACTTACGTAGAGCTTCTAGGGTTACATAGATACAGATAACCAAGTTTTTGAACTACTTTTGATATAGAGGGGTCACTCTTTCGTTCAACAGATGGTTGAGATAGAAAGGTTGTTTTGTGGAGAGGACTCGTAAGAGTCACAAGGAACATGTAACAAAAGAAAGTGATGATTACCAAGATTATAGTCACTCTTCGAACATGTTAGAAAAACCAAAGGAAACTCTTTATTCATCTAGATTTATCAAAATTTGTACAAGAGATCATGATATCACTTCACACCACTAGATGAATATATAAGAATATTCCCGATGGCATGTGGAAAAAGAAATTTCATTCTCAGACTTCAGTTACTTGGTACAACAAGAACCTTGCCAACATAAAAGGGTCTGGAGGATCGACCGAGAAACATTTCGCAACACTACTTTAAATGTTCTCCTTGATGTTCGAGAAAACGGATATCAATTAAAGGTTGGACGTCGGATAAAAAAGAAACCATGAGCACAACTCCTATAACAAATCATAGAAGATGCCTTAGGAAGAGTGGTTGTTATTACTGATTCAAGAGAGAGCGACTAGCACGCTCGCTGCGCGCCACGGAAACACGCGAGCGACCTGGCATGGGTATCCGACACGTGTCGTCGCGGAATCATCCCGGGAAACTGGTTGCTCAGATGTCGCCGGTTTTTTCTCTTTTCCGGTTTTTTCTCTTTCCGGTTTTTTCTCTTTGTACGCTGTTCTCCGCTCCGCACGTTAAGTATACATTTTCTATCACCTCCGTTTTTAGTTTTTTCTTTTTCATTGTCGTGTATTTTCATTCTTTTCTTTTCCATTTTTCGTTTATTTTTATTATCTTTTTTTCTCTTTACGGGCAATGGAGATTTTATGGGGTGTAATGGGAGCGGTATGGTTTGTACAACACAATGTATTGACTTTGAACGGATTACAGTAACGCAATGCATTTGTATACTAAGAGCAGTATAAACATAATTTAGCGCAGTGAAATGCATTGACTTTGAACGGATTACAGTAACGCATTGCATTTGTATACTAAGAGCAGTACAAACATAATTCAGCGCAGCGGAATGCATTGACTTCGAACGGATTACAGTAACGTAGTGCATTTGTATACTAAGAGTAGTACAAACATAATTCAGCACAGCGGAATGCATTGACTGTGAACGGATTACAGTAATGCAGTGCATTTGTATACTAACAGCAGTACAAACATACTTCAGCTCAGCGGAATGCATTCACTTTGAACGGATTACAGTAACGTAGTGCATTTCGGAGCGCCTTGTATTTCGGAGCGCCCTGTAATTTGGAGTGTGTGTTGCGGGCTCCGCCCGTGGGCACGTCGCCTTTGGCGCATCAACCATTCATATAGATCTTGAAGCACCGTGTATTTCGAAGCGCCTTATATTTCGGAGCGCCCTGTTTTTCGGAGCGCCTTGTATTTCGGAGTGTGTGTTGTGGGCTCCGCCCGTGGGCACGGCGCCTTCGGTGCATCAAGCATTCATATAGATCTTGAAGCGCCATGTATTTCGGAGCGCCTTGCATTTCAGAGCGCCCTGTATTTCAGAGTGTGTGTGTTGCGGGCTCCTCCCGTGGGCACGGCGCCTTCGGCACATCAAGCATTCATATAGATCTTGAAGCGCCATGTATTTCGGAGCGCCCTGTATTTCGGAGCGCCTTGTATTTTGGAGTGTGTGTTGCGGTCTCCGCCCGTGGGCACGGCGCCTTCGGCGCATCAAGCATTCATATAGATCTTGAAGCGCCGTGTATTTCGGAGCGCCTCACATTTTGGAGCGCCTCATATTTCGGAGTGTGTGTTGCGGGCTCCGCCCGTGGGAACGGCGCCTTCGGCGCATCAAGCATTCATAAAGATCTTGAAGCGCCTTGTATTTCGGGGCGCCTTGTATTTCGGAGCACCTTGTATTTTGGAGTGTGTGTTGCGAGCTCCGCCCGTGGGCTCGGCGCCTTCGGCACATCAAGCATTCATATAGATCTTGAAGCGCCATGTATTTCGGAGCGCCCTGTATTTCGAAGCGCCCTGTATTTCGGAGTGTGTGTTGCGGGCTCCGCCCATGGGCACGGCGCCTTCGGCGCATCAAGCATTCATATAGATCTTGAAGCGTCGTGTATTTCAGAGCGCCTTGTATTTCGGAGCGCCCTGTATTTCGGAGCACCTTGTATTTCGGAGTGTGTGTTGCGGGCTCCGCCCGTGGGGATGGCGCCATCGGCGAATCAAGCATTCATATAGATCTTCAAGCACCATGTATTTTGGAGTATGCCTTGTATTTTGGAGCGCCCTGTATTTCGGAGCGCCTTGTATTTCGGAGTGAGTGTTGCGGGCTCCGCCCGTGGGCACGGCTCCTTCGGCGCATCAAGCATTCATATAGATCTTGAAGCGCCGTGTTTTTCGGAGCGCCTTGCATTTCTGAGCGCCCTGTATTTCGGAGTGTGTGTTGTGGGCTCCGCCCATGGGCACGGCGCCTTCGGTGCATCAAGCATTCATATAGATCTTGAAGCGCCGTGTATTTTGGAGCGCCTTATATTTTGGAGTGTGTGTTGCGGGCTCCGCCTGTCGGCACGGCGCCTTCGGCGTATCAAGCATTCATATAGATCTTGAAATGCCGTGTATTTCGGAGTGTGTGTTGCGGGCTCCGCCCGTGGGCACGGTTCCTTCGGCGCATTAAGCATTCCTATATATCTTGAAGCGCCGTGTATTTCGGAGCGCCTTGTATTTTGGAACGCCCTGTATTTCGAAGTGTGTCTTGCGGGCTCCGCCCATGGCAGTGTACGTAGGTTAACATAGCAGTTTACCTGCTACCACATCTAAAATTATAGAGCAGTACGCACGTTCCTACAAAGCAGTTTCTCATTCAATATATTTTAGCTTGGATGTTAACCGATGGATACGGCTAGCATAGGACGTTACGGCTTCATTCTTCCATGAAAAAAACAAACCCTTCTTCTTCTTCTGTCTGGAGCAAAAGAAAACAATCCATTGAATAGCGATGCATTTTACTAGATCAGTCGCGTGCGTGAGGACCTAGATTTGGTGCAGGAGATTGTTTTAAGGTAAGCGTCTACGAAATATTTGATCCGTTGCAGTATCATCAACAAAGCTTGGTATACTGCACTCAAAGAGCCTGGATTTCTTTCGCGTTATATGAAGAAAAATCCGCCATCATGCCTAGGATTTCTTGTTGATTATCATTGGATGCCTGAGGTCTGTAATAGGCTACAGGAGCTTGAATATTCATCTAAAGATGAAACATCTGTAGCTATTTGTTCGAACTTAGATTCAACATATCTTCTAAGGGAATTGGTCGTTTGCTATCAAAACGGAGTAGTCCTCATTCAGGTGTTTCCACATGGTTCTGGAGATCCTGGGTACTATATTAATTATCCTTCCAGGTCTCCAGATTTGTTCACTTTCCTTGCCTCACCTGTTACACGAATGTCATCAATGTCGAAGAGTGATACAGATCATTCATATGGGCAATTTTGTTTGATTATAAGTGTTGCTAGATCAGGAATGACATTCTTTCATAGAAATATATTCAATGTTTGCAAGGTTTCATATCATGGTGTTTCTGCTAATACAACATCTGGAATATTTTTGCATGTCTATATTCAGCAAAATGGTCAATGGGAGATGCATATTTCTGACCCAATTCATGTGCCAACACTAACCACTTACCTTAGTCATCCTGAAGGAATCCTGATAGGCAAAGACCTGTTTATGGCGTATGTTGTAGGCCTTCTTCTGTGTTACAACACATCCACACATTTAACTTCTGTGATACAATTCCCTGAATCAGTCAGGCTGACAAGAAAAGATCAGAGGAATTATTGTATTTTAGAGGATAGATCAGGAAACATTTTACTAGCTGCCTTTTCTAGTGATGGTATACTGACAACTTGGCTCCTTGACTACAACAATTGTCAAAATAAGTGGATCATCCAGACAATGTTAGATCTGCATGTTGCATGCAGAACTGCTTTTGGCTGGGATATTGAAGATTACTAGAAGGAAAGACTTGGTAGTATCTGTGAGAATTGCAATCCCCCAGTTTGTGGTGTGTTGCGTGTTATAACAATGTCAGCTGATCGTCGCTATGTTCTGATGAAAGTTGATTTTGATGTTGGCTTGTTCTGTGCGGACATGCTGAAGAAGATGGTATCAGTTTTATCCAAGTTATCTACACCATTAGTTGTCCGTACTTCTTTTGCAATGTCTGAAGCCTGGCCACCTGCTCT
This sequence comes from Avena insularis, assembly GCA_023614405.1. Taxonomy (NCBI): domain Eukaryota; kingdom Viridiplantae; phylum Streptophyta; class Magnoliopsida; order Poales; family Poaceae; genus Avena; species Avena insularis. The sequence continues at coordinate 378,785,208 of CM042686.1, forward strand.
ATAGTGATTGACCGAAATGCAATAAAAATTAAATATCTCTTTGTAATGTAAGCACACTAAGCCTTTTGTTGCTTTTTTGTAATCTTCTTGCACTGTATGCTAAATTTGGCGTCCTAGTACTGCTATTGTAATTTCTAACTGATGCAGTGCAATTTCATATTATCAGTGTACCTGCAGCATTACATAGAGCAGTATGCTAAATTTCATATTACCATTGTACCTGCAACATTACATAGAGCAGTGCAATTGTCGAAATAAGGGCAGTGCACGCAGGATAAATAGGGCAGTTCTTCGAAAGTACATAGGTTTGTATCCGTGTAGAAATCAGTTTTCTATATGACAGGTAGTGCACTTAGAGTACATAGGGGAGTTTTTCGAAAGTACATAGGTGTTTAAACGTGTAGAAAGCAGTTTTTTATATGACTATACGGGCAGTGCACTTAGAGTGCGGGGTCGTTCCGCATTCGTTAGGGGCTAGTATAGTTTCTAGGTTAGGCAGTGCACATGGCTGAGAAAGCGCATTGCTTCGAACAGAAACCAGTATACCTATAACATTACATAGAGCAGTGCAGTTGTCGAATTAAGGGCAGTGCACGCAGGATAAATAGGGCAGTTTTTCGAAAATACATAGGTGTCTATCTGTGTAGAAATCAGTTTTCTATATGCCTATACGGGCAGTGCACTTAGAGTACATAGGGCAGTTCTTCGAAAGTACATAGGTTTGTATCCGTGTAGAAAGTAGTTTTCTATATGACTATACGGGCAATGCACTTAGAGTGGAGGGTCATCCCGCATTCGTTAGGGGCTAGTATAGTTTCTAGGTTAGGCAGTGGATAAAGCTGAGGAAGCGCAGTACTTTGAAAAAAACCAGTGTACCTACAACATTACATAGAGCAGTGTAATTGTCGAATTAAGGGCAGTGCACGCGGGATAAATAGGGCAGTTTTTCGAAAATACATAGGTGTCTATCCATGTAGAAAGCAGTTTTCTATATGACTATACGGGCAGTGCACTTAGAGTACATAGGGTAGTTCTTCGAAAGTACAGAGGTTTGTATCCGTGTAGAAAGCAGTTTTCTATATGACTATACAGGCAGTGCACTTAGAGTGCAGGGTCGTCTCGCATGCGTTAGGGGCTAGTATAGTCTCTAGGTTAGGCAGTGCACAAATCCGAGGAAGCGTTGTGCTTCAAAAAAAACTAGTGTACCTGCAGTATTACATAGAGCAGTGCAATTGTCGAATTAAGAGCAGTGCACGTGGGCTAAATAGGGCAGTTCTTCGAAAATACATAGGTGTCTATCCGTGTAGAAAGCAGTTTTCTATATAACTATATGGGCAGTGCACTTAGAGTACATAGGACAGTTCTTCGAAATTACATAGGTTTGTATCCGTGTAGAAACAGTTTTCTATATGACTATACGGACAGTGCACTTAGAGTGCAGGGTCGTCCCGCATTCGTTAGGGAAAAGTATAGTTTCTAGGTTAGTCAGTGCATGTTCCTGAGGAAGCACAGTGCTTCAAAGAGAAACCAGTGTACCTGCAGCATTACATAGAGCAGTGCAATTATCGACATAAGGGCAGTGCACGCAGGATAAATAGGGAAGTTCTTCAAAAATACATAGGTGTCTATCCGTGTAGAAAGCAGTTTTCTATATGACTATACGGATAGTGCACGCAGGATAAATAGGGCAGTTCTTCGAAAATACATAGGTGTCTATCCGTGTAGAAAGCAGTTTTCTACATGACTATACGGGCAGTGCACTTAGAGTGCGGGGTCATCCCTAATTCGTTAGGGGCTAGTATAGTTTCTAGGTTAGACAGTGCATGTGCCTGAGGAAGCGCAGTGCTTCGAAGAGAAACAAGTGTACCTACAACATTACATAGAGCAGTGGAATTGTCGATATAAGGGCAGTGCACGCAGGATAAATAGGGCAGTTATTCGAAAGTACATAGGTTTGTATCCGTGTAGAAAGCAGTTTTCTATATGACTTTACGGGCAGTTCACTTAGAGTGCAGGGTCGTCCCGCATTCGTTAGGGGCTAGTATAGTTTCTAGGTTAGGCAGTGCACAATGTTGAGGAAGCGCAGTGTTTCGAAAAAAAACCAGTGTACCTTCAACATTACATAGAGTAGTGCAATTGTCAAATTAAGGGCAGTGCACGCAGGACAAATCGGGCCATTCTTCGAAAATACATAGGTATCTATCCGTGTAAAAAGCAGTTTTCTATATGACTATACGGGCAGTGCACTTAGAGTACATAGGGCAGTTTTTCGAAAGTACATAGGTGTCTATCCGTATAGAAAATAGTTTTCTATATGACTATACGGGCAGTGCACTTAGAGTGCGAGGTCGTCCCGCATTCGTTAGGGGCTAGTATAGTTTCTAGGTAAGGCAGTGCATGTGCCTGAGGAATCGCAGTGCTTTGGAGAGAAACCAGTGTACCTGCAGCATTACATAGAGCAATACAATTATCGACATAAGGGCAATGCACGCAGGATAAATAGGTAGTTCTTCGAAAGTAGATAGGTTTGTATCCGTGTAGACAATAGTTTTATATATAACTTTACGCGCAGTGCACTTAGAGTGGAGGGTTGTCCCGCATTCGTTAGGGGCTAGTATAGTTTCTAGGTTAGGCAGTGCACAAAGCTGAGGAAGTGCAATTGTCGAATTAAGGGCATTGCACGCAGGATAAATAGGGCAGTTTTTCGAAAATACATAGGTGTCTATCCGTGTAGAAAGCAGTTTTCAATATGACTATACGGGCAGTGCATTAGAGTACATAGGGCAGTTTTTCGAAAGTACATAGGTGTCTATCCGTGTAGAAAGCAGTTTTCTATATGACTATACGGGCGGTGCACTTAGAGTGCGGGGTCATCCCGCATTCGTTAGGGGCTAGTATAGTTTCTAGGTTAGGCCGTCCATGTGCCTAAGGAAGCGCAGTGCTTCGAAGAGAAACCAGTGTACCTGCAGCATTACATAGAGCAGTGCAATTGTCGAAATAAGGGCAGTGCACGCAGGATAAATAGTGCAGTTCTTCGAAAGTACATAGGTTTGTATCCGTGTAGAAAGCAGTTTTCTATATGACTATACGGGCAGTGCACTTAGAGTAGATAGGGCAGTTTTTCGAAAGTACATAGCAGTCTATCCTTGTAGAAAGCAGATTTCTATATGACTATACGAGCAGTGCACTTAGAGTACATAGGGCAGTTTTTCGAAAGTACATAGGTGTCTATCCGTGTAGAAAGCAGTTTTCTATATGACTATACGGGCAGTGCACTTAGAGTGCGGGGTCGTCCCGCATTCGTTAGGGGCTAGTATAGTTTCTAGGTTAGGCAGTGCATGTGCCTGAGGAAGCGCAGTGCTTCGAAGAGAAACCAGTGTACCTGCAGCATTACATAGAGCAGTGCAATTGTGGAATTAAGGGCAGTGCACGCAGGATAAATAGGGCAGTTTTTCCAAAGTACATAGGTGTCTATCCGTGTAGAATGCAGTTTTCTATATGACTATACGGGCAGTGCACTTAGAGTACATATGACAGTTCTTCGAAAGTACATAGGTTTGTATCTGTGTAGAAAGAGTTTGCTACATGACTATACGGGCAGTGCACTTAGAGTGCAGGGTCGTCCCGCATTCGTTAGGGGCTAGTATAGTCTCTAGGTTAGGCAGTGCACGTGGCTGAGGAAGCGCAGTGCTTCGAACAGAAACTAGTGTACCTGCAGCATTACATATAGCAGTGCAATTGTCGAATTATGGGCAGTGTACGCAGGATAAATAGGGCAGTTCTTCGAAAATACATAGGTGTCTATCCGTGTAGAAAGAAGTTTTCTATATGACTATACGAGTAGTGCATGCGGGATAAATAGGGTAGTTCTTCGAAAATACATAGGTGTCTATCCGTGTAGAAAGCAGTTTTCTATATGACTATACGGGCAGTGCACTTAGAGTGCGGGGTCGTCCCGCATTCGTTAGGGGCTAGTATAGTTTCTAGATAAGGCAGTGCATGTGGCTGATGAAGCGCAGTGCTTCGAACAGAAACCAATGTACCTACAGCATTACGTAGAGCAGTGCAACTGTCAAATTAAAGGCAGTGCAAGTAGTCTGAGTAGTACAGGGCAGTGCACGCGAGGGTTAAATATGGCAGTGCCTCATAGTAAACTAATTTGGCTGGATCAACTCGCAGAGCAGTGCATATATTTAAATAATGGCAGTGCAGGAAGAGTACACGATCGTTGCATATTTGTTTGTGTTGGTAGAACACCACGGTAAATTGGTTTCACATGCAGTGCATGTAGTGTAGAAGCGCAGTGGTTCTTATCTAAACCAGTGTTCACTTGTAGTGCACTGTAACTTTTAGGTAATGCAGTGCACTCAGGAAAAATAGGGCACTTCTTCGAAAGTAAAGAGGTGTTCCTGCAGGATAAGCGAAAGCAGTTTTCTATATAACTGCAAGTAATTTATTTATAAGGTAGTGCACGCGGGCTAACAAGTGCAGTTATATTGCTTCGAAATTAAGCTAGGCTGCGCGTAGCATTACAGAGAGCATGTCATATATGAATATAATGGTAGTGCAGTTATAATACACAGTCGTAGAACATTAGTTTGTTGTTTCTATTACGGTCGATGTATTACAAACTAATATTCTTGATTTGTACATAATATAGTCCAATCATCATCACCTTCATGTGATATTTCGGTCACATTGTATAAGACATTCTTAATTAAAAATGTATCTTATGTAGTGCACCAAAACATTACAGCAGCAATGGACTGCAGAACAAATTGTGACATGCTGCAATATGCTTTACCCTGTAGAGACAAAGGTAGAAAACAAATATATTAGTTTAAGCATATGAGTTATATTTTTTGAGTGTTCAGTTATTTGTTCTTACCAGGCAAAACTCTCACCTCGGTATTCAAGGTCTGGGTATGCAAGCATGCTGATATCCCTCTCGTACAAAGGATTTCTTATACAATGTGACCGAAATAATGTACCTATTTTTAGATTTTTTAGCAGTGTTAGTTGTTTGTCTCATACACCAAGATTAGTATAAATCTATAGCATATTAACTTCTGTATATCGCTATTGTATAGTAAACTTATACATAAAGTCGTACCTTGGGTGTGTAAAACGACTTGGGCATGGCAGATGCACTTGATGATATTGATTTTCTCTTGAATTGGTAAATCTCTTCCTATATGTAATTCTCTGGTTGGCTTCACCTGTAGCTGAACAATTTGATTTGTATCTAATATTTCTTTGACCTATGATTCCATCTACAAGCATATATATTTTCATCGACCCGCTTAGCATCCTGCAAAATGGAAGGTGGCGGCTTCTGAGCTATGTGAGACTAGGTGTGGTCATTGTATGTCTTTATATACAATTCCTTGGTTGTTCTAGGGTTTCCGTCTGGTGGGCCTTGTTGGGCTAAACTATCAGTGCAGATGTTGCAGTTCTTTGAAAATTTGGTTTGTACATGTACCGCTTGAGTTATATATTTTTCCATTGTATGGCTATACACTTATAGCAGATAATCATTATTTAATCTAATATTATTTTTCCATTGTAATTACAATATGTTCATGTTAAATATGTATATTCTGCACTAATTAAATCTTTAGGAGCACAATGTCTATTTTTTATATTCTGGTAATTTGATTCCACATAGAATTTATAAAAGTCAGTGCGTAGTTAAAGCACCTATAATAGTATTACGAGATAATAGTAGGACACAAACTTTTCGTTTCAGTACATTGCAAATTCTAAATAGTCATAAGAGATAAACAAGTACATATTCTTAACAGACATAAGAAATAAGCAAATTATCAATCGGACTTTGATTCCGATGACTCTGCTAATGGCTGGCTACTATGAATAATGATGTTCATGACAAACATCATTTTAGGGTTAAGGTGTGAATATTTTTTCACAGTAATCAGTATTGCTTGTCCAACACTGAGATTTGTAGTTTCAACGAAGTTCTTCCACGCATATTTGTTGAATGAGATGCGGCCATCTTTTGTTGTTTTGTACGCCATGGTGTTGACATTACCACTTGCTCCTAAGCGTACTCCAACGGGACCTTCTTTAGCAATTCCAAGTGTAGAAATAAACTTCAATGGTACTTTCTGAGTTGCAATAGAAGGAAGACATTTTTTAGGAATAACATTATGAATGTATTAAACCAATGTGAAATCAATAAACAAATAAATAAAGTTAAATTTAGAAACACACCATATTGTGTTGTTTAATGTTTGTTTTTGTCAAACGAGTCACAAATGGCAACCCTACAAATGAATTGGCCGAGAGGAAGATATCGAATAAGTAATTTTCCTCAGAATCTGTAAGGGTCCATGTCTTGGAAAAAATTGTAGAATTAAGCACTTGGACATTGCTGTTTTCATCATCACTGCTGCTGTTATCTTCTTTAGAATCAAAATATGTCACTGTGATCTTTGGACCTAGAGATCCCAATGAAAAGAATAGGTGTGCTCCTGCGTCGATCCTGTTCTCTGTGACGAACCTTGTCCAACCTGGACCGGTAATGCGAGTAATTGTGCGTTGTTTATGGACTTCAACATAATATGTTTTTCCAAGAGCTTGGAATTCCACTCCAAGTTCTATTATGTCGTTGAATTGCAACCTTAGATTGCATGGTATAGTCTGTGGAATGATTTAGTGAAGGAGAGGACTATTATGTTAACCAATATTAAGAAATGGATTTATATATACTAGTCATCAACCTGCGCACCTACGCGGCGTAGTTACTTGAGTAGTATAATGGTAAATCAGTTTTTAAGATATTAGTACATTTTAAGATATTGTTTTAAAAAGTGGATGATTGACAAAATCTATAGACTATAATAACCATTGAACATTTATTTCTTAAAACAACTTGTTTTTATTACCTAAGGAAAACTATTGTGTTTCCCTCGACATGTGGCAAGAACATACGTAAAATCCAAATATCAAAATTTAGGACTCTGAAAATGAAACCATAATTTTTCTGCTAATAGAGTATTGAAATATTAATGCTAAATATGTCATGGTTTCTTTTTCTTTTCTTATTAGCCTTTTAAGCATGTGCAATGCTGATGCCAGTCTTAAGAGCCATTGTTAAAAAAATAGCATATGGATAGATGTTTACCACACTTTTGTTGAAACTTTATCCTTAGCATGCTAAAAAGCACACACTGGAAACTGAAATGCTAAACTATGTAGTAGCGCTGAAGTATGATTTTGATAACCAAATATCAACTTAATGGGTTTTACATGTGAAACCATTCTATTGCCAATTGCTCTGTTGCCATCCTATCTACTCCCTCCGTTTTATAATATAAGATGTTTTAGTTTTGTGAAGATAATGTATCAAGATAATGTATCAAGATAATGTTTTAGTTTTGTGAAGATAATATAAGATGTTTTAGTGTGTAGGTTCGGAGAGATTCACTCTGAATCTACATACTAAACGGTGTCTAGATACATTACCTTCACAAACCTAAAACATCTTATATTTTGAAACGGAGGGAGTATTTTGGTCTAGGACTATATCTATGTCCCCACTAGATATGCATTATGGTCTTATACAACATTATTTAGCTTCCTCTATAACACAATTTTGACGAAGCACTTAAATATTTGTTTAAGTCCCCTAGCTCACACATATTTGCGCGACACTGAATTCTTAGCTGTGGTGCTCCCTGATTCATCATACAGTTGCAAAAGCATGTTAGAAAGAAGCTAACAAAGTATATGTTTCTAATTCCCTACATCTAAGAGATATATAAAATTGACAAAGCATGTCAAAAAAGAAGGTAACAGAGTATATGTTTCTTATTCCTTTCATCTAAGTGGCATTTTCTATTCAATTTATTCAACAATGGTTGGAGAATACTAAAAGGGTAGTCATGACTTGATGGCTAAGCGCTGTCAGCCTAGCTAACGAAATTATTTCTACAGCATACGGTCCTACTCAACATAACGTACATGCGGCACCTGCAAGAAAGTCCATGCTTGTTCTCATCTAACACGTGAGAAGGGGAAATGTAGTGCTGATATGCGCAGACTAGGGGCGGAATTAGTACCATTGGAATATACTCCACCGTTCCAAAGTATAAGACATTTTAGCTTTTGTGAAATCGAATGTATCTAGATATTTTTTTAGTGTGTAGATTCGGAGAGAACTTACACAGTAAACGACGTCTAGATACACTCGTTTCATAAAAGCTAAAACATCTTATATTATGAGATGGAGGGAGTAGATTTTACCCGATCTAATGGCACCACTTTTAATTTTTATGTGAATGCCACCAACTGTTTAGTTATTGACAACCAAAGAGTCTGAAAAAGCTAAAGAGAAGCATGGGTAAGCGGATTGTGTAGAGAAGACAAACTGACCTGGAACTTGTGCAGTTTTATCCCAGGTGTTTCTCACCAAGAGGATCCAACAAATGCATCCAGGATGAATTGAACTACTTCAATTTTCTACTCCTTCCGTTTCAAAATATACTAAGATGTTTTAGCTTTGTGAAGCTAATATACCCAGACCGATATTAGTACGTAGGTCGCAGCGGTTTCAAGTGAACCTACCCACTAAAAAGAGTCTAGATCAAAGCATTATACAGATCTGACTTGGAAAATTAGAGCATCCTACGGCGAGCCTGTGACCTTAACTAAGGCCAGCGAGATTGGTCTCGAAGTGCATGAACCACTGTCTGTAGCTGTCGACTGTCGGATACTAGCGTCTAGCGCGTAGTCTATATGGTGCAGATTGGTCATAGCGGACAGAGGTGACAATGCACTGGGAGTGGTCTAACTTCTATGAGATGGCGATATGTTGGATCATTCTGAGTGGCTTACCACCTTGGAGCATTCTGAGTGGCCTAAATTTGCACATAGGCCATGAAATCAAAAATCTGAGTTAATAGGATAACAAATATACAACAACAATATGTTTTGAGCAATGAAGCTCATGACATCCTTTTCTTTCAACCATATAGAACTATCATACTGCTACATGCATAGTACAAACCCTAGGTTACCTATTGCACTCACTGAGAATTTTGAATTCTAACAAATGCATCATATATTTAACATCCAGAAAGTTCATAAACCTGAAATGAAAAATAAGAGAGTAAATATACAATCTTTGATTTACCTCTTTGATAATCCAAATCTGCGCTAGATGAATTTTTCAAATTACAGTATCATAATTGCCTCTGTTGTAAGTACAAACAGGGTCATCGTCAAACACCGTTTTGGCTACCGGATTAGAAAATATTATCGGGGGTGGTCCGTATTTTGGGTTATCGAAATTACCGAATAAAATTTCAGAATAAAATTTGAATTTAAAATCGAGAAAGTTTAAAATATCCGGTTACCGGCCGTTTACCACCTGGTTACCGGCCGGTTACCACCAATTTTTTAAACATTGTACAAATATGGACCAAATTTAAACATTACCGGAATTATTTGTCCGTAAAACCCATTGACCGAAGGTGTCGGTAAAATGGGTTACCGGCCTGGTAACCAAAACCCAGCCGTCAAACACATCACCTATTGTTGGGCTAGCTGCAAACCAACGTAAAAGAGGATTACTTGAACAACTATTAAAAAGTCAGAGTTGGATGAGTCATCAAGGCCATAATTTAATCGGACTTGCTAATTTAATCCATCCTCCGGATCACCTGATATGGATGAATCACCAAAAATAAATCAATCAGACAAACTCCATTAAGGGTAGTGAAAGGATCAGCAAAATCAGGATGAATAGTCCTCGCATCAATGCACGGAAGTGAAGCACAAAGCATCAGTCTTTTTTTTGGGACCGCGTCAGTCTAGCTTCTTGTGTCAGCATTATTTGCAACCATACTGAGAAGACATTAGTCAATTTGAGCGGAAATGAAGTAATCCACAAGTATAGCAACAACTAATGCTGAGGATACTCAACAAAAGAAATTGCCGATCAAATCATGATGATAGGCAGGCCCGCAATGCCCTTCTTACTGGCAAGTCACCAATATAGATGATGTCGTCGGATAGATTGGCAGCACATGATGATCCACTACCAGTTTTACCTAGCAAAGAAGTTCGTGTTCCCTGCCATGGCCGCTGAGTACAGAGGCGATCGATGACGACAGTAGGTCACAAGGGCGGCGATCTGTTTAGATCTTCTTTGTTTCGTTTTTCTTAGGAAGGGAAACATAGAGAGATCGAGCAGAGGACAACTGGTCTGTTTAGATCTTTTTCGTTTTTTTTTCTTTTGAAGGGAAACGGAGAGAGAGACCGAGGTGAGGCTCACGCGCGGTCATGAATCATCCAACGGTTCTACTCATCTTATCTATTAATCCGATGGATAAAAATTGGAAACTCTTAGGATTAACGTGAGACTTCCTGTGGTGCCTCCGATTAGTAAATATAAGATTGAAACATAGTGTATACATACCAGTGAATGCTCGAACTGACCTTCTACGAGACGAACAATGAATTTCGAGCCTGAATGTCCTAAATTTTGACCATAGTGATTGAAACAAACTTAACATGGCGCCATTTCTTCTGCAATAAAAATAGTTGTGTGTTATTAAATCTCTATACATATATAAAATAATTTATAATTTGTGCCTGCAATTTTTCTTATATTTTGTAATTATGCTGCTTCTAATAATCTGATTCTATAGATATGGTTCGTTTAGACTGGAACTAATAAGTAGGATTAATCTAGTAATTAAACTACTATTGATGTTTGTCAAATTAAACAAATGAACATTCTCATCATACCATTAAAAAAAGTATAAGAACTTTAGTGTTAGTTCAACATCATATAGATATATTGTGTTCTATCTTTAACTCATACTAATGGACTCATATTTGTGAAAATCTGGACAGTATAAATCTCAGTACATTGATTTAGATATGAAGGAATATAAGCACGCAGAGATTTTTGCTAATGTTTGTACAATGTAAACAATTTGCTAAAAAATTAAACCATGTTCGTTGCTTACCGAAAACGCGGGAGTGGTGAATTGATGATCTTTTGTTGAAGGTTGTGGCAGAAGTTCGGCTAGGAGTTGGTTTCTTGGCGGCGGCAGAAACAGGAACGAGGTTTAGAGGAATTTAGAAAAGGAGTACTTAAATAGATAGGTTGCGTCGCTTCGTTTTATAGAAAGATACTATAATGCTAATTATTTCAACGAAACCGTTTGTGTACTTCCGTTTTATGCAGTTATCGGTAGATAGGCTAGGCAGTGCAGAAAGAAGGAATGAAGTGCGCCTGGTGCACAGCAGTTTCAATATTTTGAACCGTTTGCGCAGCAGTTTCATCGATGATGTCAGTGCAGTGCGTACGTGATTAACAAACAGTGCGTGGTACTGTAAATTTTAGTTGCAGTTATGTCTCTACCTTGGCCCCTTGTTTTGCTCCATACTCACGGTAATTTAACTAAGCATAAAAACGCAGTGCATACTTATTTGTCAGGTGTAGTGTATTGCAATTACAGGTGTAGTGCGTTGCAGGTGCAGTGTATTGCACGGTCAGTGCACTGTCGCGGGTCCTTAACTTACACCGATCGCAAAGCTTCTTTAAGAAGCATAGCACCGCAGTGCAAAGTTATTTCGGAGGCAGTGGGTGTCAGTATTTGTTACAGGTGCAGTGTGTGGTACTGTAAATTTTAGGTGCAATGCACATTGCAGGGTTATTGCTCTGCCTTGGCACCTTATTTTGAACCATACGCACGGTACCTTTACGAACCATAGGAACGCAGTGTATACTTATTTATTATGTGCAGTGTATTGCAGGTACAGGTGTAGTGCACTGCAGGTGAAGTGTTTTGCACGGTCACTGCACTGCCGCGGCACCTTATCTTTTCCCGTTCGCAAAGCAGCTTTAAGAAGCATAGCACCTCAGTGCATATTTATGTTGGAGACAATGTGTATCACTATTTGTTACAGGTGCAGTGCATTGCACGTTTATTGCTCTGTCGTGGCACCTTATTTTCCATATTAGGATCGCAATATACTATCGTCTTCACAAGTTGTGCGTGTCACTGTGCATTGTAGTTGGTGTGCAGTTCATGATCAATGCATTGCCGTGGTACTTTTTGCTGAACGTTTCTCACAACAACTTCAGTTGGGACCATAATAACGCAGTGCATACGTAGTGCACAGGCAGTTTCAATTCAATGTGCATTGGGTGACGAATGCATTGCACGGTCAGTGTACTGCCTCGGCACATTAACTGGCACCGTACGCACAGTAATTTTACGAACCATAGTAAGGCAGTGCATACCTCCTTCACAAGCAGTTCGTTTGTGTTTGTATTGTAGGTGTAGTGTAATGCATGTTCAGTGCAGTGTCGTGGCACCTTACGTTGCACCATGCGCACATGTATTTTATGAAAATAGGATAGTAGTGCATACGCTATACACACGCAGAGCCTGTCCATGTACATTCAAAGTGCATATATTAGTTGTCTGTATTATTAGCATATTGATACAATAAAACATCTTAAATATACACACGCAGAGCCTGTCCATTTACATAGATTTACTGAACAACCTAGTGTACTAATATTATTACAAGTATCAATCTAATGACCATCTTCAGTCGGGGATGTCCTTCTCTTTGACAGCAGGTCTGAATGCTTTCAATTCTTCAGGAAGTTCATCAAGTAGATCGTTTTCTATCCCGTATATCATCTTGTAGTTAAATTCTTCTCTCTTTGCGGAAGGGGAGAACTGTTCAACAATCAGGATATCAGTATGTTTTGAATGTATGTTGCCAATAGAAAAAATAGGAAGTAGATTATATTGTAACATAAACAACGCGACTTACCTCTTCTTGGTTGCATTTTATCGTGGTCTCCATTGTACCACTATATACTTCTTAGGATCGAGTAAGCACACTTATTCTCTGTTTGCTTTGGACACCTAGGGAACTTTGCTTCGTTGAACTTCTCTGCGAATTCTGGAAAATTGTGACAAGGATATGCCGCTTTAAGAAGTTCATTTATTCTTTTATTAAGCTGTTTTCATGAAATGCATCATTTATTGATCAGTATTCGAAATGGTGCATTTGGAATATTAATATGAAAGTAATGTTCTAACCATGATTGGTCCAACGTTGCTCTCATATTCTGCTCTTCTTTTAAACAATTAATCCTTGGTGTATTTCCTTGAGTCAATTATGTCAAGTCGACGTCCACTGATATACATGTTGAGGGAGTAAACTGTAAAGTGAGAGCTGTAGACAACATGTATTTCAATCTGCAATGAATACATAACAGTAAGTCCATTAACAGAAAAGTTTATTTCATTAATAGTAAGCTCTCAAAATTTATTCTATAATCCTCTTCAAAATAGATGTTTTGAAAATTTAGAGAAACTTACCAGTTCTGCCATGTTTGGTTTAAAATTTTCCATCAATGATTTGAATTGCTTCACACGTTGTTCTGTGTAGATCCAGTTTTCCTTCTCGAATTCCGCCAGCGCAGAGACTGAAAGGTTGCATATGAATCTTTTGCCTCCATCCACAAAGCCTTTGCAGGAATTGCTTATCATAAATATGTCTATGTAATGCTGAACCAATTGATTGTCAGCCATCCCTCCTTGTTTAAGATTGTTTTTCAGATCTCGGCCTGTCCATTCTGCTTCTATCATTACTCCACATTCTATTCTTCGAATCTGAATAATGTTTTTGCTGTAACAGATTAGAAAAGATCGTTGTCATTACTACAAATTATTATGGTAAAGAAAGTACTGATACTTATTTTCCAAAATTGTAATTTTTTTTAACCTTTTATTATAAAATTTAACAAATCTTGATGCATTTAAGCTTTTATCCTTGGAACAGTGAAAAGTTAGCATACTATCTATTACTTTTATATGTGAATGTTTTAAACGAAAATGCTAGAAAAAGGGCGCCCTCGTGAGAGTGTTTTAAATGAAAGATATGAAATATGTATTTTTTTAGAACAACATTAGTATGTAAACACAACTCTATATTATGTCTTACTCAGCATATTTATCTTGAAAACTTTCATCCAAGATAGCCTTTCGAGCAGCGGTTGCGTGCTTCTTGTATTAAAAGGGACATGCTTGAAAACTGGAAAGCTATTTTGATCTTGCCGAGCCAGCCTTGATGGCATGCTCGATGTTTTTGGTAGTGCTGTAATAGATTCAGATTGCGACATTTTCACCACAGGTGTTTCATCCTGGTTTTTTGTTTCTGGTTACTCTTCTGGATGTTCCACCCTTTTCTGGAGACATTGTTGATATAATAGCCAAGGTTTTTGGCTTTCTGCTCTTCTTGATCTTTTTTTCCCACTATCTTGACTGGGTTCATTTTCAATGTCCTTAGCCAATCTGAGTACTTTCATGTTTGTGAAATGGAGTTGAGCTGGACTCCTTTCGCCAATCAGCAATCTCTTTGTTTCTTTAGCCGCCGACTTAAGAGACTGTATGACAGTGTTTTGTTTTGCATCTGTACTCAAATCAAGTCCAGGAATTCCTACAAAACAAAATCAAAAGCATGTTGTTAGTCTGCATACATCATGATTCTAATTGTATAAATTGAACTTCTAATTGTTATTATATTATTGTTACATTATAACGCAACATACCTTCGGTATTTATAGTCAACCCATTCAACAGTATATTGGTGTTTTCCATTTGGTTGAACATTCTATAGAACCACATGTTGCGAATAACAGGCATGTCTTCTGCTGTAAATTCTGTGTAAAAATCCATTACTGTGGTCTCCATCGCTTGTAGCATCATGAAGGTACCGTCTTCACTAGGAATTGAATAAAATGTAATAATAAATTATCAATTAATTCTAAAACATAAATTGATATATCTAAATTTAAAAACAAGGGGAGCAGTTAGTGCTTACACATTGATATGTTTTGGCATATCACCAAACTCAATGTCGAAGCTCATTAATTCTTGATGCTCTTGACTGAACCCATTAAGTCATAAATTTTTAACATTGTTTGCGACTTTGATAGCTATTGTTTGCAAACTCTCATTGTCTGGATTTCTTCCTGAGTCCAGTATTCTCATCTTCCTTGATACGAAATCAATTATAATAAGAAGTAGTGATGTTTCACTCGATTCTTATATGCATACGTGGCGTCTGGTATAGTAATCATTACCTATAAAAATAATAGGTATCTGTAACATCCCAAAACTTTAATCCAAGCTTATCAAGATCCAAATCATCAAAATTAGGGTTAACAAAAACTTTTTCCAATTAAAAATATGAAAGCATTCATGTGTATGTGCATTTAAATTAGGAGTTGATTTGAATTGCCATGGTTCTGTGATTCTTTGCTTGTAAAATGTTTCTTAGGTGAAATAAACAACATCTAAATCTTTCCCAAACTTTTCCTAAAGAAAAACAACTCAAAATGAATAAAAGGACTAAATGGTCATTTTGATCATTTTAATCCACTACACTACTTTGAGTGTTCCTAGCACTCATTTCCCAACAGAAATAATTCTGGATCTTTGCACCCCTTGCTAGTACACATAATGAGGTACCAAGGCCCACTTTGTGATCTGCTAAAAACATTCAAATGCTAATTTTAAATGACAGTTTAAAATTGAATCTATTTCATATGGGAAGATCCCACTATTTCAAAAACCACTCAAACAATCTCAATTTTAAAAACCCAAGCAACCACAGAGTCTCAAGCTTATGCCTAGCACACCCACAAAAAATCTTTTCAAAATTCAAAAATAAATTTCATGCGGACATTTCATCAAACACTTGGCAGGCAAAATCAAACACTAAATCCTAGCTCACTGTTTGCAACAGGGTTTTGCCCCATTTGATCTCCAATTAATCTCTTTGTCCCCTCTTGATCAAACCAGGCCCTTAGCAACCATCCCCTACACCCCTAGTGGCATTGCCACGCCATGTCGAGCACCAAATCGTTGGCCAAACCTTGCCCCGCTGCAGCAGACCGTCCCCCTCTCTCGCGCCATGTCTAGGAGGTAGCCAGCACCTCACCGCCACCCAATGTCCCCTCCTCGAGCCAGGCCAAGCAGTGGACCACCGAGAAAACCCCGTGCCCAGTGCCGCCCGGCATGACCACAGCCGAGCACACGCCGACACGCTGCCACACGACCCGGGAGCACGCCGGACATGCCCGTTCGCCGCCCAACGCACCACAGCCACCGCTCGCCGTGGACACCGCCGCATCTGCCGCTCAGAGCGCCAGCTGCCCCCAATCGCATACCACCGCCCCTAAGCCCGCATTAAGTTCCTAGAGCACCGCCAGGAGACCGCGCATCGATCGCCACCCTCAGCCATGCTGCTAGCCTCCCATAGCCATGTCTCCACCGTCGCCTGCCCATCCCTAGCCGTTTGTAGCACACCACTCCACTCCCCTCACCTCACTGATCGTCCCACACCTCTAGCCGGAGCATGGGGAGAAGCAGCTCGCCGGAATTTTACCGGAGCAGGCCGCCTCTGGAGGAGAAGGGCGCCGCTGATTGCGACCACCCCCGGAGCTGCCTCGACCATCCCTAAGCTCGCCGTCGACCACCAGTCCGTTTGCCCGCCTCGCAGTCGTCGCTGGAGCCCTGGTACGCCCCCTATGCACCTCCACCGAGCCACTAGGGTTAGAGCTCGCCGGCGACAGGTCCGTCATCGACGATGATCCACAGCTGTTGATCCCTACTCTAATCCAACGTCCCACATTGCCCCGTACCGCTTCACGCGTTATAAGCCACTGACTGGTGGACCCGTCAAAATTGAGCCCGATGCTCTGGTGACCTTGGGCGGCCCGTTAAGCGTTCCAGCGACCAGTTAGTTTGAATTTGGATTTTTCTTTTTAGTTTAAACTTAGTTCTGTCTCTGAGTTTGAAAATCAATTCAGAGAGGTTTACAAATCCAAATTGCATGAAACCAATTTTGCTTGAAAGGTATTGAAATGATCCAAGCCCGTTGAATTTAATTCAATTAGAGTTATAGATCTCTCCTAGTAAAAATAATAAAACAGAAGCTTTTGCACCTTGCAACATTTTTATAAAATCAACCAAGATAGATCTTGAGTTGATTCCAACTCTCAAAAATCACATTTCATCATACCTATCTAAATATGTAATAATATTAAGGTTTACATGCAGTGACTTTGGACTAGTACCAAAATAATGCTATATAAGCATTTCTAGTCACTTTAAATCATTAAATAATGAACTTAAACCAAAGTAATTATGATCCAACCTTTAAATCACATTCGCACATGTTAGAATATGTGGTGATGACATGTGTTCACATGATCCCATATTTTTAGTGGTGAATATTAAATCTTAGTTAATTTTTCAATGAGTAGAAATTACTTTTCTAAATAAAAAGGAGTGAAACTAGTAAATTAAACTTGTGATGCTTGGGATGATAATAGATCATCCAATGAGTGTATTAGAATGCTAATTAGACTAGCTAAGTATTGTTTGGTGATTGTGTACTCTGTATGTATTTATAGACGATAGTACCGACCAAGCTTTCAAGGAGGAGGAGTTCTACCAAGAAGAAGAAGAAGAAAACTTCAACCACTTCACCAACCAAGGCAAGCTATTGTAGCAAGTTAGAATTAAGCTAGTTAAATTGGTCCAAGACGCTATAGGCATGCTTGAGTCATATCACTTTGATTATTAGTTACCCCAAGTTTTATGTTCAGGCTTTACTTCCTTTACTTTACCCAAAGTTCTTTACTTGTCTTGAAGGTTGCATAAAGAGTATAAAACTTGACCTATTTAGAACCCCTTTAGATGTCATTCTATGGCATGAGATTGAACCCATATTTTCCACCTTAGTGAACACTCTTAACTTAGTAGTTTAGAGTAGATCAAAAACTTGAGTCACTTTAGATGGGAACACTAATGGAATGATGAGTCATTCTATTGAGATGTTTTGAAATGTGTTGAGAAACACAAATGGTTTATGATGGTGAAAATGTTGAGCCATGAGCCTTAACCCTTTTATAAAACTGATGGTTGGATTCGGATGCGATACCATTCCAAATTTGCCTTACAACCACAATACCTGAATTGGGTAAGGCTTAGCTGGAAATTTATATGCATTAGTATTAGTTCCCTCGTGGGAGAGGTTTGAGCTGAGGCTACCTCTCAATGTTGTCCACCAATGAAGTGCCCAAGATGAGTGATGGTCATGGTTGGGAGGCCATGCTCATAGGAGAGGTGCTTATACTAGGGTGTGTAATGGGAAGGTTATGTTTGATTATCTGCATACTAAGTATGATGATTCAGGGTTACCCCTGACAGATGTATCAAATCTTGTGGTGAAAGTGTACCACCTCTGTAGAGGGTTAAACTATTCGAATAGTCGCATCCGCGGTTATGGACAGTTGGAATGGCCATACTATTTCGTTGTCAGATGTTTTCAAAATGACTTATGAAATGAATGATGAATCTTAACTTGACCACAACAGGGTTCTGTTTATGACAATAGCTTCCCAACTTAAGTGATTCTAGAACTTTACTTTATATTTCTTTGCTTCTGAACTCATCTTAGGTTTCAAACTTAACTTTATAGTTAATCTTAGATATAACACTTTAACTTAGAACTATATTACTTGTTAGTGGTAGTTTGCGAGTACTTAAAAAGTACTCATAGCTTTTGTCCCTGGCTATTCTCATGGCCAGACTATGAAGGATACTATCAAGATGATGGCCAACAGGACGGCTAAGATAACTAGGACTATCTGCCTTCATCAGCATTGCCTGTGCCCCTGAAGATGGACCCCACCGCTATGCTTATCTGTTATTTCCGGTGCTTGTTGTATTAAGACTGGATCATGAGATCCTTATTTGTGTAAGACCTTATGTATGGTTTGTAATGGATGATGTACTATGATATCCAATTCGTTATGTCTCGCAAAAATGGTAATCCTGGGATTGCGAGGTATGGCATAACGGGCATCTGGGATTAAAAAATTGGGTGTTGACAAGTTGGTATCACAGCCATCCTGATCATACGAGACCCTAGTTAGAATGGACGTCCGAACAAAAACTTAGTTTCAAAACCAAAGTGAGTCGAAAAACTATCTACTCTCTTATCCTTGTGAACTCATTCTTTCTCAAAAAATCATGTTCCTCAAAATTCTTACATTACTACTTAAAATTTGACACACTTGATCACTTCACTAATTTCCTCATCCTTAATTCTTGTAGATGGAGACTCAGTTCAGCAAGTTTTACCTGTTGGGAAACAGAGGTCAGCTGATCTTCGAGTGGGATCTGGATTCACTGTCGGAGTTACTGGGACGCCCACATCCGGAGTTTCTTGGAGCTCAACTTCCAGGACCCCCAGGAGGAGACCTACAGTGGCAAGTCACCGCAGATCTTAGAGGAAGCATCGAAGAACCAACTTCTGGGAGAATTCAGTTCTCCGTGAGAGAAAACAACTGGCTAGATGGATTAGCCAAGGCAATGCATGAAGCTCTCGCACGTCTATGTGCCCTCAGCGTCCACAAAATCCAAGGAACCCGTTTTGCCCACTATGCAAGACATGACTTCATGGGAATGCCGATGGAGATGCCAAGTCACCTAGAGTTAAGGCGTCAAGTGGAGAATCTTGACTTCTTGCTGCATGACAGATAGCAGGAACTGGACAATGCTAGGGAGTTAGCCAACCAGAACTGTGCCATTGCTGACCAGAAGGCCCAGACATTCGCACTGCTCGTCCAAGATCGCCAGTCTCTTCGCCGCTAGCATGCAAAGAAGGATCGCACCATCGCCCATCTTCGCAAGAAGGTGGCCGAGCTCGAGAAGACCGTCAAGGAGTAGGAAGCTCAGCTTGCCGCCAAGGGAGAAGAAGATGAGGGTGAAGACATCCAGGGAGATATGGATTCTTACCTCAGCAACGATGATGACTTTCTGGAGGAGGATGCTGTGGACTTCTACACTGATGATGAATACTCCGACTTCATCGACGATTAGTAGAGGCACTAGAGCACTATCGTAGCATGAGATGTATCATCTCATTGTATCGTAGCTTGCAGAATGGTTCTTCAAACCATCAGTTTTCCCCTTTGATTGTTGTGGTGTGTGTTGTATCGGGTGCTTGCTTGCATGAATGAAAATGAAGTTAGTTGAAAAACCTGAGTCTAACTCAAAGTTTTAGCTTTGAAAAACCCAAAACCATGAACCTTAGAATTTCCCTCTTACCCCTATATCTATCTCAATTTTCAGATGACTCGTGGAAACCAAGGAGGGAGCAGCTCATCACAGGACCCAATGCTGCAGATCTTGTAGAATCTCATCGCGGACCGTGAAGCAAGCAGGGCCGAGCGTCAAGCCAACTTAGCGACATTGCAGCAGATCGCCCAGATGGCTCTCAATAACCAAGGACATGGAAATCAGGATCACCAAGGATCCAAACTCAAAAAAATTCAGAACACCAGTCCCCCAATCTTCAACTAATCTGAAAACCCATTAGATGCTGATGACTGGTTACAGATAATGGAAAACAACTTAGAAGTTACAAGAGTTGATGAAAATGAGAAAGTTCTCTTCGCCACCCACTACCTGGCAGGAGATGCAAGAGCTTGGTGGAATAGTATCCGCAATATGAACTATGGTCAAGTGATGACCTGGGAAGCATTCAAGGTTAAGTTCAGCCGCACCCACGTGCCACAAGGTCTAGTCAACAGAATGAGAGATGAGTTCCGCGAATTGAAGCAAGGAAGAATGACTGTGGTGGAGTACCGTGATAGATTCCTGTCACTTGCCAGATATGCACCTGATGAGATAACACGGAGGCCAAGAAGGAGAGGTTCCTAAATGGACTGCATGATGAGATGCAGACTGTCCTCGTCAACAACGGAGGCCAAGAAGGAGAGGTTCCTAAATGGACTGCATGATGAGATGTAGACTGTCCTCGTCAACAACCGTTTCGAGGATCTCGAAGAGCTAGTCGACTCTGCCATTGAGATGGAAGGGAAGATTAACCAGGCAAACAACAACCACAAGCGTCGCATGATGCAGCAATCTGGATCCAGCCGTCACCAGAAGTACCATCCCAACCCCTCATCGAAATATGCACCAAGGAACAACCGACCGCCAACGTCTCGCCCAAGCTACCCCAACCGTAGCGGAGGCAATGGGAACTCTGGAGGAAACAACCACAACTCCGGCAATGCCAACAATTTCAACCGTGCACCTCCCAAGAACAACGGCAACAATAACAAGAACAACACTGCCCCCAGAACTGGCAGCAATGTTGTACCTGTCGCAGTCAAGGACAAGTCCCAGATCACTTGTTTCGAGTGTGGAGTTAAGGTTCACTATTCAAATGAGTGTCCCAAGAAGATTGCGGCCAATGCCAATGTGAATGCCCCAGCTCAGCAGCAGCGTCGTGTCCAACCAGGAAGAAGATTTGCCCCAGGGAACCCACACAACCGCAACGGCCGTCTCTTCCACATGAACGTAGAAGAAGCCCAGGAAGTGCTAGATGTAGTGCTGGGTATGTTTTCTGTCAACTCAGTTTTAGCAAGAGTATTGTTTGATTCGGGAGCATTGATACATTGCAAATCTATCTATAATTTTTGATGTTCCATGCTTGGTTTTATCTACTTTCTTGTGTTTTGTCCACACTTTGGAGTACTTTTCATATGATTTCCTGGACTAACCTATTAACAAGAGCCATAGTGACAGTTGCCTGTTTTCTGCTGTTTTTGGTTCCAGGAAAGTCAGAAAATCAATATTGTCGGAATTGGACCGGACAAAAGCCAAAGTAGATATTTTACTGGAAGACTCACGGAGCCAGAAGACGAGACGGAGGGGGGCCACAGGGCGGCCACACCATGTGGTGGCGCGGGCTGGCCCTGGCCGTGCCACCAGGTGGTGTGGGCCCCCCTGGCCGCCCACAGACCTTGCATCTTCGCCTATAAGAAGCCTCCCAATGCATAAACCCTAAATCGTCAAGCCTCCAGCCATGAAAAGTTACGCTTGCCCTTGCCACGAAGGGAGATTCGGGATAGAAAGTCTCTGTTAGGCACCTCGCCGACGGGAAGTGCCCCCGGAGCCATCTCCTTTGATCTCCACCACCATCTCCATCACCATTGCTGATTCCCATGATGAGGAGGGAGTAGTTCTCTCTCGCGGCTAAGGGTTCTACCAGTAGCTATGTGTTCATCTCTCTCTCTCTATGCATGATCTTATTGAGATCATGAGCTTGTAATCTATAGATATACCTTGCTACTCAAGTTCTTTAATGAATCTCTGCTCTCTCCATGTGTGTGAAAGTGATAGCGTGCTCACCATGGTGTGTCAACACCCGGATTTTTCATCCCAGATGCCCGTTATGCCATACCTTGCAATCCCAGGATTACCATTTTTGCAAGACATAACGGATTGGATATCACAGTACATCATCCATTACAAACCATACATAAGGTTGTACACAAATAAGGATCTCATGATCCAGTCTTTAATACAACAAGCAGCGGAAATAAAAGATAGCGTAGCGATGGGTTCCATCTTCAGGGGCACAAGCAATGCTGACGAAGGCAGATAGTCCTAGTTATCATAGCCGTCCTGCTAACCATCTTCTTGATAATATCCTTCATAGTCTGGCCATGATAATAGCCAGGGACAAAAGCCATGAGTACTCCTTAAGTACTCGCAAACTACCACTAACTAGGTTTAACTATAAAGTTAAGTTTGAAACCTAAGCTGAGTTCTGAAGCAAAGAAAGATAAACTAAAGTTCTAGAATCACATAAGTTGGGGAGCTATTGTCATAACACAACCCTGTTGTGGTCAAGTCAAAGTTCATCATTCATTTCAAGTTATTTCGCAAACATCTGACAACGAAACAGTATGGCCATTCCAACTGTCCATAACCGCGGACGCGGCTATTCGAATAGTTTGACACTCTACAGAGGTGGTACACTTTCACCACAAGATTCGATACATCTATCAGGGGTAACCCTGAATCATCATACTTAGTATGCAGATAATCAAACACAACCTTCCCTTTACACACCCTAGTATAAACACCTCTCCTATGAGCATGGCCTCCCAACCATGACCATCAGTCATCTTGGGCACTGCATAGGTGGACAACATTGAGAGGTAGCCTCAGCTCAAACCTCTCCTGTGAGGGAACTAATACAAATGCATATAAATTTCCAGCTAAGCCTTACCCAATTTAGGTAGTGTGGTTGTACGGTAAATTTGGAATGGTATCGCATCTGACTCCAACCATCAGTTTTATAAAAGGGTTAAGGCTCATGCCTAAATATTTTCATCATCCTCAATCATTTGTGTTTCTCAACACATGTAAAAACATCTCAATAGAATGACTCATCATTCCAAGGTTTTCATAATTCATTTTCACCAAGTGTTCCCATCTAAAGTGACTCAAGTTTTTGATCTACTCTAAAATACTAAGTTAAGAGTGTTCACTAAGGTGGAAGGATGAGATCAATCTCATGCCATAGAATGACATCTAAAGGTTTCTAGGTTGGTCAAGTTTTATACTTTTTATGCTACCTTCAAAACAAGTAAAGAACTTTGTGTACTAAGGGGAGTAAAACTTGTAAGTAAGACTTGGGGTACTAATTGTCAAAAGGTTGTGATCACAGCATGCTTAAGGCATCTTTGCTAAACCATCTAGTTTGATTCTAGTTTGCCAAGTACTACACTTGCAAGTACTAACTTGCAAGGGTTAATCTTGGATAGTGATAGCTTGCTAAGGGTAGCTTGTACTATTAATGGTGGCTTGCTAAAGTATGTTTTGCAAGGGTTAGCTTGCCAATAATAGCTTTCCTTGGTTGGTGCAGTGGTTGAAGTTTTCTTCGGCATCGTCTTGATAGCACTCCTCCTCCTCGTAAGCTTGGTCGGTACTATCTTCTATAACAATACATACGGAGTAGACAATCACCAAACAATACTTAACTAGGCTAGATAGCATTCTAAGACACACAATTGATGATCTATTATCATCACAAGCATCACAAGTTTAATTCAATAGTTTCTTTCTTTTTATTTTAGAAAAGTAATTTCTACTCATTGAAAACTTAACTAAGATTTAATATTCATCACTTAAAATATGGGATGATGTTGACACATGTCATCACCACATATTCTAACATGTGGGAATGAGATTTAAAAGGTTGGATCAAAATTACTTTGGTTTAAGTTCATTATTTAATGATTTAAAATGACTAGAAATGCCTATATAGCATTATTTTGGTACTAGTCCAAAGTCACTGCATGTAAACCTTAATATTATTATATATTTGGATAGATATGATGAAATGTGATTTTTGAGAGTTGGAATCAACTCAAAAGCTAACTTGGTTGATTTTATAAAAATGTTGCAAGTTGCAAAAGCTTCTGTCTTCTTATTTTTATTAGGAGAGATCTATAAATCTAATTGAATTAAATCCAACGGGCTTGGATAGGTCATTTTAATACCTTTCAGACAAAATTGGTTTCATGCAATTTGGATTTATAAAAATCTCTGAATTGAATTTTAAACTAGTGGACAGAAACTAGATTTAACTAAAAAGAAAAAATCCAGATTTGAATGGGTGGGCTAGCGCGGGAAAAGAAATGGAATTCAAGCCTGGCGCTCCATGGCTCAGCTGACAGGGGTCCCAGCGTGACACTTAAAGCAGCTAAATGCAGCTGTTGTGGGCCGTGCGATTAGAATAGGAATCTACGGCTGAGGGTCGTCTTCGACGACGAACAGGTCACTGGCGAGCTCGAACCCTAGCGGTTCGGTGGGGTCTACTAGGGGTGTACCAGGGCTCCAGCAGGGTCGGCAAGGCGGGAAAACAAAGTGGAAGATGACGGTGAGGCGAGGCACGGTTGCGGTGGAGCTTGGGGTGGTCGCAATCAACGGCGCCCTTCTCCTCCTGCCGCGGCTGCTCCGGCTCCAATTCCAGCGAGGCAGAGCTCGCCTTGCTCCGGCTAGAGGTGGGTGAGGTTCAGAGAGGTGAGGGGAGTGGAATGTTGTGGAGAGAAGAGGCTGGGGAGGGCACCTTTTATAGGCCCGACGGTGAGACCGAGCGGGATGGGCAGTCGACGGTGGCGACATGGCTACGGCGGGGTAGAGGCATGGCTGGGGGTGGCGATCGATGGGCGGTTCCCTAGCGGTGCTCTAGCAATTGAATGCGGCTCTGGGCTAGGTGGCACGCGGTCTGGGCGAGGTGGCGCTCTGAGAGGCAGAGGCGGCGGTGTCCAGCGAGGGTGTCTGGGGTGTTCTCCAGGTTGAGGCGGAGCGGCGGGCACGGGCTGCTGCCAAGGGGGCGGTCTGTGCGAGCGGGGACCAAGCGCGCTATGGGGTGGCACTGGCATGGTGCGGTGGCACTGGGCGCGGTTTGTGCTCGGTGGTCCACTGCTACTCTGGGCTCGGGCAAGGGACAGGGGGTGGCGGTGAGCTCCTGGCTACCTCCTAGACATGGCGAGGAAAGAGGGAATGGTCTGCTGCAGCGGGGCAAGGGTTGGCCGGCGAGGCATGGCTCGGCATGGCATGGCCTAGGGACTAGGGACAAGGGAGAGGGGTGTTAGGGGTTTGGTTAGATCAAGACGGGACAGAGGAGATAAATGAAGGTCATTTGGGCACAAAACCCTGTAGTAAACAGTGAGCTAGGATTAGAGTAGAGATTATGCATGCCAAGTGTTTGATTAAATGGCCGCACGAAAGAAAGTTTTGAATTTTGGTTTCAAATTTTTTGAGTGATCTCCACTAGTGATAGGTAGTCTCTGGTTCCAAGGGTTTTGAAAGTGGAGCTCAAATAGGTGGTTTTTGAAATTGGGGTGATCTATGCATATGCATTAGATTCAATTTTAAACTGTCATTTAAAATAGTTAATCGAATGTTTTTAGCAGATCCAAGGTGGGCCTTGGTACCTCATTATGTGTAATAGCAAGGGGTGCAAAGATCAAGAATTGTTTCTGTTAAGTTTTGAGTACTAGGAATAGCTAAAGTAGGCATGGGAGTTAAATTTTCCAAAATGACCATTCCTCCTTTTTAATTCTTTTTGATTTGATTTTCTTGAGGAAAAGTTTGGGAATGATGTAGATGATGTTTAAATCATCTAAGAATCATTTTACAAGCATTGGATCATTCAATCATGGCAATTCAAAACAACTCCTATTTTAAATGCACACATATATGAATGCTTTCATTTTAAATTGGAAAAAGTTTTTGTTAACCCTATTTTTGGATGATTTGATCTTGATAACCTTGGATTAAAGTTTTGAGATGTTACAAACCTTCCCCCCTTAAACAAAATCTCGTCCCGAGATTTACCAAGAAAACTAGGAACTAAAGAGATCTGGGAACTCTATTCTAATGTAATCTTCGCGCTCCCAAGTAGCTTCCTCCTCGGTATGGTTGCTCCACTAAATCTTGAGAAACTTGATACTCCTGGTCCTGGTGGTTCTTTAGGCTTCTTCTAAGATACGGATGGGTACTTCCTGATAGGTCGGGTCATTGTTGATTTCCACAGCTCTGTGATCGATGTTCTTGAAAACTTCAGTCTTCTCAGGCACTTCCAAGCATTTGCGAATTAACGAGATATGGAACACATTGTGGATGGCTGACATCTCTTCAGGCAGTTCCAGTTGATACGATACTTCTCCTCGTCGGTTCAGAATCTTGAAAGGTCCGATATATCTGGGGGCTAACTTTCCCTTCAGACTAAAGCGTTGAGTTCCCTTCAATGGTGAAACCTTGAGATATACGAAATCTCTGACATTGAAAGTCAGGTCTCTCCTTCTCTTGTCGGCATAGCTCTTCTGTCTGGATTGGGCAGTCTTGAGGTGCTCACGGACTTTGTGCACTTTCTCTTCTGCTTCTCGGAGAATGTCGGGTCCAAAGATCTGACTCTCTCCTATTTGCGACCAATTCAAAGGGGTACGACACTTTCTTCTATATAGAAATTCAAATGGTGCCATCTGCAAACTAGCTTGATAACTGTTGTTATATGAGAATTCTACGAAAGGCAGGCAGTCTTCCCATTTTGATCCGTATTCCAACACACAATCTCTAAGCATATCCTCTAGGATCTGGTTGACTCTCTCAGTCTGTCCATCTGTTTGCGGGTGATAAGCGGTACTGAAGTTCAACTTGGTTCCTAAATTTTCCTAAACTTTCTGCCAAAATCTTGAAGTAAACTGGGTTCCTCGATCTGAGACGATGGTCTTGGGGGTTCCATGCAGACTAACAATCCTAGCAATGTATAGTTCTGCAAACTTTGCACTCTAGTAGGTTGTCTTTACAGGTATAAAGTGGGCTATCTTGGACAGTCTATCAACTATGACCCAAATTGAGTCATTTCCCCTACTAGAAGTAGGTAAACCGGTGATAAAGTCCATTCCGACAGAATCCCATTTCCATTCCGGAATCTGCAATGGTTGCAACAATCCTGCAGGTCTCTGATGCTCTGCTTTGACTCTTTAACAGATGTCACATTTGGCGATCTAGCTTCCGATCTCTCTCTTCATCTTGTGCCACCAAAATTGCTCTTTCAAATCCTGATACATCTTTGTTCCTCTGGGGTGGATAGAATAAAGAGTATCATGAGCTTCCTTCATGATAATTTCCTTCCACTCCGAATCTGCTGGCACACAGATACGTCCTTTGTACCACAATACTCCTTCTTCGTCTTCGATGAATCCAGGTACCTTTCCTGTACCAATACGACATTTGATTATGTCGATACTTTCATTCCCCTTCTGGGCTTCCTTGATTTGGCTAATCAAAGTGGGTTGAAGTTCAATGCTAGCTAGGAATCCTTTGCTAACTAACTCAGTCCTGAAATGCTCCAACTCCTCATACAAACTTGGTTGCTTCTCTTTGATCATGGTGTTAAGCCTACACGGCAATCTGCTAAGAGCATCCGCTACCACATTGGCTTTGCTGGGGTGATAGTGAATGTCAAGGTCATAATCCTTGATTACTCTATCCATATCCTTTGCCTCATATTCAGCTCCTTCTGAGTGAAGATATACTTCAAGCTCTTATGATCTGAGTAAATCTCACAGCGATTACCCATCAAATAATGATGCCATGTCTTCAATGCTAGAACCACGGCTGCTAGCTCAAGATCATGGGTCAGATAGTTCTGCTCATGTTGCTTCAATTGTCGAGACAGATATGCGATGACTTTGCCTTCTTGCATCAATACACATCCTAGGCCAATCTTGGATGCATCACAATACACATCAAACGGCTTCTTGATGTCTGGCATGATCAAAATTGGGGCGGATATCAATCTCTTCTTCAGCTCTTGGAAACTGGCTTCACACTTGTCTGTCCATTCAAACTTCTTGTCCTTCTTCAACAATTGGATCATTGGTCGGGCTATGCTCGAGAATCCTTCTACGAACTTGCGGTAGTATCCTGCTAATCCGAGAAATGAACGGACTTGGGTTTGATTGGTTGGGGCTTCCCATTCTTCGACATCTTTGATCTTGGTGGGATTAACAGAGACTCCTCCGGTAGACACAATATGTCCTAGGAATCCTACTTCTTTCAGCCAAAACTCACACTTGCTGAACTTGGCATATAACTGATGCTCTCTCAGGGTTTCTAGAATGATTCTTAGATGGTTCTCATGCTCTTCTTCTGACTTGGAGTAGATAAGGATGTCATCGATAAACACAACTACAAACTTATCTAGGAAATTCATAAAGATCTTATTCATGAGATTCATGAAATAAGCAGGGGAATTGGTTAATCCAAAAGACATAACTGTATACTCGTATAAACCATAGCGAGTAGTAAAGGCGGTCTTTGGAATATCCGTTGCACGAATCTTAAGTTGGTGATAACCAGTCCTAAGATCAATCTTTGAAAATACCTGGGCTCCAGTCAACTGATCAAATAGATCCTCTATCTTTGGCAAAGGGTACTTGTTCTTGATGGTGACGTCATTCAACTTTCTGTAATCTGTACACAGGAGATTGCCTCCATCTTTCTTGTCGACGAACAACACTGGTGATCTCCATGGCGATGTGCTTGGCTGAATCAAGCCTGTTGCTAACATGGCATCCAACTGCTTCTTCAGTTCCACTAACTCTGAGGGGTTCATGGTATAGGGTCTCTGGGTTATAGGTCTGGTTCCGGGGATTAGTTCGATAATGAACTCAATATCCCTATCCGGGGGCGTACCTGGCAATTCATCTGGGAATACGTCGAGGTATTCACAGACTACTCTAACTTGGTCAATGGTGGGCAGGGCTACACTCTTGTTGCACTTGAATTGACGGGTAAGGTTTCAAAGATATGCTCTACTATTACTCCAGAACTACTGGTCATGGTGATGGGTTTCTTAGCACAGTCTATCAGTCCTTTATGCCTTGACATCCAGTCCATACCTAGTACTACTTCCAATCCTTTGGTTCCAAGTACAATTAGGTTGGCATAAAAATCTATCTCATGTATTCTGATAGGTACAGCTTTGCAAATTTTTCTAGCTTTTGTTGTTGAACCGGGGATTTGAACTATCATGACATGCTTCAGGTTGGTTGGGTGAATCTTACTAGTGCATACAAATTCTTCGGTGACAAATGAATGCGATGATCCAGAATCAAACAATACTCTTGCTAAAACCGAGTTGACAGAAAACATACCCAGCACTACATCTGGCGCTTCCTGGGCTTCTTCTGCGTTCATGTGGAAGAGACGACTGTTGCGGTTGTGAGGGTTCCCTGGGGCAAATCTCCTTCCTGGTTGAACACGACGCTGCTGAGCTGGGGAATTCACAGGGGCATTGGCGGCAGTCTTCTTGGGACACTCATTGGAGTAGTGACCCTTCACTCCACACTCGAAACAAGTGATCTGGGACTTGTCCTTGACTGCGACAGGCACAACATTGCTGCCAGTTCTGGGTGCAGTGTTGTTGTTGTTGTTGTTGCTCTTGGGAGGGGCACAGTTGAAATTGTTGGCATTACCGGAGTTGTGATTGTTTCCTCCGGACTTCACATTACCTCCGCTATGGTTGGGGTAGCTTGGGCGAGAATTTGGGGGGTCGCTTGTTCCTTGGTGCATGTCCTAGTGAGGGGTTGGGACGGTACTTCTGGTGACTACTGGATCTAGACTACTGCATCATATGACGCTTCTGGTTGTCGTTTGCCTGGTTAATCTTCCCTTCCATCTGAATGGCAGAGTCGACTAGCTCTTCGAGATCATCGAAACGGATGTTGACGATGATAGTCTCCATCACATCATGCAGTCCGTTTAAGAATCTCTCCTTCTTCTTGGCCTGCGTGTTGATCTCATCCGGTGCATATCTGGCAAGTGACAAGAATCTGTCACGGTACTCCACCACAGTCATTCTTCCTTGCTTCAATTCGCGGAATTCATCTCTCATCCTGTTGACAAGACCTTGCGGCACGTGGGTATGGCTGAACTTGACCTTGAATGCTTCCCAGGTCATCACTTGACCATGGTTCATATTGTGGATGCTATTCCACCAAGCTCTTGCATCTCCCGCCAGATAGTGGGTGGCGAAGAGAACTTTCTCGTTCTCATCAACTCTGGCAACCTCTAAGTTCTTTTCCATGGTCTGTAACCAGTCATCAGAATCTAATGGGTTTTCAGATTGGTTAAAGATTGGGGGATTGGTGTTCTGAAAGTTTTTGAGTTTGGATCCTTGGTGATCCTGATTTCCATGTCCTTGGTTGTTGAGAGCCATTTGGGCGATCTGCTGCAATGTTGCTAAGTTGGCTTGACGCTCGGCCCTACTTGCTTCACGGTCCGCGATGAGATTCTGCAAGATCTGCAGCATTGTGTCCTGCGACGAGCTGCTCCCTCCTTGGCTTCCACGAGTCATCTGAAGATTGAGATAGATATAGGGGTAAGAGGGAAATTCTAAGGTTCATGGTTTTGGGTTTTTCAAAGATAAAACTTTGAGTTAGACTCAGGTTTTTCAACTAACTTCATTTTGCATTCATGCAAGAAAGCACCTGATACAACACACACCACAACAATCAAAGGGGAAAATAGATGGTTTGAAGAACCATTCTGCAAGCTATGATACAATGAGATGATACATCTCATGCTACGACAGTGCGCTAGTGCATCTACTAATCATCGATGAAGTCGGAGTCTTCATCATCAGTGTAGAAGTCCACAGCATCCTCCTCCAGAAAGTCATCATCATTGCTGAGGTAAGAATCCATATCTCCCTGGATGTCTTCACCCTCATCTTCTTCTCCCTTGGCGGCAAGCTGAGCTTCTTACTCCTTGACGGTCTTCTCGAGGTCGGCCACCTTCTTGCGAATATGGGTGATGGTGCGATCCTTCTTTGCATGCTGGCGGCAAAGAGACTGGCGATCTTGGACGAGCAGTTCGAAATTCTGGGCCTTCTGGTCGGCGATGGCACGGTTCTGGTTAGCTAACTCCCTGGCATTGTCCAGTTCTTGTTGTCTGTCATGAAGCAAGAAGTCAAGGTTCTCCACTTGATGCCTCAACTCTGGGTGACTTGGCATCTCCATTGGTAGTCCCATGAAGTCACGTCTTGCATAGTGGGCAAAACGGGTTCCTTGGATCTTGTTGACGCTGAGGGCACATAGACGTGTGAGAGCTTCATGCATTACCCTGGCTAATCCATCTAGCCAGTTGTTCTCTCTCACGGAGAACTGAATTCTCCCGGAAGTTGGTGCTTCGATGCTTCCTCGAAGATCCGCGGTGACTAGCCACCGTAGGTCTCCTCCTGGGGGTCCTGGAAGTTGAGCTCCAAGAAACTCCGGATGTGGGCTTCCCAGTAACTCCGACAGTGAATCCAGATCCCTCTCGAAGATCAGCTGACCTTCGTTTCCCAACTGGTAAAACTTGCTGAACTGAGTCTCCATCTACAAGGATTAAGGATGAGGAAGTTAGTGAAGTGATCAAGTGTGTCAAATTTTAAGTAGTAATGTAAAAAAATTGAGGAACATGAATTTTTGAGAAAGAATGAGTTCACAAGGGTTAGATGGGAAATAGTTTTTCATAAATACTCACTTTGGTTTTGAAGCTAAGTTTTTGGTTTGGACATCCATTCTAACTAGGGTCTCCTATGGTCAGGATGGCTCTGATACCAACTTGTCAACACCCGGATTTTTAATCCTAGATGCTCGTTATGCCATACCTCGCAATCCCAGGATTACCATTTTTGTGAGACATAACGGATTGGATATCACAGTACATCATCCATTACAAACCATACATAAGGTTGTACACAAATAAGGATCTCATGATCCAGTCTTTAATACAACAAGCAGCGGAAATAAAAGATAGCGTAGCGGTGGGGTCCATCTGCAGGGGCACAGGCAATGCTGACGAAGGCAGATAGTCCTAGTTATCATAGCCATCCTGCTGACCATCATCTTGATAATCTCATTCATAGTCTAGCCATGATAATAGCCAGGGACAAAAGCCATGAGTACCCGTTAAGTACTCGCAAACTACCACTAACAAGTAGTATAATTCTAAGTTAAAGTGCTAGAGCTAGGTTTAACTATAAAGTTAAGTTTGAAACCTAAGCTGAGTTCTGAAGCAAAGAAAGATAAAGTAAAGTTCTAGAATCACTTATGTTGGGGAGCTATTGTCATAACACAACCCTGTTGTGATTAAGTCAAAGTTCATCATTCATTTCAAGTTATTTCGAAAACATCTGACAACGAAACAGTATGGCCATTCCAACTGTCCATAACCGTGGACGCGGCTATTCGAATAGTTTGACACTATGCAGAGGTGGTACACTTTCACCACAAGATTCGATACATCTGTAAGGGGTAACCCTGAATCATCATACTTAGTATGCAGATAATCAAACATAACCTTCCCTTTACACACCCTAGTATAAGCACCTCTCCTATGAGCATGGCCTCCCAACCATGAGCATCAGTCATCTTGGGCACTGCATAGGTGGACAACATTGAGAGGTAGCCTCAGCTCAAACCACTCCCGTGAGGGAACTAATACTAATGCATATAAATTTCCAGCTAAGCCTTACCCAATTCAGGTAGTGTGGTTATACGGTAAATTTGGAATGGTATCACATCCGAATCCAACCATCAGTTTTATAAAAGGGTTAAGGCTCATGCCTAAATATTTTCATCATCCTCAATCATTTGTGTTTCTCAACACATGTCAAAACATCTCAATAGAATGACTCATCATTCCAAGGTTTTCATAATTCATTTTCACCAAGTGTTCCCATCTAAAGTGACTCAAGGTTTTGATCTACTCTAAAATACTAAGTTAAGAGTGTTCACTAAGGTGGAAGGATGAGATCAATCTCATGCCATAGAATGACATATAAAGGTTTCTAGGTAGGTCAAGTTTTATACTTTTTATGCTACCTTCAAAACAAGTAAAGAACTTTATGTACTAACGGTAGTAAAACTTGTAAGTAAGACTTGGGGTACTAATTTTCAAAAGAGTGTGATCAAAGCATGCTTAAGGCATCTTTGCTAAACCATCTAGTTTGATTCTAGTTTGCTAAGTACTACACTTGCAAGTACTAACTTGCAAGGGTTAATCTTGGATAGTGCTAGCTTGCTAAGGGTAGCTTGTACTGTTAATGGTGGCTTGCTAAAGTATGTTTTGCAAGGGTTAGCTTGCCAATAATAGCTTTCCTTGGTTGGTGCAGTGGTTGAAGTTTTCTTCGGCTTCGTCTTGATAACACTCCTCCTCCTTGTAAACTTGGTCGGTACTATCTTCTATAACAATACATACGGAGTAGACAATCACCAAACAATACTTAACTATGCTAGATAGCATTCTAACACACACAATTGATGATCTATTATCATCACAAGCATCACAAGTTTAATTCAATAGTTTCTTTCTTTTTATTTTAGAAAAGTAATTTCTACTCATTGAAAATTTAACTAAGATTTAATATTCACCACTTAAAATATGGGATGATGTTGACACATGTCATCACCACATATTCTAACATGTGGGAATGAGATTTAAAAGGTTGGATCAAAATTACTTTGGTTTAAGTTCATTATTTAATGATTTAAAATGACTAGAAATGCCTATATAGCATTATTTTGGTACTAGTCCAAAGTCACTGCATGTAAACCTTAATATTATTATATATTTGGATAGATATGATGAAATGTGATTTTTGAGAGTTGGAATCAACTCAAAAGCTAACTTGGTTGATTTTATAAAAATGTTGCAAGTTGCAAAAGCTTCTGTCTTCTTATTTTTATTAGGAGAGATCTATAACTCTAATTGAATTAAATCCAACGGACATGGATAGGTCATTTTAATACCTTTCAGACAAAATTGGTTTCATGCAATTTGGATTTATAAAACTCTCTGAATTAAATTTTAAACTAGTGGACAGAAACTAGATTTAACTAAAAAGAAAAAATCCAGATTTGAATGGGTGGGCTAGCGCAAGAAAAGAAATGGGCCGGCCCAGTGGCGCTCCATGGCGCGGGGCTCAGCTGATAGGGGGGTCCCGCGTGTCAGCGGCACTTAAAATGCGAAACGGTACGCGTGCTGTGGGCCGTGCGATTAGAATAGGAATCTAGGTCTAAGGGTCGTCGTCGACGACGAACAGGTCGCCGGCGAGCTCGAACCCTAGTGGCTCGGTGGGGGTCTACTGGGGGCATACCAGGGCTCCAGCAGGGTCGGCGAGGTGGGAAAACGACATGGAAGACGATGGCGAGGCGAGGCGCGGTTGCGGCGGAGCTTGGGGTCGTCGCAATCAACGGCGCCCTTCTCCTCCTGCCGCGGCTGCTCCGGCTCCAAATCCGGCGAGGCAGAGCTCGCCTTGCTCCGGCTAGAGGTGGGTGAGGTTCAGAGTGGTGAGGGGAGTGGAATGGTGTTGAGAGAAGAGGCTGAGGAGGGCTCCTTTTATAGGCCCGACGGTGAGATCGAGCAGGATGGGCAGTCAACGATGGCGACATGGCTACAGCGGGGTAGAGGCATGGCTGGGGGTGGCGATCGATGGGCGGTTCCCTGGCGGTGCTCTAGGAATTGAATGCGACCGTAGGGGCGGTGGCACGCGGTTCTGCAGAGGTGGCGCCTGAGGCAGAGGCGGCGGTGTCCACGGCGAGCGGTGGCTGTGAGGAGGCGGGCGGCTAGGGGGTGTCTGGGTGTTCTCGTGGTCAGACGGAGCGGCGTGGCGCGCTGGTGCCGCCAAGGGGCTGTCTGGCGAAGGGACCGAGCGCCTGGGGCGACACTAGCATGGTGCGGTGGCACTGGGCGCGGTTTGTGCTTGGTGGTCCACTGCTGCTCTGGGATCGGGCAAGGGACAGGGGTGGCGGTGAGCGCCTGGCTACCTCCTAGACATGGCGAGGGAAGAGGGAATGGCCTGCTGCAGCGGGGCAAGGGTTGGCCGGCGAGGCATGGCTCGGCATGGCATGGCCTAGGGACTAGGGACAAGGGAGAGGGGTGTTAGGGGTTTGGTTAGATCAAGAGGGGACAGAGGAGATAAATGAAGGTCATTTGGGGGAAAAACCCTGTAGTAAACAGTGAGCTAGGATTAGAGTAGAGATTATGCATGCCAAGTGTTTGATTAAATGGCCGCATGAAAGAAATTTTTGAATTTTGGTTTCAAATTTTTTGAGTGATCTCCACTAGTGATAGGTAGTCTCTCATTGCAAGGGTTTTGAAAATGGAGCTCAAATAGGTGGTTTTTGAAATTGGGGTGATCTATGCATATGCATTAGATTCAATTTTAAACTGTCATTTAAAATAGTTAACAGGATGTTTTTAGCAGATCCAAAGGTGGGCCTTGGTACCTCATTATGTGTACTAGCAAGGGGTGCAAATATCAAGAATTGTTTCTGTTAAGTTTTGAGTACTAGGAATAGCCAAAGTAGGCATGGGAGTTAAATTTGCCAAAATCACCATTCCTCCTTTTTAATTCTTTTTGATTTGATTTTCTTTAGGAAAAGTTTGGAAATGATGTAGATGATGTTTAAATCACCTAAGAAACATTTTACAAGCATTGGATCATTCAATCATGGCAATTCAAAACAACTCCTATTTTAAATGCACACATATATGAATGCTTTCATTTTAAATTGGAAAAAGTTTTTGTTAACCCTATTTTTGGATGATTTGATCCCGATAACCTTGGATTAAAGTTTTGGGATGTTACATGGTGGCACTTAGGCTATAGATTACAAATACTTGTTATGAGTTATATTTGGAGTTGGATGTCTCTATGAAATTGTGGTGTTTGTTGGACTCATCTAGTACTCAAGCTGATAGTGTGGGGTTTTCTAGATGGGAAAGGCTTACTTTGAGGTGTGCTGTTATAGCCCTACCATCGATTTGATAGTAGTTAAGAGTAGTATCATAAATATAATATATTTATATGAGAGTGTTCACTAGTGAAAGTATGATCCCTGGGCCTTGTTTCTAAACATCGATACACCGTTTGCATTTAGATCTGTTACATGTTTGCTTGTTTCCATCTTTATTTCAGTTTGCTTTTAGTCTCTTCCACGCCATCAAGCTATCTTCTATCATCGTTACCACTTATAATTATCCATACCACTTGTATTTCACTATCTCTTCGCCGAACTAGTGCACCTATACACCTGACAAGTGTATTGGGTGTGTTGGGGACACAAGAGACTTCTTGTATCTTGATTGCAGGGTTGCTTGAGAGGGGATACCTTTGACCACTTCCTCCCTGAGTTCGATAAACCTTAGGTGATCCACTTAAGGGAAAACTTGCTGTTGTTCTACAAACCTCTGCACTTGGAGGCCCAACAACTGTCTACGAGAATAGAAGTGCGTAGACATCAAGCTATTTTCTGGCGCCGTTGCCGGGGAGTTAAGGTAAAAGGTATTCAGACCGGAGGATTAAAGAAGAAGAACCTCCCACGGCAAACGCCTATTTTCTGGCACCGTTGCCGGGGAGGTAAGGTAAAAGGTACTCACATCCTCTGGTGTGAGTGCTCGAAGTTATTTCCTTTAGATTCTGCAATTTTGTCTTTTTGTTTCTTGGTTTCACTAGTTAGGCTTAATGGAAAACAACAAAAAAATTAGAGAGCTTTATAGTATTTATCTTGAGTTAGGACATGAAGTGTTCGAAGAGAAAATTAAAAAACCTATGGAACTTTATTTGCATGCTAAGAGCAATGTTGTTAGTATGAATTCTTTGGACACTATTATTGCTAATGCTATTGAAAAGTCTAATCTTGGGGAAGCTAGTTTTTATGAAAATGATCTTTTTAGTTCCCCATCTTTGGAAGATAGCTATTCTATTGCTTATGATCATACAAAACCTCCAATATATGATGATTACACTGATGAATATGATATTTTCAGTCCACCTACTATTGAGGAGGAAATTAATTATGATTACAATATGCCTCCTATATTTGATGATTATGGTGATGAGAATAATAATGATAGCTATTTTGTTGAATTTGCTCCCACTATGTTTAATAAGAATGACTATGCATATAGGGAGATTAATAATTATTATATGCATGTGGATCATGATAAGAATATTTTATGTGATAGTTATATTGTTAATTTTATTCATGATGCTACTGAAAGTTATTATGAGAGAGGGAAACATGGTTTTATGTATCTCAACAATATTAAGTTTCCCCTCTTTATGTTGAAAGTCTTGAAGTTGCACTTGTTTTGCTTTACTATGCTTATTGCTTTGTGCTTTCATGACTTGTTTCTTTACAAGATTCCTATGCATGGAAGTGGGTTAGACTTAAATATGTTTTGAATTTGCTTCTTGATGCTCTCTTTTATTTCAATTCATATTTCTTATGTGAGCATCTTCTCAAACTATCATGCCTAACTTAAAGGCGTTAAAGAAAAGTACTTATTGGGAGATAACCCAAAAGTTTTAGATGAGTCTTGAAAGTTATTACCTCTGTAAAAACCTCTCCTTATCCTTGTTATTTGCTTATTGTGCCAAGAGTAACCTATAATGAGAGAGAAGTAATGATTGGGAAAGTTGCTGTCCCGAAACAGATTTTTGTGCTTCACCGTAAACATTCGTGAGAGATCTCTTTATGTCGGATTGAGCTGTAATTTTTTGTTCTTCTGCCCCAGGTTTTTATCTAACTTTCGTTAGTTCAACACTTGTTGATTTGAGCAACAGAAGTTCTACGAAAAAAATCGTCTTTACCTGCTGTTCTGTTTTGACAGATTTCTGCCATTTTCTGCATTTGCTTCTTGTTGGTCCCTTCTTGAGTTCTTTTGGGGAATTGAGATTTTTGAGGGAAGTGATATAGTAGCTAGTGTTATAATGGAAGTTTATTTGGTGTTAGAACTGAACCTTAAGACCTTTTATCTTGAGTGCACTAATGTTGCTAATAAAGATTGTGTGAAGTTTTGTATGAAGGAAAATTTTCAGGTGTATGGAAGGAATGAGTAATGAGATGAAGGATGCACTAAAGCTCAAGCTTGGGGATGCCACACATTTCACCCCAAGAAATATTCAAGAAGTACCAGCATCAAAGCTTGGGGATGCCCAAGTCATCCCCTTCTTCATCAATAAAAATCCCAGGTTTCTTCCAAACGCTTCATTTTTATTGTTTCATGCACAGTTGTGTTGTTCTTGGAGCGTCTTCTTTTTTGTTTTAGTTTTGGTTTTTCGTTTGCTTTGATTTTCTTAGTTTTCTGAATAAATTGGCTGGACCCCCTCTTTCATACATTGGTTTGCAAATAATTTGGTTTGGTTTGGAAAAGAGTAGGAAAGTTCATGCTTAAGTGTTAAAGAGAGCTTGTTTTTGACTGTGGCCTATGCTTTGTCATGCCATGCTTGATATTGTTTTGGCTTTATGCTTAGTATTCTTTTCTATAGCATGACTTGTTATAAACAATTGAGATTGCTTAATGTGCCTTGGATGAATCATGCGTTGTTTTAGCATATTAAAGCATAGTATTGTGGTATTCTCCTTTGATGCTTTATTTGGGTTGACTTGGCGCATGTTCACACCATGTTATGATTGTATCAAGTCACCATAGCCTTTATGATCCTTTAGTTTTCAACTTGTAGTATCACTTTATGCTTTGATCAATGATGTTTTGTCGCTCTTCATAATTATGGCCATTATTGCTCTCTTAGTTTGTCGCTCCCGGTCTTTTGCTAGCATCCACAACCAAGTATGAGTTCCACTCATGCATCCAACTCCCTAAACCAAGTTATTCCAAAGAGTCCACCATACCTACCTACTAGCTTATGCTATTCCAAGTATATTCATGCTTTTCTTTACCTTCCACTTGTTATGAGAAAACTAGTGATTAAAGCTCTCACGAACTTGATGGCACACTTTACTTTACTTGCCCTTAATAAACTTGAACCATTGTGTCTTCTATGTTGTATATGCTTGCACTTATTTGTTGGGAATTAGCAGAACCATGCTTTCATGGGGAATGCTTTCAACATTGCACTTGGTACTTGTACCTAGTTTATATCATGCTCTTTTGTATATGGATGTCGTCGGTGTGAAATGAAAGGGGAGCTTGTAAGTCCATGGAGTTATGTATATGTGTTAGAGAAACGCCTGGGCCGCTGGTCTAATCCATGATGACATGGTGGAAACCTGCAGCGTAACCATAATGAGCTATCTATGAAGCATTCTTCTTATAAAAAAGAGAGTCCTATATTGAGAAAAAAAGAGAAAAAGAGAAAAAAAAGAGATACTATGAAAAGAGGAAAGAGAGAAAAAAGCACCATATTCCCATGGTAAATAAGAAGAATGCTGAGATGCTCGTTGTCTGCTTGCCTTGTCATTTTGATATGGGGATTCTTCCGTATCATCGGGCAAGGGGTACCCTGTTGGCGGTTCTCTATGATACATATGTACTTACGATGACAAGAACTTACCGGTGACTAAACTTGAGTAGCATGAGGAGCGGCCCTCGTATACAAGGGACATGAGATTTCTCACTTATACTTCGTCAAGCATGTACACCATAGTTTGTTCACTTTAACCTTAATCACTTCAAGATGCTTATGATAGGGGCAATGAGAGATGAAAGCTATAAGTACCATATTTTTTGGAAGCTCTTTATGAGACTTGAATCCCTACTTCCTTTTATAAAATGGCCTTTCCTTCCACCATTACATTGAGTCTCCACCTTCTATATTTATGCACCTACTTTGAGAGCATAGTGGCCATTCTTAGTTCTATGTGCATTGTCCCAAGACTAGTTGATTGACGCGTAACTTGATATTGCTTGTTCTAAACTATTTGTATCTAGTCACTCTTATGAACTTTGAAGGTGTCATATGCATTTATATTTGCTACTCTATTGAGGGACAAGCTGAATACTATTATGCTATGTTTTGTTTATGTGAAACAAACAAACGTCTTGCAAAGCATTGTTATTCATGAATATTTTGTTTGTGCCTTTTCATGTTGCAACATAGTTTCTTTGTCTTATTGCTAGAACTTTGTCTTTCATGTTATGATTGAAGTACTATGATCCCAGCTCTGAATGTTTTACAAATACTTTGATCAAGTCTTTGATGGTGCATGTCACCTAAAAAATTATTCTTTCTTTTTATCACTTACCTACTAAAGGACGAGCAGGAGTTAAGCTTGGGGATGTTGATACATTGCAAATGTATCTATAATTTTTTATGTTCCATGCTTGGTTTTATCTACTTTCTTGTGTTTTGTCCACACTTTGGAGTACTTTTCATATGATTTCTTGGACTAACCTATTAACAAGAGCCATAGTGCCAGTTGCCTGTTTTCTGCTGTTTTTGGTTCCAGGAAAGTCAGAAAATCAATATTCTCGGAATTGGACCGGACAAAAGCCAAAGTCGATATTTTACCGGAAGACTCACGGAGCCAGAAGACGAGACGGAGGGGGGCCATAGGGCGGCCACACCATGTGGTGGCGCGGGCTGGCCCTGGCCGCGCCACTAGGTGGTGTGGGCCCCCCTGGCCGCCCACCGACCTTGCCTCTTCGCCTATAAGAAGCCTCCCGATGCATAAACCCTAAATCGTCAAGCCTCCAGCCACGAAAAGTTCCACAGCACCACTGCCACCTAAGGGGAGATTCGGGAGACAAAAAGTCTTTGTTCCGGCACCCTGCCGGGACAGGGAACTACCCCCGGAGCCATCTCGTTTGATCTCCATCACCATTGCTGATTCCCATGATGAGGAGGGAGTAGTTCTCTCTCGAGGCTAAGGGTTCTATCGGTACCTATGTGTTCATCTCTCTCTCTATGCATGATCGTATTGAGATCATGAGCTTGTACTCTATAGATCTACCTTGCTACTCAAGTGCTTTAATGAATCTCTGCTCTCCCCATGTGTGTGAAAGTGACAACGTGCTCACCATGGTGGCACTTAGGATAGAGATTACAAATACTTGTTATGAGTTATATTTGGAGTTGGATGTCTCTATGAAATTGTGGTGTTTGTTGGACTCATCTAGTACTCAAGCTGATAGTGTGGGGTTTTCTAGATGGGAAAGGCTTACTTTGAGGTGTGCTGTTATAGCCCTACCATCGATTAGAGTGTCCAACCGGAGAGTAGTTAAGAGTAGTATCATAAAAAGAATATATTTATATGAGAGTGTTCACTAGTGAAAGTATGATCCCTGGGCCTTGTTTCTAAACATCGATACACCGTTTGCATTTAGATCTGTTACATGTTTGCTTGTTTCCATCTTTATTTCAGTTTGCTTTTAGTCTCTTCCACGCCATCAAGCTATCTTCTATCACCGTTACCACTTATAATTATCCATACCACTTGTATTTCACTATCTCTTCGCCGAACTAGTGCACCTATACACCTGACAAGTGTATTGGGTGTGTTGGGGACACAAGAGACTTCTTGTATCTTGATTGCAGGGTTGCTTGAGAGGGGATACCTTTGACCACTTCCTCCCTGAGTTCGATAAACCTTGGGTGATCCACTTAAGGGAAAACTTGCTGCTGTTCTACAAACCTCTACACTTGGAGGCCCAACAACTGTCTACAAGAATAGAAGTGCGTAGACATCAAGCATCGCATTCATTTGTCACCAAAGAATTTGCATGCACTAGTATGATTCACCCAACCAACCTGATGCATGTCATGATAGTTCAAATTCCCGGTTCAACAACCAAAGCTAGAAAAATTTGCAAAGTTGTGCCTATCAGAATACATGGGATAGATTTTTATGTCAACCTAATTGTACTTGGAACCAAAGGATTGGAAGTAGTACTAGGTATGGACTGGATGTCAAGGCATAAAGGACTGATAGACTATGCTAAGAAAGCCATCACCATGACCATTAGTTCTGGAGTAACAGTAGAGCATATATCTGAAACCTTACCCCGTCAATTCAAGTGCAACAAGAGCCTAGCTCTACCCACCATAGACCAAGTCAGAGTAGTTTGTGAATACCCTGACGTATTCCTAGATGAATTGCTAGGTATGCCCCCGGATAGGGATATTGAGTTCATCATCAAACTAATCCCCAGAACCGGACCCATAGCTCAGAGACCCTATAGCATGAACCCCTCAGAGTTAGTGGACTGAAGAAGCAGTTGGATGCCATGTTGGAGAAGGGCTTGATTCAACCAAGCGCATCACCATGGAGATCACAAGTGTTATTCGTCAACAAGAAAGGTGGAGGCAACCATCTGTGCACAGATTACAGAAAATTGAATGACGTCACCATCAAAAACAAGTACCCCTTGCCAAAGATAGAGGATCTATTTGATCAATTGACTGGAACCCAGGTATTCTCAATGATTGATATTAGGACTGGTTATCACCAACTTAAGATTCGTCCAACGGATATTCTGAAGGGGAATGAAAGTATCGACGGAATCAAACGTCGTATCGGTACAGGAAAGGTACCTAGATTCACTTAAGACGAAGAAGGAGTACTGTGGTAAAAAGGACGTATTTGTGTGCCAGCAATTCATAACTGAAGCAAGTTATCATGAAGGAAGCTCATGATACTCTTTATTCTATCCACCCCGGAGCAACAAAGATCTATTATGATTTGAAAGAACAATTTTGGTGGCACAAGATCAAGAGAGAAATTGGAAGCTACATCGCCAAATGTGACATCTATCATAGAGTGAAAGCAGAGCATTAGAGACCTGCAGGACTGTTGCAACCATTGCAGATTCCGGAATGGAAATGGGATTCCGTTGGAATGGACTTTATCACCGGTTTGCCTACTTCTAGTAGGGGAAATGACTCAATCTGGGTCATAGTTGATAGATTGTCTGAGGTAGCCCACTTTATACATGTCAAGACTACCTACCAGAGTGCGAAGCTAGCAGAGCTATACATCGCTAGAATTGTTAGTCTGCATGGAACCCCCAAGACCATAGTATCAGATCGAGGAACTCAGTTTACCTCGAGATTTTGGCAGAAAGTTCAGGAAGGACTTGGAACCAAGCTGAACTTCAGTACCGCTTATCACCCGCAAACTG
The DNA here is from genome assembly GCA_023614405.1 of Avena insularis. NCBI lineage: Eukaryota > Viridiplantae > Streptophyta > Magnoliopsida > Poales > Poaceae > Avena > Avena insularis. The sequence continues at coordinate 378,828,581 of CM042686.1, forward strand.
ATGGAAAGACTGAGAGAGTCAACCAGATCCTAGAGGATATGCTTAGAGCTTGTGTGTTAGAATACGAATCAAAATGGGAAGACTGCGTGCCTTTCGCATAATTCTCATATAACAATAGTTATCAAGCTAGTTTGCAGATGGCACCCTTTGAATTCCTATACGGAAGAAAGTGGCATACCCCTTTGAATTGGTCGCAAGTAGGAGAGAGTCAGATCTTTGGACCCGACATTCTCCGGGAAGCAGAAGAGAAAGTTCACAAAGTCCATGAGCACCTTAAGACTGCCCAATCCAGATAGAAGAGTTATGATGACAAAAGAAGGAGAGACCTGACTTTCAATGTCGGAGATTTTGTATATCTCAAGGTTTCGCCATTGAAGGGAACCCAACGCTTTAGTTTGAAAGGAAAGTTAGCCCCTAGATATATCGGGCCATTCAAGATCCTAAACCGTCGAGGAGAAGTATCATATCAACTAGAACTACCTAAAGAGATGTCAGCCATCCACAATGTGTTCCATATCTTGTTACTTCGCAAATGCCTGGAAGTGCCGGAGAAGACTGAAGTTTTCAAGAACATCGATCACAGAGCTGTCGAAATCAACAAGGACCTAACCTATCAGGAAGTTCCCATCCGTATCTTAGAAGAAGCCTACAGAACCACCAGGACCAGGAGCATCAACTTTCTCAAGATTCAGTGGAGCAACCATACCGAGCAGGAAGCCACTTGGGAGCGCGAAGATTACAATAGGACACAGTTCCCAGATCTCTTTAGTTCCTAGTTTTCTTTGTAAATCTCGGGATGAGATTTTGTTTAAGGGGGAAGGTTTGTAACATCCCAAAACTTTAATTCAAGCTTATCAAGATCCAAATCCTCAAAATTAGGGTTAACAAAAACTTTTCCAATTAAAAATATGAAAATATTCATGTGCATGTGCATTTAAATTAGGAGTTGATTTGAATTGCCATGGTTCTGTGATTCCTTGCTTGTAAAATGTTTCTTAGGTGAAATAAAAATCATCTAAATCTTTCCCAAACTTTTCCCAAAGAAAAACAACTCAAAATGAACAAAAGGAGTAAATGGTCATTTTGGTCATTTTAATCCACTACACTACTTTGAGTGTTCCTAGCACTCATTTCCCAATAGAAATAATTCTGGATCTTTGCACCCCTTTCTAGTACACATAATGAGGTACCAAGGCCCACTTTGTGATCTGCTAAAAACATTGAAATGCTAATTTTAAATGACAGTTTAAAATTGAATCTATTTCATATGGGAAGATCCCACTATTTCAAAAACCACTCAAACAAGCTCAATTTTCAAAACTCAAGCAACCACAGAGTCTCAAGCTTGTGCCTAGCACACCCACCAAAAATCTTTTCAAAATTCAAAAAGAAATTTCATGCCGCCATTTCATCAAACACTTGGCAGACAGAATCAAACACTAAATCCTAGTTCACTGTTTGCAACAGGGTTTTGCCCCCATTTGATCTCCAATTAATCTCTTTGTACCCTCTTGATCAAACCAGGCCCTTAGCACCCATCCCCTACACCCCTAGTGGCATTGCCACACCATGCCGAGCACCAACTCGCCGGCCAAACCTTGCCCCGCTGTAGAAGACCGTCCCCCTCTCTCGCGGCATGTCTAGGAGGTAGCCAGCACCTCACCGCCACCCACTGTCCCCTCCCCGAGCCAGGCCAAGCAGTGGACCAAAGAAAATCCCGCGCCTAGTCCCGCCGCGCCATGCCGAGCACGCGCCAGAGTATCGCGCCCGACACGCGTGCACAAGTAGCCACTTGACCGCAGCCCGTGCCCACCGCTTCGCCACGATCCAGGGAGCACGCCGGACATGCCCATTCGCCGCCCAACGCACCACAGCCACCGCTCGCCGTGGACACCACCGCATCTGACGCTCAGAGCGCCAGCTGCCCCCGACCGCATACCACCACCCCTAAGCCCGCATTAAGTTCCTAGAGCACCGCTAGGAGACCGTGCGTCGATCGCCACCCTCAACCATGCCTCTAGCCGGAGCACGGGGAGCAGAAGCTCGCCGGAAATGTACCGGAGCAGGCCGCCTCTAGAGGAGAAGGGCGCCACTAATTGCGACCACCCCCGAAGCTGCCTCGACCGTCCCTGAGCTCGTCGTCGACCACCAGTCCGTTTACCCGCGTTGCCATCGTCGCTGGAGCCCTGGTACGCCCCCTATGCACCTCCACCGAGCCGCTAGGGTTAGATCTCGCCGGGGACAGGTCCATCGTCGATGACGATCCACAGCCGTTGATCCCCACTCTAATCCAACGTCCCACATTGCCCCGTACCGCTTCGCACGTTATGAGCCTTGTTGGTGGACCCCCACTGTCGCTGAGCCCCAAGCATGAGTGACCTGGGGCCGTTAGCATTTCATGCGACCTAGTTAGTTTGAATGAGGATTTTTCTTTTTAGTTTAAGCTTAGTTCTGTCTCTGAGTTTGAAAATCAATTCAGAGAGGTTTACAAACCCAAATTGCATGAAACCAATTTTTCCTGAAAGGTATTGAAATGATCTATCCAAGCCTGTTGGATTTAATTCAATTAGAGTTATAGATCTCTCCTAGTAAAAATAATAAAACAGAAGCTTTTGCAACTTGCAACATTTTTATAAAATCAACCCAGATAGATTTTGAGTTGATTCCAACTCTCAAAAATCACATTTCATCATACCTATATGAATATGTAATAATATTAAGGTTTACATGCAGTGACTTTGGACTAGTACCAAAATAATGCTATATAAGCATTTCTAGTCACTTTAAATCATTAAATAATGAACTTAAACCAAAGTAATTATGATCCAACCTTTAAATCACATTCGCACATGTTAGAATATGTGGTGATGACATGTGTCCACATGATCCCATATTTTTAGTGGTGAATATTAAATCTTAGTTAATTTTTCAATGAGTAGAAATTACTTTTCTAAATAAAAAGGAGTGAAACTAGTAAATTAAACTTGTGATGCTTGGGATGATAATAGATCATCCAATGAGTGTATTAGAATGCTAATTAGACTATTTAAGTATTGTTTGGTGATTGTGTACTCCGTATGTATTTATAGACGATAGTACTGACCAAGCTTTCAAGGAGGAGGAGTTCTACCAAGAAGAAGAAGAAGAAAACTTCAACCACTTCACCAACCAAGGCAAGCTATTGTAGCAAGTTAGAATTAAGCTAGTTAAATTGGTCCAAGACGCTATAGGCATGCTTGAGTCATATCACTTTGACTATTAGTTACCCCAAGTTTTATCTTCAGGCTTTACTTCCTTTACTTTACCCAAAGTTCTTTACTTGTCTTGAAGGTTGCATAAAGAGTATAAAACATGACATATTTAGAACCCCTCTAGATGTCATTCTATGGCATGAGATTGAACCCATATTTTCCACCTTAGTGAACACTCTTAACTTAGTAGTTTAGAGTAGATCAAAAACTTGAGTCACTTGAGATGGGAACACTTGGTGAAAATGAATTGTGAAAACCTTGGAATGATGAGTCATTCTATTGAGATGTTTTGACATGTGTTGAGAAACATAAATGGTTTATGATGGTGAAAATTTTGAGGCATGACCCTTAACCCTTTTGTAAAACTGATGGTTGGATTCGGATGCGATACCATTCCAAATTTACCGTACGACCACAATACCTGAATTGGGTAAGGCTTAGCTAGAAATTTATATGCATTAGTATTAGTTACCTCACGGGAGAGGTTTGAGTTGATGCTACCTCTCAATGTTGTCCACCTATGCAGTGCCCAAGATGATTGATGGTCATGGTTAGGAGGCCATGCTCATAGGAGAGGTGCTTATACTAGGGTGTGTAATGGGAAGGTTATGTTTGATTATCTGCATACTAAGTATGATGATTCAGGGTTACCCCTGATAGATGTATGGAATCTTGTGGTGAAAGTGTACCACCTCTGCAGAGGGTCAAACTGTTCGAATAGCCGCGTTCGCGGTTATTGACAGTTGGAATGGCCATACTATTTTGTTGTCAGATGTTTTCAAAATGACTTATGAAATGAATGATGAATCTTGACTTGACCACAACAGGGTTGTGTTTATGACAATAGCTTCCCAACTTAAGTGACTCTAGAACTTTACTTTATCTTTCTTTGCTTCTGAACTCAGCTTAGGTTTCAAACTTAACTTTATAGTTAATCTTAGATTTAGCACTTTAAGTTAAAACTATATTACTTGTTAGTGGTAGTTTGCAAGTACTTAAAGAGTACTCATGGCTTTTGTCCCTGGCTATTCTCATGGCCAGACTATGAAGGAGACTATCAAGATGATGGCCAGCAGGACGGCTATGATAACTAGGACTATCTGCCTTCGTCAGCATTGTCTGTGCCCCTGAAGATGGACCCCACCGCTACGCTTATCTGTTATTTCCGCTGCTTGTTGTATTAAGACTGGATCATGAGATCCTTATTTGTGTAAGACCTTATGTATGGTTTGTAATGGATGATGTACTGTGATATCCAATCCGTTATGTCTCTCAAAAATGGTAATCCTGGGATTGCGAGGTATGGCATAACGTGCATCTGGGATTAAAAAACCGGGTGTTGACAGTATCATTACTAATTATGTAATATGTAAACAATTAAATGTAAAATTTTAGAAATATATTACTTGATGATTATTCACTATTGTTTGGAAGAATTCAACTTACAAAATTATATGCGGGTAATGTGTGTTCTGCTTGAGCCGAAAATAGATTCCTTGTCCTTTGTGGAATTTGGTTGACATCAGCAGTCAAAAATACCGGTAACAAGCTTACATTGTTTACTATCATTTAAAGAATTAAAAAAGTTTATTTTTTTATTTTTTGCATGAACAACAAGGTTATGTTGAAATATATGTAAACATATTTATTAACATTATATATGATATACTAGTTTTGTGAGCTTACCCCTATGTTAGGACCAAAACATTTCGGTCCTTGTTCTGCTTTAGAAATTTCACGATAATCTACAGCAAAATCGAGAACATTTTTTTGTATAGTTCCTCTATCACGGAATGAATCTGCATTTTCTCCTGCAGTTACTATCTTTCCTCCTTTTCTTTTTGTCAAAATGTATAACCTTGATATGTCCATTTTGCATCACTATTCTATGTCTTAATTCACTATTATTCATTGATATATTTCGTATTGAGAGGTGATACTTATGTTATTTCATCTATTTTTGCATGGTTGATGACTTTTGAAGCATGGACTGCTACAGTTAGGATTCTGATGGAAAAGGTGCTGTTTGAAGGCAAAATTCGCGAAGATCAGAAAATCCGGGAAAATATACGGAAAATCCTATTTTTCCAGAAGACTAAGGATGCCAGAAGATGGAGTGGAGGTGGGCCATAGGGGGCCCACACCACCCCATAGCGCGAGCAGGCCCAGACCGTGCCTGGAGGTGGTGTGGCTGCCCTGGCCCACTCCAGCCTCTCCCCTCTGGCGTATATCATCCTCCCGAAGCCCTAAGACTCGGGGAGCGACCACAGAAAGATTCCGCCGCCTCTACGGCGCAGAAAACACCGAGAGAGAAAGATCTCTCCGTGATGATTCACGGGAATTCCTTCGCGAAGAGGGGAGATCGTCGCCATCAACACCACCATCAAGCTGGACTTCATCGGGATCATCATCATCATCACCACCATCATCACCATCAGCACCCTCATCACCATCTCCATATTGCTGTAACAATTGGTTGAATCTTGCATTAGTTCATAGGGGAAACTTTCCCGGTGTTGATTACTCTTTGTAGTTGATTCTATTGAGTGAACCATTGAATTATTGTTTCTGTTCAGATTGTTATACATCATTATTCCATCTCTGATCATGATCCATATGATGTCTTGTGAGTAGTTCGTTTTTTCTTGAGCATTATTGATATTCCAAATAAATTCTTGTTTTGTCTACCTCCCAAATTAAACTTGTTATGTGAAAATTAGTGATTAAAGCTCTCACGAACTTGATGGAACACTTTACTTTCTTGCATTTAATAAACTTGAACCATTGTGCTCACCTATGTTGCGTATATGCTTGCGCTTTGTAAGTTGTGAATTAGCGGAACCATGCTGTCATGGGGAACGCTTTTAACATTGCACTTTTACTTTGTACCAAGTTGATATCATGTTCTTTTGTCTATGGATGTCGTCGGTGTGAAATGAAAGGGGAGCTTGTAAGTCCATGGAGTTATGCATATGTGTTAGAGAAACGCCTGGGCCGCTGGTCTAATCCATGCTGACATGGTGGAAACCTGCAGCGTAACCATAACAAGTACCTATGAAGCATTCTTCTTATAAAAAGAAGAGTCCGATATTGAGAGAAAAAGAAAAAAAGAAAAAAAGAGATATTATGAAAAGAGGAAAGAGAGAAAAAGCACCATATTCCCATGGTAAATAAGAAGATTGCTGAGATACTTGTTGTCTGCTTGCCTTGTCATTTTGATATGGGGATTCTTCCGTATCATCTGGCAAGGGGTACCCCGTTGGCGGTTCTCAATGATACACATATGATTACAATGACAAGAACTTACAGGTGACTAAACTTGAGTAGCATGAGGAGTGGCCCTTGTATTCAGGGACATGAGATTCTCAACTTACAACTTATCAATGCATATCCTCATTTTTGATCACTTTAACCTTAATCACCTAAAGATGCCTATGATAGGGGCAATGAGAGCTGAAAGCTAGTAAGTATGACAATTTTTGGGAGCTCTTTATGAGACTTGCAATCCCTGCTTCCCTCTGCGAAGGGCGTTTCTTTTACTTTGTAGTTGAGTTAGTAAACCTATTCCCTTCTATCTCAGCAAGTATTTTGAGTTAATGTGTTTTATTCATTCATATGATGATTTATGCAATCATGTTTCTTATGTTCCTTGTTTTCCACATTGCTCTTATCCTGAAGTTTACTACTTTGAAAGCTATCATTGAAAAACCAGCTATTTGTGAACTCCAACAAATTATCAAATATTCTTCGACCAAGAGCTAAGTTTGCCATTACCAATTATGATTTACTCTATGTATCTTTATTGTGTTTCCTTTACTCATTGCAAGTTGAGTGATATAATAGTGAGTTGTCTTCTATTATGATCTATGTATGATAAATGTGATGCTTCTTGTCCGTATTCTTTTATCGACTCTTCACTCCATAAACCTGAGGTCATGTTTATTGAGCTCACTTCTGCTTGGGGACAAGCGAAGTCTAAGCTTGGGGGGATTTGATACGTCCATTTTGCATCACTATTCTGTGTCTTAATTCCATATTATTCATTGATATATTTCGTATTGAGAGGTGATACTTATGTTATTTCATCTATTTTTGCATGGTTGATGACTTTTGGAGCACGGACCGCTGCAGTCAGGATTCTGATGGAAAAGGTGCTGTTTGGAGGCAAAATTCACGAAGATCAGAAAATCTGGGAAAATATACGGAAAATCCTATTTTTCTAGAAGACTAAGGATGCCAGAAGATGGAGTGGAGGTGGGCCACAGGGGGCCCACACCACCCCATGGCGCGGGCAGGCCCAAGCCGCGCCTGGAGGTGGTGTGGCCGCCCTGGCCCACTCTAGCCTCTCCCCTCTAGCGTATATCATCCTCTCGAAACCCTAAGACTCGGGGAGCAACCACAGAAAGATTCCGCCGCCTCTACGGGGCAGAAAACACCGAGAGAGAAAGATCTCTCCGGTAGACAGATTTCTGCCGGGGGAATTCCTTCCTAGAGAGGGGAGATCGTCGCCATCACCACCACCATCAAGCTAGACTTCATCAGGATCATCATCATCATCATCACCACCATCATCACCATCAGCACCCTCATCACCATCTCCATATTGCTGTAACAATTGGTTGAATCTTGCATTAGTTCATACGGGAAACTTTCCCGGTGTTGATTACTCTTTGTAGTTGATGCTATTGAGTGAACCATTGAATTATTCTTTAAGTTCAGATTGTTATACATCATTACTCCATCTCTGATTATGATCCATATGATGTCTTGTGGGTAGTTCGTTTTGTTCTTGAGGACATGGGAGAAGTCCTGTTGTTAGTAGTGGAGTTGCGTTGAGAAAGATTCAATAGATTGTTATTTAAGTTGTGGTGTACTTATTCTAGTGGTGTCATGTGAACGTCGACTACATGACACTTCACCTATATGGGCCTAGGGGAATGCATTGTGTATTTGGCTACTAATCATAGGGGTTGCCGGAGTGACAGAAACCTGAACCGCGTTAGGAAATCATTGCACAAGGGACGTAAGGGTCTTAGTGTTTAAAGTTGTGGTTAGGTTTCTACCTTAATTACTTTCTTGTATTTACGGATGTTTGCAAGGGGTATAATCACAAGTATGTATTAAGTCTTGGATGGGGCGGTACATTAGCACAGGTTCACCCACACAACACTTAGCAAGCTAAAGAAGATTAATCGACTATATGAAGTGAAAGCACTTGACAGTCTTCCCATGTGTCCTCGAGAACGTTTGGTGATCTATAGAAATACAACCGACTTGTCCTTTGCTGCATAAAGGATTGGGCCACTTGCTGCATTTATTCCTACTGTCTTTTATTTACTCGTACTTTATTTACTTGCTTTATCGAAAACCCCTAAAAATCCGTTTGCTAAGTATTTGCAGAGAATTCCTTATCCATACCACTAGCCAACACCTTCTGCTCCTTGTTGGGTTCGACACTCTTACTTATTGAAAATACTATGATACACCCCCTATACTTGTCGGTCATTAGACCTGCATGAATTATTGTGAATAAGTTAGTTTGATAATAAATTTCAGTATATTATAGCAATACTAATATATGTTAGATTACTATATATTTTTTCTTGAAAAAAATTGCCTTTGCGGTTGTTCTGCAGTGTGGAATCTCAACATCATATTGTGAAACTTTTGACAAGTAATCCGCCAGTCTTCGTGTGATTCCTCCTCTGCAACTTTGTGATAAACTGTGTTATTTCCTTTACGTAGAATTATTATTTTTTCCTTATTACTGTTTTTGTTTGTAAAAATCACCTTGGTTGAAAGGCGCCTCATCGCGAACATGTACTATAGCACCAGGTTGTTCGTACTGCTGTTTGCTTGTTCCATCAGTATAAACATATTGATATCATCATGGTTATTTGTAATAACAATCTTGACAACTATTCTTTAAAAAAAATTCAGTTATTCGTAGGTAAACCTTTTTTTGACAAAATATCTATTCACTATAACTGTACTTACCTTCTTAGAGATTACAACCATGTAAATATGTAGAAGCATTGCCATCAGTAATCCAACTATCTACTTCGGCATCAAGGTCTGGGTTTGCTATGTTCTTACCATCGTCTATGCAGCTTTCCTGGTTAAATTATACATTTAAAAGTGATGAGATAGCATAATATAATGTTTATAAATATACGTAGAAATAAAAAGAATAAATATCGTTGGTAAGATCTAAATGATAGATAACCTGGTTGTATGGCATGGTTTCATTAAATTGAACTCCCTGCCAACTCAATTGATCCATATTATCAACAGCGTTGAAATCTTTCATGTCATCGATAATTATCATTTCTTCACCTGGCATTGAGTTATTTTCAAAAGAAGATGCTTCTAGTTCTGCTTGATGTTCAGGTGTGTGATTCTTTTCATTGTCATATGGCAGTCTGTCATCAGGATTCCTCATTGATTCATCTTGTATAATATTATTATCCATGCTGCATAAGTCATCTTATTTTTCTTCATTGTGTCTTTCCTACTCAGCCAGAATACCATCTGTGTTGTCGTCAATCTTTTGGTCCACAAATGTAACAGGTGTTACAACTGCATTTGACGCAGTTCTTGCAGGTGTTGGTATTTGCAATGTGTTAATAAAAATTTGTGCATGCGTCAATTTGTCCAAAACATCACCCTTCATTGAATACTCATCATCAATTGATGTTTAGTTTTCTCCTTGTTCTGCCTGCTGCTCACTTACTGTTTCGTTGACTTCAACATCCTGCTACTGGTCCCGTGTGCTCCCTGAATCAATTTGTACCTCAGTCACGAATTGACGAACTTCATCTTTAGCGCGTTGATGTTCATCGTTGTAATCTTCAATCTGAATATCAATAATCCCCTCTGTTAAATCATCATGACATGCATTTGGATCTGCTTTACCATAACAAGCATTTTTTTCTGTCGTAATCTGAGGTCTAATTATTGTATCACTGGGATCATTCATTCTCTGGTCGCTGTCTTCGTTCATTCCTTCGTCAACAAGTGCTTCTGACTGCTCACTGATAAGTTCAGCAACTTCTATGCCAGGTGTTGATGATGGTACGGTGGTGTCTTCAGCATGTGAGGTGGAATTATCTTCAGTGTTTTACTCGACAGACCCAACAGGTGTTGTAACTGCAGACGCCGTAGTGTTTGCAGTTACTGGTATTTGAGTTGTTTCAATAACATTTGATGCATCCGACAGTTCTTCCAGATGATCACTTATCATTGAATATTCAGCGTTGATATTGGTTTTCTCTTCTACTTGTCCTGTCTGCTTCTCTACTCCTGTTTCATCGTGTTCCACATCATGATCCTGGTTCCTTGTGGTTGTAACTGAAACTATACATAACTAAGGCACGCAGACATCAACTTTATCATTACCATATTCAAGTTGTCTCTCGTTGTTAACAACCTCCATGTTGTCTGTCAGATCTGTATCATATACATTTGTATCTGTTGTACCAGAACAAGGCATGTAGTCTGCCGCAATCTAATGTGTAATTTGAGTTGTACTAGCATCATTCATTCTCTGGTCGCTATATTCTATTTTTCCATCATCCACAACTTTTGTAGCTCCTTTACTTAATCTCGTTGTCTGGTCATTGATTAGTTCATTAACGTCTGAGCCAGGTGTACTCAATGATGGTATGGCGGTGTCTTCAACATGTATGACAGGGTGCTCCTCACTTGAATCTGCTTCTTGTTTAGATGAAGAGGGTTCAGTAGATTCTTTTAGCACCACCTTCTCTGGTTTATCTGCTTTGTCCACATCCTCCATTTGGTCCATGTTTGCCAGAACTTGTTCATACTCTGCATTGTGTATGATGATGTTTGATATGCCCACTTCCTTCTCCTTGGCCATAATATTGTTCTTTTCCACGAGGTCAACCTTCACAATCCTTAATCTAGCCAGAGATACTTCCAGATCCTCCTTTCTTGACCGAACAATCTCATTGAGCTTACCAATCTCCTCTTGGTTAGATGTTTCATCACCTATGTTTTGTATCAATGGAGTGTTGTTAGCAATTGTATTTATGGTTTTGTTTAAAAAGATATTTGCTGTTTTAGAACCTGTGGCAGCATCTGAGCTTTGAGAAACCATTAGGCAAGTAGTGTTGACACATCTAATTATGTCTGAAAGTTGATAATCACTTCTTGCCTGCAGTATAAAATAATTAAATAAACACAGTCAGACGGTATGTTCTTTATCGTAGGTGTTTTGTTGCATTAGTGTAGATTTTTTCGTAGTAGTGATTAATTTTTGTTGACTTGGATAATTAACATAGTTTAAATTTATTTGACTCAAAACGAACTAGAAAAATTCTAAGATGAAGATATAAACATGATTTTTATAATAAATACAACTTACCCTAAGGCTTACGTAGCTTCTAGTGTCATTGCTCCAGTCATCTGATCTGATTTCCTCCAAATATTCCAATTTGAGGTGACCAACTCTTGGTGTAAAGTTAGTCAAGTTTGCTTTCTTGTGTGCACGAGTGTCCAAATAATAGATCAGAGGCAATGCTGCTGGACCCTCAGCTATGTTTTTATTTTCCTTCTTATCTTGGTATTTTCTCAGCCCCGTCCTTAGGTCATCAAGGAGAACTTTACAGAGGTTCATGTGTTGAATTTTCTTCATATCTAGATCCATGACCATACCAGCCTCCCGTCCTATATGTGCATTACTCGTTGTGCACGTTGTGTTGATGAAGAACACAAGAAATATAAGCTTTATTACCATATCTGATGTTCCACCATTCTTCACATGATCGTAAAGCTTACTCGGTATAATGTTATCTGACTCACTCAAACCGAGCTGTTGTTTCAGCCACCACAAAGCTTTTGTATCGTGGTCACTTGAAGGTCGTGGAGCATCAAACATATTCTTCTTTGGTAAACCATAAATTGCTTGAACCACATCTTCTGTTATTTCAAGCTCTTCCCCTTGTTCAAGAACAATTGTTAGAGAACCAGGTCTGAATTTACTGTATAGCCATCGCATCATCTTCTTGGAAATGTTGCTATTCAATTTGAAATCAACTACGAAACCACAACCATGATTCCTCAAATAAATCTTCTATTCATTTTATTACATAATTTTCTAGAGAGTTGTGTAATTCTGAAAGTGACCCTCTCACTATGATCTCACCATCCTTCATGTCTGCTAGTTCTTTGTGAATTGTGTCATGTTTTTGCTTCTTGAAACCAGGTTTATCTATGAAAGCTTGAGCAGCATTAGGGTTTTCTTGAGTACCAGAACCAACTTCTACGTTTTCATCCATACGGTTGTGTTTCCTCTTGGTTAATCGTCGCGTTCCATAAGATGAACAAATACTCAACTGCAGAAGTTTATGTTGAAAAAATTAAATCATGCATTATAATTTATATTTTACACTATGATGTTATTTAAAAAAAAATAACAGAGCAACAGTTAAACACATATGTAATTTAAATTACTAGAATCAAGTGAATAAATTAAGAGATGTATAGTCAGCAAAGAGCTCATGAATCAAGAAGAATCAACTAGTACGAAATCAACACAGATAAACAAAATTCCTGGCAGTGCATTTCAGTTACTAAATTGGTGCAGCAAAGGTGCAAACTTTCCCACCAAAATTTGAACTGTTAATCAGTATACTCGGTAGAGGAGCAGTTCATTGAAGTTATAATTGGCAGTTCTTATCTGAAAACTATGTCATTCTTTCAAATTTCAACCATGTTGTTCAGAAAAATGTTACTTCGCTACGGATATTAAAAACAATAAATCAAAAGAAACCCTAGATTAGTTTGATTAGTGGTTTTTCTTGCTTGTGGTTTGTTATTCTCAAAATTGTTCAAACCATGTGCACTGGCCATTTTTTAATATATGCTTCACTCTAAACTATGACCAGAAATAATCAAAATACCTGCATTGAACCTTCGTGACCGCGATTTTCGTCAGCCATGAAATCGATGAATGAGTGTTCTGGGGATGAAAATTATAGGAACCTTCTGTGGGCGATTTCGATCCGCGTTATATTCTATCCTTTTTTCCCCTGAGAAAACCCTAATAAAACTTCAATTATTGCTCGTAAAATCGTGTCGAAACTAAATGGAGAATGAGAGGAAAATACTTCGTGCAATTTCGGAGAATACCAGGCCGAATCTGGGAAGAGAATGGAGAATCTGTGATACATGTCTTGTCGTCATACCGCCAATCGAGAATCTGGAGTAGCAGTAGTCCTTATCGCTGGTGAAGCTTTTTGCCGCCAAGGAGTTGCCGCCGTTGCTTGCCCTCGTGCAGTTAGGGTGGAGGAAGAGAGAGAAAGTGCAGCAGTGTCGGAGAAGAAGAGTAAAAAAATGTAACAGTGTAATCATAGCCGTCCGTTGGGATGTATTGTTGTATGCACGTGTGTTAACCGTCAGCGGGTTGATGCCACGTAGTTTACATATGAGCCCAACTAAGGAGCACTGCGTCTAGATGTGAAGGTGCACTGCTTGGAGATTGCTAAATAATAGAATATATTCTAACACTTGACAAATGGAACATATAATTCTTCATGATCTATGGAAATTTAGCACTGTGTAACAAAGGCACGTATATCAATTTATTTTATCGATATTCACCACAGTGTAATAGTAGTACTAGAGGCAGTACAAACAAACTACAGCGAAACAATTATATTAAAACGAAACAGGCAGGGCAATTAGTGTTCACATTGCAGTTGATCCACGTTGAATGGTTGAATAATTACTAGCCACCTGAAAACTGAATTTCACCGCAGTAGCTTGTTTTTTTTTTGTGTTTTTACGTTATGTGACTAGTGTTGTAGGACACCTAAGTTTTGTTATTATCTTTATCAGTTATACAAGATTACCAGGAAACAATACTTTTAAAAATGGTCGTGCAATGTTTTGTGATTGCCAGCAAAATAGATAGATTCTACCTGATCAAAAATTGTCAGGACTGAATGCAGAGTTATTGTACTATTTCAGAGCAGTGCAAATAAAATTAAGCGAACTTCAATCTTAATAATTCCACTGCATTGTTTTGTGACTGACAGAAATATAATAAGAAATATATCTTTTATTCTATATTACAGGCAGAAGGATATAACTGAAACTGGCAGCGCATAAAGCCATAAGAGAACCAACTATATTAGAATATCAAAAAACATTGAAATTTGTGCTCGGACGGAAGTTCAGTTAACCTAATTGTTGGAGAAAACAATATATTGCACGTGAATATTGTAGAAATATTAAACACAGTGTGATAGAACATTCATAAGCAGTGCAAATAACTATACGCTAATAAAGTTAAGTATTATAACAATAGAAGTGCATTGTTTGTTAATAAGACAGTTACATGGTGCGGAAGAAAAAAATGCCCTTTATCAGCTCATCGTAAGAAAAATGGACATTGTGCACTCTGTGGGCGCAGTTACATTTGTATAGGCAGTTACAGTTACATTACAAAATGCAAAAAAAAACAGTACTCGGTCACAAGGCAGTGCACATCTATAAGAGCAGTGCATTATGTGTTTTGAAAGAAGTAGTATTTTTCAGTATAGAAATTTATTAATCACCTTGTTCGATGCATTATAGACCCTTTGCACTGCGTGAGCAAAGTAATATATATGGTTACGTCAACAGTATAGGTAGTCTTATATTTGTTCACAAGGCAGTGCTTAGGTTTGCAGCCAGCTACGTCTATAGGAAGCAACTTTATGAAAAAATAAAATAAGCAGTGCAATTATTGGTCCGAAGCAGCGCACAAAGGCAGTATGCTATGAATTGACAAGGCAGTAATACGTTGTCGTCAAAAAAATGTATTAAGCAGCCCATCCGACGCAAAATGGACCATATGCACTGCCTGAGGTAAGACATATATCGCTACGTCCATAGCACAGAGCAGTGCAATATACCTTTCGAAGGCAGTGAAAACACCGACTAGAGAACAAAGCATAGTTAATGTAAAGAGCAGTGCATTATTTGTTCACAAGGCAGTGCACACGCACAAGAGCAGACAAGAGCATAACACTATGTGTCAAGAAATCACCCTTTTCTCACCTTTAGCACAATCAGGTACACCTATAGTCTCGGCAGTGCGATATAATTGCCACAAGGAATGTAAAAAACGAATAGAGAAGCATCCTTACGTATATGTTTACAGGGAAGTGTATAGGTATAGACTTGAATAATATCATTGTTATCTAGACGATTTAAAGCCACATGATAAACACAAAGCTAAGATGAAATTTGTATGGCAGTAATATTCATATACACACGCATGGAAACAATATTGTATTGCAATGAAGCATCCTAATTAATACATTTCACGAACTTATGCTTACAAGAGGATACTATTGAACAACTTCTTTTTCCTTGCATTATTGAATCTATGAGGAAATTGAATGACCCTTTTCTGCAGAAATTTCTGGATCGGCAACTTGTTCTTCTCCTGTGGTTGGTTCAACCACGCCAGGATCATCTTCTGAACCTAGATTTTGTGAACCAGGCTCTTCCTGATCCTTTTCCTCATCGTCTTCTTCTCTTCTTCTTCTTCTTCTTCTACTTGAGGTCCTTGTTGATTTTGTGCTATCTCCGCTTTGGGCTCCACCGCTTCTTCGGCGACTCCTTCCTCATGGATCTCCTCCTCCATTTGTGGTACTACTGGTGCCTGTATCTCAGATCTATGCGCGTAGCATCTCTTGGTTGATCTGAAAGGTGTAAAGCTGGCGGAGTTTGCTCCGTTTGGGTCTGGCGACAAGGGCGAAGGTGGGTGGCGTTGTTGGCGACGGCGAAACATTCTGGATAGGTGTGGTTGCAGGCTGCAGCTGGACAATGTTGAGGGCTATAACTAGAAATCCAGCGTTGCTAAATTTCCTGCATGGCGGGATAAATACATGTTAGTGGTGGGAAAGATTGATGAACTAATCGAGAAAGACGACAGGAAAGATTGATGAACTTATGGAGAATGACGTGATGCGCTAGCTCTTCGTGACAGCAAAGAAAAGGAAGCATACGACAAATCAAGTAGTATATCTAATAGTGGTTCATCCATAAGATTGAACTAGAATATCAAATGTCTTTTACTGTAAACAATTTCATTTCGAAAACCATTTACTAGTTCATGGTCTGAACATCAATCAGTTCTACATGTCGAACTCAGGTAGGTTAGTTATATACAAAACTCTTATTGTAAACACGGAAGCGCAGATAGTGCATATATATCTGCATTCGGCACGTCAGTGCCTATGTAAAACACGGGGATAAGATGTTTTTTCTTTACCATAGAGAACTGCACTGCTTGGAAAACATCAACTCTACTGCTACATAATAAACAAATTAATTCATCATTTTTTATAACACCACACTATAGAGCATCGTTGTTTATTTTCAGCTCAACTTAGGTGCCAAAGCTCTCAGTTCTTCCGGTAGTTCATCCTTTGCTTTGTTGGCCTCGGAGAACAGTGCCCAGAACAGATACTCCTCCATGACCGAGCTCGCGTCCATCTGGTCGAATGGTTCAAATGAATCAACAAGATATATTGTTAATGTCAATAAAAAATTTGTATTTGGTAAAACTATTGATTCAAAACTGGCATTACTTACATCTTTAAGATCATGTACAAGTTGAATGCCGTTGTAGTTCTCAATGCTCTTTAGAATCCAAAAACAATTCATGTCTTCAAGTCCTTTTTGTACCTTCACATGTTTTGATCTAGATACAATATTTCCCCACTTTGGAAGCTTGTTCTTTGGGTAGAGTTCGTCAACGAACTTGTCAAATCTCTTTAGCTGAAAAAACCAGTATGTAGAGCATAGTTAGTGACATAATTTTTTTCAAATTATGCAGATTGTCTTTATCTGTATTATAAAGATATAAATGTAAAAAAACCACACTATTTTTTCCCCAATTTGATTGTGGTAAGCTGTTTTAGACAATCATTTTCTCTGTGTTCTGTAATCCCGTGTGTCGATAACTTCAACGCGACCAACTTGGTGGTAGTTGTTTAGGATGTAAGTAGACACGTGATTGTCAAATGACACAGGCAGAAATATCTGTTATGGGCAAGGAAAATAGTCAAATTGATTATATGTTCTAAATGAAAATACGGAATATTTCTGTATGTTATTAATGATTTATGTATTAAGAACATACCATCTTAGCTTTGCTCAAATCTGCATTTCCAATTAGAAGTTTGAACTGTTCAATCCTGGAGACGGCTTCAACCTGATAAATTTCATCTTTTCCTGTAGAATTTGTGAAATTCTCCTTTGTCCCAATGTCACATAAACGAGCAACCCCTAGTGGCAGTATTATCCTTCGATTCCTGAACAGACATTTGTACTCCGGGATACTGCGCCAGCTTGAAATTATGAAGTCTATCATGTCATCATCAAGCTTGCCTTTTCCATTGAAACATGCTGCAAGCCTTGCTGCAGTCCAATATTTTGGTATTTCCAGGCCTTGTTCTAGAGTTGACGAATATTTCACCATAACTACCCTGAGATTTTCCACAGACAAAAGAAAAAAGGATCAAATATAAAAACCGGGATCCATGATTGTGTGACAACATACACATATATTTTACTAAAGGAATTCACAAAGCATAGTTTGGTGCTTACTCTTCATTCTTCTCCAGAAAATCCTTGCTTAGTACCAGTCTATGAGCAACTGCGGCGTCTCCCTTGTACTTAAATGTGGGGGAGCATACGTGCAACTTAAGTTTTAAGATGTTTTGTAGAGGCCTCTTGTAAGATTTGATATTATCTGGGGAATTATGACCAAGAGTCTTGCTCCTTGTAACATGTGTTCTTAATCCTTGCTCTGGCAACAAAAATGTTTTAGTTGCATCTTCTCCGTGGCGTTTTCATTCGATACACGAGGTGTCTATATTGTCAATCTGTGTTCTTACATCAGCTGTGTCATGCGAATGTCCTTTCTGAATTGCTTTTTTAACAACAACGACCTCGTGGTTAGAGGAACCTTCTTTGTGAGTAATTTCTTGTAACAACATGGTCACACCTGCAGCAATATTTATAAAAAACTGTGTTATTTCCTCTTACATGTTATTAATGTAAAAAACATCGTCTAATGTAAAAACCAAGCATCTTGACATAATGTGACAGTACCATTGTTGAACTGCGTGGTTAACCTGTCTTCCTCGGCTCCTAAAGCGTCTTTGTTGAATTCTTGTACTTGTTTAGACGATTTTCCTCCTGCATCATTATTACAAGTAGTTTTCCTGTCAAGCCCACTAGTAATTTTGCTATTAGCAGAATATCTACAGAATACAACAATACCATTGCTAAGCTGTGTCGTTGATGGTTGTTGGTCAGTTTCAAATTGCTTAGAATTGTCTTCTCCTTCTCCCGTAGTATGCGTTGTTACTGGTGTCGGTGTCGGCATGCACACAGAACAACTTTGAATAACATTATCAAATATATCAGTAAAAAATATAAAAAATGGACAAGATTTTACGTTACACTTCTATTTCATAGATTGTTACTTGTATGTGCTCGTGTGATCAAAGTAGCTAAATACACGTCTAAGATATACAAACATGTTCATCCAAGGCTCTTGCGGTGACAATGCCGTGCTCCTCTTCTGGTGCTGCTATATTTTTTATTTCGTCCATGTACATGATTCCTCTATCGTCAAAATTCCAGGGCGTGTTGTTGTTAGCTGAATCCATTTTATTCATTGTTACCGCTGCTGACTTGCCTGTATTAGAGCATTCGTTCCCAACATTAAGGTCATGAGTTGCTGCCTCGACTGTATGCTTTGATTGCTTGATTCGACTGGAGCCTGAAATGTTTGCAATGTTGCTCAGGTCATTCTCGCATCTATCAAAACATCTCAGCACGTCAGTTGCACACTGATGGGATGCTCGAAAGTAGTTAGCCATTGCTTCTAGTTTACTTCTTTTCAGGTCCCTATGCTTTATGGTAAGTTCTTTATATATTGTTGCAGCATTTGTATCATCACTTATGATTTCATCACCTGCTTCCTCCTCTAGCAGTATATCTATATACTTGTCCATGCATTGATCTAGCCTCTGGGACTTTGTTCCTGAACCCTCTAATTCTCTGTTAGAGGTTGAGGTTATCTTGTTACAAGTTGTTTCTGCCACGAGAGGTTTCAAATAATAGCTTCTTTCGTCACAGCTTTTCCACTGCAAATAGTAATCAAATATATTTCCATGGATTGTGAATAACTATCAGAAGAGGTAAGTTTAAAATAGTTCATTTGATAGAAGGATTCTTTATGTGAAACAAGATGAGGTCAAGTAGAATACTTACATTCAGTCGTCCCCACCTCTCTTTGTCAATGACATCTGCTTTCAATACAGCAAGAAGATCTGATTTGTCAAGATATTTGATCCTTGGTGTTTCTTTTGTCATAAGTGATTTTCTGCACTTGAGCGAGTCCAGGTATGATATTAGAGGAAGGACTGCGCAACCTTTGGCAACACTTTGATTCATATCATCAACATGAAACTTTATTGCTGCCCTCTTGATCTCGTCAATTACAAGCTGGCAAAAGTCCATTTTTCCAGAATTCTCGATATCAAGGCTTCTCACTACCCCAACTTCCCGGCTGATGTGGTTGTTTAAACCTGGACATATAAGGTTTGTGCAGATTACAAGTATTATGCATTTTATTGTAAACTTGTCCGTTGCACCCTGGAATTTTGGAATCAGCGGTAACAATGAATAAAACTTATTGTTATGCATTTTATTGTAAACTGTGTAATTTGATCCAGTCCTACTACGGGGCTTCCTCTTGTCCCTTCTATATTTTTCAATTGCCATCAGTTGATTCTTGGACATATCCTGGTAGTTTACAGAAAAAACGTATCAAATATTGACAAACTTATTTCTAAAATTCTTAGTGCAGACTGTAGTCTCGATTAAGGAATATGACATGCATTAACATTACGTAAGCTTACAATAACAATATTATTCTGGTTGTTCAGATTGCCATGTTGTTCTCCACCAATCTTTCATTTCTTCTTACGTACACCGTCTTTGATGTTTGAACCTACTTTGTGTTTCTTTTTCAGCTCCAGTTTTATTTTGTAATTCTCAATCTTCCTGTTAAGTTCATTTTCTGACACATCAAACTCATCATCAGTCTGTGCCATACCGTCGGAAGCTTCTCTATCGCTAGCATTGCAAGAGCTCATTTTTTCCTGGTGGAAGAGACATACCAATCTTATTTCACGCTATAATTTTTGAACTGACCACCTAAAGCACTTCAATTCGACGTGATTAATTTAAACTTTAAATTATAACTATACCTAGCTATACAGTGTAACATCAAGTTGCATAATAGGACAGGTGCAGGTGCAGGTGCAAGTAGTTATAAAATTATGCATGCAATAAAAACTGACAAAAAAAATTAAACTAACCAGAACGCATTACTAATCATTCATTGAATATTGGAATTGACTTGAAGTAATAGTAAAATATAATTTACTGAAGCTGATCCTACTTGTGAAAAATATTGTGTATGTTCTCCAAGTGCATAATAAATATATTTTTTACTTACCGTACGATTTATGCAACAGGATTTCTCATAGAAAAAATATGATGTAGTAACGAAATGCTCCCTCCGTTTCAAAATATAAGATGTTTTGGCTTTGTGATATGAGTGTATCTACACCCCTTTTAGTATCCATGTTCACTCCACACCTTGATAAACCTACACACTAAAAGAAGTCTAGATACACTTCATTCACAAAGCTAAAACATCTTATATTTTGAAACGGAGGTAGTATTAGATATAGAAAGCTAGGATTTCAATATTTAAATTTTACTAACCTATTCCCTCCGTCCTAAAAAGGATATCAAAAGTATCTATATACTGTACCAAATATTTTCTACAATCGTATTTCGCTGAAACAAACTTAAAAAACTAATTTAGACTATAATAGTCTTTCAATTTATCGTGGACTTGATCTCAATACCAAGATTTCCATAGTATGGACGACGAATCAATGATTCTACAAAGAAATCTTTGCTATCAAGTAAGAGCGGTAAGTTCTTCGCAACTTAGTAGTAGTAGGGATGATCTCGAATCCTTATCAATGGGGATGTTTTGTTAAGTTTCTATAGAGAATCCTTACCTCAGAAAGAGGACAGCGCCGGCGGTTCCTTCTGCTGCAGATTTTCCGCAATTTACGGAAGAGTTGCTTCTCTTCTGGGGATGGAACCAAGTAAGAGCGATAAGTTCTTCGCAACTTAGTAGTAGGAGGTATTATCTCGAATCCTTATCAATGGGGATGTTTTGTTATGTTGCTATAGAGAATCCTTACCTCGGAAAGAGGACGGCGCCACAGGTTCCTCCTCCTGCAGATTTTCCGCAATCTGCGGAATAGTTGTTTTTCTTCTAATGATGGATAGTAGAGGAAGTAGATGAAGGCTAATTAGATACAATAACAGAGAACCATGTCTCCCGTCGTCCATAATAACTGTTTTTTCTAGGGCAGTGCAAATCTTTTTTTTCAAAAGGGCAGTTCAATAGTAAACTAGTTGGCAGAACAATGATTCATGGGCAGTGCATCTTAGTGTGTATGGCATTATAACGTCAGTACCACGATGCACCCAACGAGCAGTGCATGATTGATATTCGAGCAGTGCACAGTAGGATAAAAACAAAAGTATCCTCGTTATTGAAACAATACTCCACGCGTTAAAAGTCTACGTCGATACAGATGACGTTAGGCAGTGCATACTACGTACACCGGCAGTGCACATCGCTGTGTATAGCAGGTGGGGTGCATTGCACAGTCATTGAACTGCCATAGAAATTTGTCTTGCACCATGCGTACAGCGCTTTACGAAGCATTTTTTAGGCAGTTCATACGTATTCCAGTGGCAGTACATACCTATTTTTAACCTTATTATTTAGTAGTATCCTGAAGCGCTCCGTGGGTAGTGCATGCTTTGTTTACCTGCAGTACATATGAGTGTACGTAGCATGCGGGCAGCATTGGATGGTAAGTGCACTGTCCTCACATGTTATCTTGGACCTTTGCGCATAGTAGTTTACAAAGCATTTCTAAGGCAGATCGTACAGAGCTTCAACACAGTGCATCTCGTGTGCATGGCATTATAATGACAGTATGACAATGCAATCAACAAGTAGTGTATCTCAGTGTATATAGCAGGTGAGATTGAATTGCACGGCTAGTGCACTTCGATTTCATATTATCTTTCACCGAGCAGTGCACAGTAGGAGGAAAACAAAAAGGTCCTCGGTATTAAAACAATACCTCACGCGTCAAAAGTCTACGTCGATATAGATAACATTGCGCAGTGCATACTACGTACACCGGCGGCAGTGCATGATTGATATTCGAGTTGTGCATTACAGTGTATATAGCAAGTGGTATTGAATTGCACATCTAGTACACTGTCATTTCATATTATCTTTCACGAAGCAGTGCATAGTAGGTGAAAAACGAAAAGGTTGAACCAAGACCCAACATGTCAGAACTATACATCGATAAAGATATCGTTCAGCAGTGCATACTACGTATACGGGTAGTGCACCTCGCTACGCATAGCAGATGGGTTACATTGCACGGTCATTGTACTACCATAAAATCTTGACTTGCACTGTGCGTACATCACTTTCTGAAGCATTTGGAAGACAGTTCATATATACTTCATTGGCAGTGCATACCTGTCTTTAACCGCATTGTATTAGTATTATCCTAAAGCGCTCCAATTTTGCTCGTTTTTTACGTGATTGCATATTGCTTTTAATTGAAAATAATGAATACTAGTTGTTTATTCGTCTGAACGAAGTGCTGTGCAGTATAGATGAGAGTGCTATATTTATAGTATAGACAGTGCGTGCATTAGTATGTTTTTCCGCTAATAAACAACTTTTTTTCTCACAAACTGTGCGTTGCTCGGTGCAAGATAATATGAAAGGGCATTCCCACTTGCTATGTACATTGAGATGCACTGCCCGAATACAAATCATGCACTGCTCGTTGAGTACTTCGTGATGCTGTCATTATAATGCCATGCACATGAGATGCACTACCCCAAAGCTATAGATGAACTGCCCAAAAATGCTTTGTAAACTGCTGTCAAAACAAATTTATAAATTTAATGATCCGATAGCGGTCTGAAATTTTAAATGTTACTAATCCCTATTACAATTAATTCGGACTATTTTTTGGAGTGCCAACAATTCCATCAATAAATTTCTAGTCATGCCGGAAACGCACGTCATAAATTTGTTTGTGAATGTAGCAGCATTATTCATCATATTCATCACTCCTGCGAATCAAACAAAAACAAATAAAACTTCACTGAATGATGATAGACATTGAATAAATAGTTATTATTTTGGTGCAATTATAGAAGTACATACATCAGTATTGATTGACAAGTTCCTTAATCTTTCTTGTGTACTTTTCATTGAACTTTGACAAAACCATGTCAAACGTCAGCTGTTCTCGCAAGGCTTTAGTATCAGTCTATACAAATAAAAGTTCATATCAAATAAATTTTATTTTAGTGCTGTTTTATACTAGTGCAAGTACGAAATTAAGTCTGCCTCGAAATTATACTTACAGACTTGAACCAATGGTCAACAACACCATCGTAAGATTTGAGCAACCTCAGCAAACCTACTCCGCTGTATTTCCTGCTCATTTCATAGACAGACCCATATTTCAGTTGCTTGTTTGATATATAACTTTTAATAGGGCAAGGATCACACAGTGTTAACGATACTTAACTGGTTTTCATTGTTAGATATCCACTTAACAGGTGTGGTTCTCATATTTCAAAATTCAACCTTGTACGAAAAGAGATCATTTAGAAATGTTGGCCAAGTTTTAGCTAATCAGAGAAAAGGACGACCCCGATGGCGACCACCCCACCCACCCTCTCCCTGGCGCACCCCCTAGCGAACCATGGCGAATCCTTCTAATTCTCCCATACAATGGATCCTCGTGCTCTTGGTGATACTCTGGATTTCTCTCATGGCATGGGATTTGAATTACAGGTTCGATCTTTCTTTTCCACCCGTGTGCAATCCCCATCTCCTGGATCTGGATTTATTCTCGTGGTCTCATTTGGCCGAGCCATCTTTCGACTCGATCTAGTCAATGTTTGCATTGCCCTTCAATCATGCCTTGGTGGAAGTAAACATGGATTTCATGTCAGCTTGATTCGTGATCGGACTTTTAAGTTTGAAGTTTATTCCAAACCTGTGGGTTTCATGATCTACAAACTTAGATTCTTTGAATGCCCGGAATTTAAATGCTATTTCTCTCTGTGGGGATATGGGGGTCCGAATTGGATCAAAGAATCATCAGATTGGTTTCATGAGCAAGAACTTGACTGGACCTTGATTTCTCGCCGGCGATCACATCACACCGGATCCAATTCATCACCGTTAGCTTCACATCGGAGGAAAACCTACGTGGCAAGAACACCGGGTATCACGCTACGTGATCCGACCTCCTCGGATCGGACGCCAGCTTCCCGCCCGAGCCGCCTCAAACCACAGGGATATTCAGCCCACGAGTTCTCCTAGCCCAATTCTCTCTCATCGCTCGGCCCATGTTATCTGCTCTAGATGCCTTGCTATGGGCCACCCAAGCCCAGATTGCCCATCCCAAGTTCGGTGCAAATTCTGTTATGGATATGGGCACATTAGGAAATATTGTTATATCCATTTGAGAAAATCTCAGGTTTATCGCATTAAACAAAAACAACCTGAGCTTACCATCTCCTCTGAAAGTGGGCCTGTCGTTACAACTTCAGGAACAGTACTCCTTGAATCCTCCGCTCTCCAGGAAAGCCCCGTTTCTTCCTTGCCATCATCACCACTGCAATCTCACACCTGCAACCTCCCCCTCCCCTCCACTACAATGGCGAACTACCCTTGCGACCCCATCCCCCACCTCCCACCTGGCACTGAAGTCATCCAACCCTGCATTCATCGACGAAGTCGAGGTTTTCACATTTTTATTGGAGATGCTCTACTTCGATGTGACGACATGGCCATTGTCATCCTTGAGCCTCCATCTGATCCTGAGCAGTTTACCGCGGATGCACATCTCATCAGGAACTACTTCAACGACCGCAGCCTCAACATTCGTAATTTCTCCAGGTTTGCCATGGGTGCTGCTCTGGTATAGTTTACTGATTCATGTGCTAGGGATACTGCTATTAAGCGTAGTCCTTTCTTTGTTGGAGACAACATTCTTAGGGTGATCCCCCATAATAGAGGTCTGAACCATATAAACATGACTTTTACACATGATGTCTAGTTGATGATGGTCAATTTCCCACAAGATGCATGGCTAGTTGATAAAGTTAGAGAATCTGTCAGTGAATTTGGAAAATTCTTAGTCTGGAACAGAGATTTTTCTAACAGAGCTAGAGTCCTGGTTAAAGTTAGAGTGCTAGATATGCTTGAAATCCCTATTAGCCTGGTCCTAGGAGACAATACCAGTGATGAAGGACATGGGCATTCCTTGACTGTGGTGATTTATGTGTTGCAGGCTCGAGTGATTGGTGGACTTGGTGGTGATGAGGACCCTCTTCCACCTGATGGTGGTAACCCACACCCCATGTTACAACCATTTGGTGGACACTAGGATGATATGGTTCATGACCATGTTCCTGAAGAACCAGCTAATGCTACACCTGTGATACCCAATGTTGTAATACCTTTTGGTAATGCTGCACCAGCTGCTGACATTGAGCCAATGATTGCTACCCCTCCCCAGCTCAGTCCTGCACATGCTGACCATTTGGCTGAACTTGAACCAATGATGGAAGCTGTGGATTCTTTCAATGTCATCCATGGGCTGCTTACTGACTTAGTTAAAAATGCAGACACTACTATGGGAAATACTGATTTCTCTTGTATCCATGGTGCTGGATTCCAAATTCTGGATGTTGATACTGAACATGGAAAACAGAGGAAGTGTCTTCTGAAACTTTATGCAACTACACCTCAAATACCTGCTTCATCATCTGTTTGCATCACTGAAATCTCTAACAATATTGTGCAAGACCCTCTGGATACATCTATTGATGGATATACTGATGCCAATGAAGACTACAACTCGTTGGTGACCAAAAGCAAATTATTGGCTCCAAAGGATGTGACTGCTGTCAGACGCAGTAAAAGGATTGCCAACCAATCAATGGGGTTCAAGAACAAAGATGTTGCAGATAAAGCCCAGGAGAAAGAATGTTCATCCCTGGTCAACTCCAATGGGAAATCCAGGAAGGTGGCCAAGAGCAAATCTCATCCTCATGAGGTGGTGATCATGGATCAAGATGCCCCACCTCCACCTGTCCTCCCTGTTGACACCATCCAGTCTATTGGTATTAATCAATGCCTGATATCTCCTAGTGAGATCTCAGAGGACAAGCTCTTCTCAGAAAGTGGATAATGTTACTACACCCCTCTGCATGTAATAATGTGTGTCATATATATTTAATGACACGCAGGTTTATGTATCTGGAACTTCTTCTACTTGATACTATCTGGCATGTAATAAGCACTTTCTTATTGTTCATGATGAGCAGAACCATATCCCTATATCTATTTATGTTCCTGGATGTCTATTTAGCACCTTCTATGCTATTTTCAACTACAACACATTTGTGGGATTTTCAATCTGGGGCCAAGATGATTTTTTTATTTCCATTTGATCAGCCAACTGTCCCCAATTTATACCTGATTAACTATGTTGATCAGAACCTGTGGTACCCTCATATTTTGAATTATGAATAGAAACTGGATGATTCTTGACTGGAATATTAGAGGCATAAATTCTGATCTGAGGCATGATCAACTTAGA
The DNA here is from genome assembly GCA_023614405.1 of Avena insularis. Classification (NCBI taxonomy): domain Eukaryota; kingdom Viridiplantae; phylum Streptophyta; class Magnoliopsida; order Poales; family Poaceae; genus Avena; species Avena insularis. The sequence goes on from CM042686.1 coordinate 378,855,690, forward strand.
GAAAAAGTTAACTCTTGCAATTGTGATATTATCTGCCTCCAAGAAACTAAAAGGGAAGAATTTGAACACTCATATTTAAGGAAGTTCTGTCCGAGGAGATTTTCTCACTTTACATTTTCTCCTTCACTTGGCAATTCTGGAGGATTAATTACTATTTGGAATGGTAGCCTTTTTTCTGGGGAGCTTCTTAGTCAATCGAAATTTCACATATCTATGGCTTTTACATGTAAACTCTCTGGCATCACCTGGATCTTGACCAATATTTATGGGCCTGCACACAATGAACACAGAGCTGAATTTTTCAATTGGATGCATAATATTGACACCTCCAATTACCCTTTCTGGATGCTAGTAGGTGATTTCAACCTCATTAGAAGCCCTGATGATAGAAACAGAGAGGGTGGTGATGCTCATAATATGATGCTCTTCAACAATGTGATTCAATCTCATGATCTTATGGAAGTCCCACTAAAAGGAAGAACATTCACCTGGAGCAACATGCAAGACCCCCCTCTACTTGAAAAGCTGGACTGGATTTTTAGTTGTCCTTCACGGACCATAACTTTCCCCAACACTATGGCTCACCCACTCTCCAGAACTGGATCTGATCATACTCCCATCAGTATCCAAGTGGGCACTTCCATACCTAAAGCTCAATTATTCAGATTTGAGAACCACTGGCTGGAATTTGATGGTTTCTATGATACTATGAATACCCTCTGGAACTCAGCTCCCTTTTTAAGTGATTCTGCCCTTGCTATCAACTGCAAATTCAAACATCTCAGAGCTGGACTTAAAAAATGGAGCAAGAAGTTTTCAAACCTCAATCAGACTATTGAAAACTGCACATTTATCTTGGCATTACATGAAGGAATTGAGGACCAGAGACCACTTGCTCTACATGAGAAGAATTTTAAAAAGATTTTGATGGATCATACCAATAAGCTCCTGGAAGCTAAAAGAATTTATTGGAAAAGCAGAGCCAAAATCAATTGGGCCAAATTGGGAGATGAAAACACCAAATTTTTTCATGCTATGGCTACCCAGAGTTTCAGAAGAAATCTCATCACCCATATCAAATCTGAAGACAATTTGATACTGACTGAGCATGAACTTAAAGCTTGTGCAATCTGGCAATCTTACAAACACAGACTTGGCACAAGTGAAAATATTACTAATGACATCAACCTTGATGAATTGATTGCACCTGGAGTTAACCTTCTTCACCTGGATGATCCATTCACAAATGATGAGATTGAATCTGTGATCAAAGACTTTCCCTCTGATAAAGCACCTGGTCCTGATGGTTTCAATGGTAAATTCCTCAAGAAATGCTGGCATATTATCAAAGATGATTTTATAAAACTGGTACAAGAGTTCTATATTGAATCTATAAATTTGAGTGCCATCAACACTGCATTTATCACTCTCATCCCCAAGATAAATGATCCTAAGACCATGAATGATTACAGACCCATATCTCTGGTTAGTCTTCCTCTTAAATTCATCACCAAGTTAATGGCTAATAGACTCCAGAAGGTTATCAAACCTATTATACATAATAATCAATATGGATTTATTAAAGGGAAAAATATCCATGATTACCTGGGATGGGCATTTGAATATCTCCACATCTGCCATGTGTCAAAGAAGCCAATTATTATTCTGAAGATTGATTATGAGAAAGCATTTGACAAGATTGAATATAATGCAATTATTAATATGCTGAATGCCAAAGGTTTTGGCCCCAAATGTATTTCCCTGGTAAGATCTATACTGTACTCTGCATCCACCTCAGTGTTACTAAACGGTGTCCCGGGAAAAAAAATTGCTGTAAAAGAGGGGTCAGACAAGGAGACCCCCTGTCCCCCCTCTATTTGTTTGCACTGCCGAATTACTACAGGAAATTGTCAATGATGCCTAGCACAGAAATGAAATTAGCCCGCCTCTTGATAATGACTATGGACAAAAATATCCAATTATTCAATATGCTGATGACACCCTGCTGATTATGCCTGCTGATAGTCAACAACTTAATAACCTCAAGACCAGACTCCAACAATTCAGCAATATGACTGGGCTTAAGGTAAATTATGACAAATCTACTCTGGTGCCTATCAATATAATAGTGGATTTTGCATCCCAACTGGCTTCTGATTTTGGATGCAAATTGGAGAAATAGCCTTTCACCTACCTGGGCCTTCCTCTTGATACCACAAGACCTTCTATTGATAGCTTGATGCCCATTGTTTCCAAATTTGACAGAAGATTATCTGGACTATCCTCTCTCATGTCATATACAGGAAGACTCACATTACTGAACTCTGTATTAAACTCTATGCCCATCCATGACATGTGCTCTTTCAAAGTCCCATTAACAATTTTTACACATTTTGAAAAGGGTGGCATAGGCCTTCCGGGCAGGAAAAGATATCCACAAACATGGCAAATGTCTTGCTAAATGGGACTTGATATGTAGACCAAAAGATCAAGGAGGTTTAGGAGTCATAAACCTCGAGTATGTAATCAAGCTCTTTATTGAAGAATATTCATAAATTCTACAATGTATTGATATACCATGGGTTGATCTTATTTGGAATGCTTACTATCAAGTTGACTCTGCCCCACATTCAATGAATCATATTGGTTCTTTCTGGTGGAGAGACTGTATGAGTTATGTGGATATTTACAGAGATTTGACTCACTACAAAATTGGCAATGGAAAATCTATGCTGCTATGGAAGGATCTATGGAAAGGTGAATGCTTTGAAGATAGATACCCACACTTACACTCTTTCTGCCACAATGATACTCTGACCATGGCCAAGGCAATCACTGCAGCTAAAAATGATTTCTATGAACTTTTTCAACTCCCCTTATCCATCATTGCTCATGAGGAGTTTACTGTTATGTTGGAAAATATAAGAAGCATAAACCACACAGACGGCTATGACTCATGGTACTTTTCCTGGGGGGAGTCTTTCAAAACCAGAAATATCTACAGAGCACTCATTGGGGCACACCCAACACCAAAACCCATTCTGGATATTTGGCAATCATGTTGTTTACCAAGACACAAATTTTTTGCTTGGCTGCTACTGAATAAGAGGCTAAACACCAAGGATTTAATGACAAGAAAACACTTCTTTATGGAATTCAATGATTGTGTTATATGTGACACCTGTCCCCAGGAAACCCTGTTGCATCTGTTTTTTGAATGTAGTTTAAGCCAAGGGTTCTGGTGGGCCTTGGGACTTGAATGGAACACAGATATGGAGATTCATCAAATGATCAATGATGCTAAAAATAGATTCAGTCCCAATTTTCTTATGGAAATTATCATCACTGGATGCTGGAGTATATGGGAGCAAAGAAATGGTTATATTTTTAGGGATCTAAATCCCTCAATCACTAGATGTATTTCTTCTTTTAAAGCAACCTAGTCTCAAGGAAGGTATGCAAGAGTGGCTTGACACACTATGAATGTAAACAACTATAATATCCCTTTTGATTGAGCCTGGCTCAATCATTTGTACATTATAAAATCGATAAAATGACAGAGTAAGGGACTTCCCTACTGTTTTTGTCAAAAAAAACTTGTACGAAAAACTATATGCTTCTTCAAACGCAAACTTGAAGTTGTTTATCACAATGGCTGCTTCCTCTTCAATAGTCTCGTTCATGACGTTCGAACAAACAATATCATATTTCCGACCTTGAAGGTCAGCAATCACGACATACCACACATTATTTGGCCGTAGAGGTATGATGCTCTAAAGAAACAAAGAGACGAAACAATTGGCTTGCAGATCTAAAAACAATGTCACTAGAAAATAACGTAGACACTAAAATTTAAAAATTACCATTGATACATTCGCTATGTTCCATCCAGTGTGATTCTCTGATAAGTATCGTTTGAACGACCTTGGATTAAATTCTGGTCTTGTGAGCAAAAGCTAATAACATAATTTTTTCGAGAAAAAAAACAAACCAGTTAGTAGATATCATAATTTCTGTGTTCATGTATCAATGTATGCGTGTTCAGTCGCACATGAAAACATGTATAGATAGAACGGGTGTTACTAAAAAAACTTTGTAACTGCGCTTACCGCATGTAATACCTCGGACCCTACGCTCTAAGTTTAAGCCTGGATGAACCAAAAGTGGATAAGGGATTCTACAGCGGGGGCCCAGGGCCACCCACGTGTAGGCCCGTCGACCGCCCTATCCACTTTCAAGAACATCGTGACAAGAGCGAGCAGCGTAGTCGACAGGAAAAGAGATCAAATACATACACAAGTGAGTATGTATGCAAGCTACCTTACAACAGTTCTCATAGCCATACCATCTAAAAGAAATAGAAATATTGCAACGCCATACGGCAAGATCCAAATATCCTAGATAGAGATAATAGTTTAGGATAGCTCCTCATACATCAAACATCAGAGTGTCAAGCGGAAACGAAAAACAAGATCCGAGTACAGATAAGCAAATCGGCATAAGATTCCACATAAATAAGCACATTCCGCCCACAGATCTCACGGATCCTCATCCCCGGAATCTCTACACCGTGTGATGGTTGCCAGCATCGTCTGTTTCCTCCACCCAGTATCCATTTTGCGAATACACCTGTTCATCTGAATCAAACAATTTATCGTGTGAGACCCTAGGGATACTCAGCAAGTCTTTATGCCTCTAAAGGGGACATATACCTGGGGTGACGCAGCAAAAGATAATAACTAACAAGTCTATAGATACTCGCTAACCATCCGCTTAACCAATGATACACGGATGTACGTTAATTAGAAACAACAGTAATAATAGTATAAAGTAACAGATCCATCCTCCTTCTCGCTTACCAACGAGAAAGCGGACGAACAACCCATCCGTTGGCAGTTTTATCAATCAGTCCATGAATATTGCACTATTTACTAGTCAGATATTTAGTCAAATTAAAGACGGTACTTTAGTTATACTTGTCTATGGTCGAGAAACTATGCTCCAAGTCATCCATAACCACGGACACGTCTTTCAGAAAGATTTACCCTGCAAGGTGCACAAATAGCAACACACGCACGATCAACCTCGGAAAAACCAAATCAAAACCCAACGAGGCTTTCACGACAAAGCAATCACAGGATTCATAAAATATTTCAGGGGGCCACCCCATTAAGCTACCTGCAACGAAGTTGGCCGGCTCTGAGACAGACCCAAGGTTTGTGCCAATCGCTGTAAACGACTGGGAACCCGAAAGTGTGACTGGGCTTGTCGATACCGCGAAAACATTCCACATTCTTAAATAGTACAGGTGCTCCATGCACAATCGTAAATACAGCAGTAAAGCATGGCATAAGTACATGATAGTAATAAAGCCCCAATCTAGTTTATGGCCCCAAGAAATAAAGTGTGAATCAAGCTCAGGCAAAGGGGATTCATGGTCCCACATGCGGATAGTGCGATAGTCAAGGAACATGAATCAAGTACTCGGGGTCCTACGAGACACAAGTGAACATAAATACCAAATATTAGATATTGCCCACCGGTGCCTCTTTCATTAGTTATCCCATTACTACTCAGGTTAAGTTGTTTAGATACCTCGTTAACCATCAGACACTCACATACCCTACACATGATGTTCTACGACTCACATGGCTCAAACAACTCTTGTAGTAGTGGCTCATGGGATGGAGGAACACGCTCGGTGGGGTTTAAAAGTAAAGGCTATGCAGTACTTGGGATTCAATTTACTGCAATCGCGACTCCATGATGCAAGAATAAGATAGAAGCAATAGGTACTATATGTATGCAAGCATGTGATAGTGCTTGCCTGGTAGCTCAGTTGAAGCGAGAGATGGATCTGGATAGTACTCTTGGGATTCCTGATAATTCCCCTGCTCGGCGTCTATTCGAAAAGAACCAAACAAACAAGGGCCAAATAAATAAACTGCGCAAGCATATGAATATCATGCGACAAGCAACCAAGCATGCCATGATGAATGATGCACAATTTACATGGTATAGCATAGCATGGCATGGGTGAGATGTGGGGTACAAGAACAAAGCATTTTATTAAGTTTTTAGTCATATTTGGCTCCCATAAACATTGCTGTATACTTAATATTTATATGATGCATGCTTCAATTCATAACATGGAATGCATATATAGAACGGGCTCGTCGCGCTGATCGATTTAGACATATTATTTGTCGAATTTGGAGTTACGGAATTAAAGTTATGGATTTATTAAGATAAAGACATTTATTGACATTTAAATAATTTCGAAATTTTAAATTGATGAAAAATTATTTTAACTAGCATATTCATAATCCTTGCATTTTTCTGATCTCAAAACATATATCAAAGGCACTATTTGGAATTAACAATATAAAGTTGAGATTTAATCATGATTTAAGCATTTATCAATATCCTGAAAATATTTATTATTTTCCAACATGGCATAATTAAAACAAAGATCATATTCATGTTCAGAATTTAAAAGCAAACAAATTTGATGTTTTGAGTTTTTCCCAAAACAGTACATACCCTACTCTTAAAATGTGGTCAAAGTTCCATGTTTGAAATTGCTAGTTTTGTTTTAAAACATTCTGATTTGTACTGACCGTGAAGAAAGATCTGTTGGGAATTTGACATTTTTTATAAGAGCATAGTTGTAGAGGAGGATGATCTCTACAACTTTGGTGTTTACAATATTTTCAAAATTGGTAAGGGAGTATGAGTTCTGGAGTGATTTTAGAGGCCAACTGATAACAGGAAAAACTAGAATAGAGGACTGTTAACATCTTCTGTCTTGGTTTGATCCTGGAGACAAAACTGGAGCGAAATAGAGTTTGCCGTACAAGAGTTATTTGTATTCAAGGACTAGATCTACAACTTTCGTGTTTACGGCGTTCACAGATTCGGAGGGGAACACGCTTTTCTAGTGGGGTTTTGGCAGCATAAAAAAATTTTAAAAACTGTTTTCTGAATTTTTGTTAAGTGTTGATGCGAAGGGCTGAATTTCGTCACCAGAACCTATGAGATCGGGCAAAGTTTTGAGGATGATTCAGGGAGCTACGGACCTCCGTTTGAAGCGCGGTTTGCTGCGTTGGCAAGATGGTAAAACCGAGAACATCCAGATGTGATGATCCACGCTGGCGGATGACGGAAGCGGTTGGAAACTTGCGATGAACAGAGGTAGAAAACACGGACCGACGCAGAGTGGATTTCGACAGGAAAACGCATGAGCTGCAGCAATCTTGCGAGGATGATTCTGGGCGCTTCGCTGAACCAAATCGAGTGTGTAATGGCTCGTTTTAAAGAGGAGAGTATAGGATACAACTTTGGTGTTAGGAGGTTCGCCGGTGGAGAACCGTATCGACGGGAAAACGGGAAATAACAGAAGAAGAAAATTTGGTTGTTACGGATGGACGGACTCTGCAGTTTGATAGTGAGATCGACTGATATTGTGCAGATGATCCCTAGAGATTTAAGCAACCGTTTAGGTCTCCGTTTGGTGGTGTAGATAGAGGAGACGCAGGACATCAGGTTTGGTAAATCAATCTTCGTCGGAGGGTGATTGAGGACACCGGGAAAGAGAGGATTCAGAGCAGGTTTAGCTAAGCTATCAGCAAACTCCTGAAAACAGTGATTCAACACGAGATTTCGTCAGACGATTGCGTGCTGCACGCTGGACCAAATTGATCGTGGCTTGTCTTGCTGGAAAGAGGACACACATGGCTACACCTTGGTGCCCGCGGGTTGGACGGAAAAGGATGGAGGATGAGGCGGTCATGAGCGGAATAGTAGGCGCAGAGGCGGCCATGTGCGCTGCTGTATGCGTCTGGCTGGCACGCACGCGACGGTGGAGCTAAACAGCGATGTAGGAGAGCACCAGTGCATGGGTAGGATGCAGGGAAGATGGGGATTGAGAGGGGAACCTCACCTCGTTCGATTCCCACGGAAACGGGGTCGGGGAAGGTCAGAGTCGACGACGGGAAGAGGTGGAAGTCGCGGCGGGGTGATGCTCCTTCCCGGGCCTGTCAGAGTTGACGACGGGGACGCAGTACAGGGACGCCCAGCTCCTCCTGCTGCTTTGAGATGAACCACGGCGGGGCGATGAAGTTGTTCCTGGCCTCCGTGGTGTTCCTGGTCGGAGGAAGCGACTACACGGTCGAGCCCCTGCCATGGGGTTGCTAGAGGTAGGAGATGGAGGGAGAGATGGATCTCGATCCAGATGGAGCGGAGAGGGTAGCTGAAGATGAGGTTATGTCTCTGCTGCTACTTTATGCCAGAGAGAAGGAAGGACACGGACACAACGTGGGTGTGGGGCTAGCCTCGACACGGCTTGTCTCGTGTGCTCGGCAAGAAGAGGAATAGGGACGCACGGGTGCAGCCGATCCATGTTGGAGCGACTGCTCTGGTACGGGAAGAGGGGTGCGGCCCAGGGTTCACAGGGAGAGAAGGAAGGTGGCGACGGCAACATGAGGGAACCGGAGTCTGATTAGGGTAAAGATTGGCTTGGTGTGTAGGGTTTAGCTAGGATTAGCTCAGGGTTCAACTAGGTTAGAAGAGAGATAGATAAATAAAGGTCAAGAGTGTCCATCAGCACATGGTAGCTACTCTAGGAAACACACGGTAGATAGATCATAGTTTCTTTTCTCTTTATTTTTGTTCAATTTTGGTGATATTCAAATCCCTTGCAAAAGCAAACCAAAACAATGGAATTCAAAGAAGGGAGATGGAGAGTGAGGCTTGCATGGCTCATGCATGTAGGCATCAACAACTTGAGCTAGCTTGTTAGAACAAACAAAACCCCAATATGCACACCTTCATGTATGAATAAATCCATGGCAAGTCAACATATATGGAACCATTTCCACTTTCTTTACATGGTGCACATATGAAGTATGGGCATGCTAGAGTGATAAGGCCATGATAGTGTGTGATTTCCACTATTTCTTTATATGTCCTCCTTACCCCAATCAAGCCCATAGTTCACATAAACCCCAATATAAGATGGAGAAAAGGACCTCTACTACACATAGCATGCAAGGTGGCTATGTGGCTCCCATGCTACGTATTGTGAAAACAATATGAGACCATGTATGGAGGCATGTATTTCAAAGGTAAGGATCCATACCCAAATAGTTATGAGCTTGAGTTAAATACCAAAAAGAGATGCAATGCTCATATTAAATGGTATGGTAGAATTGGTGAATAGAACTAATAAGGTGACAAGGAAGGTGGTGGAATTATAATAGATATGCCCTCAGCTCAATTTGGGCAACAAGCAACAAATCAAGAAACAAATACAATTAATAAGGCAATGCAATATGAGAAGAAGAACCAATGAAAAGGGTTTTAATATGATACTCAAATGCAATGTGGCATAATGACATGAGCATGATATTACGATGATACATTAATTATTATGTAGGGGCAGTATTATATTGATTGAAACCATGTAGCATTATAATGTTAGACATTTGGGATGCTAGACCGCATCTTCGTGCATCATGATGTATCTGGTTGGGAACAATTCATGATTGTGTTGATTATTATCTAGGTTGTGTTTCTGTTATGTCATGACCAGCATTGCCATATAGTTCATTACATGTGAATTCACACTTCCATAAACCTGCATTGATAAACCAAACACTCTCTGGCAAGCCCATTTCTTCTTGCACAGAACCACCTTGTCGCTGGTAGAATACAGAAAAAATAGAATCGAAATACTCCATTATTACAATGCGATGAAAACAATTAAATATATTTTCATAGTAAAGTATACGAGACAAAACATTACCTTCTCGCCTTTTGATTCAGAGTGGTCTCTACTATGAATTCAAATAAAGCTACTTCAACATCTTTTGATTGTTTCACAACATGATATGGAATTCAGCGACGATTAATGCATGTTCTTGTTTCAGCATTGTCAGCACTGTTTGTTTGCATACCTGATCCAATGCTTGGTATGGATGCTGATGCAAAAGAGACATGTCTTCTGCAAGCTTCTTGCTCAAATGATGGTCCAATGAAAGTGAATGATACATTATTATGTCTGCGTCTAGGGTCTCGAGAGTTTTCTGCTCGTGATGACTTCTTGTGTAGCTGGATTGTTGGTTTCCAGTATTTCTCAAAATTGACCTAGGCATACTCGAGGATATTGTATTTTCGCTGTACATTTGACTGTGGCAATGTTACGCCGAGGACTATAAGCTTGGTGCATTAGTCTTACAGAGTAACTACTTCCTGGTAGTTGGCTCTGAAATACTGCCATCCCAGTAGTAGCATGTGTTGCCTCGTACTGCTGTTGCATTTATATGCGCGAACACGAATTTGAATACTGACTTGATGTATGAAAATCTCTGTGATTTGTATGTCCTAGATTTTCAAAGTCATTGTCTTGCAATGTTGTTCTTGAGTTTGTTTCGCTTCCTCGGCCCTGCTCTATGAAGCCACGTCCATCCATTGATTTGTCATGTTCTGTAGTCTTATCTGATCTTGCTGTCTCTGTAGACCTTCAACTGTTCAACATGTTAGGCCCTTGTGTGGATGCCTGCTGGACAACGTGCTCCGATTGCAGATATTTCTCTCCTGATCCAGCATTCCAATAGAAAGTTGGATGGCAGGCTGTGCTACTGTTTGACTTGTTAATAGTATCGACCAAACATTGCGCGTGTTTAGCAGAGATGTTTTCATTGCGAGTCATGCTGCTGACTCTTGGTACCTGAATTGCAATATTAGGAGTTGTCGTATCGTTATACCTTTTCCTATTATCAGTGGTTTCATTTGCAAGTGAATCTCTTATGCTGGAATTGAGTCCTCCAGATAAATGATCGGTACTTGAACCTCTTATGCTGTAATTGGTTTCTCTAGAGAAAATTTTCATGGAAGAAGCTCCACTAATTGGTGTATAACTTTTGGTAGACTGCTGAAGCTGCACAGAATGGGAGAATGTTCTCACATCGCCATTGTCATTGCCTAGGTTTATATTTTTCAGTGTCATAGACATGTCTGCCACTGACGTGCTGTCACTTATTGATATAGAACCATATGAATCATAATTATCAGAGACTTGTCCGTCATTCTGAATACCAGATGAATGCACTCGGTAGGCTACTCTGCTCTATTCAGTTCTGAGATATCAGTATCCTTCTTTTCCCTGCCCTTCGTGGCACAAATATGATGTAGATGCTGGTCCGTACGTTTCACTTGACAGACAGTTAAGTTGTGTTGGATTAGCTTCTATTTCAGGCTGGGCTGATGAAGTGATAACAGGTTTTTATTTCGCTCTCTGCGTAAGGTCAGCCAGATCTGAAACTTCTGTCCAAAATTCATCATTTCCTTCCCAGAAAGAAAACAAATCATCATTGTTATCTTTTGTCTTTTGTTTCTTTGTAATGCGATCATCAGAAACAAGATCAAACTCAAATTGCAGTGATCTCGCAACCACCCGTTTTTCACCGAGATAGTTGGAGTTCTGTAAGAGCTGAAATGTATCTGTACCATTTGCAGCAGGCTGCCTCCCTTCTTCTTGATCAATTGCATGATGACTTGGTCCTGCTTCCGCACTTGGGATGCAAAGGCTTGCATTCAAGCAGTTGAAAACATCTGGACCAGGCACAGGGACATGTTGTGGGTTGGAAATTTGTAGCTGTCTTTCGTAATTTCCAATATCCAGTTTTGGCACGGGAACGGTAACTATATTAGTAATGTCAGACGATGCAGCATGCACCAAACCAGCAGCTTCTGCACCGACCTGTACCTTAAGGAGGTTAAAGCCCATATTTTGAGCATCACGAAATGTATGTACAGAACCAGGCAGTATCTCATCAAAATTATCTTGTGCGCAATGAGTTGCCGACTCAGAATGAAAAAATGGCTATGATCGAAACCATGTGTTTGCACCTGAATTCTTGATTTGTCTTCATTGTCAAATGTATTTGACACGCCATTGGAAACAGCCAACACGGCAATCTGTGCATTAGTTCTGTTCTATTGAGATGATGCTTCTAACACATGAACCGTATCTACATTGTCCACCTCATTCCTTGCATGCTCTGTACACCTTGTTCCTGACGAAAGCTCTGCCCGAGATTCATTATCAGTACATGTAATGGAAGTCGTTGTACATACTGTAGTAGTGTTTCCCTGAACAATAACTGTATGAACTTGCTGATTTTCGACTGAAGTTGCACTTGTTGCTACACAATTTGAAGTTGTAGCAGGCTTAGCGATCATCCCGTTACCAGAACCCTGACCTCCATATTCTGTGACAGATTGCATGGATTGCGTTGAATTTGTGACAGGAATTATCACTTCATCTGATCACAGGGACGCCATGAGTACTACAACTGCTGTTGTGAGTTCATATTTTGTAATTGTTCAATTCTGGACAAATTATCACGTCGGTAACATATGTACCAGGCCTTGCAACAAGATTCCAACTCCTGCATATATTTCATATTTTCGGGATCCATAACTTTGGTCGCAAAAGTTAACTTGACAAGCAGCTCATGCCTTCGCTAGCCTTCTACATACAGATGTTAGCCCATATGTTGATTTATCCAGCACACTGCCTTTGTCTTTAACATCGCGCTCATTATCTTCTCTTGCGCATAGGGACCCTTGAGGTGTAGAGTACATACCCATGTTCTCATGATTGAGCATAGATATTCTAGAAATCTTTCTAATATTGCTCTTCATATTGAGATTCATCGCAGACAACGTGTCAGCATACATGTCCATCACTATGGCATGTATTTCTTTGGCAGCCTGGAAGTTTTCATATTATAAGCATTATCGCTATCGCCTATTTTTAATATCATAAATATAACGATTAATCTTTGAGATAACTGAATAGGTAACACTATGATCAAACACCTGTAGTATGGTTACCTAATTAAACCTAGTAGAACATGCAACTTTGGAAAGAATGTTCATCCTGGTAGGAAGTAGCTAAAGCAGGCAGAAAAATCGTACAATGAAACGATGAGAGAATTTAATACTCTACTACAACAAGGTCGAGAAATAAAAAAACATGAATGCTTAAGGTCAAGTAGGCAATGTATATGTAGAACACAAACATAAGAAGATTCGTCATGATCACGAATGAAAGAATTGGGAAGATTATAAATTCTTACTTCCGCATGCATAAGTGGGTCTATTACAAACTTTTCCATGAAAGTTGTAACATTCTGAGCTATCTCTTCGTTCAGCTCAGCATTAGAAAACACGGTTTCATTTATATCCTTCAACTGCATATTCAACATGGAAAAAACAAAAAATACAATATAATAATATGAGTAAGAAGCAACAAGACCATAGTAATAATTGCACATAATATGAATAACTATGGGAGTCTTGCCTTGTGAACACCATAAACGTTTTGTTGATGAGGCATCTGGTCAAGATTCTCATATAATGCCATATTTTCAGTTGACCAGAAAGATATTCTAAGCAGTGCATGGCCTAGAAGCAGAGCATTTGTGTCCAGTAGTTCAAAGTACATTACCTGCATTAAAATTGTTTCAACCATATTAAAACAACAAATCCACAGAAACTACTGACAACTAATATTATAGAAAATAATTATCACGGTGGGTAACTAACCGGAATAATTGGAAGGAAACCACCAAGTGCACCTTTCAAAACATTTTTCTTGAAAGTGTCAATACAGCCAATAAGCTTGTTGAATGCAGCAAGACACTAGTCATAGGAGTCAATCTCATCAGACACTCCAATTGCAGAGAAGTAGTCCAGGCTGGCTCCATCATATGTGCTCGGACAAAACATAACAGTGTTTGTAAATAGAACAAAACATGTTTTGAACTGAGATCCTACCAGGTTAGGAGTAATCATCTTTTCGAGCTCACTAATAGTTGGTGTTGGCCCTGCACAATGAGTTAATTCTCTGACCATACCGCGTATCCATTGCGGACATGCCTTCTTTATGGTTCTACCCCCAAAGGGGATGCCAAGTATCTTGTTGAAGTGAAAGGGCTTCAGTTCAAAGCCGCATCCGTTGGGAAATTCAAAACTTCTTGTAGTAACGTTAAAGTGAGCAACAAGGCATAAAACTAGTGACCTTGGCAACTCTTCACAACACATACCAAGCATACCATCAAATTGTATGCTCCTTAGCAAAACCTTCTGGTCATTACTCAGCCTTTTCACAAGTTTTATAAACTTTGGAAGAGATAACTGTGTGGTGAAAACATGATCAACCATTTCTGAATGAGATTTTTTTCTGTCGACAGGGTAAAAAAAAGTTATCAGTTAACGATGTATAGATTTTTTTAGTAAGTCATATATGTCAGATTTCAAAGTTATACATTCGACGCAGCACACAGGATAGAACCAGTACAAAAAAAATAATTCAAAATTAAAAAAAACACCTCGCAAACACTATACAATGATCATAAAATGAAATAATAAACACAAATTGAAGCGTGCTTAACCAACAATCGTCCTATATCGTTCTTAATTATGGATGTGTAAGTAATATATAGCTAGCAAAAAACACTTTCGTCGTGAGCGCGAAAAGATTTATATGAAGTAGCTAAAGATATGCATAATACAGAGATGTACAAGTGAGCTAGACGGAAAATCAACCTTCTAGGATACGACGAATCACATACGCATGGAGGGATGCAAGATGAATAGATGAACTTTGCCAGTAAAAGTAGATTTGAAAATGTGGAAGAATAACCCTGAAAGAAGAACGAGGAGAGAGAAGCGTTCGTTAAACGCTATATCCGCCTGCCCCAACCGATGATTCTTGAGAAACAAGAAGGTCCTTATTAATAAACCAAGACCACATATGTCAGAGCTCTACTTTGTTTACCAATATTATATTAGTATCCTGAAGCACTCCGTAGGCCATGCATTTTATGTTTACAAGCAGTGCACTGCCATTTCATATTATCTTTCACCGAGCCGTGCACTGTAGGAGAAAAACGAAAAGGTCCTCATTATTGAAACTATACCCCATGCCTCAAAAGTCTACGTCGATACAGATAATGTTATGCAGTGCATACTACGTACACCGGCAGTGCACATCGCTGTGCATAGCAGGTGGGGTGCATTGCACGGTTATTAAACTGCCATAGAAACTTGTCTTGCACCGTGCGTACAGTGCTTTACGAAGCATTTGCAAGGCAGTTCATACGTATTCCAATGATAGTGCATACCTGTTTTTACTTTATTATTGTAGTACTATCCTGAAGCGCTCCGTTGGCAGTGCATGCTTTATTTACCTGCAGTGCATATCAGTATGCGTAGCACGTGGGGTGAATTGCACGCTAAGTGCCCTGCCCTCGCACGTTATCTTGCACCTTTGCGCACAACAGTTTACAAAGCATTTCTAAGGCAGTTCATCTACACCTTTAGGACAGTGCATCCCGTGTGTATGCCATTGTAATGACAGTATGACGATGCAATCAACGAGCAGTGCATCTCAGTGTATATAGCATGTGAGATTAAATTGCACGGCTAGTGCACTGCCATTTCATATTATCTTTCACCGAGCAATGCACTGTAGGAGAAAAACGAAAAGGTCCTCGTTATTGAAATAATACCCCACGCGTCAAAAGTCTACGTCGATACAGATAACATTACGTAGTGCATACTACATACACCGGCAGTGCACATCGCTGTGCATAGCAGGTGCGGTGCATTGCACGGTTATTGAACTGTCATAGAAACTTGTCTTTCATCGTGCGTACAACGCTTTACGAAGCATTTTTTAGGCAGTTTATACGTATTCCAATGGCACTGCATACCTATTTTTAACCTTATTATTGTAGTAGTATCCGGAAGCGCTCCATGGACAGTGGATGCTTTGTTTACCTGCAGTGCATATGAGTGTGCGTAGCACGCGGGGTGCATTGCACGCTAAGTGCACTACCCTCACATGTTATCTTGCATCTTTGCGCACAGTAGTTTAAAAAACATTTCTAAGGCAGATCATCTATACCTTTAGGACAGTGCATCTCGTGTGTATGGCATTGTAATGACAGTATGACGATGCAATCAACGAGCAGTGCATCTCAGTGTATATAGCAAGTGAGATTGAATTGCACGGCTAGAGCACTACCATTTCATATTATGTTTCACCGAGCAGTGCACTGTAGGAGAAAAATGAAAAGGTCCTCGTTATTGAAACAATACCCCACATGTCAAAAGTATACGTCGATACAGATAACGTTACGCAGTGCATACTACGTACACCGGCAATGCATATCGCTGTGCATAGCAGGTGGGGTGCATTGCACGGTCATTAAACTGCCATAGAAACTTGTCTTGCAGAGTGCATACAACGCTTTACGAAGCATTTTTATGCAATTCATACATATTCCAATGGCAGTGCATACCTGTTTTTAACCTTATTATTGTAGTACTATCCAAAGCGCTCCGTGGGCAGTTAATGCTTTGTTTACCTGCAGTGCATATGATTGTGCGTAGCACGCGGGATGCATTGCACGCTAAGTGCACTGCCCTCGCATGTTATCTTGCACCTTTGCGCACAGCAGTTTACAAAGCATTTCTAAGGCAGATCATCTACATCTTTAGGACAATGCATCTCGTGTGTATGGCATTGTAATGACAGTATGACGATGCAATCAACAAGCAGTGCATCTCAGTGTATATAGCAGGTGGGATTGAATTACACGGCTAATGCACTGCTATTTTATATTATCTTTCACCGAGCAGTGCACGGTAGGAGAAAAATGAAAAGGTCCTCATTATTGAAACAATACCCCACGCGTTAAAAGTCTATGTCGTTACAGATGACGTTACACAGTGCATACTACGTACACCGGCAGTGCACATCGCTGTGCATAGCAGGTGGGGTGCATTGCACGATCATTGAACTGCCATAGAAACTTGTCTTTCACCGTGCGTACAGCGCTTTACGAAGCATTTTTAGGCAGTTCATACGTATTCCAATGGCAGTGCATACCTGTTTTTAACCGCATTATTGTAGTAGTATCCCGAAGCGCTCCATAGACAGTGCATGCTTTGTTTACCTGCAGTGCATATGAGTGTGCGTAGCACGCGGGGTGTATTGCCCGCTAAGTGCACTACCCTCGCATGTTATCTTGCACCTTTGCGCACAACAGTTTAGAAAGCATTTCTAAGGCAGATCATCTACATCTTTAGGACATTGCATCTCGTGTGTATGGTATTGTAATGATAGTATGACAATGCAATCAACGAGCAGTGCATCTTAGTGTATATAGCATGTGGGATTGAATTGCACGGCTAGTGCACTGCCATTTCATATTACCTTTCACCGAGCAGTGTACTATAGGATAAAAACGAAAGGTACTCGTTATTGAAACAATACCCCACGTGTCAAAAGTCTACGTCGATACAGATAATGTTACGTAGTGCATACTACGTACACCGGAAGTGCACATCGCTGTGCATAGCAGGTGGGGTGCATTGCACGGTTATTAAACTGCCATACAAACTTGTCTTTCACCGTGCGTACAACGCTTTACGAAGCATTTTTTAGGCAGTTCATACGTATTCCAATGGCACTGCGTACCTGTTTTTTACCTTATTATTGTAGTACTATCTCAAAGCGCTCCATGGACAGTGCATGCTTTGTTTACCTGCAGTGCATATGAGTGTCATTGCACGCTAAGTGCACTGCCTCACATGTTATCTTGCATCTTTGCGCACAGCAGTTTTAAAAGCATTTCTAAGGCAGATCATCTACACCTTTAGGAGAGTGCATCTCGTGTGTATGGCATTGTAATGACAATATGACGATGCAATCAACGAGCAGTGCATCTCAGTGTATATAGCGAGTGGGATTGAATTGCACGGCTAGTGCACTACCATTTCATATTATGTTTCACCGAGCAGTGCACTATAGGAGAAAAACGAAAAGGTCCTTGTTATTGAAACAATACCCCACGCGTCAAAAATATATGTCGATACAGATAACGTTACGCAGTGCATACTATGTACACCCGCAGTGCACATCGATGTGCATAGCAGGTGGGGTGCATTGCATGGTCATTGAACTGCCATAGAAACTTGTCTTGCACCGTGCGTACAGCGCTTTACGAAGCATTTTTTATGCAGTTCATACGTATTCCAATGGCAGTGCATACCTGCTTTTAACCTTATTATTATAATATTATCCCGAAGCGCTTCGTGGGCAGTGCATGCTTTGTTTAGCTGAAGTGCATATGAGTGTGCGTAGCACGCGGGGTGCATTGCATTCTAAGTGCACTGTCCTCGCATGTAATCTTGCACCTTTGCGCACAGCAGTTTACAAAGCATTTATAAGGCAGATCAGCTACATCTTTAGGATAGTGCATCTCGTGTGTATGGCATTGTAATTACAGTATGACGATGCAATCAACGAGCAGTGCATCTCATTGTATATAGCAGGTGGGATTAAATTGCACGGCTAGTGCACTACTATTTCATATTATCTTTCACCAAGCAATGCACTGTAGGAGAAAAACGAAAAGGTCCTCGTTATTAAAACAATAGCCTACGCATCAAAAGTCTACGTTGATACAGATAACATTACACAGTGCATACTACGTATACCGGCAGTGCACATCGCTGTGCATAGCAGGTGGGGTGCATTGCACGGTCATTGAACTGTCATAGAAACTTGTCTTGCACCGTGCGTATAGCACTTTACGAAGCATTTTTTAGGCAGTTCATACGTATTCCGATGGTAGAGCATACCTGTTTTTAACCGCATTATTGAAGTAGTATTCCGAAGCGCTCAGTGGGCAGTGCATGCTTTGTTTACCTGTAGTGCATATGAGTGTGCGTAGCACGCGGGTGCATTGCACGCTAAATGCACTGCCCTCGCATGTTATCTTGCACTTTTGCGCACAACAGTTTACAAAGCATTTCTAAGGCAGATCATCTACACCTTTAGGACAGTGCATCTCGTGTGTATGGCATTGTAATGACAGTATGACGATGCAATCAACGAGGCATTGCATCTCAGTACATATAGCAGGTGGGATTGAATTGCATGGCAAGCGCACTGCCATTTCATATAATGTTTCACCGAACAGTGCATTGTAGGAGAAAAACGAAAAGGTCCTCGTTATTGAAACAATACCCCACGCGTCAAAAGTCTATATCGATACAGTTAACATTATGCAGTGCATACTATGTACACCGACAATTCACATCGCTGTGCATAGCAGGTGGGGTGCATTGCACGGTCATTGAACTGCCATAGAAACTTGTCTTGCATCATGCGTACAACGCTTTACGAAGCATTTGGAAGGCAGTTTATACGTATTCCAATGGCAGTGCATACCTCCTTTTAACCTTATTATCATATAAGTATCGTGAAGAGCTCCGTGGGCAGTGCATGCTTTGTTTACCTGCAATGCATATGAGTGTGCATAGCACGCGGGGTGCATTGCACGCTAAGTGCACTGCCCTCGCTTATTATCTTGCACCTTTGCGCACAGCAGTTTACAAAACATTTCTAAGGCAGATCATCTACATCTTTAGGACAGTGCATATCGTGTCTATGGTATTGTAGTGACAGTATGACGATGCAATCAACGAGCAGTACATCTCAGTGTATATAGCAGGTGGGATTGAATTGCACGGCTAGTACACTGCCATTTCATATTATCTTTCACCAAGCAGTGCACTGTATGAGAAAAACGAAAAGATCCTCGTTATTGAAACAATACCCCACGCGTCAAAAGTCTACGTCGATGCAGATAACGTTACGTAGTGCATACTACATACACCGGCAATGCACATCGCTGTGCATAGCAGGTGGGGTGCATTGAACGGTCATTGAACTGCCATAGAAACTTGTCTTGCACCGTGCGTACAGCGCTTTACGAAGCATTTTATGCAGTTCATACGTATTCCAATGATAGTGCATACATGTTTTTAACCGCATTATTGTAGTAGTATCCTGAAGCGCTCCGTCGGCAGTGCATGCTTTGTTTACCTGCAACGCATATGAGTGTGCGTAGCACGCGGGGTGCATTGCAGGCTAAGTGCACTACCCTCGCATGTTATCTTGCACCTTTGCGTATAGTAGTTTACAAAGTATTTCTAAGGCAGATCATCTACATCTTTAGGACAGTGCATCTCGTGTGTATGGCATTATAATAACAGTATGACGCTGCAATCAATGAGCAGTGCATCTCAGTGTATATAGCAGGTGAGATTGAATTGCACGGCTAGTGCACTGCCATTTCATATTATGTTTCACCGAGCAGTGCACTGTAGGAGAAAAACGAAAAGGTCCTTGTTATTGAAACAATACCCCACGCGTCAAAAGTATATGTCGATACAGATAACGTTACGCAGTGCATACTACGTACACCGGCAGTGCACATCGATGTGCATAGCAGGTGGGGTTCATTGCTCGGTCATTGAACTGCCATAGAAACTTGTCTTGCACCGTGCGTACAACGCTTTACAAAGCATTTTTTATGCAGTTCATACGTATTCCAATGGCAGTGCATACCTGTTTTTAACCGCATTATTGTAGTAGTATCCCGAAGCGCTCCGTGGGCAGTACATGCTTTGTTTACCTGTAGTGCATATGAGTGTTCGTATCACGCGCGGTGCATTGCACGCTAAGTGCACTGCCCTCGCATGTTATCTTGCACCTTTGCACACAACATTTTACAAAACATTTCTATGGAAATTCATCTACATCTTTAGGAAAGTGCATCTCGTGTGTATGGCATTGTAATGACAGTATCACGAAGTACTCAATGAGTAGTGCATGTTTTGTATTCGGGCAGTGCATCTGCCTATAAAAGCAGTATCACAAAGCTAAGATGGTACATTTTTTAATAAGTCCGTATTTTCATTTATAACATATAATAAATGCTACTTTGAACTCCTTTAAAAGGAGTTTCACAAAACTTGTGGGGTGTATTGCAAGGTGAGTGCACTGCCAAAGATTGTTATCTTACACCATGCGTACAACACATAGGCAGCTCATTTTTTAATTGATGATCAGTGCATTATGAAGCACTTGCAAGGGACTTCATATATAGTTCACGGACACTGCATTTCGTTGTCCATGGCATTATAAAAGTAGTATCACAAAGTACTCACGGTCAGTGCATTCGTTGTATACGAGTTGTGCATCTCGGTGCACATTGTTGGTTGTATATGAGCAGTGCAAAACGGATAAACAAAGCCACGAAACACAGCACAAATGTACTGCCTCTCCCCTGACAAAGGACTGGTTAGACAGTAGACCCTGCATATATGTCGCTATCAATACTGAAGTGTTCTTCTTGTAAAAGGGGCAATGCATTTTCGTACTGAATTATGACTCACCTGCAAGACAACTTGTTTTCGGGAGATAAAACCTTCCCAACCGTCGTTGCTGTTTAAAGAAGGAAGGGAAGGTAGGAAAACGTATCTTCTTCAAACTATTATAACCAGCTAATGCTGGAACAACCCATAACTTTTTCAGCCGCCACCGTCGCCTGCATGTCGACCTAAGGAAAGTTTCAACCACGCTTCAAAAGAAGTAGTAAGATATCTCCATCTCACCAAGGCAAGGCAATGGAGAGAGACGTCGTCATCACTGGTGCCACAAATCAGGTAACCAGATATAGAACCTGCTCAAACGATTGAAATTCTAAGGATATATGTGATTAGGTGATTCAGCTTGTACTTCGTCTCTACATGGTAGACATGACCGACAGCTACATTGCAGTGACAACGCAACACTTGTTTGGAAAAAAATTGCCAACAATGTAGCTGATTTTTATCTTGGGATTCAAAAGAGATATAACTTCCTAGTTTTAAAGCACGGAGCATAGTTTCTATAGTGATGGGAACAGTTTAATAAACATCATAGTGTAGTACAATTGATATAGCAGAAATAGTTATATACGAAACTACATGACCATTTGCTACGCATGTAGTTTGAGCAGCAGATAGCACTATGTGTAATCACAAAAACTTTTTCACAGTGGATCGATCACTTCAATTGTAGGCTACACCAATTCGTTCATTTTCTATCAAAGTAATGTATTACTCTGTGTACTTAATAGCAAGAGATTATACAATACATTGAGAAGTTCAGTCGATGTATAATAAAACTATGCTCTAAATATAATTCAGCTATTCCTGACTAATACTATTTATTATTATGTACATAATCAGCAAGGTTGTTGGTGGTTGTTGCAAAAAAGGTAAGAGGAGGAAATAATACCACAGTAAATTTCAAAATATTTTGGCATACATATTTCAACTGATTGTTTTTGCATCGAAGCCTGCTTATATAAGTTTAATAGCAGATAGATTATTATTGTTGATGTTACAGATACGCAAGCAGAGTTTTGATTCTTTATCTATGAGTTATTTTTTTCACTAAATCTAGAGAACGCGATATATGCTGCATTAAACCAAATTGCAAAATTCAGCAAGGATCCAGATTATCTCATTTGAATGATCGTACATTGGCTGAAATAGAAATGATGAAAGGTGCGAAATTCCAAGCTCCAGGCGTAACAGAATGTATTGGACGTCAATTCAGGATGGTATATATACTTTTAAGAATAATATGTGAATTTTTATTTATTTAAATGCTTTAAAAATCAAAAGATTGACCTTGAATAATTACGGTGATACTATATTAATTGTATCATGGCAGAGACGTCTTAGAGCACTACACGATAAGTGGGATAAAGAGCGTGAGCAGAAACTGATAGCTCTCGCGGCGTCAACAGAAATTGTACGAAGATGTAATGCAGCACGCGCAAACTTGAATCCAAAGCTGGAAAAATTAACATCACAATGTCTGCTTCACAAGTAATTTCGAGAGACCCTAGTGGTATAACAAAGCTACGATGCAAAGATGAATCAGGTGTTTCAGTGAAAGGCAACAACGTAGTCAAGACTAGTTGTAAATTGAAAGATGCAAAGGGCAATGAGAATAGTTTGGTGAGTTTGCTCTTGCAATCAGTAAAAAATTTAAAAAATAATATAATTTTGAATGAGTACTGCTAACAATTATTTTATTCTATTTCTGTTTTGTCAGGTGCAAGTTGATGTGGTGGTCTCAATGCAACAAAACAGTGGTACTACTGCAGCATCTTCTACACAGACAAGGACATCAAAGGACACATATGAAGTAACCAACATTCAGTTCAGGTACAACAAGAAAAAAAATAGATATAGTGTAAGCAGCTCCTGCAAGCCAGAGAATCCTGACGAATACTTCAACGCAGAATGGTCAGACACACGCAAACATCGACCTAATAGCTGTCGGAATGGCAATGAGTGACATACAAGGAGAAGCTTTAGTAAGGTATGCTGGTAGCTCTGTAGAAGACAAAACAAAAACAATCATCACAACGAACATACTCAAAACAAGCATGATTGTTCAAAATTGCCATTCAGAAGAGAAGGTCACACATGAACAGATTACAGATGAGCAGAGTGTTGCAAGTGAACCAGTCAGCAACATTTTTTTTCTAGTGCAGCCAGCAACCATCGCTACAAGTACAGTAGAGTCACAAGCTGGAAGCATTGATATACCTAATTGTTCTGATGTAGGCAAGAGAGATTCAACCAGCATGCTGAACACACAAAGAGAAGAGAATACAAGTCATCAGAATGTCAATTGTTCAGAGGAACCGGCAGAAACTGTATGCACTAACACCAACTCGGAAGCAATGAGCAATAAGCAGTCTGTGCCCCAATGCGATGACACTATTCCTGAAAAAGAGATTAATCCAAGAGAACCTACGGAAGAAGAGTTAGCGATGGACAGAATGTTTAAGAATGAGTACCTAGCTGTGGATGAAATTGGTGATGCCACGACACCGGAAGAATGGAATTTCAGTCAAGGGAAAATGCTTTCCAATTCTTTGCACTGTATGCAAGGAAAACTGGTTTTTCTATAAGAAAACACACCAGCCTTAACTCCAAGAAAACAAGCGAAATGATTAAACAGACATTTGTTTGCACAAAACAAGGTCAGACTCAAATAAGTGAGAAAGTTGTAAAAGAAAGGAAAACAAGTTCTACTATCAGGTGCTCTTTCCCTGTATCCATTGTGGTAAAGAAAACAGAGAAAGGATGGATGTACAAAACAGTAAAACTGGACCACAATCACCCTTTGCACCCAACAGATTGGCTCATCAGGTTTTCAAAATGCCACAAGTCAATGACACAGCAAGACAAGGAATTCATACGTATACTACACCTTGGAAAGATTCCACCGAGGAGAGTGATGCAAATATACAGTGGAATGAAACTTCTAACCAGAGGAGTTGGTTTCGACGGCAAAGACGTGTCAAACATTAAGTATGCTGACAAGAAAGACAACAGAAATAAAGATATAGAGGAATGCTTGAAGAGGTTTACCCGTCTTCAATCAAAGGTTCCTGGGTTCTCATATAAATTCGACACTGACCACACAAACGCCGTTCATAGCATCTTTTGGACAGACACAATGTGCAGGATGAACTACAAACTATATGGTGAATACGTGTCATTCGACACAATGTTCCAGAAGAACGTATACAACATGCCTTTTGCACCAATCATTGGCGTGAACAACCATGGAAACACTGTTTTGTTTGGGATCGATCTCCTCATGATTTAGTCACCAAACGCTCAAGTGGTTCAAAACTTTTGTCTTGGAAATGGGTGGTAAAGCACCAAAGTACATAATCACGACCAAAGGCAGAGCAATGAAGAAAGCAATTGATGAACTGGATATACTGCTTGACACAATCCACAGGTTCTGCCTGTGGCACATCATCAAAAAGATGCTAGAAAAGCTTGCTAGCATTTTGGCAAGAAATGAAGGCCTGTCGGAAGAACTAAGACATGTGATAAAGAACTTATTGACTGTAGAAGAGTTTGAAAAATGCTGGAGGCAAGTATTGGAAAAATATGGAATTGCAGACAACAAGCATCTTCTAGATTTATGGGATATTAGAGATCACTGGGTAACAGCCTACTTCATGGACTTCTTCTATCCCTTTTCCTCGTTAACTACAAGAAGCGAGAGCACCAACTCCATGTGGAAAGACTATGTCGACCACACAGACACAATACTGAAATTCCTAGATTCATATGAGGCAATTCAGGAGAAAAGCTTGACTGCGCTCGACAGGAAAAGGAACAGGGCTTCAGAGAATACAACACCAACATGGAGGAGATATGGACTTGAGACATATGCAATAAAAATTTACACTACAGACATATTTCTCATGTTTCAGAAGCAATTAGCAGATAACACAGCTTTCAAAATAATAAGGGAAGAAACGACTGACATAGGAATGAAATACGAACTGACCAAAAGAAGTCATGTCACACATCCAGATTTCAACATAAATGGTTTTATAGTTGAAGTGGATAATGAGAATAAGATTTTCTCATGCAACTGCAAAAAATGTCAAGGGATGGAATCCAGTGCTGTCACGTCCTCAGGGTTGTGGTACGTCTTGGTTTAGTACATAATATGCTAGAGAGTTTTGTGAACGCTAGATGGAAAAGATGCAACCCACATCAGCCATCTAACTATGTTTTTCGTCTTCCTGGCGGTAATAAGAGCAACACAGCAGGTCCAATATGTTATGTGATTAAGTTGACTCGTTTTGCTAAGATCTGCTCAAAAGCATGCAGTACAAACAAATCACACCAAGTTCTGGTAGAGTGCATCGATGAAATTGAGAAGAAAGTGAATGCTTCAGTAGACCAGGATGACCAAAGAAACAAAGAGGGCATGGCAGATGGCATCGATAACTTACATGAAACAATTCATACTATGTTGAGAGATCCTCCAATCATAAAAACAAAGGGTAGGAAAAAAGGACAGAGACTAAAACCAGGGTCAGAGCAGACGAAAAGAAAATGCGGTACCTGCGGAAAGAGAGGGCACACAAAACCTAAATGTGAATTCTGGCTTAAGGAGAGAGAGGTATATATATATACACATGAATATTTTTTCTTATATTTTACAAAGTATCGTACCTAGCGACAAATTATATCTATGTAGTTTTTACTATTTTAGATTGAGGTTATTGAACTATATATAAACTTTTGTTTGCAGGGCAGAATGATCCAGAAGAAGCGCAAGATAAGATCAAAAGCTACAACAGAGAAAAGTACAACTTCAAGCAGTGATTATGAGACGACTGATGCTACTGGTGTAAGTTTTCTTGTAAAAAAATAATAATATTCTATACATTAAGTCGAACTAATATTTTAACAAATAATCTTCAGGACGACCTGACACCACCAAAGAGAAGATTTTTTTAGAAAAATACAAGCCAGAAAAGTAAATCAAAACATGGATGAAGTTATGTTGACAACACTAGTACATATGAAGTAAGCTAATTTTACACAATGTTACATATTACAGCATATCTTGAACTTGATTGTAACCACGCAAGACTAACATTTTGTCTGCTTTTTCTAAAGAAAATTTTGACTCCATAGAAAAGAAGAAGAGTATGGAAAGAGAAGGATCAACAAACTCCATCATCAACATCAAGTGATAGCAACTCAACTGATTCAGATAGAGTAAGTATTATATGAAATTTATAGCTAGTGACTTCGAAAATAGGAAAATTATTGGACATGATATTTGTTAAGTCGTGAAAATAAAACGCTTGATACATGTGATGCAGATGATATCAAAACCACAGAAGCAAAGGAGAAGTTCAGTAGGAATAGCACGAAAATCAAGAGAAGAAAGCAATTGTACACGAGGGATTGATGGACAAAAGTCTGACATCAGAAAAAAGATCTCATCCATATCCCACACGGAATGTTGTGAATATGTATGAAATCCCTCGGATAGATGCTGGTCATTCAGAACGAAGCTGTAGAATGGCAGAAGCAGTGAACAATCAAAAGAGGAAGTACAGTAAAAAAATACAAATAAAAAGAACAGTGATTACAAGGAGCAGTCCAGTGCAGACATCCGTGTCAAGCCACGAAAGACCTCAAGCATCAGTTGAGAGGAATGTACAAACAAGAAGCAACCCTGTGAATTCAGTACAGTTCAATGTACATAAAAGTAACGGTACAAAAAGTCTGGTGATAAAAGCAGTCAGAACAAGACAAAGCACCATTCAAGATGAAGATTTCGACAGTGATCGGTCCAGAAGCAATAATAAAAAGGAAGGCATAAGCAGTTCAAAAATCCCCAGAAAAGGACATGGCCGTCTACAATGGTATCTGACTGGACAAGTTCAAGAGCCAACGCAAGTTTTAAATTTCATAATATTTAAAACATTACAATTAGGATTTCCCAAATAGTTTGCTCTACATACATGTTATAAAAAATGATTGCTAACAATTTTTCTTTATTTTATGCAGGAGAAGCATCAGGATAAGATCATGATACAAATATTGTTTTGTAGCACACAGACTCAGAATTAAAAATTCACTCATAATAAATGTAAGAAATTATAGAGCAGATTTTGTATTCTTATCAACTTACCATAAAGTTATAGAGGAAAGTTTTTTGTATCATGGCATCACTTGTTAGTTACTAGTATAAAAAGGATAAATTGACTACAACCATACATACCATTACACCGGTTTTGCAAATAAGATAAAAACATTAGACACAATATCCATGAAACTCTAGAACAATCTACTGTAGTTAGAAAGAATAGTTTTGTACCGGATTTTCAGTGGAATGATGCTTTAAAAACAATAATTGCACTATATATATATCATACAAACTTAACAACTAGAAATATTTTACTTAACTAAAAAAGTAGAACATTTACATATTTTTTTTGTTTTGAAATAATTTACATATTATTCTTACAGACTATAAGATAGACCACTCGTACATCTATGCAATCACAATATAACATTTGAATCAGGGAATTAAAAAATAAAAAAGGAACCAGGGCCATACATAACTAACATCGCTGGCAGTACATGAACTGCATTAAAATACATCAGGATAAAACAAAATAAAGAAGTGCATAATCCTTCAGAGAAGCAGTGTTATGCTTCAAACAACAATGGGCATGTGAAATGTATTAGTGTGCCTTTCTTGTATGGAAGCAGCAGTTTTATGGTTGCTAACTCTTGAGGTATCGTATGGACAATTTTGTAGTGGGCCTTAATTTTTATAACTACTAGCACGATTTGCACGATCGGTTGGTTATAAGGATACGACGAGTCGTGAAAGCGGTAAAGGCGTAAGTTGCAATAACGGCGCACCAGTTCATCATTTGCAGCGCCGAAACTCAGAAGAACAAGGTGTCTATCTAGCGCATAATTATATATTATTTTGTAGTCCATCACATACTTGTTCTTATTAGATCCATCCTTGTTTACTACTGCAGAAATAAACAGATTCAAGTCGTGGTACCAGACGTCTTCGTCCCAGACATGATGGATGACGAGCTTCAGACCACAGAGACTCATAGCATTACTGTTCACAGAACGACGGTTCTTACTGTGGAGTACACCAATGAGGAATCAACGTTGAACAGAATCCTCTCCATGTACGAGGCTTGGCTTGAAGAGGTTTGTACCCATCCAACTTACCGTCTGATTCTATTAAAACGATTGTCATATGAATTATGCATGACTACAACACATGAATTCAAGGTAGTTTGATTCGTATAAAATAGTTTACCATATTAATTTGAACTAGTTTTTCCTAACAAGTCCTTTTGACTAGTTTAGATACGAATCAAACATCAGCCCATACATATTTTATCAAAATCCCTTGATTTTCCAATGGTAGAAACAAATATACTGTGTATCATATAAATCTCTACAGGATTAGAGTGGATATAGGAAATGCATTCCTACATTATCAATACTCCTATGTCTTTCATGTCATAAGAATCAATAATACAAGTTCTAATCTGTATCCTGTAGTGTTCATTTCACCAGACTCTGGTACTAATAATCACATTTCATTTGACACTAGGATAAGACCAG
This sequence comes from Avena insularis, assembly GCA_023614405.1. NCBI lineage: Eukaryota > Viridiplantae > Streptophyta > Magnoliopsida > Poales > Poaceae > Avena > Avena insularis. The sequence goes on from CM042686.1 coordinate 378,884,628, forward strand.
GTACGTTGGACTAGACATTGAATATACTGCTCAAGGAAGTGAAAAAACCATCGCCGTCGTACAACTCACCGTGAGAGAGCACGTCCTAGTTTATCATTACGCTAGGGCCACGAAAAAATGCCAGGCACTCCGTGATTTTTTCAAGAAAAAACAGATCAACTTCATTAGCATCGACAAGAGGACTGATTCAAAGATGTTGATGACAGAAAAGTTTTCATCCCTGAAGAGTACCATGTAGACATACAGGGAATATTCAATACATTCCAAGGTGACAATTACAGGTACCGCATGGCTAGTATTGCAGCAGTACTCATTGATTCATCATACAGTAAGATGAAGATAACAGCAAGTGACTTAGAAATGCATAACAAATGGGAGTGGAAGCCAATGCCAATGGAGAATTTGCATTACTCAGCAAAAGATGGGTATGTAAAATACGAGTTCTACAAGAGAATAACATTCAGCAGCTACTGCCTCAGTTTAGGAAGACAAATTCTCAATGATAGGTTGTGCACCGGTGTAAAGGAGGTAAAGGATATAAATCATACAAACATTTTTTGGAGGCAGGTCCATCAGCTGATAACAATAATAAGTGGAACGACGAATACACGATGTGTCTGGTAGAAAATATCGACAGGTGGACGAAGAACGATGAATGGTGGACGAAGAGAGACGACGATGAAGAAGACTGAATTTAGCTAAAGACTATGATTATGTGAGTACGGTCTGCTAGCAATCTTATAATTCAGTTCGTTAATTCAGTTACACAAAAGTGGTTATGATCTAGTATATTATATTAGGAGTACAATGTAATTAATGTGTGTGTGTGTGTAAATTAAACTACTTTTTATCATTATTCTGTAATGTTTGTAATTACAGCATATGAATATATACTTGTATTTCATATGTACATTCCTAATTTAGTCTCGAAGGCAGGCATGTTAATTGTAAATAAATAAGCAAAATCCCATTAACAAGTTAAAATTTCCTAAAAAATTAATTGAACATTTGACAATTGAAACGAATTTTGATGCATCCAGTTGAATATTCACAATACATCAAACAAAATCAATAGAAATAACGAAATGCATTACCACATAACAAGCAATTCAAAACATACATCAAGCGGTTTATAACAACAAGCGGTTCAACACAACTTACATCTGCACTAAAAAACAATTAGAAGGAACTGCAGTCATCATATAAGATGATGTCAATGACAAACATTATCTTAATGTTTCGGTTTGAAGTGGTCCTGCTAGTGACGAGAATTGCTTGCCCAACTTCAAGACATTCATGATGATGTTCAACAAAGGTCTTCCACTCAGGGGTGCTGAAGATAATTCGACCATCACTCCCTGTCTTGTACGAAATGAAGCTCATGGCACCTTTTGCACCAGGCCATACTCCAACCACGCCTTCTTCAGAAATTTCAAGAGAAAAAACCATTCTCGAAGGTAGTTTCTAATTAAGTTGCAGAAGTTAGAAATCTAATAACTAACAAGCAATAAAAAAGGCAAGTAGAAAAATAATGATAACTAATAACATACCATATCATGACGGCGAACATGCATCATGGTCAAGCGAGTAACAAGTGTTAGGCCAACGTACAATTCTTTTGAAGGAATGATGTGGTGAAGATAGCACTTTTCACTCCTGGTAAGCTTGCATCTCTGAGCAACAATTGTATTATCCAATGGTCCTTCTTCCTCCTCATCCTCCCGATCCTCCTCATCAGACTCACCCTCTTCGCCCTCATCCTCGTCATCACACTCGTCATCCTCGGTCTCATCATCCTCGGTCTCATCATCCTCGTCCTCATCCCCCTCATCGTTCATATGCATACCAGTGATACTTGGATAAGGAACTCCCATTGAAAATACCAGATACACACCAGAGTCAATTTGGTTTTCGCAATAAACCTTCTCCATGAAGAACCTGCAAGGCGAGTCATTGCTCGCTCTTTGCGCACGTCCACAACATAAATTCGCCCAAGAGCTTGAAACACAATGCTTTGTCCTGTTATTCTATTGAATTCTCTCCTTATATTGCATGAGATAGTCTAAATTGAATAAAATAATTAAATAAATGACAATTGTATGGAAAGAAAATTCAATAAATGTAAAAAAGCAAGAATTATATGCATACCAATGAACGCTCAAATCGACCATGTACAAGACGAACAAGGAATAGCGAGGCTGATTTTGTTTCATCACTACAGTGTGTGAAACAAACCTGACACAGTGCCATGTCCTAAAAAAAATGAAAAGCACTCGTCAATTTATGATAAAGCTAGCTAAGATAAAAAAAGGGCATCATATTTAGAATGAACATAAATTAATTTTATGGACGGAGTAAGTGAGCCAAGTAGGAAGCACAAATAAATAGTTTTTTTTCATATACCAGAAGGCTAAATCACACCACCCCAACCCTTCATTTCATAATCATACTATAACTAATCAATAGGAAAATGAAAGTACAGAATCATAATCAACCTAAAAGTGTATCCTCATTGCATCATCACATTGAATGCTAACTAAAAAACTAAATATCTCCATATATATACAAATTGAACAAAAAACTTAATATCTAAAACGCTGTCGAAATTTTTTTATCTGTATAATTTATAATATGAATCGACCAAAAATAAGAATATGTCTTATCTAGAACTATGGTTCGAAATAAACTAGACTAAAATGTGCAAGATTTATAGGATAAAAACGAGGGAATAAGTTGAGCATACCTTGAGAGGGAGATTGGGGAGCTAAACAACAGCGAAATCGTTCAGATCCGATGGTTTTTAGGGGAGCAATTGAGAGGGAGGAGAGAAGGGAATAGGAGGCGACCTCTCTCTGTTAGTCCTGCCGGCTAGGGACGACAAGGTCGGGATGGGAAGGGTAACCACGCGCCTGATGCTACATTTATAAGTGTGTGACCTTTATGCTAGACGATACACTGCCAAACCACGTTGTATTGCACAGCTCCCTCAGCAATACAATCTAAATTATACGGGTAGTACTATGTATGCAGTTGATACATTTTGCATATGCCCGTTTGCATCGAAAGTTGATTACATACCACGGTGAATGCACTGCCATTGCATGTTATCTTACGTCGTACACACATCACTATATCAAAGACTTAAAGAGCAGTGCACAAAATTTACACATGCAGTGCATCCGTTCGAAATGAATAGTACGTGTCCGTGTCCACCGCATATGCCGAAAGTCTTGCACACTTGGCACAACACTTTATTGTAGCACACGATATGTAGTCCGCATAGGAAGTCCATATACCGCACAACACTATATTGTAGAACACGACGTGCACTCCACAGAAGCAGTGCAAATGGTAAGAAAGGGTGGTTCACTCCTGCCTACGGATGCAGTGCACAAGATTTCCACAGGCAGTGCATATGCGGCTGCATGGCAAGTTCAGTGCGTTCCAGCATAAGGATGCAGTGCATACGCTCTGCACAACCATACGTTCATCGCTGGTGGAGAACACACTGCACAGACCGCACAGGAAGTGCAACCATAACTTATCAGGGCAACATACGACATGCAGTCAACACAGACAGTGCACGTAGATGTCAATAGCAGTGCCTTCCTGGATAGCAAAGAGACGAAGTGTATCTTGGTGTGCATGGTAGGTGTAGTCCGTTCCACAGTCACTGCACTGCCTACGCACACGTTAAAAACGTTCAGTCAACATTATTAAAGATAGCGCAGCACCCAAGCAGCGACGCATTATGGATTTGGTATGAGCTGTATAAGCGTGCAATTATTTGTAGCACACGACATGCAGTCCACCTAGGCAGTGCATATACCGTACAACACTATATTGCAGAATACGACATGCACACCACAGGGGCAGTGCATATTGTAAGAAAGGGTGGTTCACTCTTGTCTATGGATGCAGTGCACAAGATTTCTACAGGCAGTGCATATGCAGCTGCATGGCAGGTTCAGTGCATTCCAGCATAAGGATGTAGTGCATACGCTCTGCACAACCATACGTTCGACATGCAGTCAACACAGGCAGTGCACGAAGATGTCAATAGCAGTGCCTTCCTGGATAGCAAAGAAACACAGTGTATCTTAGTGTGCATGGTAGGTGTAGTCCATTCCACGGTCACTGCACTGCCTGCGCACGCGTTAAAAATGGTCGGTCAGCGTTATTAAAGATAGCGCAGCACCCAAGGGGCGACGCATTATGGATTTGGTGTGAGCTGTATAAGCGTGCAATTATTTGCAGTCCATCTAGGCAGTGCATATACCGCACAACACTATTTTGCAGAACACAACATGCACTCCACATGGGCAGTGCATATTGTAAGAAAGGGCGGTTCACTCCTACCTACGGATGCAGTCACAAGATTTCCACAAGCAATGCATATGCGGCTACATGGCAGGTTCAGTGCATTCCAGCATAAGGATGCAGTGCATATGCTCTGCACAACCATACGGTCATCGCGAGTGGAGAACACACTGCACATACCGCACAGGCAGTCCACCTAGGCAGTGCATATACCGCGCAACACTATATTTCAGAACACGACATGCACTCCACAGGGGCAGTGCATATTGTAAGAAAGGGCGGTTCACTCCTGCCTACGGATGTAGTGTACAAGATTTCCACAGGCGGTGCATATGCGGCTGCATGGCAGGTTCAGTGCATTCCAGCATAAGGATGCAGTGCATACGCTCTGCACAACCATACGTTCATCGCGGGTGGAGAACACACTGCATTGCATCGCAGAGGCAAAGGTAAACCATAAATTATCGTGGCAGCACGACATACGCAACAACACAGCAGGTGCATATAGATGTCAATAGCAGTGCCTTCCTAGATGGTGAAGATACGCAGTGTATCTTTGTGTGCATGGTAGGTGTAGTCCATTCCACGGTCACTGCACTGCATGTGCACACGTTAAAAACGGGTCGGTCAGCATTACTAAAGATAGCGTAGCACCCAAGCGGCGAGGCGTTATGGATTTGGTGTGAGTTGTACTCCTCTCAGGCTTATAAATAGTGTCGGCACCTCTTCACACTTCTAAACAACATCAGAACCAGGGATAACTATTCGATCTCACATACCTAACCCGGCTTTATAATGCCTCGCCGCCTACCCACCTGTTGGGCCAAGTTCCCTCCGGGTGCTCGCATACCACTTCCAATGCCGCCTAGCTCCAACGACAAAGAAGAGAAAGAGGAGGTCTCGTCGCAGGAGTTGGTCACGACTCAAGGTGTGGTAGCCGCTGCGGAGAAGGAGTGAAGCTACAAGAACCTACATGAATACGCCTCTTCCTCCGCCGACAGCAACCAATCCTACGACCTGATGCTGCCGCCAACCTCAACAAAATTGAACTCGTTGGGTAAGGAGAAGAAGAGGCGGGAGGATGCAAGGAACCGCGAGGAACAGACCGCGTTCATTTCTTCCGTGGAGAGCGAGAGTATCTCTGCTCCAGCGGCGCCGGAGAAGGAGAAGGAGGAGGTCGACTCATTGGAAAGGGAAAAAAAGAGAAGGGAGGATGCCCGGAACCGCGAGAGGGTCGCTGCCTATATGGCGCATAGGGCCGTCGTTCATGAGGCCAACAACATAGCAGTTTTGGACATGACCAATCAGTTTCGACAGGCAGCAGAGGCAATGAGGAACCAACGCACGGTAGCGGCAGCAGCAGTGCAAGCGGCTGTGGCTCCAGCGGTGGCGGCGAACGATGACGAGGCAGGTCCATCATACGTCATCCACATATACAGCAACGAAGACGATTAGGGGATCTAGCTTTATTTTACGTATTTATTTATATATCCATAAATGTTATTCAAATCTTGTAAAATATCTCCTGATTTGGATGGACTATTAATCTATTTGAATTTTGCAAAATGCCATCGATTCAGCAGTAACCACGAAAGAAATCTGGTCAATAGTCATCGTACCGGGCAGTGCATGACCTTTATTAATATATATCCGTATCTTACAAACCAAGGCAGTGCATAGCAGGTTTGAAATGCAGTAGTTAAAAGGCAGTGCTCCTTTTCATGGGCTGTCTGCTTTAAAATTGCTATCTCCTCATCAACAGTGTATGAAAGCAACAAAGAAGTCTTTGCTGCTTTGTCCGACGCCGGGCTCTTTTAGTTAAAAGTCCATCGGCTGACAAACTGTCGGATCCTGAAGTTTGTTACTCAATCAAATGGGCCTGTGCGTAACAGGCGTGTGTTTAAGAAGCAGAGCTGTGGTTACGTAATTTTAAGGTCTAAAATGTAGTGTTTTTAATTAGTTTTTTTTTGTATTTTTATGTAATATGAGGCAGTGCATAATACTTTACAAAAGCAGTGCTATGATGCAACTACCAATGGGCCTGTGAACTATATCCGTGGGCCTTTAATGTATATAAGGAACAATTGCATGGTTGCGAAGTTTTGAGGTCTTGCATGGACAATTTCGTAGTGGACCTTTTTTTTATAACTACAAGCACGATTTGCACGATCAGTTGGTTATAAGGATACGAGGAGTCGTGGAAGCGATAAAGGCGTAAGTTGCAACAATGGCGCACCAGTTCATCATTTGCAGCGATGAAACTCAGAAGAACAAGGTGTCTATCTAGCGCATAATTATATATTATTTTGTAGTCCATCACATACTTGTTCTTATTAGATCCATCATTGTTTACTACTGCAGAAATAAACAGATTCAAGCCGTGATACCGGTCGTCTTCTTCCCATGGATGACGGGCTTCAGACAACGGAGATTCATCACATTCCTGCTCATGGAACGACGGTTCTTACTGTGGTGTACACCAACAAGGAATCCACTGTCGACAAAATACTCGCAATGTACGAAGATTGGCTTGACGTGGTTAGTAATGATCCAATTATGCAGAAATTTTGCAGTACCTTTTCCTAACCAGTACTTTGAACCAGTTTTCATTCGAATCAAACATTTACCCCATACATCCTTTTTCAGAATCCATTGTTTTTTCCTATGATCAAGCAAACTATTTGTAATACGAATTAATGTAACCCCATACATACGTTTTTTCTTGTTTGGCACATGCTGTTTTTTCTCAGTATCCAGAAGATAACGTAGTATCTAAAAATACTGTAGTTTTCAATAGTTTGGGAGTTTCGCCACATTAAAGCACAAAAGATTCAAAACCGTGGTATTGCAAAAACTAAGGTTTTTTTGCACGTTTCAAGAAAGAGGTCTGGACCTATTTTTTTACAAATACTATATTTTTGTGCAAACTGTAGTATTGATTGCCTGTAACATCCCAAAACTTCAATCCAAGAGTATCAAAGATCAAATCATCCAAATTTAGGATTAACAAAAACTTTTCCATATTTAAAATAAAAGCATTCATATATGTCTGCATTTAAAATAGGAGTTGTTTTGAAGTGCCATGATTGTGTGATCCTTTGCTTCTAAAAGGTTTCTTAAGGGAATTAAACATCATCTACATCATTTCCAAACTTTTCCTAAAAGAAATCAAATCAAAAAGAATTAAAATAAAGGAATGGTCATTTGGACAAATTTAACTCTCATGCCTACTTTGGCTATTCCTAGTACTCAATTCTTAACAGAAACAATTCTTGATCGTTGCACCCCTTGCTAGTACACATAACGAGGTACCAAGGCCCACCTTTTGATCTTCTAAAAACATTCTGGAAACTATTTTAAATCGCAGTTCAAAATTGAATCTAATGCATATGCATAGATCACCCCTATTTCAAAAACCATCTAATTGAGCACCATTTTCAAAACCCTTGCAACCAGAGACCACCTAGCACTAGTGGAGATCACCCAAAAATTTTGAACTCAAAATTCAAAACTTTTCTCTTGCGGCCATTTCATCAAACAGCTTGTGTGCACAAATCTGGCCAAAATTAAAACAATGTTTTGAGCAGTGATCTTGGTCACCATTTGTGCCTAACCTTGTCCCCTTGTTCCCTCAGTACCAGCCCTACCTTTTGCTAGCCCGACCACACCCTGTGCACACGACCAAATGGTCATGGCCATTAAGGCCGAGCACCTTGAGCACCCCCACCGGCGACATCGCGCCACAAAGAGCCGCCAACTTCCTCACCATGTCAGGAGGTAGCCAACGCCAGACCCTTCTGTCCCTTGCACGAGCCAAGAGCAGCCGTGGACCACCGAGGAGAAACCGCGCCCAGTGCCACCGGACCATGCCGATGCCGCCCGCAGAGCGTGCACTGCCCCCGCGTGCACAAGCCACCACCCGACACCAGCCCGCGCCCACCGCTCCGCCTCGACCTAGAGAACACCCAAGACACCCCCGTTCGCCGGCCAAAGCCCCACAGCCACCGCTTGCCGTGGACACCGCCGCCTCTGCCTCTCAGAGCGCCACCTCACCCCGACCGCATACCACCACCCCTACGGCCGCATTGAAGCGCTAGAGCACCGCCAGGGGACCGCCCAACGATCGCCATCCCCAGCCATGACGCTAGCGCGTCGTAGCCATGTCGCCACCGTCGACTGCCCATCCCGCTCGGTCTCACCATCGAGCCTATAAAAGGAGCCCTCCCCACCACCAAAGACTCACACCATTCCACTCCCCTCACCTCTCTGAACCTCACCCACCTCTCGCCGGAGCAAGTGGAGCAGCAGCTCGCCGGAATTGGAGCCGGAGCCGTCGCCTCTGGAGAAGAAGGGTGCCATTGATTCGGGCCACCCCAAGCTCTGCCGCGACCATGCCTCGCCTCGCCGTCGTCTTCCACTTTGTTCGCCCGCATCGCCGAGCCCGCTAGAGCCCTGGTACGCCCCCAGTAGAACCCCACCGAGCCGCTAGGGTTTGAGCTCGCCGGCGACCCGTCCATCGTCGACGACGACCCTCAGCCGTAGATCTAGCTTCTAATCACATGGCCCACAGCGCGCGTACCGCTTCACGTGTTAAGTGCCGCTGACAAGCGGGACCCCCCTGTCAGCTGAGCCCTGTGCCGCACAGGGCCACTGGGCCGGCCCATTTCCTTTCCCGCGCAAGCCCGTAGATTCAAATTAGGATTTTTCTTTTTAGTTAGATTATAGTTTCTGTCCAGTGTTTCAAAATTCAATTCTGTGAGTTTGACAAATCCAAATTGCATGAAACCAATTTTGTCTGAAAGGTATTGAAATGCTCTATCCAAGCCCGTTGGATTTAATTCATTTAGAGTTATAGATTTCTCCTAATAAAAATAAGAAGACAAAAGCTTTTGCAACTTGAAACATTTTTGTAAAATCAACCAAGTTAGCTTTTGAGTTGATTCCAACTCTCAAAAATCACATTTCATCCTATCTACCCAAATATGTAATAATATTAAGGTTTACAGACAGTGACTTTGGACTAGTACCAAAATAATGCTATATAGGCATTTCTAGTCACTTTAAATCATTAAATAATGAACTTAAACCAAAGTAATATTGATCCAACCTTTAAATCTCATTCCCACATGTTAGAATATGTGGTGAGGACATGTGTCCACATGATCCCATGTTTTAGTGGTGAATATTAAATTGTAGTTAATTTTTCAATGAGTAGAAATTACTTTTCCAAAATAAAAAGGTGGAAACTATTGAATTAAACTTGTGATGGTTGTGATGATAATAGATCATCAATTGTGTGGTTTAGAATAATACTTAGCCTAGTTAAGGATTGTTTGGTGATTGTGCACTCCCTATGTATTTCTAGACGATAGTACCGACCAAGCCTTCGAGGAGGAGGTGTTCTACCAAGAAGAAGAAGAAGAAAACTTCAACCACTGCACCAACCAAGGCAAGCTAACCCTTGCAAACATGCTTTAGTAAGCTATTGTAGCAAGCTAGAATAAAACTAGATAGTTTAGTAAAGATGCCTTAAGCATACTTTGATCACACCCCCTTAGTTGACACAAAGTTCTTTAATTAATTTTGAAGGTAGCATAAAGAGTATAAAACTTGACCTAATTAGAAACCCTTAGATGTCATTCTATGGCATGAGATTGATCCCACCTTTCCACCATAGTGAACACTCTTAACCTAGTGTTTTATAATAAATCAAACTTGATTCACTTTAGATGGGAACACTTGGCGAAAATGAGTTATGAAAACCTTGGAATGATGAGTCATTCTATTGAGATGCTTTGACATGTGTTGAGAAACACAATTGGTTTATGATGATGAAAATGATGAGGCCTGAGCCTTAACCCTTTTATAAAACTGATGGTTGGATTCGGATGCGATACCATTCCAAATTTACCGTACAACCACATTACCTGAATTGGGTAAGTCTTAGCTGGAAATTTATATGCATTAGTATTAGTTCCTTCACGAGAGAGGTTTGAGATGAGGCTACCTCTCAATGATGACCACCTATGCAGTGCCCAAGATGACTGATGGTCATGGTTGGGAGGCCATGCTCATAGGAGAGGTGCTTATACTAGGGTGTGTAAAGGGAAGGTTATGTTTGATTATCTGCATACCAAGTATGATGATTCAGGGTTATTCCTGACAGATGTATCGAATCTTGTGGTGAAAGTGTACCACCTCTGCAGAGTGTCAAACTATTCGAATAGCCGCGTCATGATTATGGACAGTTGGAATGGCCATACTGTTTCGTTGTCATATGTTTTCTAAATAACTTGAAATGAATGATGAACCTTGACTTGACCACAACAGGGTTGTGTTAATGAAAATAGCTTCCCAACTTAGGTGATTCTAGAACTTTACTTTATCTTTTCTTTCTTCAGAACTTAGCTTAGGTTTCAAAATTAACTTGATAGTTATTCTTTCAATTTAGCACTTTAACTTAGAATTATAACCCTTGCTAGTAGTAGTTTGCGAGTACTTAAAGAGTACTCATGGCTTTTGTCCCTGGCTATTATCATGGCCAGACTATGAAGGAGAGTATCAAGATGATGGTCATGAGGCGCTATGATAACTAGGACTATCGCCTTTCGTCGGCATTACTGTGCCCATGAAGATGGACCCCACCGCTACGCTATCGTTTATTTCCGCTGCTTGTTGTATTAAAGACTGGATCATGAGATCCTTATTTGTGTAAAACCTTATGTATGGTTTGTAATGGATGATGTACTGTGATATCCAATCCGTTATGTCTCGCCAAAATGGTAATCCTGGGATTGCGAGGTATGGCATAACGGGCATCTGGGATTAAAAATCTGGGTGTTGACATTGCCCGGTGTTGATATACTATGGTTTTAGAATATTCTCGTTTGACAAAAGCCAAGAAGCCAAACGGAGCCTTAGAGTGGGCATGGAAAATGCGATCCTACATTTTCCCCTACTCCTATTCTTCACGCCGTAAGAACCAAACATGTTTCACTAGATTCTAGTACTTACTAAATGATCAAATTTTACTTGACAGGACCACAACAGCAGGTACATAGGACTCGACCTCGAATACACCCCTAGAGGCAAACTACAAACCATCGCCGTAGTACAACTCGCCATGAGGGAGCACTTCCTAGTGTATCATTACGCCAGGAGCACTAAGGAATGCCAGGGGCTACGGGATTTTCTAAAACAAAAACAAATCATGTTCGTTAGTGTGGACAAGAGGACAGACATAAAGATGATGCAGAAAGAGAAATTTGATATCCCTGACGAGTACCACGTCGACATACAGGATATATTCAAGTCAGTGCCACGAGATAATCACAGGGATGGCATGTCCAATCTTGCAGCAATACTCATTGATAGGTCATACATTCAGATGAAGATACTAGCCCGTAACTCAAACATGCATCACATATGGGAGTGGAAGCCAATGCCGCCAGAGAATCTGCGTTACTCAGCAATAGATGGATATGTCACATACGAGTTGTACAAGAGGATAGCATTCATCAGGAATCTCCTTGGTTTAGATAAACCAATCTTGGATGACAAGCTCTGCATCAGATGTCATGGAGGTTATAAACCGTACAAACGACATAAACAAGCAGGTCCATCAGAGGATGCCAAGAAGATATGGCAGAAGGAGCAATACGGCATCAGTGCAGAAGAAGATGTCGACAGATCGGAAAAGCAAGAAGATGGCTAGAAGGAAATGTGATTTCAGTAAAGACTTTTGTAGCGTGGCTACGATATTATATCGGTTTGGTGATTTTAGTTGATAACCACATATAGAATCTGAATTTGATTTAGCATTTGATGTTTTCCGAACAATGTCATTTTAAAAAGCTTGAAACTCTACTTAGTGTGTGTAATACTTTGAACAATGTGTAATTATATATAGTCTGTGCATTCTGAATGTTTTATTCCAGTAAAACAAATCATATATCCATTTTAAATACAATATTCTAGTTTGTGTAGGATTATGATGGTTATTCTCATCATTTAACTATATAGAATACAAAAAAAATAAAGATGCAAATACAAGTAAAAATGCAGTGCATACACGAACACTCAATGGCAGTGCATATTTCCTAGTTAAGGCAGATCAGTCAGTATGACTCCACACATAAAAACTCGGAAACCGCAAAACATAGTGGACAAAAACAAATAAATATCCAGGCAGCTCATAAACCGTATGATCAGCAGTGCATAACTGCGCATAAGTTAGGCAGTCCACCCTTTAAAACCTAGGCAGTCCACCCTTTAAAACCTAGGCAGTGCAAATGGCAGAACTTGTGCAGTCCATCAAAGTCTGGGAACTCGAAAGCCGAAAACGTAGTAAAAAAAAACTTACCAGTGCAGCACATAAACTGTATGACCGGCAGTGCAAAACTTATCTAAACACACATTCTGACCTTACCGGCTACGACAGTGCTTATTCCAACCTAGAAGCAGTTAACAAAAATCTGCACACAAATTAGGCAGTGCATCTTTAAAACCTAGGGAGTGCAAATGGCAGAACTTGTGGAGTGCATCAAAACCTTAGAACTCGAAAGCCGAAAACACAGTGAAAATAAAAAATAAACATGGCAGTACATAAACTGTATGACCGGCAGTGTAAAACTTTTCAAAACACACGTTTTGACATTACCGGCTATGGAAGTGCTTACGCCAACCTAGAAGCAGTTAACACAAAACTGCGCATAAATTAAGCAGTGCACCCTTTAAAACCCAGGCAGTGCAAATGGCAGAACTAAAGTAAATAGAACTTAGGAAGTGCACCCATACAACTTAGGCAGTGCACCCGACCAAGAGAATACAATGTCGCTCCCCCAACACTAAAGTAAATAGGACTTACATCAAATACAAACTGTGTGCAAGCAAAGAGAAGTAAAAATATATTGGTCAATAAGAAAGCAAAGGCACGAATTACAACTTAGGCGATACCTCCATTACAACTTAGATACAGCTGGTGCAGTGCATCAATGAAATCTAATAAGGCAGTTAGTCAAATAAAATTACGGCAGATCACTCACGATCACCCGAGGCGTCAAAATTAAGCAGACACAAGGCAGTGCATTGCTTCTAAACAAGGCAGAGCAACCAAAACTACCACCCCATACACGATTTAGTGTTCCATCTAGTATCCAACCCAAAGAAAGGTAGTCCGAAGAAACAAAATCCGCGGAAAAGAGACTCATTCTGCTACCGTCATCGCCGTCGACCAGGAGCAAACCGCCCAACACCGGCAACCGTGAAAACAACCACCTTCCCACACCCCCAACACCAACAGCACACACCACACTCCGCCAACAGCAACCACCCGAAATCACCCCGCCCCCGCCGACCCACCACAACGGAATCTAGTTCAACCCTTCAAATCCAACCCACCACCTCCCGCACCAAACAATCCTCCGACGGTAGCAAGTTCGTCCTCAGCAACCTGCACCGATTTGGAACGGAACTCCTCGATGATCTCGATAGAGAGGATACATTCACAAAAAAGGTAAACGGCGGAAGGCGAGAGCGCGACGGAAGGCCCCTGCTTCCTCTTATTCAAGAAACAAGTAAGCGTAGGAACCTACAACAAGAGGTACACCGAATTCATATCAATCAAAATCATATAATTCCGGTTTAACACTAGATTCTTCACAAATCTGTAATAGAAAGTAAAATTTATAGTACATATTATCTAACTCCACTTTTAGTTCATTCATTTCAGTTCCTTATCGCCATACAAAGCATATGTGACTAACAGTTTAGAGATTACATATGTACAGTTGTTTTTCGTAATTAATTATTGAGAAAAATAGGGAAATAAAATTCGTATATAAAAAGGATAGACAAATATATTAAAACATTGAATCAGTGAAAATAATTACTAAGGATTAGAAGATTGCATAAAGAATTACTAATTTTCTGCCACACTTATTAAGAATTGTCTTGTGCTAAAAATATTATTTAATTATTAGGTGAAATGGAGGACAACAGAAGTCCTAGTCCTGGGAAGGTATAGAGCAATATACAACATACCTTGTAGTCATCACTTACATAAATATAGAAATAGCATTTATTTAATACAACTTCTTTGCAGACCATACCTGATAATATGGATGCTGACGAAAAAAGTCATTGTTGACCCAAGGTAATGCTGTAAAACAAAGTAAAAGTACATATTATTAGAACCTCCCTAGGGGTGCCGGCGCTCAAAATCACGTCTAGCCCGATTCCTAATTCTTTTTTCATTACCGCAACCATTTTGGCATCCGACCACAAGGCAACACAGTTTTCCTTTCTTGGTATAATTCTCCCATCTTCTTCTAATTGAGATATGTTCTTCTTTCTGATTCTATGTTTTTCATTAAGAATGAGATGAAAATATTTCGTGTTACTTCCACCATTCTGAACATGTTTAACCTTAGCTCATTCAGTCCGCTTAGTCTTCTCATCACTTGTAGAATTTCAGAATAATTTGAATTTTTAAAATGCATTTTTGATATTTTTCATCGAAAATGAGCTAGAGCTCTAAAATTTCCTAACAAATCGTTTGGAGCGTATGACTTCGGCACAGGCGAAAGAGCCGGTACCACCCACTACTCCAGCGTATGATCTTCTTCATATAGTAAGGAAAAATATTGCCCTAAAACAGATAACTAGGACAGCAGTTAGGTCCACACCAGCCAACTATCAATAACACCATCACAAAGTGTGGACTGCACAGAAACACCCACACAGGAATGGCAAGTGGAAGATCAACTAGCAGAAGAGAAAGAGAAGAAAAAGAAAAAGAAAGCAGTAAAAAAGGAAATTGAACCTAGATAAAGTTAAGAAGAAACTACCTCTTGCATCAACCTCTGAAGAAAGTGTGGATGATGAAAAAATGAATAAAACATACCCCAGGATGACCCAATTCCACTGAGTGTTCACTTCAGACAGTACCACAGAGATTCTGATCGATTACAAGAAGATTGAAGAAGAGGAAAGCAATAGTACCAGAAGAGCAAGATAACCCTCAGGAAAAAAAGAAGAGAGCATCTAGGATATCAAAGGAAGAAAAAGGACATCTGAAAGACCAAGAGAACAACACATATGATGATGAGAGCAGTGACGACGACGATGAAGACTACAACATTCTTCCAGAAGGAACACAACCTGAAATAGAAGATGATGATCCTGCAGGGGATACGGAAGAAAATGAAAGAGAATTGGATAATCAGGTTAGTAAAGATTTACATAAATAAATTAACCATATGACATTCATTTTGGAAAATCCATAGCATGAACTGACATCATAAAATCTTACATGTAGCAAGCTGGGAGAAAACGCAAACGCAAGGATCAGAGCAAGAATATGATTCAAGGAACCTTGACAATAGGTGACAAAAAGCTACACAAGGACACAGGCACAAACTACATAGTAAGGTGTTCACTCAAAGAGCTCAACAAATTGCTTATAGTGGTCCTTAGTGTAGATCAAAAAACCAAGCTATCAAATGTTGGGTGGGGATTCCTGTTTAATTACAGAGTAACATCAAACCAGTCTCGGCCAATGATCTTGTGGTTATACGAGAAAATTGATAGAGTTACAATGGTAATGGAACTTGGAGCCAACGTGGACATTGAAATAACACCAGAAGTTGCGAAATCAGTGTTCGGCTTCCCTGACGGACCTAATGCAGCTCCATTACCATCAGTGGATGGTAACACAGAAGCTCTGAAATGGCTAAGGAAAGAACTTGGAATAATAGCGACAAAACAAGTTCAACTTAATGATTTGTATAAGCAAATAAAGAAAGGTGGCACAAGTCCTTTCACAATGCAATGCATATTTCTGGTCATTTTCAAGAGTATTGTCTGCCCCACTCTACACGCAAGGATAGGCCGAGAGGCTGGAATGATACACAATGTAGACTACAAGAAGCTTCAAAAAATGGATATCTGTCGCGTAGTAGTGGATGAACTGAAGAGAGGATTTTAGAATTTTTTTTGCAGAAAAGAAAAACAGAAAAAAGAAAAAGGGTAAGGGTCCTGTTAAAAAAATACCAAAGGAGCTGAGGGATGCGCAATTCTGCCGTTAATAGTCTATCTGGACACTAAAAGGTGTGAGAATTCAATCAACACGATTGAAACACCACGGCTGAATGTTCTTGACAATGAATTATTGTCATCCATTGTGAAGAAGGACAGACATAAACATAACAATGAGGAATTCGGAGCATTGAAATATGTAAGTACACCTACTGGTAATATGTATCTTTGTATTTCCTTATTGCATATCTGATTTTATTCTGTAACATAATAAGATTGAGCATAAAAATATCTAAATTGTCCTCTTCACATGAAACAGGTTAAGACCAGTTCCGAGCTGCAGCACTACAACAAAGGTTTTCATACAAAGAAAAACAGTTCCTCACATACGGTGGTGGATAATGACCAGGAGAACCGGAAAAACAAGTATGCAATAGTTCTTGTCGGAGACAACTCAAGCATTCTAACTGAAGAACCTTATGTCCAGCCAAATCCAATCGGAGGTCTCATGACAGATGTTGAGAAGATGGAGCAAGCAATGGATCTACTGAGACAGATTGCAGACAACCCAGAAAATATATGTCAAAATTTAGAAACTAACAACGAACTAGGCCTCATTAGTAACTACAGACAAGATGTCAAGAGAGCAGGACTTGAGATTCTAGACTCAATGGATAAGCTTAAGTTATACATGGAGTCGACAAAAGATATAGCAGTTAGATTAACAGCAAAACGAGGACCTGTCAGAATGGAAGATCATGCGTCATGTTCATTGCCGCAGAATGAAACTGAGAAAAACAACTCTGGCAGTGTTGATACGTCTAAAAAAACAGAAGACACAACGATCGAAGCTACAAAGGTAATTTATATACCTATTGCGAGTTATTGCACAATATAATAAGAATGATTGCTCCTAGTTTAACTGTTCTGTATTTTTATTTCTAAATGGATTGGACAATCAGGCAGATGATACGAATAATGAAATTGCAGAAGAAGGGAAGGATCATGCAACATTAACAATAACAAAAGACAAATCTCTAAAGGTAGATGTTCATTTAGTAGAAAGGGGACAATTTGCTATAATATAAAGCAAAAAGAAAAATCTGATGATAGTTATAACATTCATAACAATTCAACAAAGAACTAATATAAACTTCAGATTGTAGGAGGACACAGGAGGAGATACAAACAACCAAACCCCCTCTGACGAAGCAGCAGCAGCAGAAACAAGCATACGCTTATCTGACACAGCGAACAGGCAGGAACAGGATAAACAAGAGGAACATCAGACAGAAGATAAAGAAAAACAGAATATCAAAGTTAAAGACAGTGAAGTTGGACACAAAGCAGAAGATTTACTGCCGGTCAGTACCAATCTGACAGCAGAAGGTCTATATGAAAATTCATTTGTTGAACAATTTGATTCATTTGTAAACATACCATGTTTCTACTGGTGTAAATAAATTAAAGATACACTTGCAAAATAGAGCTTGCTAAACATATCAAAAAATCTGCCTGTAATGATCATGAAGAGATTTGTATGAACGATTATGGTTACAAGTACTAGCCAGTCTACCATTTGCACTTCTCATACACGACAGTTGAACCAGTAAACTGCCACAACTACTGTAAATGAACTGTCATCGAACTACCATTCTGATGCACTGCCTAACATCAGTCATTGCACTGATTTTTCTGCACTTCATTTTTTCACACACTAACAGTTTTTTCTTTCCACAGATACAGATAGTGGAGACCAATCAAACAAGGATAGCAAGCAAATACAATCAAATGGAAAAAATTGTATAACCTGATATGCAAGTTCACAGACAAAAAACTATCAAAAGAAGATACAACTATATTAAAGTGAGATGATTTTAAAAATTATCATTTTGCACTTTGCATATTTTTTCAGAACCATACTGTGTTATAATAAAAATTACTCCACTTTGCAGATCTCGGTATATCTTGAAGCATGAGAAAACCAATATGAAGGTGCCACTGTATTGCATATCAAGTGCTTTTAGAAACGAAGGACTGCTAGGCGATACAGAGGATGAATTTGTGTTAACCTATCTTGAAGAACAACTTAGGAGAACCAAGTCGAAGAAGAAAATTATTCTTTACAGAGCAACTGTAAGTACTACAGAA
Organism: Avena insularis; assembly: GCA_023614405.1. Classification (NCBI taxonomy): domain Eukaryota; kingdom Viridiplantae; phylum Streptophyta; class Magnoliopsida; order Poales; family Poaceae; genus Avena; species Avena insularis. Next base: position 378,903,135 of record CM042686.1, read on the forward strand.
AAAGAAACTGTAAATAATAAACAAAGGTTTTATATATTAAGAGCAAACAAACTAACAGTTGTTTTGCAGCAAAAACTTATTAATATTAGAGCAGTGAAAGACGATAAAAGAAGTATGCATTGGGTAGAGGACTTGTTTAAACCAGATGCACCAGACCGTCTAGACAAATACGAACTAGTAAGTAGAACAATAATGTTCATTACAGTATATTTTTTGACAACTTGACGAACACCATACTATGAAAATAAAACCTTGTATAATCATTTTTAAACAGAAAAAATATGTTAACAAACTTTAAATAATTGCGCATGCAGATAATGTTTCCTTTTCTCGAGCGACCTCCTAAGGGAACTTTAGGTTCAGTAGGTCACTGGTTCAAATTGACAGTAGATATTTAGGAGAAGAAGTTCAGAATTTATAATTCGTTGAGAGAGCCAGGGGATATTGATCTTGAAAAAGTATGCTCAAAATTGATCAGGAAAAAAAAGAGATTGTGGAGTGAAGGTTTTGGAACAATAGAAACAAAAGTCCAAACACTGGATGATTTTGAGGTAGTATATGAACACATGCCTCTACAAGATAACGGGTAAATATTCATACATAACATAAAATATAGTCTTGCATTGAACTACTTATCTTTGTCAACTTTTAACCATCTGACAACAACTAAAACGAAAAACGTTATGTAGATGTGACTGTGGGTTCTTCATGCTCTATATGATCGAGAACTGCACCAAAGATCATGTTCTAGAATTCACAAAAAAAGATATTTCGGGTTACAAGAAAATTCTTCTCATGAGGATGCTGACATCAGACATCTTCAACGTAAACATCGAAACATTAAATGATAGGATATTAGGTAATCCTTTACACATTTTTTTGACTAGTATTGTTCATACTATAGTATGTTGTTTCATAACTTTGTTACTATCAAGTGTAACACAAGTATTTCCAAATTTGCTGCATCTACAGGCCATTCTGAATATGAAGAGCTATTCACAAGAAGAGATTTCCAGGATTTGAAGAGAGATATATTGCTAGGAATTCAAGAGAAAGAAAACAAGATGTCAAACAAATCAACGATATAACTGAAAGAAACTAAGGAGAAAGAGATCTTCAGAGAAAGATATAGAAGAAATCTAAAAAGGTGCATGGTTTCCATGGAAGAACAGAAAAATCGAAATCCAAAAGAAAGACTTGATTTCATTCCAGCAGAATTTAAAGAAACAGAGAATGCAGGGATAGTACGGCAAAAACTAATCGAATATGCATCAAAACCAGATTACGGAGAGTAAGTGTAAAGCTTAACTTGATACAGTTAGATCTCTTTTAATTAGCCTAGATATTTTTGATCTAATCTACACTAACACCCCTGTAATACTAATCCTGTTTTTTGTAATACAACACGGGAGTATTTATCAAGACAACTAGATCCAATGAATCAAGAGATTTTAATCTGATATATACTGCATGTGAACTAGCAGACAGTTTCAAAGAGAATGGATGGATAGATAATGAATGTTTAGATACCGTCATCCACACATGGAGAAGTAACGATGAGTTCAAATATCTTTTCCGGGAAGGTAAAAAGGTAATCCTACCCACTCAGGTAACATCAGTATTAGATTTTATGGACAACAACAAAAATTTCGAACCTGAATATATTGCACGCACAATTGATTACCTCATAGGAACAGACGACCTTACCAAAGTAGGCACGATGAGTTATTTTAGAAATAAGCATAAATTTCTATATTCAGTATTAAGACACCTCATAAAACTAAAAATTACCACATGTTTAAAACTTACTTGAGTATTATATCTACTACCATACACAGATAGTACTACCGGTTCATTGCAAGAAACATTTTTCAGTTTATGTCTTAAATGGGTCTGCTCGGAATCCAAAGGTTGAGATCATATTGTTTTTATCTAACAATGTCACTATAATGTTTCAATATACAGCTAAAAAGGTTCGAACAAGTGCTAGAGTGCATTTAAAAGATGACACATTGCCAAGATGAAGTGCATCATTCAAAAGTGCACGCTATGTCAGAACTAAAAAACAAGATGAAGACGCATGTGGACTGTGGACATTATATTACCTGCAGAGATACAATGGCGAAATTATAGAAAAAGGAAAGACGTCAAGTGAAAGCAGTAGTTTGATAGAAATTTTTCAAAAATGTTGATTACATATACTTGAAAACTAACAAGACTTTACAATACTTATCAGGACACAAGCTCCAGTATCAGAGATGAACAACTATACACACGGAAAGAACTCCGCAGTGCACCGTAGCTAGTCAGAGCAGTGCAAATAGAAAATTCACTGACAGACAGACACTTGCAAGTACATACTTACTAAATTACATACAATCTTGTTACATCACATTCATCAAGTGCTCTTCACAAACACCGTTACAAACACTTACAACATCATAGGCCAAATTTAGCTACCATTTAAAACATGGAAGACGCTTCACACGTTATTTAGACAGTTTCTTATCAAGCTCCTTGACCTCTTTGTGAATGTCATCCATGCACTCTGTGCAGTTACGACGGCGCTCAAGAATGTTCTTCAGAGATTGCATTGCATGTAGCCTGTCAAGACGTGCATTTTTTGTTATTTCAATGTCTTCAAAACGATTGGCTATCATGTCGGCCAATTGCTCATCAAGATTCTGTCTATCAACTAGTAGCTGAGCCATATCCATCGTTAGAGTATCCCGCTCTAAGTCCCAGGCTACAGCGCCAGCTTTATACTTGTTCAGCTCCACCTTCATCATAGCAGCATCTTTGACAACGTGCTGCATTTTGACGATCTCGTGTCGAAGATGGTCACACTCTACAGTAATAGTCATCTTCTCTGCCTCCTTCTCGGAGAGCTTGACACACAATTCTGATACCTTAGCATTCTCAGCAGGAAGTTCATTACGAAGCCTTTGATATTCTGCATCAACATGATTACTGCCATCCGAAACTCCCGTAACTAATGGCAATGAATCCTAATATTTTCACAGAAAACAACAACAAGATTTAGTGTAAATAGAACTGATCGTACTAAAAAATAGCCAACATACAAATACATGCACATTGATTAGCCCGCTCGGATGCACCACAGGAATAGACGGCGACGGAGTAGATGCCAAATGAGAGCAACCATGAACACCAGAGGAGTAAGCCCTATATGTAAGTTCCAAATGTCAATGACACAACAAGAGTTTCAAAAACCTAATCTGAAAACTTAGAAATGAATACAAGAAAAGATAAAAAAAGGAAAAACTAACCCGGACTCGTCGATCTTGCAATGGCTGCATCGAGACGACGACGAACCTTCGGCAAAGGAATCCACCATGGAGGGCAGCAGGGGAGCGACCTCCGAGCCCCGTCTCCTCCGCTCAGCAGCTTTCAAACGTTTCGTAATAGCTGTCTGCTGCTTTCTAGACATAGGCTTCCTCATTGGATCCATGGCAGAAACAATTGAAAATAGAACTGGAAGAAGAACCGTCTAGATGAAAACAAACCGTCTAGTAGAAGAGGAACTGGGACTGGAATGCGAAATGTTAAGCATCGACGTCTGAATTTATAATGTACTTATACACATTGAACAGTCGTCTCACCTACTAACAATAAAACACACCCCACACATCATCCAGGACCAAAGATTGACCAAAGATATAATACTATGCCTAATGTAAACGCAATTAACAATTCAGCGAATGAAACAGCACACGCGGATCGAAAGTTAAGTTTACCGAGGTTGCGAACAACAATACGCATGACACTGCAGTAAAAATAGAGCAGTTCGACATAATACAATACTAGGGCACTTCAACAAGCTAATAATATGGCAGTGTACATAGATAAACTGTGCAGTACTCAATGTAGAAATTTCATAAAAAGTATAATACTTTGAGTAAAATGAACTATAAAATTTCAATTTCCCGTAAATAAAAAAATATAATATGCACTGCCGAAAGTGTCAACTATGCACTGCCTAGATGTACAAGTTCAGATTTGTTGTTAGTCTGTCAGACTTTCAATTTTGTTGCATAGGGACAGAAGGATTGTCAGTCTCAGATGGTAAACGATAGGATACCTCAGACGGTGGGCGAGGGAACAGCACGTCAAAGCGTTAGCACAAAACCGTTTTAGTTGCTTGATTTATAAATGCAGGGAAACCGAAGGGACCCTGTTCAGTTCTCTCCACCGCTCTCTCACTACGCACGTACAAAGCACTTCCGGAGAACAATTCCTGAGAACAGTTCCTCAGAGCAGAGCAGTTTCTCAGAAAAGTTCGTCCCCTCCCGATCTAGTTTTCTCCTATAATTCCATATCCCTTTCGTTTTCTTTATTGGTTTGAGTTCTAATCCTTGTTTGTTTCTTCATTTCAAGAAGATTTGTTATTTTATTTTAATATCCATTCCATTGTCTTAGTACAAATCGACGATGAGTTTTGCATCACACTTCCAATTATTATTTTTAGTTTCCTCGTAATCCTTTATGTGTTCTTCCTATCATCTTATCCCCATAATACTATGGTGTAATTTATGCCTGATAAATGATCTGTTTGACACTTTCTAGATTAGGAGTTAACACATAGTTCACTCCTTAAATGCATTATTAATTTTATCAGGTGTTTCTTGGAATGGACTATACAATGTGCGGCCAACCTGCCAACAATTGTGGTAGGGCACAGAGGAGAGCAACCAGCTTCCAGGTTAACATTGTTCAAGGTTTTCCCATCAATGGTGTGGTAATTTTTTACATATTTAGGAGAAATTTTTCGAAGGTTTTATTCAAAAAGTTTGAAATTTTCATTTTATGTAATGTTTGTTTTACTGTCTTGTTGTCACATGAACTAAACCATGTTGTTTACCTTCAAGTAGTGCCATGCTCATTTAGGGAAAGAGTGAATGATTTCACTCCAAATAATTGGATGGTTGCAAACAGTGAAGCATTAAGGAATTTTTATTTGTTCCTCAAGAAGTCTAATGTTAGGACAATAATTTGTGGTCCATACTGGAAGTCCTTGATGAGGGTTTATGATATAACACTTGGAGATGTGGTGCATTTTGAATATGATGACGACCAACTTGATGATGTTGGTTTGAACTTGACCAACCTATTTCATGTCACTGTTTACTCTAATGGTGAAGAGAAAAGGATTCATGAAGCAACTGGTATTTCCCTTATTTACTATAAATAATTTGCACATACAGTTTTTCCTTGTCCTACTACTATTTCATCATAATAACATTCTTTAATACTCAACATGTATTTCCACTCATTCATCAGAGGTGGGAGATGTGCCTACATCCATCAGAATCATTCTGCACAGGACCAGCTTCTCAGACATAAATGCACTAACTGAGCAGCAAATGGCTTCAATCCTGTTTGGCATTTTCAAAGATCTTCATGTCACAGAACATCAGTTTTTTGAAAGTAAAGATGAAAAGCATTTCTGGGAACACATGATGAATATGGATAACCATGACCATAATGCACTGGTTAGTTTCCACATATTTAATAATATTTTACGTTTATATTAAACATATAATTTAGTGAACTTGTTAATTGTAACACTATCAAATCGGCCCTATGCAAGTTTTAGCGCTTCCCGCCAAACCCGCATAGAAATGATTCAAGGACGCCCACCAGGCACTTTCGTGCGGGTGGAAAACAAAGTAATAACATTACACAGCAGTCCCCGATGGGACCCACCGAACAGATATATATACAACAGCGACTCCCTGAGTCAAGAATACAGATATAATATACAAAGATCCAAATCACCTTGAAAACGATAGAGCGTCCGACTATGGACAAGATGCAAATGGGGCTAAGAGCCCTGAAGAATAACCAATGGCGTCCATAACCCTGCCCAGGCCAAGCCGGAAGGGTAACCCTGCTAACGACGTTGAAACCTGCTAAAACAAAAGGGGTGCCGACAAAGGGCAAATAAAAAAGAGGAGCATCAGTACTGAGGCCAGTACACGGCGAGGCTAGAATTCGGCGGCCCTCGCCTACATAGGTATGGTGGGCTGAAGCGGCAACACAGCGGCACTAAACAACCTATAGAGACTCGATACAACTGACGGTTATCAGAGAGGGATAACAAAGACCTATTCGGATCCAACCTGAAGCTAACACCAAACAAACCCATCCTGGTATTTCCCCCTCGAGACCAAACGAGGAAGTCGGACCAAGGAACTCACACAGTTGGCAATTTTACTCATTCTGTTATGGTTGCAGCAATTACTAATCAGATATAGATAGCATGAGTCATCCTGAAGCATAAGTAGTGGGCAGTTTTAATTACCATTCTGTGGTAGTTGGAACCTTTACTAGTCAGATATAATTGTCCTGAGGAATCCCAAAACCCTGCAGTTGTTGGCACTTTTATCACATTCCATTGGAGGTTCAATACTTACTAGGCATATATAACAAACAATCCAGATCCACCAGTTGTTGGCATTTTTAATATCCATTCTGTTATAGTGAAGCTGATTACTAGTCAGATATATTAAGTCAAATTTATAGCACTACTTTAGTTATGCTTGTCTATGATCGATATACTGTGCTCCAAGTCGTCCATAACATGCGACACGGCTTTGGAAAGTTTTACCCTGCGGTGCACAAATAACAACACACACTCGATCAACCTCGGAAAAACCAACTCAAAACCCAACGAGGCTTTCACGACAAAGCAATCAGGATTCATAAAGATTTCAGAGGCCACCCCATTAAGCTACCCATAGCAAGTTGGCCGGCTCCGAGACGGACCCAAGGTTTGCGCCAATGGCTGTAAACGACTGGGAACCCGAAAGTGTGACTGGGCTTGTCGATACCGTGAAAACACTCCGCAATCCTAAATAGTACAGGTGGTCCACGCACAATCTTAAATAAAGCGGTAAAGCATGGCATAAGTACAGGATAGTAATAAAGTCCCAAACTACTTTGTGGCCCCAATAAATAGAAATGAATCAAGCTCTAGCTCAGGGGGGTCCGTGGCCTCCCGGATGTGGATAGTGCGAAAAATCAAGGAACAGGTATCAAGTACTCGGGGTCCTACGGGACACAAGTGGGCGTGGAAGAACCAAATAACATCTATTGCCCACCGATGCCTCTGCATTAGTTATATCTAGCATTTTTAATGGTTGTAATTAACGTCATGATCATCTCCACCAATAAGCATCTCCACCAAATAAACATCTGACATTCCAACAAGCTGGTACCGACAAAGACGAGATCGCACTTTGAAACGCAACTTCATTTCAAGGCCAGCTATCTACCAAACACAGGTAATAGGAGGTGTCCAAGGCAATATAGAGGCTGCACGGGATATAACTGGTGCACGGAAACTAAAGCATCGCGACACGGATAGCAATAGATCAATAGGAGGAAGTAAAGACTATAAATGCAAAATAGGTAGAAGGGGGGAGAGATGCTCTCCTGGGAAACATTGCCGAAGGATCATATCCGGAGAACTTGTCGATACTCGCATCAACTCATCGGCCTAATCCGCGAAGAAGCAAACACTAGAAGAAACACCGGATGCAATATTTAATACTACGGCAAAAGATCCGGCATGCTTATGATATGATGCATGGCATGGCACAAATGCAATGCAACTAGGCAATATTAAGCGGAACCGGGGTCCCGACAATTAATTAAGCGGTTCAAGTTATTTAGAACCCCCGCAATTTAAATGTTGTATTAACAGGGCGAAACAGGGCATCGGTTCCCTACACAATTTAAATGGAGTCCGGAATAAGACACAGATATCCCGCATATGGACTCCATATTTAATTATGAGGTGAATCGGCATAATGCCCCCAAACCACATGATATGCATGCGAGATGAACAATTAATATGCAACAAGTTTTATATATAGCATTTATAAAATAGAGGATCGGGAAAAAGGTTCACACATGGGGTCTGGCGATCATGGGTTTCGGGGGTTCGGGGTTCGACAGGGATAGCAGGATCGTCATCGGACAACGGAAGTAGATCTTGTCGCATCCGGATCTCGGGCATCGGATCCATGACAAAGTACTTGTTCCGGGAAGGAGAGTTTGGTGGTCTTCGGGTCCAGACTTTTCCTCCGGGAACGGGGATGGGGCTTCGGACATATGCTCCGTGTAGAAGAGCATGGCGTTCCGCATCGAAGGCCTTGGAGTTCCACCTTATTCGTCGATGGCGGACTTGGGATCGGTTCCGGGGTCCTCGGGGGCGCCATGAAGAAGTACTTGAGGTTTCCGTGATGGAGATCTTGGGGGCACCGGCTTTCATCTTGTTGTTACGGGATTAGCATCTTCATGTCCATGTTCGAAAACACCACTCGCACCATAACACAAATATTCACAGTACATCCTGCCGTGCCAAAACCACGAGCGATTCAGGCACCGGGATGTAGCACGGCCACAGACGCATGCATGATGCCGAGGATGTGGCCTTGACGCTCACGGACAAAGAGAAGGCAGCAGAGCTACATGCCGACAGTGACACCTTGGAGGAGGGCCGATGCAGGGTGTTCCGGTTCAAAGATGACGAGGCGATGCCGACCGCATCAGCGCTTGGCACGGAATACGGGACGCGTTCGTCGCCGTGGCTACAAGATGCAGGCTCCCGGGGTCGAGGGAGAGCAGGCCCAGGGTGTCGCCGGTGACGGGGTCGTAGGGACCTCAAGGCGGAAGCCGTGGGTGGAGCACGACAAGGCTACGACTATTTGGTGGCGATGGCGGTCTGGTGGCGGCGGCAGCGGCAGCAACAGCGTCCACGGTTGGCCGTGACCTTGCTTGTGAGGCGAGGCGAGGTGGTTCATGAGGCTGACCATGGTGGCGCGGAAGGCAGGTCGGCTCTGGGCGGCGGGGCCGTGGCGAGGAAGGCCGGCGAGAGGGGTGGCGAGGAGGCCGACAACGGGGGGCTCCGAACCGGGGTCAGGGATAGGGGAGTGGTGAGGACTTGAGGCCGAGCCCAGTGGCGAAGGACCATGAGCGGCGAGACCGAGGATAGGAGGGCATCGTCAGGCGGTGACGGTCGAGCGGGGGTCGTCGTAGGAAGAGGCAGGGGCCAGGGCGACCTCCTGGCGGCGGGTGGCGGTGGAGGACTCGCAGCGGCCTGGGCGCGGCCAGAGCGGAGGGGCCCGAGGACACCGGGGCTCGAGGGAGGTGGCGGTTGAGAGGGGACGCCGGCGGCGGCAGAGGAGGTTGCTGGCGACGGCGGTTGGTGGGATTTGGGGAGGAGCGGGGTAGGTCCACGTGGGGAGAGAGGAGCGAGACGAGCGAGGAGGTGGGGCCAGGGGTGGTTGTCATGGGGTGGTATGGGCAGGTGCGGAACACGATGTGGGGTGGGGCCGGGAGAAGCGTGGCAGGGTGAGCGGGGTGGGCTTGTCCGTGTGTGAGGCGACGCGGTCTGGTGAGCGAGGAAGAGCGATGGGGGAGGAGGGGATCAATGGGTTGGTGAGGTTCGGTACAGGGAGGAGGCGTGTGGGATTGGTGGTCTCGGGGTGGGCCAAAGTGTGCAGCGGTGGAGCAGGGCTGGGTCAACGCAGCGGTGTGTGTGTCGCGCCTTGTATGCGTGCATCGTACGCTCGGGTAGGTAGATCGTGGCCGCGCGCAGCGTGGTGGGTGGCGGCTGGTAGGAAGTATAGGTGGGGGATTAGGGTTAGGGTTTTGTTAGACTAGGATTTGGAGGTGGCCGGCCAGGCTTTCGAGCCTGGTGGGCTGCGTCCTAAAAACAACTTAAGAATTTTATTTATTTTAAAATTAGTCCTTGGTAAAAAAATTTTAGACAAACGTATGCATGATGATGATGATGCTCAAATGCAAGGTGGCATGATGACATGAGCATGCGGTCATGATGATGCAATGCCCAAAAAACAACGCGATTTTCTAGTAGTGGTTTTGGCGGGATGCCACATTAATTTAGAATGCTTGTTAAAATACTGACTTTTTTCTTTATTGCAGTTCATGCCAATTGAGGCTGTAGATGGTTTCAGGTACCCAACTCAGGGCATAGCACATCTGTACAGACATGGACATGATCTTGAAGGAGAAGAAGAGAATTATATTGCATGCGCATATATCTTGTCTGAAGGACAATGGGCGTGTCGACTTCACCACAGGATGTTCGACTTGATTTATTTGTTTTGATGTTGGATGGGCATCACTACTTCTCATTAAATTAGAGCATATGCAGGAGCACCTTGGTCTCAACTTTGTTGAGATTGTCATCTAGTGGTTAACTTGGGAAAACACTGTTCAGATAGTCACCTTTCTTGTTTAATCTAGTGCTGAAGTGTATTGTACCCGTCGCGTTGTTTAGTAAATTGAACATCTTTAATCTACTATAATGTCAGTGAATGTACTCAGTAAGTTGAACACTTTAATCATCTTCTAAATATTGCATATGTGAATCTTGGACATTGAATACTACGCACTGCTCAAGCTACAAAAAATGCACTGCCTCCTATGCTACGAGCAAGCCAATCGATCTCATCCTATAAGCAGTACAAGACCCAGCAAAGCGGAGATGATCAGCACTACACTATATACACTACCCAATCTGCAACCAATGCCTTTGCACTCATAGCGGTGCATGGCCTCTGTCTGTGATGCGACTCGATGCTGTGATGCCCAGCACTACACGCCATGCCTTGCCCAAGATACAAGCGATGCCTTGCCATACTGTGCTACCAAAGCCACTCGAAATCCTCATGGCGATTGCACGGCCCAGCAAAGCGCAGATGCTCAGCAGTGCATGCCGTGCACTGCTGAACATACAAACAATGAACTGCCTCCCTGTCCTACAAGCAAGCCACTCGAACTCCTCATGTAAGCACTGCGTGGCCTCCTGATGCGCAGCACTGCACGCCACACACTGCTCGGGATACAAGCTATGCACTGCCTCTATGTCCTACCAGCAAGCCACTCGAACTTCTAGTCTAAGCAGTGCACGGACTAGCACAGAGCAGGTGCTGAGCAGGGCACTCCATGATACAACCGGTGCACTGCCTCACTGTGCTACCAGCAAGCCACTCTAACTACTCTGGTAAGCAGTGCATGGCCTCCTATAAGCAGTGCATGGCTCAGTACAACGCAGATGCCCAGCACTACACGCCATGCACTGCCCAAGATACAAACGATGCACTGCCGCCCTGTGCTACCAGCAAGCCACTCGAAATCCTACTGTAAGCAGTGCACTGCCCAGCAAAGCGCAGATGCTCAGCAGTGCACGTCGTGCACTGCTGAACATACAAACAATGAACTGCCTCCCTTGTCCTACAAGCAAGCTACTCGAACTCCTCCTGTGAGCACTGTGTGGCCTCCTGATGCGCAGCACTGCACGCCACGCACTGCTCGGGATACAAGCTATGCACTGCCTCTATGTCCTACCAGCAAGCCACTCGAAATTCCAGTCTAAGCAGTGCACGGACTAGCATAGAGCAGGTGCTGAGCAGGGAACTCCATGAACTGCTCCGTCTACAACCGGTGCACTGCCTCACTGTGCTACCAGCAAGCCACTCGAACTACTCCGGTAAGCAGTGCATGGCCTCCTGTAAGCAGTGCACGACTCAGTACAACGCAGATGCCCAACACTACACACCATGCACTGCCCAAGATACAAACGATGCACTGCCGCTGTGTAACCAGCAAGCCACTCAAAATCCTCTGTAAGCAGTGCACTGCCTAGGAAGGCGCAGATGCTCAGCAGTGCACGCCGTGCACTGCTGAACATACAAACAATGAACTGCCTCCCTGTCCTACAAGCAAGCCACTCGAACTCCTGTAAGCACTGCGTGGCCTCCTAATGCGCAGCACTGCACGCTACGCACTGCTCGGGATACAAGCTATGCACTGCCTCTATGTCCTACCAGCAAGCCACTCAAACTTCTAGTCTAAGTAGTGCACGAACTAGCATAGAGCAGGTGCTGAGCAGGGCAATCCATGAACTGCTCCGTCTACAACCGGTGCACTACCTCACTATGCTACCAGCAAGCCACTCGAACTACTCTGGTAAGCAGTGCATGGCCTCCTGTAAGCAGTGCACGGCTCAGTACAACGCAGATGCCCAGCACTACACGTCATGCACTGCCCAAGATACAAATGATGCACTGCCGCCCTGTGCTACCAGCAAGCCACTCGAAATCCTTAAAAGACTTTGTTCAAAGTATAGATAAATAGGAGTTCAAAGTAGGACCCCTCCCATTACAGCCACAAAATCTCCATTGCCCGTAAATAAAAGAAAACAAACAAAATTAAATAAAAGTAAAAAAATAAAAGCAGATACTAACTACCGAAAAAGAGAAAAAAAAAGACAGACAAAGAGAAAAATAGGACCGAAAAAGAGTAACCATAGCACTGCGTCACTGCCAAGACAGATTATTGTGCACTGCCTCCAGTCCTACGACTAACTAGAACTCCTCCTACAAGCAGTGCAAGCAATGCAAACCATAGTTCATACGAACCGGAAAAGGGAAAAAACCGACAAAAGAACGGAAAAACCGGGAGACGTCCCGCGACGGAACAAAACAGCCGAATGCCCCAACCCAAACATCTAGAAGCGCTACAAGAACTACACGTGTCAAGAAAACAAGACACCCTCGGTCGACGGGACGCACCAAAATCATCCACGTGCTGCCACGAGCAGCGTCGCGGAGCGTACTCCCATGAGGGCGCCCTTTTTCTAGCGTTTTCACGAGAGCGACTAGCGCGCGCGTGATGCGCGCCGCGAAAACACGCGAGTGACCTGGCGTGGGTATCCGACACGTGCCGTCACGGAATTATCCCGGGAAACTGGTTGCTCAGATGTCGCCGGTTTTTTCTCATTTCCAATTTTTTCTTTATACGCTGTTCTCCGCTCCGCACATTAAGTATACACTTTCTATCACTTCTGTTTTTATTTTTTTTTCTTTTTCATTGTCCTTTATTTTCATTCTTCTCTTTTTCATTTTTCGTTTATTTTTATTATCTTTTTTTTCTCTTTAAGGGCAATGGAGATTTTATGGGGTGTAATGGGAGGGGTATGGTTTGTACAACACAATGTATTGACTTTGAACAGATTACAGTAACGCAGTGCATTTGTATACTAAGAGCAGTACAAACATAATTCAGCGCAATGCAATTCATTGACTTTGAACAGATTACAGTAACGCAGTGCATTTGTATACTAAGAGCAGTACAAACATAATTTAGCACAGCGGAATGCATTGACTTTGAACAGATTATAGTAATGCGGTGCATTTGTATACAAAGAGCAGTACAAACATAATTCAGCGTAGCGGAATGCATTGACTTTGAACTGATTACAGTAACGCAGTGCATTTCGGAGCGCCCCGTATTTCGGAGTGTGTGTTGCGGGCTTCACCCGTGGGCACGGCGCCTTCAGCGCATCAAGCATTCATATAGATCTTGAAGCGCCATGTATTTTGGAGCGCCTTGTATTTCGGAGCGCCCTGTATTTCGGAGTGCCTTGTATTTCAGAGTGTGTGTTGCGGGCTCCGCCCGTGGGCATGGTGCCTTCGGCGCATCAAGCATTCATATAGATCTTGAAGTGCCGTGTATTTCAGAGCGACTTGTATTTTGGAGTGTGTGTTGTGGGCTCTGCCCGTGGGCACGGCGCCTTCGGCGCATCAAGTATTCATATAGATCTTGAAGCGCCATGTATTTCGGAGCGTCTTGTATTTCGGAGTGCCCTGTATTTCGTTGCGCCTTGTATTTCAGAGTGTGTATTGCGGGATCCGCCGTGGGCATGGCGCCCTCGGCGCATCAAGCATTCATATAGATCTTGAAGCGCCGTGTATTTCAGAGCGCCTCGTATTTCGGAGCGCCCTGTATTTCGGAGCGCCTTGAATTTTGGAGTGTGTGTTGTGGGCTCCGCCTGTGGGCACGTTGCCTTCGGTGCATCAAGCATTCATATAGATCTTGAAGCGCCGTGTATTTCGGAGCACCTTGTATTTCGGAGTGTGTGTTGCGGGCTCCGCCCGTGGGCACGGCGCCTTCAGCGCATCAAGCATTCATATAAATCTTAAAGCGCTATGTATTTAGAAGCGCCTCGTATTTCGGAGCGCCCTGTATTTCGAAGCGCCCTGTATTTTAGAGTGTGTGTTGCGGGCTACGTCCGTGGGCACGGCGCCTTTGGCGCATCAAGCATTCATATAGATCTTGAAGCGCTATGTATTTAGAAGCGCCTCGTATTTCGGAGCGCCCTGTATTTCGAAGCGCCCTGTATTTCAGAGTGTGTGTTGCGGGCTCCGCCCGTGGGCACGGCGCCTTCGGCGCATCAAGCATTCATATAGATCTTGAAGCGCCGTGTATTTCGGAGCGCCATGTATTTTGGAGTGTGTGTTGTGGGCTCTGCCCGTGGGCACGGCGCCTTCGGCGCATCAAGCATTCATATAGATCTTGAAGCGCCGTGTATTTCGGAGCGTCTTGTATTTCGGAGTGCCCTGTATTTCGTTGCGCCTTGTATTTCAGAGTGTGTATTGCGGGCTCTGCCGTGGGCATGGCGCCTTCGGCGCATCAAGCATTCATATAGATCTTGAAGCTCCGTGTATTTCGGAGCGCCTCGTATTTCGGAGCGCCCTGTATTTCGGAGCGCCTTGAATTTTGGAGTGTGTGTTGTGGGCTCCGCCTGTGGGCACGTTGCCTTCGGTGCATCAAGCATTCATATAGACCTTGAAGCGCCGTGTATTTCAGAGTGCCATGTATTTCGGAGCGCCCTGTATTTCGGAGCGCCTTGTATTTCAGAGTGTGTGTTGCAGGCTCCATCGGTGGGCACGGCGCCTTCGACGCATCAAGCATTCATATAGACTTTGAAGCGTCGTGTATTTCGGAGTGCCCTGTATTTCGAAGCGTCTTGTATTTCAGAGTGTGTGTTAAGGGCTCCGCCCGTGGGCACGGCGCCTTCGGAGCATCAAGCATTCATATAGATCTTGAAGCGTCGTGTATTTTGGAGCGCCTTGCATTTTGGAGCGCCCTGTATTTCAGAGCGCCCTGTATTTCGGAGTGTGTGTTGCGGGCTCTGCCCGTGGGCACGGCGCCTTCCGCGCATCAAGCATTCATATAGATCTTGAAGCGCCGTGTATTTTGGAGCGTCTTGTATTTCAGAGTGTGTTTTGCGGGCTCCTCCCGTGGGCACGGCGCCTTCGCCGCATCAAGCATTCATATAGATCTTGAAGCGCCGTGTATTTCGGAACGCCTTGTATTTCGGAGTGCCCTGTATTTCGGAGCGCCTTATATTTCAGAGTGTGTGTCGCGGGCTCCGCCCGTGGGCATGGTGCCTTCGGTGCATCAAGCATTCTTATAGATCTTGAAGCGCCGTGTATTTCGGAGCGACTTGTATTTCGGAATGCCCTGTATTTCGGAGTGTGTCTTGCGGGCTCCGCCCATGCCAGTGCACGTAGGTTAACATAGCCTGCTACCACATCTAAAATTATAGAGCAGTACGCACGTTCCTACAAAGCAGTTTCTCATTCAATATATTTTAGCTTGGATGTTAACCGATGGATACGGCTAGCATAGGACGTTACGGCTTTATTCTTCCGCGAAAAGAAACAAACCCTTCTTCTTCTTTTGTCTAGAGCAAAAGAAAACAATCTATTGAATAGTGATGGATTTTACTAGATCTGGTTCCTCGATCAATCGCGTTGATGAGGACCTAGATTTGGTGCAGGAGATTGTTTTAAGGTTAGCGTCTACTAAATCTTTGATCCGTTGCAGTATCCTCAACAAATCTTGGTATACTGCACTCAAAGAGCCTGGATTTCTTTCGTGTTATATGAAGAAAAATTCGCCATCATGCCTAGGATTTCTTGTTGATTATCATTGGATGCCTAAGGTTGGTAATAGGCTACAGGAGCTTGAATATTCATCTAAAGATGAAACATCTCTAGCTATTTGTTCGAACTTAGATTCAACATATCTTCTAAGAGAATTGGTCGTCTGTTGTCGAAACCGAGCAGTCCTCATTTAGGTCTTTCCACATGGTTCTAGAGATCCTGGGTACTATATTAATTATCCTTCCAGGTCTCCAGATTTGTTCACTTTCCTTGCCTCACCTGTTACACGAATGCCATCAATGTCGAAGAGTGATACAGATCATTCATATGGCAATTCTGTTTGATTCCAAGTGCTGCTAGATCAGGAATGACATTCTTTCGTAGAAATATATTCAATGTTTGCAAGGTTTCATATCATGGTGTTACTGCTAATACAACATATGGAATATTTTTGCATGTATGTATTCAGCAAAATGGTCAATGGGAGATGCATATTTCTGACCCAATTCCTGTGCCAACACCAACCACTTATCTTAGTCAGCCTAAAGGAATCCTGATAGGCAAAGACCTGTTTATGGCGTATGTTGTAGGCCTTCCTCTGTGTTACAACATATCCACACATTTAACTTCTGTGATACAATTCCCTGAATAAGTCAGGCTGACAACAAAGGATCAGAGGAATTATTCTATTTCAGAGGATAGATCAGGAAACATTTTACTAGCTGCCTTTTCTAGTGATGGTATACTGACAACTTGGCTCCTTGACTACAACAATGGTTAAAATAAGTGGATCATCCAGACAATGTTAGATCTGCCTAGATCATGCAGAACTGCTTTTGGCTAGGATATTGAAGATTACTGGAAGGAAAGACTTGGTAGTATCTGTGAGAATTGCAATCTCCCAGTTTGTGGTGTGTTGCGTGTTATAACAATGTCAGCTGATGGTCGCTATGTTCAGATGACAGTTGATTTTGATGTAGGCTTGTTCTGTGCAGACATGCTAAAGAAGACTGTATCAGTTTTATCCAAGTTATCTACACCATTAGTTGTCCGTAGTGCTTTTGCAATGTTTGAAGCCTTTCCACCTGCTCTATAGTGATTGACCGAAATGCAATAAAAATTAAATATCTCTTTGTAATATGAGCACACTAAGCCTTTTGTTGCTTCTTTTGATCTTCTAGCACTTTATTCTGGACTCCAATTATGTACTATGTTGATTTTTTGTAATCTTCTTACACTGTATGCTAAATTTGGCGTCCTAGTACTGCTATTGTAATTGCTAATTGATGCAGTGCAATTTCATATTATCAGTGTACCTGCAGCATTACATAGAGTAGAATGCTAAATTTCATATTACCAGTGTACCTGTAGCATTAGAGCAGTGCAATTGTCGTAATAAGGCCAGTGCACGCAGGATAAATAGGGCAGTTCTTCGAAAGTACATAGGTTTGTATCCGTGTAGAAATCAGTTTTCTATATGACGGGCAGTGCACTTAGAGTACATAGGGTAGTTTTTCAAAAGTACATAGGTGTCTATCCGTGTAGAAAGTAGTTTTTTATATGACTATACGGTCAGTGCACTTAGAGTGTGGGGTCGTCCCGCATTCTTTAGGGGCTAGTATAGTTTCTAGGTTAGGCAGTGCACATGGCGAGAAGTGCGATGCTTGACAGAAACAGTGTACTGCAGACATTACATAGCGATGCGATTTGTCGAATTAAAGGCGATGCAGGATAAATAGGGCAGTTTTTCGAAAATACAGTGGTGTCTATCCGTGTAGAAAGCAGTTTTCTATATGACTATACGGGCAGTGTACGCCAGATAAACAGTGCAGTTCTTCGAAAGTACATCGGTTTTCTATATGACTATACGGGCAGTGCACTTAGAGTACATAGGGCAGTTTTTCAAAAGTACATAGGTTTGTATCCGTGTAGAAAGCAGTTTTCTATATGACTATATGGGCAGTGCACTTAGAGTGTAGGGTCGTCCCGCATTCGTTAGGGGCTAGTATACTTTCTAGGTTAGGAAGTGCACAAAGCTGAGGAAGCGTAGTGCCTCAAAAAAAAACTAGTGTACCTGCAGCATTACATAGAGCAGTGCAATTATCGAATTAAGGGCAGTGCACGCGGGATAAATATGGCAGTTTTTCGAAAATACATAGGTGTCTATCCGTGTAGAAAGAAGTTTTCTATATGACTATACGGGCAGTGTACTTAGAGTATATAGGAAACTTCTTCGAAAGTACATAGGTTTGTATCCGTGTAGAAACAGTTTTCTATATGACTATACGGGCAGTGCACTTAGAGCGCAGGGTCGTCCCGCATTCGTTAGGGGCTAGTATAGTTTCTAGGTTAGGCAGTGCACAAAGCTAAGGAAGCGAAGTGCTTCAAAAAAAACCCAGTGTACCTGCAGCATTACATAGAGCAGTGCAATTGTCGAATTAAGGGCAGTGCACGCGGGATAAATAGGGCAGTTGTTCGAAAATACATAGGTGTCTATCCGTGTAGAAAATAGTTTTCCATATGACTATACGGGCAGTGCACTTAGAGTACGGGGTCGTCCCGCATACGTTAGGGGCTAGTATAGTTTGTAGGTTAGGAAGTGCACAAAGCTGAGGAAGCGTAGTGCTTCGAAAAAAACCAGTGTACCTGCAGCATTATATAGAGCAGTGCAATTGTCCAATTAAGGGCAGTGCACGCGGGATAAATAGGGCAGTTCTTCAAAAATAATAGGTGCCTATCCGTGTAGAAAACAATTTTCTATATGACTATACGGGAGTGCATTTAGAGTGCGGGGTCGTCCCGCATTCGTTAGGGGCTAGTATAGTTTCTAGGTTAGGCACTGCATATTCCTGAGGAAGTGCAGTGCTTCGAAGAGAAACCAGTGTACCTACAACATTACATAGAGCAGTACAATTGTCGACATAAGAGGAGTGCACGCAGGATAAATAGGACAGTTCTTCGAAAATACATAGGTGTCTATCCGTGTAGAAAGCATTTTTCTATATGACTATACGAGCAGTGCACGCGGGATAAATAGGGCAGTTCTTCGAAAATACATAGGTGTATTTCCGTGTAGAAAGCAGTTTTCTATATGACTATACGGGCGGTGCACTTAGAGTGCGGTGTCGTCCCGCATTCGTTAGGGGCTAGTATAGTTTCTAGGTAAGGCAGTGCATGTGCCTGAGGAAGCGCAGTGCTTTGAAGAGAAACCAGTGTACCTACAGCATTACATAGAGCAGTGCAATTGTCGACATAAGGGCAGTGCACGCATGATAAATAGGGCAGTTCTTCGAAAGTACATAGGTTTGTATCCTGGTAGAAAGCATTTTTCTATATGACTTTACGGGCAGTGCACTTAGAGTGCAGGATCGTCCCGCATTCGTTAGGGGTTAGTATAGTTTCTAGGTTAGGCAGTGCACAAAGCTGAGGAAGCGCAGTGCTTCGAAAAAACCAGTGTACTTGCAGCATTACATAGAGTAGTGCAATTGTCGAATTAAGGGCAGTGCACGCAGGATAAATAGGGCAGTTCTTCAAAAATACATAGGTGTCTATCCGTGTAGAAAGCAGTTTCTATACGGGCAGTGCATGTAGAGTATATAGGGCAGTTTTTCGAAAGTACATAGGTATCTATCCGTGTAGAAAGTAGTTTTCTATATGACTATACGGACAGTGCACTTAGAGTGCGGGTTCGTCCCGCAGTCGTTAGGGGCTAGTATAGTTTCTAGGTTAGGCAGTGCATGTGCACGAGGAAGCTTGATGCTTGAAGAAACCAGTGTACCTGCAGCATTACATAGAGCAGTGCAATTGTCGACATAAGGACAGTGCACGCAGGATAAATAGGGCAGTTCTTCGAAAGTACATTGGTTTGTATCCGTGTAGAAAGCAGTTTTCTATATGACATTACGGGTAGTGCACTTAGAGTGCAGGGTCGTCCCGCATTCGTTAGGGGCTAGTATAGTTTCTAGGTTAGGCAGTGCACAAAGCTGCGGAAGCGTAGTGCTTCGGAAAAAAACCAGTGTACCTGCAACATTACATAGAGTAGTGCAATTGTCGAATTAAGGGCAGTGCATGCAGGATAAATAGGGTAGTTATTCGAAAATACATAGGTGTCTATCCGTGTAGAAAGCAGTTTTCTATATGACTATACGGAAGTGCACTTAGAGTACATAGGACAATTTTTCGAAAGTACATAGGTGTCTATCCGTGTAGAAAGCAGTTTTCTATATGACTATACGGGCAGTGCACTTAGAGTGCGGGGTCGTCCTGCATTCGTTAGGGGCTAGTATAGCTTCTAGGTTAGGCAGTGCATGTGCCTGAGGAAGCACAGTGCTTCGAAGAGAAACCAGTGTACCTGCAACATTACATAAAGCAGTCCAATTGTCGAAATAAGGGTAGTGCACGCAGGATAAATAGGGCAGTTCTTCGAAAGTACATAGGTTTGTATCCGTGTAGAAAGCAGTTTTCTATATGACTATACAGGCAATGCACTTAGAGTACATAGGGCAGTTTTTCGAAAGTACATAGCTGTCTATCCATGTAGAAAGCAGTTTTCTATATGACTATACGGGCAATGCACTTAGAGTACAAAGGGCAGTTTTTCGAAAGTACATAGGTGTCTATGTGTGTAGAAAGCAGTTTTCTATATGACTATACGAGTAGTGCACTTAGAGTGCGGGGTCGTCCCGCAGTCGTTACGGGCTAGTATAGTTTCTAGGTTAGGCAGTGCATGTGCCTGAGGAAGCGCAGTGCTTCGAAGAGAAACCAATGTACGTGTAGCATTACATAGAGTAGTGCAATTGTCGAAATAAGGGCAGTGCACGCAGGATAAATAGGGTAGTTCTTCGAAAGTACATAGGTTTGTATCCGTGTAGAAAGCAGTTATCTATATGACTATACGGGACAGTGCACTTAGAGTACATAGGGCAGTTTTTCAAAAGTACATAAGTGTCTATCCGTTTCCAGACCCAAAGCAAGCACGGGGGGCCACCCCACTAAGTCTACCCGCAACAAAGTCGGCCGGGCTCCGAGACGGACTTAGGGTTTTGGGTAGCAGCTGTAAAACATCGGGAACCCAAAAGCTGGGCTTGTCGACACCACGTGTCCCGATCCTAAACAGTGCAAAGTATCCATCGCACAATTTAAATAAAGCGATAAAGCATGGCATAAATGCAGGATAGTAAATAAAACCTCAAACTAGTTTGTGGCCCCAGACAATACTTGGAAATCAGGTACTAATCGATGGGGTGCCCACATCCCACATGTGGTTAGCGCTCGATCTGGAGCAGTGTCAAGAACTTCGGGGTCTCACAGGACACCGGTGGCGTTAGGGAACCAAATATTGTCTATCACCCACCGGTGCCTCTGCATTTACCTACTTCAATTTTAGTTATTAAACAGTAATTAAAGCCATGATCATCTCCAACATTAAACACACGGTCATACTCCAACAACTGTGGTTCTTGACGACACACAACAGCACTTGAGCAAGCGACTA
Source organism: Avena insularis (assembly GCA_023614405.1). NCBI lineage: Eukaryota > Viridiplantae > Streptophyta > Magnoliopsida > Poales > Poaceae > Avena > Avena insularis. Next base: position 378,924,417 of record CM042686.1, read on the forward strand.
CGACGCGCAAGTCCCACTATCTACCAATCAACAGGTAATAGGATGTGTCCAAGGCAATATGAGGCTGCAAGGGATATCACGGGTACGAAACTAGAGCATCGCAACACAGATAGCAAAAGATCAACAGGAGGGAATAAATACTATAAAAGTAAGATAGGTAGAAAGGGGGAGATGCTCGCCTAAAAACATTGGCGAAGGTTCATCCGAAGATCGGGTCGACACTCGCATCAACTCATCGGCCTAATCCGTGAAGAAGCAAAACACTAGAAGAAACACCAGATGCACTATTTAATACATCGGCAGAAGATCGGGCATGATGCATGTATGAGGTATGACATGGCAATGGTGCGATGCAATTGAGCAATATTAAGCGGAACCGGGGTCCCGACATTTAATTAGGTGGTTCCTGTTGTTTAACTACCCCGCAATTTAAATGTTGAATTAACATGGTAAAAGATAGCACCGGTTCACTACACAAATTTAAATGAGGCCAATATAAGACTAGATTTGCCCGCATATGGGCCCCATATTTAATTATGCAGTGAATCGGCATAAGGCCCCCAAACCACACAATATGCATGCGAGTATGACAATTTAATATGCAACAAGTTGATATTACATTTATAAAATAGGGCTCGGGAAAAGGGGTCACACACTAGGGTTCAGCGATCTTGGGGTTCCGGGGTTCGGGGTTCGGTCTAGGCGTTCAGGGTTCGACGGGATCGGTCTTCGAAGGTCGGATACAGGATGAAGAGCTTGGCGTTCCGGGAAGAAGGGCTTCGTTCGGTGTCGGGGCGCATCGGATTCGCCCGGGTCGGTGTCGATCTTGTCGTTGCGAAGATCTTGTCGGATCCGCGCCATCGAGTCGGTCTTTGCGTTCGGGATGAAGAACTTGGCGTCCTCGAGGCAGTACTTGGCAGATCTGTGTCGACGATCTTGGCGTCCGGGTTCTCGGCATCGCATCCGGGAAGGAGGACTTGTCGCATCCGGGGAGATCTTGATGTACCGTGGTTCCGTTGTCGATGACGGTCTTGTTGCCAGTGCCCTGGTGGTACTTCGGGTTTCATGTTGTGCGTCCTTCGGAGGCATGAATATCGAGTCGCTAGTAGCCCTTTGGGCGCATCTTCCGTCTGTAGGCACCGTAGTTGTACATCGCCCCACGGGTCGACGAGTAGCTGCAGCACATGTTCTTCACATCAACGTTGAGGACACCACATCACAAACACCTTATCGGCACTTCACCACACGACCTCAACACCAGCACTCGGGCGCGGAGGAGAACTGGCCAGGGCGGCGAACAGATGGTGACGGGAAACGGGCAGAGCCTCGCGGGGCCCAGGGCTCGGTCGACGGGGGCTTGCTGGCCAGAGCAGAGGAGGGCCCGGCCTCGAGGTTGGCTCTGCAGGGGAGGAGGAGCACTGGCGAGGGCACCTGGCGGATGAGGGGGGGTTGCAGGCGGGGCCGGCTAGAGACAGCGGGGACGGCCGGCGAGGAGAGTGCGGGACAGGAGCTCCGGCGGAGAGGAGAGGAGGCCAAGCGGCAGCGCGGAGGCAGAAATCGAGGCGGAGGAGGTGGCTCTGAGGCGCAGGTGGTGTGGGTTCCAGCTGGCCTTGATCGGAGCTGCGAGGAAGGAGGGAGCTCTTGGCGGGCGGAGGCGGCGGGCGGCTCCTGGCGGAGCCTGCAGTGGCCAAGGGACGAGCAATGAGGCTCGGCCGCCTCGGAGGAAGTCTTGAGGCGGAGAGAGCAGGCCACAGACGGGGGAGAACAGGGCCCAGGGCAGCGCAGCGGCGTCCGTCGGAAGGAAGGAGGGCGAGGGAGAAGCGGCAGGGCTCGGGGTAGCGGTGGCGGGACAGGAGGTGGGGAGCGGTGAGGAGAGAGAAAGGAGGGGCAGGGGTGGTGGGGCCGGAGGCGGGTGGAGCACGAGGTGGTCAGGGGCGGAAGGCAGGGAGGAGATGGCGTAGGGGAGGGAGTTGAGGTGGGGCCAGGGGAGCGTGCGGTTGGTCGCGTGGGTGCGTGCTGGGTGTGTGTGGTGTGAGTCTTGTTGAGGTGGGGCCAGGGAGAGGCAGGCCGTTTGTGTGGAGTGGGTGTGGGGTTTGACCAGGTGGGGAGGCTGAGGTGGCGGGCTGGGATAGGATAGGGGGAAGGGAGAGGATGAGGTGGCAGTTTGCGATTGGCCGGGGCGAGGTGGCTGGGGATGGGTAGACTAGGTTTAGGTAGAAAAAGGTTTGAGGGGAAATCTGGTTTGCACTGGGGGTGGCCGACTGGGTCGGAGCGGCCCGGTTTGGCTGCCCCCTAAAAATAAAATAAATATTTTAATATTTAAAACTGGGCTTTTGAAATCCATTGGTAGACGAAACAAAATAATCCGGAGACCTGGGTTTTACTTTGAATTAAAGACGGGGCGTCTAGAAAACAAAACCAGGCTTTTAGAAAATAGTTTTAGACAAACAGATGCATGATGACATGACGATGCTCAAATGCAATGAGGCATGATGGCATGAGCATGCGGTCATGATGATGCAATGCACAAAACGACGCGATTTTCTAGTAGTGGTTTTGCGGGATGCCACAATTCGACACCACTAACAAAGGATCTCTCCCTCGAGATTCGCCTCACGGTACCGGAAGGAAGGTCAGCGATCTGTGTCTTCTCGCTTCGTGTAGATCCTCGCGACACCACTAACAAGAGGTTGTTGTCCGTGATTGTCGAGAGAACACTCCGAAAACAAAAAAAAAGCGAAGGCAGAGGTATCAACAAATAAAGCCACCTCTAGCTTCGATAGAAAGAGGGAACCGATGCATTCTCATCCACTTCAATGTACAAAAGCGAATAGAAGGGGTAGTCGGCATGGGGGCCAATCCATCCCGCACCCAAACTATTACTCCGCACAATCAGTAGAAAAGCGTGCAACCATTCTCGGAATCAGACCGAAGATCTCGACAATCGAGGTCCGGAAACAAAGGAGTGATGCAGACTCTGCATCGGATCTGGCGTAGATGATATCGTCGCGTCGGAGAACACCGGAAGGCACGAGAAGGAACAAAGAGAAGTCCACCAGACGAAGGATTCCTCGGACAGCATGAAGACCAGATGTAGCAACACCGTTACCAAAGGAGGAAACGAAACCCTAAAGATACGACGGAACCCAACCACGAGAAATCCTGGACTCGAAGAGAGAGAAGAGAGCGGATTCAAAACACGCAGAGGTGAGAGGAGAGCAGCAGAGGGGTAAGGAGTAAAATCAGACCTAATCAGAACTATCCAACCGATTTTACAAAAATAGTTTTGACACTCTACTTCGGCCGTTAGCTAGGTTATCCTCTGAGGCTGGACTTGTAAGGGGTATCGCAACTGCTGAGCTCGATACCACTCTGTAACACCCTCGAATCGGCCATATGCAAGTCTTAGCGATTCTCGCCAAACCGCATAGAAAGCGATTCAAAGGTGCCCACCAGCACTTTATGCGGGTGGAAAACGAAGTAATAACATTACACAACAGTCCTCGATGGGACCCACAGAACAGATATATATACAACACGACTCCATGAGTCAAGAATACAGATATACAAGACAAAGATCCAAATCACCTTGAAACGATAGAGCGTCCGAGTACGGACAAGATGCAATTGAGCTAAGAGCCCTGAAGAATAGCCAATGGCGTCCATAACCCTGCCCAGGCCAAGCCGGAAGGGTAACCCTGCTAACGACGGCGATCTCAAACCTGCTAAAACAAAAGGGGTGCCGACAAAGGGCAAAGGAAAAAGAGGCGGTCGATCACGAGGCGATTACAGCGAGACTAGAATTCGGCGGTCCTCTCCTACATAGGTATGGTGGGCTGAAGCGGTAGCGCAGCACGCACTAAACAACCTATAGAGACTCGATATAACTGTCGGCTATCAGAGAGGGATAAGAAAGACCTATTCGGAACCAACCTGATGCTACCACCAAACATACCCATCCTGGTATTTCCCCCTCGAGACCAAACGAGGAAGTCAATCGAGGAACTCACACAGTTGGCAGTTTTAGTTATTTAGTTATCGTTGCAGCAATTACTAGGCAGGTATAGATAGTCGCCCTGATATAATAAGCAGTGGGCAGTTTTAGTTAACCATTCCGTTGTAGTTGCAACACTTACTAGTCAGGTACAACAAGCATGAGATATCCCAAAACCAGCAGTTGTTGGTACTTTTATTTAGCCATTCGTTGTAGTGAAGCTGATTACTAGTCATAACGGATACAAGTCAATTTATAACAGTAAACTTTAGTTATAGTTGTCTATGATCAAGCACTGTGCTCCAAGTCGTCCATAACCGTGGACACGGCTTCTCGAAAAGATTTAACCCTGCAGGGGTGCACCAAAGTATCCACAAGCACTTCGACCCTTTTTGCCAGATCAGTTAACATACACCCATCGGTATGTCGGCGGGGCCTAAGTCATGACGTTTCCAGACCCAAAGCAAGCACGGGGGCCACCCACTAAGTCTACCCGCAACAAAGTCGGCCGGGCTCCGAGACGGACTTAGGGTTTGGGTAGACGGCTGTGAACGACTGGGAACCCAAAATTGGGCTTGTCGACACCGCGAAAACGTGTCCCGATCCTAAACAGTACAGGTGCTATCCATCGCACAATTTAAATAAAGCAGTAAAGCATGGCATAAGTACAGGATAGTAAATAAAACCTCAAACTAGTTTGTGGCCCCCAGTACAATACTTGGAAATCAGGTACTAATCGATGGGGTGCCCACACATCCCACATGTGGTTAGCACGCTCGATCTCGAGCAGTGTCAAGAACTCGGGGTCCTACGGGACACCAGTGAGCGGTCGAAAACCAAATATTGTCTATCACCCACCGGTGCCTCTGCATTTACCTACTTCAATTTTAGTTATTAAACAGTAATTAAAGCCATGATCATCTCCAACATTAAACACACGGTCATACTCCAACAACTGTGGTTCTTGACGACACACAACAGCACTTGAGCAAGCGACTACGATGCGCAAGTCCCACTATCTACCAATCAACAGGTAATAGGATGTGTCCAAGGCAATATGAGGCTGCAAGGGATATCACGGGTACGAAACTAGAGCATCGCAACACAGATAGCAATAGATCAACAGGAGGGAATAAATACTATAAAAGTAAGATAGGTAGAAAGGGGGAGATGCTCGCCTAAAAACATTGCCGAAGGTTCATCCGAAGATCGGGTCGACACTCGCATCAACTCATCGGCCTAATCCGTGAAGAAGCAAAACACTAGAAGAAACACCAGATGCACTATTTAATACATCGGCAGAAGATCGGGCATGATGCATGTATGAGGTATGACATGGCAAAGGTGCGATGCAATTGAGCAATATTAAGAGGAACCGGGGTCCCGACATTTAATTAGGTGGTTCCTGTTGTTTAACTACCCCGCAATTTAAATGTTGAATTAACATGGTAAAAGATAGCACCGGTTCACTACACAAATTTAAATGAGGCCAATATAAGACTAGATTTGCCCGCATATGGGCCCCATATTTAATTATGCAGTGAATCGGCATAAGGCCCCCAAACCACACAATTTGCATGCGAGTATGACAATTTAATATGCAACAAGTTGATATTACATTTATAAAATAGGGCTCGGGAAAAGGGGTCACACACTAGGGTTCGGCGATCTTGGGGTTCCGGGGTTCGGGGTTCGGTCTAGGCGTTCAGGGTTCGACGGGATCGGTCTTCGAAGGTCGGATACAGGATGAAGAGCTTGGCGTTCTGGGAAGAAGGGCTTGGTTCGGTGTCGGGGCGCATCGGATTCGCCCGGGTCGGTGTCGATCTTGTCGTTGCGAAGATCTTGTCGGATCCGCGCCATCGAGTCGGTCTTTGCGTTCGGGATGAAGAACTTGGCGTCCTCGAGGCAGTACTTGGCAGATCTGTGTCGACGATCTTGGCGTCCGGGTTCTCGGCATCGCATCCGGGAAGGAGGACTTGTCGCATCCGGGGAGATCTTGATGTATCGTGGTTCCGTTGTCGATGACGGTCTTGTTGCGAGTGCCCTGGTGGTACTTCGGGTTTCATGTTGTGCGTCCTTCGGAGGCATGAATATCGAGTCGCTAGTGGCCACTGGACGCATCTTCCGTCTGTAGGCACCGTAGTTGTACATCAAGCGCCCCACGGGGTCGACGAGTAGCTGCAGCACATGTTCTTCACATCAACGTTGAGGACACCACATCACAAACACCTTATCGGCACTTCACCACACGACCTCAACACCAACACTCGGGCGCGGAGGAGAACTGGCCAGGGCGGCGAACAGATGGCGACGGGAAACGGGCAGAGCCTCGCGGGGCCCAGGGCTCGGTCGGCAGGGGCTTGCTGGCCAGAGCAGAGGAGGGCCCGGCCTCGAGGTCGGCTCTGCAGGGGAGGAGGAGCGCTGGCGAGGGCACCTGGCGGATGAGGGGGGGGGGGGTTGCAGGCGGGCCGGAGAGAGGCGGCCTTGGGACGGCAGGCAGAGGGGTGCGGGACCTGGAGCTCGGCGGAGAGGAGAGAGGAGGCCAAGGAGGCCGGAGCGCGAGGTCGAGGCGGAGGAGGTGGCCGCGGGAGGCGCAGGTGGTCGGCGGGGTTCCACGGCCTGGCCGAGCTTGCGAGGGGAGAGAGGATCTCTTGGCGCGGGCGGCGTGGCGGCTCCTGGCGTGAGCCTCTGTGGCCCAAGGGAGGACCTTGAGGCTCGGCCGGCTCGGAGGAAGGTCTGAGGGCGAAGCAGGCCTGACACGGGCAGGGGAGGCGGGACCAGGCGTCGGAGGGGAAGGAGGAGCGGAGGAGAGAGAAAGGGAGGGGACGCGGGGTGGTGGGGCCGGAGGCGGGTGGAGCACGAGGTGGTCAGGGGCGGAAGGCAGGGAGGAGATGGCGTAGGGGAGGGAGTTGAGGTGGGGCCAGGGGAGCGTGCGGTTGGTCGCGTGGGTGCGTGCTGGGTGTGTGTGGTGTGAGTGCGCTGGCGGGGTGGGGCCCAGGGAGAGAGGCAGGGCCGGCTGTGTGGAGTGGGTGTGGGGTTTGACCAGGTGGGGAGGCTGAGGTGGCGGGCTGGGATAGGATAGGGGAAGGGAGAGGATGAGGTGGCAGTTTGCGATTGGCCGGGGCGAGGTGGCTGGGGATGGGTAGACTAGGTTTAGGTAGAAAAAGGTTTGAGGGGAAATCTGGTTTGCACTGGGGGTGGCCGACTGGGTCGGAGCGGCCTGGTTTGGCTGCCCCCTAAAAATAAAATAAATATTTTAATATTTAAAACTGGGCTTTTGAAATCCATTGGTAGACGAAACAAAATAATCCGGAGACCTGGGTTTTACTTTGAATTAAAGACGGGGCGTCTAGAAAACAAAACCAGGCTTTTAGAAAATAGTTTTAGACAAACAGATGCATGATGACATGACGATGCTCAAATGCAATGAGGCATGATGGCATGAGCATGCGGTCATGATGATGCAATGCACAAAACGACGCGATTTTCTAGTAGTGGTTTTGCGGGATGCCACAACGGGCAGTGCATTTAGAGTGTGTGTCAACACCCGGATTTTTAATCCCAGATGCCCGTTATGCCATATCTCGCAATCCAGGATTACCATTTTTGCGAGACATAACGGATTGGATATCACAGTACATCATCCATTACAAACCATACATAAGGTTTTACACAAATACGGATCTCATAATCCAGTCTTTAATACAACAAGCAGCGGAAATAAAAGATAAGCGTAGCGGTGGGGTCCATCTTCAGGCGCACAGGCAATGCTGACGAAGGCAGATAGTCCTAGTTATCATAGGCGTCCTGCTGACCATCATCTTGATAATCTCCTTCATAGTCTGGCCATAATAATAGCCAGGGACAAAAACCATGAGTACTCTTTAAGTACTCGCAAACTACTATTAACAGGTACTATAGTTCTAAGTCAAAGTGCTAAATCTAAGTTTAACTATCAAGTTAAGTTTGAAACCTAAGCTGAGTTCAGAAGCAAAGAAAGATAAAGTAAAGTTCTAGAATCACTTAAGTTGGGAAGCTATTATCATAAACACAACCCTGTTGTGGTCAAGTCACAGTTCATCATTTATTTCAAGTTATTTAGAAAATATCTGACAACGAAACAGTATGGTCATTCCAACTGTCCATAACCGTGGACGCGGCTATTCGAATAGTTTAGTTTGACACTCTGCAGAGGTGGTACACTTTCACCACAAAATTCGATACATCTGTCAGGGGTAACCCTGAATCATCATACTTAGTATGCAGATAGTCAAACATAACCTTCCCTTTACACACCCTAGTATAAGCACCTCTCCTATGAGCATGGCCTCCCAACCATGATCATCAGTCATCTTGGGCACTGCATATGTGGACATCATGAGAGGTAGCCTTAGCTCAAACCTCTCCCGTGAGCGAAATAATATTAATGCATATAAATTTCCAGCTAAGCCTTACCTAATTCAGGTAGTGTAGTTATATGGTAAATTTGGAATGGTATCGCATCGGAATCCAACCATCAGTTTTATAAAAGGGTTAAGGCTCATGCCTCATCATTTTCATCATCGTAAACCAGTTGTGTTTCTCAACACATGTCAAAACATCTCAATAGAATGACTCATCATTCCAAGGTTTTCATAATTCAATTTCACCAAGTGTTCCCATCTAAAGTGACTCAAGTTTTTTATCTACTCTAAAATACTAAGTTAAGAGTGTTCACTAAGGTGGAAAAGATGGGTTCAATCTCATGCCATAGAATGACATCTAAGGGTTTCTAAGTAGGTCAAGTTTTATACTTTTTATGCTACCTTCAAAACAAGTAAAGAACTTTGTGTACAAGGGGAGTAAAACTTGTCAATAAGACTTGAGGTACTAATATTTAAAGGGGGTGTGATCAAAGCATGCTTATGGCATCTTTGCTAAACCATCTAGTTTGATTCTAGTTTGCTAAGGGTAGCTTGTACTGTTAATGGTGGCTTGATAAAGTGTGTTTTGCAAGGGTTAGCTTGCCAATAATAGCTTGCCTTGGTTGGTGCAGTGGTTGTAGTTTTCTTCGTCTTCGTCTTGATAGCACTCCTCCTCCTCGTAAGCTTGGTCGGTACTGTCTTCTATAACAATACATACGGAGTAGACAATCACCAAACAATACTTAACTAGGCTAGATAGCATTCTAATACACACAATTGATGATCTATTATCATCACAAGCATCACAAGTTTAATTTCAATAGTTTCATCCTTTTTATTTTAGAAAAGTAATTTCTACTCATTGAAATATTAACTAAAATTTAATATTCACCACCAAAATATGGGATCATGTGGACACATGTCCTCACCACATATTCTAACATGTGGGAATGAGATTTAAAGGTTGGATCAATATTACTTTAGTTTAAGTTTATTATTTAATGTTTTAAAGTGACTAGAAATGCCTATATAGCATTATTTTGGTACTAGTCCAAAGGAACTACATGTAAACCTTAATATTATTACATATTTAGATATATATGATGAAATGTGATTTTTCAGAGCTGGAATCAACTCAAAAGCTAACTTGGTTGATTTTATAAAAATGTTGCAAGTTGCAAAAGCTTTTGTCTTCTTATTTTTATTAGGAGAGATCTATAACTCTAATTGAATTAAATCCAACGGATTTGGATAGACCATTTCAATACCTTTCAGACAAAATTGGTTTCATGCAATTTGGATTTCTAAAACTCTCTGAATTGAATTTTAAACTAGTGGACAGAAACTAGATTTAACTAAAAAGAAAAATCCAGATTTGAATGGGTGGGCTAGCGCGGGAAAAGAAATGGGCTGGCCCAGTGGCACTCCGCAGCGCGGGGCTCAGCTGATAGGGGGTCCCGCGTGTCAGCGACACTTAAAATGCGAAACGGTATGCGCGCTGTGGGTTGTGCGATTAGAATAGGAATCTACGGTTGAGGGTCGTCGTCGACGACGAACAGGTCGCCAGCGAGCTCGAACCCTAGCGGCTCGGTGGGGGTCTACCGGAGGCGTACCAGGGATCCATCAGGGTTGGCGAGGTGGGCAAACGACGTGGAAGACGGCAGCGGCGAAGCGGCGATTCTTGGCGGAGCTTGGGGTGGTCGCAATCAACGGCGCCCTTCTCCTCCTGCCGCGGCTGCTCTGGCTCCAATTCCGGTGAGGCAGAGCTCGTCTTTCTCCGGCTAGAGGTGGGTGAGGTTCAGAGAGGTGAGGGGAGTAGAATGGTGTGGAGAGAAGAGGCTGGGGAGGGATCCTTTTATAGGCCCGACGGTGAGACCGAGCGGGATGGGCAGTCGACGGTGGCGACATGGCTACGGCGGGGTAGAGGCATGGCTGGGGGTGGCGATCGATGGGCGATTCCCTGGCGGTGCTCTAGGAATTGAATGCGGCCGTAGGGGCGGTGGCACGCAGTCTAGACGAGGTGGCGCTCTGAGAGGCAGAGGCGGCGGTGTCCACGGCGAGCGGTGGCTGTGAGGCGTTGGGCAGCCAGCGGGGGTGTCTGGGGTGTTCTCCAGGTCGAGGCGGAGCAGCGGGCACGAGCTACTGCCAAGGGGCGGTCTGTGCGAGCGGGGACAGAGCGCGCTATGGGGGCGGCGTCGGCATGCTCGACAAGCTTGAGCATGGCTCAGCCGCTCGCCCTCATCTCGGCCCTGGGCTGGTTGGGAGGTGGAGGTGGACCACTGGCAGTGTACTAGACATGGCGAGAGGGGTTGGAGAGGGCTGCTGCTGCGAGTGCACGGTCGGCCGGCGAGAGAGGGCTCGGCATGGTAGTACAGTGCAGCTAGGGGGTATGGAAGAGACTGGGGTTGGTCTGGTCAGGCTTGAGGGGGACAAGATGATCAAAGCACATTGCAATGGCTAGACAAAAATCAACCCAAAACAGTATTAGTTAGGCCAATATTATCTTGCCAACAAGGTGTTTGATTAAATGGCCGCATGAAAGAAAGTTTTGAATTTTGGTTTCAAAATTTTTGAGTGATCTCCACTAGTGATAGGTAGTCTCTGGTTGCAAGGGTTTTGAAAGTGGAGCTCAAATAGATGGTTTTTGAAATAGGGGTGATCTATGCATATGCATTAGATTCAAATTTAAACTGTCATTTAAAAAAGTTAACAGAATGTTTTTAGCAGATCCAAAGGTGGGCCTTGCTACCTCATTATGTTTACTAGCAAGGGGTGCAAAGGTCAAGAATTGTTTCTGTTAAGTTTTGAGTACTAGGAATAGCCAAAGTAGGCATAGGAGTTGAATTTGCAAAAAAGACCATTCCTCCTTTTTAATTCTTTTGATTTGATTTTATTTAGGAAAAGTTTGGGAATGATGTAGATGATGTTTAAATCACCTAAGAAACATTCTACAAGCATTGGATCAATCAATCATGGCAATTCAAACAACTCCTATTTTAAATGCACACATATATGAATGCTTTCATTTTAAATTTGGAAAAGTTTTTGTTAACCCCATTTTTGGATGATTTGATCTTGATAACCTTGGATTAAAGTTTTGGGATGTTACAAACCTTCCCCCCTTAAACGAAATCTCATCCCGAGATTTACAAAGAAAACTAGGAACTAAAGAGATCTGGGAACTCTGTTCTAATGTAATCTTCACGCTCCCAAGTAGCTTCCTCCTCGGTATGGTTGCTCCACTGAATTTTGAGAAATTTGATACGCCTGGTCCTGGTGGTTCTATAGGCTTCTTCTAAGATACGGATGGGCACTTCCCGATAGGTCAGGTCATTGTTGATTTCCACAGCTCTGTGATCGATATTCTTGAAAACTTCCATCTTCTCAGGCACTTCCAGACATTTGCGAAGTAACGAGATATGGAACACATTATGGATGGCTGACATCTCTTCAGGCAGTTCTAGTTGATACGATACTTCTCCTCGGCGGTTCAGAATCTTGAAAGGTTCGATATATCTGGGAGCTAACTTTCCCTTCAGACTAAAACGTTGAGTTCCCTTCAATGGTGAAACCTTGAGATATACAAAATCTCCGACATTGAAATTCAGGTCTCTCCTTCTCTTGTCAGCATAGCTCTTCTGTCTGGATTGGGCGGTCTTGAGGTGCTCACAGACTTTGTGAACTTTCTCTTCTGCTTCGCGGAGAATGTCGGGTCCAAAGATCTGATTCTCTCCTACTTGCGACCAATTCAAAGGGGTACGACACTTTCTTCCGTATAGGAATTAAAATGGTGCCATCTGCAAACTAGCTTTATAACTGTTGTTATATGACAATTCTACGAAAGGCAGGCAGTCTTCCCATTTTGATCCGTATTCCAACACACAAGCTCTAAGCATACCCTCTAGGATCTGGTTGACTCTCTCAGTCTGTCCATCTGTTTGCGGGTGATAAGCGGTACTGAAGTTCAACTTGGTTCCTAAATTTTCCTGAACTTTCTGCCAAAATCTTGAAGTAAACTGGGTTCCTCGATCTGAGACGATGGTCTTGGGGGTTCCATGCAGCCTAACAATCCTAGCAATGTATAGCTCTGCTAACTTTGCACTTTGGTAGGTTATTTTGACATGTATGAAGTGGGCTACCTTGGACAGTCTATCAACTATGACCCAGATTGAGTCATTTCCCCTACTAGAAGTAGGTAAACCGGTGATAAAGTCCATTCTGACGGAATCCCATTTCCATTCCGGAATCTGCAATGGTTGCAACAATCCTGCAGGTCTCTGATGCTCTGCTTTGACTCTTTGACAGATGTCACATTTGGTGATGTAGCTTCCGATCTCTCTCTTCATCTTGTGCCACCAAAATTGCTCTTTCAAATCCTGATACATCTTTGTTCCTCCGGGGTGGAGTATCATGAGCTTCCTTCATGATAATTTCCTTCAGCTCCGAATCTGCTGGCACATAGATACGTCCTTTGTACCACAGTACTCCTTCTTCGTCTTCGGTGAATCCAGGTACCTTTCCTGTACCAATACGATGTTTGATTCTGTCGATACTTCCATTCCCCTTCTGGGCTTCCTTGATTTGGCTAATCAAAGTGGGTTGAAGTTCAATGCTAGCAAGGAATCCTTTGCTAACTAACTCAGTCCTGAACTACTCCAACTCCTCATACAAACTTGGTTGCTTCTCCTTGATCATGGTGTTAATCCTACACGGCAATCTGCTAAGAGCATCCGCTACCACATTGGCTTTGTGGGGGTGATAGTGAATGTCAAGGTCATAATCCTTGATTAACTCTATCCATATCCTTTGCCTCATATTTAGCTCTTTCTGAGTAAACATATACTTCAAGCTCTTGTGATCTGAGTAAATCTCACAGCGATTACCCATCAAATAATGACGCCATGTCTTCAATGCTAGAACCACGGCTGCTAGCTCAAGGTCATGGGTCGGATAGTTCTACTCATGCTGCTTCAGTTGTCGAGACAGATAAGCGATGACTTTGCCTTCTTGAATCAATACATATCCTAGGCCAATCTTGGATGCATCACAATACACATCAAACGGCTTCTTGTTGTCTGGCATGATCAAAATTGGGGCGGATATCAATCTCTTCTTCAGCTCTTGGAAACTGGCTTCACACTTGTATGTGCATTCAAACTTCTTGTCCTTCCTCAACAATTGGGTCATTGGTCGGGCTATGCTCGAGAATCCTTCTACGAACTTGCGGAAATATCCTGCTAATCCGATAAATGAACGGACTTGGGTTTGATTGGTTGGGGCTTCCCATTCTTCGACATCTTTGATCTTGGTGGGATCAACAGAGACTCCTCCGGCAGACACAATATGTCCTAGGAATCCTACTTCTTTCAGCCAAAACTCACACTTGTTGAACTTGGCATATAACTGATGCTCTCTCAGGGTTTCTAGAATGATTCTCAAATGTTGCTCATGATCTTCTTCTGACTTGGAGTAGATAAGGATGTCGTCGATAAACACAACTACAAACTTATCTAGGAAATTCATAAATATCTTATTCATGAGATTCATGAAATAAGCAGGGGCATTGGTTAATCCAAAAGACATAACCATATACTCGTATAAACCATAGCGAGTAGTAAAGGCGGTCTTCGGAATATCCATTGCACAAATCTTAAGTTGGTGATAACCAGTCCTAAGATCAATCTTTGAGAATACCTGGGCTCCAGTCAATTGATCAAATAGATCCTCGAGATTTGGCAAGGGGTACTTGTTCTTGATGGTGACGTCATTCAACTTTCTGTAATCTGTACACAGACGATTGCCACCATCTTTCTTGTCGATGAATAACACTGGTGATCTCCATGGCGATGCGCTTGGCTGAATCAAGCCTGTTGCTAACATGGCATCCAACTGCTTCTTCAGTTCTACTAACTGTGAGGGGTTCATGGTATAGGGTCTCTGGGCTATAGGTCCGGTTCCGGGGATTAGTTCGATAATGAACTCAATATCCCTATCCAGAGGCATACCTGGCAATTCATCTGGGAATACGTCGTGGTATTCACAAACTACTCTGACTTGGTCAATGGTGGGCAGGGCTACACTCTTGTTGCACTTGAATTGACGGGGTAAGGTTTCAGAGATATGATGTACTGTTACTCCAGAACTACTGGTCATGGTGATGGCTTTTCTTAGCACAGTCTATCAATCCTTTATGCCTTGACATCCAGTCCATACCTAGTACTACTTCCAATCCTTTGGTTCCATGTACAATTAGGTTGGCATAAAAATCTATGCCATGTATTCTGATAGGTACAACTTTGCAAATTTTTCTAGCTTTTGTTGTTGAACCGGGGATTTGAACAATCATGACATGCTTCAGGTTGGTTGGGTGAATCTTACTAGTGCATACAAATTCTTCGGTGAAAAATGAATGCGATGCTCCAGAATCAAACAATACTCTTGCTAAAACTGAGTTGACAGAAAACATACCCAGCACTACATCTGGCGCTTCCTGGGCTTCTTCTACGTTCATCTGGAAGAGACGACCGTTGCGGTTGTGAGGGTTCCCTGGGGCAAATCTCCTTCCTGGTTGAACACGACGCTGCTCTTTGAGCTAGGGCATTCACAGGGGCATTGGCGGCAGTCTTCTTGGGACACTCATTGGAGTAGTGACCCTTCACTCCACACTCGAAACAAGTGATCTGGGACTTGTCCTTGACTGCGACAGGCACATCATTGCTGCCAGTTCTGGGTGTAGTGTTGTTGTTGTTGTTGCTCTTGGGAGGGGCAGGTTGAAATTGTTGGCATTACCGGAGTTGTGATTGTTTCCTCCGGACTTCACATTACCTCCGCTACGGTTGGGGTAGCTTGGGCGAGAATTTGGGGGTCGGTTGTTCGTTGGTGCATATCCTGGTGAGGGGTTGGGACGGTACTTCTAGTGACTACTGGATCCAGACTGCTGCATCATCCGGTGCTTGCAGTTGTCGTTTGCCTGGTTAAATGGACGGTACTGCTTGCATCATCCGGCAGAGTCGACTAGCTCTTCGAGATCATCGAAACGGATGTTGACGAGGACAGTCTGCATCTCATCATGCGGTCCATTTAAGAATCTCTCCTTCTTCTGTCACGGTACTCCACCACAGTCATTCTTCCCTGCTTCAATTCGCAGAATTCATCTCTCATCCTGTTGACAAGACCTTGCGGCATGTGGGTGCGGCTGAACTTGACCTTGAATGCTTCCCAGGTCATCACTTGACCATGGTTCATATTGCGGATGCTATTCCACCAAGCTCTTGCATCTCCCGCCAGATATTGGGTGGCGAAGAGAAATTTCTCATTCTCATCAACTCTGGCAACCTCTAAGTTGTTTTCCATGGTCCGTAACCAGTCATCAGCATCTAATGGATTCTCAGATTGGTTAAAGATTGGGGGATTGGTGTTCTGAAAGTTTTTGAGTTTGGATCCTTGGTGATCCTGATTTCCATGTCCTTGGTTGTCGAGAGCCATTTGGGCGATCTGCTGCAATGTTGCTAAGTTGGATTGATGCTCGGCCCTGCTTGCTTCACGGTCCGCGATGAGATTCTGCAAGATCTGCAGCATTGGGTCCTGTGACGAGCTGCTCCCTCCTTGGTTTCCACGAGTCATCTGAAGATTGAGATAGATATAGGGGTAAGAGGGAAATTCTAAGGTTCATGGTTTTGGGTTTTTCAAAGCTAAAACTTTGAGTTAGACTCAGGTTTTTCAACTAACTTCATTTTCATTCATGCAAGCAACCACCTGATACAACACACACCACAACAATCAAAGGGGAAAACAGATGGTTTGAAGAACCATTCTGCAAGCTATGATACAATGAGATGATACATCTCATGCTACGATAGTGCTCTAGTGCATCTACTCATCGTCGATGAAGTCGGAGTCTTCATCATCAGTGTAGAAGTCCACAGCATCCTCCTCCAGAAAGTCATCATCGTTGCTGAGGTAAGAATCCAAGTCTCCTTGGATGTCTTCACCCTTATCTTCTTCTTCCTTCGCTGCACTTAGAGTACAAAGGGCAGTTTTTCAAAAGTACATAGGTGTCTATCCGTGTAGAAAGCAGTTTTCTATATGACTATACGGGCAGTGCACTTAGAGTACAAAGGGCAGTTTTTCGAAAGTACATAGGTGTCTATCCATGTAGAAAGCAGTTTTCTATATGACTATACGGGCAGTGCACTTAGAGTGTGGGGTCGTCCCGCATTCGTTAGGGGCTAGTATAGTTTCTAGGTTAGGCAGTGCATGTGCTTGAGGAAGCGCAGTGCTTCGAAGAGAAACCAGTGTACCTGTAGCATTATATAGAGCAGTGCAATTGTCGAAATAAGGGCAGTGCATGCAGGATAAATAGGGCAGTTCTTCGAAAGTACATAGGTTTGTATCCGTGTAGAAAGCAGTTTTCTATATGACTATACGGGCAGTGCAGTTAGAGTACATAGGGCAGTTTTTCGAAAGTACATAGGTGTCTATCCGTGTAGAAAGCAGTTTTCTATATGACTATACGGGCAGTGCACTTAGAGTGCGGGGTCGTCCCGCATTCGTTAGGGGCTAGGATAGTTTCTAGGTTAGGCAGTGCACGTGGCTCAGGAAGCGTAGTGTTTCGAACAGAAACTAGTGTACCTGCAACATTACATAGAGCAGTGCAATTATCGAATTAAGGGCAGTGCACGCAGGATAAATAGGGCAGTTCTTTAAAAATACATAGGTGTCTATCCGTGTAGAAAGCATTTTTCTATATGACTATACGGGCAGTGTACGTTGGATAAACAGTGCAGTTCTTAAAAAATACATAGGTGTCTATCCGTGTAGAAAGCATTTTTCTATATGACTATACGGGCAGTGCACTTAGAGTGCGGGGTCGTCCCGCATTCATTAGGGGCTAGTATAGTTTTTAGGTAAGGCAGTGCATATGGCTGAGGAAGCGCAGTGCTTCGAACAGAAACCAATGTACCTGCAGCATTACATAGAGCAGTGCAATTGTCGAATTAAAGGCAGTGCATGTAGTCTGAGCAGTACAGGGCAGTGCACGCGAGGGTTAAATATGGCAGTGCCTCATAGTAAACTAATTTGGCTGGATCAACTCGCAGAGCAGTGCATATATTTAAATAATGGTAGTGTAGGAAGAGTACACGGTCGTTGCATATTTGTTTGTGTTGGTAGAACATGATGGTAAATTGGTTTCATATGCAGTGCATGTAGTGTTGAAGCACGGTGGTTCTTATCTAAACCAGTGTTCACTTGTAGTGCACTGTAACTTTTAGGTAATGCAGTGCACTCAGGCAAAATAGGGTACTTCTTCGAAAGTAAAGAGGTGTTCCTACAGGATAAGCGAAAGCAGTTTTCTATATGACTGTAAGTGATTTATTTATAAGGTAGTGCACGCGCGCTAACAAGTGCAGTTACAATGCTTCGAAATTAAACTAGGCTGTGCGTAGCATTACAAAGAGCATGTCATATATGTATATAATGGTAGTGCAGTTATAATACACAGTCGTAGCACATTAGTTCGTTGTTTCTATTGCGGTTGATGTATTACAGACTAATATTCTTGATTTGTACATAATGTAGTCCAATCGTCATCACCTTCATGTGATATTTCGGTCACACTGTATAAGACACTCTTAATTTTTGCGACATGCTGCAATATGCTGCAATATGCTGCACCCTGTATCTTATGTAGTGCACCAAAACATCACAGCACCAAAATATGCTGCACCCTGTAGAGACAAAGGTAGAAAACAAATATATTAGTTTAAGCATATGAGTTATATTTTTTGAGTGTTCAGTTATTTGTTCTTACCAGGTAAAACTCTCACCTCGGTATTCAAGGTCTGGGTTTGCAAGCATGCTGATATCCCTCTCGTACAAAGGATTTCTTATACAGTGTGACCGAAATAATGTACCTATTTTTAGATTTTTTAGCAGTGTTAGGTGTTTGTCTCATACACCAAGATTAGTATAAATCTTTAGCATATCAACTTTTGTATATCGCTATTGTATAGTAAACTTATACATAAAGTAGCACCTTGGGTGTGTAAAACGACTTGAGCATGGCAGATGCACTTGACGATATTGATTTGCTCTTGAATTGGTAGATCCCTTCCTATATGTAATTCTCAGGTCGGCACCTGTAGCTGAACAATTTGATTTGTATCTAATATTTCTTGGACCTATGATTCCATCTACAAGCATGTATATTTTCATCAACCCGCTTAGCATGCTGCAAAATGGAAGGTGGCGGCTTCTGAGTGGTGTGAGACTAGGTGTGGTCGTTGTATGTCTTTATATACAATTCCTTGGTTGTTCTAGGGTTTCCGTCTAGTGGGCCTTGTTGGGCTAAACTATCAGTGCAGATGTTGCAGTTTTTTGAAAACTTGGTTTGTACATGTACCGCTTGAGCTATATATATTTCCATTGTATGGCTATACACTTATAGCAGATAATCATTATTTAATATAATATTATTTTTCCATTGTATTACAATATGTTTATGCTAAATATGTATATTCTGCACTATTCAAATCTCTAGGAGCACAATGTCTATTGTTTATATTCTGGTAATTTGATTCCACATAGAATTTATAATAGTCAGTGCGTAGTTAAAGCACCGATAAAACTTTTCGTTTCAGTACATTGCAAATTCTAAATAGACATAAGAGATAAACAAGTACATATTCTTAACAGACATAAGAAACAAGCAAATTATCAATCGGAGTTTGATTCCGATGACTCTGCTAATGGCTGGCTACTATGAATAATGATGTTCATGACAAACATCATTTCAGGGTTAAGCTGTGAATATTTTTTCCCAGTAATCAGTATTCCTTGTCCAACACTGAGATTTGTAGTTTCAACGAAGTTCTTCCATGCGTATTTGTTGAATGAGATGCGGCCATCTTTTGTTGTTTTGTACGCCATGGTGTTGACATTACCACTTGCTCCTAAGCGTACTCCAACGAGACCTTCTTTAGCAATTCCAAGTGTCAAAATGAACTTCAATGGTAGTTTCTGAGTTGCAATAGAAGGAAGACGTTTTTTAGGAATAACATTATGAATGTATTAAACCAATGTGAAATCAATAAACAAATAAATAAAGTTAAATTTAGAAACATACCATATTGTGTTGTTTAATGTTTGTTTTTGTCAAACGAGTCACAAATGGCAATCCTACAAATTAATTGGCCGAGGGGAAGATATCGAATAAGTAATTTTCCTCATAATCTGTAAGGGTGCATGTCTTGGAAAAAATTGTAGAATTAAGCACTTGGACATTGCTGTTTTCATCATCACTGCTGCTGTTATCTTCTTCAGTATCAAAATATATCACAGTGATCTTTGGACCTAGAGCTCCCAATGAAAAGAATAGGTGTGCTCCTGCGCTGATCCTGTTCTCTGTGACGAACCTTGTCCAACCTAGACCGGTAATGCGAGTAATTGTGCGTTGTTTGTGGACTTCAACATAATATGTTTTTCCAAGAGCTTGGAATTCCATTCCAAGTTATGTTATGTCATTGAATTGCAACCTTAGATTGCATGGTATAGTCTGTGGAATGATTTATTGAAGGAGAGGACTATTATGTTAACCAAGTTAAGAAATGGATTTATATATATTGAAATGTAGTGTATACATACCAGTGAATGCTCGAACTGGCCTTCTACGAGACGAACAATGAATTCTGAGCCTGAATGTCCTAAATTTTGACCACAGTGACTGAAACAAAGTTGACATGGCGCCATTTCTTCTACAATAAAAATAGTTATGTGTTATTAAATCTCTATACATATATAAAATAATTTATAATTTGTGCCTAGAATTTTTCTTATATTTTGTAATTATGCTGCTTCTAATAATCTGATTTTGTAGATATGGCTTGTTTAGACCGGAACTAATAAGTAGGATTAATCTAGTAATTAAACTACTATTGATGTTTCTCAAATTAAACAAATGAACATTCTCATCATACCATTAAAAAAAGTATAAGAACTTTAGTGTTAGTTCAACATCATATAGATATATTGTGTTGTATCTTTAACTCATACTAATGGACTCATATTTGTGAAAATCTGGACAGTATAAATCTCAGTACATTGATTTAGATATGGAGGAATATAAGCATGCAAAGATTTTTGCTAATATTTGTACAATGTAAACAATTTGCTAAAAAATTAAACGATGTTCGTTGCTTATCGAAGACACGGGAGTGGTGAATCGATGATCTTTTGTTGAAGGCCGCAGCAGAAGTTCGGCTAGGAGTTGGTTTCTTGGCGGCGGCAGAAACGGGAACGAGGTTTAGAGGAATTTGGAAAAGGAGTACTTAAATGGATAGGTTGCGTCGCTTCGTTTTATAGAAAGATACTATAATGCTAATTATTTCAATGAAACCCTGTGTGTACTTCTGTTTTATGCTGTTATCGGTAGATAGGATAGGCAGTATAGAAAGACGGAATGCAGTGCGCCTGGTGCACAGCAATCGAAATATTTTGAACCGTTTGCGCAGCAGTTTCATCGATGATGTCAATGCAGTGCGTACATGATTAACAAGAAGTGTGTGGTACTGTAAATTTTAGTTGTAGTTCAATACACGGTTATGTCTCTACCTTGGTCCCTTATTTTCCTCCATACTCACGGTAATTTAACTAAGCATAAGAACGCAGTGCATACTTATTTGTCAGGTGTAGTGTATTGCAGTTACAGGTGTAGTGCTCCGCAGGTGCAGTGTATTGCACGGTCAGTGCACTGCCGCGGGTTCTTATCTTACACCGATCGCAAAGCTGCTTTAAGAAGCATAGCACCGCAGTGCATAGTTATTTCGAAGGCAGTGGGTGTCAGTATTTGTTACAGGTGCAGTGCGTGGTACTATAAATTTTAGGTGCAGTGCACATTGCAGGGTTATTGCTCTGCCTTGGCGCCTTATTTTGAACCATACGCACGCTACCTTTACGAACCATAGGAACATAGTGTATACTTATTTATTATGTGAAGTGTATTGCAAGTACAGGTGTAGTGCGCTGCAGGTGAAGTGTTTTGCACAGTCACTACACTGCCGCGACACTTCATCTTTTCCCGTTCGCAAAGCAGCTTTAAGAAGCATAGCACCTCAGTGCATATTTATGTTGGAGGCAGTGCGTATCACTATTTGTTACAGGTGCAGTGCATTGCACGTTTATTGCTCTGTCGTGGCACCTTATTTTGCATATTAGGATCGCAGTGTACTATCGGCTTCACAGGCTATGCGTGTCACTGTGCATTGTAGTTGGTGTGCAGTTCATGATCAATGCATTGTCGTGGCACCTTTTGCTGAACATTTGTCACAACAACTTCAGTCGGGGATCATAATAACGCAGTGCATACATAGTGCACAGGCAATTTCAATTCAATGTGCATTGGGTGAGCAATGCATTGCACGGTCAGTGTACTGCCTCGGCACGTTAACTGGCACCGTACGTACAGTAATTTTACGAACCATAGTAAGGCAGTGCATACCTCCTTCACAAGCAGTTCGTTTGTGTTTGTATTGTAGGTGAAGTGTAATGCATGTTCAGTGCAGTGTCGTGGCACCTTACGTTGCACCGTGCGCACATGTATCTTATGAAAATAGGATAGCAGTGCATACGCCATACACACGCAGAGCCTGTCCATGTACATTCAAAGTGCATATATTAGTTGTCTGTATTATTATCATATTGATACATACAAACATATTAATTGTAAGAAATATTTTATTTACATAGATTTACTGAACAACCTAGTGTATTTATATTATTACAAGTATCAATCTAATGACCATCATCAGTCGGGGATGTCCTTCTCTTTGACAGCAGGTCTGAATGGTCAATTCTTCAGGAAGTTCATCAAGTAGATCGTTTTCTATCCCGTATATCATCTTGTAGTTAAATTCTTCTCTCATTGCAGAAGGGGAGAAGTGTTCAACAATCAGGAAATCGGTATGTTTTGAACGTATGTTGCCAATAGAAAAAATAGGAAGCAGATTATATTATAACATAAACAACGCGACTTACCTCTTCTTGGTTGCATTTTATCGTGTCTTCATTGTACCACTGTATACTTCTTAGGATCGAGTAAGCACACTCATTCTCTGTTTGCTTTGGACACCTAGGGAACTTTGCTTCGTTGAACTTCTCTTCGAATTCCGGAAAATTGTGACTAGGATATGCCGCTTTAAGAAGTTCATCTATTCTTTTAAGCTATTTTCATGAAATGCAACATTTATTGATCAGTATTCTAAATAGTGCAGTTGGAAGATTAATATGAAAGTAATGTTCTAACCATGATTGGTCCAACGTTGCTATGATATTCTTCTCTTATTTTAAACAAGTAATCCTTGGTGTATTTCCTTGAGTCAATTATGTCAAGTCGACCTCCACTGATATACATGTTGAGGGAGTAAATTGTAAAGTGAGAGTTGTAGACAATAGGTATTTCAATCTGCAATGAATACATAACAGTAAGTCCATTAACTGAAAAGTTTATTTCATTAATAGTAAGCTCTCGAAATTTATTGTATAATCCTCTTCGAAATAGATGTTTTGAAAATTTAGAGAAACTTACCAGTTTTGCCATGTCTGGTTTAAAATTTTCCATCAATGATTTGAATTGCTTCACACGTTGTTCTATGCAGATCCAGTTTTCCTTCTTGAATTCCATCAACATAGAGACTGAAAGGTTGCATATGGATCTTTTGCCTCCGTCCACAAAGCCTTTGCAAGAATTGCTTATCATAAATATGTCTATGTAATGCTGAACCAATTGATTGTCAGCCATCCCTCCTTGTTTAAGATTGTTTTTCAGATCTTGGCCTGTCCATTCTGCTTCTATCATTACCCCACATTCTATTCTTCGAATCTGAATAATGTTTTTGCTGTAACAGATCAGAAAAGATTATTGTCATTACTCCAAATTATTATGGTAAAGCAAGTATTGATACTTATTTTCCAAAATTGTAATTGATTTTAACCTTTTATTATAAAATTTAACAAATCATGATGCATTTAAGCTTTTATCCTTGGAACAGTGAAACGTTAGCATACTATCTATTACTTTTATATGTGAATGTTTTAAACGAAAACGCTACAAAAAGGGCGCCCTCGCGAGAGTTTTTTAAATGAAAGACCTGAAATATGTATTTTTTTAGAACAACATTAGTATGTAAACACAACTCTATATTATGTCTTACTCAGCATATTTATCTTGAAAACTTTCATCCAAGATAGCCTTTCGAGTAGCGGCTGCGTGCTTATTGTATTTAAAAGGGACATGCTTGAAAACTGGAAAGCTATTTTGACCTTGCCGAGCCGGCCTTGATGGCATGCTCGATGTTTCTGGTAGTGCTGTAATAGATTCGGATTGCGACATTTTCACCACAGGTATTTCATCCTTGGTTTTTTTGTTTCTGGTTACTCTTCCGGATGTTCCACCCTTTTCTGGAGACATTGTTGATATCATAGCCAAGGTTTTTGGCTTTCTGCTCTTCTTGATCTTTTTTTCCCATTGTCCTAACTGCGTTCATTTTCAATGTCCTTAGCTAATCCGAGTACTTCCATGTATGTGAAATGGAGTTGAGTTAGACTCCTTTCGTCAATCAGCAATCTCTTTGTTTATTTAGCCGCCGACTCAAGAGATTGCATGACAGTGTCTTCTTTTGCATCTGTACTCAAATCAAGTTCAGAAATTCCTACAAAACAAAATCAAAAGCATGTTGTTAGTCTGCATACATCATGATTCTAATTGTATAAATTGAACTTCTAATTGTTATTATATTATTGTTACATTATAACGCAACATACCTTCGATATTTGTAGTCAACCCATTCAACGGTATATTGGTGTTTTCCATTTGGTTGAACATTCTATAGAACCACAGGTTGCGAATAATAGGCATGTCTTCTGCTGTAAATTCTGTGTTTAGAATCCATTACTGTGGTTTCCATCGCTTGTAGCATCATGAAGGTACCGTCTTTACTGGGAATGGAATAAAATATAATAATAAATTATCAATTAATTCTAAAACATAAATTGATATATCTAAATTTAAAAACAAGGGGAGAAGTTAGTGCTTACACATTGATATATTTTGGCATATCACCAAACTCAATGTCGAAGCTCATTAATTCTTGATGCTCTTGGCTGAACCCATTAAGCCATAAATTTTTAACATTGTTTATGACTTTGATAGCTATTGTTTGCAAACTCTCATCGTCTGGATTTCTTCGTGAGTCCAGTATTCTCATCTTCCTCGATACGAAATCAATTATAAATAAGAAGTAGTGATGTTTCACTCGATTCTTATATGCATACGTGGCGTCTGGTATAGTAATCATTACCTATAAAAATGATAGGATCATTACTAATTATGTAATATGTAAACAATTAAATGTAAAATATCAGAAATATATTACTTGATGATTATTCACTATTGTTTGGAAGAATTCAACTTACGAAATTATATACGGGTAACGTGTCTTCTCCTTGAGCCGAAAATAGATTCCTTGTCCTTTGTGGAATTTGGTTGACATCAGCAATCAAAAATACCTGTAACAAGCTTACATTGTTTACTATCATTTAAAGAATTGAAAAAAAGTTCAATTTTTTATTTTTTGCAGGAACAACAAGGTTATGTTAAAATATACGTAAACATATTTATTAATATTATATATGATATACTAGTTTTGTGAGCTTACCCCTATGCTAGGACCAAAACATTTCGTTCCTTGTTCTGTTTTAGAAATTGCAAGATAATCTACAGCAAAATCGAGAACATTTTTTTGTATAGTTCCTCTATCACAGAATGAATCTGCAATTTCTCCTGCAGTTACTATCTTTCCTCCTTTTCTTTTTATCAAAATGTATGAACTGCATGAATTATTGTGAATAAGTTAGTTTGATAATAAATTTCAGTATATTATAGCAATACTAATATATGTTAGATTACTATATATAATTTGTTCTTAAAAAAATTGCCTTTGCGGTTGTTCTGCAGTGTGGAATCTCAACATCATACTGTGAAACTTTTGACTAGTAATCCGCCAGTCTTCGTGTGCTTCCTCCTCTGCAACTTTGTGATAAACTGTGTTATTTCCTTTATGTAGGATTAGAATTTTTTCCTTATTACTGTTTTTGTTTGTAAAAATAACCTTGGTTGAAAGGCGCCTCATCGCGAACAGGTACTATAGCACCAGGTTGTTCGTACTGTTGTTTGCCAGTTCCATGAGTAGAAACATATTGATATCATCATGGTTATTTGTAATAACAATCTTGACAGCTATTCATTTTTTTTAAATTTAGTTATTCACAGGTAAACCTTTTTTTTGACAAAATATCTATTCACTATAACTGTACTTACCTTCTTGGAGATTACAACCATGTAAATCTGTAGAAGCATTGCCATCAGTAATCCAACTATCTACTTTGGCATGAAGGTCTGGGTTTGCTATGTTCTTACCATCGTATGTGCAACTTTCCTGGTTAAATTATACATTTAAAAGTGATCAGATAGCATAATATAATGTTTATAAATATACATAGAAATAAAAAGAATAAATATCGTTGGTAAGATCTAAAAGATAGATAACCTGTTGGTATGGCATGGTTTCATTAAATTGAACTCCCTGCCAACTCAATTGATCCATATTATCAACGGTGTTGAAATCTTTCATGCCATCGATAATTATCATTTCTTCATCTGGCATTGAGTTATTTTCAAAAGAAGATGCTTCTGGTTCTGCTTGATGTTCAGGTGTGTGATTCTTTTTGTTGTCATATGGCAGTCTGTCATCAGGATTCCTCATTGCTTCATCTTGTATAATATTATTATCCATGCTGCATAAGTCATCTTCTTTTTCTTCATTGTGTCTTTCCTGCTCAGCCAGAATACCATCTGTGTTGTCGTCAATCTTTTGCTCCACAAATGTAACAGGTGTTGCAACTGCATTTGACGTAGTGTTTGCAGGTGTTGGTATTTGTAGTGTGTTAATAACAATTTGTGCATGCGTCAATTTGTCCATAACATCACCCTTCGTTGAATACTCATCATCAATTGATGTTTCGTTTTCTCCTTGTTCTGCCTGCTGCTAACTTTCTGTTTCGTTGACTTCAACATCCTGCTCCTGGTCCCGTGTGCTCCTTGAATCAATTTGTACCTCAGTCACAAATTGATGAACTTCATCTTTAGCGCGTTGAAGTTCATCGTTGTAATCTTTAATCTAAATATCAGTAATCCCCTCTATTAAATCATCATGGCATGCATTTGTATCTACTTTACCATAACAAGCATTTTTTCTTTCGTAATCTGAGGTGTAATTATTGTATCACTAGGACCATTCATTCTCTGGTCGCTGTCTTCTTTCATTCCTTCGTCAACAAGTGCTTCTGACTGCTCACTGATAAGTTCAGCAACTTCTGTGCCAGGTTTACTTGATGATGGTACGGTGGTGTCTGTAGCATGTAAGGTGGAATTATCTTTAGTGTTTTTCTCGACAGACCCAACAGGTGTTGTAACTGCAGACGCCGCAGTGTTTGCAGTTACTAGTATTTGAGTTGTTTCAATAACATTTGATGCATTCAACAGTTCTTCTAGATGATCAATTGTCATTGAGTATTTGGCGTTGATATTGGTTTTGTCTTCTACTTGTCCTGCCTGCTTCTCTACTCCTGTTTCATCGTGTTCCACATCATGATCCTGGTTCCTTGTGGTTGTAATCAAACTGCATAAGCGAGGCACGCAGACATCAACTTTATCATTACCATATTCAGGTTGTCTCGTTGTTAACAACCTCCATGTTGTCTCGATCATATCATATACATTTGTATCTATTGTACCAGAACAAGGCATGTAGTCTGCCGCAATCTCATGTGTAATTTGAGTTGTACTAGCATCATTCATTCTCTGGTCGCTATATTCTATTTTTCCATCGTCCACAACTTCTGTAGCTCCTTTACTAAATGCTGTTGTCCGGTCATTGATCAGTTCATTGACTTCTGTGCCAGGTGTTGTCAACACCCGGATTTTTAATCCCAGATGCCCGTTATGCCATACCTCGCAATCCTAGGATTACCATTTTTGCGAGACATAACGGATTGGATATCATAGTACATCATCCATTACAAACCATACATAAGGTCTTACACAAATAAGGATCTCATGATCCAGTCTTAATACAACAAGCAGCGGAAATAAAAGATAAGCGTAGCGGTGGGGTCCATCTTCAGGGGCACAGGCAATGCTGACGAAGGCAGATAGTCCTAGTTATCATAGCCGTCCTGTTGGCCATCATCTTGATAGTCTCCTTCATAGTCTAGCCACGATAATAGCCAGGGACAAAAGCCATGAGTACTCTTTAAGTACTCGCAAACTACCACTAACAAGTATTATCATTCTAGGTTAAAGTGCTAACTCTATGTTTAACTTTAAAGTTAAGTTTGAAACCTAAGCTGAGTTCAGAAGTAAAGTTCTAGAATCACTTAAGTTGGGGAACTATTGTCATAAACACAACCCTGTTGTGGTTAAGTCAAGATTCATCATTCATTCAAAGTATTTAGAAAACATCTGACAACAAATCATTATGGCCATTCCAACTGTCCATAACCGCGGAAGCGGCTATTCGAATGGTTTGACACTCTACAGAGGTGGTACACTTTCACCACAAGATTCAATACATCTATCAGGGATAACCCTGAATCATCATACTTAGTATGCAGATAATCAAACATAACCTTCCCTTTACACACCCTAGTATAAGCCCCTCTCGTATGAGCATGGCCTCCCAACCATGACCATCAGTCATCTTGGGCAATCCATAGGTGGACAACATTGGGAGGTAGCCTCAGCTCAAACCTCTCCCGCGAGGGAACTAATACTAATGCGTATAAATTTCCAGCTAAGCCTTACCCATTTCAGGTAGTTTGGTTGTACGGTAAATTTGGAATGGTATCGCATGCGAATCCAACCATCAGTTTATAAAAAGGGTTAAGGTCATGCCTCAACATTTTCATCATCAGCAACCATTTGTGTTTCTCAACACATTTCAAAACATCTCAATAGAATGACTCCTCATTCCAAGGTTTTCATAATTCACTTTCACCAAGTGTTCCCATCTAAAGTGACTCAAGTTTTGATCTACTCTAAACTACTAAGTTAAGAGTGTTCACTAAGGTGGAAAAGATGGGTTCAATCTCATGCCATAGAATGACATCTAAAGGGTTCTAATAGGTCAAGTTTTACACTTTTTATGCTACCTTCAAAACAAGTAAAGAACTTTGTGTAAACTAAGTGACTAAAACTTGTAAATAAGACTTGGGGTATTACTAGTCAAAGGGGGTGTGATCGAAGCATGTCTAAGGCATCCTTGCTAAACCATCTAGTTTGATTCTAGTTTGCTAAGCACTAAACATTCAAGGGTTAGCTTGTATTGTTAATGGTGGCTTGCCTTGGTTGGTGTAGTGGTTGAAGTTTTCTTCTTCTTCTTCTTCTTCTTGGTAGAACTCCTCCTCCTCGAAAGCTTGGTCGGTACTATCATCTATAAATACATACGGAGTACACCATCACCAAACAATGCTTAACTAGGCTAAGTAGCATTCTAAGTTACACATTTGATGATCTATTACCATCACAAGCACCACAAGTTTAATTCAATGGTTTCATCCTTTTTATTTTCGAAAAGTAACTTCTACTCATTGAAAAATTAACTAAAATTTAATATTCACCACCTAAAATATGTGATCATGTTGACACATGTCATCACCACATATTCTAACATGGGGGAATGAGATTTAAAGGTTGGATCAATATTACTTTGGTTTAAGTTCATTATTTAATGATTTAAAGTGACTAGAAATGCCTATATAGCATTATTTTGGTACTAGTCCAAAGTCACTGTACGTAAACCTTAATATTATTACATATTCAGATAGATATGATGAAATGTGATTGTTGAGAGTTGGAATCAACTCAAAAGCTAAGTTGGTTGATTTTATAAAAATGTTGCAAGTTGCAAATACTTCTATTTTATTATTTTTATTAGGAGAGATCTATAAATCTAATAGAATTAAATTCAACGGGCTTGGATAGATCATCTTAATACCTTTCAGAAAAAATTGGTTTGATGCAATTTGGATTTGTAAAACTCTCAGAATTGAATTTTAAACTAGTGGACAGAAACTAGATTCAACTTAAAAAGAAAAATCAAATTTTGAATGGGTAAGCTAGCGCGGGAAAGAACTTGGGCTGACCCAGTGGCGCTCCGCGGCGCGGGGTTCAGATGACATGGGGGTCCCGCTTGTCAGTGGGTCTTAACACGCGAAACGGTACGCGCGTTGTGGGCCGTAGGATTAGAAGAGGTATCTACGGCTGAGGGTCGTCGTCGACCACGAACAGGTCGCCGGCGAGCTCGAACCCTAGCGGTTCGGTGGGGGTCTACTGGGGACGTACCAGGGCTCCAGCAAGGTCGGTGAGGCGGGCAAACAAACTGGTGGTTGACAGCGAGGTGAGGCGTGGTTGCCGTGGAGGTTGGGTGCCCTAAATCGCAGGCGCCCTTCTCCTCCAGAGGCGGCCTGCTCCGGTGAAATTCCGGTGAGTTGTTGCTCCCCTTGCTCCAGCTAGAGGAGGGTGAGGTTCAGTTAGGTGAGGGGAGTGGAGTGGTGTGCTTCAAACGGCTGGGTGTGGCCTCCTTTTATAGGCCCGACGGTGAGACCGAAGGGTATGGGAAGGCGACTCCGGCGACACGGCTACGGGCGGCTAGCGGCATGGCGGAGGATGGCGATCGACATGTGGTCTCTTGGCGGTGCTCTAGGAAGTGAATGTGACCGTAGGGGCGGTGGTATGCGGTCTGGGCGAGGTGGCGCTCTGAGCGGCAGAGGCGGCGGTGTCCATGGCGAGTGGTGGCTAGGGAGCGTTGGGCGGCCAGGGGGGTGTCTGGGGTGTTCCCCAGGTCGTGGCGGAGCGGTGGGCGCGGGCTGTTGTAAAGGGGCAGTCTGTGCGAGCGGGGATAGAGCATGCTCTGCGGGCGGCGTCGGCATGGTCGACCAGCTCCGGGCACGGCGGTTCCTGGCCGCTCTGCCCTCTGTCTATGGCCTGGGGCTGGTTGGACGGTGGAGGTGGACCACTGGCGGCGTGCTAGACATGGCGAGAGAGGGGGAGATGGTCTGCTGCAACGGGGCAAGGTTTGGCCGGCGAGCATGTCCTTGGGTTGGCATGGCATGGTTGCTAGGGGGTAGGGGATGGGTGCTAAGGGCCTGGTTAGATCAAGAGGGGACAAAGAGATTAAATGGAGATCAAATGGGGCAAAACCCTGTTCAAAACAGTGAGCTATGATTTAGAGTTTAAACCTGCCTGCCAAGTGTTTGATTAAATGGCCGCAAGAAATAAACTTTTGAATTTTGGTTTCAAAATTTTTGAGTGTTCTCCACTGGTGCTAGGTAGTCTCTAGTTGCAAGTGTTTTGAAAGTGGAGCTCAAATAGATGGTTTTTGAAATAGGGGTGATCTATGCATATGCATTGGATTCAATTTTCAATTGCCATTTAAAATAAGGAAAAGAATGTTTATAGCATATCAAAAGGTGGGCCTTGGTACCTCATTATGTGTACTAGCAAGGGGTACAAAGATCATGAACTGTTTCTGTTAAGAAATGAGTGCTAGTAACACTCAAAGTAGTGTAGTGGATTAAAATGGCCAAAATGACCATTCCTCCTTTTTAATTCTTTTTTATTTGATTTTCTTTAGGAAAAGTTTGGGAAATGATGTAGATGATGTTTAATTCACTTAAGAAACATTTTAGAAGCAAAGGATCACACAATCATGGCAATTCAAAACAACTCCTATTTTAAATGCACACATATATGGATGCTTTCATTTTAAATTTGGAGAAGTTTTTGTTAACCCCAATTTTGATGATTTAGATCATGATAAGCTTGGATTGAAGTTTTGGGATGTCACAAAACTTCCCCCCTTAAACAAAATCTCGTCCCGAGATTTACAAAGAAAACTAGGAACTAAAGAGATCTGGGAACTCTGTCTTAATGTAATCTTCGCGCTCCCAAGTAGCTTCCTCCTCGGTATGGTTGCTCCACTGAATCTTGAGAAACTTGATACTCCTGGTCCTAGTGGTTATGTAGGCTTCTTCTAAGATACGGATGGGTACTTCTCTATAGGTCAAGTCATTATTGATTTCCACAGCTCTGTGATCGATGTTCTTGAAAACTTCAGTCTTCTCGGGCACTCCAAGACATTTGCGAAGTAACGAGATATGGAACACATTGTGGATGGCTGACATCTCTTCAGGCAGTTCCAGTTTATACGATACTTCTCCTCGATAGATCAGAATCTTGAAAGGTCCGATATATCTAGGGGCTAACTTTGCCTTCAGACTAAAGCGTTGAGTTCCCTTCAATGGTGAAACCTTGAGATATACAAAATCTCTGACATTGAAAGTCAGGTCCCTCCTTCTCTTGTCAGCATAACTCTTCTGTCTGGATTGGGCGGTCTTGGACTTTGTGAACCTTCTCTTCTGCTTCTCGGAGAATGTCGGGTCCAAAGATCTGACTCTCTCCTACCTGCGACCAATTCAAAGGGGTACGACACTTTCTTCCGTATAGGAATTCAAATGGTGCCATCTGCAAACTAGCTTGATAACTGTTGTTATATGAGAATTTTGTGGAAGGCAGGCAGTCTTCCCATTTTGATCCATATTCCAACACACAAGCTCTAAGCATATCCTCTAGGATCTGGTTGACTCTCTCAGTCTGTCCATCAGTTTGCGGGTGATATGCTATGCTGAAGTTCAACTTGGTTCCTAATCCTTCTTGGACTTTCTACCAAAAGCTTGATGTAAACTGGGTTCCTCGATCTGATACGATGGTCTTGGGGGTTCCATGCAGACTAACAATCCTAGCAATGTATAGCTCCGCTAACTGTGCACTCTGGTAAGTTGTCTTGATAGGTATAAAGTGGGCTACCTTGGACAGTCTATCAACTATGACCCAGATTGAGTCATTCCCCCTACTAGACGTAGGCAAACCGGTGATAAAGTCCATTCCGAGGGAATCCCATTTCCATTCCGGAATCTGCAATGGTTGCAACAGTCCTACAGGTCTCTGATGTTCTGCTAAGACTCTTTGACAGCTGTCACATTTGGCGATGTAGCTTCTGATTTCTCTCTTCATCTTGTGCCACCAAAATTGCTCTTTCAAATCCTGATACATCTTTGTTCCTCCGTGGTGGACAGAATAAAGAGTATCATGAGCTTCCTTCATGATAACTTCCTTCAACTCCGAATCTGCTAGAACACAGATACGTCCTTTGTACCACAGTACGCCTTCTTCGTCTTCGGTAAATCCATGTACCTTTCCTGTACCAATGTGATGGTTGATTCCGTCGATACTTTCATTTCCCTTCTGGGCTTCCTTGATTTGGATAATCAAAGTGGGTTGAAGTTCAATGCGAGCTAAGAATCCTTTGCTAACTAATTCGGTCCTGAATCGCTCCAACTCTTCATACAAACTTGGTTGCTTCTCCTTGATCATGGTGTTAAGCCTACACGGCAATCTGCTAAGAGCATCCGCTACCACATTGGATTTGCCGGGGTGATAGTGAATGTCAAGGTCATAATCCTTGATTAACTCTATCCATCTTCTTTGCCTCATATTCAGCTCCTTCTGAGTGAAGATATATTTTAAGCTCTTGTGATCTGAGTAAATATCACAGCGATTACCCATCAAATAATGACGCCATGTCTTCAATGCTAGAACCACAGCTGCTAGCTCAAGATCATGGGTCGGATAGTTCTGCTCATGCTGCTTCAGTTGTCGAGACAGATACGCGATGACTTTGCCTTCTTGCATCAATACACATCATAGACCAATCTTGGATGCGTCACAATACACATCAAATGGCTTCTTGATATCAGGCTTGACCAATATTGGGGCTGATATCAATCTCTTCTTCAGCTCCTGAAAACTGGCTTCACATTTGTCTGTCCATTCAAACTTCTTGTCCTTCTTCAACAATTGGGTCATGGGTCGGGCGATGCTCGAGAATCCTTCTACGAACTTGCGGTAATATCCCGCTAATCCGAGAAATGCACGGACTTGGGTTTGAGTGGTTGGGGCTTCCCATTCTTCGACATCTTTTTATCTTGGCGGGATCAACAGAGACTCCTCCGGCAGACACGATATGTCCTAGGAATCCTACTTTCTTCAGCCAAAACTCACACTTGCTAAACTTGGCATATAACTGATGCTCTCTCAGGGTTTCTAGGATATCTCTCAGATGTTGCTCATGCTCTTCTTCTGACTTGGAGTAGATAAGGATGTCGTCGATAAACACAACTACAAACTTATCTAGGAAATTCATAAAGATCTTATTCATGAGATTCATGAAATAAGCAAGGGCATTGGTTAATCCAAAAGACATAACTGTATACTCGTATAAACCATAGCGAGTAGTAAAGGCGGTCTTCGGAATATCCGTTGCACGAATCTTAAGTTGGTGATAACCAGTCCTAAGATCAATCTTTGAGAATACCCGAGCTCCGGTCAACTGATCAAATAGATCCTCTATCTTGGGAAAAGGGTACTTGTTCTTGATGGTGACATCATTCAACTTTCTGTAATCTGTGCATAGACGGTTGCCTCCATCCTTCTTGTCAACGAATAACACTGGTGATCTCCATGGTGATGCACTTGGTTGAATCAAGCCTTTGGCTAGCATAGCATCCAACTGCTTCTTCAGTTCCACTAACTCTGAGGGGTTCATGCTATAGGGTCTCTGGGCAATAGGTCCAGTTCCGGGGATTAGTTCAATAATGAACTCAATATCCCTATCTGGGGGCATACCTGGCAATTCATCTGGGAATACGTCGGGGTATTCACAGACTACTCTGACTTGGTCTATGGTGGGCAAGGCTACACTCTTGTTGCACTTGAATTGACGGGGTAAGGTTTCAGAGATATGCTCTACTGTTACTCCAGAACTACTGGTCATGGTGATGGCTTTCTTAGCACAGTCTATCAGTCCTTTATGCTTCGACATCTAGTCCATACCTAGTACTACTTCCAATCCTTTGGTTCCAAGTACAATTAGGTTGGCATAAAAATCTATCCCATGTATTCTGATAGGTATAGCTTTGCAAATTTTTCTAGCTTTGGTTGTTGAACCGGGCATTTGAACTATCATGACATGCTTCAGGTTGGTTGGACGAATCTTACTAGTGCATGCAAATTCTTCGGTGACAAATGAATGCGATGCTCCCGAATCAAACAATACTCTTGCTAAAATGGAGTTGACAGAAAACATACCCAGCACTACATCTGGCGCTTCCTGGGCTTCTTCTGCATTCATGTGGAAGAGACGGCCATTGCGGTTGTGAGGGTTCCCTGGGGAAAATCTCCTTCCTGGTTGAACATGACGCTGCTGCTGAGCTGGGGCATTCACTTTGGCATTGGCTGCAGTCTTCTTGGGACACTCATTGGAGTAGTGACCCTTCACTCCACACTCAAAGCAAGTGATTTGAGACTTGTCCTTGGCTGCGATAGGCACAACATTGCTACCAGTTCTGGGTGCAGTGTTGTTGTTGTTATGGTTCTTGGGAGTGGCACGGTTGAAATTGTTGGCATTACCGGAGTTGTGATTGTTTCCTCCGGACTTCACATTGCCCCCGCTATGGTTAAGGTAGCTTGGGCGAGACGTTGGGGGTCGGTTGTTCCTTGGTGCATATCCTGGTGAAGGGTTTGGACGGTACTTCTGGTGACTGTTGGATCCAGACTGCTGCATCATATGACGCTTGTGACTGTCGTTTGCCTGGTTAATCTTCCCTTCCATCTGAATGGCAGAGTCGACTAGATCTACGAGATCCTGGAAACGGATGTTGACGAGGACAGTCTGCATCTCATCATGCAGTCCGTTCAAGAATCTCTCCTTCTTCTTGGCCTCCGTGTTGATCTCATCCGGTGCATATCTGGCAAGTGACAGGAATCTGTCATGGTACTCCACCACAGTCATTCTCCCTTGCTTCAATTCATGGAATTCATCTCTCATTCTGTTGACTAGACCTTGCGGCACGTGGGTGCGGCTGAACTTGACTTTGAATGCTACCCATGTCATCACTTGACCATGGTTCATATTGCAGATGCTATTCCACCAAGTTGTTGCATCTCCTGCTAGATAGTGGGTGGCAAAGAGAACTTTCTCATTTTCATCAACTCTGGCAACTTCTAAGTTGTTTTCCATGGTCTGTAACCAGTCATCAGCATCTAATGGGTTCTCAGATTGGTGTTCTGAAAGTTTTTGAGTTTGGATCCCTGGTGATCCTGATTTCTGTGCCCTTGGTTGTTGAAGGCCATCTGGGCAATATGTTGAACTGTTGCTAAGTTGGCTTGACGTTCTGCCCAGCTGGCTTCACGGTCTGCTATGAGATTCTGCAAGATCTGTAGCATTCGGTCTTGCGACGAGCTCTCCCTCCTTGGTTTCCACGAGTCATATGAAGATTGAGAAGGATATAGGGGTAAGAGGGAAATTCTAAGGTTCATGGCTTTGGGTTTTCAAAGCTAAAACTTTGAGTTAGACTCTGGTTTTTCAACTAACTTCATATTCATTCATGCAAGAAAGCACACAATACACCACACACCACAACAAAAAAAAGGGAAAAGAGATGGTTTGAAGAACCATCTGTAAGCTACGATACAGTGAGATCGATACATCTCATGCTACCACAGTGCTCTAGTGCATCTACTCATCATCGATGCAGTCGGAGACCTCATCATCAGTGTAGAAGTCCACGGCATCCTCCTCTAGAAAGTCATCATCGTTGCTGAGGTAAGAATCCATGTCTCCCTGGATGTCTTCACCCTTATCTTCTTCTTCCTTTGCTGCAAGCTGAGCTTCCTGCTCCATGATGGTCTTTTCGAGGTCGGCCACCTTCTTGCAAAGACGGGCGATGGAGCGATCCTTCTTGGCACGCTGACGGCAAAGAGACTAGCGGTCTTGGACAAGTAGTGCGAAAGTTTGGGCCTTCTGGTCGGCAATGGCACGGTTCTGGTTGGCTAATTCTCTGGCATTGTCCAGTTCCTGCTGTCTGTCGTGAAGCAAGAAGTCAAGGTTCTCCACTTGATGCCTCAACTCGGGGTGACTTGGCATCTCCATTGGCGTTCCCATGAAGTCACGTCTTGCATAGTGGACAAAACGGGTTCCTTGGGTCTTGTTGAAGCTAAGGGCACATAGATGTGCGAGAGCTTCATGCATTGCCCTGGCTAATCCATCTAGCCAGTTGTTCTCTCTCACGGAGAACTGAATTCTCCCAGAAGTTGGTGCTTCAATGCTTCCTCTAAGATCTGTGGTGACTAGCCACTGTAGGTCTCCTCCTGGGGGTCCTGGAAGTTGAGCTCCAAGAAACTCCGGGTGCGGGCGTCCTAGTAACTCTGACAGTGAGTCCACATCCCTCTCGAAGATCAGCTGACCTCCGTTCCCCAACTGGTAAAACTTGTTGAACTGAGTCTCCATCTACAAGAATTAAGGATGAGGAAGTTAGTGAAGTGATCAAGTGTGTCAAATTTTAGGTAGTAGTGTAAGAATTTTGAGGAACATGAATTTTTGAGAAAGAATCCACAAGGGTAAGAGAGGAGATAGTTTTTCATAAATACTCACTTTGGTTTTGAAACTAAGTTTTTGTTTGAATGTCCATTCTAACTAGGGTCTCCTATCGTCAGGATGGCTCTGATACCAACTTGTCAACACCCGGATTTTTAATCCCAGATGCCCGTTATGCCATACCTCGCAATCCCAGGATTACCATTTTTGCGAGACATAATGGATTGGATATCACAGTACATCATCCATTACAAACCATACATAAGGTCTTACACAAATAAGGATCTCATGATCCAGTCTTAATACAACAAGCAGCGGAAATAAAAGATAAGTGTAGCGGTGGGGTCCATCTTCAGGGGCACAGGCAATGCTAACGAAGGCAGATAGTCCTAGTTTTCATAGCCGTCCCGTTGGCCATCATCTTGATAGTCTCCTTCATAGTCTGGCCACGATAATAGCCAGGGACAAAAGCCATGAGTACTCTTTAAGTACTCGCAAACTACCACTAACAAGTATTATCATTCTAAGTTAAAGTGCTAACTCTATGCTTAACTTTAAAGTTAAGTTTGAAACCTAAGCTGAGTTCAGAAGCAAAGAAAGATAAAGTAAAGTTCTAGAATCACTTAAGTTGGGGAACTATTGTCATAAACACAACCCTGTTGTGGTTAAGTCAAGATTCATCATTCATTCAAAGTATTTAGAAAACATCTGACAACGAAACAGTATGGCCATTCCAACTGTCCATAACCACGGACGCGGCTATTCGAATAGTTTGACACTCTGCAGAGGTGGTACACTTTCACCACAAGATTCGATACATCTGTTAGGGATAACCCTGAATCATCATACTAAGTATGCAGATAATCAAACATAACCTTCCCTTCACACACCCTAGTATAAGCCCCTCTCGTATGAGCATGGCCTCCCAACCATGACCATCAGTCATCTTGGGCACTGCATAGGTGGAAAACATTGAGAGGTAGCCTCAGCTCATCTCTCCCGCGAGGGAACTAATACTAATGCATATAAATTTTCAGCTAAGCCTTACTCAATTTAGGTAGTGTGGTTGTACGGTAAATTTGGAATGGTATCGCATCCGAACCCAACCATCAGTTTTATAAAAGGGTTAAGGCTCATGCCTCAACATTTTCATCATCAGCAACCATTTGTATTTCTCAACACATGTCAAAACATCTCAATAGAATGACTCATCATTCCAAGGTTTTCATAATTCATTTTCACCAAGTGTTCCCATCTAAAGTGACTCAAGTTTGATCTACTCTAAACTACTAAGTTAGGAGTGTTCACTAAGGTGGAAAAGATGGGTTCAATCTCATGCCATAGAATGACATCTAAAGGGTTCTAAATAGGTCAAGTTTTATACTTTTTATGCTACCTTCAAAACAAGTAAAGAAACTTTGTGTAAACTAAGGGAGTAAAACTTGTAAATAAGACTTGGGGTATTACTAGTCAAAGGGGGTGTGATCAAAGCATGCCTAAGCATCCTTGCTAAACCATCTAGTTTGATTCTAGTTTGCTAAGCACTAAACTTGCAAGGGTTAGCTTGCATTGTCAATGGTGGCTTGCTTTGGTTGGTGAAGTGGTTGAAGTTTTCTTCTTCTTCTTCTTGGTAGAACTCCTCCTCCTCGAAAGCTTGGTCGGTACTATCGTCTATAAATACATACGGAGTACACCATCACCAAACAATGCTTAACTAGGCTAAGTAGCATTCTAAGTCGCACATTTGATGATCTATTACCATCACAAGCATCACAAGTTTAATTCAATGGTTTCATCCTTTTTATTTTAGAAAAGTAATTTCTACTCATTGAAAAATTAACTAAAATTTAATATTCACCACCTAAAATATGGGATCATGTTGACACATGTCATCACCACATATTCTAACATGGGGGAATGAGATTTAAAGGTTGGATCAATATTACTTTGGTTTAAGTTTATTATTTAATGATTTAAAGTGACTAGAAATGCCTATATAGCATTATTTTGGTACTATTCCAAAGTCACTGTATGTAAACCTTAATATTATGACATATTTAGATAGATATGATGAAATATGATTTTTGAGAGTTGGAATCAACTCAAAAGCTAACTTGGTTGATTTTTTAAAAATGTTGCAAGTTGCAAATACTTCTATTTTATTATTTTTATTAGGAGAGATCTATAACTCTAATAGAATTAAATCCAACGGGCTTGGATAGACCATCTTAATACCTTTCATACAAAATTGGTTTCATGCAATTTGGATTTGTAAAACTCTCAGAATTGAATTTTAAACTAGTGGACAAAACCTAGATTCAACTTAAAAAGAAAAATCAATTTTTGAATGGCTAGGCTAGCGTGGGAAAGAACTTGGGCTGGCCCAGTGGCGCTCCACGGCACGGGGTTCAGCTGACAGGGGGGTCGCGCTTGTCAGTGGGTCTTAACACGCGACACGGTACGCGCGTTGTGGGCCATAGGATTAGAAGAGGGATCTACGGCTGAGGGTCGTCGTCGACGACGAACAGGTCATCGGCGAGCTCAAACCCTAGCGGCTCGGTGGGGGTCTGCTGGGGATGTACCAGGGCTCCAGCAAGGTCGACGAGGCGGGCAAACGAACTGGTGGTCGACAGCGAGGCGAGGCGCGGTTGCGGTGGAGCTTGGGGTGCCCTAAATCGCAGGCGCCCTTCTCCTCCAGAGGCGGCCTGTTCCGGTGAAATTCCGGCGAGCTGCTGCTCCCCTTGCTCCGGCTAGAGGTGGGTGAGGTTCAGTGAGGTGAGGGGTGTGGAGTGGTGTGCTTCAAACGGCTGGGTGTGGCCTCCTTTTATAGGCCCGACGGTGAGACCGAAGGGTATGGGCAGGTGACTCCGGCGACACGGCTACGGGCGGCTAGCGGCATGGCGGAGGATGGCGATTAACAGGTGGTCTCCTGGCGGTGCTCTAGGAAGTGAATGCGGCCGTAGGGGCTGTGGTATGCGGTCTGGGCGAGGTGGCGCTCTGAGCGGCAGAGGCGGTGGTGTCCACGGCGAGCGGTGGCTAGGGAGCGTTGGGCGGCCAGCGGGGGTGTCTAGGGTGTTCCCCAGGTCGTGGCGGAGCGGTGGGCACGGGCTGTGGCAAAGGGGCGGTCTGTGCGAGCGGGGACAGAGCATGCTCTGCGGGCAGCGTCGGCATGGTCGACCAGCTCCGGGCGCGGCGGTTCCTGGGTGCTCTGGCCTGGGGCTGGTTGGACGGTGGAGGTGGACCACTGGCGACGTTCTAGACATCGCAAGAGAGGGGGAGATGGTCTGCTGCAGCGGGGCAAGGTTTGGTCGGCGAGCATGTCCTCGGGTTGGCATGGCATGGCTTCTAGGGGGGTAGGGGATGGGTGCTAAGGGCCTTTTAGATCAAGAGGGGACAAAGAGATTAAATGGAGATCAAATGGGGGAAAACCCTGTTCAAAACAGTGAGCTATGATTTAGAGTTTAAACCTGCCTGCCAAGTGTTTGATTAAATGGCCGCAAGAAATAAACTTTTGAATTTGGGTTTCAAAATTTTTGAGTGTTCTCCACTGGTGCTAGGTAGTCTCTAGTTGCAAGTGTTTTGAAAGTGGAGCTCAAATAGATGGTTTTTGAAATAGGGGTGATCTATGCATATGCATTGGATTCAATTTTCAATTGCCATTTAAAATAAGGAAAAGAATGTTTATAGCATATCAAAAGGTGGGCCTTGGTACCTCATTATGTGTACTAACAAGGGGTACAAAGATCATGAATTGTTTCTGTTAAGAAATGAGTGCTAAGAACACTCAAAGTAGTGTAGTGGATTAAAATGGCCAAAATGACCATTCCTCCTTTTTAATTCTTTTTTATTTGATTTTCTTTAGGAAAAGTTTGGGAAATGATGTAGATGATGTTTAATTCACTTAATAAACATTTTAGAAGCAAAGGATCACACAATCATGGCAATTCAAAACAACTCCTATTTTAAATGCACACATATATGGATGCTTTCATTTTAAATTTGAAATGTTTTTGTTAACCCCAATTTTAATGATTTAGATCTTGATAAGCTTGGATTGAAGTTTTGGGATGTCATAGGTGTACTCAATGATGGTATGGCGGTGTCTTCAGCATGTATGACGGGGTGCTCCTCACTTGAATCTTCTTCTGGTTTAGATGAAGAGGGTTCAGTAGATTCTTTTAGCACCACCTTCTCTGGTTTATCTGCTTCGTCCACTTCCTCCATTTGGTCCATGTTTGCCAGAACTTGTTCATACTCTGCATTGTGTATGATGATGTTTGATATGGCTATTTCCTTCTCCTTGGCCATAATATTGTTCTTTTCCACGAGGTCAACCTTCACAATCCTTAATCTAGCCAGAGATAGTTCCAGATCCTCCTTTCTTGACCGAACAATCTCATTGAGCTTACCAATCTCCTCTTGGTTAGATGCTTCAACATTTATGTTTTGTATCAATGGAGTGATGTTAGCAATTGTATTTAAGGTTTTGTTTAAAAAGATATTTGCTGTTTCAGAACCTGTGGTAGCATCTGAGCATTGAGAAACTGTTAGGCAAGTAGTGTTGACACATCTAATTAAATCTGAAAATTGATAATCACTTCTTGCCTACAGTATAAAATAATTAAATAAACACAGTCAGACTGTATATTCTTTATCGTAGGTGTTTTGTTGCATTAGTGTAGATTTTTTTGTAGTAGTGATTATTTTTTGTTGACTTGGATAATTAACATAGTTTAAATTTATTTGACTCAAAACGAACCGTAAAAATTCTAAGATGAAGATATAAACATGATTTTTATAATAAATACAACTTACCTTAAGGCTTCCGTAGCTTCTAGTGTCACTGCTCTAGTCATCTGATCTGATTTCCTCCAAATATTCCAATTTGAGGTGACCAACTCTTGGTGAAAGGTTAGTCAAGTTTGCTTTCTTGTGTGCACGAGTGTCCAAATAATAGATCAGAGGCAATGCTGCTGGACCCTCAGCTGTGTTTTTATTTCCCTTGTTATCTTGGTGTTTTCTCAGCCCCCTCCTTAGCTCATCAAGGAGAACTTTACAGAGGTTCATGTGTTGAATTTTCTTGATATCTAGATCCATGACCATACCAGCCTCCCGTCCTATACGTGCATTACTCGTTGCGGACGTTCTCTTGATGAAGAACACAAGAAATATGAGCTTTATTGCCAGATCTGACGTTCCACCATTCTTCACATGATCGTAAAGCTTACTCGGTATAATGTTATCTGACTCACTCAAACCGAGCTGCTGTTTCAGCCACCGCAAAGCTTTTGTATTGCGGTCACTTGAAGGTCATGGAGCATCAAACATATTCTTCTTTGGGAAACCATAAATTGCTTGCACCATATCTTCTGTTATTTCAAGCTCTTCCCCTTGTTCAAGAACAATTGTTAGAGAACCAGGTCTAAATTTACTGTATAGCCATAGCATCATCTTCTTGGAAATGTTGCCGTTCAATTTGAAATCAACTACGAAACCACAGCCATGATTCCTCAAATAAATCTTCTGTTCATTTGTTATATAGTTTTCCAAAAAGTTGTGTAATTCTGAAAGTGACCCTCTCACTAAGATCTCACCATCCTTCATGTCTGCTACTTCTTTGTGAACTGTGTCACGTTTTTGCTTCTTGAAACCAGGTTTATCTATGAAATCTTGAGCAGCATTAGGGTTTTCTTGAGTACCAGACCTAGCTTCTATGTTTTCATCCATACTGTTGTGTTTCCTCTTGGCTAATCGTCGCGTTCCATGAGATGAACAAATACTCAACTGCAGAAGTTTATGTTGAAAAAATTAAATCATGCATTATAATTTATATTTTACACTATGATGTTATTTGAAAATAATAATAATAACAGAGCAACAGTTAAACACATACGTAATTTAAATTACTAGAATCAAGTGAATAAATTAAGAGATGTATAGTCAGCAAAGAGGTCATGAATCAAGAAGAATCAACTAGTACGAAATCAACACAGGTAAACAGAATTCCTGGCAATGGATTTCAGTTACTAAATTGGTGCAGCAAAGGTGCAAACTTTCCCACCAAAATTTGAACTGTTAATCTGTTTACTCGGTAGAGGAGCAGTTCATTGAAGTTATAATTGGCAGTTCTTATCTGAAAACTATGTCATTGTTTTGAATTTCAACCATGTTGTTCAGAAAAATGATACTTCACTACGAACATTAAAAACAATAAATCAAAAGAAACCCTAGATTAGTTTGATTAGTGGTTTTCTTGCTCGTGGTTTTTTATTCTCAAAATTGTTCAAACCATGTGCGCTGGCCATTTTTTAATATATGCTTCACTCTAAACTATGACCAAAAATAATCAAAATACCTGCATTAAACCTTCATGACCGCGATTTTCGTCAGCCATGAAATCGATGAATAAGTGTTCTTGGGATGAAAATTCCAGGAACCTTCTGTGGGCGATTTTGATCCGCGTTATATTTATCCTTTTTCCCCCTGAGAAAACCCTAAGAAAACTTCAATTAGTGCTCGTAAAATCGTGTCGAAACTAAATGGAGAACGAGAGGAAAATACTTCGTGGAATTTCAGAGAACACCATGCCGAATCTGGGATGAGAATGGAGAATATGTGCTACTTGTCTTGTCGCCGTACCGCCAGTTGAGAATCTGGAGTAGGAGTAGTCCTTATCGCTGGTGAAGCTTTTCGCCGCCAAGGAGTTGCCGCCGTTGCTTGCCCCCGTGCAGTTAGGGTGGAGGAAGAGAGAGAAAGTGGAGCAGTGTCGGAGAAGAAGAGGAAAAAAGAGTAACAGTGTAATCAGAGCCGTTCGTTGGGATGTATTGCTGTATGCACACGTGTTAACCGTCAGCGGGTTGACACCACGTAGTTTACATATGAGCCCAACTAAGGAGAACTGCCTCTAGATGCGAAGGTGCACTACTTGGAGATTGCTAAGTAATAGAATATATTTGGACACTTGACAAATGCAACATATAGTTCTTAATGATCTACGGAAATTTAGCGCTATGTAACAGAGGCACGTATATCAATTTATTTTATCGATATTCACCGCAGTGCAATAGTAATACTAGAGGCAGTGCAAATAAACTACAATGAAACAACTATATTAAAACGAAATAGGCAGGGCAATTAGTGTTCACATTGCAGTTGACCCATGTTGAATGGTTGAATAATTACTAGCCACCTGGAAACTAAATTTCACCACAGTAGCTTTTTTTTTTGTGTTTTTACGTTATGTGACTAGTGTTGTAGGACACCTAAGTTTTCTTATTATTTTATCAGTTATACAAGATTACCAGGAAACAATACTTTTAAAAATGGTCGTGCAATATTTTGCGATTGCCAGCAAAATAGATAGATTCTACCGGATCAAAAATTTTCAGGACTGAATGCAGAGTTATTGTACTATTTCAAAGCGGTGCAAACAAAATTAAGCGAACTT
The DNA here is from genome assembly GCA_023614405.1 of Avena insularis. NCBI lineage: Eukaryota > Viridiplantae > Streptophyta > Magnoliopsida > Poales > Poaceae > Avena > Avena insularis. The sequence continues at coordinate 378,968,865 of CM042686.1, forward strand.
TAATCTTAATAATTCCACTGCATTGCTTTGTGTCTGACAGAAATATAATAAGAAATATATCTTTTAGTCCATATTACAGGCAAGAGGATATAACTGAAACTGGCAGCGCATAAAGCCATAAGAGAATCAACTATATTAGAATATCAAAAAACATTGAAATTCGTGCTTGTATGGAAGTTCAGTTAACCTAATTGTCGGAGAAAACAATATATTGCACGTGAATATTGTAGCAATATTAAACGCAGTGCGATAGAACGTTCATAAGCAGTGCAAATAACTATACGCTAACAAAGTTAAGTATTATAACAATACAGTGCATTGTCTGCTAATAAGGCAGTTACATGGTGTGGAAGAAAATAATGCCCTTTATCATCTCATCGTAAGCAAAATGGACATTGTGCACTCCGTGAGCACAGTTACATTTCTATAGGCAATTAGAGTTACATTACAAAATGCAAAAAAAAACAGTACTCGGTCACAAGGTAGTGCACATCTATAAGAGGAGTGCATTATGTGTTTTGAAAGAAGTAGTATTTTCAGTATAGAAATTTATTAATCACCTAGTTCGATGCATTATAGACCCTTTGCACTGCGTGAGCAAAGTAATATATATAGTTACGTCAACAGTATAGGTAGTCTTATATTTGTTCACAAGGCAGTGCTTAGGTTCGCCGTCAGCTACGTCTATAGAAAGCAACTTTATGAAAAAATAAAATAAGAAGTGCAATTATTGGTCCGAAGCAGTGCACATATACAAAGGTAGTGCACTATGAATTGACGAGGCAGTAATACGTTGCCGTCAAAAAAATGTGTAAAGCAGCCCATCCGACGCAAAATGGACCTTGTGCACTGCCTGAGGTAAGACATATATCTCTACGTCCATAGCACAGGCAGTGCAATATACCTCTCGAAGGCAGTGCAAACACCGACTAGAGAACAAAGCATACTTCAATGTAAAGAGCAGTGCATTATTTGTTCACAAGGCAGTACACACGCACAAGAGCAGACATGAGCATAACACTATGTGTCAAGAAATCACCCTTTTCTCAGCTTTAGCGCAATCAGCTACACCTATAGTCTCGGTAGTGCGATATAATTGCCACAAGGAATGTAAAGAACGAATAGAGAAGCATCCTTACGTATATGTTTATAAGGAAGTGTATAGGTATAGACTTGAATAATATCATTGTTATCTAGACGATTTCAAGCCACATGATAAACACAAAGGTAAGATGAAATTTGTATGGCAGTAATATTCATATACACACGCATGGAAACAATATTGTATTGCAAATAAGCATCCTAATTAATACATTCCACGAACTTATGCTTACAAGAGGATACTGTTGAACAACTTCTTTTTTCCTTGCATTGTTGAATCTATGAGGAAATTGTATGATCCTTTTCTGCAGAAATTTCTGGATCTGCTACTTGTTCTTCTCCTGTGGTTGTTTCAACCACGCTAGGATCATCTTCTGAACATAGATTTTGTGAACCAGGATCTTCCTGATCCTTTTCCTCATCATCATCATCTTCTTCTTCTTCTTCTTCTTCTTCTACTTGAGGTCCTTGTTGATTTTGTGCTATCTCCGCTTCGGGCTGCACCGCTTCTTCGGCGACTCCTTCCTCTTGGATCTCCTCCTCCATTTGTGGTACTACTGGTGCGGGCAACTCAGATCTATGCGCGTAGCATCGCTTGGTTGATCTGAAAGGTGTAAAGCAGGCGGAGTTTGCTCCGTTTGGGTCTGGCGACAAGGGCGAAGGTGGGTGGCGTTGTTGGCGACGGCGAAACATTCTGGATAGGTGTGGTTGCAGGTTGCAGCTGGACAATGTTGAGGGCTATAAATAGAAATCTAGCGTTGCTAAATTTCCCGCATGGCGGGATAAATACATGTTAGTGGCGGGAAAGATTGATGAACTAATCGAGAAAGACAGCGGAAAGATTGATAAACTTATGGAGAATGACGTGATGCGCTAGCTCTCTATGACAGCCAAGAAAAGGAAGCATATGGCAAATCAAGTAGTATATCTAATAGTGGTTCATCCATAAGATTCAAACGGAATATCAAATGTCTTTTACTATAAACAATTTCATTTCGAAAACCATTTCCTAGTTCATGGTCTGAACAACAATCAGTTCTGCATGTCGAACTCAGGTAGGTTAGTTATATACAAAACTCTTATTGTAAACATGGAAGCGCAGATAGTGCATATATATCTGCATCCGGCACGTCGGTGCCTATGTAATACACGGGGATAAGTTGTTTTTCTTTAACACAGAGAACTGCACTGCTTGGAAAATAGCAACTCTACTGCTACATAATAAACAAATTAATTCATCGTTTTTTGTAACACCACACTATACAGCATCGTTGTTTATTTTCAGCTCAACTTAGGTGCCAAAGCTCTCAGTTCTTCCGGTAGTTCATCCTTTGCTTCGTTGGCCTCGAAGAACAGTGCCCAGAACAGATACTCCTCCATGACCGAGCTCGCGTCCATCTGGTCGAATGGTTCAAACGAATCAACAAGATATATTGTTAATGTCAATCAAAAATTTGTATTTGGTAAAACTATTGATTCAAAACTTGCATTACCTACCTCTTTAAGATCATGTACAAGTTGAATGCCGTTGTAGTTCTCAATGCTCTTTAGAATCCAAAAACCATTCATGTCTTCAAGTCCTTTTTGTACCTTCACATGTTTTGATCTAGATACAATATTTCCCCACTTTGGAAGCTTGTTCTTCGGGTAGAGTTCATCAACAAACTTGCCAAATATCTTTAGCTGAAAAAACTAGTATGTAGAGCATAGTTAGTGACATAATTTTTTTCAAATTATGTAGATTGTATTTATCTGTATTATAAAGATATAAATGTAAAAAAACCACACTATTTTTCCCCAATTTGATTGTGGTAAGCTGTTTTAGACAATTCTTTTCTCTGTGTTCTGTAATCCTCTGTGTCAATAACTTGAACGCGACCACCTTGGGGGTAGTTGTTTAGGGATGTAAGTAGACACGTGATTGTCAAATGACACAGGCAGAAATATCTGTGATGGGCAAGGAAAATAGTCACATTGATTATATGTTCTAAATGAAAATACGGAATATTTCTATATGTTATTAATGAGTTATGTATTAAAGAACGTACCATCTTAGCTTTGCTCAAATCTGCATTTCCAATTAGAATTTTGAGCTGTTCAATCCTGGAGACGGCTTCAACCTGATAAATTTCATCTTTTCCTGCAGAATTTGTGAAATTCTCCTTTGTCCCAATGTCACATAAATGAGCAATCCCTAGTGGTAGTACTATCCTTCGATTCTTGAACAGACATTTGTACTCCGGGATACTGTGCCAGCTTGAAATTATCAAGTCTATCATGTCATCATCAAGCTTGCCTTTTCCATTGAAACATGCTGCAAGCCTAGCTGCAGTCCAATATTTGGTATTTCCAGGCCTTGTTTCAGAGTTGACGAATATTTCACCATTACCACCCCGAGATTTTCCACAGACAAAAGAAAAAAGGATCAAATATAAAAACCAGGATCCATGATTGTGTGACAACATACACATATATTTTACTAAAGGAATACACAAAGCATAGTTTGGTGCTTACTCTTCATTCTTCTCCAGAAAATCCTTGCTTAGTACCAGTCTACGAGCAACTGCGGCGTCTCCCTTGTACTTAAATGTGGGGAAAACGTACACAGGCAACTTAAGATTTAAGATGTTTTGTAGAGGCCTCTTGTAAGATTTGATATTATCTGGGGAATTATGACCAAGAGCCTTGCTCCTTGTAACAGGTGTTCTTAATCCTTGCTCTGGCAACGAAAATTTTATAGTTGCATCTTCTCTGTGGCGTTTTGATCCGATACACGAGGTGTCTGCATTGTCAATATGTGTTCTTACATCAGCCGTGTCATGCGTATGTCCTTTCTGAATTGCTTTTTCAACAACAGCGAACTTGTGGTTAGAGAAACCTTCTTTGTGAGCAATTTCTGGTAACAACATGGTCACACCTGCAGCAATATTTGTAAAAAACTGTGTTATTTCCTCTTACATGTTATTAATGTAAAAATCATCGTCTAATGTAAAAACAAAGCATCTTGACATAATGTGACAGTACCGTTGTTGAACTGCGTGGTTAACCTGTCTTCCTCGGCTCCTACAGCGTCTTTGTCGCATCCTTGTACTTGTTTAGGCGAGTTTCCTCCTGCATCATTATTACAAGTAGTTTTCATGTCAAGCCCACTAGTAATTTTGCTATTAGCAGCATATCTATAGAATACAACAATACCATTGCTAAGATGTGTCGTTGATGGTTGTTGGTCAGTTTCAAATTGCTTAGAATTGTCTTCTCCTTATCCTGTAGTATGCGTTGTTACTGGTGTCGGTGTTGGCATGCACGCAGAACAACTCTGAATAACACATCAAATATATCAGTAAAAAATATAAAAAATGGACAAGTTGTTACGTTACACTTCTATTTCATAGTTTTTACTTGTATGTGCTCGTGTGATCGAAGTAGCTAAATACACGTCTAAGATATACAAGCCTGTTCATCCAAGGCTCTTGCGGTGACAATGATGTGCTCCTCTTCTGGTGCTGCTATATTTTTATTCTGTCCATGTATATGATTCCTCTATCGTCAAAATTTCAGGACGTGTTGTTGTCAGCTAAATCCATTTTATTCACTGTTACCGCTGCTGACTTGCCTGTAGTAGAGCATTCGTTCCCAACATTAAGGTCATGAGTTGCTGCCTCGGCTGTATGCTTTGATTGCTTAATTTGACTGGTGCCTGAAATGTTTGGAACGTTGCTTAGGTCATTCTCGCATCTATCAAAACATCTCAGCACGTTAGTTACACAGTGATGGGATGCTCGAAAGCAGTTAGCCATTGCTTCTAGTTTACATCTTTTTAGGTTCCTGTGCTTCATGGTAAGTTCTTTATATATTGTTGCAGCATTTGTATCATCACTTATGATTTCATCACCTGCTTCCTCCTCTAGCAGTATATCTATATACTTGTCCATGCAATGATCTAGCCTCTGAGACTTTGTTCCTGAACCCTCTAATTCTCTGTTAGAGGTTGAGATTATCTTGTTACAAGTTGTTTCTGCCACAGGAGGTTTCAAATAATAGCTTCTTTCGTCACAGCTTTTCCACTGCAAACGGTAATCAAATATTATTTCCATGTATCGTGAATAATTGTCAGAAGAGGTAATTTTAAAATAGTTCATTTGATAGAATGATTCTTTATGTGAAACAAGATGAGGTCAAGTAGAATACTTACATTCAGTCGTCCCACCTCTCTTTGTCAATGACATCTGCTTTCAATACAACAAGCAGATCTGATTTGTCAAGCTATTTGATCCTTGGTGTTTCTTTTGTCATAAGTGATTTTCTGCACTTGAGCGAATCCAGGGAAATTATTAGAGGAAGGACTGCGCAACCTTCGGCAACACTTTGATTCATATCATCAACATGAAACTTTATTGCTGCCCTCTTGATCTCGTCAATTACAAGATGGCAAAGGTCCATTTTTCCAGAATTCTCGATATCAAGGCTTTTCACTACCCCAACTTCCTGGCTGATGTGGTTGTTTAAACCTGGACATATAAGCTTTGTGCAGATTACAAGTATTATGCATTTCATTGTAAACTTGTCTGTTGCACCCTTTTTGATATGAAGGGTCAGGTGTTGCACCGTTGTAGTGTCCCTCTCTCCCAAACCCAATTTCTTCTTAAGCCACAGTAAAGCAAAGGTATCTCCAGCTTCTGAAGGCCGAGACGCCTTTATAATGCCGTTGGGTAGACCAAGGGCAGAATGCACTGCATCTGCTGTCAGAGCTATAGTCCTACCACCGGCAAACTCCATTTTCAGAGTCTCTACATCAATCTTCTTGTATATCTTAATAATCAGGGGCCTACTAATGTTTGAATCCAGCTTGTATTCCAGGATGAAACCCCAGCCAATCATCACGAGCTCTACTTTTTGGAAATCGTTCAGATCATGTTTAATCAATCTGTTGAGCTCTTTGAGAGAGCACCTTACTGTGTAATTTGATCCAGTCCTACTACGAGGCTTCTTCTTTTCCCTTGTATATTTTTCAATTGCCATCAGTTGATTCTTGGAAATATCCTGGTAGTTTATAGAAAAACGTATCAAATATTGATAAACTTATTTCTAAATTTCTTAGTGCAGACTGTAGTCTCGATTAAGGAATATGACATGCATTAACATTATGTAAGCTTACCATGACAACATTATTCTGGTTGTTCGGACTGCCATGTTGTTCTCCACCAATCTTTCGTTTCTTCTTACGTACACCGCCTTTGATGTTTGAACCTACTTTGCGTTTCTTTTTCAGCTCCAACTTTATTTTGTAATTCTCAATCTTCCTGTTAAGTTCATTTTCTGACACATCCAACTCATCGTCAGTCTGTGCCATACCGCCGGAAGATTCTCCATCGCTAGGATTGCAAGAGCTCATTTTTCCCTAGTGGAAGAGACATACCAATCTTATTTCACGTTATAATTTTTGAACCAACCACCTGAAGCACTTCAATTCGACGTGATTATTTAAACTTCAAATTATAACTACACCTAGCTATACAGTGTAACATCATGTTGCAGAATAGGAGAGGTGTAGGTGCAGGTGCAAGTAGTTATAAAATTATGCATGCTATAAAAACTGAGAAAAAAATTAAACTAACCAGAACGCATTACTAATCATTCATTGAATATCGGAATTGACTTGAAGTAACTATAAAATATAATTTACTGAAGCTGATCGTACTTGTGAAAAATATTGTGTATGTTCTCCGAGTGCATAATAAATATATTTTTTACTTACCGTATGATTTATGCAACAGGATTTCACATAGAAAAAATATGATGTACTAACGAAATGCTCCCTTCGTTTCAAAATATAAGATGTTTTGGCTTTGTGACATGAGTGTATCTAGACCCCTTTTAGTATCCATGTTCACTCCACACCTTGATGAACCTACACACTAAAAGAAGTCTAGATACACTTCATTCACAAAGCTAAAACATCTTATATTTTGAAACGGAGGTAGTATTAGATATAGAAAGCTAGGATTTCGATATTTAAATTTTACTAACCTATTCCCTCCGTCCTAAAAAGGATATCAAAATTCTGTTTGAATTTGGATGTATCTATATATTGTACTAAATACTGTCTACAATCGTATTTCGCTGAAAGAAACTTGAAAAACTATTTTAGACTATAATAGTCTTTCAATTTATCGTGGACTTGATCTCAATACCAAGGTTTCCATAGTATGGACGACGAATCAATGATTCTACAAGGAAATCTTTGCTATCAAGTAAGAGCGGTAAGTTCTTCGCAACTTAGTAGTAGCAGGGATGATCTTGAATCCTTATCAATGGGGATGTTTTGTTAAGTTGCTATAGAGAATCCTTACCTCGGAAAGAGGACGGCGCCGACGGTTCCTTCTGCTGCAGATTTTCCGCAATCTATGGAAGAGTTGCTTCTCTTCTGGGGATGGGACCAAGTAAGAGCGATAAGTTCTTCGCAACTTAGTAGTAGCAGGTATGATCTCGAATCCTTATCAATGGGGATGTTTTGTTATGTTTCTATAGAGAATCCTTACCTCAGAATGAGGACGGCGCCGCCGGTTCCTCCTGCTGCAGATTTTCCACAATCTGCGAAATAGTTGTTTCTCTTCTGATGATGGATAGTAGAGGAAGCAGATGAAGGCTAATTAGATACAATAATGGAGAACCATGTCTCCCATCGTCCATAATAACTGTTGTAATGCCCGATTTTATTAAGATTTTTTCAGGGCAGTGCAAATCTTTTTTTCAAAAGGGCAGTTCAATAGTAAACTAGTTGGCAGAACAATGATTCATGGGCAGTGCATCTTACTGTGTATGGCATTATAATGTCAGTACCACGATGCACCCAACGAGCAGTGCATGATTGATATTCGAGCAATGCACAGTAGGAGAAAAACGAAAATGTCCTCGTTATTGAAACAATACCCCACGCGTCAAAAAGTCTACGTCGATACAGATAACGTTACGCAGTGCATACTACGTACATCGGGAGTGCACATCGCTGTGCATAGCAGGTGGGGTGCATTGCACGGTCATTGAACTGCCATAGAAACTTGTCTTGCACCGTGCGTACAACGCTTTACGAAGCATTTGGAAGGAAGTTCATACGTATTCCAATGGCAGTGCATACCTGTTTTTAACCTTATTATTATAGTAGTATCCTGAAGCGCTCCATGGACAGTACATGCTTTGTTTACCTGCAGTGCATATGAGTATGCGTAGCATGCGGGGTGCATTGTACGATAAGTGCACTGCTCTCGCATGTTATCTTGGACCTTTGCGCACAACAATTTACAATGTATTTCTAAGGCAGATCATACAGACCTTCAGCGCAGTGCATCTCGTGTGCATGGCATTATAATGACAGTATGACGATGCAATCAACGAGCAGTGCATTCAGTGTATATAGCAGGTGGGATTGAATTGCACCGCTAGTGCACTGCAATTTCATATTATCTTTCACCGAGCAGTGCACAGTAGGAGAAAAACAAAAAGATCCTCGTTATTGAAACAATACCCCACGCGTCAAAAAGTCTATGTCGATACAGATAACATTGCGCAGTGCATACTACGTACACCGGCGGCAGTGCATGATTGATATTCGAGCTGTGCATTACAGTGTATATAGCAGGTGATATTGAATTGCACGTCTAGTACACTACCATTTCATATTATCTTTCACCAAGCAGTGCACAGTAGGTGAAAAACAAAAAGGTTGAACCAAGACCCAACATGTCAGAAGTATACATCGATACAGATAACGTTCAGCAGTGCATACTACGTACACGGGAAGTGCACCTCGCTGCGCATAGCAGATGGGTTGCATTGCACGGTCATTGTACTGCCATAAAATCTTGACTTGCACTATGCGTACAACACTTTATGAAGCATTTGGAAGGCAGTTCATATATACTTCATTGGCAGTGCATACCTGTCTTTAACCACGTTGTATTAGTATTATCCTGAAGCTCTCTGATTTTGCTCTTTTTTAAGTGATTGCATATTGCTTTTAATTGAAAATAATGAATACTAGTTGCTTATTCGTCTGAACGAAGTGATGTGCAGTATACATAAGAGTGCTATATTTATACTATAGACATATAGACAGTGCGTGCATTAGTATGTTTTTCCGCTAATAAACAACTTTTTATTTCTCACAAACCGTGCACTGCTCGGTGCAAGATAATATGAAAGGGCATTCCCACTTGCTATGTACACTGAGATGCACTGCCAGAATACACATCATGCACTGCTCGTTGAGTACTTCGTGATGCTGTCATTATAATGCCATGCACATGAGATGCACTTCCCCAAAGCTGTAGATGAACTGCCCAAAAAATGTTTTGTAAACTGCTGTCAAAACAAATTTACAAATTTAATGATCCGACAGTGGTATGAAATTTTAAATGTTACTAATCCCTATTATAATTAATTCGGACTATTTTTTGGAGTGCCAACAATTCCAAAGATAAATTTCTAGTCATGCCGGAAATGCACGTCAGGAATTTGTTTCTGAATGAAGCAGCATTATTCATCATATTCATCACTCCTGCTAATCAAACAAAAAACAAATAAAACTTCACTGAATGATGATAGACACTGAATAAATAGTTATTATTTTGGTGCAATTATAGAAGTACATACATCTGTATTGATTGATAAGTTTTTTAATCTTTCTTGTGTACTTTTCATTGAACTTTGACAAAACCATGTCAAACATCAGCTGTTCTTGCAAGGCTTTAGTATCAGTCTATAAAAATAAAAGTTTATATCAAATAAATTTTATTTTAGTGTTGTTTTATGCTAGTGCAAGTACGAAATTAAGTCTGCCTCAAAATTATACTTACAGACTGGAACCAATGGTCAACAACACCATCGTAAGATTTGAGCAACCTCAACAAACCTAGTCCGCTGTCTTTACTGCTCATTTCATAGACAGACCCATATTTCAGTTGCTTGTTTGATATATAACTTTTAATAGGGCAAGGATCACGCAGTGTTAACGATACTTAACTGATTTTCATTGTCAGATATCCACTGAACATGTGTGGTTCTCATATTTCAAAATTAAACCTTGTACGAAAAACTGTATGCTTCTTCAAACGCAAACTTGAAGTTGTTTATCACAATGGCTGCCTCCTCTTCAACAGTCTCGTTTATGACGTTCGAACAAACAATATCATATTTCCGACCTTGAAGTTCAGCAATCATGGCATACCACACATCATTTGGCCGTAGAGGTATGATGATCTAAACAAACAAAGAGACAAAACAATTGGCTTGCAGATCTAAAAACAATGTCACTAGAAAATAACGTAGACACTAAAATTTAAAAATTACAATTGATACGTTCGCCAGGTTCCATCCAGTGTGATTCTCTAATAAGTATCGTTTGAACGATCTTGGATTAAATTCTGGCCTTGTGAGAAAAAGCTAATAACATAATTTTCTAGAGAAAAAAACAAACTAGTTAGTAGATATCATAATTTCTGTGTTCATGGATCGATGTATGCGTGTTTAGTCGCACATGAAAACATGTATAGATAGAACGGGTGTTACTAAAAAAACTTTGTAACTACGCTTACCGCATCTTCGTGCATCATGATGTATCTGGTTGGGAACACTTCATGATTGTGTTGATTATTATCTAGGTTGTGTTTCTGTTCTGTCATGACCAGCATTGCCATATAGTTCATTACGTGTGAATTCACACTTCCATAAACCTGCATTGATAAACCAAACACTCTCTGGCAAGCCCATTTCTTCCTACACAGAACAACCTTGTCGCTGGTAGAATACAAAAAAATAGAATCGAAATACTCCATTATTACAATGCGATGAAAACAATTAAATATATTTTCATAGTAAAGTATGCGAGACAAAACGTTACCTTCTCGCCTTTTGATTCGGAGTGGTCTCTACTATGAAATCAAATAAAGCTACTTCAACATCTTTTGACTGTTCAACAGCAGGATATGGAATTCGGCGGCGATTAATGCATGTTCTTGTTTCAGCATTGTTAGCACTGTTTGTTTGCATACCTGATCCAATGCTTGGTATGGATGCTGATGCAAAAGAGACATGTCTTCTGCAAGCTTCCTGCTCAAATGATGGTCCAGCGGTGCGGAATGATACATTATTATGCTGCAATCTAGGGTCTCGAGAGTTTTCTCGTTCAGGACAGCTTCTTATGTAGCTGGGTTGTTGGCTTCCAGTATTTCTCAAAATTGACCTAGGCATACTCGATGATATTGTATTTTCGCTATACATTTGACTGCTGGCAATGTTACGCCGAGGATTGTAAGCTTGGTGCATTAGTCTGACAGAGTAACTACTTCCTGGTAGTTGGCTCTGAGATACTGCCATCCCAGTAGTAGCATGCGTTGCCTCGTACTGCTGTTGCATTTGTATGCGCGAACACGAATTTGAATACTGACTTGATGTATGAAAATCTCTGTGATTTGTATGTCCTAGATTTTCAGAGTCATTGTCTTGCAATGTTGTCCTTGAGTTTGTTCCGCTTCCTCCGTCCTGCTCTATGAAGCCACGTCCATCCATTGATTTGTCCTGTTCTGTAGTCTTATCCGATCTTGCTGTCTCTGTAGACCTTCTGTTGTTCAATATGTTAGGACCTTGTGTGGATGCCTGCTGCACGACGTGCTCCGATTGCACATATTTCTCTCCTGATCCAGCATTCCCATAGAAAGTTGGATGGCAGGCTGTGCTACTGTTTGACTTGTTAATAGTATCGACCAAACATTGCACGTGTTTAGCAGAGATGTTTTCATTGCGAGTCATGCTGCTGACTCTTGGTATCTGAATTGCAAAATTAGGAGTTGTCATATCGTTATACCTTTTCCTGTTATCAGTGGTTTCATTTGCAAGTGAATCTCTTATACTGGAATTGATTCCTCTAGATAAATGATCGGTACTTGAACCTCTTATGCTGGAATTGGTTTCTCTAGAGAAATTTTTCGTGGCAGAAGCTCCACTAATTGGTGTATAACTTTTGGCAGACTGCTGAACCTGCATAGAATGGAAGAATGTTCTCGCATCGCCATTGTCATTGCCTAGGTTTATATTTTTCATTGGCATAGACATGTATGCCACTGACGTGCTGCCACTTATTGATATAGAACCATATGAATCATAATTATCAGAGACTTGTCCGTCGTGCTGTATACCAGATGAATGCACATTTGCAGATGCTGGTCCGTATGTTTCACTTGACAAACAGTTAAGTTGTGTTGGATTAGCTTCTATTTCAGGCTGGGCTACTGAAGTGATAACAGGTTTTTCTTTCGCTCTCTGCGTAAGGTCAGCCAGATCTGAAACTTCTGTCCAAAATTCATCATTTCCTTCCCAGAAAGAAAACAAATCATCATGGTTATCTTCTGTCCTCTGTTTCTTTGTAATGCGATCATCAGAAACAAGATCAAACTCAAATTGCAGTGATCTCGCAACCACCCATTTTTCATCGAGACGGTTGGAGTTCTATAAGAGCTGAAATGTATCTGTACCATTTGTAGCAGGCTGCCTCTCTTCTTCTTGATCACTTGCATGATGACTTGGTCCTTCTTCCGCACTTGGGATGCAAAGGCTTGCATTCAAGCGGTTGAAAATATCCGGACCAGGCACAGGGACATGTTGTGGGTTGGAAATTTTTAGCTGTCTTTTGTAATTTCCAATATCCAGTTTTGGCACGGGAACCGTAACTGTATTAGTAATGTCAGACGATGCAGCATGCACCGAACCAGGAGCTTCTGCACCGACCTGTACCTTAAGGTGGTTCAAGCCCATCTTTTGAGCATCACGAAATGTATGTACAGAACCAGACAGTCTCTCATCAAAATTATCTTGTGCGCAATGAGTTGCTGACTCAGAATGTAAAAAATGGCTATGATCGAAACCACGTGTTTGCACCTGAATTCTTGATCTGTCTTCATTGTCAAATGTATTTGACACACCATTGGAAACAGCCAACACGGCAATCTGTGCATTAGTTCTGTTCCATTGAGATGCTGCTTCTAACACATGAACTGTATCTGCATTGTCCACCTCATTCCTTGCATGCTCTGTACACCTTGCTCCGGACAAAAGCTCTGCCCGGGATTCATTATCAGTACATGTAATGGAAGTCGCTGTACATACTGTAGTAGTGTTTCCCTGAACAATAACTGTATGAACTTGCTGATTTTTGATTGAAGTTGCACTTGTTGCTACACAATTTGAAGCTGTAGTAGGCTTAGCGATCATCCCGTTACGTAACCACGACTGCATATTACGCATGTGATTGCATGGATTGCGTTGAATTTGCGACAGGAATTATCAATTCATCTGATCGCAGGACGTCATCAGTAGCACTACAATCTGTTGGTTCAGAGTTCATCTTTGGTAATTGTACAATTCTGGACAAATTATCACGTGTCGGTAACATATGTACCAGGGCCTTGCAACAAGATTCCAACTCCTGCATATATTTCATATTTTCAGGGGATCCATAACTTTGGTTCGCAAAAGTTAACTTGACAAGCAGCTCACAGTCTTCTGCTAGCCTTCTACATACAGATGTTAGCCCATATGTTGATTTATCCAGCACACTGCCTTTGTCTTCAACATCGCGCTCATTATCTTCTCTTGCGCATAGGGACCCTTGAGGTGTAGAGTACATACCCATGTTCTCATGATTGAGCATATATATTCTAGAAATCTTTCTAATATTGCTCTTCATATTGAGATTCATCGCAGACAATATGTCAGCATACATGTCCGCTATTCATCATGGAACAATACAATATAACATACATGTAAAATCACTATATGGCCTGTATTTCTCTGGCAGCCTGGAAGTTTTCACATTATAAGCATTATTGCTATCGCCTATTTTTAATATCATAAATATAACACTGCACTGCTGAGATAACTGAATAGGTAACACTATGATCAAACACTAGTAGTATGGTTACCTAATTAAACCTAGTAGAACATGCAGCTTTGGAAAGAATGTTCATCCTGGTAGGAAGTAGCTAAACATGCAGAAAAATCGTACAATGAAACGATGAGAGAACTTAATACTCTACTACAACAAGGTCGAGAAATAAAAAAACATGAATGCTTAAGGTCAAGTAGGCAATGTATATGTAGAACACAAACATAAGAAGATTCGTCATGATCACGAATGAAAGAATTGGGAAGATTATAAAAATTCTTACCTCTGCATGCATAAGTGGGTCTGTTACAAACTTTTCAACAAAAGTTGTAACATTCTGAACTATCTCTTCGTTCAGCTCAGCATTAGAAAACACGGTTTCATTTATATCCTTCAACTGCATATTCAACATGGACAGAACAGAAAATACAATACAATAATATCAGTAAGAAGCAACAACACCGTAGTAATAATTGCACATAATATGAATAAATATGGGAGTCTTGCCTTGTGAACACCATAAACGTTTTGTTGATGAGGCATCTAGTCAAGACTCTCATATAACGCCATATTTTCAGTTGACCAGAAAGATATTCTAGGCAGTGCATGGCCTAGAAGCAGAGCATTTCTGTCCAGTAGTTCAAAGTACATTACCTGCATTAAAATTGTTTCAACCATATTAGAACAACAAATCCACAGAAACTACTGACAACTAATATTATAGAAAATAATTATCACGATGGGTAACTAACCCGAATAATTGGAAGGAAACCACCAAGTGCACCTTTCAAACCATTTTTCTGGAAAGTGTCAATACATCCAATAAGCTTGTTGAATGCAGCAAGACACAAGTCATAGGAGTCAATCTCATTAGACACTCCAATTGCAGAGAAGTAGTCCGGGCTGGCTCCATCATATGTGCTCGGACACAACATAACAGTGTTTGCAAATAGAACAAAACATGTTTTGAACTGAGATCCTACCAGGTTAGGAGTAATCATCTTTTCAAGCTCACTGATAGTTGGTGTTGGCCCTGCACAATGAGTTAATTCTCTGACCATATCGCATATCCATTGCAGACACGCCTTCTTTATGGTTCTACCCCCAAAGGGGATACCAAGTATCTTGTTGAAGTGAAAGGGCTTCAGTTCAAAGCCGCATCCACTGGGAAATTCAAAACTTCCTGTAGTAACGTTAAAGTGAGCAACAAGCCACAAAACTAGTGACCTTGGCAACTCTTCACAACACATACCAAGCATACCATCAAATTGTATGCTCCTTAGCAAAACCTTCTGGTCATTACTCAGCCTTTTCACAAGTTTTATAAACTTTGGAAGAGATAACTCTGTGGTAAAAACATGATCAGCCATTTCTGTATGAGATTTTTTTTCTGTCGACAGGGTAAAAAAAAGTTATCAGTTAACGAGGTATAGATTTTTTTAGTAAGTCATATATGTCAGATTTCAAAGTTATACATTCGACATAGCACACAGGATAGAACCAGTACAAAAAAATAATTCGAAATAAAAAAAACACCTCGCAAACACTATACAATGATCATAAAATGAAATAATAAATAGAAATTGAAGCGTGCTTAACCAACAATCGTCCTATATCGTTCTTAATTATGGATGTGCAAGTAATATATAGCTGGCAACAAACACTTTCGTCGTGTGCGCGGAAAGATTTATATGAAGTAGCTAAACATAAGCATAATATAGAGATGTACAAGTGAGCTAGACGGAAAATCAACCTTCTGGGATACGACGAATCACATACGCATGGAGGGATGCAAGATGAATAGATGAACTTCGCCAGTAAAAGTAGATTTGAAAATATGGAAGAACAACCCTGAAAGAAGAATGAGGAGAGAGCAGTGTTCGTTAAACGCTATATCCGCCTACCACAACCGGTGATTCTTGAGAAACAAGAAGGTCCTTATTAATAAACCAAGACCGTACATGTCAGAGCTCTACTTTGTTTACCAACATTATATTAGTATCCTGGAGCACTTCGTAGGCCGTGCATTTTATGTTTACAAGCAGTGCACTACCATTTCATATTATCTTTCACCAAGCCGCGTACTATAGGAGAAAAACGAAAAGGTCCTCGTTATTGAAACAATACCCGACGCGTCAAAAGTCTATGTCAATACATATAATGTTATGCAGTGCATACTATGTACACCGGCATTGCACATCGCTGTGCATAGCAGGTGGGGTGCATTGCACGGTCATTGAACTGCCATAGAAACTTGTCTTGTACCGTGCGTACAACGCTTTACGAAGCATTTGCAAGGCAGTTCATACGTATTCCAATGGCAGTGCATACCTATTTTTAACCTTATTATTGTAATAGTATCCTGAAGCGCTCCGTGGATAGTGCATGCTTTGTTTACCTGCAGTGCATATGAGTATGCGTAGCACGCGGGGTGAATTGCACGCTAAGTGCACTGCCCTCGCATATTATCTTGCACCTTTGCGCACAGCAGTTTACAAACCATTTCTAAGGCAGTTCATCTACACCTTTAGGACAGTGCATCTCGTGTGTATGGCATTGTAATGACAGTATGACGATACAGTCAACGAGCAGTGCATCTTAGTGTATATAGCAGGTGGGATTAAATTGCACGACTAGTGCACTGCCATTTCATATTATCTTTCACCGAACAGTGCACTGTAGGAGAAAAACAAAAAGGTCCTCGTTATTGAAACAATACCCCACGCGTCAAAAGTCTACGTTGATAAAGATAACGTTACGTAGTGCATACTACGTACATGGCAGTGCACATCGCTGTGCATAGCAGGTGGGGTGCATTGCATGGTCATTAAACTACCATAGAAATTTGTGTTACACCGTGTGTACAACGCTTTACGAAGAATTTTTTAGGCATTTCATACGTATTCCAATGGCAGTGCATACCTGTTTTTAACCTTATTTTTGTAGTAGTATCCCAAAGCGCTTCATGGGCAGTGCATGCTTTGTTTACCTACAGTGCATATGAGTGTCCGTAGCACGCGAGGTGCATTGCACGCTAAATGCACTGCCCTCGCATGTTATCTTGCACCTTTGCGCACAGCAGTTTACAAAGCATTTCTAAGGCAGATCTTCTACATCTTTAGGACAGTGCATCTCGTGTGTATGACATTATAATGACAGTATGACGATGCAATCAACGAGCAGTGCATCTCAGTGTATATAGCATGTGGGATTGAATTGCACGGCTAGTGCACTGCCATTTCATATTATCTTTCACCGAATAGTGCACTGTAGGAGAAAAACGAAAAGGTCCTCGTTATTGAAACAATACCACACGTGTCAAAAGTCTACGTCGATATAGATAACATTACGCAGTGCATACTACGTATACCGGCAGTGCACATCGCTGTGCATAGCAGGTGGGGTGCATTGCACGGTCATTGAACTGCCATAGAAACTTGTCTTGCACCGTGCGTATAACGCTTTAGGAAGCATTTTTTAGGCAGTTCATACGTATTCCAATGGTAGTGCATACCTGTTTTTAACCTTATTATTGTAGTAGTATCCCAAAGCGCTCCGTGGGCAGTGCTTGCTTTGTTTACCTGCATTGCATATGGGTGTGCGTAGCACGCGGGGTGCATTGCACGTTAAGTGCACTGCCCTCGCATGTTATCTTGCACCTTTGCGCACAGCAGTTTACAAAGCATTTCTAAGGCAGATCATCTACATCTTTAGGACAGTGCATCTCGTGTGTATGGCATTGTAATAAAAGTATGACGATGCAATCAACGAGCAGTGCATCTCAGTGTATATAGCAGGTTGGATTGAATTGCAAGGCTAGTGCACTGCTATTTCATATTATCTTTCACCGAGCAGTGCACTATAGGAGAAAAACGAAAAGGTCCTTGTTATTGAAAAATACCCACGCGTCAAAAGTCTACGTCGATACAGATAACGTTACGCAGTGCATACTACGTACACCGGCAGTACACATCGCTGCGCATAGCAGGTGGGGTGCATTGCACGGTCATTGAACTGCCATAGAAACTTGTCTTGCACCGTGCGTACAGCGCTTTACGAAGCATTTTTTAGGCAGTTTATACGTAGTCCAATGGCAGTGCATACCTGTTTTTAATCTTATTATTGTAGTAGTATCCGGAAGCGCTCCGTGGGGAGTGCATGCCTTGTTTACCTATAGTGCATATGAGTGTGCGTAGCACGCGGGGTGCATTGCACGCTAAGTGCACTGCCCTCGCATGTTATCTTGCACCTTTGCGCACAGCAGTTTACAAAGCATTTCTAAGGTAGATCATCTACATCTTTAGGACAGTGCATCTCGTGTGTATGGCATTGTAATGACAGTATGACGATGCAATCAACGAGCAGTGCATCTTAGTGTATATAGCAGGTGGGATTGAATTCCATGGCTAGTGCACTGCCATTTCATATTATCTTTCACCGAGCAGTGCACTGTAGGAGAAAAACGAAAAGGTCCTCGTTATTGAAACAATACCCCATGCGTCAAAAGTCTACGTTGATACAGGTAACATTACGCAGTGCATACTACGTACACCGGCAGTGCACATCGCTGTGTATAGCAGGTGGGGTGCATTGCACGGTCATTGAACCGCCGTAGAAACTTGTCTTGCACCGTGCGTACAGCGCTTTACGAAGCATTTTTTAGGCAGTTCATACGTATTCCAATGGCAGTGCATACCAGTTTTTAATCGATTATTGTAGTAGTATCCCGTAGCGCTCCGTGGGCAGTGCATGCTTTGTTTACCTGCAGTGCATATGAGTGTGCGTAGCACACGCAGTGCATTGCACGCTAAGTGCACTGCCCTCACATGTTATCTTGCCACTTTGCGCACAACAGTTTACAAAGCATTTCATGTTATCTTGCCACGCTAAGTGCATTGTAATCTTGCCACGCTAAGTGCATTGTAATGACAGCATCACGAAGTACTCAACGAGCAATGCATGTTTTGTATTCGAGCAGTGCATCTGCCTAGAAAAGCAGTATCACAAAGCTAAGATGGTACATTTTTTAATAAGTCTGAATTTTCATTAATAACATATAATAAATGCTACTTTGAACTCCTTTAAAACGAGTTTCACAAAACTGGTGGGGTGTATTGCAAGGTGAGTGCACTGCCAAAGATTGTTATCTTACACCATGCGTACAACACATAGGCAGCTCATTTTTTAATTGATGATCAGTGCATTATGAAGCACTTGCAAGGGACTTCATATATAGTTCACGGACACTGCATTTCGTTGTCCATGGCATTATAAAAGCAGTATCACAAAGTACTCACGGTCAGTGCATTCGTTGTATACGAGTTGTGCATCTCGGTGCACATTGTTGGTTGTATATGAGCAGTGCAAAACGGATAAACAAAGCCACGAAACACAGCACAAATGTACTGCCTCTCCCCTGACAAAGGACTGGTTAGACAGTAGACCCTGCATATATGTCGCTATCAATACTGAAGTGTTCTTCTTGTAAAAGGGGCAATGCATTTTCGTACTGAATTATGACTCACCTGCAAGACAACTTGTTTTCGGGAGATAAAACCTTCCCAACCGTCGTTGCTGTTTAAAGAAGGAAGGGAAGGTAGGAAAACGTATCTTCTTCAAACTATTATAACCAGCTAATGCTGGAACAACCCATAACTTTTTCAGCCGCCACCGTCGCCTGCATGTCGACCTAAGGAAAGTTTCAACCACGCTTCAAAAGAAGTAGTAAGATATCTCCATCTCACCAAGGCAAGGCAATGGAGAGAGACGTCGTCATCACTGGTGCCACAAATCAGGTAACCAGATATAGAACCTGCTCAAACGATTGAAATTCTAAGGATATATGTGATTAGGTGATTCAGCTTGTACTTCGTCTCTACATGGTAGACATGACCGACAGCTACATTACAGTGACAACGCAACACTTGTTTGGAAAAAAATTGCCAACAATGTAGCTGATTTTTATCTTGGGATTCAAAAGAGATATAACTTCCTAGTTTTAAAGCACGGAGCATAGTTTCTATAGTGATGGGAACAGTTTAATAAACATCATAGTGTAGTACAATTGATATAGCAGAAATAGTTATATACGAAACTACATGACCATTTGCTACGCATGTAGTTTGAGCAGCAGATAGCACTATGTGTAATCACAAAAACTTTTTCACAGTGGATCGATCACTTCAATTGTAGGCTGCACCAATTCGTTCATTTTCTATCAAAGTAATGTATTACTCTGTGTACTTAATAGCAAGAGATTATACAATACATTGAGAAGTTCAGTCGATGTATAATAAAACTATGCTCTAAATATAATTCAGCTATTCCTGACTAATACTATTTATTATTATGTACATAATCAGCAAGGTTGTTGGTGGTTGTTGCAAAAAAGGTAAGAGGAGGAAATAATACCACAGTAAATTTCAAAATATTTCGGCATACATATTTCAACTGATTGTTTTTGCATCGAAGCCTGCTTATATAAGTTTAATAGCAGATAGATTATTATTGTTGATGTTACAGATACGCAAGCAGAGTTTTGATTCTTTATCTATGAGCTATTTTTTTCACTAAATCTAGAGAACGCGATATATGCTGCATTAAACCAAATTGCAAAATTCAGCAAGGATCCAGATTATCTCATTTGAATGATCGTACATTGGCTGAAATAGAAATGATGAAAGGTGCGAAATTCCAAGCTCCAGGCGTAACAGAATGTATTGGACGTCAATTCAGGATGGTATATATACTTTTAAGAATAATATGTGAATTTTTATTTATTTAAATGCTTTAAAAATCAAAAGATTGACCTTGAATAATTACGGTGATACTATATTAATTGTATCATGGCAGAGACGTCTTAGAGCACTACACGATAAGTGGGATAAAGAGCGTGAGAAGAAACTGATAGCTCTCGCAGCGTCAACAGAAATTGTACGAAGATGTAATGCAGCACGCGCAAACATGAAGCCAAAGATGGAAAAAAATTAACATCACAATGTCTGCTTCACAAGTAATTTCCAGAGACACTAGTGGTATAACAAAGCTACGATGCAAAGATGAATCGGGTGTTTCAGTGAAAGGCAACAGCGCAGTCAAGACTAGTTGTAAATTGAAAGATGCAAAGTGCAATGAGAATAGTTTGGTGAGTTTGCTCTTGCAATCAGTAAAAAATTTAAAAAATAATATAATTTTCAATGAGTACTGCTAACAATTATTTTATTCTATTTCTGTTTTGTCAGGTGCAAGTTGATGTGATGGTCTCAATGCAACAAAACAGTGGTACTACTACAGCATCTTCTGCACAGACAAGGACATCAAAGGACACATATGAAGTAACCAACATTCAGTTCAGGTATAACGAGAAAAAATCAGATACAGTGCAAGTAGCTCCTGCAAGCCAGAGAATCCTCACGAATACTTCAACACAGAATGGTCAAACACACGCAAACATCGACCTAATAGCTGTCGGAATGGCAATGAGTGGCACGGAAGGAGAAGCTTTAGTAAGGTATGCTGTTAGCTCTGCACAAGACAAAAAAAACAATCATCACAACGAACGTACTCAAAACAAGCATGATTGTTCAAAATTGCCATGATAGGAGAGTACGGAGCAAAGATGAGAAAAAAATTGAAAGCAAGACATTATATCCTGGATACAAGAGTAGCATAACAAATTCAAAAGAAAAGATCACACATGAACAGATTACAGATGAGCAGAGTGTTGCAAGTGAACCAGTCAGCAACATTTTTTTCCAGTGCAGCAGCAACCATCACTACAAGTACAGTAGAGTCACAAGCTGAAATCATTGATAGACCTAATTGTTCTGATGGAGGCAAGAGAGATTGAACCAGCATGCTGAACACACAAAGAGAAGACAATACAAGTCATCAGAATGTCAAATGTTCAGAGGAACCGGCAGAAACTGTATGCACTAACACCAACTCGGAAGCAATGAGCAATGAGCATTCTGTGCCCTAGTGCAATGACACTATTCCTGAAAAAGAGATTAATCCAGGAGAACCTACGGAAGAAGAGTTAGAGATGGACAGAATGTTTAAGAATGAGTACCCAGCTATGGATGAAATTGGTGATGCCACGACACCGGAAGAAGGAATGGAATTTCAGTCAAGGGAAAATGCTTTCCAATTCTTTGCACTCTATGCAAGGAAAACCGGTTTTTCTATAAGAAAACACACCAGCCTTAACTCCAAGAAAACAAGCGAAATGATTAAACAGACATTTGTTTGCACAAAACAAGGTCAGACTCAAATAAGTGAGAAAGTTGTAAAAGAAAGGAAAACAAGTTCTACTATCAGGTGCTCTTGCCCTGTATCCATTGTGGTAAAGAAAACAGAGAAAGGATGGATGTACAAAATAGTAAAACTGGACCACAATCACCCTTTGCACCCAATAGATTGGCTCATCAGGTTTTCAAAATGCCACAAGTCAATGACACAGCAAGACAAGGAATTCATACGTATACTACACCTTGGAAAGATTCCACCAAGGAGAGTGATGCAAATATACAGTGGAATGAAACTTCTAACTAGAGAAGTTGGTTTCGACGGCAAAGACGTGTCAAACCTTAAGTATGCTGACAAGAAAGACAGCAGAAATACAGATATAGAGGAATGCTTGAAGAGGTTTCCCGTCTTCAATCAAAGGTTCCTAGGTTCTCATATAAATTCGACACAGACCACACAAACGCCGTTAGTAGCATCTTCTGGACAGACGCAATGTGCAGGATGAACTATGAACTATACGGTGAATACGTGTCATTCGACACAACGTTCCAGACGAATGTATACAACATGCCTTTTGCACCAATCATTGGCATGAACAACCATGGAAACACTGTTTTGTTTGGGATCGGTCTCCTGCAGGACGAGTCAGCTGAAACGTTCAAGTGGCTGTTCAAAACTTTTGTCTTGGAAATGGGTGGTAAAGCACCAAAGTACATAATCACAAACTAGTGCAGAGCAATGAAGAAAGCAATTGATGAACTGGATATACTGCTTGACACAATCCACAGGTTCTGCCTGTGGCACATCATCAAAAAGATGCTAGAAAAGCTTGCTAGCATTTTTGCAAGAAATGAAGGCCTGTCGGAAGAACTAAGACATGTGATAAAGAACTCATTGACTGTAGAAGAGTTTGAAAAATGCTGGAGACAAATATTGGAAAAATGCGGAATTGCAAACAACAAGCATCTGCTAGATTTATGGGATATCAGAGATCACTAGGTACCAGCCTACTTCATGGACTGCTTCTATCCCTTTTCCTCATCAACTACAAGAAGCGAGAGCACCAACTCCATGTGGAAAGACTACGTCGACCAAACAGACACAAATATTGAAATTCCTAGATTCATATGAGGCAATTCAGGAGAAAAGCTTGAGTGCGCTCGACAGGAAAAGGAACAGGACTTCAGAGAAGACAGCACCAACATGGAGCAGATATGGACTTGAGACAGATGCAATAAAGATTTACACTACATACATATTTCTCAAGTTTCAGAAGCAACTAGCAGATAACACAGCTTTCAAAATAACAAGGGAAGAAACAACTGACATAGGAATGAAATACGAACTGACCAAAAGAAGTCATGTCACACATCCAGATTTCAACATAAATGTTTTTATAGTTGAAGTGGATAATGAAAATAAGATTTTCTCATGCAACTGCAAAAAATTTCAAGGGATGGAATCTAGTGCTGTCACGTCCTCAGGGTTGTGGTACATCTTGGTTTAGTACATAAGATGCTAGAGAGTTTTGTGAACCCTAGATGGAAAAGATGCAACCCACATCAACCATCCAACTATGTTTTTCGTCTTCCTGACGGTAATAAGAGCAACGCAGCAGGTCCAATACGTTATGTGATTGAGTTGACTCGTTTTGCTAAGATCTGCTCAAAAGCATGCAGTACAGACAAATCATACCAAGTTCTGGTAGAGTGCATCGATGAAATTGAGAAGAAAGTGAATGCTCCAGTAGTCCAGGATGAGCAAAGCAACAAAGAGGGTATGGAAGATGGCATCGATAACTTAGATGAAACAATTCGTACTATGTTGAGAGATCGTCCAATCATAAAAACAAAGGGTAGGAAAAAAGGACAGAGACTAAAACCAGGGTCAGAGCAGACGAAAAGAAAATGCGGTACCCGCGGAAAGAGAGGGCACACAAAACCTAAATGTGAATTCTCGCTTAAGGAGAGAGAGGTACATATATATATACACATGAATATTTTTTCTTATATTTTACAAAGTATTGTACCTAGCGACAAATTATATCTATGTAGTTTTTACTATTGCAGATTGAGGTTATTGAACTATATATAAACTTTTGTTTGCAGGGCAGAATGATCCAGAAGAAGCGCAAGATAAGATCAAAAGCTACAACAGAGAAAAGTACAACTTCAAACAGTGATTACGAGACGACTGATGCTACTGGTGTAAGTTTTCTTGTAAAAATAATAATATTTGATACATTAAGTCAAACTAATATTTTAACAAATAATCTTTAGGACGACCTGACACCACCAATGAGAAGATTTTTTCAGAAAAATACAAGCTAGAAAAGTAAATCAAAACGTGGACGCAGTTATGTTGATAACACTAGTACAGATGAAGTAAGCTAATTTTACACAATGATACCTATTACAACATATCTTGAACCTGATTGTAACCACGCAAGACTAACATTTTGTCTGCTTTTTCTAAAGAAAAATTTGACTCCACAGAAAAGAAGAAGAGTATGGAAAGAGAAGGATCAACAAACTCCATCAGCAACATCAAGTGATAGCAACTCAACTAATTCAGATAGAGTAAGTATTATATGAAATTTATAGCTGGTTACTTAGAAAATAGAAAAATTATTGGACATGATATTTGTTAAGTTGTGAAAATAAAACGCTTGATACATGTGATGTAGATGATATCAAAACCACAGAAGCAGAGGAGAAGTTAAGTAGGAACAGCACGAAAATCAAGAGAAGAAAGCAATTGTACACGAGGGATTGATGGACAAAAGTCTGACATTAGAAAAAAAGATCTCATCCATATCCCACACGGAATGTTGTGAATATGTATGAAAGCCCTCAGACAAATGCTAACCTCAGTGGAAATGATGAAAATGTTTCTCCAAGTTATGGTCATTCAGAACGAAGCTGCAAAACAGCAGAAGCAGTGAACAATCAAAAGAGGAAGTACAGTAAAAAATACAAATAAAAAGAAAAGTGATTACAAGGAGCAGTCCAGTGCAGACATCCGTGTCAAGCCACGAAAGACCTCAAGCATCAGTTGAGAGTAATGTACAAACAAGAAGCAGCCCTGTGAATTCAGTATAGTTCAATGTACATAAAAGTAACGGTACGAAAAGTCCGGTGATAAGAACAGTCAGAAAAAGACAAAGCACCGTTCAAGATGAAGATCTCGACAGTGATCGGTCCAGAAGCAATAATAAAAAGGAAGGCACAAGCAGTTAAAAAATCCCCAGAAAAGGACATGGCCGTCTACAATGGTATTTGACTGGACAAGTTCAAGAGCCAAGGCAAGTTTTAAATTTCATAATATTTAAAACATTACAATTAGGATTTCCCAAATAGTTTGCTCTACATACATGTTATAAAAAATGATTGCTAACAATGTTTCTTTATTTTACACAGGAGAAGCAGCATGATAAGATCATGATACAAATATTGTTTTGTAGCACACAGACTCAGAATTAAAAATTCACTCATAATAAATGTAAGAAATTATAGAGCAGATTTTCTATTCTTATTACCTTATCATAAAGTTATAGAGGAAAGTTTTTTGTATCATGGCATCACTTGTTAGTTAGTGGTATAAAAAAGGAAAAATTGACTACAACCATACATACCATTACACCGGTTTTGCAAATAAGATAAAATCATTAGACACAATAGCCATGAAACTCTAGAACAATCTACTATAGTTCGAAAGAATAGTTTTGTACCAGATTTTCAATGGAACAATTCTTTAAAAAAAGAATTGCACTATATATAAATATCATACAAACTTAACAACTAGAAATATTTTACTTAACAAAAAAAATAGAACATTTACATATTTTTTTTTGTTTTGAAATAATTTACATATTATTCTTACAGACTATAAGATAGACCACTCGTACATCTATGCAATCACAATATAACAAATGAATCAGGAAATTAAAAAATAAAAAGGAACCAGGGCAGTACATAACTAACATCGCTGGCAGTACATGAACTGCATTAAAATACATCAGGATAAAACAAAATAAAGCAGTGCATAATCCTTTAGAGAAGCAGTGTTATGCTTCAAACAACAATGGGCCTGTGAATTGTATTAGTGGGCCTTTCTTGTATGGAAGTAGCAGTTTTATGGTTGCTAACTCTTGAGGTATTGTATGGACAATTTCATAGTGGGCCTTAATTTTTATAACTACTAGCACGATTTACACGATCGATTGGTTATAAGGATACGAGGAGTCGTGGAAGCGGTAAAGCCGTAAGTTGCAACAACGGCGCACCAGTTCATCATTTGCAGCGACAAAACTCAGAAGAACAAGGTGTCTATCTAGCGCATAATTATATATTATTTTGTAGTCCATCACATACTTGTTCTTATTAGATCCATCCTTGTTTACTACTGCAGAAATAAACAGATTCAAGCCGTGGTACCAGACATCTTCGTCCCAGACATGATGGACGACGGGCTTCAGACCACAGAGACTCATAGCATTACTGTTCACGGAATGACGGTTCTTACTGTGGAGTACACCAACGAGGAATCAATGATGAACAGAATCCTCTCCATGTACGAGGCTTGGCTTGAAGAGGTTTGTACCCATCCAACTTACCGTTTGATTCTATTAAAACGATTGTCATATGAATTATGCATGACTACAACACAAATGAATTCAAGGTAGTTTGTTTCGTATAAAATAGTTTACCATATTAATTTGAACTAGGTTTTCCTAACAAGTCCTTGTGACTAGTTTAGATACGAATCAAACATCAACCCATACATACTTTATCAGAATCCCTTGATTTTCCAACGGTAGAAACAAATATACTATGTATCATATGAATCTCTACAGGATTAGAGTGGATATAGGAAATGAATTCCTACATTATCAATACTCCTATGTCTTTCATGTCATAAGAATCATTAATACAAGTTCTAAACTGTATCCTTCTAGTGTTAATTTCTCCAGACTCTGGTACTAATAATCACATTTCATTTGACACCAGGGTAATACTAGGTACGTTGGACTAGACATTAAATATACTGCTCAAGGAAGTGAAAAAATGATTGCCGTCGTACAACTCACCGTGAGAGAGCACGTCCTATTTTATCATTACGCTAGGGCCACGAAAAAATGCCAGGCACTCCGTGATTTTTTCAAGGAAAAACATATCACCTTCATTAGCGTCGACAAGAGGACTGATTCAAAGATGTTGATGAAAGAAAAGTTTTTCACCCCTGAAGAGTACCATGTAGACATACATGGAATATTCAATACATTCCAAGGTGACAATTATAGGTACCGCATGGCTAGTATTGCAGCAGTACTCATTGATTCATCATACAGTGAGATGAAGATAGACGCAAGTGACTCAGAAATGCATAACAAATAGGAGTGGAAGCCAATGCCAATGGAGAATCTGCATTACTCAGCAAAAGATGGGTATGCAAAATACAAGTTGTATAAGAGAATAACATTCAGTAGCTACTGCCTCAGTTTAGGAAGACAAATTCTCAATGATAGGCTGTGCACCGGGTGTAAAGGAGCTAAAGGATATAAATCATACAAATATTTTTTGGAGGCAGGTCCATCAGATGATAACAATAATAAGTGGAACAACGAATACATGATGTGTCTGGCAGCAGATATCGACAGGTGGACGAAGAACGATGAATGGTGGACGAAGAGAGACGACAATGAAGAAGACTGAATTTAGCTAAAGACTGTGATTATGTGAGTACAGTCTGCTAGCAATCTTATAATTCAGTTCGTTAATTCAGTTACACAAAAGTGGTTATGATCTAGTATATTATATTAGGAGTACAATGTAATTAATGTGTGTGTGTATAAATTAAACTACTTTTTATCATTATTCTGTAATGTTTGTAATTACAGCATATGAATATATACTTGTATTTCATATGTACATTCCTAATTTAGTCTCGAAGGAAGGCAAGTTAATTGTAAATAAATAAGCAAAATCCCATTAACAAGTTAAAATTTCCTAAAAAATTAATTGAACAGTTGACAATTGAAACGAATTCTGATGCATCCAGTTGAATATTCACAACACATCAAACAAAATCAATAGAAATAACGAAATGCATTACCACATAACAAGGAGTTCAAAACATACATCAAGCAGTTCATAACAACAAGCGGTTCAACACAACTTACATCTGCACTAAAAAACAATCAAAAGGAACTACAGTCATCATATAAGATGATGTCAATGACAAACATTATCTTAATGTTTCGGTTTAAAGTGCTCCTGCCAGTGATGAGAATTGCTTGCCCAACTTCAAGACATTCATGATGACGTTAAACAAAGGTCTTCCACTCAGGGGTGTTGAAGATAATTCGACCATCACTCCCTGTCATGTACGAAATGAAGCTCACGGCACCTTTTGCACCAAGCCGTACTCCAGCCACGCCTTCTTCGGCAATTTCAAGAGAAAAAACCATTCTCGAAGGTAGTTTCTAATTAAGTAGTAGAAGTTAGAAATCTAATAACTAACAAGCAATAAAAAAAGGCAGGTAGAAAAATAATGATAACTTATAACATACCATATCATAACGGTGAACATGCGTCATGGTCAAGCGAGGAATAAGTGTTAGGCCAACGTACAATTCTTTTGAAGGAATGATGTGGTGAAGATAGCACTTTTCACTCCTAGTAAGCTTGCATCTCTGAGCTACAATTGTATTATCCAATGGCCCTTCTTCCTCCTCATCCTCCCGATCCTCCTTACCAAACTCACCCTCTTCGCCCTCATCCTCGTCATCACACTCGTCATCCTCGGTCTCATCATCCTCGTCCTCATCCCCTCATCATTCATATGCATAACAGTGATACTTGGACAAGGAGCTCCCATTAAAAATACCAGATACACACCAGAGTCAATTTGGTTTACATCAATAAACCTTCTCCATGAAGAACCTGCAAGGCGAGTCATTGCTCGCTCTTTGTGCACGTCCACAACATAAATTCGCCCAAGAGCTTGAAACTCAATGCTTTGTCCAGTTATTCTATTGAATTCTCTCCTTATATTGCATGGGATAGTCTAAATTGAATAAAATAATTAAATAAATTACAATTGTATGGAAAGAAAATTCAATAAATGTACAAAGCAAGAATTATATGCATACCAATGAACGCTCAAATCGACCATGTACAAGACGAACAAGGAATAGCGAGGCTGATTTTGTTTCATCACTATAGTCTGTGAAACAAACCTGACACAGTGCCATGTCCTAAAAAATTGAAAAGCACTAGTCAATTTACGATAAAGCTAGCTAAGATAAAAAAAAGGGCATCATATTTGGAATGAACATAAATTAATTTTAGGGACGGAGTAAGTGAGCCAAGTAGGAATGAGCCAAGTAGGAAGCACAAATAATTTTTGTGTTCATATACCAGAAGGCTAAATCACACCACCCCAACCCTTCATTTCATAATCATATTGTAACTAATCAATAGGAAAATGAAAGTACAGAATCATAATCAACCTAAAAGTGTATCCTCATTGCATCATCACATTGAATGCTAACTAAAAAACTAAATATCTCCATATATATACAAATTGAACAAAAAACTTAATATCTAAAATGCTGTCGAATTTTTTTTATCTGTACAATTTATAATATGAATCGACCAAAAATATGAATACATCTTATCTAGAACTATGGTTCGAGAGAAACTAGACTAAAATGTGCAAGATTTATAGGATGAAAACGAGGGAATAAGTTGAGCATACCTTGAGAGGGAGATTGGGGAGCTAAACAACAGCGAAATCATTCAGATCCGATGGTTTTTAGGGGAGCAATTGAGAGGGAGGGGAGATGGGAATAGCAGGCGACCTCTCTCTATTAGTCCTGCCGGCTGGGGATGACTAGGTCAGGATGGGAAGGGTAACCACGCGTCTGATGCTACATTTATAAGTGTATGAGCTTTATGCTAGGCGATACACTGCCAAACCACGCTGTATTGCACAGCTCCCTCACCAGTACAATCTAAACTATACGGGCAGTACTATGTATGAAGTTGATACATTTTGCATATGCCAGTTTGCATCGAAAGTCGATTACATACCACGGTGAATACACTGTCGTTGCACGTTATCTTACATCGTCCACACATCACTATATCAAAGACTTAAAGAGTAGTGCACAAAATTTACACAGGCAGTGCATCCGTTCGAAATGAATAGTACGTGTCCGTGTCCACTGCACGTGCCGCAAGTCTTGCACACTTGGCACAACACTGTATTGTAGCACACGACATGCAGTCCGCATAGGAAGTCCATATACCGCACAACACTATATTGTAGAACACAACATGCACTCCACAGAGGCAGTGCATACGGTAAGAAAGGGTGGTTTACTCCTGCCTACGGATGTAGTGCACAAGATTTCCACAGGCAGTGCATATGCGGCTGCATGGCAGGTTCAATGCATTCCAGCATAAGGATGCAGTACATACGCTCTTCACAACCATACGTTCATCGTGGGTGGAGAACACACTGCACAGACCATACAGGCAATGCAACCATAACTTATCAGGACAGCACACGACATGCAGTCAACACAGGCAGTGCACATATATGTCAATAGCAGTGCCTTCCTGGAAAGCAAAGAGACGCAGTGTATCTTGGTGTGCATGGTAGGTGTAGTCCATTCCACGGTCACTGCACTGCCTGTGCACGCGTTAAAAATGGTCGGTCAGCGTTATTAAAGGTAGCGTAGCACCCAAGCGGCGATGCATTATGGATTTGGTGTGAGCTGTATAAGCGTGCAATTATTTGTAGCACACGACATGCAGTCCACCTAGGCAGTGCATATACCGCACAACACTATATTGCAGAACACGACATGCACACCACAGGGGCAGTGCATATTGTAAGAAAGGGCGGTTCACTCTTTCCTACGGATGCAGTGCACAAGATTTCCACATGCAGTGCATATGCGGTTGCATGGTAGGTTCAGTGCATTCCAGCATAAGGATGCAGTGCATACACTGTGCACAACCATACGTTCGACATGCAGTCAACACAGGCAGTGCACGTAGATGTCAATAGCAGTGCCTTCCTGGATAGCGAAGAGACGAAGTGTATCTTGGTGTGCATGGTAGGTGTAGTCCATTCTACGGTCACTACACAGCCTGCACACGCGTTAAAACGGTCGATAAGCGTTATTAAAGATAACGCATCACTCAAGCAGCGACGCATTATAGATTTGGTGTGAGCTATATAATTGTGCAATTATTTACAGTCCACCTAGGCAGTGCATATACCGCACAACACTATATTGCAGAACACGACATGCACTCCACAGGGGTAGTGCATATTGTAAGAAAGGGCAGTTCACTCCTACCTACGGATGCAGTGCACAAGATTTTCACAGGAAGTGCATATGCGGCTGCATGGCAGGTTCGGTGCATTCCAGCATAAGGATGAAGTGCATACGCTCTACACAACCATAAGTTCATCGCGGGTGGAGAACACACTGCATAGACCGCATAGGCAGTCCACCTAGGCAGTGCATATACCGCGCAACACTATATTGCAGAACACGACATGCACTCCACAGGGGCAGTGCATATTGTAAGAAAGGGCGGTTCACTCTTGCCTACGGATGCAGTGCACAAGATTTCCACACGCAGTGCATATGCGGCTGCATTGCAGGTTCAGTGTATTCCAGCATAAGGATGAAGTGCATATGCTCTGCACAACCATACGTTCATCGCGGGTGGAGAACACACTGCACAGGCCGCACAGGCAGTCCACCTAGGCAGTTCATATACCGTACAACACTATATTGCAGAACACGACATGCACTCCACAGGGGCAGTGCATATTGTAAGAGAGGGCGGTTCACTCCTGCCTACGGATGCAGTGCACAAGATTTCCACAGGCAGTGCACATGCGGCTGCATGGCAGGATCAGTGCATTCCATCATAAGGATGCAGTGCATACTCTCTGCATAACCATACGTTCATCGCGGGTGGAGAACACTGCGCACGCCGCGCATCGCACGGTAACCATAACTTATCAGGGCAGCACACGACATGCAGTCAACACAGGTAGTGCATATAGATGTCAATAGCAGTGCCTTCCTAGATGGCGAAGAGACGCAGTGTATCTTGGTGTGCATGGTAGGTGTAGTCCATTCCACCTTTGCACTTGCTTTGCGCTGCAGCGTTAAAACGTTATTAAAGATAGCGCAGCACCCAAGCGGCGAGGCATTATGGATTTGGTGTGAGCTGTACTCCTCCCAGGCTTATAAATAGTACCGGTACCTCTTCCCACTTCTAAATAGTATCAGAACCAGGGATAACTATTTGATCTCACATACCTACCACTGGCTTCATAATGCCTCGCCGCCTACCCACCTGTTGGGCCAAGTTCCCTCTGGGTGCTCGCATACCACTTCCAACGCCGCCTAGCTCTGACGACGAAGAAGAGAAAGAGGAGGTATCGTCGCAGGACTCGGTCACGACTCAAGGTGTGGTAGCCGCTGTGGAGAAGGAGCGAAGCTACAAGAACCTACATGAATACGCCTCTTCCTCTGCCGACAGCAACCAATCCTACGACCTGATGCTGCCGCCAACCTCAACAAAATTGAACTTATTCGGTAAGGAGAAGAAGAGGCGGGAGGATGCAAGGAACCACGAGGAACGCGCTCGGTTCCAGCGGCGCCAGAGAAGGAGAAGAAGGAGGTCAAGAAGGAGAAGGAGGAGGTCGACTCATTAGAAAGGGAAAAAAAGAGGAGGGAGGATGCCCGGAACCGCGAGAGGGACGCTGCCTATACGGCGCATAGGGCCGCCGTTCATGAGGCCAACATCATAGCAGTTCTGGAGATGACCAATCAGTTTCGACAGGCAGCGGAGGTGAGGACGAACCAACACGCGGCAGCGGCAGCAGCAGCGCAAGCGGCTGTGGCTCCAGCGGTGGCGGCGAACGACGACGAGGCAGGTCCATCATACCTCATCCACATATACAGCGACGAAGACGATTAGGGGATCTAGCTTTATTTTATGTATTTCTTTATATATCCATAAATGTCATTCAAATCTTGTAAAATATCTCCTGATTTGGATGGACTATTAATCTATCTGAATTTCGCAAAATGCCATCGATTCAGTAGTAACCACGGAAGAAATCTGGTCCATAGTCATCGTACCGGCCAGTGCATGACCTTTATTAATATACATCCGGATCTTACAAACCAAGGCAGTGCATAGCAGGTTTGAAATGCAGTAGTTAAAAGGCAGTGCTCCTTTTCATGGGCTGCCTGCTTTAAAATTGCTATCTCCTCATCAACAGTGTATGAAAGCAACAAAGAAGTCTTTGCGCTGTTTGTCTGACGCTGGGGCTCTTTTAGTTAAAAGTCCATCGGCTGACAAACTGTCGGATCCTGAAGTTTGTTACTCAATCAAATGGGCCTGTGCATAACAGGCGTGTGTTTAAGAAGTAGAGCTGTGGTTACGTAATTTTAAGGTCTAAAATGTAGTGTTTTTAATTAGTTTTTTTTTGTATTTTTATGTAATATGAGGCAGTGCATAATACTTTACAAAAGCAGTGCTATGCTGCAACTACCAATGGGCATGTGAACTATATCAGTGGGCCTTTAATGTATATAAGGAACAATTACATGGTTGCGAAGTTTTGAGGTCTTGTATGGACAATTTCGTAGTGGGTCTTTTTTTATAACTACTACCACGATTTGCACGATCAGTTGGTTATAAGGATACGATGAGTCGTGGAAGCGGTAAAGGCGTAAGTTGCAACAACGACGCACCAGTTCATCATTTGCAGCAACGAAACTCAGAAGAACAAGGTGTCTATCTAGCGCATAATTATATATTATTTTGTAGTCCATCACATACTTGTTCTTATTAGATCCATCATTGTTTACTACTACAGAAATAAACAGATTCAAGCCATGGTACCGGACATCTTCCTCCCATGGACGACGGGCTTCAGACAATGGAGATCCATCACATTCCTGCTCATGGAACGACGGTTCTTACTGTGGTGTACACCAACGAGGAATATTCTATCGACAAAATACTCGCAATGTACGAAGATTGGCTTGACGAGGTTAGTAATGATCCAATTATGCAGAAATTTTGCAGTACCTTTTCCTAACCAGTACTTTGAACCAGTTTTCATTCGAATCAAACATTTACCCCATACATCCTTTTTCAGAATCCATTGTTTTTCCTATGATCAAGCAAACTATTTGTAATACGAATTAATGTAACCCCATACATACGTTTTTTCATGTTTGGCACATGCTATTTTTTCCCAGTATTCAGAAGATAACGTAGTATCTAAAAATACTGTAGTTTTCAATAGTTTGGGAGTTTCGCCACAGTAAAACACAAAAGTTTCAAAACTGTGGTATTGCAAAAACTAAGGTTTTTTTGCACGTTTCAAGAAAGAGGTCTAGACCTATTTTTTACAAATACTATGTTTTTGTGCAAATTGTAGTATTAATTGCCCGGCGTTGATATATTATGGTTTTAGAATATTTTCATTTGACAAAAGCCAAGAAGCCAAACGGAGACTTAGAGTGGGCATGGAAAATGCGATCCTACATTTTCCCCTAGTCCTATTCTTCACGCCGTAAGAATCAAACATGTTTCACTAGATTCTGCTACTTACTAAATGATCAAATTTTACTTGACAGGACGACAGCAGCAGGTACATAGGACTCGACCTCGAATACACCCCTAGAGGCAAACAACAAACCATCGCCGTAGTACAACTCGCCATGAGGGAGCACGTCCTAGTGTATCATTACGCCAGGAGCACTAAGGAATGCTAGGGGCTTAGGGATTTTCTAAAACAAAAACAGATCACGTTTGTTAGTGTGGACAAGAGGATAGACATAAAGATGATGCAGAAAGAGAAATTTGATATCCCTGACGAGTACCACGTTGACATACAGGATATATTCAAGTCAGTGCCCTGAGATAATCACAGGGATGGCATGTACAATCTTGCAACAACACTCATTGATAGGTCATACATTTAGATGAAGATACTAGCCCGTAACTCAAACATGCATGACAAATGGGAGTGGAAGCCAATGCCGCCAGAGAATCTGCGTTACTCAGCAATAGATGGATATGTCACATACGAGTTGTACAAGAGGATAGCATTCATCAGGAATCTCCTCGGTTTAGATAAACCAATCTTGGATGACAAGCTCTGCATCAGATGTCATGGAGGTTATAAACCGTACAAATGACATAAACAAGCAGGTCCATCAGAGGATACCAAGAAGATATGGAAGAAGGAGCAATACGGCATCAGTCCAGAAGAAGATGTCGACAGGTCAGAGAATCAAGAAGATGGCTAAAAGGAAATGTGAATTCAGTAAAGACTTTCATAGCGTGGCTACGATATTATATCAGTTTGGTGATTTTAGTTAATAACCACATATAAAATGTGGATTTGATTTAGTGTTTGATGTTTTCTGAACAATGTCATTTTAAAAAGCTTGAAACCCTGCTTAGTGTGTGTAATACTTTGAACAATGTGTAATTATATATAGTCTGTGCATTCTGAATGTTTTATTCCAGTAAAACAAATCATATATCCATTTTAAATACAATATTCTAGTTTGTGTAGGATTATGATGGTTATTCTCATCATTTAACTGTATAGAATACAAAAATAAATAAAGATGCAAATACAAGTAAAAATGCAGTGCATACACGAACACTCAATGGCAGTGCATACTTACTAGTTAAGGCAGATCAGTCAGTATGACTCCACGCATAAAAACTCAGAAACCGGAAAACATAGTGGACAAAAACAAATAAATATTCAGGCAGCTCATAAACCGTATGATTAGCAGTGCATAACTGGACATAAGTTAGGCAGGCCACCCTTTAAAACCTAGGCAGTCCACCCTTTAAAACCTAGGCAGTGCAAATGGCAGAACTTGTGCAGTACATCAAAATCTAGGAACTCGAAAGCCGAAAATGTAGTGAAAAAAAACCTACCAGGACAGTACATAAACTGTATGACCGACAGTGCAAAACATATCTAAACACACATTCTGACCTTATCGGCTACGGTAGTGCTTATTCCAACCTAGAAGAAGTTAACAAAAAACTGCGCACAAATTAAGCAGTGCATCTTTAAAACCTAGGCAGTGCAAATGGCAGAACTTGTGCAGTGCGTCAAAACCTTAGAACTCGAAAGCCGAAAACACAGTGAAAAAAAAATAAACAGGGCAGACATAAACTGTATGACCGGCAGTACAATACTTTTCAAAACACACGTTTTGACATTAGCGGCTATGGAAGTGCTTACGCCAACCTAGAAGGAGTTAACACAAAACTGCACATAAATTAGGCAGTGCACCCTTTAAAACCTAGGAAGTGCAAATGGCAGAACTAAAGTAAATAGAACCTAGGCAGTGCACCCGTACAACTTAGGCAGTGCACCCGACCAAGAGAATACAATATTGCTCCCCCAACACTAAAGTAAATAGGACTTACATCAAATACAAACTGTGTGCAAGCAAAGAGAAGTAAAAATATATTGGTCAATAAGAAAGCAGTGCAAGAATTACAACTTAGGCAGTACACTCAGTACAACTTAGATACAACTGGTGCAGTGCATCAATGAAATCTAATAAGGCAGTTAGTCAAATAAAATTATGGCAGATCACTCACGATCACCCGAGGCGTCAAAATTAAGCAGACACAAGGCAGTGCATTGCTTCTAAACAAGGCAGAGCAACCAAAACTACCACCCCATACATGATTTATTGTTTCCTCTAGTATCCAACCCACAGAAAGGTAGTCCGAAGAAACAAAACCCACGGAAAAGAGACTCATTCTGCTACCATCATCGTCGTCGACCAGGAGCAAACCGCCCAACATCGGCAACCGTGAAAACAACCACCTTCCCACACCCCCAACACCAACAGCACACACCACTCTCCGCCAACAGCAACCACCCCAGATCACCCCGCCCCCACCGACCCACCACAACAGAATCTAGTCCAACCCTTCAAATCCAACCCACCACCGCCCGCACCAAACAATCCTCCGACGGTAGCAAGTTCATCCTCAGCAACCTGCACCGATTTGGAACGGAACTCCCCGGCGATCTCAATAGAGAGGATACATTCACAAAAAAGGTAAACGGCGGAAGGCCCCTGCTTCCTCTTATTCAAGAAACAAGTAAGCGTAGGAACCTACAACAAGAGGTACGCCGAATTCATATCAATCAAAATCATATAATTCTGGTTTAACACTAGATTCTTCAAAAATCTGTAACAGAAAGTAAAATTTATAGTACATACTATCTAACTCCACTTTTAATTCATTCATTTCAGTTCCTTATCGCCATACAAAGCATATGTGACTAACAGTTTAGAGATTACATATGTACAGTTGTTTTTCTTAAGTAATTATTGAGAAAACTAGGGAAATAGAATTCATATATAGAAAGGATAGACAAATATATTAAAACATCGAATCAGTGAAAATAATTACTAAGGATTAGATGATTGCATAAAGAACTACTAATTTTCTACCACACTTATTAAGAATTGTCTTATGTTAAAAATATTATTTAATTATTAGGTGAAATGGAGGACAACAGAAGTCCTAGTCCTGGGAAGGTATAGAGCAATATACAACATACCTTGTAGTCATCACTTACATAAATATAAAAATAGCATTTATTTAATACAACTTCTTTGCAGAGCATACCTGATAATACGGATGCTAACGAAAAAATTCATTACTTACCCAAGGTAATGGTGTAAAACAAAGTAAAAGTACATATTATTAGAGTTTCTTCTTCATATAGTAAGGAAAAATATTGCCCCAAAACAGATAACCAGGACAGCAGTCAGGTCCACACCAGCCAGCTATCAATAACACCATCACAAAGTGTGGACTGCATAGAAACACCCACACAGGAATGGCAAGTGGAAGATCAACTAGCAGAAGAGGAAGAGAAGAAAAAGAAAAAGAAAGCAGAAAAAAAAGGAAATTGAACATGGATAAAGTTAAGAAGAATCTACCTCTTGCATCAACCTCTGAAGAAAGTGTGGACAATGAAAAAATGAACAAAACATACCCCAGGATGACCCAATTCCACTGAGTGTTCAGCTTCGGACATTTGTACCACAGAGATTCTGATCCAAGACAAGAAGATTGAAGAAGAGGAAAGCAATAGTACCAGAAGAGCAAGATAACCCTCAGGAAAAGAAGAAGAGAGCATCTAGAATATCAAAGGAAGAAAAAGGACATCTGAAAGAGCAAGAGAACAACACAGATGATGATGAGAGCAGTGACGATGACGATGAAGACTACCACATTATTCCAGAAGGAACACAACCTGAAACAGAAGATGATGATCCTGCAGGGGATACGGAAGAAAATGAAAGAGAATTGGATAATCAGGTTAGTAAAGATTTACATAAATAAATTATACATATGACATTCATTTTGGAAAATCCATAGCATGAACTGATAGCATAAAATCTTACATGCAACAAGCTGGGAGAAAACGCAAACGCAAGGATCTGAGCAAGAATATGATTCAAGGAATCTTGACAATAGGTGACAAAAAGCTACGCAAGGACACGGGCACAAACTACACAGTAAGGTGTTCACTCAAAGAGCTCAACAAATTGCTTACAGTGGTCCTTAGCGAAGATCAAAAAATCGAGCTATCAAATGTTGGGTGGGGATTCCTGTTTAATTACAGAGTAACATCAAACCTATCGCGGCCAATGATCTTGTGGTTATACGAGAAAATTGATAGAGTTACAATGGTAATGGAACTTGGAGCCGACGTGGACATTGAAATAACACCAGAAGTTGTGAAATCAGTGTTCGCCTTCCCTGACGGACCTAACACAGCTCCATTACCATCAGTGGATGGTAACACAGAAACTCTAAAATGGCTACGGAAAGAACTTGGAATAACAGCGACAAAACAAGTTCAACTTAATGATTTGTATAAGCAAATAAAGAAAAGTGGCACAAGTCCTTTCACAATGCAATGCATATTTCTGGTCATTTTCAAGAGTATTGTCTGCCCCACTCTACACGCAAGGATAGGCCGAGAGACTGGAATGATACACAATGTAGACTACAAGAAGCTTCAAAAAATGGATATATGCCGTGTAGTAGTGGATGAATTGAAGAGAGGAGTTCAGAATTAATTTGTAGAAAAGAAAAACAGAAAAATGAAAAAAGGTAAGGGTCCTGTTAAAAAAACAAATACCAAAGGAGCTGAGGGATGCGCAATTCTGCCTTTAATAGTCTATCTGGACAATAAAAGGTGTGAGAATTCAATCAACACGATTGAAACACCACGGCTGAATGTTCTTGACAATGAATTATTGTCATCCATTGTGAAGAAGGACAGACAGAAACATAACATTGAGGATTTTGGAGCATTGAAATATGTAAGTACACATACTGGTAATATGTATCTTTGAATTTCTTTATTGCATATCTGATTTTATTCCGTAACATAATAAGATTGAGCATAAAAATATCTAAATTGTCCTCTTCGCATGAAACAGGTTAAGACCAGTTCCGAGCTGCAACACTACAACAAAGGTTTTCATACAAAGAAAAACAGTTCCTCAATTACGTTGGTGGATAATGACCAGGAGAACCGGAAGAACAAGTATGCAATAGTTCTTGTCGGAGACAACTCAAACATTCCAACTAAAGAACCTTCTGTCCAGCCAAATCCAATCGGAGGTCTCATGACAGATGTTGAGAAGATGCAGCAAGCAATGGATCTCCTGAGACAGATTGCAGACAACCCAGAAAACATATGTCAAAATTTAGAAACTAACAACGAACTAGGCCTCATCAGTAACTACAGACAAGATGTCAAGAGAGTAGGACTTGAGATTCTAGACTCAATGGATAAGCTTAAGTTATACATGGATTCGGCGAAAGATATAGTAGTTAGATTAACAGCAAAAAGAGGACCTGTCAGAATGGAAGATCCTGCATCATGTTCATTGCCGCAAAATGAAACTGAGAAAAACAACTCTGGCAGTGTTGATACGTCTAAAAAAATAGAAGACAGAACGATCGAAGCTACAAAGGTAATTTATATACCTATTGCAAGTTATTGCACGATATAATAAGAATGATTGCTCCTAGTTTAACTGTGCTGCATTTTTATTTCTAAATGGATTGGACAATCAGGGAGATGATACGAATAATGAAACTGCAGCAGAAGGACAGGAGCATGCAACATCAACAATAACAAAAGACAAATCTCTAAAGGTAGACGCTCATTTAGTAGAAAGGGGACAATTTGCTATAATATAAAGAAAAAAGAAAAATCTGTTGATGGTTATAACATTCATAACAATTCGACAAAGAACTAATATAAACTTCTGATTGTAGGAGGACACAGGAGGAGATACAAACAACCAAAGCCCCTCTGACGAAGCAGCAGCAGCAGAAACAAGCATATGCTCATCTGACACAACGAACAGGCAGGAACATGATAAACAAGAGGAACATCAGACATAAGATAAAGAAAAACAGAATATCAAAGTTAAAGACAGTGAAGTTAGACACAAAGTAGAAGATTTACTGCCAGTCAGTACCAATCTGACAACAGAAGGTCTCTATGAAAATTAATTTGTTGAACAATTTGATTCATTTGTAAACATACCATGTTTCTACTGGTGTAAATAAATTAAAGATACACTTGCAAAATAGAGCTTGCTAAACATATCAAAAAATCTGGCTGTAATGACCATGAAGAGATTTGTATGAACGATTATGGTTACAAGTACTAGCCAGTCCACCATTTGCACTTGTCATACACGAGTTAAACCAGTAAGCTGCCTCAACTACTGTAAATGAACTGTCATCGAACTACCATTCTGATGCACTGCCTAACATCAGTCATTGCACTGATTTTTCTGCACTTCATTTTTTCACACACTTACAGTTTTTTCTTTCCACAGATACAGATAGTGGAGACCAATCAAACAAGGACAGCAGGCAAATACAATCAGAATGGACAAAATTTTATAACCTGATATGCAAGTTCACAGACAAAAAACTGTCAAAAGAAGATATACAGTTATATTAAAGTGAGATGATTTTAAAAATTATCATTTTGCACTATGCATATTTTTTCAGAACCATACTGTGTTATAATAAAAATTACTCCACTCTGCAGATCTCGGTATATCTTGAAGCACGAGAAAACCAATATGAAGGTGCCACTATATTACATATCAAGTGCTTTCAGAAACGAAGGACTGCTAGGCGATACAGAGGGTGAATTTGTGTTAACCTATCTTGAAGAACAACTTAGGAGAACCAAGTCGAAGAAGAAAATTATTTATTACAGAGAAACTGTAAGTACTACAGAAAAAGCAACTGTAAATAATAAACAAAGGTTTTATATATTAAGAGCAAACAAACTAACGGTTGTTTTGCAGCAAAAACTTATTAACATTAGAGCAGTGAAAGATGATAAAGGAAGTATGCGTTGGGTAGAGGACTTATTTAAACCAGACGCACCAGACCATCTAGACAAATACGAACTAGTAAGTAGAACAATAATGTTCATTACAGTATATTTTTTGACAACTTGAAGAACACCATACTACGAAAATAAAAGCTTGTATATTCATTTTTTAAACAGAAAAACTATGTTAAGAAATTTTAAATAATTGCTCATGCAGATAATGTTTCCTTTTCTCGAGCGACCTCCGAAGGAAACTTCAAGTTTAGTAGGTCACTGGTTCAAATTGATAGTAGATATTTTGGAGAAGAAGTTCAGAATTTATGATTCGTTGAGAGATCCAGGAGATATTGATCTTGAAAAAGTATGCTCAAAATTGATCAGGAAAATAAAGACATTGTGGAGTGAAGGTTTTGGAACAACAAAAACAAAAGTCCAAACGCTGGATGATTTTGAGGTAGTATATGAACAGATGCCTCAACAAGATAATGGGTAAATGTTCATACATAACATAAAATATAG
This sequence comes from Avena insularis, assembly GCA_023614405.1. Taxonomy (NCBI): domain Eukaryota; kingdom Viridiplantae; phylum Streptophyta; class Magnoliopsida; order Poales; family Poaceae; genus Avena; species Avena insularis. The sequence continues at coordinate 379,011,175 of CM042686.1, forward strand.
TCTTGCATTGAACTACTTATCTTTGTCAACTTTTAACCATCTGACAACAACTAAAACGAAAAACGTTATGCAGATGTGACTATGGGTACTTCATGCTCTATATGATCGAGAACTGCACCAGAGATCATGTTCTGGAATTCACAAAAAAAGATATTCCGGGTTACAAGGAAATGTTTCTCATGAGGATGCTGACATCAGACATCTTCAACATAAACATCAAAACATTAAATGATAGAATATTAGGTAATCCTTTACACAGTTTTTGACTAGTATGTTCATACGACAGTATGTTGTTTCTTAACTTTGTTACTATCATGTGCAACACAAGTATTTACAAATTTGCTGCATCTACAGGCCATTCCGAATATCAAGAGCTATTCACAAGAAGAGATTTCCAGGATTTGAAGAGAGATATATTGCTAGGAATTCAAGAGAAAGAAAACAAAATGTCAAACAAATCAACGATACAACTGAAAGAAACTAAGGAGAAAGAGATCTTCAGAGAAAGATATAGAAGAAATCCAAAAAGGTGCAAGGTTTCCATGGAAGAACAGAAAAATCGAAATCCAGAAGAAAGACTTGTTTTCATTCCAGCAGAATTTAAAGAAACAGAGAATACAAGGAAAGTACGGCAAAAACTAATCGAATATGCATCAAAAATAGATTACGGAGAGTAAGTGTAAAGCTTAACTTGATACAGTTAGATCTCTTTTAATTAGCCTAGATATTTTTTGATCTAATATAAACTAACACCCCTTAAATACTAATCCTATTTTTGTAATACAACAGGAGAGTATTTATCAAGACAACTAGATCCAATGAATCAAGAGATTTTAATCTAATATATACTGCACGTGAACTAGCAGACAGTTTCAAAGAGAATGGATGGATAAACAATGAATTTTTAGATGCCGTCATCCACACATGGAGAAGTAATGATGAGTTCAAATATCTTTTCCAGGAAGGTAAAAGGGTAATCCTACCCACACAGGTAACATCAGTATTAGATTTTATGGACAAAAACAACAATTTTGAACCTAAAGATGTTGCACGCACAATTGATTACCTCATAGGAACAGACGACCTTACCAAAGCAGGCACGGTGAGTTATTTTAGAAATAAGCATAAATTTCTATATTCAGTATTAAGATACCTCATAAAACTAAAAATTACCACATGTTTAAAACTTACTTGAGTATTATATCTACTACCATACATAGATACTACTACCGATTCACTACAAGAAACATTTTTCAGTTTATGTCTTAAATGGGTCTGCTCGGAATTCAAAGGTTGAGATCTCGCATACAATAACAGTACAGAGATGCAGGATTACCACAGTAACATAGGAAAAATTATGGTAAGACTCCTACCAAAATATAGACATTACTAGAAAACTTTTACTAGAGTAAGAGTGTTATTTCTAAAAAAACATATCAGAACTTACTAGCCTTTTTATCTAACAATGTCACTATAATGTTTCAATATACAGCTAAGCATGTTCGAACAAGTGGTAGAGTGCATTTACAAATATGACACATTGCCAAGATGGAGTGCATCATTCAAAAGTGCACGCTACATTAGAACTAAAAAACAAGATGAAGACGCATGTGGACTATGGACATTATATTACCTGCAGAGATACAATGGCGAAATTATAGAAAAAGGAAAGACGTCAAGTGTAAGCAGTAGTTAGATAGAAATTTTTCAAAAATGTTGATTACATATACTTGAAAACTAACAAGACTTTATAATACTTATCAGGACACAAGCTCCAGTATCAGAGATGAACAACTGTACACAATGTTGTTCCACATATCTAATCAAGCACTGAAGAACCTACCGGCAGATCTTAGGGAGTTGGACCCGGACATGGAGATGCCACAAATTGCAATAACATTAAGTGATTAGAAGAAGATTCCGAAACATGTACATTATTTCGTCAAACCTGATTGCATGCACATATTGCATCTAACTAGACAGAAGCAAAGGAATTAACAATATCGGTGGGTGTAAGTACACGCTTGTTAATCTGTAACAGATATCTTGATTTCTGATTTTAAGTTGGTAGTGCAATATATACTTGCAGTGTATCGGCATCTATGGTCCAGTGCATCTGTATACACTCTTGCATAGCTATGCGTACAAATTATAATTTCATCACAATGAACCAAATAATAACTGGCATCTATGTGAGCAGTGCATATCACAAACACATACAGCGATAAAAACAATTGCATAGCTATGTGTAAAAATTATATTTTTATCACACTGAACCAAGTATAAACTACTTCCACATGACGATAATAATCAACCCAGTATAAACTTCCTCTAAGTATTCTTTAAACAAACTGCTTACATAGGTATCCTTGTACTACCATGGACAAATTGCATACATAAGTAAAGAAGGCAGTGCCAAAAATCAGCACAAGGCAGAATATACGTATGTACGAGGCAGTGCACCTAAATTTACGTGGGTAGTGAATGCACCACTAAAAACACTCTTCCATCCCTATGTGTGAAAATTATATTTTCAGCGCACTCAACAGAGTATAATCTGCTTCTAGATGATCATTTCAAAAACTGCCTAAATAGATATCCTTGCACTACCATAGAACCATGAGTACATGAGTAAATACGACAGTGCAACCAGTCTGGTCAAGGCAGGACAAATAAGCTGTATAGCACACACGGAAAGAACTCCGCAGTGCACCGTAGCTAGTCAGAGCAGTGCAAATAGAAAATTCACTAACAGACAGACACTTGCAAGTACGTACTTACTAAATTACATACAATCTTGCTACATCACATTCATCAAGTGCTCTTCACAAACACCGTTACAAACACTTACAACATCATAGCACAAATTTAGCTACCATTTAAAACATGGAAGACGCTTCACAAGTTATTTAGACAGTTTCTTATCAAGCTCCTTGACCTCTTTGTGAATGTCATCCATGCACTCTGTGCAGTTATGACGGTGCTCAAGAATGTCCTTCAGAGATTGCATTGCATGTAGCCTGTCAAGACGTGCATTTTTTGTTGTTTCAATGTCTTCAAAACGATTGGCTATCATGTCGGCCAATTGCTCATCAAGCTTCTGTCTATCAGCTAGTAGCTGAGCCATATCCATCGTCAGAGTATCCCGCTCTAAGTCCCAGGCTGCAGCGCCAGCTTTATACTTGTTCAGCTCCACCTTCATCATAGCAGCATCTTCGACAACGTGCTGCATTTCGACGATCTCGTGTCGAAGATGGTCACACTCTACAGTAATAGTCATCTTTTCTGCCTCCTTCTCGGAGAGCTTGACACACAATTCTGATACCTTAGCATTCTCAGCAGCAAGTTCATTACGAAGCCTCTGATATTCTGCATCAACATGATTACTCCCATCCAAAACTCCCGTAACTAATGGCAATGAATCCTAATATTTTCACAGAAAACAACAACAAGATTTAGTGTAAATAGAACTGATCGTACTAAAAAATAGCCAACATACAAATACACGCACATTGATTAGCCCGCTCGGATGCACCACAAGAACAGACGGCGACAGAGTAGATGCCAAATGCGAGCAACCATGAACACCAGAGGAGTAAGCCCTATATGTAAGTTCCAAACGTCAACGACACAACAAGAGTTTCAAAAACATAATCCGAAAACATAGAAATGAATACAAGGAAAGATAAAAAAGGCAAAACTAACCCGGACTCGTCGATCTTGCGACGGTTGCATCGAGACGACGATGAACCTTTGGCAAAGGAATCCACCATGGTGGGCAGCAGGGGAGCGACCTCCGAGCCCCGTCTCCTTTGCTCAGCATCTCCAAACGTTTCGGAACAACTGTCTGCTGCTTTCTAGACATAGGCTTCCTCATTGGATCCATGGCAGAAAGACCTGAAAATAGAACTGGAAGAAGAACCGTCTAGAGGAAAACAAACCATCTAGTAGAAGAGGAACTAGGACTAGAATGCGAAATGTTAAGCATCGACGTCTGAATTTATAATGTACATATACACATTGAACAACCGTCTCACCTACCAACAATAAAACACACCCCACACTTCATCCACGACCAAAGATTGACCAAAGCTATAATACTATGCCTAATGTAAATGCAATTAACAATTCAGCGAATGAAACAGCACGCGTGGATTGAAAGATAAGTTTACTGAGGTTGCGAACAACAATACGCATGACACTGCAGTAAAAATAGAGCAGTTCAACATAATACAATACTAGGACACTCCAACAAGCTAATAATATGACAGTGCACACAGATAAGCTGTGCAGTACTCAATGTAGAAATTTCATAAAAAGTATAATACTTTGAGTAAAATGAACTATAAAATTTCAATTACCCGTAAATAAAAAAACATAATATGCACTGTCGAAAGTGTCAACTATGCACTGCCTGGATGTACAAGTTCAGATTTGTTGTTAGTCTGTCAGACTTTCAATTTTGTTGCATAGGGATAGAGGGATTGTCATTCTCAGATGGTAAACGATAGGATACCTCAGACAGTGGGCGGGGGAACAACACGTCGAAGCGTTAGCACATAACCGTTTTAGTTGCTTGATTTATAAATGCAGGGAAACTGAAGGGACCCCGTTCAGTTCTCTCCACCGCTCTCCCACTACGCACGTTCAGAGCACTTCCCGAGAACAGTTCCTCAGAGCAGAGCAGTTTCTCAGAAAAGTTTGTCCCCTCCCGATCGAGTTTTCTCCTATAATTCCGTATCCCTTTCCTTTTCTTTATTGGTTTGAGTTCTAATCCTTATTTCTTTCTTCATTTCAAGAAGATTTGCTCTTTAATTTTAATCTTCATTCCATTGTCTTAGTACAAATCGATGGTAAGTTTTGCATCACACTTCAATTATTATTTTTAGTTTCCTTGTAATCCTTTATGTGTTCTTCCTATCATCTTATCCCCGTAATACTATGGTGTAATTTATGCATGATAAATGATCTGTTTGACACTTTCTAGAATAGGAGTTAACACACAGTTCACTCCTTAAATGCATTATTAATTTTATCAGGTGTTTCTTGGAATGGACTGTATAGTGTGCGGCCAACCTTCCACCAATTGTGGTAGGGCACAGAGGAGAGCAACCAGCTTCCAGGTTAACATTGTTCATGGTTTTCCCATCAATGGTGTGGTAAGTTTTTACATATTTAGGAGAAATTTTTCAAAGATTTTATTCAAAAAGTTCGAAATTTTCATTTTATGTAATGTTTCTTTTATTGTCTTGTTGTCTCATGAACTGAACCATGTTGTTTACCTTCAGGTAGTGCCATGCTCATTTAGGGAAAGACTGAATGATTTCACTCCAAATAATTGGATGGTTGCAAACAGTGAAGCATTAAGGAATTTTGATTTGTTCCTCAAGAAGTCTAATGTTAGGACTAATTTGTGGTCCAGACTAGAAGTCCCTGATGAGGGTTTATGATATAGAACTTGGAGATGTAGTGCATTTTGAATATGATGACGACCAACTTGATGATGTTGGTTTGAACTTGACCAACTTATTTTATGTCACTGTTTACTCTAATGGTGAAGAGAAAAAGATTCATGAAGCAACTGGTATTTCCCTTATTTACTGTAAATAATTTGCACATACAGTTTTTCCTTGTCCTACTACTATTTCATCATAATATCATTCTTTAATACTCAACATGTATTTCCACTCATTCATCAGAGGTGGGAGATGTGCCTACATCCATCAGAAGCATTCTGCACATGACCATCTTCTCAGACATAAATGCACTAAGTGAGCAGCAAATGGCTTCAATCCTGTTTGGCATTTTCAAAGATCTTTGTGTCACAGAACATTAGTTTTTTGAAAGTAAAGATGAAAAGCATTTCTGGGTACACATGATGAATATGGATAACCATGACCATAATGCACTGGTTAGTTTCCACATATTTAATAATATTTTATGTTCAGATGAAACATATAATTTAGTGAACTTGTTAATTTAGAATGCTTGTTAAAATACTAACTTTTTTCTTTATTGCAGTTCATGCCAATTGAGGCTGTAGATGGTTTTAGGTACCCAACTCAGGGCATAACACATCTGTACAGACATGGACATGATCTTGAAGGAGAAGAAGAGAATTATATTGCATGCGCATATACTGTACAAAGGGACAACGGACGTGTCAGCTTCACCACAGGATGGTCTGACTTCACATTTGCTGCTGATGTTGGATGGGCATCACTACTTCTCATTAAAGTAGAGCATATGCAGGAGCACCTTGGTCTCAACTTTGTTGAGAGTGTCATCTAGTGGTTAACTTGGGAAAACACTGTTCAGATAGTCATCTTTTCTTGTTTAATCTAGTGCTGAAGTGTATTGTACCCGTCATGTTGTTTAGTAAATTGAACATCTTTAATCTACTGTAATGTCAATGAATGTACTCAGTAAGTTGAACACTTTAATCATCTTCTAAATATTGCATATGTGAATCTTGGACATTGAATACCACGCACTACTGAAGCTACAACAAATGCACTGCCTCCTATGCTACGAGCAAGCTAGTCGATCTCATCCTATAAGCAGTGCAAGACCCAGCAAAGCGCAGATGATCAGCACTGCACTATATACACTGCCCAATCTGCAACCAATGCACTGCACTCCTGTAAGCAGTGCATGGCCTCCTGTAAGCAGTGCACGACTCAGTACAACGCAGATGCCCAGCACTACACGCCATGCACTACCCAAGATACAAACGATGCACTGCCGCCCTGTGCTACCAGCAAGCCACTCGAAATCCTCATCGTAAGCGCAGTGCATCGCCCAAAGAGTTTAGATGTTTAGCAAAGGCACGCCGTAATCGCTAAACATACAAACATTGAACTGCCTCCCTATCCTACAAGCAAGCCACTCGAACTCCTCCTGTAAGCACACGCCACGCACTGCTTGAGATACAAGCTATGCACTGCCTCTATGTCCTACCAGCAAGCCACTCAAACTTCTAGTCTAAGCAGTGAACGGACTAGCACAGAGCAGGTGCTGAGTAGGGCACTCCATGAACTGCTCAGTCTACAAGCGGTGCACTGCCTCACTGTGCTACCAGCAAGCCACTCGAACTACTCCGTTAAGCAGTGCATGGCCTTCTGTAAGCAGTGCACGACTCAGTACAACATAGATGCCCAGCACTACACACCATGCACTGACCAAGATACAAACGATGCACTCCATACGTGCTACCAAAGAAGCCACTCGAAATCCTCATCAGAAGCATCGCCCAGCAAAGCGCAGATGCTCAGCAGTGCACGCCGTTCACTGCTGAACATACAAACAATGAACTGCCTCCTTGTCCTACAAGCAAGCCACTCGAACTCCTCCTGTATAATCGCGTGGCCTCGATGCGCGCCGACTGCATGCCACGCCTTTCGGGATAAAAGCTATACCGCCTCTATGTCCTACCAGCAAGCCACTCAAACTTCTAGTCTAAGCGATTACGCAGACTAGCACAGAGTCTTGAGTGGGCACTCCATGAACTGCTCGATCTACAACCGTGCCTTGCCTCAACATACCAGAAGCCACTTGAACTACTCCGTAGCGGTGCATGGCCTCCGTAAGCGAGGCATGACTCAAGACAACGCAGATGCCCAGCACTACATGCCATGCAATCGCCAAGATACAAACGATGCATGCCGTCTGTGCTACCAAAGAAGCCACTTGAAATCAAGTAAGCGGCATCGCCTTTGACAAAGCGTTGAGATGCTCAGCAGTGCACGCCGTTCACTGCTGAACATACAAACAATGAACTGCCTCCTTGTCCTACAAGCAAGCCACTCGAACTCCTCCTGTAAGCACTGCGTGGCCTCCTGATGCGCAGCACTGCACGCCACGCACTGCTCGGGATACAAGCTATGCACTGCCTCTATGTCCTTCCAGCAAGCTACTCGAACATCTAGTCTAAGCAGTGCACAGACTAGCACAGAGCAGGTGCTGAGCAGGGCACTCCATGAACTGCTCCGTCTACAACCGGTGCACTGCCTCACTGTGCTACCAGCAAGCCACTCGAACTACTCCAGTAAGCAGTGCACGACCTCCTGTAAGTAGTGCACGACTCAGTACAATGCAGATGCCCAGCACTACATGCCATGCACTGCCCAAGATACAAACGATGCACTGCCACCCTGTGCTACCAACAAGCCACTCGAAATCCTACTATAAGCGTAATCGCCTTGCCCAAAGAAGCGCAGGTGCACGCCGATTACATACATATACAAACAATGAACTACCTCCATGTGCTACAAGCAAGCCACTCGAACTCCTCCTGTAAGCACTGCGTGGCCTCCTGATGCGCAGCACTGCACGCCACGCACTGCTTGGGATACAAGCTATGCACTGCATCTATGTCCTACCAGCAAGCCACTCAAACTTCTAGTCTAAGCAGTGCACGGACTAGCACAGAGTAGGTGCTGAGCAGGGCACTCCATGAACTGCTCCATCTGCAACCGGTCCATTGCCTCACTGTGCTACCAGCAAGCCACTCGAACTACTCTGGTAAGGAGTGCATGGCCTCCTGTAAGCAGTGCATGACTTATTACAACGCAAATGGCCAGCACTACATGCCATGCACTGCCCAAGATACAAACGATGCCCTGCCGCCCTGTGCTACTAGCAAGCCACTCGAAATCCTTAAAAGACTTTGTTCAAAGTATAGATAATTAGGAGTTCAAAGTAGGACCCCTCCCATTACACCCCACAAAATCTCCATTGTCCGTAAATAAAAGAAAACAAACAAAATTAAATAAAAGTAAAAAAATAAAAGCAGATACTAACTACCAAAAAAGAGAAAAAAAGACTGACAAAGAGAAAAATAGGACCTAAAAAGAGTAACCATAGCACTGTGCCACTGCCAAGACAGATTATTGTGCACTGCCTGCAGTCCTAAGACTAACTAGAAACCCTCCTACAAGTAGTGCAAGCAACGCAAACCGCAGTTCATACGAACCGGAAAAGAGAAAAAACCGACAAAACAACGGAAAAACCGGGAGACGTCCCGCGACAGAACAAAACCTTCGAACGCCCCAACCCAAACATCCAGAAGCGCTACAAGAACTACACGTGTCGAGAAAACAAGACACCCCCGCTGGACGGGACGCACCAAAATCATCCATGTGCTACCACGAGCAGCGTCGTGGAGCGTACTCCCATGAGGGCGCCCTTTTTCTAGCGTTTTCAGGTCTTCTAGCTAATTGTGTCAACCATTACATCAATCTTGCCATATTTTCAAAGAGACCTATGTCAAAAAACCTGATGAACACTAACCATCATTGCTGCTTGAGATTCAACTTTGGTTAAGTTAAAAGATACTTCAAACTCAGCATGTCTGAACAGAAAGGTTGCAACATTTACTGTAGAGGTGAAGTCACTAGATTCTCAGGACAAGGATTACATTGCCAAGCTTCAAAAGATGAGCTAGGTTGAGGCACCCATGTATTAGCAAGTTATCAAAAGATAATTGCCCCTACATGAATTGATTGCAACGAAACACAAATGCATCCTTATTGTTGGAAAAACATTTAGGATGATACTGGAGTTTGTAGAACTTCTTCTCTTCCATGTCAAATCAATAAGTGGCTTTGAGTGCTTAAAGAATCTTCTCAAGATGGAAAGGTATCAACCTACCTTATCAAGAATATTTCACACATGCTTGATTGACTTGAAATGATTCCCGAGGAGTTAAAGATAACTCTTCTCAAATCCACCACGACATCTTTCAACAATTGCACGTGAACTAGAGAAGGTCACTTCTAACATCTAGAACACATACTTCGGGATAACTCGAAGAAGGTTCTCAAAAGTTTCCAACATTAATGCCAACTGTTCCATATGAATCTAGTATAGCATGGAGAAGATAAGGTTGTCGTCGAGGGGCTCAATAACAAACTTATCGAAGTACTCCAAGAAGATAGACTCACATGTGGTATGAACAGGACCACAATATTGGTCAGACCAAAGGACATGAAGATGTACCTAGGTGAAACATCACGAATAGATACACCATCAGGATAGTCCTTGGGACTGAGTTTGATTTGACGATATCCCGTATCAAATCAAAGGTGTGGTCGATAACATCTCCACGGAGGAAACACTATATTTGTTCATCGCGAACAAAGCTAAACGACATCCCTTTTAGATAGAACAGAGTTGAGTAGAACTTTTGTCTTATAGCTCTCCAAGTTGTTGTTTAAGCTCAACCAACTAGTTCAGGGTTATCCAGTGTGGATTCTTAGAGAAAGGAGCAATTCAGGAAACTGTCTTGCTCAAGAACTTGACAAACACGGTCATGTGGCGATCTGGCAATACTTCTAGTAGACATCTAGAATATCATGAACCACCGATATGTCATTTAGTTCGAGAGGGAACTTGCTTGGTAGGGCAAGAGGACATAGTCTTAGAGCTTCGGCACAAGCCTAACTCTTTGACCGAGGAGAGTGTAACAGAATAACAGACTTGGTAGCACAGTCAAGCTTTGTTTAGTGATAGGTTAACCATCACGCTAAGAATGACACAAATCTCCTTGTTGAAGTCCAAAGCAATAAGAAGGGTCTCAGATAGCCACATGATAGCTAAGGGTCTCAGATAGCTAAGAGTCTCAGATAGCTAAGAGTCTCAGATAGCCACATGATTACACACACGCATCATTCATGAGCACGAAAGCTCGGAGGAAGGGTGGTAAAGATGTGTAAATGCACCACTTCATTAAGGGTTCATGAAACTCAACACGAGCTCTTAGTATAAAAGGGTGTGATACCTTAAGGTAGAACAGAACAAAGCTAATCAATGCGTATTGGTCTATGGATTACAACACATTGACCTGGTCCTAGAAATGACGAGGTCCTCGAGTTTGTTTCTCCTAACATCCCGAAATGGTTTGTCTTTGACGAACCACAAGAGTATCTTGTATCTGAAGACACCGATGCACATTTACTACTTGGCTAACAAATGGAAACAAAGGTCGGAAACAACAATGAAAAAGGAACATGCTTAGGATAGAATCCCGAGATGTGGATGCGTAAGTCAACAATCTTCCAAGGACTGATGCGGGAAAGGAAGGTGTGGCAGAGTCACGAGTATAGAAGTGAGACTCACGAGGAGTACTCTTTTGTTGTGATCTATTTGGTTCCATTAAAGAACATCTGCCATAACATGTGGTAGGGGAAGTCCTTAATTGTCACAATTCAATGGCGACAAAGACCACACGCTTGAAGGCTATACTAGAAGGTACTAGCCATCCTGAGGTAATGTTTGAACATTAATAATAGGGATCAACAAAATGGATCTTGGGTTAAAGGTCAGCTTCATGTACAAGATTCTCAACACCAGAATCCAGCACAATCAGGGATCTTAGGTTCAAGTCCGAGGGTTAAGACCCAATGAAAGGAGTAACTACTATCTTAGTAGTACACAGGGTACTACAAGGTAGTAACCACGAGGTAGCTTCCAAGAGAAGAAATAACTTCTGAAGTACCCAAACAAATGAAAAGTAGGTACACGAGGTTAAAGGAAACCTCGAGACCTAGAACAGAACATTATGGAACCATCAACACAATGGTGTGGCCCATAAGATAGAGAGATCATGATGGAAAAGAATCTCTCATCTGAAGAAGAGCAAAGGAAAACAAGGAACACACACAACTGACTCTGGAGAACTCAACACTAGGTTAACTGGTTAAGAAGCGACATGCCAAAAAGGCACCTAAGCTTTGAAAGTCAAGACGAGGTAGCTAAACTTTTCAAAGTCAAAGTAAGATAAGATGACCCGGAGTTAGAGCGAAACTAGATAAGAAGAAAAAGAAGCATACCAGAGTTTTCACAAATACTTTTCAGCTTTCAAATATTTTTCTCAAACACTAGAGTCAACATCAACCAGTAGAAAGGTTTTCCTACAGTCGGTACTGCTCTGATACCAAAACTTGTGACACCCCCAAAATTAGGGTGTAACATCCCAAAACTCTAATCCAAGGTTATTAAGATCCAAATCATCAAAATTTAGAGTTAAGAAAAACTTTTCCAATTAAAAATACTAAAGCATTCATATGTTTATTTAAATAGGAGTTGTTTTGAATTGCCATGATTAAGTGATCCCTTGATTATAAAATGATTCTTAGGTGAAATAAACATCATCTAGATCATGCCCAAACAAATCCCAAAGAAAAACAAGTCAAAATGAATAAAATAACCAAATGGTCATTTGTGCCATTTTAACTACCATGCCTACTTTGGCTATTCCAAGAACTCAAATCCTAACAGAAACAATTGTGGATCTTTGCACCCCTTGCTAGTACAATTAGTGATGTACCAAGGCCCACTTTGTTTCACCCCAAGAACTTTCAAACACTAAATTTAAATGACATTTGAAAATTGAATGTAGTTCATATATATAGATCACACTTATTCAAAAAACCACTCAAATGACCTCCATTTTCAAAACCCAAGCACACATAGATGCTCAAGCATGTGACAAACAACTCCACCAAAATTCAGTCCAAAATTCAAATAAAACTTTCATGCGGCCATTGTGTCGATCAGGTGGTAGGCAAGGTTTCTCTGCCTAACTTATACTGTTTGTAGATCAATGCATTGTCGAGTTTTTAGCCCACATTTGGTTCCCCTGTTCCCCCTGAGTCCAAGCAAGTCCTCACCGGCCTACCCCTTAGCCACAGCAGCAGTGGAGTGCCGCCACATTTTGGTCACCGCCGGCCAAACATGGGCAAAGCGCCGCAGACAACGCCGCGCCATTCCAGCACCACCACTAGCTCCGCCTAACCCTACCACACCTCCTTGCCCCTTCCCCAAGCCTAACCAAGCCCTGGACCACACCCCAGCACCGCCGCCCATTCTCTTTATGAAGCTCGCTTAAAGCTGGCCACCGCCAAAGATGCCACAAACCACCCTCGTGCTTAGGTTTTAAGTCTCGCTGACAAGCGAGACCAACCTACCAGCCGCCCTCTACGCCGCTGAGCGCCACTGGGCCGGCCCATTTCCTTTCCCGCGCTAGCCCGTGAATTCAAATATAGATTTTTCTATTTTAGTTTGAACTCACTTCTATCCCTTAGTTTAAAAATCAATTCAAGAAGATCTACTGAACCAAATTGAGTGATTCAAATTTTGGTTAGAAAGCTACTGAAAAGATCTATCCAAGCCCGTTGGATTTAATTCATTTAGAGTTAGAGATCTCTCCTAGCAAAAATAACAAGACAGAAGCATTTGCACATTCAAACATTTTTATAAAATCAACCATAATAGCTTTTGAGTTGATTCCAACTCTCGAAAATCGCATTTAACCGTACCTATCTGAATATGTAATAATATTGAGGTTTGCATGAAGTGACTTTAGACTAATACTAAAATAAATCTATATGGGCATTTCTAGTCACTTTAAATCATTAAATAATAAACTTAAGCTTTATTAAAATGTGACCCAACATTTAAATCCCATTCCCATATGTTAGAATATGTGGTGAGGACATGTGTCCATATGATCCCATATTTTAATTGGTGAATATTACATCTTCGTTATTTTTCAATGAGTAGAAATTACTTTTCTCAAATAAAAAGAATGAAACTAGTTAATAAAACTTTTTGATGCTTGTGATGATAATAGGTCATCAAATGTGTGCATTAGAATTCTAAGTAGACTATTTAAGTATTGTTTGGTGATTGTGTACTCCGTATGTATTTATAGACGATAGTACCGACCAAGCTTTCGAGGAGGAGGAGTTCTACCAAGAGGAGGAGGAAGAAAACTTCAACCACTGCACCAACCAAGGCAAGCTACCACTTGCAAGTATTACACTAGCAAGCCACCATTAACAATGCAAGCTATTGTTAGCAAGCTAGAATTAAGCTAGATAACTTAAGCAAGCTACATTAGGCATGCTTTGGTTATACTACTTTGACTAGTACCTATTCCAAGTTTACTTTTAAGCTTTTACTTCTTTACTTTACCAAATTCCTTTACTTGTTTTTGAAGTTAGCATAAAGAGAATAAAACTTGACCTATCTAGATAACCTTAGATGTCATTCCATGGCATGAGATTGAGATTAGCATCCCACCTTAGTGAACACTCTTAACTTAGTAGTTAGAGCTAATTCAAAACTTGATTCACTTTAGATGGGAATACTTGGTGAAAATGAATTATGAAAACCTTGGAATGATGAGTCATTCTATTGAGATGTTTTGACATGTGTTGAGAAACACAAATGGTTTATGATGATGAAAATGTTGAGGCATGAGCCTTGGCCCTTTTTACAAAAACTGATGGTCGGATTCGGATGCGATACCATTCCAATTTTACCGTACAACCACAATACCTAAATTGGGTAAGGCTTAGCCAGAAGTTTATATGCAATAGTATTAGTTCCCTCGCGGGAGAGGTTTGAGCTGCGGCTACCTCTCGATGTTGTCCACCTATGCAGTGCCCAAGATGATAGATGGTCATGATTGGGAGGCCATACTCATAGGGGAGGTGCTTATACTAGGGTGTGTAAAGGAAAGGTTATGTTTGATTATCTGCATACTCGGTATGATGATTCAGGGGTACCCCTAATAGATGTATTGAATCTTGTGGTGAAAGTGTACCACCTCTGCAGAGTGTCAAACTATTCGAATAGCCGCGTCCGCTGTTATGGAGATTTGGAGTGGCCATACTGTTTCGTTGTCAGATGTTTTCAAAATGACTTATGAAATGAATGATGAATCTTGACTTGACCACAACTAGGTTGTGACTATGACACTTGCTTCCCAACTTAAGTGATTCTAGAACTTTATTTTATCTTTCTTTGTTTCAGAACTCAGCGTAGGTTTCAAACTTAAATTTATAGTTAAACTTAGAGTTAGCATTTTACTTTAGTACTATCCTACTTGTTAGTGGTAGTTTGCGAGTACTTAAAGAGTACTCATGGCTTTTGTCCCTGGCTATTCCTATGGCCAGACTATGAAGGAGACTACCAAGATGATGGCCAGCAGGACGGCTATGATAACTAGGACTATCTGACTTCGTCAGCATTGCCTGTTGTATTAAGACTGGATCATGAGATCCTTTATTTGTGTAAGACCTTATGTATGGTTTTTAATGGATGATGTACTGTGATATCCAATCTGTTATGTCTCGCAAAAATGGTAATCCTGGGATTGTGAGGTATGGCATATCAGGCATCTGGGATTAAAAATCCAGGTGTTGACAAGTTGGTATCAGAGCCATCATGACCATAGGAGACCCTAGTTAGAATGGACGTCCGAACAAAAACTTAATTTTAAAACCAAATTGAGTATTTATGAAAAACTATTTCCTCTCTTACCCTTGGGAATTCATTCTTTCTCAACAAAAAAAATCATGTCCCTCCAATTCTTACATTACTACATAAAATTTGACACACTTGATCACTTCACTAACTTCATCATTCTTAATTCTTGTAGATGGAGACTCAGTTCAGCAAGTTCTACCAGTTAGGCAACGGAGGCCAGCTGATCTTTGAGAGGGATCTGGATTCACTGTCTGAGTTATTAGGACGCCCACACCCAGAGTTTCTTGGAACTCAACTTCTAGGATCCGCAGGAGGAGATTTACAATGGCTAGTTACCGCTGATCTTCGAGGAAGCATAGAAGCATCCACGTCCGGGAGAATCCAGTTCTCTGTAAGAGAGAACAACTGGCTAGATGGATTAGCCAGGGCAATGCATGAAGCTCTCGCACGTCTATGTGCCCTCAGTGTCAACCAAATCCAAGGAACCCATTTTGCTCACTATGCAAGACGTGACTTCATGGGAGATGGAGATGCCAAGTCACTCGGAGTTAAAGCGTCAAGTGGAGAACCTTGACTTCCTGCTGTACGACCGCCAGAAGGAATTGGACAATGCTAGGGAGTTCGCCAACCACAACCGTGAGATTGCCGCCCAGAAGGCCCAGACTTTCTCACTTCTTGTCAAGGACCGTCAGTCTCTTAGCCTACAGCGTGAAAAGAAGGATCGCACCATCACCCGTCTTTGTAAGAAGGTGGCCGACCTCGAGAAGACCGTCAAGGGGCAAGAAGCTCAGCTTGCAGCAAAGGAGGAAGAAGAGGAGGATGAAGACATCCAGGGAGACATGGATTCTTACCTCAGCAATGATGATGACTTTCTGGAGGAATATGCTGTGGACTTCTACACTGACGATGAGGACTCCGACTTCATCGATGATGAGTAGATGCACTAGATCACTATCGTAGCATGAGGTGTATCGGTCCCATTATATCGTAGCTTACAGAATGGTTCTTAAAACCATTTGTTTCCCTTTGATGTTGTGGTGTGTGTGTTTGTATCGTGTGCTTGTTTGAATGAATGAATGAAGTTAGTTGCAAAACCTGAGTTAAACTCAAAGTTTTAGCTTTGAAACCAAAACCATGAACCTTAGAACTTTCCCTCTTACCCCTTTATCTACCTCAATCTTCAGATGATTCGTGGAAACCAAGGAGGGAGAAGCTCATCGCAAGACCTAATGCTGCAGATCATGCAGATGTTAGTGGCAGACCATGAAGCAAGCATGGCAGAACGCCAAGCCAACATAGCAACACTGCAACAGATCGCCTAGATGTCCCAAAACAACCAAGGGCATGGAAATCAGGATCATCATGGATCCAAACTCAAAAATTTCCAGAACATCAATCCCCCAATATTTAGCCAGTCTGAAAACCCACTAGATGTTGATGACTGGTTGCAGACAATGGAAAACAACTTAGAAGTAGCTGGATTTGATGACAACAAGAAAGTTTTCTTTGCCACCCACTACTTGGCAGGAGATGAAAGAGCCTAGTGGAACAGCATCCGCCTGATGAACCATGGTTAAGTGATGACATGGGAAGCCTTCAAGATCAAGTTCAGCCGCACCCACGTGTCGCAGGGTCTAGTCACCCGAATGAGGGATGAATTCCGAGAACTGAAGTAGGGCAGAATGACTGTGGTGGAGTACCGCGACAGATTCCTGTCGCTTGCAAGGTATGCACCTGATGAGATCAACACGGAGGCCAAGAAGAAGGAGAGATTCTTGAACGGACTGCATGATGAGATGTAGACTGTCCTCATCAACATCCATTTTGAGGATCTCGAAGAGCTAGTCGACTCTGCAATTCAGATGGAGGGAAAGATTAACCAGGCAAACGAAAACCGCACATCGTATGATGCAGCAATCTGGATCCAACAGTCACCAGAAGTGCCGTCCCAACCCCTCACCAGGATATGCACCAAGGAACAACCGACCCCCCACATCTCGCCCAAGCTACCCCAACTGTAGCGGAGGCAATGTGAAGTCCGGAGGAAACAATCACAACTCCGGCAACACCAACAATCTCAACCGAGCATCTCCCAATAGCAACAATAACAACAACACTGCACCCAGAACTGGCAGCAATGTTGTGCCCGTGGCAGCAAAAGACAAGTCCCAGATCACTTGTTTCGAGTGTGGAGTTAAGGGTCACTATTCCAATGAGTGTCCCAAGAAGATTGCCGCTACTGCCAATGTGAATGCCCTAGCTCAACAGCAGCGTCGTGTTCAACCAGGAAGAAGATTTGCCCCAGGGAACCCTCACAACCGCAACGGTCGTCTTGTCCACATGAACGCCAAAGAATCCCAAGAAGCGCCAGATGTAGTGGTGGGTATGTTTTCTATCAACTCATTTTTAGCAAGGGTATTGTTTGATTCGGGAGCATCGCATTCATTTTTCACTGAAGAATTTGCATGCACTTGTAAGATTCACCCAACCAACTTGAAGCATGTCATGATAGTTCAAATCCTCGGTTCAACTACAAAAGCTAGAAAATTTTGCAAAGTTGTGCCTATCAGAATACATGGGATAGATTTTTATGCCAACCTAATCGTACTCGGAACCAAAGGATTGGAAGTAGTACTAGGTATGGACTACATGTCAAGGCATAAAGGACTGATAGACTGCGCTAAGAAAGCCATCACCATGACCAGTAGCTCTAGAGTAACAGTAGAGCATATATCTAAAACCTTACCTCGTCAATTCAAGTGCAACAAGAGTCTAGCCCTACCAACCATAGACCAAGTCCGAGTAGTCTGTGAATACCCCGACGTATTCCCAGATGAATCGCTAGGTATGCCCCCTGATAGGGATATTGAGTTCATTATCGAACTAATGCCCGGAACCGGACCCATAGCCCAGAGACCATATAGCATGAACCCCTTAGAGTTAGTGGAACTGAAGAAGCAGTTGGATGCTATGTTAACAACATGCTTGATTCAACCAAGCGCATCGCCATGGAGATCACCAGTGTTATTCGTTGACGAGAAAGATGGAGGCAACCGTTTGTGCACCGATGACAGGAATCTGAATGATGTCACAATCAAGAACAAGTACCCCTTGCCAAAGATAGAGGATCTATTTGATCAGTTGACTGGAGCCCAGGTATTCTCAAAGATAGATCTTAGGACTGGTTATCACCAACTTAAGATTCGTGCAACGGATATTCCGAAGACCGCCTTTACTACTCTCTATGGTTTATACGAGTATACGGTTATGTCTTTTGGATTAACCAATGCCCCTGCTTATTTCATGAATCTCATGAATAAGATCTTTATGAATTTCCTGGATAAGTTTGTCGTTGTGTTTATCGACGATATCCTTATCTACTCCAAGTCAGAAGAAGAGCATGGGCAACATCTGAGAATCATCCTAGAAACCCTGAGAGAGCATCAGTTGTATGCCAAGTTCAGCAAGTGTGAGTTTTGGCTGAAAGAAGTAGGATTCCTAGGACATATTGTGTCTGCCGGAGGAGTCTCTGTTGATCCCGCCAAAATCAAAGATGTCGAAGAATGGGAAGCCCCAACCACTCAAACCCAAGTCCGTGCATTTCTCGGATTAGCGGGATACTACCGCAAGTTCGTAGAAGGATTCTCGAGCATCGCCAGACCCATGACCCAATTGTTGAAGAAGGACATGAAGTTTGAATGGACTGACAAATGTGAAGCTAGTTTCCAAGAGCTGAAGAAGAGATTGATATCAGCCCCAATACTGATCTTGCCAGATATCAAGAAGCCGTTTGATGTATATTGTGACGCATCCAAGATTGGTCTCGGATGTGTATTAATGCA
The DNA here is from genome assembly GCA_023614405.1 of Avena insularis. Lineage (NCBI taxonomy): Eukaryota > Viridiplantae > Streptophyta > Magnoliopsida > Poales > Poaceae > Avena > Avena insularis. The sequence continues at coordinate 379,030,293 of CM042686.1, forward strand.
AGAAGGCAAAGTCATCGCGTATCTGTCTCAATAACTGAAGCAGCAAGAGCAGAATTATCCAACCCATGATCTTGAATTAGCAGCCGTAGTAATGGCATTGAAGACATAGCGTCATTATCTGATGGGTAATCGCTGTGAGATTTACTCAGATCACAAAAGCTTGAAGTATATTTTCACTCATAAGGAGTTGAATATGAGGCAAAGAAGATGGATAGAGTTAATCAAGGATTATGACCTAGACATTCACTATCACCCCGACAAAGACAATGTGGTAGCGGATGCTCTTAGCAGATTACCGTGTAGGCTAAACACCATGATTGTGGCATCCCGCAATTAACCACTGCTAGAAAATCGCGCTGTTTTGTGCATTACATCGCCATCATCATGCATTGTTTGTCTGAAACTATTTTCGAAACCCCTAGTTTTGTTTTCTAAAATAGCCCCGTCTTTTTTCAAATTAAAACATCGGTCTGTTCAGATCTTTTATTTGTCTAAAAACTATTTACAAAATTTATTTTTTTAAAGAAAACCCTAGTCTAAAATTTCTAGTCCTAAATTTACCCAATCCTAGTCTACCCACCAACCCCAGCTCGCCACCTCACCGTCCCCTCCACCTCGGCCCAGCCACCTCACCAATCCACAGCCCACCTACACCCCTCGTCCTCTCTCACCTCGTCCCCACCTACCCCTCTCTCTCTCTCCCCAGCTGGCCCCACCCCTTTCCAGCCCACTCTTCACCCCACCACCTCTCACCCACAAGCCACCAACCCCCCCGGTCACCCCGGCCCCACCGGCCCACCACCTGCCTCTCTCCCCTCCCTATCCTCTCTCTCTCCCCTGACGCCTTCGCCTTCTGCCCCTCTTCCTCCCTCCTCTGAGCTCCCTCTCCTCCTCCGCCTCCTCCTCCTCTGCTCCTCTCCGGCCTCCGGCCAATCAACTCCTCCGCGCTCCCTCCACCTCTCGGCCTGGTCTCCGCCTGGCCTCTCCTCGCCTCCTCTCCCCTTGAGCCGTCTCGCCGCCCTGCGTCGAGGCCGTCGCTTAGCCCGCCATCTCCCTCTCGCAGAGCCGACGCCCTTGACGACCCCGCCCTCCACCGCGGCGCCTCGCCTGTCCGTCCGCCCAGTCTGCGACCCCGGCTCGCCTCTCCCGTCTGCCGCCGTCCCCGTCGCCCCGTCCTCCCCGCGTCCGTCTGTCGCCGAACAGCACCGTCCGCCGAGCCACGACACCTCCGCTCGAGTCACCGTCCGGCTGCGCCGTCTCTCCTCACGTGAGAGCGCCGCCCTGGCGAGCATCTTGCCCGTGCAGGCCCATCGGCGGTTGCCTCTGCCTGTTTTGTTTCTGCAGGTGTAGGCCTAGTAGAAGGTGCCAGCGAGGTCGCTCAAGTGTCCCTCCACGTAAGCCCAGAATAGTGTTCGGCGAGCCCTCCGTTGACAAGATCTTCGACCTGTTTTCGGTACCCACGAGTAGCCAAGAGAACCACGCCGAGAACTCACGATAACCCCAAGACCGATCCCGGCGTCCGAAGACCGAACCCCGTCGGACCCGAAGGTCTTCTACGTGGAACATCAAGTGCTCCACCGACACCCGACCCGCATCCGAGTTCTTCGACGTGTACGGCAAGATCTTTCAAAGACCACGGTACCGGCCCAAGAACGACCACCGTGACGCCAAGGTCGTCTACACGGAGCGACAAGACCGCCCAAGTGGAGCCGAAGAACCCTGGACCCGAGGACGCCTTCATGGACCCGAGGACCGATCCATCGGATGCGACAAGACCTCCTTCTCGGTACCACCAAGTTCTTCACCCCAGACGCCGAGCCCTGAACGATCAGTTCTCCTTCCCGGAAGCATTGACGCCCGTGCGACAAGATCTTCTCCCCGGATCCGAAGACCCGGTACCCGATCCACTCAAGTTTGCCATCGACGACAAGATCGCCATCGACCAGGACGAATCCGATGCGCCCCAACGCCGAACCAAGTCCTTCTTCGCGGAACGCCAAGATCTACTCATACCGAGAACGATCCCGCGAGACCGAACCCCAGATCCGGACCCCGAGACCCGACCAACCCCTCGAGCCAAGTTCGCCAACCCTAATGTGTGACCCCTTTCGAGCCCTATTTTATAAATGATATTACTTGTTGCATATAAAATTGTTCATGCATGCATACTTGTTTGTGGTTTGGGGGCATTATGCCGATTCACCTCATAATTAAATATGGAGTCTATATGCGGGATATCTTTGTCTTATTCCGGACTCCATTTAAATTTGTGTAGCAAACCGATGATATAATTTTGCCTTGTTAAGACAACATTGAAATTGCAGGGTATCTAAATAACATGAACCTATTAATTAGTTGTCGGGACCCCGGTTCCGCTTAATATTGCCTAATTGCACCGCAGATTCGATCATAGCATAATCATGCCGGATCTTTTGCTGTAGTATTAAATAGTGCATCCGTGTTTGTGCTAGTGTTTTGCTTCTTCACGGACTAGGCCGGTGAGTTGATGCGAGTGTCGATCAGATCTACGGATGAACCGGCAATGTTTCCAAAGTAGCATCTCCCTTTCTACCTATCTTACTTTTATAGTATTTATTCCTCCTGTTGATCTATTGCTATACGTGTTATGATGCTCTAGTTTTCAGAATCGTGATACCCTTGCAGCCTTATATTGCCTTGGACACATCCTATTACCTGTTGTTTGGTAGATAGTTGGACTTATGCGTAGTCGCTTGGCTCAAGTGCTGTGTGTGTCAAGTACCACGATTGTTAGAGTATGGCCGTGTGTTTAATGTTGGAGATGGTTATTACTTTAAATACTGTTTAATAACTAAAAATGGAAGTAGGTAAATGCAGAGGCACCGGTGGGTGATAGATAATATTTGGTTTCCGATCCACTGGTGTCCTGAGGACCTCGAGTTCTTGACACTGCTCCGAGATCGAGCGCTAACCACAGGTGGGGAGATATGGGCCCCCCATCGATTAGTACTTGATTTCAAAGTATTGTACTGGGGGCCACAAACTAGTTTGAGGTTTTATTTACTATCCTGTACTTATGCCATGCTTTACTGCTTTATTTAAATTGTGCGATGGATAGCACCTGTACTGTTTAGGATCGGGACACGTTTTCGCGGTGTCGACAAGCCCAGTTTTGGGTTCCCAGTCGTTCACAGCCGTCTACCCAAACCCTAAGTCCGTCTCGGAGCCCGGCCGACTTCGTTATGGTAGACTTAGTGGGTGGCCCCGTGCTTGCTTTGGGTCTGGAAACGTCATGACTTAGGCCCCTCCGACATACCGATGGGTGTATGTTAACTGATCTGGCAAAAAGGGTCGAAGTGCTTGTGAATACTTTGGTGCACCCCTGCAGGGTTAAATCTTTTCGAGAAGTCGTGTCCGCGGTTATGGACGACTTGGAGCATAGTGCTTGATCATAGACAACTATAACTAAAGTTTACTGTTATAAATTGACTTGTATCCGTTATGACTAGTAATCAGCTTCACTACAACGAATGGCTAAATAAAAGTACCAACAACCGCTGGGTTTTTGGGATATCTCATGCTAATTGTATCTGACTAGTAAGTGTTGCAACTACAACGGAATGGTTAACTAAAACTGCCCACTGCTTATTATATCGTGACTATCTATACCTGCCTAGTAATTGCTGCAACAATAACTAAATAACTAAAACTGCCAACTGTGTGAGTTCCTCGGTTGACTTCCTCGTTTGGTCTCGAGGGGGAAATACCAGGATGGGTATGTTTGGTGGTAGTATCAAGTTGGTTCCGAATAGGTCTTTCTCACCCCTCTCTGATAGCCGACAGTTATATCGAGTCTCTATAGGTTGTTTAGTGCATGCTGCGCTGCCGCTTCAGTCCACCATACCTATGTAGGCGAGGACCGCCGAATTCTAGCCTCGCCGTGTACTGGCCTCAGTACTGACCGCTCCTCTTTTTCCTTTGCCCTTTGTCGGCACCCCTTTTGTTTAGCAGGTTTGAGATCGCCGTCGTTAGCAGGGATACCCTTCCGGCTTGGCCTGGGCAGGGTTATGGACGCCGTTGGTTATTCTTCAGGGCTCTTAGCCCCATTTGCATCTTGTCCGTAGTCGGGCGCTATATCGTTTTCAAGGTGATTTGGATCTTGTATATTATATCTGTATTCTTGACTCTTTGAGTCGTCGTTGTATATATCTGTTCTGTGGGTCCCATCGAGGACTGTTGTGTAATGTTATTACTTTGTTTTCCACCCGCACGAAAGTGCCTGGTGGGCACCTTTGAATCGTTTCTATGCGGGTTTGGCGGGATTCGCTAAAACTTGCATAGGGCCGATTCTGAGGGTGTTACAGAGTGGTATCAGAGCTCAGCAGTTGCGATACCCCACAAGTCCAGCCTGTAGGATAACCTAGCTAACGGCCGAAGTAGAGTGTCAAAACTATTTTTGCAAAATCGGTTGGATAGTTCTAATTAGGTCTGATTTTACTCCTTACCCTCCGCTGCTCTCCTCTCACCTCTGCGTGTTTTGAATCCGCTCTCTTCTCTCTTGAGTCCAGATTTCTCGTGGTTGGGTTCCATGCACCTTTAGGGTTTCGTTTCCTCCTTTGGTAACGGTGTTGCTACATCTGGTCTTCATGCTGTCCGAGGAATCCTTCGTCTGGTGGACTTCTCTTTGTTCCTTCTCGTGCCTTCCGGTGTTTTCCGACGCGACGACATCATCTACACCAGATCCGATGCAGAGTCTGCATCACTCCTTTGTTTCCGGACCTCGATTGATGAGATCTTGACCGATTCGAGAATGGTTGCACGCTTTTCTACTGATTGTGCAGAGTAATAGATTGGGTGCGTGATGGATTGGCCCCCATGCCGACTACCCTTTCTATTCGCTCTTGTACATTGAAGTGGGATAGGCCGCATCTTTTCTCTCATTCTATCGAAGTTAGAGGTGGCTTTATTTGTTGATACCTCTACCTTCGACCTTTTGTTCCCGGAGTGTTCCCTCGATGATCACGGACAACGACCTCTTGTTAGTGGTGTCGCGAGGATCTACACGAAGCGAGAAGACGCAGATCGCTGACCTTCCTTCCGGTACCATGAGGCGGATCTCGAGGGCGAGATCCATTGTTAGTGGTGTCGAATTGTGGCATCCCGCAATTAACCACTGCTAGAAAATCGCGCTGTTTTGTGCATTACATCGTCATCATCATGCATTGTTTGTCTGAAACTATTTTCGAAACACCTAGTTTTGTTTTCTAAAATAGCCCCGTCTTTTTTCAAATTAAAACATCGGTCTGTTCAGATCTTTTATTTGTCTAAAAACTATTTACAAAATTTATTTTTTTAAAGAAAACCCTAGTCTAAAATTTCTATTCCTAAATTTACCCAATCCTAGTCTACCCACCAACCCCAGCTCGCCACCTCACCGTCCCCTCCACCTCACCCTCGGCCCAGCCACCTCACCAATCCACAGCCCACCTACACCCCTCGTCCTCTCTCACCTAGTCCCCACCTACCCCCTCTCTCTCTCTCTCTCCCCGACAGCCTGGCCCCACCCCTTTCCAGCCCCACTCTTCACCCCACCTCTCACCCACACAAGCCACCAACCCACCCTGTCACCCCGGCCCCACCGGCCCACCACCTGCCTCTCTCCCCTCCCCATCCTCTCTCTCCCCGACGCGCTCGCCCCGCCCCCTTCTTCCTCCCCTCCGGCGGAGCCCTCTCTCCCTCTCCGGCCGCCCTCCTCCTCCTCTGCTCCTCTCCGGCCTCCGGCCAACCGAACTCTCCTCCGCCCTCCACTGGCTCGCTCACGGCCTCCTCCTCAGCACCGCTGCCCCGAGAAGGACCCCGAACCGTCAACCGCCTCTCCGCGCTTGGCGCCACTGGCTCCATCTCTCGGCCGCCTCCGCCTCTCGCCCTCTCGCTGAGCCTGCCCGAGGCCGCCGCTTAGCTCGCCATCTCCTCTCACAGCCGCTTGCCGACGAATTCGCCCACCGCGACGTCGCCGCCGCCTTCGCCTGCATCCGACCCCGGCTCGCTTTCCTCCCGTCCGCCGCCTCACCGAGTTCCTCCCCACCGTCTACCTCCCCTGCCGCCTCCTCCCGAGAGAACCGCTTCCTGCCGCCATCCCGTCGCCCGTCCTCCCAGCGTCTGCCGCCGACCAGCACCGTCACGAGCTGCACCTCCGCTCGAGTCACCGTCCGGCTGCGCCGTCTCTCCTCGCGTGAGAGCGCCGCCCTGGCGAGCATCTTGCCCGTGCAGGCCCATCGGCGGTTGCCTCTGCCTGTTTTGTTTCTGCAGGTGTAGGCCTAGTAGAAGGTGCCAGCGAGGTCGCTCAAGTGTCCCTCCACGTAAGCCCAGAATAGTGTTCGGCGAGCCCTCCGTTGACAAGATCTTCGACCTGTTTTCGGTACCCACGAGTAGCCGAGAGAACCACGCCGAGAACTCACGATAACGCCAAGACCGATCCCGGCGTCCGAAGACCGAACCCCGTCGAACCCGAAGGTCTTCTACGTGGAACATCAAGTGCTCCACCGACACCCGACCCGCATCCGAGTTCTTCGACGTGTACGGCAAGATCTTTCAAAGACCACGGTACCGGCCCAAGAACGACCACCGTGACGCCAAGGTCGTCTACACGGAGCGACAAGACCGCCCAAGTGGAGCCGAAGAACCCCGGACCCGAGGACGCCTTCATGGACCCGAGGACCGATCCATCGGATGCGACGAGACCTCCTTCTCGGTACCACCAAGTTCTTCACCCCAGACGCCGAGCCCTGAACGATCAGTTCTCCTTCCCGAAAGCATTGACGCCCGTGCGACAAGATCTTCTCCCCGGATCCGAAGACCCGGTACCCGATCCACTCAAGTTTGCCATCGACGACACGATCGCCATCGACCAGGACGAATCCGATGCGCCCCGACGCCGAACCAAGTCCTTCTTCGCGGAACGCCAAGATCTACTCTGTTACCCGAGAACGATCCCGCCGAGACCGAACCCCAGATCCGGACCCTGAGACCCGACCCGAACCCCTCGGAGCCAAGTTCGCCGAACCCTAATGTGTGACCCCCTTTCTCGAGCCCTATTTTATAAATGATATTACTTGTTGCATATAAAATTGTTCATGCATGCATACTTGTTTGTGGTTTGGGGGCATTATGCCGATTCACCTCATAATTAAATATGGAGTCTATATGCGGGATATCTTTGTCTTATTCCGGACTCCATTTAAATTTGTGTAGCAAACCGGTGATATAATTTTGCCTTGTTAAGACAACATTTAAATTGCAGGGTATCTAAATAACATGAACCTATTAATTAGTAGTCGGGACCCCGGTTCCGCTTAATATTGCCTAATTGCACCGCATCTGCATCATAGCATAATCATGCCGGATCTTTTGCTGTAGTATTAAATAGTGCATCCGGTGTTTGTGCTAGTGTTTTGCTTCTTCACGGACTAGGCCGATGAGTTGATGCGAGTGTCGATCCGATCTTCGGATGAACCTTCGCAATGTTTCGTGCAGCATCTCCCTTTCTACCTATCTTACTTTTATAGTATTTATTCCCTCCTGTTGATCTATTGCTATCTGTGTTGCGATGCTCTAGTTTTCGTAACCGTGATACCCCTTGCAGCCTTATATTGCCTTGGACACATCCTATTACCTGTTGTTTGGTAGATAGTTGGACTTGCGCGTCGTAGTCGCTTGGCTCAAGTGCTGTTGTGTGTCGTCAAGTACCACAGTTGTTAGAGTATGGCCGTGTGTTTAATGTTGGAGATGGTTATTACTTTAAATACTGTTTAATAACTAAAAATGGAAGTAGGTAAATGCAGAGGCACCGGTGGGTGATAGATAATATTTGGTTTCCGACCACCGGGTGTCCCGTAGGACCCCGAGTTCTTGACACCTGTTCCGAGATCGAGCGCGCTAACCACAGGTGGGGAGATATGGGCCCCCCATCGATTAGTACCTGATTTAAAAGTATTGTAATGGGGGCCACAAACTAGTTTGAGGTTTTATTTACTATCCTGTACTTATGCCATGCTTTACTGCTTTATTTAAATTGTGCGATGGATAGCACCTGTACTGTTTAGGATCGGGACACGTTTTCGCGGTGTCGACAAGCCCGATTTTGGGTTCCCGATCGTTCTGGTCTACCCAAACCCTAAGTCCGTCTCGGAGCCCGGCCGACTTCGTTGCGGGTAGACTTAGTGGGGTGGCCCCCCGTGCTTGCTTTGGGTCTGGAAACGTCATGACTTAGGCCCCGCCGACATACCGATGGGTGTATGTTAACTGATCTGGCAAAAAGGGTCGAAGTGCTTGTGGATACTTTGGTGCACCCCTGCAGGGTTAAATCTTTCGAAGCCGTGTCATGCGGTTATGGACGACTTGGAGCACAGTGCTTGATCATAGACAAGTATAACTAAAGTTTACTGTTATAAATTGACTTGTATCCGTTATGACTAGTAATCAGCTTCACTACAACGAATGGCTAAATAAAATTACCAACAACCGCTGGGTTTTTGGGATATCTCATGCTAATTGTATCTTACTAGTAAGTGTTGCAACTACAACGGAATGGTTAACTAAAACTGCCCACTGCTTATTATATCAGGACGACTATCTATACCTGCCTAGTAATTGCAAGCGATAACTAAATAACTAAAGCGCCAACCGTGTGAGTTCCTCGGTTGACTTCCTCGTTTGGTCTCGAGGGAAATACCAGGATGGGTATGTTTGGTGGTAGTATCAGTTGGTTCGAATAGGTCTTTCACCCCTCTCGATAGCCGCGGTTATATCGAGTCTCTATAGGTTGTTTAGTGCATGCTGCGCGCTTGATCCACCATACCTATGTAGGCGAGGACCGCCGAATTCTAGCCTCGCCGTGTACTGGCCTCAGTACTGACCGCTCCTATTTTTCCTTTGCCCTTTGTCGGCACCCCTTTTGTTTAGCAGGTTTGAGATCGCCGTCGTTAGCAGGGATACCCTTTCGGCTTGGCCTGGGCAGGGTTATGGACGCCGTTGGTTATTCTTCAGGGCTCTTAGCCCCATTTGCATCTTGTCCGTAGTCGGGCGCTATATCGTTTTCAAGGTGATTTGGATCTTGTATATTATATCTGTATTCTTGACTCTTTGAGTCGTTGTATATATCTCATTACGTGGGTCCCATCGAGGACTGTTGTGTAATGTTATTACTTCGTTTTCCACCCGCACGAAAGTGCCTGGTGGGCACCTTTGAATCGTTTCTATGCGGGTTTGGCGGGATTCGCTAAAACTTGCATAGGGCCGATTCTGAGGGTGTTACAATGATCAAGGAGAAGCAACCAAGTTTGTATGAGGAGTTGGAGCAGTTTAGGACTGAGCTGCTTAGCAAAGGCTTTTGAGCTAGCATTGAACTTCAACCCACATTAATCAGCCAAATCAAGGAAGCCCAAAAGGGAAATGAAAGTATCGACAAAATCAAACTTCATTGTTAGTGCGGAAAGGTACTGGATTCACCGAAGATGAAGAAGGAGTTACGTGGTACAAAGGGCGTGTCTGGTGCCAATGATTCGAGTGAAGCAAGTTATCATGCAGGAAGCTCATGATACTCTTTATTCTATCCACCCCGGAGGAACGAAGATGTACCAGGATTTGAAAGAGCAATTTTGGTGGTACAATATGAAGAGATAAATCAGAAGCTACATCGCCATGTGTGACATTTGTCAAAGAGTCAAAGCAGAGCATTAGAGACCCGCAGGACTGTTGCAACCATTGTAGATTCCGGAATGGAAATGAGATTCCGTCGGAATGGACTTTATCACCGGTTTGCCTACTTCTAGTAGGGGAAATGACTCAATCTGGGTCATGGTTGATAGACTATCCAAGTAGCCCACTTTATACCAGTCAAGACCACCTATCAGAGTTCGAAGCTAGCAGAGTTGTATATTTATGGAATTGTTAGTCTGCATGGAACCCCAAGACTATAGTATCAGATCGAGGAACCCAATTCACCTCAAGATTTTGGTAGGAAGTCTAGGAAGGATTGGGAACCAAGTTGAACTTCAGCACCGCTTATCACCCGCAAACTGATGGACAGACTGAAAGAGTCAACCAAATCCTAGATGATATGTTGAGATCTTGTGTTTTGGAGTACGGATCAAAATGGGTCGCACCCTTTTGAATTGGTCGCAAGTAGGAGAGAGTCAGATTTTCGGACCCGACATTGTTGTATTAAGACTGGATCATGAGATCCTTTATTTTTGTAAGACCTTATATATGGTTTGTAATGGATGATGTACTGTGATATCCAATCTGTTATGTCTCGCAAAAATGGTAATCCTGGGATTGCTAGGTATGGCATAACAGGCACCTGGGATTAAAAATCCGGGTGATGACATAGGGCTAGAAAAATCCAAGACCTCTGTCTGATATAAGCCTAACCTAAATCTCGGAAGCGTACATAGAGAGAATCAATAACATTACAGTGACCCACGACACAAAACTTATTACAGCAAGCTCATAACTGAGCGAAGAACCAAATTATTACAAGCAGAGGTCACTAACCACAAACATCAAACAACGGAAGGAAAATTATGCTATTAAGTATAGCAAACTTAACGAATGGCCTAAGAGGCCTGAAGCATAACGATGACGTCCCAATCCATAGATTCTAGGCTGCCGACCGGGAACCCCAAGCTACTCGTCGAAGTTGTAACAAACTCACCTTCTATGGTAACACTTACCTGCTGCTAAAGTATCAACAAAGCAAGGCTGAGTACAGGGTGTACTCTGCAAGACTTATGGCTAGTGGGGTTACTTTGCATAAAGCTATCTTTCTTTGTAAAAGAGGTAGGAGAAGCTCGACTAATGGAACCTTTCAAAAGGGGATAAGAAAAACGATATCACTAGCTTTGATCATCTTTGATATCCACCAAAACTTTGTCATCCGAACCTAGTAACTAGGATCACCCCCTCGATCCTTGAGGAAGCATCCTTAAGCAAACATTACTTAACTTGCCAAGTTTTACTATTAGGTTATAGTTCTCTATGATCTTTGAATCCGTTCCCAAGTCGTCCATAACTGTGGACACAGCTTTTCGAAATGATTAATACCCTGCAGGGGTGCACAACTTTACCCACACATACCGATCGAATCTTAATGCCACTAGATAAGCCCTCTTCCTTGGAAGGCCAGCAGAGGGTGGTTGGCCACGACCTTTACCTTGCGTTCGCCGAGACCATGAGTCACGCCCTAAGGAGATGCCGCCGTAATGGTTCAAGTCCCGAAGTCGGTCCCTAGAGATGTGCGCAGGGTTCAAGATTACGGAGGCCGTGCCTCTCTTGTTCCCGGCCACGCTTACCTACCTGTATGAATGCACCTCCTCCACCTCCTTCAAGAACGACCAGAATGCTTATGTCGAATGGAATGCCCGAACTATGTGACTCATGGAATCTACTAGGCAAGTTAATCAGCGAAAGGGTCCCCATAAACCCCGTGTGGTTGTATGCTCGTCTTGGTTTAAGAGGCAAGAACTTAGATCCTAGTGGTGGCAAGTATGGGACTGCTAAAACCACAACCCGACGTGGCCTCCCATACAAGCCTTAGTATGTTTGACCTTCATCTCTGATCATACCACATCATCCTGTCCAACTAGGTTCATTCGCAGCTCTGATTCATCAACCGGATGGACCAGCGGTAACAGCTAAGCATGGCTAAGCGCAATAGGTATAATATATCTAGCGAAGCTCATAAGCCAAACCCTAGTTATGCTAGGAGAAGTGGATCAGGGAATATAGGCTACAAAGGTAACATGCATCAGATAGGATTGATATATCTATTGATAAAAGACTTTAGAATCGTATGCACATGGCAAGAATGAAATACTTTGAAATCATAGGATTATATAATGTGTGTTGTTTTGCTTTCCTTTGCCTTTTGATACTTAGATATAGAGCTTCTGGTTCATCTGATTAGCATCATTCATCGATAACCTTTGATGGTGTTGATCTCGGTCTTCAATGTTGGACTCGATCTCGTTGCTCACATCAACTCCGAGGTCTACCGAGAAGAAGCAGAAACAGCGGAAAGAAGAGCAACAATCAACACATGGCATATGTGCAATGCTCAAACAAGGATGATGATATGAAAAGTTAAATTGTATTTAAATGACACCCTAAGATATGCTTGGCAATTTAAACAGGGTCAGAGGGGTACAAACCCTAGAATAGGGGGAACCTCGGAGTCACCTATGGGGGTTCATTATGTTTTCTAATTAAACTTGTCATGTAAGTATCTTAAAATTCATGATTATGACTCTATTGTGTAGATCTCATTTTTCTGAACATTTTGATATATTATTTGTATTTTTCTGACTTAAAATGAATTAGTTATGATTTTTCTCATTTTAAATCCATTTTAAATAATTATTAAAACAATTAAACATTTTTGGATTATATTAAATATTTATAACCTGGACCCACATGTTAGAAGTTTAATAATTTCAGAAATTATTTTCCAAAAATATTAAAAACCTGACAGACAGGGCCCATAGGGATATTTTTATTTCCAGAAAATATTTACAGAAAACAATTAATAAAATAAAAAGGGGAATATGGTGTCATGCTGATGTCAGCGTGACATCAGCAATGGAGCACCTCCTAGGTGGTGCTCGAATCGAGCGACTAGGGGCACACGGGGCTATGGGAGTGGGGGTAAACGACGTGGGCAAGTGCGGCGGCGCTGCTCCGGAATAGTTAATGGAGACGGCAGCACGATGACGGCGAGCAGCGGCAGGTGGTCGGCGTCAGAGCGATAGGGGGTGAGAGGGAGACAACGAAGAGGCCCACGAGGGCCGATATCTCACCAAGAAACTAGCAGAGGGGTCGGCGAAGTGGCTCGAGGTCGGCAACAACGACAGTCACCAACGGCGAGCCTCAGATGGTCGAGGTTGTCGGCAGCGATAGGAGACGCTCCGGCCTGATTCCTTTGGTGAGAAGAACAAGGACGACGAGGAGATGACGATGGCATGGTCGGTGAAGATTGTCGGGGCTGAGAACGGTGGGGCACGGTGGAGCACGTCGGCTAGGGTTTCAGCCATAGGGGAAAAACAACAGAGAGAGTGAGAGGAAGTGAAATGGGTATGGGGGAGAAGAGGAGAGAGCCACAGTTCTTATCCTCTCGTCCAACGGCAGCGACGGGCATCATAGCGCGAGGGAGATCGATGGCAAGTGCTGGGGAACGCAGCTGCTTCAGCCGGTGAGGAAGAAGAAAGGAGAAATACGTCGAAGGGGTACGGGCTGCGTGGGCCAAGTTGGGCTGGCTCTTTGGGCCTCACTAGAGGCTGGAGTCTTCTTATTTGCAATGAGAAGCGAGGAGGAGGAGAGAAGGAGATGGGTCGCGGGCCAGATAGGTTAGGGTTGTATTTTTTCTATAAAACCTTTTTCCAAATGTATTTCTTGTTTTCTCTTTTGTATTTGAATTCAAATCGGTTTGGTGTCATTTCAAGAATACTAGAGACTTTTGGTAAACCGTTAAAATACTGTGGGGACCCTTTATAACCATTTGGGTTCCATATTTTCTGAATTTTTTTAAAGTATAGAACTATTTCGAATACATTTCAAAAAGAGAGGAGAGGATTAGGGTTTAGACTTTGTAATTATTTCTTGCGGCATTTCTTCAGTTAAAAGGATGCATGCAATGCTTATGATGCACAAACAAACCCTAAAGAAGGATTACTAAAACTAGGGGTGTTACATACTCATGTGTCTTCCTAATCCTAAGAGGAAATAATTATTTGACAAACTGATATTTTATAGTGAATTAACTACCAAAATAATGGTTATCCCACTAGAAAATTCCTAACTAATTAAAGAAAAGTTATAAAAACATGAAACCACTTTTGGTTGTTTTGTTATCTCAATACCTTTGATATCAGTTTTATACATTGGAATCATCCAGAACCTAGCCTTTGTATTAAACCCCTTATTCAAGTGGTACTCTACAACTAAATCATAAATAAGTACCACAAATGCAAATAAAGGAATCCCAAGTACTACGAACTCAAGTTATCAAAACCTACTAAAGTGTATTCATGCTTTGTGCAATTTCTTGATATATTTCATTGGTGCTTGTATGCCTTGTGTTGATTCTAGCCTTGTTTGCTTGCATGTGTAATCCATGATGATGATAGTTGCGATTATAAAAAAGTCAATAAGGAGGATTACTTGGTTATTTTGGATTTCTACAAAGAAGTCTAGGGACATATTGCTGGTCATAGACAAGCCACCTACTTACACATAAGCCTTGTCCTATTATTTTACTTATGCATGGTTTATCTATTGTTTATGCAAACTACATTGTTTTACTATATGATGATTTATATCTTTAGTGGCTTGGCTACTCCAAACCACTACACAATTGTACTACTAAGTAAACCACTCTTGATGACACCTACTTGTCCCTAGTATTGTAAGTGGTGTATAATACGATGCCCCTTTGGAGACCCTGTTTTAGCCAAAGTAAAACTAAAGGTTGGGAAGACCCCAAAAAAGTTTACAAAAATGATTTATGGTAAAACCTTGGTAAGGTTTGCCCTGCCAAGAGGAGTTTGAGAAAGAAAAGGTTTTGGTTTTGCAAGTGATGATGGAGTAGGGGAGGAAAAATGTTTACGAAAATGCACCCGGTTCTTTGAAGCTTAGCTATAACAACTAAATCGTGCAACCACATTACCCTAGAATGGGACGAGGCTTGACTTGAAGTTTTTTACTCTGATATGGGATGCCTCGCAACTACTTATAAGGGATCACATCTCTCGAATGTCGAGTTTCCCTTAAGGAGAAAGGGTCATCTATTGGAGCAATGGCCCGGGGGAGATGTGAACCGTCCTTGTATGTGGCTGGATGATACTATCAGCCTCTAATTGAAAGTGTATGTCCCAAGAGGAGGACTATGCTCCGGTTGGTCCTTGGTACCTGACATCCAGGCATTGAGAGGAACAAATCATAGGGTAGGGCCCATGCTAGAGTGGCATCCTGAGAGTCTTGATCGGTTACTCGGCCCACGATCCATGAGGGATTAGGGAAGGGTACCCAGATAGTGGGGTAAAGTGTACACCCTCTGTAGAGTGTAAGTTTATTTGAATAGCCATGTCCACGGTCATGGAGGGTTGGACAAACTACTGTCGAGCAGCGCTGGTTTTGGTTTGTAAAAAGATTGATGAGAAATAAAGAATATTCGAAACAGGGTGGTTAGGAGTTACCACAAAGGAAGTGACGTGATCTCGGAATGATCACGCAAGAAGGAAATTCCTTCCAGTCGAGGGAGGACCAGGGGACGAAATTGGGTGACCCAATCCTAGTGGTTTCTAAATGTTACAAATGTTCTCAAAATGTTTTACAAAAGTTTTCAACAAAGATATAGAGATGTTATATCTATAAGAGAAAATATTTTAGAAAAGAACCACTGGTGGAGACCTACTACCATAGCCATATTGCATATCCTTTTATTGTATCTTCTTAAGGTGGTTTGCGAGTACATTCAAAGTACTCACTGGCATTGTCCATGGCTATTTACTTGGTCAGATTTCGAGAAGAAAGTTGAAGAAGAAGGTGATGTTGATGACTGTGTGAGCTAGGACGTTCTTCTAGTCAGCTGCCTATAGGGTTAAGGCATGGCTTGGGCTCGATGTTGTACTAGAGTTCTGTTGATGATGATCAATGTAGCCATAATGGTGTTAAGTTATGACTTGTATCCTCTTAAGTATGAGATGTTTATGGGAACGACTAGTAGGAGCGCGCTCTTCAGGAAGCGCGCGTTTTGGCAGCAGCGCGCACGTTTCCGGCCACACGGCCACTCGACATGTGGCGTGTGGAAGCTCACCCGTGCGTATTTCCGGCCGCTCGGCAATTTCTGGCCGCACGGCAGCGCGTGTATTTCTGGCCACACGGCAGCCCGACACGTAGCTAGCTTCTCATGCAGTGCACATGATGAAAGGCAGTTCCACGCAGTGCAATAAGACAGTGCACGAGCAGTGCAACTCATTTACTATTGACCGAAAGCAGTACAATGCAGTACACCGTGCACTCCAAGAACATAGCGCAGTGCATTGTGGCCTTAGACAGTGCAACATGGTACAACAAGGCAGTGCTTGGACGGTGCACTGCCTGGACACCGCGTAGTGCACTATGACGGCGGCAAAGCGGTAAGGCGATAACGAGGCGATAATCGCCAGAGATCCGTGCAATGCTGCTGCGAACTAAGGCGATGCAACACAAAACAACAAGCGGTGCATGGGCGGTGCACCTTGCACGGGCGATGCGTAGTACACCGTCACGACACTGCGTAGTGCCGCGAACTAAAGCGATGTAACATAGAACAACAAGGCGTGCATGGGCGGTGCCTCGCTCGACAATGCGTAGTACACTGCATAGACACCGTGTAGTGCACTACGAACTAAGGCAGTGCAACACAGACTAACAAGCGATGCATGGACGGTGCCTTTGCACGGGCGGTAGTATACTTGCTGGACACCGCGATGCACTGCGAACTACGGCAATGCATCATAGAACAACAAGGCAGTGCATGGATGGTGCCTTTGCATGGGCGATGCATAGTACACGCACGGACACCGCGATGCAATGTGAACTAAGCGATGCAACACAGGACAACAAAGCGGTGCATGGACGGTGCCTTTGCTGGATAGCGTAGTACACCGCTCGAAACCGCGTGCAGCTGCGAACTAAGCGATGCAACACAAGCGAAGCGATGCAATGTAGGGTCAAAGGGCAGTGCAACAAAAATTTCTTCAAAAACCTATCATATGGGATCTAGTTTTGTAGATCTTGACACGACTAGCGCAATTGTGAAAACGGATCTCAGTTTGGATGATTGTTTAAAAGATATCATATTTTTCGTGTTTGAATCTAAAAAAGAAAAGGAAAAATGACCGCTGGCCCTCTCTCTGTAGGCACCACGTGTCACGCGGGGAAGGCTAAGGAAAACCCACGAAGGACTCTCTGAACGCCAAGTGCAGCAACATAAGCGATTGTAGAGCACGCTCGGGAATGCGCACGCTTTTTCTAGCATTTTCAGATGTTTACTTTGATACTCGTCGGTTATGTGCCATGCACTACAAGAAAAGTTGGGTTTTACAACGGAGGATTTTCGTGGTTGAAGGACCGTTTTGGTGGTTAAAAAGTCTTCTACGATGGATAGACTTCATAGTAAAATCCCTATCACAATAGAATCTACCATGGTATTTTTGACCGTGGTGGATCACACCCTTCAGCCATGAAAACGTGTTCCATCGTAGATCTGTTCGACAGCCGCGTTGACTCTTAACATCATGCAAATAGCCACGTGGCAACTACTGTTAATGGCTGGTTACCATCGTTAATGGTCAAAGAAACCGTTGCCGAAGCCAGGCCTTGGCCTAGCCAAGGCCTGCGAAATACTTAGTGGACTGGCCCATGAGGAGAGCCCAATAAGAAGACAGCCCGTTACTGTTTTTTCTTGCACTGCTTGAAATGGGCCCAATAATGTAGCCAGCAAAGTCCCACGAAGTTTTAGGCCGGGTACTTTTTTGGTCTACAGAAGGCTCAAGTTAGTCCAACATCGTGCGGCCAATTAGCAGGCTGCGCCTAGTCAGTTCGGTACTGTTAAGGCCTACTATTGGCCCATCATTATTCTCGCAGCCCGTCGTGGGCTGCCTACTAACAGCCCTTCTTTGAGATGGTCCGTTACTGTTCTAGCCTTTTACTGTTCCGTCCGCTAAAGGTTCATGCCACAAGCAGCCTGTTATTGTTCTAGACTGGTAATTTTGTCGGCCTGTTATATTTCTTGTCTTGTATTTCCACGGCCTGTTACTGGATAGGCCTTTTGGAGTTGTGGCCCTTTACTGTTCTGGCCTGCTACTATTCTGGCCCATTAACCCTATGGCCTTTTATAGTTTCTTGCCTTTTATTGTTGTGGCTTGTTACTTTTCTAGCCTATTTCTGCTCTGACACGCTGTTGCCTAGCCTGTTACTATTCTGGCATGTTACTATTGCGGCCGATTATTATTAGTAGTTCCCACATGTGGGTAGGACCATTATGTTTACTGTCTTTTATAGTTTCGGCCTTTCTGAAGCCCATGCCAATATCATAAAAGGTGTATAATTAGCGAGCATCTTTTACTACATATCAACGGTCGAATACAAGATGGGCCAAAAACAAAGCCCGATATTGTTCCCTAATCGACCTGGCTAGCATAGTTATGGTACCGCCTACCTCCATGTGTGGACAACGTTAACTAAATCCCAAAGTGGCCTATGCGAGTTATCTAGATATTACATCAGCTGCAAACTTCTTAAAATTATTACATATTATCAACTCAAGGGAAAGAAAATCTGGCATTTCAGTTGAGAATCGATTTGATAGCAGAGTCCTCAATTTGCTTTCTCAATCTATCACCTACATCTTCCTTTGAGTGTGAGAGCTACATTGGAGAGACATGATCATACAACCCCCTCGTTGGTGGCGATAGGAATAATTGTAGTCTGAGACTAAGTAATAACAAGTTAATACATCAAACAAGACAAACTAGTCATTTGACTGATATGACAGGAGCTATGAACTAGAGTTTACAACTGGTCAATGGTTCAATTATTGACCAACACGTCAAATAAACAGGAAAAGCAAGCACACATTAAACAAGTGTGCCCACCGTGAGAAACGAGCAATCAAAGAATATGTGTGTGTGCCTTAGAATTTCAGGAAATATAAACTAGAAAGGTCATTTCAACAAATATATATGGAAGTAGTGGTATACCCTAGAATGCTAGAGACATTGAGTGACTCGGAATTTGCACTAAGCTACACAATGGCATTCAGTTATTGTTGTAGCTAAGAATGAACTAGATAGAAATTATAACTGCATCATACGAGAACTTGTAGAGCAGGAATGCAAACCACGAATGAACTATATATAGTGGAGGATATTTATGTCGTTGCTTAGGACAAACCAGAACCAGATGTGAGGTATAATAGCGTCGCTTGTGAACCCGTAGAACAGGACAAACAATCATTAGATAAGTGTGCCTACAATGAAATGAGCAATCAAACAAAGTGTTTCTTAAAATTTTAGCAAATATAAACCATTCAGGTCATTTCAACAAATATATATGGAAGCACTTGTATTTCCTAGAATGCAAGAGACATTGGGTGACTCGGAATTTGCGGTGAGCTACACAACGGCATGCAGTTACTGTCATCACTAAGAATCAACCAGATAGAAATATAATGGCATCATAAGAGAACTTCTAGAGTAGGAATGCAAACCACAAGTGAACTACATAGTAGAGGATAGTTATGCCTTTGCTTAGGACGAACCAACACATGATAAGGAAATAATGGCATCGCTTGTGAACCTGTAGAAGTGACTATGCAAACCAACATGTTCATTATTCCATTCTGGGCTCTATATAAGAAAAAGAAAATAGTTAGTGTTGAATCTTTTGAAGAACCAGATGGAAACAAAAAAATTATAATCAAATTAGTAAGAAGAGTCTAAACAGGTACTACAGTATAGCAGAACGATGCCAAGGACGAATAATAACAAGAACTTATCTAAGGATGAACCAAAGAGATTCAGTAACTGTGGAGCAAGGAATCCACACTAATATTTTCCACAAATTTTACATTTTGCAAGAACTACACGATACAAGACAATTATTGTTGTTCGGAGTAGCTAAGAACATGGGCATGACTTTAAAATTTGTAGAGCAGCAAATGCAAACCAACATGTCTAGTGACCTACTCCATAGTATGTAGCACGAAGAATAGGCGTGCTCTTTGACTTGGTGTACAACACGATTACAAAAGTGCAGTTCACTTCAACAGCCTTGAACCTACTATACTGCTGACAAAACAAAAAAGATTTGGAGATTTGGTTACCATGGTTGGATAGGCTTCTAAGCATCATCCATACCAGCACGAGTAACATCCTTGTCATCGAGGGTGCTCTATTTGTTTGCGTCGGGGAAGCAAATCTTGGGCGCTCGATGCCGGCTTGAGTGTGGTGGACAAGGGAGAATCGGTGCACTGCACGGCAGCTCCGGTACGATATGGGTGGGGAGGATGCTGGTGCCATTGAAGCAGATCTTGTGTAGTCATTGACGGATTCAGCACCATGGACAGGAAAGTGGGAAAAGGAAATTAGATGCGGTGGAGGATGACAGACTCGGTGACCTAGATCAGGTGCGCTGGACGTCGATGAAGCAACAATGGTGCTTTGGATGAGACCGCAGTTGATGCAGCTAGGGTATACCGTTGGGTGTGGAGTGCATGGTGTCGAGTTCCGGTGGGCAAAGCCAGCTAGAGAAGTGCTGCGGGAGGTTCTGAGCGTGCGGTGTTTGAAATGGACGGGCGCGAGGGAGTGGGACCGCACGATTTTGGTATTGATTGAAATGGAAGGGTGCAAGAAATTTCGCTGTGATTGAAATGGAGGGGCGCGAGGGAGTGGGGACCACATGATTTTGGCATTGTTTGAAACGGAGGGGCACGAGAAATTTTGTTGTGTTTGAAATGGAGGGGCGGGAGGGAGTGGGAACCACGTGATTTTGGCCGTCTAACAATCTTGTGCGTCCATGCCAAATCAACAGGCCAAAGGGGATACTTTCCCTTGGAAGGCTCTGCCGCGGACGCCTATGCAAGCAATCACTGGGTGTCCCAGAGTAGACTATAGGGGTAGATGTGTAGGTTACCGTAGTAGTAGACCATTAATCGGGCTAGCTAGGGCGCATGTGATTTTTGTGCTCCACGATTTCAAACTTTTACTTTAGGGATTTCTATTTTCGTGCCCCTGGTTCATTAGTTATACTCAGTTTTCCTCGGCTGCTTAGCTTTTTCTCACTTTTCCCCTCCCTCTATTCTGAAACCCTCAAAGGCACACGGATGAAGGGATGCCGTAAGGTCAAAGGCTTGGCCGTTATATGCTAACCGGTGGGACCACGTTGGGTGGGTCGTTCGTTGAGCGTTACGTTACGTGGCCTCTACCATTAGATGCTGACAAGTGGGGCCGCATTGGGACGAGTCTTGCATAGGTGGTGAAGGGTGGGGCCGCATTGATACGGGTCTTTCATACGTGGTGAACGGTGGGGCCGCATGGAGACACGTCGGAGCGGACATTCTTGCTCACCTGAAGCATTCGCTTCCCTCGAGCATAGAACAACTCCCACACCGCCCCTCCGCTCCCCCTTCATCGTGCCCTCCTACCTTATGTCATACTCGGACACCGAGCACCCCCTAGCCGTGGAGCCCAACCCACCTCCGGCTCCTTACCCGCCCCGGTTAGATCTACCCCTTTCGCGGAACAGTATGCAACACCGGCTGGTGTACCGGTCCTTCTTGTTGAGCGCATAGAAGATTGGGTGGAATCGGAAGGATCTAACGCATGGATTCCATCTGGGTAAGCATCGTTTCCCTTTGTGAATTGATTATAGGCAGGAATTGAGCGTGAATCGGTGGTGCTCAACTAACTGCCTTGCTTTCCTAGTAGGATTGATCCAGCGCTGGCATTTCGGTTGTCGGTTAGATAGGATACTAGCGTAATTTGTGGTTGTGAACAGTATCTCTCTGGATTTTACTTCCCAGTGGTGGTTGCAACCTCCATAACTCTTAGAGATTTGAAAGATAAAATATATTCTGAATTCCCCTGGAGCAATGACAATTCATTTGATTTGCAATATTGCAACCTTAGCAAGCAAAGAGTCCGGCCCTATCATCGTACTGGATTTTCGTTTGCTCCCACTAACTAGCGAAGCTTATCTGGTAATGTGAGTGTAAGACAAATCGCTCATGCGAGTGTAAGACAAATTGCTCGTGCGGACGATGTGGAGGATGAAGCAGAGCCTAACGAGGGAGCGCCTCCACTAGATGATGAGGATGAGTTGATGTTTCCTAAATTGGTAGATAGATTAAGTAAACAGGAACTAGAGGATCAATAGACGGAGGAAATGGCCCACGGTGCCAGATTTGATGACACTGATGACAAAGAGAATAAGGAGAACAATGACAAGCTCATTTTAGCCTAGTACGATTGTGAGGGCTTGCCAGTAATTGATCGGGATAGGAACGATCCTAAGATTTCAAAAGGCACCATATTTTAAATGATGCGGGACTGTCGTAATGCCCTTACTACATATTGCATCCACAGGAATAATGACTATGATGTTATTAAGAGTGAGACAACAAGGTTCACAGTGAAGGGCCCATACAAGAGGTGTAGGTGGAAGATGCATGCATCCACTATGCTCAGGAGCAGTTTGCTTCAGGTATTACAACCAGTTGTGTGTTTTAGATTATTGTGTAGAGTTTGTTAACTGTACCTGACATTTTCATTATTTTTTAGATAAAAAGTAACCAGTTAAAACATTCTTGTCCACCTCAAAGGAAAAAACAAAACTAGCAAATACTAGGTAGTTGGCAGATGCAATCATGGATTATATGAGAGCGAACCCATCACTTGGTGCAACAACGCTCATAAAAGAAGTTTCTCACAAGTTTAATATTACAGTACCTTATAGGAGGATGTTCTATGCAAAGGAAATGGCTCTTGATAGGATCAATAGTCCATGGAATGAAAGTTTTGAGTTGCTTTACAGCTTCAAAGCTGAAGTGGAGATGGCTAGTCCAGGTAGTGTTGTACAGATATATAGGCATAAAGTTCAGTACAAAATAAGAGGGAATACAAAGGAGAAGGAGTGATTTAGAAGGGACTTTGTTCAAATCTTGCTATTAAGGGTTTCTAGATAGTTGCAGGCCTTATTTGGTCATGGATGCAACAACTCTTCATGGCAGATTTAAAGGATAACTAGTAGCTGCTACTATAGTTGATGGCCACAATTGGATGTTCCCTGTTGCTTTTGGTGTTTTGGAGATTGAGTCACAGGAAAGTTGGACTTGGTTTCTAGAGAATTTGCGTGACCTTATAGGTCATCCACTAGGACTTACTATCCACAGGAATGCTTCCAAAGGTTTGGAGAAAGCTGTAGAAGCAGTATTCCCCGGAGTGGAGCATAGAGAATGTTTGCGACACTTAGTGCAGAATTTTACAAAGAAATTCAAGGGTAAAGTTTATACTGACAACCTATGGCCAGCTTCATACACATGCAATTTGAGGAAGAATCTATATCATTTGGATGTGTTGTATAAACAAAATCATGCGGTGAAGGAGTACTTAGATGCACATCATAGAATGGTGTGGTCAAGAAACCAATTCAATGAAATTTGCAAGATAGACTATGTAACACGTAACCTTGCAGAGAGTTTCAATACAAAGGTCAAGTCATTGAAAGGGCTTATGTTGTAGCAAATATTTGATAATACTAGACCATAAAAAGCGCGCGTTGCCACGCCCGTCCACCTCGAGGAATGAGTGATAGAAATGCTAAGAAAATTAGGATGGCAGACACATTTTATAAAAATATTAGTAATAGAATTACAAAGCCTTGATACCGGTGATGTCACAGTTATTTAACACATAATTAATACACTAACATAACCACTTTCACTTTTATACTTCTTTATATCACTCTCATGAGAAGATGTGAAAAGATGGGAAGAGCAAAGTATTTGAATTGCAGGGCCATGTTGCGAAGGTCTTAGAAAGTAGAAATAGATGTTCCTTTTTTAATAGCATGGAAGATTACGAAAAAGGGTGACAAAAACAATAAGATATATGCATAAGGTTTATGCTCTGAGCTACACATAACTACATCACCAGCTTCAGAATACCTTTTATTCCTGACCACTATTCATGGATTTCATATGAACGATAACAATAGGATTGACTTATAAAGGAAGACCCTGCTGACATGTCAAAAAACAAAACATGTACATAAGCAAGAAAATGCAGGCAATGAATGTAACATAGTTGACAGAGATTCCTCTCCCCACGAAAATTCTGGTATACTACCTATGGAGGAGCGAAACAACACAACTGCACATATATGCTTGCTAGTTAGAGATATCACAGCGCGATAATCAGTTTAATTAGCTCATTTGTTCTAGCCGTGACAATACGAAAACTAATTATGTTACAAACACCGAAAATGGGAAACTCAAATGAAAATTTAGATTTTTATCAAATTTGCACCAGAGATGCTAGAGGCCTTTCTACTCAGCATTCTTTGATCTATGTATTGTGCCATTACTCGTCATCTTAATCTATATCAGCTTGCAAAAAAACTGTCCAATGGGAACCTCCGCATTTGCACCTATGTTTAGCAACCTATTTAGAGCTTGAAATCTGCACCTAGTGGAAGGTAGGCTCAGTTTTGCAAGCTCAACTGCATGGCTGTTAAACTCAAGTTACTTGATTTCATGAATTTTCTCCTACAACTTCTCTTAGATTATTCTATGTCACTGTAAGAAAAGAGAAATTAAAAAACTTCAATATTACACAAAAAAGCACTTTAGAGATACTGTATATAACACATGCTATTTGGTAAGATAGCAAATGGCAGCAAAAGGGAACACCTCTAAGATGAGACTCATTACAAAAGAAACATGAGTATTGTCTTTTTATTCATGAGAATTATTTCAATGCACTTTAAGGAAAAATTGATAAGAGAATGATTAAGGCTACTGGCCACTGCAGAAGGTATACAAATCAAGCACACACAATACGGGTTACCATTTCCGCAGGAATCAATGAAGTGATCTCAATAAAGTATACAAACCAAGAGGTCTCAATAAAGTCCAACTCGGGTTCTCGATGCAAACTTAGTGCAGGAATGAATTTCTGCTAGTCTGTTCCAACAGGGACCTAAGAGATATTAGAACATCAACAATTCAAAACAAGGGCTGAAAAGGAGTTGGTGGCGCTGCAAAGGGACTCACCAGCTGCAACCACGACCATGTCTAGACAAGAGAAATGCACATGAATAAATCACCATATGGAAGACTTTCCTTAATATGATATTCACGCACAACTTTATGTTAGTCGTAAGTTTTTAATTAAAGAAAAATTCACACACATCATGTCAACAAGAAAGATCAGAATAAGTTCACAGGAATTATAGAACTGGAAACCAACTATCACATTCATGGTGTGTAAAGCCTGCACTTGGTGTCAAATTGGGTAGACCCGAGAACTGCATCATATCAGTAACAACCACTTATCCTACCCAGTCATCAGTAATCCATTTTCAAAAGGCTAGAGGCCGATCTTTATTAAGAGGAAGAAGAGTACCTGAGCATGCTCCGAGGTGGAGCGAAAAGAGGTTTTTGCTGGATTAGCTCGACATGCCCGAGCTTCACTAGGATAATAGAGCCCTGTAGGGCAGAAGAAGAGGCAGTGAGGCACCACCCCTGAAACTACGAAGCAGTAACTAAACCAGCTACAGGCCATAGGCTGATCTCCTTTATGATTAGCTCGAAAACTTCTTCAACGGTGTGATAGGTGTTGTCGAACACCCTGGAGTTTCTCTCCTTCCAGATGCGCCAGTGCGCCAGGATCACGAGTCCTCTATGCTTGCGAAGTCACGACGGTAGGTGTTGGGAGCTCGTTTCTAAAACTGAAGCCACTAGTCTTTGTGCTTGCGAAGTTGTTCTCCGGGATGGGGAAATCAGCGGACGTCCAGGCTCTAATCCGTTGCCATACTTGCATTGTGAAGGAACAGTGGACGAATAGGTGTGTGTAGGTTTCAGATGCAGAGAGGCATAATTTTTTAGAAAATCAGGACGGATCCTCCCAGCTCCAATTGGCAGGTCGCCGTAGTAACAGCATATATGTACAATTGAATAGCTCGGTTCATTACACTTGTACTCAACACACTGTCAGATGCATCATTCCAACTCGTGCAGCACCATCACATTTATCATTAGTATTTAGTAGCTCCTAACAAAATTGATAAACCACAATATTACTCCAAGAACTGAAGCTAGAGTTATAATTTGATCTAAAATAACACCACCAAGATGCTCTCAAGTCTCAAGTCACAAAATCTGCACAAATTTGTTCGAGACAAACATACTGTAAGTGTTGTCACTTCCCATGTGGGTGATTCACGCTGAACAATTGGTTGGAAGCTGAAGGAATATTCAGAATAATGTTTCAAGATTACTCGATGGACTCAGTCTTTTCCAATCCTCATGTCACAGAACGAATTATGAAAATTCCATACCAAATATGAACCAATCAAAAGAACAAACGTAACAATTAGCAAAGTAGAAAAAGCAGAGGAGCCGGAGCACATCATCTTCCTCATGAAGCTGGGTGCAAGGTGGAACGGCGAGTGTCCAGAAATATTTTTGCTCACCTCTGGTACGAAGCGACAACCATCTCATATTCGTCCTTGAATCCTGGCCCTGACCTCCTACCAGGAGGGCAACCAGATGGTCCCGATAGAGTCGAGCTAAGCACCAAGATGCCATTGCCAAATGCCAACAACGTCCTCTTACGGTGGGCGAGACATAGTGGCGACCTCCTCCTACTCCTAAGCCTCCTTGAGCCGCTAACGCCTGCTCCTCCTCATCCCCCGTAGTTGTCCTTGCTTACGCTCTCTCGTTCATCGTCGGCGCCGCCATTATCCCTGGGATAATCACCAAAGAAATAAAATGATTAGCGCCTATGGTCCGAGAAATAAATCAATTTTCCTGCAAGGCATCAAGCATGGCATAGGGGAGAGGATATGCCAATATGGGATGGATGGAAATAGCCGTCCACTGCAACCGGATGGTCAGGGAACAGAAAGGACGGTGGCGGTGCACCTTCTAGCCATTAATTGCACGAAGAAATGGTCCTGCCATCGTCATGGAACAAAGCAGAAGAGAAGTGTTAAAGACCAAACCACTAGGCCCATATCAGATGTTTGCAGCCCGACAAACCAGGTGTAGCCTAAGTTGTTCTGTGGAGTAGCAGCCAATCAACGAAAACTGGCTCGTATAGGCGCTGGAACGAAGTAAAAACGACGGTATCAATGGTTCGGGTGTAGTAAGCTAATGGGGACCATTAGATTAGTAGATCCGACGGTTTAAGGCTTCAAATTGCTATGGTGGCTCCTAGCCAGGTGCCTTTTACTGTTTCTTAATTAGGCAGATGATCTTGATAAAGATTGATCTACGTCAAAGAATTGCATCAAAGTATATGCTGGCCATCTCATCCTCCCATCTTTCATTAAGGCTTTGCATGCACTGTGGGGACACCGGATTAATCCTCCGAGAATCCCTGTTATGCATACAACCACGATCCCATGATCAGTTAGTCGTGGCACATAACCGACAAGTATCAAAATAAGCATCCAAAACATAACGAATACATGTCATACCTTATTTGCCATTATGGCTACATCAATCAACAACAGCGGAACTACATTAAGTGTAGATCCCGAGCCATGCCTTAACCTACAGGCAACTGACTAGGAGAACTTCCTAGCTCGCATACTCACCAACATCATCTTCTTCTTGATATCTGACCAAGTTAATAGCCAGGGACAATGCCAGTGAGTACTTTGAATGTACTCGCAAACCACCTTAAGAGAGTAAAATAACAAGAGGATATGCAATATGGATGTGGTAGTAGGAGAGCCCCGAGAGAGGTTCTTTTCTCCAATAGTTTCTCTTATAGATATAACATCTACATATCTTTGTTGAAACCTTTTGTAAAGCATTTTGGAAACCGTTTTGAAAAGTTTTGGAAAACCTTAGGACTGGGTCACCCATTTGTTCCTTTCTTCCGGTCGTCCCACGACCAAACTCCTTCCTTTTTCCTTCCGACCATCCCATGGTCAAAACCTTTCTCCTTTGCGACCATCCCATGGTCAAACCATTTCTAAAGCCATTTATTTTCTGAAATCCTTTTTTAAAACAAAACCAGCACCGCTCTATAGCAACCTTCCCAACCGTCTATGACCGCGGACGTGGCTATTCGAATAGATTTACACTCTACATAGTTTGTACACTTTACCCACACCATCCGGGTACACTACCCTGTTCTACACCGATCGTGGGTCGAGTAACCGATCAAGACTCTCCGGATGCCCACTCCAATATAAGTGCCTACCCTATGAGTGTTAATCCCCTCAAAACCGGGACGTCGGGTACCGAAGACCAACTGGAGCGCTTTTTCCACTTTTAGAGTGTGCGCTTTCAATGAGAGGCTCATAGTAACGCGTGGAGGCCAGCAGACCCTTCGTTCCACTCCCGGTCAATGTCCCACATGGACCATTTGTCTAGAGAAGGCCCACCCTCCAGGGAGTTTCATCCCCTGTAGTAGTTGCGTGGCAGCTTATACCAGACTAGACAACCATCAAATCCAGCCATGTCCCATTCCAGAGTAATGTGGTTGCACGGGTTAATTGTTCTAGCAAAACTGCAAAGAACCGGGTGCGTTTTTGTAAACCTTTTTTCTCCATCTTTCCTTCAGCATTTGTAAAACAAAACCTTTTTCTTTCTCAACATCTATTGGGAGGTCCCACCTCACCAAGGTTTTATCATAAAACATTTGGTAAAACTTTTTCCGGGGTCTTCCCATCCTCTATCTTTGCTTCGGCTAAATCGGGTCTCCAAAGGTGTATGGTGTATTACACCATCTATTCTACCAGGGACAAGTAGGTGTCTCCAAGGGGGTTGTACTTAATAGTACAGAAGTGTAATAGTTCGGAGGAGCCAAACCACTACCATATATAGATTAACATATAATAAAACAATGCAGTTTCATAAATAGTAGATAAATCATGCATAAGTAAAACATTCGGACAAGGCTTATGAGCAAGAAGGTGGCTTGCCTGAGATCAGCGATATGGCATAATTGTCCCTGGACTTCTTCTTAGAAAACCATAATAACCAATAAAAACCATCTTCTTCTGCTCTCGGTATAATCGCAACTATCATCGATAGGGAACACATGCCAACAAACAAAAGGGCACAATCAATACAAGGCATACAATCACCAATACCACTCAACAAACAAGCAATTAAATAATCTCCAATTAAGGTTCAGTAGTTTTAGAGAGGATTGGATTTAGGAGGTTGAGATGGCCTTGTAGAAGGGGATGAACATCCCTTAGGGTTCTATAGTCCAGAAAATACCTAGGAGAGGGGTTTTGGACCAAGGACATACTCTATATGACACCATTGTGTATAAATGATACTAACAGATAGGGTTTGATAAAATGAGACTAACAAGAGTGGTTTCACTATTTTATCACTTTTGTTTGATTTCCTATGAATTTTCTAGTGATAAAAGCTCTAGTTTGAGGAAATAATTCACCAGAAAAGTTCGGGAGCTCAAAATATTATTTCCTTGGGTGATTAGGTAGGGATTGATGTACTTGTTACTGAGAGTTGGAATCATGTCAAAATAATTACCAGAATGCCCTCAGGCAATTCCCAAAGGCAGTTCTATGGGGTTTTTGTATTTTTCACCAAATGAAATCTACAGAAGCTTTTGATTTGATTCTATGGACACCTGGTAGGTATTTAGAATTACTTTCTGTAGGAATTGGATTCACTCACTTTGGAGTTGTCAAACTCTTGGAGTGATTTGTTTAGTGATAAAAGGGTACACGGAACAGTTTAATTCACTGAAATCCAGCCAGAGCTCAATAAAATCTGAGCTACTGGGGTTTGGTAGATGCTGATAATACCCAACCCTGGGAGTTGGAAGTAGGTCAATACTTCATTTGGTTTAACCTTGGGAATTTACCCAAGGCACATAATGGCTGGTTTTTTAATTCTGCTAAGGGCATACTATTTTTCACCTTGGCATATGACCTGTGCTAGATGACAGGTATATCAAATACCTTCCAGTAGAGCTTTGATGCTTCTCAGATGGATCTATGAAACTCTCTGAGGAATTTATTTAGTGCATGGGACAATCTTTAGTGGATTAATTGCCAATAAATAATAAAAATTATTTTTGGCAAGGGACCGGTCTGCATGTTGCACAAAACACAGATGAACATGGTAGATTTTAAATCTGGTACTTTGGAGTTGCTTAGAATTTTTGAAATGATTTAAACTAGGGCCAAACTTCTGGATTTCTTTGGATCTATTAAAAGAAAAAGAAAAAGGGGCGCGCCAGGCCAGGATCTGCACCGATTTGGGCCGGCCTGGGTGAAATCGGCCCATCCGGGCGAGGACAGCACGCGCCGGCGACGCGTTTGAACCTGACGGGACTGGCCCGCCAGCCAGCCGCAACGGGCGGCGAAACGGTAGGCAGGGACGGGGGGCGTCCGATTAAAAGGGCGATGGACGACCCTAGCTCGTCCTCTTCCTCTCAACGCCGGCAGTGGGAGCGAACCCTAGCAGAGGGAAAAATGCGGTGGGGAGGCTCACCAGGGTCGTCTCCGGCGAAGAGGAGGCCACAGGGCAACGCGGTCGACAACGACAAACCTGGAGAGGGGCGGCACGGACGGATTCCGCGACTAGATCTTGCTCGCGTGACGACGACCGAGGTGAGCTCGTCAGAGCTCGTCAGGCATCTCAAGGGGGCGGTCCTGGGCCAAAAGAGGAGCAGGGTTAGATGCAGGGGGAGGAGGGGAACTCGACCAGGTGACATGCAGAAGGAGGGGAGCTGAGGAGAGAGCACCTAGCTCGATTTCTTGAGGAGGTCGAGAGCTCCTCTCTCTCTTTCTCTTGGGCAGAACAGGGCAGGGGAGAGGGAGTGGAGTGCAGGGGAGGTGAGTGAGGGGGAATGGGAGCAAATGAGGGGCAGGGGCGTGCTGGGGGTGGCCTCTGGCCTTTATACCGAAGGGGAGAGATGGATGATGAAAATGTCTAATTTGGACATGGGGGAGGGGTAGTGCTGGCCTATGATTGGCCTGGAGGGCGGTGAGGAGGGGTAAGAGTGGGATCTGGTCGTGCTGGATCTCAGAGAGGGAGGGAGTGGCAGCTGTTGCAATTAATCTCACATGCTTGCCCTTTCTCTCTCTCTACTTCTCACTTCCAAGCACATGGGACAAGGGATTGCTACAGTAGCTTAGCTACAGTCCACGACCAGAAGGGTCATGGTGGCTGGATAGGAGTGCTTGACCAACTTTGGTGATGGTTTGATCTTGATTTAGCTCAAAACTAGCTAGGTTTGCTAGATTGAGTAAATAGGTGATTGTAAAGGAAGTTCAAAATTTTGCATAGGACAAGGTGGGAAGATGGTACTGGTAGATAGATGAGGTCAAGATAGATATCCAGGAATTATTTGGGATTTTTCTAAGGATTTTAAGTCCCCTTAAAATCATTTATTCAAAAAGTACAAAAGTAGTTTCTAGAAGATCATTCGATAATTTTACATTGTACAAGGTGGGTTTTTGAGTTGACATGGTCCCAAATGTGAATACACACTTAGGGGAATTTTCCCAAGATTTATTGGAAGATAAAAGTATTTAAAACAATTATTATTCCAATTCAGCCATTTAAGAAAATGGGAAAAAAAGAAATAATAAAGCTCTTCAAAAATATTTATTTTTGAAGTGGGAAGATGTGGTATGATGTGTCGACCTCAGTTGAGCCAAAAGTTGGGGAAGTGTTATGGCAAAAACCAAACTTTCCTTTGGGAAACTTTGGAGATTTTGACTATTAAAGAGATTTATTAGATTTGGAGCCATAATAATTATGAAAAATATTTGATAAATCTTGATGATCAAGGTAGATGATGTAGACAAGGTGTGGCAAGCATTTGCAACCTTGGGAATTGGAAATCCAACTTGAATTAGATGAAGAAACATGGAATTGAGGATCTAGGGTGATGTTATTTTTATACCATCAAAAGATGGGTGTATGTTGGAGCTCAAAGCTCACCTTGATGCAAGGGATAGAGGGATAGCTAGACCAAGTCATATATATGATCATGTAAGAAGGAGTTTGGATTGGTTACATTTGAGGTGGTCTGGAAGTGATGGCAAACTTTGTTGAAAATAAGGCTGACATACCAGATGAGTCATGATGCCTTATAAACCATGTTGGTTTAAGAAGCACAGAGATCCACTTGGAACAAGTCAATTAGGTATTGATAGAATTATATGAGTAGAACACAGCCATGCAAAGATTTGGTCCATAGAAGGTCGGATGATGGTGTGAGCTTCTGTCAAAGTAGGCATGTTGACTAGATTTGCAGGAAAAGTTATTTTCTTGCCTGCAAAACCATCAAGAACAAGTGGGTAGGAAGATGATCTAACCAAGTGAAAGAGTGGGACTTGGTAGTACTTAGGATGGTTAACAATATGGTTCAAGTGCATTACCAATAATGCACAAGGGTTGAGAAAGGGAGACATCCAAAAAGGTGATGTTGAAACAGATTTCAGACTTAGCCAAATTTGGCAGATTTAGGGTTTTTGACTAGAATGTGGGTGATGATGATTTTGATGGGTTGCAAGGTACCAAAGCATCATCAAGTGGATGATGTCGCAGTATATATTGAGTAGAAAGGATCCATGCTTGATATTGGTCTTCATTGACTTGGAAACTTCTAGAATGGATCATTGTAGAATTGATCTGGTTAAGGGTTTTAGATGATCACCTAGTATCTAGAGATTAGATCCTGCTTTGTACTCTTGCTTAGGGTGTGGTGATTTGGAAACCTCTTGATCCTAGTGATGAGCTCCTAGAGTCGCTCATACTACTTCTGAGCAATCAAGTCAAACAGCAGATCAAGACAATTCATCAGATAGCAGATCAAGGCAACTCATTTTATAAAACCTACCACTGGGGTTACCATCAAGCATAGATTGAGGTAAGGTTGAGGCATTTTGAAGAGGTTGGATTTTGAATAAGATGAGAGTCCTTGGTATCTCTACCAAGAGTAGAATTCAAAAGCTTACAAAAAGGTTTTGGAGATCTTAGAGGTAAGAGTAGTTGAAGGTTCTATCTTGAAAACATAAGGAGTTTATAGATCTCCATAGTTTTGCCAATGGAAGCTACTAAACTAGTTTTGGTTACACAAGCATCTTGGCTCATGTTTTGAAATGCCATAACATTTGAGAATATGTAAAATGAGCCAGGATAGTTTTGTTAGATAGCTTTTGTCAACTGATGGTGAGGTAAGGAGTATCATATCGCATACACTCACATGCACAAGAAGAAACAAACAACAAGCCAACACTTCAGCATTAAACAGGAAAAAAAGAATTTGTTCACTTGATTTTTGCATTCTGGACAACTAATCAGGGTTGCAGAAATTGGGATGTTACATCCAAGGGCAAAAAAATTGAAGATGAAATGCATTAGAATAGGAATGGAGGCTGAGCTAACATACACTGACAGTAAAGATAGGAAATGGAGGTATTCAGTGAGTTTGGTTGATAGGACATGCCATTGCAGGCAATGGCAACTCCGGGGGAAACCCTGCATACAAGCATTGTTTTTCATGGGTGTTTTAGGAGGTGAAGAGGGTGAAGTTGATTAGTACGTGTCAGAGTATTTCTCCGTTGCCAAATTTAGGGAAGCATATGCTCAGAATGTTCCAACCGTGTTGGGAAAAGACCAATGGATGGAACTGGATCCTGGCTTCAAGGTATACCCTCCAGTTTTTACTAGACCAGCAGGTAGGCCAAGGAAGAATAGGATGAGAGCTAGTGCAGAGGATGGTGCACCACCTCGACGACGTAAGTGCAAATGTTGTGGGATCCTATGGCACATTGCTAGGCTTTGTAAAAATGCAGTGGACCTAGCTTATGGAATGGATGATCGGGCGGGTGCAGCAAATGAAGATGAGAATGAAGTATTTGAACGAGAGGAGAATGAAGCAATGAATACATTACATATTTTATTGAACCAAGTGAATGGGAGATTGAACCAATGGATCTACAGGAGATTGAACCAAACAAAGGGGAGATTGAATCAATGGATCAAGAGGAGATTTAACCAAATGTAGAGGATATTGAACCAAATGTAGGGGAGATTGAACCAATGGATCGAGAGGATTTTGAACCAATGTATCGAGAGGAGAATAAAGTAATTTATTCATTGGAAGCAAAGTTCAAAAGTAAAGGAATTACAAAAGATGATATTGAAGAAATGATGCCACTGCATTTTTAACCGTATGAACCAATGAATCAAAACGTGATTAAACCAATTGTACGACAGACTAAAGCACTTGATTCATTGGATGTAGAGAAAAAGAACAAAGGGAATAAACGGAAGAAGCTGGTGGTGGACTCCGTGAATATTCTAGCTAGGATCACCCAGAGCAAGGTGGTGAACCCAGCGAAAAAACTAGGAGCAAGAAAATAATGAATTTTAATTATTAATTTGAATTTGTATGATGAATTTAAACTACTGTCAATGTTTGTATTGAATTCGAACTAGTGTGATGCTCCCAAGTTTGTATGTTGGATAATCCCATAATGTATGTATTATTACAAGTTTCTATGGTCGTCCACCTAATTGCTTAGCACTACTCAGTTTTTCCCTCAACATGTGGTCAACACATGGAGTTTAGCTAGTTCATGGCCTAAACCATAGCAAACGTTGACCAATTGATGCAAAATTTGGCACACTTGTGTATCTTGGATTGATTTACTATATGAAATTGGAAATTTTGTATTTACTTGTAATCAGCCACATTTTTCCTTTTCTAAGTGAGTAAATTCAAAAACATGGTTTTAGGGTTAGTTTAATTCACAAAAAGTCAAAACATAGTGCAACATTCGCATGGAGTCTTGTTATGTTACCTACAACCTAGAATGAATAATAAAGGAAATGGAAATAAAGAGAAATCGACTTATCCCCTAAACCACTTCTTAAACCAGTCTTGGAATGAGCTACTAGGTATAAAGATGCATGGATTTCTACTCAATCTACCTCAACAATAACCCATCCCAAAACATAATTTCTCTAAATGAACCCAAATTTGGAACACTTGTGTATCTTTGAGTTGCAAACAATATAATGTCGTCCAAGATGGATTATTTTGGTCAAATAACATATTTTCCATTTGTTATGCCAAAAGCTTGAATTTTCCTTACTCATTTTTTTATCTGAGTGCCCTTGTTTTCCTTTGCTCTACTCAGTTTTCACCTCCCGCTAAAGTTTTCCTCTGGTTTCCCCTCCAGCAAAAATTATCCTCACTTTTCCCCTCCCACTAAAGTTTTCCTCACTTTTCCTCTCTCTCATGTATCCATTTGGATGCGCTTTGATTGGTCGATATGTATGTCACACCGATCTTGGCCAACCACTGTTGGATACATCATGATCTGACGGACTAGAGGTCTCTCTCTCCCAATGGGCGCACCTAACTTTGTACAGCGAGGAGAGCCCGACAAGCTAGATGTCTCTGCCTCCCTTTCCCTGTCGCACGTATACCAGCCGCATCAACTAGTGCTTAGTTTGGCTATGCTCTGATTGGTCGAGAAGTATGTCACACGGATCTTGGCCAACCACCATTGGATATATCATGATCCGACAGGCTGGAGGTATCTCTCTCCTGTTGGGCTATGGAGAGGAGAGTCCAACGGGCTGGATGTCTCTCCCTCCCTTTCTATGTTGCACGTATACCAGCCGTATCTTCCTCCCCTCCCATCAACGTATGGCGGCGCGACAGTCCGAACAGCATGCGGCGGTGCGAATCAAAGTGTGGCGGTCCGAACGGCGTGTGGTGGCGTGGACCTAAGTGTGGCGGTCGGAACATCGTGCAGAAGCGCGGACCTAAGTGTGGGGGTCAGAACGGCTTGCGGCGGCATGGATCTAAGCATGGCGTCTAGAACGGCATGCGACAATGAGGATCTAAGCATCTGAAGTTTCTGTCTCTGTCTATCTCACTTCTGTTCACATCCTCCGATCCGTTGCAGATGAAAGACACTGATGGAAGCCATCATCCGCAACATCAGTGTGATGGCGGTGGTGATGACGGTGGTGCCGACCGTGGTCATCGATGAAAGACGCCGATGGAAGCCATCATCCGCAACATCAGTGCGATGGTGGTGGTGCCGACAGTGGTCATCAATGTGAGGATGATTGAACCCATCATCCACAACATCACTTTGTTGGCGCAGATCAAGTCCTCGTGAACCAAAGCTTTGGGAGGCGGGCCACGACTGCCACGTCGAGGTGCTCTTTGATGGTGAAGGACATTTGTACCTCGTGGCCGAATGGGAGCACTTTGCCCATACTTCTTGTAGTACACATACGACAGGGAGGGCGGCTAGCTCACCGTCCACTTGAAATTGGGACAAATTTGAGCCCAATTTGAACCAAAGTATTGTGACTTAAAATATATGTATGATTTGAATCAATTTGATATGTATTTGAGCCATGAGACCGGTGGATATGCTCTAAAGCTAATTCATAAGTAGTAGTACTTGCTTTGACAATCTCTGATGGGCTTGTTAAAATTTGATCAAAATATGTATAATTTGAATCAAAATTGATATGTGTATGAGCTGTGAGGACGGTGGACATGCTCTAAAGCTGATTCATAAGTGGTACTCCCTATGACCCAAATTAGTTGATTTAGATTTCTCTAGATTCAATTGTATCTTAAAGAATTTGAGTCATCAAACTTGGATTGACAATCTCAGCCACTAAGTTGGAACGGGGAATGGATGCTACTGCCAAAGATGCAAGTCTACATGGAAGCCACGATGGAGCGATAGAATAGTCAAAACTGATAGGTCCCCAACTTGACCCTCTAGGCATTTGGCACGCCAACTATGGGCAGCTAGATCCAATAACAAGCAACTCGGCCCCTGCGATGCATTTTCTCGGCAACTTTGGGACCGCTAGATCCAATGGCAAGCAACTCTGGCCCCAAATGCATTCTCTCGACAACTTTGGGACCGCTAGATCCAATGGCAAGCAACTCAGGCCCTGCAACACATTCTCTCGACATCTTTGGGACCGCAAAGTGACTATATTAGTAGGAACTTACAACCATCCATTAAATAACAATTCTACTGTCTAAATTAGCTATCTATTCAACTAGTCATTACATGTGCCACGCTTCACCACAACCGCATACTATAATTGCTAGGATGCGGATGACAACTACTAAAACTGCCCACATAAATCTACTATTCTCCTCCCCCTTCACTTGAAGATCATGTTTTAGATTTTCTACTACTTGATTAGATACGGCATGATCAGCCTCAAGTGTCAACTTCACTTTGTGAATAAGCTGTAAATTCATCCTCGACAGTATGCTTCAGCTCGAATATCAACAAGTTTTTACGGGTGAATTCATCACCTAACTTGGCAACCATATCCTCCAAATCCATCTTCTGGCTAGATCACTTGGTTGATTCATCTCGGTATGCAATGTAGCATGGATCATCGGCCTGCATAGCACACTGTAACAATCCTAAAAGAAACCCAATTGAAATTGGTCCGAAGGCCATGGAAGCACTTCAAATTCAATGGTAGTACAAAGAGAATGAGATACATGCACTTATGACGTGGTAGGAGAAGGATAATGTGGCCATGACATGATTGATTCCCCACCCTCGTCGGTATACCCGCTAGAACCATACATCAAGGACTAATTTGCACCTGTAATTTCAAGGAAATTACAGGAACCGAATCGATTAGGGTGAGGGAGCAGGAGCGAAGGTCTTACCAAGCATTACTAGCAATTGCTGTGACTATTCGTTGAGCTATGGCGGCAGAACCAAATCATGATCGTCGTGGGTGGCAGACCTGCCTACGGTCGGTACTACCTCAATGTACAATGCATGCAGACGAAATAGGTGCTGGAGCCGTGGTTGAGGTGCAGCATGTCAGTCCGTTCGACACCGCCGTAGGAAGGATCGGGTGACGCGCCGACGCATCGATGATGGCTACTCTGTCTGCCGGTGGGATAGGAGATGCTCAGGGTTAGGGGCTAGGAGTGGATGAGAGAGACAGAGCCGACATGGTATACAAGACCCCACCTGTTAATGTTTGGGGGAGTAGCTGCTCCAGGACTTTTGCATATTTGCCAATTTTGCATATTTGCCAATTTTGCATATCTGCCAATTTTGCATATCTGCCAAACGTTTTCTTTGAAATTTGCATATTGGCCACATGACCAACACATGTCAGTGACACACAAAATGGCAAATACAAAAGTTGCAAAGTAAAACATGGAAAATATGCAAATCCCCCCTCCACCCCACATGACAGCCCCACCAGTCATTGGCTTCGACGGTCCCATAGAATGGCCCCACATGGTGGCCCCATCGTTCAATGGCCTCGACGGCCCCGTAAAACGGCCCCATTTGTCATTGGGTACACCAGGCACACAATTAGGAAAAAAGGGACCCACAAGTCAGCGAGAGATGGATGGCTGGTCTGCTGTGTATTCTGGCAACACCTGTCAGCATGTAATGGTCGAGGCCACATAATGTAATGCTCAACACATGACTCGCCCCAACACGGTGCCACCGATCAACATGTAACGGTCAAGCCTTTGACCTGACTGCATCCCTCCGTCCGAGCTCCTGTGAAGGTTTTAGAATAAAGGGATGGAAAAAGTGAGGAAAAGTTAAGCGACTGGGGAAAACTGATTCAACTAATGAACGAGGGGCACGAAAATCGAAATCCCTTTACTATATTGTGTTCATGATTAAATGCATGCAGCTCAAAAAAAGTACTACTTACGTGATTACGTGCATGATATTATTAGGATACTAAGTTGCATGCATCGTGTAGTAATGAGTGGATTCTATTAGGTTGATCATTTTACTCATATTCTCTCTCCGTATATGCCTTGATCACATTCTAGTTACTGAGTTGCATGCATGTGCACACAAGCTCCATCTATTTTATTGACTGACAAACCTTTTTATGTACGGTCGAGGCCCACGTCCGCTGATGACTCTTGCTAATTAACATAGCTCACACATGCTATAGTTTGCAGTCATAACTAGAATTCTAATGAAATTAGACTAGTAACTCATAAGCACAATTATATTGTTTTTTTAGAAGTGCCTTTTACGTAGTAGTAGTAGTAGGAACATCATCCAGGGAGACAGAGTTCAGCGTCTAGTAATCTTGTCCATCCAATGCAAAATCAATGGGTCAAAGCGGATACCTTCCCTACAAGGGCTCTGGCACGAATGCCTATGCAAGGAATAGTTGGGTGTACCTAGGTAGGGGTAGTTGTGCTTGTGACCCAAAGTACTCCAGACAATAGCTGGGTGTCCCTGATGCTGACGGTGTATTTCCTTTTCTACTACAGTACTAGTAGATAGACACAGCCTCCTGATACTAGTATATGTCTAAATGGTAGAGCAATTGAGTAAGATAAAGATTCCCTGAGGTGAGTCTAGTACAACTATACACAATGTCTAGTGCAATAAAGAAATGAAAAACAAACTAGAGGAGAGAACAAGGTTCAACAAAACTTGGAAGTTAAGAGAAAGTCCAGCAGCATGCCTACATTTTCTCCACTATGTGTGTATACTAGTTAAAGGCACGTGCCACACACATATATACTGTATTGAATGTGATTTAACAAATATTAAGTCAATAGTCTTGTTAGAGAAAAAATGCACACGTTACGTCTATTAATAATAACTATCTACACATATTGAGAATACAACCTACTATGCTATGAAATTTTGGAGGTGGTGACATGATGGTTCTAGAATATGGTGAAGTTTTCTCTAGGTACTATTCAACACGAATCCAGCTGCTCTGAACCATTGGATCTAACAGCCGAATGGTCAGGATTGGTGTTATGGATGCTATTCAAAACTGGTCCATTATAGTGGTAGAGATGTAGGGGCCTCCCCTAAAAGCTGGTCATAGTGGAGAGTAACATAGACTATAACATGCATAGGTTATTAGTCTATGTTAATAGGGTAGTTCATTTATTTTGTAATAGACTCATTTTACCTTGGTATATGTGAATAACTCACTACCACATAAGCAATTTGACTGAGTTGGACCCTTAGTTACTCATGAAGTTATTTGCACTATGACTAGCATAAAAAGATTCTTCCCCCAAATTTTGCTTATCTCTAGCAGCAACCCTATAATATCTCCCTATATCATAACCATAATATTTTAATAGGGAAGAGCAAAAAAATCCAATAACTCAATCATCGATGTAGGGGCCACATATAGGGGAGGCAGAACAGTTAATAGTATTACTAGACACTGGATCCCTACACATCTGACAAAGTAGAAAGTATGACTAAATTTAAAGATCACTCATTAATGATTTAATTATTTTGATTTATCACACATACTCTCCCTCCATCCTAATTTATCAAAAATGCCCTCCAACCTAATTAAAAAGGATGTCAGATATTTG
Source organism: Avena insularis (assembly GCA_023614405.1). NCBI lineage: Eukaryota > Viridiplantae > Streptophyta > Magnoliopsida > Poales > Poaceae > Avena > Avena insularis. The sequence goes on from CM042686.1 coordinate 379,070,468, forward strand.
ACTAAAGTTGAATGTATATGTACACTAAACTATGACTACTATACAACAAGTATATCGTTACAAAAGCTCCACAAAGCGCATTCGATTGTTAAGAGTGCAATATAATTATACATAGACGGGTGAGAAAAAAGATCCATGCACCCAAAAAAAGAAAAAAAAGGGCCACGAGCAGTCTTCTCCCTTCCTAGTTCCTACTCCAATGCAAAATCTCTCCATGTGACAGATTTGGCGATTGCAACACTGTGGCTGTCCTGCGGAGGATGACCTCGACAACCTCCTCAATGGTCGCGACCTCGACGGGCAACATGAGATGGCTTCTCTCTTCCTACTTAGCGGGGCGTGACCTTGACGACCTCTAAAATGGTAGTTGCTGACTACGGAGCTCCGTGACTTCCTTCTTCAAATTTTCGCACTCAAAGCAAAGCATCGACTAGTCACGCTCGTAAGATCGTGCGAGCTTCATTTGAAAAGCCAAATCGGCTCAGAGGCGATCACACTCTATGTTGAGGTCAAAGTTTTTCTGCAGAATGTTGATGTTTTGGCTGTTGATTTCATCTACTTTGGCCGAGATTCTCGCCCTGACTTCTTCCATGGAAAATGCATCATCAGTAAGATAGAATGGAGTGCATGCAAAGAATAACATAAAATGCCAATACATGTATAGTGACTATAGTACATCTCTTCTTCCACCGAGAGCGGGCATGACGGCGTCGTACATGTCAGAGATATCTGTCATGCTTGAAGGGAATATGCCCGAGAGGCAATAATAAAGTGGTTATTATCTTATTCCATGTTTATGATAAATGTTTATTTTTATTCTATAATTGTATTAATTGGAAACGTTAATACATGTGTGTTTAATAAACAAAATACAAAGTTCCTAGTAATGCCCCTCATATAAACTAGCTCATTGATTAACAAGATGATCAAGGTTTCCCGATCATGGACATTGGATGTTGTTAATAACAAGGTCACAACATTGGTGCAATGATGTGATGAACATTCATCCGAAGTATAGCATTACGATCAAAGTCATTATGTTTATATTTCTATAACATCATACGAAGTAATCTTAGTCGTTAGACCATGAGATCATGTTAATTGCTAACATCGGAAGAGTATCTTGATAACATCAAACATCACACCGTAACAGGGTGACTATAAAGGTGGGTTCAGTGCTACGAAGGTGTTATGTTGAGGCTCATGGATCAAGAGTGGGATTTGTCCATCCCGATGACGGATAGATATACTTTGGGCCCTCTCGGTGATATCATATTAAGATAGCTTGCAAGCAAGTAATGTGATCACTAGAATGTTATATCACGGGAACGAGAAAAGAGTGCATGTCGGAAACGAGATCAAACTAGGTATGGAGATACCGTTGATCGAATCTCGGACATGTAATATATCGCGAGACAAAGGGATTTAGTTACTAGCATTAAAGGTTCTCACGATCACAGAAGTCATCATTGAATGTGTAGGAGTCAGTATGGATCTCCAGGTCCTGCTTCTGATTATTGATCCGAGAGGGGTCTCGATCAAGTCTGTATTATTCGCGAACCGTAGGGTGACACACTTAAGGGATACCGACACCGTTTGGAGCAAATATGTTTCAGATAAAGATTTAAGAAAGTACTGGAATTATTTCAATAGACACCGAAACTGTTTCAGGTGAAATTGCTGAAATTGGTTCTGCATGTAATATTGAAATGTTGTAGGGGGTTTTATGTGAATATTTGTTAATTAAATTAATTAACAAAATTCCGAATAAAATTAATAAAAGAGTTTTATTAAATGAGAGAGCATTAAATTTGGAGAAATTTAATGCATTTAAAGTGGAGACTTTAAAAGAGAATGTGAAGGGGCATTTTAATGTGGAGGGGTTACCACCACATGAATGGGGAAGGTGAGGAGTCACCCTCCCATGGGGTGCCGGCAATGGGGGAGGGGTAACCCCTCCTCCTATAAAAGGCCCCCTCACACCCCTTCTTCCTCACACCTCCTCGTGAAGGATCTCTCCCCCTCTAGTATTATTCCCGAATTAGCGAGATACATGTTCCCGGTGGCTTTATCTGGAAAGGAGTTGCTGCTTCCGCTGGTTCGTTGGAGCGAGGGATGGAGGTTGTCGGGGTACCAGACGTGTGTGCGATCACGGATGCGACACTGATTTGCGGTGCTGGACTTGGTGGTGCTGGACTTGCTGGAGCTGGATCTGAAGGACGTGCTGGAGCCAGACCTGCTGTACTTCATCACGATCTTGAGATCGGCAAGTGTACGACTACATCATCCACGAGTTCCAAATCATTAACAAAGCTTTGTTGTCTCCGCGGGTAAGTTCTCCATGTATGTATATCCACACGTTGCTTGTATCTAGTAGATAGATCTTGGCGTATAGTTCCCATCATAGGAAATTTTTGTTTTTTATGCTCTGAACCCCTTCAGTGGTATCAAAGTCTGTTCTATGCGTAGGTGCTTTGCACGGGTAGTACACATATGTTTATATGTGGGCGATGATGATTATGTTATTTCATCTTCTATGTATTTTGGATATTGGTGGCATAGCGGGATGAAGCGGTCCGGACCAACCTTACATGTCATCGTACATGAGACCGGTTCCACGACTGACATGCACCTAGTTTTGTATAAGTGGCTGACAGGTGTCTGTCTCTCCTAGTATAGTAAATATCTGATTTACAATGAGTTTCTAATAACTTGGTTATCCTCATTGTGGTTCCATGTTCGTACGTAAGAACGGTTCTATCTCTGAAAGCCCTAAGCCATGTAAAACTTGCAATGGATAAATTAGAGGTGTCTAGTTTAGATCGTTGCTAGGCTAGTGTCATGATATGGTAATGTTGTAAGTAGATGTATGATAGATACTATTACAACACACCTAACTTGTAAGTTCCATAGACCTTGGCCTTACACACAAATGAATGATAGAGATCATACCATGATGCATATGATAGAGATCAAATGCATGGACCATATCATCTCACTTTACACATTAGATGTTTACATCTTATATTGCTAGTTTGGTGTTTTAGTAGCATTTTACGATGATTCCTCATTTAGATATCAAGATAAAAATGTGTTCTTCCTTAAGTATGCACCGTTCTATGGATTGTGTTTCGAGACATCACGTGATGATCAGGTGTACTAGACTCCACGGTTTCACACAACAGGTGTAAGACAGTTTTACACACGCGAGTACAAAGGTTCTTACTTGGCGAGACTAGCATGTATAGACATGTCCTCAGAACACGGACTGAAAGGTTAAGCATGAGTCATTTAGTTGATATGATGCCCATATTGATGCTCGCCTTTGAAGCTACACCGACTCACGTGATGATCGGACTTGGTGTAGTGGATTTAGTTCATGTAATCACCAAAAAGGCACGAGGGATGTCGTTTTTGAGAGGGAGTTCATTTCTAATTTGGATTAGACGAACTCAATTTGTCATAAACTAAATCGAAGTGAATTTGCATAATTTGTTGTAGTCATTGGCATCTGTTCACTACCTTATGCTTAGTTTTAATTGAGATAATAGAACTATAGAATTCTAGATATTTACTTTACGAACTGGTATCGTATTGTTTTCAATGTCAATTTAAAGTTTATAAGTCCTATTGCAAACTTTAAGGAAACTCTATTTACTCCATGAAGTTTAATAAGTAGTATTAAATCAAGAGTAAGAGTTCCAATGTTAGTATCTAAAGTATCATGTTTGCCTCCATGATTCTTGATATTCAAAAGTTGTTTTAATATTGAGGTTATCTAGGAGCTGAAATAATTATTTCAGAAACCATCATGTGTGAAAGTGTGGCGCCCCGCTAAAACCACTACTCGAAAATCGCTATGTTTTTGGTGCATTGCATCATCATGACCGCATGCTCATGTCATCATGCCATATTGCATTTGAGCATCATCATCATTATGCATGTGTTTGTACAAAACTATTTTCAAAAACCTATTTTGTTTTTCTAAATAAGCCCCGTCTCTACTCAAATACAAAAACCGGGTCTCTGGAATATTTTGTTTCGTCTACAAACGGATTTCAAAAGCCCCGTTTTAAACAAATAAAATTTTATTTTATTTTTAGGGGGCAGCCCGCCAGGCCCGAACCGGCCCAGCCGGCCACCCCCAAGATATCCTAACCAAAGCCTAGCCCGACCACACCCCCACCTGATCCTCCACCCCGCCGCCAGCTAACTCCCTCCACCTCACCCCGTCCAATCCCCACCCGCCACCTCACCTTCTGGCCCCACCCCCCAGACGCACACGCACAACCCAAACACACAACACACGCTCCACACGCACGCCACCCTGGCACCCCTCACCACACCCCCAACCACCCCGAGATCCCCGTCGCCACCTGTCCCTCCCTAGGTCCCACCTTGTCCCACCCGTCCCCACCCGTCTCCTTCTCCTCCCCCCCCCCCGCGTCCTCCTCTCTCCTCCGCTCCTTCTTCATCAACGAGCGCCACCTCCCCTCGAAGCTCGCCGCGCATCCCCGCCGCCAGAGCTCCTAATCACCCTGCCGCCGCACCTCCACCCCGCCTCGTCCGTCAGCCCCTGCTCGCTTCCCGCCGGCCCGTGCCTCTCTCGGCTTTCCTCCTCCCACTCCCTGCGTGCGACACCGGCTCGGAGCTCCTGCCGCGGCCCCCGAGCTCTGTCCTCGCCCGGCCGCGTCGCCCCGCCTCCAGTCTACGGCCGCTGGAGCCCCAGCATCCTCCGCCGCTGTTCGACCTCGGCCCGGACCGCCTCGCCATCGGAGGCTCGAGCCACCCGCATGGCCTCCTCCGTTCTCGATCTACGCATCACCGCCAGCCCCGACCTTGTGCCCTCCTCGCCCAGTCGCCCTCCTTCCTCGGCCTCCTGCGAAGGCCGCCGTCATAGGGCCATCCGCGCCGAGCATCCCCGTCGCTCGCCTTCCCTCGGCCGACACGCGAGCCGCCGTTGCCGTACACCTCTCCACCCGGTCGCCTGCAAGCGTTGCTGCCCTTCGTTGGCAGGCCTGCCTCGCTCAAGCCGTGTTGGCCTCCTCTCCTCGTCCTCGTGCCTTCGGCTGCAGCGAGTTGCTCGAGCACCTGCTGTCCCGTGGCTGTGAAGCCCTTCTACCCTGTGCATGCGTGTGTGTCGCTCTTCTCGTGCCTACCGAGTGTGAGAGCTGCGGTTGCTTCCGTTCAGGTGCCCCGTCTTCAGTCTCGTGGCCTGCAACAGTATTCCTCGGCATTTTTGTGGTGTGGGGATGCTGCTTGTGTGTTGCTCAGGAGCCCCTGTGCCATGTTTCACGGCCGAGACCAAGAGCACCGCAGTGCTGGAATCCCCAAGAAGTTCGTCTTGGAACCGTCAAGTTCAACCAACGACAAGATACATCAAGTTCTTCTGATGCCAATGTCGCTCCGATATCAGGTCCAAGTCTGCCTGTGACCGTTAGCGCCGGTTGCAAGATGTACATGGAGCCGAAGACCACGGGACACCAAGTACTCCTATATGGTGCCGCACGCCAAGTCCTCCGTCACCGGTTAGGTGGTAACCCAAGATCGTCCACAGGGATCCGGCGTTCGAGACCAACTCGCTAAAAATGCTTCGTATCGACATGATCTTCCTCGGGCCTTCGACATGGAATCACCAAGATCAACCGGCGCCGAACCCAAGGCTGACAACGTCTCCCGAGAACTCCGACAAGGACGCCAAGTTCGTCGAGGACCCGGACGCCAAGGTCGCCTACATGGAACAACAAGTTCTCCATCCCGGACGCCATGATCGCCTTCACGGACACTGAAGCCGAGAACCCTGACAAGATCTTCCGAGTGCCAATGACGCAGACGAACGGTACCCCTAGGCCTCCAACATGGTGCGACAAGTACTTCTACCGGAGCATGAGCCGTGGAACCCCGGTTCGCCATCACGGACCATGTGGCGCCACACCCCAAGATCTCCGATAAGGAACACCAAGTTCTTCGTCCCTAACACCAAGACCCGAAACCGATGACCGCCAAGATTGCCACGGGAACGACAAGCGCTTCATCTCAGAATGCCAAGACCTCCTTCTGAACCCGAGTTCTTCGTCATAGGTGTCAAGATCTCCTACACGAACCCGAAGACCACCGAAACCCGATCCATACAAGTTTGCCATCGACGACAAGATCGACCGCTTGTAACCCAAGATCTCCGTCACGTCACGACAAGTTCTCCATCGTGTATCCGAACCTCGCCGTTCCGTCCAACCCTGAGCCCGAACCCCGAACCCCCGGAACCCAAGATCTTCCGAACCCAGATGTGTGCCCCTAAGCCCCTATTTTTATAATATGACATTATCAACTGTCACATATTAAATTGTTCATCTTGCATGCATATCATGTGGTTTGGGGGCATTATGCCGATTCACCGCATAATTAAATATGGAGTCTATATGCGGGCTATTCTAGTCTTATTCCGGACTCCATTTAAATTGTGTAGCGAACCAATGCCGTGTTTTGCCTTGTTAAGCCAACCTTTAAATTGCGGGGTTTTAAATAACTTGAACCGTCTAATTAAATGTCGGGACCCCGGTTCCGCTTAATACTGCCTAATCGCACCACACTTTTGCCATGCCATGCATCATACCATGAACATGCCGATTCTTCTGCTGTAGTATTATATATTGCATCTGGTGTTTCTTCTAGTGTTTGCTTCTTCGCGGACTAGGCCGATGAGTGGATGTGAGTATCGACAAGTTCTCCGGATGAATCTCCGACAGTGTTTCCCAGGCGAGCATCTCTCCCCTTCTACCTATTTTGCATTTATATTCTTTATTTCCTCCTGTTGATCTATTGCTATCTGTGTCGTGATGCTTTATTTTCCATGCACCAGTTATATCCCATGCAGCCTCTATATTGCCATGGACACCTCCTAATACCTGTTGTTTGGTAGATAGCAGGCCTTGCGAGTCATAGTTGCTTGCTTAGGTGCGATCTCGTGTTGTCGAGTACCACAGTCGTTTGAAAGATGGAAGATGTTTGTGGTGGAGTTGATCATGTCTTTAATTGCAACTATTAAATTGCTAAGAATAGATATAACTAATGCAGAGGCATTGGTGGGCAATAGATGTTATTTGGTTTTTCCATGCTCACTTGTGTCCCGTAGGACCCTGAGTACATGATACCTGTTCCATGACTATCGCACTATCCGCATATGGGACCATGAATCCCCTTAGCCAAAGCTTGATTCATTTCTTATATCTTGGGGCCACAAACTAGTTTGGGGTTTTATTACTATCCTTTACTTATGCCATGCTTTACTGCTTTATTTACGATTGTGCGTGGAGCACCTGTACTGTTTTCGATCGTGACACGTTTTCGCTGTATCGACAAGCCCAGTCACACTTTCGGGTTCCTAGTCGTTTACCTCCGTCCACACAAACCCTGGGTCTGTCTCGGAGCCGGCCAACTTCGTCGCGGGTAGCTTAGTGGGGTGGCCCCCTGAAATATTTTATGAATCCTGTGATTGCTTTGTCATGAAAGCCTCGTTGGGTTTTGATTTGGTTTTTCCGAGGTTCATCGTGTGTGTTGCTATTTGTGCACCCCTGCAGGGTAAATCTTTCTGAAAGCTGTGTCCACGGTTATGGACGACTTGGAGCATAGTATCTCGATCATAGACAAGCATAACTAAAGTAGTGCTAAAAATTTGACTTAATATGTGACTAGTAATCAGATTCAAATACAACGGAATGGATATTAAAAATGCCAACAAGTGGTGGAGCTGGGGTTCCTTGTGTCTTGTTATATATGCCTAGTAAGTATTGCAACTCCAATGGAATGTGATAAAAGTGCCAACAACTGCTGGGTTTTGGGATTCCTTAGGACAATTATATCTGACTAGTAAAGGTTCCAACTACAACGGAATGTTAACTGAAACTGCCCATTACTTATGCTATCGGGATGACTCATGCTATATGTCTGACTAGTAAAGGCTGCAACTATAATGGAATGAGTAAAACTGCCAACTGTGTGAGTTCCTCGGTTGACTTCCTTGTTTGGTCTCGAGGGGGAATACCAGGATGGGTATGAATGGTGTTAGTATCAGGTGGTTCCGAATAGGTCTTTCTTATCTCTCTAATAGCCGACAGTTGTACTGAGTCTCTATAGGTTGTTTAGTGCTGTTGTGCTGCCGCTTCAGTCCACCATACCTATGTAGGTGAGAGCCGCCGAATTCTCGCCTACTAGTGTCTTGGCCTCGATCGACGCTCCTCTTTTTCCTTTGCCCTTTGTCGGCACCCCTTTTGTTTTAGCAGGTTTGAGATCAACGTCGTTAGTAGGGTTACCGTTCCGGCTTGGCCTGGGCAGGGTTATGGACGCCATTGGTTATTCATCAGGGCTCTTAGCCCCATTCGCATCTTGTTCGTACTCGGACGCTGTATCGTTTTCAAGGTGATTTGGATCTTTGTAGTGTATATCCGTATTCTTGACTCTTGGAGTCGTGCTGTATATATATCTGTTCTGTGGGTCCCATCGAGGACTGTTGTGTAATGGTATTACTTCGTTTTCCACCCGCATGAAAGTGCCTGGTGGGCGTCCTTGAATCGTTTCTATGCGGGTTTGGCGGAAAGGGCTAAAACTTGCATAGGGCCGATTCGAGGGTGTTACAGAAAGATATTGTGATATCCAAAACAATGTTTTTGGTTGCATTATGATAGAGTATAATTTAGCAAAATACATATTCTCATATTGTATGAGAATGTGTTAAGGTTGGAGACGCTAGGCGTCCTAATCTACCAAAAAGATTTTGGGAACTAACATTATACTCGCGATTCTTTCTTATAGGCTATAGTAGCTTGATCATGAAAGTTTTCATGACAAGGATGAATAGAACATGTAAGTAAAATGTTTACTACACTAATAGATTACTAAAGCATGGATTTTTGAAAGAACACTAAACATTCGATGATGGTGATCCACTTCAAAGTGCAAGTCCAAAGTTATTAGTATTTGACTATATACGCTTTGTACTATGTGTCATGTGAATGACACGACTATTGATGTTGATAGATTCTTTTAAAAGGAAAAGGAATTTCTAAAAGAGAATCTATAAAATATTTGGCAGAAAAGAAAAAGTTGGAAATGTCCAGCTTAGGTATATAGAAGATATACATGTTATGGTTGTATTCCTTGCTTGTTAAACAATGTGGTTCTGAGGTATTGGATACCGATCCTGGATACCAAATTGGTTGGTATGAAGTGTCATACAGGATAATGCAATTCATGAACTGCAATGGCCTAAGTAACTGGCAAGAGAATAAGTGATGATGTTCATCAAAAACAAATAAAGTGTTATTGTGTTTTTCATTGTCGTCAAACCTAGCCTTCAAGATTTGTTTTAATAATTGTTATTTTGTTCCGGTATTACGAGAACAATGGTTGTTCAAATAATTACCGTATTCCATAAAGGATGGATGAACTTTTACAAGTCTAATGGGAGAAATCACATCCATAAACACTATTGCTAAAATGTCGCAACACAAATGATTGAAAAATCACTTATGAAGTGACATCGCTGTTTAAATTATATTTGAAAGAAAACATGAAGACACTCCATGTTGATGGATTTTGATCAACTGACGCTTGTGAGACTTTTCTTGAGATAATTGAAACTCCGTCCATAGGCCAAAGAGGAACGGGTGACTAACTTATCGGATATTATACATATTGATGTCTATAATCCATTATATGTAGCCATATGTAATGGATCTTTTTGCTTCATATGCTTTCTCCAGAAATTTGAGTGAATATATCTATATATTTACTTAATAAGGAAGAAGTATGAAACGTTTGAAAATTGTTCAAAGTCTTTCAAGATGAAGTGAAAAATCATTGTAACAAGAAAATAAAAGAGTTTATGATTTGATCATCAAGGAAGATATTTGAGTTACATGTTTAGCAAAACACCTAAGATTTGAGAAATTGTTCCATGATTTATGTTTCCCGATAAACCAAAGGAGTATGGCATATTCGAGAGATGAAATCAAACCATGTTTGGCATGGTAAGATCAAAGGTGTCATTTATAAAACTGCCATTAGGTGTTAAGGATTAAAAGCTTTACAGACTACCGCTTTTACACTGAAAAGAGCACCATCATGATCCGTTGAAATGACACCATATGAGTTATGGTTTGGGATAAAACCCGAATTGTCTTTTCTTAAATTTTGGCATGCTATGCATAAGTAAAATGTTTACAACCAAAGTCGGATCATCATGTCTTTGTAGGTTATCCCAAAGAATTTGTTGGGAATTTCTCCATAACACCGAGGACAAAAGAGTTTGTTACTTGGAACGTCAAGTTTCTTGAGAAGGAATTTTTCGTGAAAAGTTAAGTGGGAGGACAATAGAACTTTGATAAGGTTGTTGAACGTTAGCTATATGTGCTAAGTAGCACAGCACCAGAAAGTGTCCTGGTGGCGGCCACATTACTCATGGCTCCCGTGATTACAAAGGGTGTGATCTCGGAGATCAGAGGTCCTATTGAACCGTGTGGGTCGGTAAGAATCAAATAGTAAGATTTGATAAACAAGTCGTTGTTTTTTGACAATGATGAACCAACTGCATGCAAAGAAGCAATGATGGGCCCTGACTCCATAAAATGACTAGAAGTCATAGAATCCGTGATAGTATCCATACACCAGAAATCAAGTTTCTGAATTTTGAAGACCCTCTAAAAGGCGTAAAGCCTATCGGTCACCATCTTCACCGTCATCTCCATCGATCTCCACCACCATCTACATCACCATTGTTAATTCGCATGATGAGGAGAGAGTAGTTCTCTCTCGAGGCTAAGGGTTCTACCGGTAGCTATGTGTTCATCTCTCTCTCTATGCATGATCATATTGAGATCATAAACTTGTAATCTATAGATCTACCTTGCTACTCAAGTGCTTTAATAGATCTCTGCTCTCCCCATGTGTGTGAAGTTGACAGTGTGCACACCATGGTGACACTTAGGCTAGAGATTACAAATACTTGTTATGAGTTATATTTGGAGTTCGGTGTCTTTATGAAATTGTGGTGTTTGTTGGAACCATCTAGTGCTAAAGGTGACAGTGTGGGGTTATCTAGATGGGAAAGGCTTACTTTGAGGTGTGCTGTTATAGCCCTACCATCGATTAGAGTGTCCAACCGGAGAGTAGTTAAGAGTAGTATCATAAAGAGAAGATATTTATATGAGAGTGTTCAGTAGTGAAAGTATGATCCCTAGGCCTTGTTTCTACGCATTGAAACACCGTTTGCTACTAGATCTGTTACATGTTTGCTTGCTTCCATCTTTATTTCAGTTTGCCTTTAGTCTTTTCCACGCCATCAAGCTATTTTCTATCACTGTTACCACTTATAATTATCTATACCACTTGTGTTTCACTATCTCTTTGCCGAACTAGTGCACCTATACACCTGACAAGTGTATTGGGTGTGTTGGGGACACAAGAGACTTCTTGTATCTTGATTGCAGGGTTGCTTGAGAGGGGATACCTTTGACCACTTCCTCTCTGAGTTCGATAAACCTTGGGTGATCCACTTAAGGGAAAACTTGCTGCTGTTCTATAAACCTCTGCACTTGGAGGCCTAATAACTGTCTATAAGAATAGAAATGCGTAGACATCACCTTCGCATGGAGTATTGTTATGTTACCTACAACCTAGCATGAATAATAAAGGAAAAGGAAATAAAGAAAAATGGACTTATCCCCCTAAACCACGGAATGACCTACTAGCTAGGAAGATGCATGGCTTTCTATTCAATCAATCTCCAAAATAACCCATCCGAAAACATACTTTGTCTAAATGAGGCCAAATTTGGACACTTGTGTATCTTTGAGTTGCAAACAATATAATGTTGGCCAAGATGGATTATTTTGTTCAAATAACACACTTTCCATTTGTTATGCCAAAAGCTTGAATTCCCTTACTAATTTGTTTATCTGAGTGCCCTTGTTTTCCTTAGCTCTATTCATGTAACATCCCAAAACTTTAATCAAGATTATCAAGTTCCAAATCACCCAATTTAGGGTCAACAAAAACTTTTATTAAGATAATGAATATGAATGCATGTGTGTGTTCCATTAGTATAGAACTAGTCGTTAACCCGTGCGCCTGCACTGGCTAGTATTTAAAGCACACCTATCAAGATTTTTATATTGCATTGTACGACTTTGTACTTTGTTTGAAAAAATACTCTTCGACTGAACTGGATTCAAATGAAGGTGGAGTAAGCTATTCACTCTTGTAGTCATCCATGTAAATGATTGAACACTAAGAACATGTTACATAATATTTTATTTATGCAAAATCATGCTTACAAAGAGTTAAAAGCAAGAATGAAGAGAGATTTTTTAGAATCACCAAGTTGTCTATATACCTTTGACTACAGAGGGTTTATTATGCTCACTCTCCTCCAAGTGAATAAAAACCCTCCATCATGACTCAGAGTTGGCTTGCATCTTTTGATGTAGATGGTTTGGCTTGCAAACAGTAACTTTGATGCATGAAAAGTATACTACAGGTACCTTCTATAGTTTTTCAAGGGGTAACTGTTATGATGATTTCTTGCCAATTGTAAAGCATGACATATTAAAATGCATTCGGTACCATTGGCCACATGCCCTGTAACAGCAACTTAGGAAAACTATTTTGATGTTACTTCTTGGATTGAGATTATCTCTTCTTTGAATAACAAACCTGCTCATGTAAGCGAGCTAACATTGTAAAACAGTGCATGCATACAACTACTTACGCAAGAAAAATCTATAAAATGTAGGACATACTTACTAAGATTGTGGTGCTTGTCGTGTGCCTTGGACACACGACAAATCACTGTTTTCCCATAGTGAGTGTGCAGTGGTCTAGGGAGGTGTGTATGCACTAAATAACACAACCTGAAGTGTGATTTATCCCATAAATTGAACGGTACAACAACACATCACACCCATATTTGCATGCTTCATGCAATAGATAGATGATATGGACAGTAATAAATAAACATTTTTCACTTTGATTTTTAAATCACACTATTATGGTTGCAAGCTTATAAAAGCTATATAAGATAATTACCTTACTATATCACGTCACTAAGTTTCCTTTCTAGCAACCAATGAGAAATATCATCCTTTCTCAGTTCTCAATAAGATGTGTAGAATGATACCCTACAATTTAGAGCAAATACCTTTCAAGTAGTTGCACGCTGTAGAAACAAAATAATAGAAAAATCGAATGCTGCTAAGATGAAGTATTTGTTCACAGAATGGGAAAGTGGAAAAGATACTTGTCACTTGCTGAAAAAGATACTTGTCAATTGTGCATAGGGTACCTGGAAATGCTGCGGCAGAGAGCTAGCAGACGATGTGACAAAGGGAAAGCTAACAAAACGTCTAGTAAAGAAATGTATTAAGCTGACCAGACTGGTCTGAAAATTGATGAGCCAATGCTAAGCACTTGGAAAACGCCATGAACACACCAGCAGAGAATAACTTCTCAAAGAAAATTCTGAAATTAGATTAAGTATAGTTACCTGCAAGGCATTGCAGAACTTTGTACAATAAGTATCAGAAAAAAGGAAGATCTTTCCCAGCATCATCTACTCCCTTCCGTCTCAAAATAGATGTCACAGGTTTGTCAAAATTTGGATAAATCTAGACACTATTTAGCATATAGATACATCTAAATTTTAACAAATTCCTGACATCTATTTCAAGACGGAGGGAGTACTTTATATCGTCAATTCAGCATAATAGTATTTCTGCACCAATTCAAAGGCTTAACATGCAAAGCTACAAAAGGACAGTGTGGCAAGTGGCGACAACCTCATTACATGGAGTGCATAAATTTGTATAGATGGCAATGCAACCACATGGTTGATCATGAGTGATTTCTTTAGCACTGCAGCTAGTAAAATTTACCTGTCTCGAGCGGACAAAAATACTCAATACAATTTCTTCTTAATGCATGTGTGTAATCTGCACCTCACGTAAGTAAAATTGTCCAATTTGTTTAAAGAAAAATAGCAAAAGTTAATTGCTACGTCATCTTACCAGAGGTCCAAATTGATGCAAAAAAAAGGCAGAAATTGAGATATTGATATATACTACAAATAGTCCACACAAACCTTCCACCAAAGAGACAACTATCTCAACAGAACTGAGTGTAACAGCATAATTATTAAGAAGTCGTGTAGGCGAGGAGGAGAGAGAAGGCAAGAAGTTCCTCGTAGATTGTAGAGAAGGAATATGGAGGTTTTGTTTTATTTATCCGGCTATTTTCTTAGACTGTATAGGCGCCAATACTCCCGAACCTCCATATTCTATGGGGAAAAAATTCGTTGCACCTGATGGGATCAAGCCATCCCGTGAAATAGATCTGCAAAGCGGGTGTCAAACAATTAAGATTGAAGTTCAGAAGTGGTTGCAACAAAGCCAATCATGTACACCGTTTAAGGCTGAGGCATGAAAAACGATGTCACGCCAAATTGCTTTGCATAACCTGATAAATTAAGCAATGTGAGCAGACATGTAGTAGGGGGAGCAATTCAACTTGCCTCAGATTGAAAATCTGAAACTCAAAAAGATTGAATCGTTACATGGCTCATGGTTCCCGTGTTGCTAATTGGATCGCTATCTTGTCCTGACTTCTGTACGTAATATCTTCTTCCTATCTATAATTAATCTTCTTATTATTAATTACCTCAAACTGTATACATCTACTGACGTTATTTCTTGCCGATGCTGGGAGATGCAAGCAGCATACCGGTGTCGCAGGCGCTTGATGAACGCTCCAGCAAATACCTACGCTAACTTGACGATGGAGACGGTGTAATACTCGACCATCTCTGCTAGTACCACGAACAGGGAATGACGACTTCTTAAGTTCGGACTGGAGCCGGCAATTGGGATCTAGTAGGATCAAAGAGTTCTATTTTGATGTCGTTATTTTTTTGTGCTGGTTGAGGAGTCTCGTCTCAGCACATTATGTGGAGGCCGGTGGATATGGGCTGTCTAATCTAATGGCTATCGACGATTCTAAGGTTGATCGGATGGATTATATTTAGTAATCTCTAAGATTAATATGGAGACTCGTATGGTGCCTTCAATTAGTAAATATAAGATTGTTTGAAAAATGCCATGCTTGATTGTTCTAATTGTTGTGAAATGGTTCAAAGGTAAATGCCACATCATCTAGACCATTTACAAACAAAATCCAAAGAGAAAGAAATCAAATAAGATTAAATAAAGCAAATGGTCATTTTGACCATTTTAATCCACTAGGCCACTTTAGGTGTTCCTAAAAGTCAATTCCTAACAGAAAACTTTCTCTTTCTTTTCACTCCTTGCTAGACCAAGTAAAGATATACCAAGGCCCACTTTACACACTTACAAAAACATCTAGCAAAGCAATTTAAATGACATTGGAAAATTGAATCCAATGCATATGGGAAGATCCCACTTTTTAAAAAACACATCAAATGAATTCACCTTGGCAATCCCAAGCAAACCTAGTCTCCCAAGCTTAATACAAGACCACTCAAAAATTTTGAGACAAAAATTCAAATGTAAATATCTTTCAACCATTTAAACAAACACCTTAGCTACATTAATTAACCACCTGCCAAGCTCCACTGTTTTGCACAGTAATCCTCCACCCCTCTGTCCCCTCTTCACTCCCCTGTCTCCCTAGCATCTAACCAAGCCCCAGACAGCCACCCCTCATCGCCGCTGCACTAGTGGAGCGCCGCCAAAATTGGTCACCGCAGGTCGACCACGTCTAAGCCACAACAGACCACCCCGCGCCTATCTAGGATGCCTAGGAGAACCACCGCAGTCTACCACCCCTCTCTGTCCCCTCCCCGAGCAAAGACAGGTCCTGGACCACCTCAGAACAGCCGCGCCTAGAGCGTCAACACCATGACGATCACGCGCCAGAGCGCCGCACCCGACCAGCGTGCACATGCCGCGCCTCGACCTCACCCTGCGCACACTGCTCCCCCATGACCCCAACAGCTGCCCAGACACCCCCGTTCGCCGCCGCTTGACCCGTAGCCACCGTGCGCCGCGTCGAAGACCACTTCTGCCGCATAGAGCACCGCCCTCTCCCGACCAAATGCGACTACCCCATGCCTCACCTTTAAGCTTGAGAGAACCGCCAGGAGACCGTGCACCGTCCCCTACCTCCAGCCGCGCTGCTAGCTGCTCAGAAGGCCGCCACCGACGAGCCACGCCATGACGCCGGGTCCTTGCCCGAGCTATAAAAGGAGTCCTCCTCCGCCTCAAATCCTCACACCATCTCACTCCCCTCTCACTACTAATCCCCCCACACTTTTCCTAGAGCAAGGCGAGCCTCCATCCGCCGGAATTTCGCTGGAGTTCACCGCTGCAGAGGAGAAGAGGCGCAATCGATTGGAGCCGCCCCAGGAGCCGCCACGACCACGCCTCGAACCGCCGTCATCTACCAGCTCGAACGCCCCCATCGCCGACCATAAATGGAGCCCAGGTGAGCCCCCGTAGACCCCCACCGTGCCGCTAGGGTTTGTTCTTGCCAGCAACCTGTTCACCGGGTATGACGAGCCTCAGTCGTAGATTTAGGTTCTAATCATAGCGCCCAGGTCGCTCGATACCGCTTCACGTAGTAAGAGCCGCTGACGTGTAGGCCCGCCCTGTCAGCAGCCTGCTGCGCCCGTGAAGTGTAGCTGGGCCGCCCTAGTATCGATCCTGCGCTAGCCCACCGATTAAAATTAGCATTTTCCTTTTAAATTAAAATCCTAGTAGTTTCAAAAATCAATTCAAAGAGATTCACTTAACCAAATGACATGATTTAAATTTTGTTAGAAAGATAATTAAAATATCTATCCAAGCCCGTTTGATTTAAATCAATTGGAGTTAGAAATCACATATAGAAAACATAACAAGATAAAGACTTTTCTACATTCACATTTTTCAAAAATCAACCATAATAGCTTTTGAGTTGATTCCAACTCTCAAAAATCACATTTGACAATATCTATCTAAATATGTAAAAAAATTAGGTTTGCATGCAGTGACTTTGTACTAGTACCAAAATAATGCTATATAGGCATTTCTAGTCACTTTAAATCATGTAAATAGTAATCTTAAACTTTATAAAATGTGATCAAACCTTTAAATCACATTCCCATGTATTAGAATATGTGGTGATGACATGTGTCCACATGATCCCCAATTATATTTGGATAATATTAAATCTTAATTAATTTCAATGAGTAGAAATTACTTTTCTCAAATAAAATAAATGAAACTAGTTCTTTAAATCTTGTGACGAGTGTGATGATGCTAGATCCTCAAGTTTGAACCTTAGTGTGCTAATTATACTTAGTTAAGTATTGTTTGGTGATTGTGTACCCCGTATTCATTTATAGACGATAGTACCGACCAAGGCTACGAGGATGAGGAGTTCTACCCCGAGGAAGATGAAGAGAACTTCAATCATTGTCCCAATCCAGGCAAGCTAACAGTTGCAAGTTTCTTAACTATGCAAGCCATCACTATGCAAGATGCATTAGGCATGCTTAGTGATGCAAGTTTGATTTCTACCCATCCCAAGTTTTACTTGCAAGCTTTACTCTTTTTACCTTACCAAAGTTTCTTTACTTTTAGTAATGCTTTGTGAGATTTTGGAAAATAGTATAGATATCATAAAGAGTATAAAACTTGGCCTATACTAGATGTCATTCTATGGCATCAGACTGAGATTAACATCCCTCATTAGTGAACACTCTTAACCTTAGTGGCTAGTGCTAAGCATAAAACATGATCACTTTAGATGGGAATACTGGGTGAAAATGCTTATGAAAACCTTGGAATGATGAGTCATTCTATTGAGATATTTTGACATGTGTTGAGAAACACAAATGGATTTGATGATGAAAATGTTGAGGCATGAGCCTTAGCCCTTTATAAAAACTGATGGTTGGGTTCGGATGCGATACCATTCTAATTTTACCGTACAACCACAATACCTAAATTGGGTAGGGCTTAGCTGGAAGTTTATATGCATTAGTATGGGTTCCCCTAGAAGAGGTTTGAGCTGAGGCTACCCCTTGATGTTGTCCACCTATGTAGTGCCCAGGATGGCAGATGGCCATGCCTGTGAGGCCAAGCTCATAGGAGAGGTGATTATACTAGAGTGTGTAAAGGAAAGGTTATGATTGATTATCCGCATACCAAGTATGATGATTCAGCGTTATCCTGGCGGATGTATCTAATTTTGTGGTGAAAGTGTACCACCTCTACAGAGTGTCAAACTATTTGAATAGCCGCGTCTGCAGTCATGGACAGTTGGAGTGGCCATACTGTTCCGTCGGCAGATGTTTTCAAAATGACTTGTGAAATGAACTATGATTTTTGACTTGACCACAACAGGGTTGTGATTATGAAAACTAAGTTCCCAACTTAGGTGATTTAGAACATTATTTTAGCTTTCTTAAATACTGAACTCATCTTAGATAAATTTAGCTTTTGCAAATAAACTTAGAGCTTAGCATTCCTACTAGAACTACCTTACTTGTTAGTGATAGTTTACGAGTACTTAAAGAGTACTCATGGCTTTGTCCTTGGCTATTCCCGTGGCCAGACTATGAGGAGGACTATCAGGAGGGTGGACATCAGGACGACCACGACAACTAGAATCATCTCCCATCATCAGCATTGCCTGTGATACTGAAGATGGAGCCCACTGCTATGCTTTATTATTCCGCTACTTCTTTGTATTAAGACTGGATCATGAGATCCTTTATTTGTTGAAGACATTATTATGGTTTGTAATGGATGATGTATTGTGATATCCAATATGTCATGTCTCGCAAAAATGGTAATCTTGGGTTTGCGATGTATGGCATAACAGGCATCTGGGATTTAAAATCTGGGTGTTGACAAGTTGGTATCAGAGCCATCCTGACCATAGGAGACCCTAGTTAGAATGGACGTCCAAACAAAAACTTAGTTTCAAAACCAATGAAGTGAGTATTTATGAAAACATATTCCCCTCTTATCCTGGATTCTTTCAAAAAAAATCATGTTCCTCAAAAAATTCCGACATTACTCCCTAAAAATTGACACACTTGATCACCTCACTAACTTTCTCATCCTAAACTCTTATAGATGGAAGTTCAGTACTACAAGTTCTACCAGCTGGGCAACAGAGGACAACTGATCTTCGAGAACAATCTCGATGCACTGTTTGAGTACCTTGAGCGTCCGCTTCCGGAATTCTTCGGAGCTCAACTCAAGGATTTTCCAGGAGGAGATCTACAATGGCTGATAGTTGCAGATCTTCGAGGCAAGATGGAAGCACCCCTTTCGGAGAAGATTCAATTCACCGTGCGAGAGAACAACTGGCTAGATGGATTAGCCTGGGCTATGCATGAAGCTCTTGCCCGTTTGTGTGGGCAAAACATCAACTTGATCCAGGGAACTCCCTTTGCACATTACGCAAGGCGTGATTCTATGGAAATGCCATTGGATATGCCAAGTCACCCGGAGATGAAGCGCCAAGTGGAGAATCTTGACTTCCTATTGTACGATAGACAGAAGGAACTGGACAATGCTCGAGCCTACGCCAACACAACCTTGTCATCGGCACCAAGTAGGACCAAACTCTCACCATGCTAGTCAAGGATCGCCAATCACTTCGTCGTCAACGCGAGAAGAAGGATCACACCATCGCTCATCTTTGCAAGAAGGTGGCCGACCTCGAGAAGACCATCCAGGAACAAGAAGCTCAGCTTGCAGCAATAGAAGAAGAGGAAGAAGGTGAAGACATCTAGGGAGATATTCACTCATACCTCAGTGATGACAATGACTACATGGAAGATGATGCCATGGATTTATACACCGATGATGAGGATTCTGACTTCATTGATGATGAGTAGATGCACTTGATCACGACCGTAGGAATGAGTTCTATCAGTCCCACTTTATCTTAGTTCACAGAATGGTTCTTAAAACCATTTGTTTTCCTTTTATGTTGGGGTGTGTGTGTTTGTGTGGTGTGCTTGAATGAATGAATGAGAAGAAGTTAGTTTGCAAAACCTAAGTCAAACTCAAAGTTTTAGCTTTGAAAACAAAACCATGAACCTTAGAAATTTCCCTCTTATCTCATTATCTATCTCAATCTTCAGATGGCTCGTGGAAACCCCCGAGGGAGCAGCTCATCATAGGACCCGATGCTGCAGATTCTGTAGATGCTGGTTTCCTGTTGGGTCCGCAGCACAGAAAACAAAAAATTTCCTACGGTGTGAACTACACGCCAAGATCTATCTACTAGGTACAAAGAAACGGGTGGACATACATCCAATGAGAACTTACCCTCGTAGACAACGAGCTTTGTTAACGAGTAGGAACTCGTGGTTGATGTAGTCGTACACTTCCCGATCTCAAGATCATGATGAAGTCCAGCAGATCTGGCTCCAGCACGTCCATCAGATCCAGCTCCAGCACCACCAAGTCCAGCACCGCAAAGCAGCGGTGCATCCGTGATTGCACACACGTCCGGTACCCCGACAACCTCCGTCCCTCGCTCCAGCAAAGCAGCGGAAGCAGCAACTCCTTTCCAGATAAAGCCACCGGGAACATGTATCTCGCTAATCCGAGACCATGGGAATAATACTAGAGGGGGAGAGAGATCCTTCACGGGGAGGTGTGAGTGAGAAGTGAGGAGAGGGGGGACTTTTATAGGAGGAGGGGAGGGTACCCCTCCCATGGCCGGCGCCCCATGGAGGTGACCCTTCACCTCCCCCATTCATGTGGTTGTAACCCCCTCCACATAAATTTGCCTCTTCACATTCTCCATTAAAGTCTCCACTTTAAATGCATTAAATTTCTCCAAATTTAATGCTCTCTCATTTAATAAAACTCTTTTATTAGTTTTATTCAGAATTTTGTTAATTACTTTAATTAACAAACATTCACATAAAACCCCCTGCAACATTTCAATATTACATGCAGAACCAATTTCAGCATTTTCACCCAAAACAGTTTCGGTGTCTATTGAAATAATTCCAGCGCTTTCTTAAATCTTTATCTGAAACACATTGCTCCAAATGGTGTCGGTATCCCTTAACTGTGTCACCCTACGGTTCATGAATAATGCAGACATGATCGAGACTCCTCTCCGATCAATAATCAGCAAGCGGGACCTGGAGATCCGTACTGACTCCTACACATTCAACGATGACTTCTGTGATCGTGAGAACCTTTAACGCTAGTAACTAAATCCCTCTGTCCCGTGATATATTACATGTCCGAGATTCGATCATCGGTATCTCCATACCTAGTTGGATCTCCTTACCGACATGCACTCTTTTCTCGTTCCCATGATATAACATTCTAGTGATCACATCACTTGCTTGCAAGCTATTTCAATGTGATATCACCAAGAGGGCCCAGAGTATATCTATCCGTCATCGGGATGGACAAATCCCACTCTTGATCCATGAGCCTCAACATAACACCTTCGTAGCACTAAACCCACCTTTATAGTCACGCTGTTACGGTGTGACGTTTGATGTTATCAAGATACTCTTCCGGTGTTAGCAATTAACATGATCTCATGGTCTAAGGACTAAGATTACTTCGTATGATGTTATAGCAATATAAACATAATGACTTGATCGTAATGCTATACTTCGGATGAATGTTCATCACATCATTCCACCAATGGTGTGACCTTGTTATTAACAACATCCAATGTCCATGATCAGGAAACCTTGATCATCTTGTTAATCAACAAGCTAGTCTATAAGAGAGGCATAACTAGGAACCCTTTTTGTTTATTAAACACACATGTATTGATGTTTCCGATCAATACAATTATAGAATGCAAAATAAACATTTATCATAAACATGGAATAAGATAATAACCACTTTATTATTGCCTCTCGGGCATATTCCCTTCAGTCTCCCACTTGCACTAGAGTCAATAATCTAGTTTGAAAAACTTTGCGTATTGAACACCTATGGCTTTCTGGTGTTGCATATACGCTATTGCTAGTGGTTAACATAATCTCTGGATCTGACAGTTTCAGGTCCGTGTGTATTTGCATGTCTCTGCGTCTCTACGCATCACTCATTCTCAAATGAGATGGCATTGTATAAATTTGGTCCTCTGGTGAGACCTTTAGTTCGTTTGGGTTAAAATATGTTGATATTATTGTCACACAATATATCTTCATAGTATTAGCCCACTTTGAACCACACCTAGTTTGATAACAAATTATTTAGCACAAATGCCCTCCTTTGCTGCTACTATAGCAGTCATATACTTAGCCTTTTGTTGTAGTATCCGTCATAATGTCTCAACTTTGGAACTCATCCAAATCCATCATGGAACATCCTTTCCATTGTATTGTGCCACCCAAAGTCCAAATTGAGATAAATTTAATTTGTATCTTGTGACAAAACTAGTATCAATGTAACACTTTACAATGAACTACCTTTAACTATTTGTCACTTATACATGATATATTCTTAGTTCTTCCAAAGGTCATAAGAATATCTTTACTATTGTCCAATGATCATCTTATGAATCATTCTGGTATATGCTCATAACATTTAGAGCTTAGGACACTCTAGATATATACATATCATGGTATAATCGATCAAAATTTTCATGTGATTTTACTCACCAAGTGTTGAAACACTTGAATCTTGATACAATCCTTTCCATGCAGCAAGAACCTTTCTTGTTGTTTCCATATTGAACCCTTCCAATATCTCATATTGAACCCTTTCAATATCTTATATATGTATGTCTGGCACAACCATATTAGCGCCTTAATCTATCCATATAGATATCGATGCCTAATATTCTAGTTTTTCCCAAGTCTTTCATCGAAATCTTATTTTAATGAAATCCTTAACTTGTGTCAATTCAAGATACATCATTTCCAATCAACAATATGTCCTCTACATAATGTATTAGAAATATGTCTCAGCGCTCCCACTTAATTTCTTGCAAATGCAAGCATCTTCATCATCTCCGATGAATTTAAACTCTTTTAATAGTTTCATCATGGTGAAGATTCCAACTCCGCTATGCTTACTTCAACTATCGAAGTTTACATGCCCTTTTAGCACCCTTTGAATTAACAAAACCCTTTGGACCATGTCATGTACATGTCCTAGGTTACCGTTCTATAAGAAGAACCTTGTTTTGTTTATTGAACTACCATATACCAAATTATATGTAGTGGTTGCTACATTAATCCGTCAAGACTATATATCGCTATGAAAGATCAAATCTTGTCATAGTCAACTCCTTGAATCATTGTTGTAAACTTCTTTCCGACATGTCGACTATTTCATAGATGTTAAACATCCATGTCTTATTTCTTTATAGATCCAAACACGACCGATAGGATTCACGCCTTTCCGGAGGGTCTTCCAAGTTCAGAAACTTGATTTCTCGTGTATGGATACTATCATGGATTTTATGACTTCTAGTCATTTTATGGAGTCAGGGCCCATCATCGCTTCTTTGCATGTAGTCGGTTCAAACAATAACGACTTGCTTATCAAATCTTACTATTTGATTCTTACCGACCCACACGGTTCTATAGGAACTCTAATCTCCGAGATCAAACCTTTTGTAATCACGAGAGCCATGAGCATTGTGGCCGCCACCGGGACACTTTCCGGCGCTGCGCTACTTAGCACATATAGCTAAGGTTCAACAACCTTATCAAAGTTCTATTGTCCTCCCACTTAACTTTTCACGAAAAATTCCTTCTCAAGAAACTTGACGTTCCAAGCGACAAACTCTTTTGTCCTCGGTGTTATGGAGAAATTCCCAACAAATTCTTTGGGATAACCTAAAAAGACGTGCTTATCCGACATTGGTTGTAAACATTTTACTTATGCATAGCATACCAAAATTTAAGAAAAGACAATTCGGGTTTTATCCCAAACCATAACTCATATGGTGTCATGTCAACGGATCACGATGGTGCTCTTTTCAGTGTAAAAGCGGTAGTCTCTAAAGCTTCAATCCTTAAAACATAATGGCAGTTTTATAAATGACACCCTTGATCTTACCATGTCAAACATGGTTTGATTTTATCTCTCGAATATGCCATACTCCTATGGTTTATCGGGAAACACAAATCATGGAACAATTCCTCAAGTCTTAGGTGTTTTTGCTAAACATGTAACTCAAATATCTTCCTTTATGATCGAATCATAAACTCTTTATTTTCTTATTACAATGATTTTTCACTTCATCTTGAAAGTCTTTGAACAATTTTCAAATGTTTCATACTTCTTCCTTATTAAGTAAATATACAGATATATTCACTCAAGTTTTCGGAGAAAGCATATGAAGCAAAAAGATCCATCGCATATGGCTACACATAATGGACTATGCACATCAGCATGCACAATTTCCAATAAGCTAGTCATCCGTTCCTCTCTGGCCTATGGACGGAGTTTCAATTATCTCGAGGAAAGTCTCACATGCGTCAATTGCTCAGTATCAAAGACTCCAAAAATTCCATCAACATGGAGTTTATTCATGTTTTCTTTCAAATATAATTCAAACAGCGATGTCACTTCATAAGTGATCTTTCAATCATTTGTCTTTCGACATTTTAGCAATAGTGTTTATGGATGTGATTTCTCCAACTAGACTTGTAAAAGTTCATCCATCCTTTATGGAATACGGTAATTATTTGAAAAACCATTGTTCTCATGATACCGGAAGAAAATAACAATTATTTAAACAAATCTTGAAGGCTTGGTTTAATGACAATGAAAAACACAATAACACTTTATTTGTTTTAGATGAACATCATCACTTATTCTCTTGCTAGTTACTTAGGCCATTGTAGTTCATGAATTGCGTTGTCCTGTATGACACTTCATACCAACCAATTCGGTATCCAATACCGGTATCTAATACCTAAGAACCACATTGTTTAACAAGCAAGGAATACAACCATAACATGTATATCTTTTATATATCTAAGTTGGACACCTCCAACCTTTTATTTTCCGCCAAATATTTTATAGATTCTCTTTCAGTAATTCCTTTTCTTTTAAAAGAATCTATCAACATCAATAGTGGTGTCATTCACATGACACATAGTACAAAGCGTATATAGTAAAATACTAATACCTTTGGACTTGCACTTTGAAGTGGATCACCATCATCAAATGTTTGGTATTCTTTCAAAAATCCATTCTTTAGTAATCTATTAGTGTAGTAAACATTTTACTTACATCTTCTATTCATCCTTATCATGACAACTTTCATGATCAAGCTACTATAGCCTATAAGGAAGAATGACGAGTATAATTTTAGTTCCCAAAACCTTTTGGGAGATTCGGATGCCTAGCATATCCATCATTCACAAATTCTCATACAATATGAGAACATGTATTTTGCTAAATTATACTCTATCATAATGCAACCAAAAAACATTGTTTCAGATATCACAATATCTTTCACACATGATGGTTTCTGAAACAATTTTCAGCTCCAATATAATCTTGATATTAAAACAACCTTTTGAATATCAATAATCATAGAGGCAAACATGATACTTTAGATACTAACATTGGAATTCTTACTCTTGATTTAATACTACTTATTAAAGTTCATGGAGTAAATAGAGTTTGCTGAAAGTTTGCAATAGGACTTATAAACTTTAAATTGACATTCAAAACAATACGATACCAGTTCGTAAAGTAAATATCCAAAATTCTATAGTTCTATTATCTCAATTAAAAACTAAGCATAAGGTAGAAAACGAATGCCAATCACTACAACAAATTTATGCAAATTCACTTTGATTTAGTTTATGACAAATTGAGTTCGACTAATCCAAATTAGAAATGAACTCCCACTCAAAAATGACATCCCTCGTGCCTTTTTGGTGATTACATGAACCAAATCCACTACACCAAGTCCGATCATCACGTGAGTCGGTGTAGCTTCAAAGGCGAGCATCAATATGGTCATCACATCAACTATGTGACTCATGCTTAACCTTTCGGTCCGTGTTCCGAGGCCATGTCTGTACATGCTAGGCTCGCCAAGTAAGAACCTTAGTACTCGCATGTGTAAAACTGTCTTACACCCGTTGCATGAAAGCGTAGAGTTGAGAACACCCGATCATCACGTGATGTCTCGAAAACACGATCCATAGAACGGTTCATACTTAAGCAAGAACACATTTTATCTTGATATTTAAATGAGGGATCATCTTACAATGCTATAGAAAGCGCCAAACTAGCAGTATAAGATGCTAACATCTAATGTGTAAAGTGAGATGATATGGTCCATGCATTTGATCTCTGTCATTTGCATCGTGGTATGATCTCTATCATTCCTTTGTGTGTAAGGCCAAGGTCTATAGAACTTACACGTTAAGTGAGTTGTAAGAGTATCTATCATACATCTACTTACAACAATACCATATCAATACACAAGCCCAGCAACGATCTAAACTAGACGCCTCTAATTTATCAATTGCAAGTTTTACGTGGCTTAGGGCTTTTGGAGATAGAACCGTTCTTACCTACGAACATGGAACCACAACGAGGATAACCAAGTTATTAGCAACTCGTTGTAAATCAGATATTGACTATAGTAGGAGAGACAGACACCCGCCAACCACTTATGCAAAACAAGTTGCATGTCAGTCGTGGAACCGGTCTCATGTACGATGACATGTAATGTTGGTCCAGGCCGCTTCATCCCACTATGCCACCAATATCCAAAATACATAGAAGATGCAATAACATGATCATCATCGCCCACATATAAACATATGTGTACTACCCGTGCTAATAACCTACACATAGATCAAGCTCTGATACCACTGTTGGGTCCGCAGCATAGAAAACAAAAAATTTCCTATGGTGTGAACTACACGCCAAGATCTATCTACTAGGTACAAAGCAACGGGTGGACATACATCCAATGAGAACTTACCCTTGTAGACAACTAGCTTTGTTAACAAGTAGGAACTCGTGGTTGATGTAGTCGTACACTTGCCGATCTCAAGATCGTGATTAAGTCCAGCAGGTCTGGCTCCAGCACGTCCATCAGATCCAGCTCCAGCACCACCAAGTCCAGCACCGCAAAGCAGCGGTGCATCCGTGATTGCACACACGTCCGGTACCCCGACACCTCCGTCCCTTGCTCCAGCAAAGCAGCAGAAGTTGCAACTCCTTTCTAGATAAAGCCATGGGAACATGTATCTCGCTAATCCGAGACCATGGGAATAATACTAGAGGGGGAGAGAGATCCTTCACGAGGAGGTGTGAGTGAGAAGTGAGGAGAGGGGGGGCCTTTTATAGGAGGAGGGGAGGGTACCCCTCCCATGGCCGGCGCCCCATGGAGGTGACCCTTCACCTCCCCCATTCATGTGGTGGTAACCCCCTCCACATAAATTTGCCTCTTCACATTCTCCATTAAAGTCTCCACTTTAAATGCATTAAATTTCTCCAAATATAATGCTCTCACATTTAATAAAACACTTTTATTAGTTTTATTCAGAATTTTGTTAATTACTTTAATTAACAAACATTCACATAAAACCCCCTGCAACATTTCAATATTACATGCAGAACCAATTTCAGCATTTTCACCCGAAACAGTTTCGGTGTCTATTGAAATAATTCCAGCGCTTTCTTAAATCTTTATCTGAAACACATTGCTCCAAATGGTGTCGGTATCCCTTAAGTGTGTCACCCTACGGTTCGCGAATAATGCAGACATGATCGAAACTCCTCTCCGATCAATAATCAGCAGCGGGACCTGGAGATTCGTACTGACTCCTACACATTCAACGATGACTTCTGTGATCGTGAGAACCTTTAACGCTAGTAACTAAATCCCTCTGTCCCGCGATATATTACATGTCCGAGATTCGATCATCGGTATCTCCATACCTAGTTGGATATCCTTACCGACATGCACTCTTTTCTCGTTCCCGTGATATAACATTCTAGTGATCACATCACTTGCTTGCAAGCTATTTCAATGTGATATCACCGAGAGGGCCTAGAGTATATCTATCCGTCATCGGGATGGACAAATCCCACTCTTGATCCATGAGCCTCAACATAACACCTTCGTAGCACTGAACCCACCTTTATATTCACGCTGTTACGGTGTGACGTTTGATGTTATCAAGATACTCTTCCGGTGTTAGCAATTAACATGATCTCATGGTCTAAGGACTAAGATTACTTTGTATGATGTTATAGCAATATAAACATAATGACTTGATCGTAATGCTATACTTCGGATGAATGTTCATCACATCATTCAACCAATGGTGTGACCTTGTTATTAACAACATCCAATGTCCATGATCAGGAAACCTTGATCATCTTGTTAATCAACAAGCTAGTCTATAAGAGAGGCATAACTAGGAACCCTTTTTGTTTATTAAACACACATGTATTGATGTTTCCGATCAATACAATTATAGCATGCAAAATAAACATTTATCATAAACATGGAATAAGATAATAACCACTTTATTATTGCCTCTCGGGCATATTCCCTTCATTTCTGACCGTGAAGCTAGTAGAGCAGAGCACCAAGCCAACCTAGCTACCTTGCAACAGATAGCTCAGATGGCCCACAATAATCAAGGCCAAGGAAATTAGGATCATCATGGATGCAAGCTTAAGAAATTTCATAATACCAATCCCCCTATCTTCAACAAGTATGAGGACCCATTAGATGCTGATGATTGGTTGCAAAGCATGGAGAATAACCTGGAAGTCACAGGAGTTGACGCTAAAAAGAAGGTACTGTTTTCCACCCATTATCTAGCAGGAGATGCAAGAGCCTGGTGGAAGAGTATCCATACTATGAACCATGGTCAGATCATGACTTGGGAAGCTTTCAAGATCAAGTTCAACCGCACCCATGTGCCGTAAGGTTTAGTCACTAGAATGAGAGATGAGTTCAGAGAACTGAAGCAAGGCAGGATGACTGTAGTTGAATACTGTGATAGATTTTTGTCCTTAGCTAGATATGCACCTGATGAGATCAACACTGAAGCCAAAAAGAAGGAAAGGTTCCTGACGGATTGCATGATGAGATGTAGACTGTTTTGGTCAACATTCGCTTTGAAGACCTAGAAGAGTTAGTCGACTCCGCCATCCAGATGGAAGGGAAGATCAACCAAGCCAATGACAACCGTAAGCGCAGTATGATGCACTAGACTAGGTCCCACAATAACCAGAAGGTTCGCCCCAACCCATCTGCAGGATATGCCCCAAGGAACAACCGACCCCCAATGTCCCGTCCAAGCTACCCCAATTGTAGCGGAGGAAACTTGAAGTCTGGAGGAAACCACAACAACAACCCCGGCAACTCCAACAACTTCAACCGTTCACCACCTAAGCCCAACAACAACAACAATACTGCCCCAAGGACTAGAAGCAATGTCGTGCCTGTTGCAGCCAAAGGCAAGTCTCAGATTACTTGCTTTGAATGTGGAGTCAAGGGTCACTACTCCAACGAGTGTCCCAAGAAGCTTGCAGCCACCACCAATGTGAATGCCCCAGCTCAGCAACAACACTGTGTTCAGCCTGGAAGAAGATTTGCCCCAGGGAAATTGCTTAACCGCAACGGCTGTCTATTTCACATGAATGCTGAAGAAGCCCAAGAAGTGCCAGATGTCGTGCTAGGTATGTTTTCTGTTAACTCAGTACTAGCAAGGGTGTTGTTTGATTCTAGATCATCGCGCTTGTTTGTTACAGAAGAATTTGCATGCACTAGTAAGATTCCACCAACAAAATTAAAGCATGTTATGATGGTTCAAATTCCTGGTTCAACCACCAAAGCTAGAATTTTTTTTTGCAAGGCTGTACCTATCAGAATCCATGGGATAGATTTTTATGCCAATCTAATAGTACTTGGAACCAAAGGTTTGGAAGTAGTACTAGGAATGGATTGGATGTCGAAACGTAAAGGATTGATCGGTTGTGCCAAGAAGGCCATAACCATGACCAGTAGCTCTAGAGTATCAGTAGAGCATGTATCTAAAACCTTGCCCCGTCAGTTCAAATGCAACAAAAGTCTAGCCCTAGCAACCATTGACCAAGTCAGAGTAGTCTGTGAATACCCCGGAGTATTCCCAGATGAATTGCCCGGTATGCCCCCAGATCGGGATATCGAGTTTATTATTAAACTAATTCCTGGAACTGGATCCATAGCTCAGAGACCTTATAGCATGAATCCATCAGAGTTAGTGGAGCTAAAGAAGCAACTTGATGCTATGCTGGAGAAAGGCTTGATTCAACCAAGTGCATCGCCATGGAGATCGCCTATTTTGTTTGTGGATAAGAAATATGGAGGTAACCATTTGTGTACGGATTACCGAAAGCTGAATGATGTCACCATCAAGAACAAGTACCCACTACCCAAGATAGAGGATCTGTTTGATCAGTTGACTGGTGCCAGAGTGTTTTCTAAGATTGATCTTAGAACTGGTTATCATCAACTCATGATTTGTGCAACAGATATTCCAAAGACCGCCTTTACTACCATATATGGATTGTATGATTATACGGTCATGTCTTTTGGATTAACCAATGCCCCCGCTTATTTCATGAATCTCATGAATAAGATTTTTATGAACTTTCTAGATAAGTTTTTCGTTGTTTTTATCGACGATATTCTGATCTATTCCAAGTCAGAAGAAGATCATGAGCAACACCTGAAAACCATCCTTGAAACCCTTAGAGAGCATAAGTTGTATGCCAAGTTCAGCAAATGTGAGTTTCGGTTGAAGTAAGTAGGATTCGTCGGACATATTGTGTCGGGAGGAGGAGTCGCTGTTGATCCCACCAAAATCAAAGATGTTGAAGAATGGAAAGCCCCAACCACTCAAACTCAAGTCCGTGCATTTCTCAGATTAGCTGGATACTACCGCAAGTTCGTTGAAGGATTTTCGAGCATCGCAAGACCGATGACCCAATTATTGAAGAAAGATAAGAAGTTTGAGTGGACTGACAAATGTGAAGCAAGTTTCCAAGAACTCAAGAAGAGATTGATTTCAGCCCCAATATTGATTATGCCAGATATCAAGAAGCCTTTTGATGTGTATTGTGATGCATCCAAGATTGGTCTCGGATGTGTGTTGATGCAAGAAGGCAAACTCATAGCATATCTGTCCCGACAACTAAAGCAGCATGAGCAAAACTACCCTACCCATGATCTTGAACTAGCATCTGTAGTTTTAGCTTTGAAGACATGGCATCATTACCTTATGGGTAACCGCTGTGAGATTTATTCAGATCACAATAGCTTGAAGTATATTTTCACCCAGAAGGAGCGGAATATGAGGCAAAGGAGATGGATAGAGTTAATCAAGGATTATGACCTTGACATTCACTATCACCCCGGCAAAGCCAATGTGGTAGCAGATGCTCTTAGCAGATTGCCATGTAGATTAAACACCATGATCAAGGAGAACCAGCCAAGTTTGCATGAAGAGTTGGAGCAGTTTAGAACTGAGCTAGTTAGAAAAGGATTTTTAGCTAGCATTGAACTTCAACCCACGTTGATTAGTCAGATCAAGGAAGCCCAGAAGGGAAATGCAAGTATCGGTGGAATCAAACATCGTATCGGTACAGGAAAGGTACCTGGATTCACCAAAGACGAAGAAAGAGTTTTGTGGTACAAAGGACGTATCTGTGTGCCAGCAAATTCGGAGCTGAAGC
Organism: Avena insularis; assembly: GCA_023614405.1. Classification (NCBI taxonomy): domain Eukaryota; kingdom Viridiplantae; phylum Streptophyta; class Magnoliopsida; order Poales; family Poaceae; genus Avena; species Avena insularis. The sequence continues at coordinate 379,102,207 of CM042686.1, forward strand.
AAGTTATCATGTAGGAAGCTCATGATACTCTTTATTCTATCCACCCCGGGGGAACAAAGATGTATCATGATTTGAAGGAGCAATTTTGGTGGCACGAGATGAAGAGAGAAATCGGAAGCTACATAGCCAAGTGTGATATCTGTCAAAGAGTCAAGGCGGAACATTAGAGACCCGCATGACTTTTGCCACCATTGCATATTCTGGAATGGAAATGGGATTCTGTCGGAATGGACTTTATCACTGGTATGCCTACTTCTAGTAGGGGAAATGGCTCTATTTGGGCCATAGTTGATAGACTATCCAAGGTAGCCCATTTTATACCTGTCAAGACTACCTACCAGAGTTCGAAGCTAGCAGAGTTGTACATTGCTAGAATTGTCAGTTTGCATGGAACCCCCAAGACCATAGTGTAGGATTGAGGAACCCAATTTACCTCGAGATTTTGGCAGAAAGTCCAAGAAGGATTAGGGACCAAATTGAATTTAAGCACAACTTATCACCCGCAGACCGATGGACAGACTGAACGAGTCAACCAAATCTTAGAAGATATGTTGAGAGCTTGTGTGTTAGAGTATGGATCAAAATGGGAAGATTGTCTACCTTTCGCAGAATTCTCATACAACAACAGTTATCAAGCCAATTTGCAAATCGCCCCATTTCAGTGCCTATATGGAAGAAAGTGTCGTACCCCTTTGAATTGGTCGCAAGTAGGAGAGAGTCAGATTTTCGGACCCGACATCCTACGAGAAGCCGAAGAGAAGGTTCACAAAGTCCGTGAGCACCTCAAGACTGCCCAATCTAGACAGAAGAGTTATGCTGACAAGAGACATAGAGACTTGACTTTCAATGTCGCAGATTTTGTGTATCTCAAAGTTTCGTCGTTGAAAGGAATGCAGCGTTTTTAGCTAAAAGGAAAGTTGGCCCCAAGATATATTGGACCCTTCAAGATTATGAATCGCCAAGGAGAAGTATCGTATCAGCTGGAACTGCCATAGGAGAGGTCAGCCATCCATAATGTGTTCCACATCTCGTTACTTCGCAAATGCCTAGAAGTGCCGGAGAAGACTGAAGTGTTCAAGAACATCGATCACCGAGCAATTGATATCAACAAGGATTTGACGTATCGTGAAGTGCCTATCCGTATATTGGAAGAAGCCTTCAGAACTACACGGACCCGGAGTATAAAATTTCTCAAGATCCAATTGAGCAATCATACCGAAGAAGAAGCCACCTGGGAGCGAGAAGATTACATTAGGACTGAATTTCCAGATCTCTTTAGTTCCTAGTTTTTCTTAAATCTCGGGACGAGATTTTTTTAAGGAGGGAAGGTTTGTAACATCCCAAAACTTTAATCAAGATTATCAAGTTCCAAATCACCCAATTTAGGGTTAACAAAAACTTTTATTAAGATAATGAATATGAATGCATGTGTGTGTTGCATTAGTATAGAATTGTTTAAAAAATGCCATGCTTGATTGTTCTAATTGTTGTGAAATGGTTCAAAGGTGAATGCCACATCATCTAGACCATTTACAAACAAAATCCAAAGAGAAAGAAATCAAATATGATTAAATAAAGCAAATGGTCATTTTGACCATTTTAATCCACTAGGACACTTTTGGTGTTCCTAGAAGTCAATTCCTAACAGAAAACTTTCTCTTTCTTTTCACCCCTTGCTAGACCAAGTAAAGATGTACCAAGGCCCACTTTACACGTTTACAAAAACATCTAGCAAAGCAATTGAAATGACATTGGAAAATTGAATCCAATGCATATGTGAAGATCCCACTTTTCCAAAAACACATCAAATATATTCACCTTGGCAATCCCAAGCAAACCTAGTCTATCAAGCTTAATACAATACCACTCAAAAAATTTGAGACAAAAATTGAAATGTAAATATCTATCGACCATTTAAACAAACACCTTAGCTACACTAATTAACCACCTGCCAAACTCCTCTGTTTTGCACAGTAATCCTCCACCCCGCTGTCCCCTCTTCACTCCCCTGTCTCGCTAGCATCTAACCAAGCCCCAGACAGCCACCCCTCATCGTTGCTGCACCAGTGGAGCGCCGCCCAAAATTGGTCGCCGTCGGTCGACCACGTCCAAGCCACAGCAGACCACCCCGCGCCTATCTAGGATGCCTAGGAGAACCACCATAGTCTACCGCCCCTCTTTGTCCCCTCCTCGAGCAAAGACAGGCCCTGGACCACCTCACAATAGCCGCTCCCAGAGCGTCTGCGCCATGCCGAGCATGCGCCAGAGCACCGCGCCCGACCACCGTGCACACGCCGCGCCTCGACCTCACCTCTTTGCTTGCCCGCCATGATTGCGTTTGCCACCTCCGTTCGCCACCACCCCGCGCCCACGTGCGCCCCACTGCCACACGCACGTGCACCGCCCTCTCCCGACCAAATGCGACTGCCCCATGCCTCTCCTTTAAGCCCGAGAGAACCGCGAGGAGACCACGCACCGTCCCCTACCTCCAGCCGCGCCACTAGCTACCTGTAGCGTCGCCACCGACGAGCCACGCCCATTCCGCTTGCTCCCTTCGTCGAGCTATAAAAGGAGGCCTCCTCCGCCTCAAATCCTCACACCATCTCACTCCCCTCTCACCACTAATCCTCCCACACTTTCCCCGTAGCAAGGTGAGCCTCCATCTGCCGGAATTTCGCCGGAGTTCATCGCTGCAGAGGATAAGAGGCACCATCGATTGGAGCCGCCCTAGGAGCCGCCACGACCACGCCTCGAACCACCATTGTCTACCAGCTCGAACGCCCCCTTCACAGACCGTAGCTGGAGCCCAGGTGAGCCCCCATAGACCCCCACCGTGCCGCTAGGGTTCATTCTTGCCGGCAACCTGTTCACCAGGACGACGAGCCTTAGTCGTAGATTTAGGTTATAATCGCAGTGCCTAGATCGCTCGATACCGCTTCGTGTAGTAACAGCCGCTAACATGTAGGCCCGCCCTGCTAGCAGCCCGCTGCGCCTACACGGTGCAGCTGGGCCGGCCTAGTATCATTCCCGGGCTAGCCCACTGATTGAAATTAGCATTTTCCTTAATCAAATTGAAATCCTATTCTGTCAGTATATTCAAAAATCAATTCAAAGAGATTCACTTAACCAAACGACATGATTCAAATTTTGTTAGAAATATAATTAAAATATCTATCCAAGCCTGTTGGATTTAAATAAATTGGAGTTAGAAATCACATATAGCAAATATAACAAGACAAAGACTTTTCTACATTCAAACATTTTTCAAAAATCAACCATAATAGCTTTTGAGTTGATTCCAACTCTCAAAAATCACATTTGACAATATCTAGCTGAATATGTAAAAATATTTAGATTTGCTTGCAGTGACTTTGGACTAGTACCAAAATAATGCTATATAGGCATTTCTAATCACTTTAAATCATGTAAATAGTAATCTTAAACTTTATAAAATGTGACCAAACCTCTAAATCACATTCCCATGTATTAGAATATGTGGTGATGACATGTGTCCACATGATCCCCTGTTCTATTTGGAGAATATTAAATCTTAATTAATTTCAATGAGTAGAAATTACTTTTCTCAAATAAAATAAATGAAGCTAGTTCTTTAAATCTTGTGATGAGTGTGATGATGCTAGATCCTCAAGTTTGAACCTTACTGTGCTAATTAGACTTAGTTAAGTATTATTTGGTGATTGTGCACCCCATATTCATTTATAGACGATAGTCCCGACCAAGGCTACGAGGAGGAGGGGTCCCAATCAAGGCAAGCTAACACTTGCAAGTTTCTTAACTATGCAAGCCATCACTATGCAAGATGAATTAGGCATGCTTAGTGATGCAACTTTGATTTCTACCCATCCCAAGTTTTACTTGCAAGCTTTACTTTACCTTACCAAAGTTTCTTTACTTGTAGTAATGCTTTGTGAGATTTTGGAAAATAGTATAGATAGCATAAAGAGTATAAAACTTGGACTATACTATATGTCATTCTATGGCATGAGATTGAGAATAGCATCCCTCATTAGTGAACACTCTTAACCTTAGTGGCTAGTGATAAGCATAAAACTTGATCACTTTAGATGGGAATACTGGGTAAAAATGCTTATGAAAACCTTGCAATGATGAGTCATTCTATTGAGATGTTTTGACATGTGTTGAGAAACACAAATGGATTTGATGATGAAAATGTTGAGGCATGAGCCTTAGCCCTTTATAAAAACTGATGGTTGGATTCGGATGCGATACAATTCCAATTTTACCGTACAACCACAATACCTGAATTGGGTAGGGCTTAGCCGAAAGTTTAGATGCATTAGTATGGGTTCCCTCACGGAAGATGTGTGAGATGAGACTACCTCTTAATGTTGTCCACCTATGTAGTGCCCAGGATGGCAGATGGCCATGGCTGGGAGGCCAAGCTCATAGGAGAGGTACTTAGACTAGGGTGTGTAAAAGAAAGGTTATGATTGATTATCCGCATACCAAGTATGATGATTCAGGGTTATCCCTGACGGATGTATCGAATTTTGTGGTGAAAGTGTACCATGTCTGCAGAGTGTCAAACTATTTGAATAGCCACGTCTGCAGTCATGGACAGTTGGAGTGGCCATACTGTTCCGTCGTCATATGTTTTCAAAATGACTTGTGAAATGAACTATGATTTTTGACTTGACCACAACAGGGTTGTGATTATGAACACTAAGTTCCCAACTTAGGTGATTTAGAACATTATTTTAGCTTTCTTTAATTCTAAACTTAGCTTTGGTTAAATTTAGCTTTTGCAAATAAACTTAGAGCTTAGCATTCCTACTAGTACTACCTTACTTGTTAGTGATAGTTTGTGAGTACATAAAGAGTACTCATCGCTTTGTCCCTGGCTATTCCCGTGGCCAGACTATTAGGAGGACTATCAGGAGGGTGGACAGCAGGACGGTCACGACAACTAGGATCATCTCCCATCGTCAGCATTGCCTATGACACTAAAGATGGAGCCGACTGCTACGCTTTATTATTCTGCTGCTTGTTTGTATTAAGACTGGATCATGAGATCCTTTATTTGTGTAAGAACTTATTATGGTTTGTAATGGATGATGTATTGTGATATCCAATCTGTTATGTCTTGCAAAAATGGTAATCTTGGGATTGCGATGTATGGCATAACAGGCATCTGGGATTTAAAATCCGGGTGTTGACAATTCAGTTTTCCCCTCCCGCTAAAGTTTTCCTCAGTTTCCCCTCCCACTAAAGGTTTCCTCACGTTTCCCCTCCCGCTAAAGTTTTCCTCACTTTCCCCCTCTCTCATGTCTTAGTTCGGCTACGCTCTAATTTGTCAAGATGTATGTCACACGGATCTTGGCTAACCACCGTTGTATACATCATGACCCGTCGGCCTGGAGGTCTCTCTCTCCTTATGGGCGCCCCTAACCTTGTATGATGAGGAGAGCCCGACATGCTGGATGTACCTCCCTTCCTTTCCATGTCGCACGTATACCAGCCGCATCAACTAGCGCTTAGTTTGGCAGTGCTCTGATTTGTCGAGATGTATGTCACACGTATCTTGGCCAACCACCATTGGATACATCTTGATCCAATAGGCTAGAGGTCACTCTCCCATTAGGCGCACCTACCCTCTATGAAGAGGAGAGCCCAATGGGATGGATATCTCTCCCTCCCTTCCCCTGTCGCACGTATACCAGACACATATTCCTCCCCTCCTATCGATCTAAGGTGGCGCGGTAGTCCGAATGGCGTGCGGTGACGTGGATCTAAGAGTGGTGGTCCGAACAACGTGCGGTGTCGTGGATCTAAATGTGGCGGTCGGAATGGCATGTGGCAGCGTGGAACTAAGCGTGGCGGTCGGAACGACATGCGGAAGCGCGGACCAATGCGTGGGGGTCGAAACGGCTTGCGACAATGTAGATCTAAGTGTGGTGGCTAGAATGGCCTGTGGTGGTGAGGATCTAAGCGTATGAAATTTCTGTCTCTGTCTATCTCACTTATGTTCACATGCTCATATCCATTGATGATGAAAGACACTGATGGAAGCCATCATCCGCAACATTAGTGCAGCGGCGGTGGTGCCGATAGTGGTCATTGATGAAAGACACCGATGGAAGCCATCATCCGCAACATCAGTGTGATGGTGGTGGTGCCGACAGTGGTCATCGATGTGAAGATGATTAAAACCATCATCCGCAACATCACTGTGATGGCGCAGATCAAGCCCTCGTGAACCGAAGCCGTTGGAAGCAGGCCACGGCTAGCATGTCGAGGTGCGCTTTGACGGTGAAGGTCAGATGTACCTCGTGGCCAGATGGTAGCACTTTGCTTGTACTTCTTGGAGTACAGATATGGCAGGGAGGGCGGCTAGCTCACCATCCACTTAAAATTGGGAAAATTTTGAGCCCAATTTGAACCAAAAATTATGTGACTTAAAATATATGTATGATTTGAATAAATTTGATATGTATTTGAGTCGTGAAACCGGTGGATATGCTCGAAAGCTGATTCATAAGTAGTAGTACTTGCTTTGACAATCTCTGTTGTGCATGTATAAATTTGATCAAAATATGTATGCTTTGAATCAAATTTGATATGTATTTGAGCTATGAGGATGATGGATATGCTCTAAAGCTGACTCATAAGTAGTACTCCCTTTGACCGAAATTAGTTGATTTATATTTGTCTAGATTCGATTGTATCTACACATGAATTAGTATTAGATTCATGTGTATCTTGATGAATTTTAGTCAACTAACATGGATCGGAGTACTTTCTTTGACAATCTCAGCCACTAATTTGGAACGGGGATGGATGTTGCCGCCAATGCTGCAAGTCTACATGGCAGCCACGATAGTAGCGATAGAATGGTCAAAACTGATAGGCCCCCAAACTTGACCCTCTAGGCATTTGGCACACCAACTTTGGGACCGCTTGATCCAATGGCACGCATATCGGGACCCACAGTGCATTCTCTCAACAACTTTGGGACCGCTAGATCCAATGGCAAGCCACTCGGGCCCCGCAATGCATTCTCTCGACAACTTTGGGATCGCTAGATCAAATGGCAAGAAACTCGGGCCCCACATTGCATTATCTCGAAAACTTTGGGACCGCAAAGTGGCTAAATTAGGAGGAACTCACAACCATCCATTGAATAACAATTCTACTCTCTAAATTAGGTATCTATTCAACTAATAATTAAACATGCCACACTTCACCACAACCTCATACTGTAACTGCTAGGACGGGGATGATAACTGCTAAAACTACCCACATGAGTCTACTATGCTCATCCCCCTTCACTTGAATTTCATGTTTTATATTTTCTAACACTTGATCAGATATGGCAAGATCAGCCTCTAGTGTCAACTTCTCTTTGCGAATAAGATCTGAATTCTTCTTTTGTTCCTCAATAGTAGCTTTAGCTCGAATATCAACAGGTTTTTATGGGCCAATTCATCACCTAACTTGGAACCCATCTCCTCCATATCCGTCCTATGGCTAGACCACTTGGTTGGTTCATCTTGGTATGCAATGTACCCTGGATCATCGGCCTGCCTAGCACACTATAAGAATCCCAAAACAAACCCATTTGAAATCAGTCCGACAGGCCATGTCGACACTTCAAATTCAATGGTTGTACAAAGAGAATGAGCTACATACACTTCGCTGGTGTACCCACTACGAGAAGGAGAATGTGGCCACAACATGATCGATTCCCCACCCTCGCCGGTGTACCCGCTACGACCAAACATTGAGGACTAATTTGCACCTGCAATATCGAGTAAATTATGGGAATCGAATCGATTAGGGTGGGAGGAGAAGGAGCAAAGGTCTTACCAAGCACTACTAGCAATTGCTGTGACTGTTCGTCGAGCTATGGCGGTGAAACAAAATCCCGGTCGTCGTGGGCGTCGGACCTGCCTGCGGTCGGTACTGCATCAATGTACAATGCGTGCGGATGAAACAGGTGTTGGAGCCATGGTTGAGGTGCAGAGCGGCAGTCCGTCTGACGTGATCGTAGGAAGGATCTGGCGATGCACCGACGCACTGAAAATGGTTGCTCTGTCCGCTGGTAGGATAGGAGCTGCTCGGGGCTCAGGGCTGGGAGCGGATGAGAGAGAGAGAGCCGACGTGTCATACACAACCCCACCTATCAATGTTTGGGGGAGTAGCTGCTCTGGGATTTTTGCATATTTTCCAATTTTGCATAACGACCAAACTTTTTCTTTGAAATTTGCATATTTGCCACATGACCAGCACATGTCAGTGACACACAAAATGGCAAATATGCAAGTTGCAAAGTAAAATGTGGCAAATATACAAATCCCCCCTCCAACCCCACATGACAGCCCCATCAGTCATTGGCTTCGACGACCCCACAAAACGGCCCCACATGGTGGCCCCATCAATCATTGGCTTCGACAGCCCCACAGAATGACCTCATTTGTCATTGGCTGCACCAGCCACATAATCAGAAAAAAGGTTCCCACAAGTCAGGGAGAGATGGATGGCTGGTCCGCCATCTATCTTGGCCCCACCTGTCATCTCCGTGACGGCCATCTTCTGGTCTTCGGAGAGCTTTGACGTTGTTAGCCGACAAGGCGCACTCCTCTCTACAACGTACGAAGAGAGCGCCACTTCGCCGGAGGGAGTGGATTCCTTCACGTAGAACCAGCTCTTCTTCCACTCGCTCACGGCCTTCTTCGGCACCATGAGCTTGGAGAAGTTTGCCTTGGACTTCAGGTGAAAGGAGACGCCCCCCCGCCGCCAAGATAGGACCGCCAGATCCTTCACGGCTGATGCAGCCATGGAACAGCTCCAACCATAGCGGGAAATATGGCCGGCATCCAAGGTAGCATTCGTAGAAGGTGAGAAAGATTGCCAGCTGCTCGATGTTGTGTGGACCAAGATCTGACGGCTTGATCACATAATACACGCAGAACTGCCGGAAGAAGATTGAGGTGGGGAATCCCAAGCCCCTCTCCAAATGGCTCGGGAAGAAGATGAATTTGCTGGCACGTAGCTTCGGCGCAAGAATTCACCAATTCCCCTTGCAGAGAACCCCCACGTCCTCGAGCGATCTGAGTTGTGCGGCAGTGCACTTCGTCTTTCCTCGCAGGTCCTTCGGAGGTTCCATCAGGGAGGAGATGGGGTCGCCTGGTCTGGAGATTCTGGATCACGGAGAGGCAGAGAGACTGGGGTGCGCAGGAGTGAAGAATGTGGAGAAAGACGTGCTGCCCGCCAATCTCGGGATAGCCGTTACCCATTGTAATTACGCCAAAGTTACCGTTGGATTACCCAGCGACTAGTTTGACTAAGATGGCGTTCCAACTTCTTCTACTCGACTCTCCTACTTTTATACCTTTTCCAATCGGCAGGGCGTAGCGACTTGACTGGACGTCCAAATTGTACTCACCTGCTCTACATTTGCCAAATGCTGCGACTAGAAACCAGGTGGGGAAATTCCCTCCCTCGTCTATGGAGTCCATCATCGACTCGACTGGGTGTCCAAATTGGGCTCACCTACTCCCACCACCAAATAAACACCTGCACTGAACCGATGATGGCCTCGGGGACTACTGATGGGGATATTCCAAATGGGGTATGCCCAGCAGGACGTTCCAACAGGTCCAAGTATATTACGAGTGGTCCAAGCCTGGAGACTGGAAGCCAGAGGCCTAGAAGCGTAGCTGAAGCCCAGTCGGATTAGGTCAAATCTTCTGAATCCTTGACTAGTTCGGTTGGTAATACTGTAAACCCTAGCGAGGTACCCCCTATAAAACCACCCTATGGTTCCCTTTGTACTCACGTTCCATCATACACCCTTTCGAGCGACTCGCTTCTTAGACGCCGAGCTCGCCACCCCTGTAATTCGCTCCCTACCAATACAATCTAGCAAGAGTAGGTCTTTACCCTCCGGGGGCCAAACCTGGGTAAAACCATGTGCATCTGCCCCCATCTCGCACCACAATACTATCAATCGTTACCCCTGGTAGCGACTGTCATGGCCATTCCCACAACAAGTGTATCCTGTATTCCATCCATAGTCAGATAGGCAGGAGTAGGATTTTTACCTCACCACGAGGGCTCCGAACCTAGGTACTTCATGTGTCCTGCTACACTCGCTCGTACCCAATTCCGCCTGTAGATGCCGTCAACAGCTTTCCTTCTAGTCCCCACACCTCTATCTAGCCTCCTTAGGCACTACTGTTTCCAATACAACGACAGTTGGTGCCCACCATGGGGCTGACATGGATTCGATCGGAGTGTCGTTCCGCACAGGACCCCGCACTTCAGCCGGTGAGAGCGTGGAATCGCAGGATCTACCTTCCCAATGAATAGCTCCATCCTACTATTCGGTGACCTACCCGTCTACGTCGCCACCATGCCGGAGCATTTCCCTAGGGAAATCGTCTGCGTCGCGGAGCCACTGCTCCCACGCAGACGATGACCCCACCGCGTCGCGTGGCGTGGAAGTCATGATGGCCAGCTCCAGCATGCAGAACCGTCATCCCCTAGAGCATGCCAGTGAGGAAGCTGGAACCTCCGCCCTGCCGCAGCCAAGGGACCTGGTGGCGTATGCCATCGACCAACTCCTCAATCCGGTTAACCTCGGGGATAACCTGGAGGAGGCTCCCGCCAACTTTGCCATGGAGAGGGAACTCCTCCTACGGGATACCATCGACCTAGCCGCCACCAAGAAGCAGGTCGACATCACCATCCGCGAGTACGACCTCTCTCACGACCACACTCCTGATACCAAGGAACCAAGCCGACGCGGGCAAGTGCGACGCCGAGGTAGAGAGCTAGGCGGAAGGATGGATAGGGATGGTGAGTCGGATCCATCGCCGCTCCTTGCCTGGCCTACCTACATCACACCCATCAAGAACCTACATGCGGCGCGAGCTGCGGCAGATGAGGTACCCAACTTGGAGGGCGAGGAGCGAAACCGGCAACATGCCCGGGTGCAGGAGCTTCTTCGGATCGCGGATGAGCAGACCGATGCCATCCAAGAGATGCACGAGAACCCCAGCGGCTCCAGGGGAAGAAAGCCACCTGACAGCAGCAATGGTGCACCCCGTGAGACCCAACAGGCATCCTCCCCTCCGGCAGGGAAATCCCGCAACAAGCATCACAACTCGGGCCACAAGGGCCAACTGCGCCAATGGAAAATGGTGAACAGCCACCTACCACCAACCGGAGGGCCACGACCTGCTGGCTCCAGCCTCTCAAACTGAGTAGGCGCGCCCAATCGAGATACCCTAGACGCTCGTGACTGCATTGAGCTCCTAGCTCAAGCGCACATCACGAAGGATGAAGATTCCATCGGCCCAGTTTGCTTTGGACCCGGCATCCGGAACAAGCTGTTCTTGGACAAGTGCAAGCTGCCGCGGGACACCCCCAAGTATCACAGCAGCATGAAACCAGAAGACTAGCTAACCGACTATGCCACGGCAGTCGGGATCGCCCACGGGAACATGCGTGTAGCGGTGCGCTACATCCCCCTCATGCTAACCGGATCGGGAAGAACATGGCTCAACAGACTCGTGCCCAATAGCATCAATGCTTGGCCCGACTTCGAGAAGGTGTTCGTCCGCAACTTCACCGACACATACAAGCGTCCAGGACGCCCTGACGACCTGGACATGTGCATCCAGGGAGACCGAGAGTACCTCGCTCGCTGGACGGAGCTGCAGGACACTTGTGAGGGCATCCTGGAGAGCCAGGCGATCGGATTCTTTGTTAAGGGATGCCGAGAAGGCACCATGCTCCGCCACCGGCTACTGTGTGACGAGCCGAAAACCATGGCCGAGCTCATGACGGTCATGGATCAGTACGCCACGGCTGACGCCGCCATGAAGAAGCCCCTCCGGGTGAATGCCGATGATAGACCGATCCCCACATATCTGAGTCGCGACCGACCAAGTAACTCGGGTGCAGAAGCCGGATTGTCAAGATGCCACGGCAATGGCAACAGCTTCCAGGGCAACCGCCAAGCTAGACAACAGAAGCCTCGCTACCACGTGAGGCAGGTCAATGTCGTGGATGGCACACCAGAGGCATCGGCTAGCGATGCAAGAAGACAGAAGCTATGGTTCACCTTCGAACAAATGTTCGACGGCCCGTGCAAGTGGCATAGCGGACCATTCAAACCGGTTACTCATACTACCCAGAACTATAACTGGACCCGCCAGATGAAGGAGTAAGGCGGCTTACCCCACCTCCTCCCAGAGGACCTCCACTGCCACCGGCTAGGGGGCAACAACAACAACAACAACGGCAACAACAATGGGTACCCGTAGCCGCACGCCAACTACCAAATCTTCGAGACCGAGCTGGACGACAAGCACAGTCGCAGGCGATGCTCGAAGGAGGTGAACGCCATCGTTCCCCCGGTCCCCCAGTACCTGAATTGGTCCGAAACTCCTATCACCTGGACCCAGGAGGATCAGTCGGACCACCTGCCGAATCCCGGGGCTACACGATGGTGCTCGACCCCCTCATCTTCTCCAACGAGCGCACCTGCCACTTCTCCTGCGTCCTCATCAATGGGGGAGAAACTTCAACCTGCTCTACCGGCCTTCCCTAGGGAAGCTGGGCATTCGCAAGTGCAATCTGCGCCCGACTACCACGGAGTTCCACGGCGTACTGCTAGGGCCAGCATGTGCTCCGTTGGGGAAAATACAGTTGGACATCATCTTCAGGACTAAGGAGAACTTTCGCCGCGAGAAGGTGTGGTTCGAGGTGGTCAACTTGACCAGCGCCTACCACGCTCTCCTCGTGGCCCGCCCTCGCCAAGTTCATGGCCATCCCCAACTATGCATACCTGAAGACGAAGATGCCGAGCCAAAAGCGGCATGATCACTGTGGCCGGCTGCTTCAGGCGGTCGATGGACTGTGCATCGACAGGCTCAAAGATAGCCCAAGCCCTCATAATCGAAGAGGAGAAGCGCGATATCAAGCGCAATGTTGTGCTGGCTCAGGAAGTGATCCCGGCTAGCAAGAAGCCGACAAGCGGTGCGGCTTTCCATCCGGCCTAGGAGACCAAGAGGATCCTACTCGACCCATCCGAACCATGCAAGTTCGATACCATCAGTGCCAACTTGGACAGCAAATAGGAAAGCACGCTCGTTGACTTTATCCGTGAGAATTGGGACATCTTTTCATGGTCGTTAAAAGACATGCCAGGTGTCCCGAGGGAGTTCGCCGAGCACTCACTCCCTGTCCGACCGGATGCCAAGCCGCTCAAGCAATCCCTCTATCATTTCACGAAGGAGAATAGAAAGATCATCGGTGATGAGATCACCCAGCCCCTTGCAGCCGGATTTTCCATGCAAGTATATCACCTCGACTGGCTGGCCAACCCAATCTTGGTGTTAAAGAAAAACAAGACCTGGCACAAGTGTATCAACTACACCAACCTGAACAAGGCATGCCTGAAAGACACCTTCGCCTTGCCCCATATCGATCAAGTCATTGATTCCATGGCCAGGTTAGCGTTGGAGAAGGGGTGGTCGTGGCAACAAGGGCCGGGTTGGCAGGCGGCGCACAAGGCTGTGAGGCAGTCGGCCCACGCGCAGGGCTGTAGTGCCAAAGGAGACGAGCATGCTATAAAGAAGAAGGGCAAAGCCAATAAGAAAAGTAAGAAGGAACATGGTGAAAAGATTGTCGGATCAAGAAAAGAGACATACCCCTGCATCACCAGGGATGACGCCTTCTTGTGGCCGAGACGGCTCGGGGTCAGGGCGCCGGTCCAACTCCTCTTGGCAGCCTGCTCCTCCACTAGAGGCCGGCTGGACCAGCTCCCCCCCCTCGCCGGAACGACTAGAGTCGCCATCCGTTGCCTGGCACTGAGTCGGTTCGGGAGACGGACGGCCACCTCCTCGACAACCGGCGCATGGGGGTCATTCGTCAGCTCATTGTTTAGGTTGGGGAAGACGTCGACATCGCGCTCGGACTCTTTGCCAGATTGGCTCGAGCGCGGCTCCAGAAGGTCATCCGTGAAGACCTAGAGGGGAGCCTCGCCATCCTCCCGGATGATGCAGGCAAAGTTCTGCAGCACGGGAACAACAAAGGTGTTAGGCGGATAAGACATGCAAGACGGACAAGGGAAGAAATGAACACCCCAAGAGACGAAAATTGAAAGACCCAAAAACTTACCCAGGACGCGTGATTCTCACAGTTATACGGGGCCAGCCCATAATTTCAGCCCTCAAAAAGATTCTCCTTTGTGATCGTCCATACCCACACCTTGAGGTTGGCGTAGCGGGGATCACGGCGAGACAGCAGGGTAGGGTCCAGCCGGCCGGAGTATAACACATCTTGTGCGCCTGTTGTTGCAACAGCATCATCAGTTGGGACATCCAACCAAGCATGATGTCCAGGTCGGTTAGGCCAGCAATGATGAGTGACCTCATCCGCTGCAGCATCTCATCCGACTCCGGCTTAGAGTCGTGGATCTTCAGATCCCAATGCTCCCGGGTGGACTCCACGTCTTGGAAGGCGGACGTAAAAATATGACTGCTGCCACAATCGGACTGTGTCGTGAAGATTTAACTTTGGGTAGCTGGTCTGCGTGCGGGAGTAGATGTAGGCGCCGCCACAGTGGACCAGTGGGCCCTGGGAGAACAGGACCTGCAGCCGGACAGGGAATAGCCGGTAGAAGAGCCTAAGATCTAGCTGGATCCCGAGGTAGCACTCGCAGAAGGCTGCGAAGTGCGCTAGAATGCCAATGGCATTGGCTCTGAGATGGTGGAGACGATGGTCAAAGAAAGCGAGGAAGGTGAGGAGGAAAGGGTTCACCGGGATAGATCACACTTGAAAATTGAATGTAGTTCATATGTATAGATAACACTTTCTCAAAAACTACTCAAATGAACTCCATTTCAAAATCCCAAGCAAACCTAGATACTCAAGCATAAGTTACACCACTCCACCAAAAATATTTCAAAAATTCAAAACTTTCTCTCATGCGGCCATTGTGTCGAACACTTGGTGAGCACTAATCAAACTGCCTAACTATTACTGTTTTAAAACAGTGATCAAATGCCACTAAGTCCTAAAACCCCTCCCATTGTCTCCCCCAGTACCAACTCTGCCATCAAGAGGCTACCCCTTAGCCATTTTCAGTAGTGCTGCGCCACGTGAGCATCATGCTCGCCGGTCGAGCATGGACAACTCCCAGACGATCGCCTCTCCCTCTCTCGCCATGTCTAGGAGATAGACCGGACCACACCGCGACTCCCTGCCCCTTCCCCAAGCCCAGCCAGGCCCTGGACCATTTTTCTCTCTACGCCATGCGCAGAGCACGATCGCCGCCAGCACGCCTCAGACCGCACCCCGACACAAAATCGCACACACCGCTCTGCCATCAACCCAGCACCCCGCCAGACACGGCCGTGCACCGCCGCGCGACCCACGGTCGCCGAGAGCCGCATCGAGCACCGCCTTTGCCTCCCAGAGCGCGGAAAGCTCCCGACCATTAGGCACCGCCCCTAGCCGCGTCATTTCTCTGTAGAGAACCTCCAGCAGACCGCCCACCGTCCGCCTACCTTGCCCACACCGGTAGCCCTCTGTACCGCCCTCGCCAGAGACGCCTGCCCACACCCATCGGTCCCCTCGTCGAGCATATACAAGGAGGCCACCCCCAGCCTCAATCGCCACACCATTCCACTCCCCTCTCTCCACTGACCATTTCCCCTCTCTTGCCGGAGCCGCTCGAGCCGTCGTTCGCCGGAATTGCACCGGAGGTAGCTGCTGCAAAGGAGGAGAAACTCCCGTCGATTTCGTCCACCTCAACCCCTGTCGCGACCTCGCCTGAGTCCGCCGTCGTCCACCAGTTCGTTTGCCCGCCTCGCCGCACTAGCTGGAGCCCTGGTACATCCCCAGTAGACCCCCACCGGCCGTTTAGGGTTCAGTCTCGTCGGCGACGAGTTCGTCGTCGACGACGAGTTCGTCGTTGACGACGACCGTGAGCCGTCGATCTGTGTTCTAATCGCGTGGCCCAGATTGGCCCGGACCGTTTTGGGTTTAAGTGTCGCTGACATGCGAATCCCCCTTGTCAGTCACCCTCTGCGCCGCTGAGTGCCACTGGGGCGGCCCAATTCATTTCCCGCGCTGGCCCTGTGTTTCAAATATAGATTTTTCTATTTAGGTTTAAAATCAATTATGTCCCTTGGTTTAAAAATAAATTCAAGAAGATTTACTAAATCAAATTGAGTGATTCCAATTTTGTTCGAAAGCTACTGAAAATATCTATCCAAGCCCGTTGGATTTAAATCATTTAGAGTTAGAGATCTCTCCTAGTAAAAATAAAAAGACAGAAGCTTTTGCACATTCAAACATTTTTATAAAATCAACCATGATAGCTTTTGAGTTGATTCCAACTCTCCAAAATCACATTTAACCATACCTATCTGAATATGTAATAATATTAAGGTTTGCATGAAGTGACTTTGGACTAGTACCAAAATAATGCTATATAGGCATTTCTAGTCACCTTAAAATCATTAATTATTAAACTTAAACTTAATAAAATGTGATCTAGCCCTTAAATCACATTCCCATGTGTTAGAATATGTGGTTATGACATGTTTCCACATGATCCCATATTTTAAATGGAGAATATTAAATCTTAGTTATTTTCAATGAGTAGAAATTACTTTTCTCAAATAAAATAAATGAAGCTAGTTCATTAAACCTTGTGATGTTTGTGATGATACTAGATCATCAAATGTGTGCCTTAGTGTGCTAAGTAGACTAGTTAACCATTGTTTGGTGATTGTGTATCCCGTATGTATTTATAGACGATAGTACCCACCAAGCTTACGAAGAGGAGGAGTTCTACCAAGAGGAGGAGGAAGAAAACTTCAACCACTTCACTACCCAAGGCAAGCCTAGCACTTCAAGTAAACTGAGCAAGCTATATTTAGAAAGTTAGAATTAAGCAAGATAACCTAAGCAAGATGCCTTAGGCATGCTTTGGTTATACCCTTTGACTTAAACCTACTCCAGGTTTTATTTACAAGCTTTACTTTCTTTACTTTACCAAAGTCCTTTACTTTGTTTGAAGGTAGCATAAAGAGTATAAAACTTGACCTATCTAGTTAGATTTAGATGTCATTCTATAGCATGAGATTTATCTTAGCATCCCACATTAGTGAACACTCTTAACTTAGTAGTTTACAGCTAAACCAAAACTTGATTCACTTTAGATGGGAATACTTGGTGAAAATGAATTGTGAAAACCTTGGAATGATGAGTCATTCTATTGAGATGTTTTCACATGTGTTGAGAAAACACAAATTGTTTATGATGATGAAAACGTTGAGGCATGAGCCTTAGCCCTTTTACAAAACTGATGGTTGGGTTCGGATGAGATACCATTCCAATTTTACCATACAACCACAATACCTTAATTGGGTAAGGCTTAGCCGGAAGTTTATATGCGTTAGTATTAGTTCCCTCGCGGGAGAGGTTTGAGCTGAAGCTACGTCTCAATGTTGTCCACCTATGCAGTGCCCAAGATGACAGATGATGGTTGGGAGGCCATGCTCATAGGAGAGGTGCTTATACTAGGGTGTGTAAAGGAAAGGTTATGTTTGATTATCTGCATACTAAGTATGATGATTCAGGGTTATCCCTGCCAGATGTATCAAATCTTGTGGTCAAAGTGTACCACTGATACGTCCAAAATGTATCTACTTTCCCGAACACTTTTGCTATTGTTTCTCCTTTATACTTGTGTTATTTGGATGCAACTAATGCGAACTGACGCTGTTTTCAGCAGAATTTCCTTGGTGTCTACTTTTGTGCAGAAAATCAACTATCAGGAAAAATCTCGGAAAATATGCCAAAAATCCTATTTCATCCGAAGACTCTAGGGGCCAAAGTACGAGACGAAGAAGAGCCCTGGGTGGCACAGGCCAGGCCAGGCCGCGCCAGGGGGTGGTGTGGGCCCCCAGACACCCCCTCGGCCTCTCTCTTCGCCTATAAGGAGCCTTCTAACCTAAAAACTTCGGGAGGTTTGACGTTTTTCTAGAAGGAGTTCCGCTCCGCCGCCACCACCAGATTCCACAAAATAGCAACAGAAACTCCGTTCTAGCAGCCTGCCGGGATGGGCAATTGGAGGAGATCATCGCCATCATCATCACCATCGCTTCTCCATCAACCATCCATGTTTCCCCCATCTATGAGTGAGTAATCCCCTGCTGTAGGCTATGGGGATGGTAGGGATTGGATGAGGTTGTTCATGTAATGGCATCAGATTGTTAGGGCATGGTGCCTAGTATCTTTTATTAGTGCTTTATGACTTTGTTGCGACTTGTTGTGCTAAATACTTGTCACTAGGGCCCGAGTGCCATGATTTCAGATCTGAACTTATTATTGATTCATTATGATAGTATTATTTTTGGTCTTATCTACAAGTTGTATACATACGTTGTTGTCTAGAAGCTATGGCCCCGAAGTGACAGAAATCGGGATAACCGGAAGGGAAAGGATTAGATGTGAGGATCACATGTGCTCAAGGAGTGTTAAAGCTTTGCTCCGGTGCTCTATTAAAAGGAGCACCTTAATTGCTAGTAGTTCCCTAGAGGCCCCGATGCAAACGGGCTGGCAGGACAAAAGATGTTGTGCAAGTTATCATTGCGAGCACGTATGACTATATATGGAACACATGCCTAGGATTGTCTAGTACTTGGGTGATTTATCTTATTTATCTGCAATTCCCTATGTTCTGATTGCTATGTGAATTGTCTTGTCCATGCAACGCCCGTCCATCCATCCCTATGCCTACCACACTCGAATCCCATTGTTTACTGCTTTTGTTACTACTTTCCTTGCTTTGCTACTACTGTTACTTTGCTATTCCTACTACAAAACGGTTGCTACTGATAAACTGCTATGAGCAAGATTGTTTCCAGGTGTAGCTGAATTGACAACTCAGTTGTTAAGGCTTATAAATATTCTTTGGCTCCCCTTGTGTCGAATCAATAAATTGGGTTTCACTTCCCTCGAAAATACTGCAATACACCCCCTATACTTGTGGGTCATCAAGACTTTTTTCTGGCGCCGTTGCCGGGGAGCATAGCTTTATTTATCAAGTTCACTTGGATTCTCTATTGTTCGCTGCTATCCATCATGGGTAAGTCTCATGATGGCAAGGTTCCTATTTTACCATCCACTACAAGAAGAGTGCAGTTACGAACACCTCTGCTCTTGATTCACCATCTGTTATAAGTAAGCTCGTTACACCACCACATACACATGCTACACATACTGCTACTACTGCTGAATCTGAAACTTCTGATGCTTATGATGCTGTTTCTACTATGCTTGATAAGAGTGGTTCATTACGTCCTTTCCTAGATGTTACGATTGCTAGAACTATAGGAAAATCAAACTCCTAATGAAGACACTACCACACCTGTTAGCTCACCTGAGTCTAGTGAGAGTTATGATATTGAAGAAGATTATGTTGAGATGACCGATGAGTTTATTAAAGAATGTAAGAACACCCATGATAGGAGTGCTGCTAAGAGTCTCCTTGAGAGGCGTACTATTAGACCCAAATTATCTCCTGCTGCTAAGTTTGCTGCTTCTCCCATAAACATTATAGATGAAGATTATGATTTCTCTCTCGATCTATCTTACATAGCTATTATCGAGAAAGAACCTTTTTGTGGGACTAAGAATGAAAGTGCGGTAGCACATATGAATGAACTTTCTACCATGAGTGGCTTGTTTTCTGATGATATTAAGATGAGTACTTACTTTGTTGCTAAGATTTTCCCTTTTTCACTGAAAGGAGAAGCTAAAACTTGGTTTAGTAATTTACCTTCTGGATCTATTGATAGCCCTGAGTGCTTGATTAGTACTTTCCTACAGAAATATTTTCCTCCTAGTGCTTGACATGCTATTTTGCAGGAACTTTTTGATTTTAAACAGGGAGAACATGAGATATTGCCTGAATCTTGGGCAAGGTTTTGTGCTTTCATTCATGCACGGGCTGGAAGTCCATTACCTAAGAATGAGCTTCTTGATATATTTTATAATGGACTAACTGAGGAATCTAGGACATATCTAGATAGTTGTGCTGATTGTGTTTTCAGGAATAGGACTCCTAAGGAAGCTGAGGAATTAATGGCTAAAATAAGCAAGAATTATGAAGATTGGACTCCTCCTAAACAGGCTACACCTAAAGTAATTGTACCTGAACCATCTATTCCTGTGCCTTTTCCAACATCAAAGAAGAGGGGAGTTATTGAATTAAATGATGAAGTGATGAAGGAAGCTAAGAAATGTCTTAAGGAGAAGGGAATTAAAGCTGCAGATGTCAAGAATTTACCTCCTATAGAAGAATTATGTAAGCCTATTCCCTACTCACCCACTATTGAGGTACACTCTCTCCAACACTTTGATGAAGGTGATATCCCTTACTTAAAACCTCCTGATCAATGCTTATAAGAATTTGATATCTTTATTGTTAAGCAAGATAACTTTAATAAAAGGGTGCAAAATCATCTAATGGAAAACACTAGCTATTGTTGAGTTGAAAGATATTGTGGACAGAACCTCTAATGATGTTAAAATGATTGTTAAACACTTTCAAATGTTTCAAACTCAAATAGATCAACTCGTTAAAGTGCAAAATGACTTGCTAGTTAATGCTGCTAAAGAAAAACATGCTTATGAAATTAGAACTAGAAGTGGAGCTGCTACCCAGGATCCTCAATATCCTGAGGGGAATCCCAAAAGAATTGAGCAGGATTCTCAACAACCTGAAAATAGTGGTTCTACTCGTAAGAAAAGGAAAAAGAAACATAAAACTATTGTAGAACCCTCTGAACCTGCTATAGATCCTAATAGTATATCTATCTCTTATGTTGAAACTGAAAGTGGTAATGAAGAAAATGAAGTCCTAATGAAGAAAAAGTTGAATAAGAACCTGAAAATCACACTAAGACTACTAAATACACTAAAGAATATTTTATTGCTAAGAAACATGGTAGTGAAAGAGAACCTTGGGTCCAAAAACCTATGCCTTTCCCTGATTAGAAACACAAGTCAAAGGAAGATGAACACTATAATAAGTTTTGTGAGTGGATGAAGCCTTTATTCTTGCAAATTCCTTTGACTGATGCTATTAAATTGCCTCCTTACTCAAAGTATATGAAGGACATTGGCTCGAATAAAAGGAAGATCCCTAATGAAGAAATCTCTACTTTGCTTGCTAATTATTCTTTCAATGGTAAGGTTCCTAAGAAACTTGGGGACCCAGGGATTCCAACTATCCCTTGCTCTATTAAGAACAATTATGTTAGAACTGCTTTGTGTGATTTGGGAGCTTGAGTTAGTGTTATGCCTTTCTCTCTCTTAAGAGGCTTCAGCTTGAAAAATTGATACCAACTGATATATCTTTGCAAATGGCTGATAAATCTACCACTATTCCTGTGGGTATATGTTAGTATGTACCTGTTCAAGTGGCTCATAATTGCTTGATATTAACTGATTTTGTTGTGCTTGAAATGCCTGAAGATGATAATATGTCTATTATTCTTGGGAGACCTTTTCTTAATACTGCAGGAGAAGTTATTAATTGTAATCAAGGAAAGGTGACCTTCAATGTTAATGACAAGGAACATACTGTCTATTTCCCCAAGAAGATTGAAAGGACTTATGGCTTGAATTCAATTGAACATGTTGAAGGCATTCAAGTTGGAGAAATATATTGTCCCATACCAAGAGAAAAATTTGAAACTATTATGATTGGGACAATTTCTATCAAGGTTGAGCTAACATAATCATTAGTGGAGTACAAAGTTTTGTCTCATATGCAATTGTTTTGGTAGCAAGACTTGATTAACCCTGCTAACAAAAGGATTCCATTGAACAAAACAATGTTTTCATTATGATTATCTCTGTTTATTTCTATCCTTTGTATTTTAGTTTTTTCTTTCATTTAGTTTTCTTTGTGTTGTTAGTTGCTTGCTTGTTAGAACTTCTGTAGTTCTAACCTTGTTTTGTCCTTGCATCATGTTTCCAAAAAGAAAAAAATCTTTCTGTCAGAAAAATCATTCTTCTATTTCTGAAAAATGCCCAAAAATAAAGTGTCTCGAAAAATTCCAGAAAATTCATATTAAATTTTTACGTGAAAAAAGGGGCAGAGGAGTACTTGGTAGGTACCAGGGGGCACACCATGTGGTGGCGCGGCCAGCCCTGGGTGGCGCCATGCCCTGGTGTGGGCCACCCCGAGCCCCCCAGTAACTCTCTCCCCTGCCACTTTCTTCTCTCTCCCGAGTAAGCTCCAGTTCATAGCTCAAAATCGCGTTATTTCTGTGCTTGCTCTCGATTTCTTCGATCTCCTTACTCAGCCCATCTTTCTTGCTGAAATTTGGAGCATTTGTTCCCTGGTATGTGACTCCTCCCCTTGTCCAAGTAGATTTGTGTTTAGTGGATTATGTGTTGAGTATTTTGCTGCTGTAGGTGACTGGCTTTGAGAGCTTGTAAGCTTGTTTGATGCTTAGAGATATAGTTTTGATGCATGTTAGCCCTCTTGCAAGTCCCGATGAGTAGAATCCTTCATTATATTTACTTTGCAATCACTTGTTTAATAGGTGTTTAAATTTTAGAATAGAAGATGAGTGAACACCACCTAAACCAACATGAGCTTTGGGTGCCTGAGGTCATGAAGGTCCACCGGGAGGAGGAATTTTTTCCCTCCATTTATCCATGCTCTGAGTTCATGAGAGATGCAGGAATTCTACAAGATTTCCACACTTTGGTTTCTAATGCAGGGTTAGAGCACTTTTTGGAAGATGAACCTTGTCAATTTGTGAAGCTAACCATGTCTGTGGTGCAGGACTTCAAATTCAGTCACTCTTTGCCTAACCCCATGGTCCATTACAAAATTTACAATATAGCTGTCGACCTTTCTCTTGATGATTTTTGTGCAGCTATTAAGGTACCTCAATGGGGATCATGTAGGAAGAATAATGTGAGACCTGAACCACTCATGGATTTATATGCAGAAATTTGCCAAGGGAGTAGCTTCTCGAAGGAGAGTGGAAAAATCCGTAACATTCATCTTCCCTCCATTCGCTACTTTGCCTACTTTATTGCCAAGTGTGTTCTTGCTAGGAAAACTGGCAATAAGTTATCTTCGTTTGATCTAGCATTTATCTCTACTACTCTTAGACGAGATAGGTGTTACAACTTGGGTTCTTTGATAGCTTTCCGTCTTGCTGCTAACCGTGAGAAAGGTGGAATTCATGGAGGCCTCATTGCTTCTCGTTTGCTAGCATTGCATGGTTTAGTGCCTCATCATCTAGACCTACAGTTTCCCATAGAGAGGCTTGATTTTAATTCCATGATACATCATAAATTTATTTCCTCATGGGCTAGTTTGAGTGAGTTGTCTTATGAAATAACCTTTCTCAAAGCTGGCTGGAGAAAGAGCAAGTCCGAGCGTGTTGTTCTTTTGCCTACACCTGTTTTGTTTAACCTTGATAACAGGAAAGGATGGTCCCTCACTGAGGAGGAGCTTGACACGTACTTGGGACAGCTCTCCCAACAGGAGCAGGACACTAGAAGGGAGGTCACGGATGATTCGGTCCAGCCCTGGAATGAGGGAGAGTCTTCATATCAATAGCCCGCTTATGATTGGGGAGCTTCCTCTTCTTCTCATGGGCCCAGCTACGACCATTCTTACCAAGATCCGCCCGCTTGGAACCCCTATTCGTACATGGATTGATGGCCACTTAGGCCAAAAGCCTATGCTTGGGGGGAGGTAAGCCGACACCGCACTCATCTCCATATCATGTTGCATCAATACTTTGTATATTCATGTTTTCGTTCTCTTTTTAGTTTTTGTTCTTCTTTGCTTTTGCTTTCTAAAAACACAAAAATACCAAAAATATTTCTATTTTTTCTCTTTGGTTTGCTTCTTCTTTTTTGCCTTGGTTTGTTTTTCCCTTTTTGCTTTGTTTGAACTATTCGAATAACCCAAAAAGATTTTGCTTTGCTTGTTTCTCTCTTTTGGTTCTTGTTTAAAAATCAAAAACACCAAAAATATTTGTCGTTCTTCTTTGGTTTTTGCGAGTTTGCTTTAGGGTTCGGCAGTCCTTAGTGGATATTGGTTTCATATTATTATTCAATCTACACAAGTGAAGAGCAATAATGAGGATCAATGACAACTTGAGGTGTGGTAAGAGGCTGGTAAAGAACTCTATTTGTTTTCATTTTTGTACATATACTCATCACTATGGGCATGCTTAGTCCGTTCTTATAGAGTATATGTTTTCTTTGGATGCTTAGTAGTTCTTGCCTTCTTATGATTAGCTCCAACTCGCTAATAGTTTGTAGCATGTCTCATGAATGTTTTCTTGCATTACTCTATTCATAAATTAGTATGACACCATGGTATCCTCCTCTGAATGTTTCATTTGAATTAACTTGGCACATGCTCATGCATGCACATGAATGTAATAATTAGTTAAGCCTTGATGAATTATTTTGCCTTGAGGATCTTGAATCACTTTCATGCCATGAGTAGTCTTGTTTTGTTGCAAGCATGATAATGACATCTATTGCTCTCTCGTTTGTCGCTCCCTTACTATTGCTAGCCTTCACTTCCACTGAGTGTTTTACTCATGTTTCCAACTCCCTAAACCAAATATTTCCAAAGTGTCCACCATAACTACCTATTAGCATCATTTGCTACTTTCGTGCATATTCAACATGCCTTGTTTCTTCCGAATAAAATGTTTGCTTGTTATGGGAAAATTAGTTAGTAAAGCTCTCACGAACTTGATGGCACACGTTATTTTCTGCACTTAATAAACCTGAACCATTGTGAACTCTCCATGAAAGTTATATGCTTGCAAATTATAGGTCAGATTAGCGAACCGTCATCACGGGGAACGCTTTCAACACTTGTAAATATATACCCAGTTGATACCTTTCTCTTTTGTTTGCAGATGTCGTCGGTGTGAAATAAAAGGGGAGCTTGTAAGTCCATGGAGTTATGTATGTGTGTTAGAGAAACGCCTGGGCCGCTGGTCTAGTCCATGCTGACATGGTGGAAACCTGCAGCGTAACCATAATGATATCTCTGAAGCATTCTTCTTATAAAAAAGAGAGAGATAGCTATTGAGAAAAATAAAAAAAAGAGATTTATGAAAAGAGGAAAGAGAGAAAAAAGCACCATTTTCCCATGGTAAATAAGAAGATTGCTGAGATACTCATTGTCTGCTTGCCTTGCCATTTTGATATGGGGATTCTTCCGTATCATCGGGCAAGGGGTACCCCGGTGGCGGTTCTCAATGATACGCACATACTTACGATGCCAAGAACTTACCGGTAACTAAAGTTGAGTTGCATGAGGACCGGCCCTCATACTCGAGGGACTTGGGATTTTCAGTTTATAGTCTGTCAAGCATATAACTCAGATTGGACCTCACTTTCACCTTAACCACTTTAAAGATGCTTATGATAGGGGAAATGAGAGCTCAAAGCTAATGAGTACCATACTTTCAGCATTTGGAAGCCTTTCAAAATTATTCAAAATCTTTTTCTTCTACTTGTTGAGTCTCCACATATTCTTTGAGCACCTTCTTGAGAGCATAGTTGTCATTCTTTTTGTTTGTTCCATTACTTGATTATTTGTGTGATGACTTTGATGCTTGTATCTTTGATATCTTTACTTCTTGTCATCACTTGAACTTCAAAGGTGCCTTGGTGTAACACCCTCTCCACTCCTGGGCCTGGGGGGTGTCACTCCTGGCAGCTTAATAGGATACTTAGACTGGCCCCACATACCAACACTAGTCTTTTCTGCGCACTTTGTCCTCACTGCTTGCACTCCACTTCTGGCCGGGTCACCCATCCTAGAATTGCTCTAGGCCAAGCACGCTTAACCTTAGAGTTCTTTTCGAATGAGCTTCCGAAAAAGAAGTTGCAACTTGTTGGTATGAGTATCCTATCAATCATATTAAGCCATGTGCCTGGATCTCACATACACCCACCATTTAGAAGGTCGATGCCCTCATCGATCAAGCACACCCCAGGAACGTTCCCTCTTGGCACGATCCAGGCCCAATGCCGCAAGACATGTGCCATGCCGTGTCCACTCCGGGCCACATGCGCCATGCTCCACGTGTCCCGCCACTGACCCGCACACACCCGTGTAATCGCAAGGGTCGGCTCTGATACCACTTGTAACACCCCGTCCACTCCTGGGCCCGAGGGGTGTCACTCCTGGCAGCTTAATAGGATATTTATACTGGCCCCATAGACCAACACTAGTCTTTTCTGCGCACTTTGTCCTCACTCGTGCGTACCCGGTACCCACTTCCCGGTCGGTCACCCATCCTAGAATTGCTCTAGGCCAAGCACGCTTAACCTTAGAGTTCTTTTCGAATGAGCTTCCGGAAAAGAAGTTTCAACTTGTTGGTATGAGTATCCTATCAATCCTATTAAGCCATGTGCCTGGATCTCACACTTCGCATTCATAATCAAAGGAAAGCGAGATACCGCTCTATCATACCTTTCTATGAGCATTGTAATGTTGCTTATGTTCATGCTTCATGCTACTTATTAGTCTTGAGTTGGAATCTCTTCATAGCTTGCAATGACTATTAAGTAGGCTTAGTTGGATACTCTTTATTATGAAATGTCTAAGTAGTTAATCACATTGCTGAGAATAGTTACATCATATGAAGCAAATGTGTTCATGGAAGTTCTTTTATCGCACTCAGTTTTCAACTGAATTGCTTGAGGACAAGCAATAAGCTAAGCTTGGGAGAGTTGATACGTCCAAAACGTATCTACTTTCCCGGACACTTTTGTTATTGTTTCTCCTCTATACTTGTGTGATTTGGATGCAACTTATGCGAACTGACGTTGTTTTCAGCAGAATTGCCTTGGTGTCTACTTTTTGTGCAGAAAATCAACTATCAGAAAAAATCCCGAAAAATATGCCAAAAAGCCTATTTCACCCGAAGACTCCAGGAGCCAGAATACGAGACGGAGAAGATCCCTGGGGTGGCCACACCACCTGGTGGCACGGGCCAGGCCAGGCCATGCCAGGGGGTGGTGTGGGCCCCCCAGGCACCCCCTCGACCTCTCTCTTCGCCTATAAGGAACCTTCTGACCTAAAAACTTCGGGGGGTTCGATGTTTTTCCAGAAGGAGTTCCGCTCCAACGCCACCACCAGATTCCACGAAACAGCACCAGAAACTCCGTTCGGCACCACGGACGGGAATTGGAGGAGATCATCGCCATCATCATCACCATCGCTTCTCCATCGACCATCCATGTTTCCCCCATCTATGAGTGAGTAATCCCCCGCTGTAGGCTATGGGATGGTAGGGATTGGATGAGATTGTTCATGTAATGGCATCAGATTGCTAGGGCATGGTGCCTAGTATCTTTTATTTGTGCTTTATGACTTTGTTGCGATTTGTTGTGCTTAATGCTTGTCACTAGGACCCGAGTGCCATGATTTCAGATCTGAACTTATTATTGATTCATTATGATAGTATTGTTTTTGGTCTTATCTACAAGTTGTATACACACGTTGTTGTCTGGAACCTATGGCCCCGAAGTGACAGAAATCGGGATAACCGGAAGGGAAAGGCTTTGATGTGAGGATCACATGTGTTCACGGAGTGTTAAAGCTTTGCTCTGGTGCTCTA
Source organism: Avena insularis (assembly GCA_023614405.1). Taxonomy (NCBI): domain Eukaryota; kingdom Viridiplantae; phylum Streptophyta; class Magnoliopsida; order Poales; family Poaceae; genus Avena; species Avena insularis. Next base: position 379,129,914 of record CM042686.1, read on the forward strand.
TTAAAAGGAGCACCTTAATTGCCAGTAGTTCCCTAGAGATCCCGCTGCAAACGGGATGGCAGGACAAAAGATGTTGTGCAAGTTCTCATTGCGAGCACGTATGACTATATATGGAACACATGCCTAGGATTGTCTAGTACTTGGGTGCTTTATCTTATTTATCTGCAATTGCCCTATGTTCTGATTGCTATGTGAATTGTCTTGTCCATGCAACGCCCGTCCATCCATCCCTATGCCTACCGCACTCGAATCCCATTGTTTACTGCTTTTGTTACTATAGTCCTTGCTTTGCTACTGCTGTTACTTTGCTATTCCTACTACAAAATTGTTGCTACTGATAAACTGTTGTGAGCAAGATTGTTTCCAGGTGCAGCTGAATTGACAAATCAGTTGTTAAGGCTTATAAATATTCTTTGGCTCCCCTTGTGTCGAATCAATAAATTGGGTTTCACTTCCCTCGAAAATACTGCAATACACCCCCTATACTTGTGGGTCATCAACCACCTCTGCAGAGTGTCAAACTATTCGAATAGCCGCGTCCGCGGTTATGGACAGTTGGACTGGCCATACTATTCCGTTGTAAGATGGTTCCAAAACAACTTACGAAATTAATTAGGACATGACTTGACCACAACAGAGTTGTGACTATGAGGATTAAGTTCCCACTTAAGTGTTTTTCAAACTTCTTTTATCTTTCTTTGTTTCAGAACTCAGCTTAGGTTTCAAAGTTAACTTTACAAATAGACTTAAACTTAGCATTTCCTACCTAGAACTACCTGGCTTGTTAGTGATAGTTTGCGAGTACTTAAAGAGTACTCATGGATTTTGTCCCCAGCTATTCCTATGGCCAGACTATGAAGGAGACTACCAAGATGAAGGACAGCAGGACAGCTATGATAACTAGGATCATCTCCCATCGTCAACATTGCCTGTGACTCTAAAGATGGACCCCACCGCTACGCTATTTATTCCGCTACTTGATTGTACTAAGACTGGATCATGAGATCCTTTATTTGTGTAAGACCTTATTTATGGTTTGTAATGGATGATGTACTGTGATATCCAATCTATTATGTCTCGCAAAAATGGTAATCCTTGGATTGCGATGTATTGCATGACAGACATCTAGGATTAAAAATCTGGGTGTTGACAACAGCTCACGGCCAGCTAACAAAACCTAGATGGACGCGAGCGCATGGTTCCGGCTGCCAGCTGGTAGCCGGAACAAGGAAGGGCGACAAGTCGTGGATCCGGCTACATGGACGTAGCTGAACGCAATCAGGACAAAGGGAGGGTGACATGTTGTACAATGCACAGCACACCCTGGTATAACGACAAGACACACCACTACAAGACCATACCGAAGACTTTGTGGGTGATGCAGGCATAGTGGCCGGTTGCTGACAGTAGGATCGCACGACGATCACTGTACCCACAACTACCCGCATGGCATGTACCTTCGACATGACAGACACTACCGGGTACTATAGATGACCAGCCGGTTGGGGCCAGCCTATGGGATCTGCTAGGCGGACTGACTAGTGAGACCATTGCCCCTTTGCCTATATAAGGAGAGGCAAGGCTCTCGTAGCAGAGGTTGAGCATTTAAGTGGTAGCTAGTACATACAGCTTGAGGAGTCAGTGTATCATGTATTCCATCCATAGTCAGATCAGCAGGAGTAGGAGTTTTACCTTACCACGAGGGCTTCAAACCTGGGTACTTCCTGTCTCCTACTACACTCGCTCGTACCCAGTCCCGCTTGCGGACACTATTAAGAGCTTTCCTGCTAGTCCCCACACCTCTATCTAGCCTTCTTAGGCACTGTCGTTTCCAATACAACGACACTATGTATGATACTTCACAACCATCAAATTGATCTTCCCTGATGCTATATAGGTCGCGGTAAGCAATCATATTGTCGCTAAGTGCATCACACTTGTTCATTGTTTGCTATGCTACGAGGTTGGAGTCACCGAAGATTTTTAGACGAGTTGCACCGCAAGCCTTAGCCATCTGCATGCCATGCAACAAGGCCTCATATTCGGCTTCATTATTTGATGCATTCATAAAGCTCATCCGAAGTATATACCGCATCTTGTCACCTTGTGGTGATATTAATATGACCCCTACTCCTGCTCCTTCTGTTCTTTTTGATCCATCGAAGTACATTATTGAGGTGCTTAAAATATCAGGTGGACCCGCACATTGTAACTCGATCCATTCCATGATGAAATCAGGCATAACTTGTGATTTTATTGCTTTTCGCTTCTTATACATGATGTCTCGAGGAGACAATTCGATACCCCATAGGGAGACACGCCCAATTTCTTCTAGATTATTAAGGATGTTCAACTTTGGTTCCTCATTGACCACTATGATCAGATGTTCCGAAAATGAATGGCGTAGTTTTTGTGTTGTCATAAATGTGGGTACCTTTGCTTGGATGGTGAGAGGAACTCACTCAAAAAATAAACTGGCCTTTGAACACCATGGGTTTTTCCTTCTTCCGGTCACTCCACAACTAGGACCATGCTGACCACCTAATTTGTGGCAGCTACGTAAAGAAGTAGTGGCTCTTTTTCTCATGGAGACACGATGATGGGGGGCGTCGAAAGCATCTTCTTGAGGTGATCAAAGGCGTGCTGAGCTTCTTCGATCCATTCAAACTTGTCTGATTTTCTCATAAGGGTGTAGAATGGTAGTGCTTTTTCTCCTCTTTGAGCAATAAAATGGCTAAGCACTGCCACTTGCCCAGCTAGCTGTTGTACTCCTCGTAAATTTGTTGTTTTTTCATTTTTAAAATTGCTTGTATTTTCTCAGGATTGGCTTCGATTCCTATTGCTAATACCAGGTATCTGAGGAGATTCCCTCCTAGGACTCCAAAGGAAAACTTCATCGAGTTTAATTTGATGCAGAACTTGTCGAGGTTGTTGAATGTTTCTTCGAGATCCTTGATAAGTGATGAGATTTGCTTTGATGTAACTATGACAATTAATATATAGTTTGTACCAATTTGGCTTCCCAAGCAACTCTACACCATTCATTGATATGTTGCCCCTTCGTTTTTTAGGCCAAAGGGCATTGTTGTATAATAGAATACACCATAAGGTGTGATGAACGATGTTTTCTCCTGATCCTCCTCCTTCATCCAAATATGTTCATATCCTGAATGTGCATCCAAAAAGGGAAGACATTCACATCTTGTAGTTGCATCGATTATTTGGTCGGTTCGCGGCAGCAAAAAGTGATCTATTGGGCAATGTTTGTTTAATGCAGTGAAGTCGATGCACATCCGTAGCTCTTTGGTATTCTTCTTTGGGACGCAAACTAGATTTGCAACCCACTATGCTTTCTTCAGTTCCTTTATAAAATTAGCATCAGTAAGACGATGTAGCTATTTCCAATAGATTTGCGCTTTGGTTCTGTGAAACGACGAATCGATTGCTTTACTAGTTTTGCTTTTGGATCCAAATTTTGTGCGTGCTCAGCGATTTCCCTAGGAATTCCCGGCATGTCAGAAGGTAGCCATGCAAAGATTTCCCAGTGCTCACGGAGGAACTCGATGAGCTCGCTTTCCTATGCGGCACCAAGGTTGGAGGCTAGAAATGTTGTCTTCTTTGGGTCGGTAGGATGGATTTGTACTTCTTTAGTGTCTTTTGTAGTGTCAAAGGCCTGGTCGGGATTGACACATGTTGTTGTAAGAGGTTCTGCTATTGTTGTCATTTTAAGCTACTCAAACTCGGTTGCCATCCTGAAAGATTCAGAAATTTCGTTGAATTCCCTATCACAATTGTCGGAACGTGTGAACCTTCCCTTTACTTGGTGCTGGCATCTTCATGACTATGTATGCATAGTGCGGAACTGCCATAAATCATGCAAAAGCTGGGCGTCCCCGGACCATGATACGTTGCAAACGTATCTATAATTTTTAATGTTACATGCTTGTTTAGTATCTACTTTGCTTTGCTTTTTCAACACTTTGAGGTATTTTAATATGTTTTCTGGGACTAACCTATAAACAAGATGCCATAGTGCCAGTTGCCTGTTTTCTTCTGTTTTCGGTTCCAGAAAAGGCAGAAAATCAATATTCTCGGAATTGGATGGGACAAAAGCCAATATGCCTATTTTTCCCGGAGCATCACGGAAACACGAAGTACAGACGTAGTAGGGCACCAGAGTGGGCACACCATATGGTGGCACGGGCTAGCCCTAGCCGCGCCACCAGGTGGTGTGGGCCCCCTGGCCGCCCATCGACCTTGCCTCTTCGCCTATAAGATGCCTCCCGATGCAAAAACCCTAAATCAGCAAGCCTCTAGCCACGAAAATTTCCGAAGCACCGCCACCACCGAAGGGGAGATTCGGGGGACATAAAGTCTCTGTTCCGGCACCCTGCCAGGACAGGGAAGTGCCCCCGGAGCTATGTCCATCTATCTCCACCACCATCTCCATCGCCATTGCTGATTCCCATGATGATGAGGGAGTAGTTCTTCCTCGAGGCTAAGGGTTCTACCGGTAGCTATGTGTTCATCTCTCTCTCTATGCGTGATCATATTGTGATCATGAGCTTTGTAATCAAGTAGATCTATCTTGCTACTCAAGTGCTTTAATAGATCTCTGCTCTCCCCTAGTGTGTGAAAGTGACAGCGTGTACACCATGGTGGCACTTAGGCTAGAGATTACAAGTACTTGCTATGAGTTATATTTGGGGTTGGATTTCTTTATGAAATTGTGGTGTTTGTTGGAACCATCTAGTGCTCAAGGTGATAGTGTGGGGTTATCTAGATGGGAAAGGATTACTTTGAGGTGTGCTGTTATAGCCCTACCATGGATTAGAGTGTCCAACAAGAGAGTAGTTCAGGGTAGTATCAGGAAGATAATATATTTATATGAGAGTGTTCACTAGTGCAAGTATGATCCCTAGGCATAGTTTCTAAGCATTGAAACACCATTTGCAACTAGATCTGTTACATATTTGCTTGCTGCCATCTTTATTTCAATTTGCCTTTAGTCTCTTCCACGCCATCAAGCTATTTTCTGGCACCGTTGTCTTATACCCATACCACTGGTATTTTACTATCTCTTCGCCGAACTAGTGCACCTATACACCTAACAAGTGTATTGGGTGTGTTGGGGACACAGGCGACTTCTTGTATCTTAATTGCAGGGTTGCTTGAGAGGGGATACCTTTGACCACTTCCTCACTGAGTTCGATAAACCTTGGGTAATCTAGTTAAGGGAAAACTTGCTGCTGTTCTACAAACCTCTACACTTGGAGGCCCAACAACTGTCTACAAGAATAGAAGTGCGTAGACATCAAGCTATTTTCTGGCACCGTTGCCGGGGAGGTAAGGTAAAAGGTACTCACATCCTCTAGTGTGAGTACTCGAAGTAATTTCCTTTAGATTCTGCAATTTTGTCTTTTTGTTTCTTGTTTTCACTTGTTAGGCTTAATGGAAAACAACAACAAAATTAGAAAGCTTTTTAGTATTTTTCCTAATGTAGAACATGAATTGTCTGAAAATAAAATTAAAAAACCCATGGAACTTTCTTTGCATGCTAATAACAATGTTATTAGTATGAATCTTTTGAACACCTTTATTACTAATGCTATGGAAACGTCTAAGCTAGGGGAAGTTAGTTTTTATGAAAATGATCTTTTTAATTCCCCAGCTTTAAAGAAGAAAATTTGCTCTGATGATACTTTATCTCCCATATGTGGTAATTCTAATGATACTTGTGATATTTTAAATCCACATACTAAAAGCATATCTTTTAAAATACCTATAAAAATTGTTGAACGTGTTATGAACAACTGTTATTTGGGAGATGGAACTGTACATCCTAGTGATCATTTACTCTTTATACATGAATTATGCGAGTTGTTCAAGTGTGCAGGTATTTCAATCAACCAAGTCAAGAGGAAGCTATTCCCTTTTTCTCATCATTTGGAGTGGAAGGAACTTGAATCTCTCTTCTACTCTAAATTTTATCCTCCTCATGAAATTCATAAAGATAGTAATTACATTTATAATTTTCATCCACATGATGGAGAAAGTATTGCCCAAGCATGGGGAAATTGAAGTCACAAATGCTCAAATGTCCCATTCATGAGTTCCCAGTAATATTGTTATTAATAATTTTTATGCAAGGCTTTCAGGACATTACAAGGACTATCTAGATACATGTTTAGTGGGATCCTTCACAAGTAAGGAGGTCAAAGCTAAGTGGGATCTTCTTGAAACAATTCAAAGCAATACCGAAGATTGGGATAACGACAAATGTAAAGAACCAGGTATAAACTATGAGTATGACTGCATTAAGTCTTTCACTGAAAACTGTTGATTTTCAAGAGCTTAGCGCTAAATATGGTCTTAATCCTCAAATTATTTTTGGTTTTTTAGATCCTTTGCTTCTCATATTAATGCTCCTAAAGAAAAATGGGACATGTATCATGAGCGTTTGAACGACACTTGCATGGAAAATGAAATTGTTATTAATGATAGCAATAAACATGCTCAAACCTCTGAAAGTACTATTCCTTATAAGCATGTTAGTTTTGTGGAATACATAGACCTTGTGAGAATAATCAAATTGAAGAAGAATATTGTATCACCCACAGGAATGAAAAAACTAGAATGTGGTATAGGCCTTTAAATGATCTTGGTAAAAAGGTTTGTGCCCTTTATCCTTTCATTTGTGAACTTTGCTTCGAAGTGGGCCATTTCAATTTTCAATGCTCAGGCCATAATAATAGCCCTTCTAATCCAATGAGTACTGAAAGTTTGTATTGTGATGACACGATCACTCCTAATCAGCATGATGAACTTACATTATTTTTGGGGTGTGAAGAGTTATCAAGAAAAACCTCTTTGGTAGATATCGGTGCTTTTGATATGAATAGTGTCCTGCAAGGTTGTAATCTTTATTGTGTTGATAATTGCCACACAAATACTTACATACAAAATATTATAGAAGATGAGATTTTACCAAAATATGATAGGACTAATATGTGTTTTGATCTTATTAATGAAAAGAAGGAATCCTCCAAAGTTTCTTCTATTGTCTCTAACAATGAACCAGGGTATATGGAGAAGCTTCCTTTCAAGCCTCTACCTCCTAAAGAGAAGAAGAGAAAGAAGAAAAAGAGGAGTAAAAGGAGGGAGGAAACATTATTTTCCCCTAAGCATGTTGCTCCTATTATAGGTTTTGATGAGTCTAAACTCGATGATGTTCCTATGCCTGTTACCTATAGTAGTGATCATGATTGGGAAAAACACACTTCTTTTGATATTGAAAATATATTTGGTACCAATTCTGAAAATCATGATATTAATAATTGATGTACTATTAGTGTTATCCATGTTCCTTCCAATGATGATATGTTTACAAACGAACACACTTTGGAAGATAGCTATTTTGTTGAATTTGCTCCCACTATAATTAATAAGAATGACTATGTTTATGTGGGGAGTATTAATTATTTTATGCATGTGGCTCATGATAAGAATGTTTTATGTCATAGTTATATTGTTAATTTTATTCATGTGCTACTGAAAGTTATTATCATAGAGGGAAACATTGTTTTATGCATCTCAATAATATTAATTTTCACCTCTTTATGTTGAAAGTCTTGAAGTTGCACTTGTTTTGCTTTACTATGCCTGTTGCTTTGTGCTTTCATGACTTGTTTCTTTACAAGATTCCTAGGCATAGGAAGTGGTTTAGACTTAAATGTGATTTGAATTTGCTCTTGTTGCTCTCTTTTACTTCAATTCATATCTCTTATGTGAGCATATTCTCAAACTATCATGCCTAACTTAAAGGCGTTAAAGAAAAGTACTTATTGGGAGATAACCCAAAAGTTTTACTTGAGTCTTGGAAGTTATTGCCTCAGTAATAAACTCTCCTTATCCTTTTTATTTGCTTTTTGTGCCAAGAGTAACCTCTAATGAGAGAGAAGTAATGCTTGGGAAAGTTGCTGTCCTGATACAGATTTTTGTGCTTCATTGTAAACATTCGTGTAAAATCTCTGCACGTCATTTTGAGGCATGAATTTTTGTGCTTCTGCCCCAGGTTGTTACCCAACATTCGTTAGTTGAACACTTTTCGATTTGAGCAACAGAAGGTCTTCGAAAAAATTGGTTTTTACCTACTGGTCTGTTTTGACAGATTTCTGCCATTATTTGCATCTGCCTCTTAATCTCTTTCTCTTTGAGTTCTCTTTGATCATTTGAACTTTTAAAAGGAATTGCTACAGTAGCTTGTGTTTTAGTGGAAGTTTTAATTATGTTGAACTGAACCCAAAGATTTATTATCTTGAGTGCACTAATGTGTCTAATAAGGATTGTGTGAAGTTTTGTATGAAGGAAAAATTACAGGTGTATGGAGAGAATGATGTAATGAGATGAAGAATGGACTAAAGCTCAAGCTTGGGGATGCCACGCGTGTCACCCCAAGAAATATCCAAGAAGTACAAGCGTTAAAGCTTGGGGATGCCCAAGGCATCCCCTTCTTCATCAATAAAAATCTCAACTTTCTTCCAAATACTTCATTTTTATTGTTTCATGCACAAGTCGTGTTGTTCTTGGAGCGTCTTCGTTTTTGTTTTTTGGTTTTTTGTTTGCTTGGTTTGCTTAGTTTACTTGAATAAATTGGTTGGACCCCCTCTTTCATACATTGGTTTTCAAATAGTTTGGTTTGGATTGGAAAAGAGTAGGAAAGTTCATGCTTAAGTGGTATAAAAGGAGTTTGTTTTTGACTGTTACTTAGACTTTATCATGCCATGCTTGATATTGTTTTGGCTTTATGCTTAGTGATCTTTGTTGTGGCATGACATGTTATAAACAATTGAGATTGCTTAATGCGCATTTGAAGAATCATGCGCTTTTTGAGCATATAAAAGCATAGTATTATGGTATTCTCCTTTGATGCTTTATTCGGACTGACTTGGCACATGCTCACACCATGTTAATACTATCCCAAGTCACTATAGCCTTTATGATCCTTAAGTTTTTGACTTGTAATATCACTTTATGCTTTAGTTAATGATGTTTTGTCGCTTTGCATGATTATGGCCATTATTGCTCTCTTAGTTGGTCGCTCCCGGTCTTTTGCTAGCCTCCATAACCAAGTATCAGTTCCACTCATGCATCCAACTCCAAATAAAACCAAGTTATTCCAAAGTGTCCACCATACCTACCTATTAGCATCTGCTATTCCAAGTATATTCATGTTTTTATCTACCTTCCGAATTAAACTTGTTATGAGAAAACTAGTGATTAAATCTCTCACAAACTTGATGGCACACTTTACTTTTCTTGCCCCTAATAAACTTGAACCATTGTGTCATCTATGTTGTATACACTTTCACTTATATGTTGGGGATTAGCAAAACCATGCTGTCATGGGGAATGCTTTCAACATTGCACTTGTACATTGTACCTAGTTGATATCATGCTCTTTTGTTTATGGATGTCGTCGGTGTGAAATGAAAGGGGAGGTTGTAAGTACATGGAGTTATGTATGTGTGTTAGAGAAACGCCTGGGCCGCCGGTCTAATCCATGCCTAATCATGGTGGAAACCTGCAGGGTAACCATAATGAGCAATCTATGAAGCATTCTTCTTATAAAAAAAATAGATAGAGACTAAGAAAATGAGAAAAAGGAAAAAAAGAGATGAGAAAAGAGGAAAGAGAGAAAAAAGCACCATTTTCCCATGGTAAATTAGAAGATTGTTGAGATGCTCGTTGTCTGCTTGCCTTGTCATTTTGATATGGGGATCCTTCCGTATCATCAGGCAAGGGGTACCTCACATGTTTCTCTATGATACACATGTACTTACTATGACAAGAACTTACCGGTAACTAAACTTGAGTACCATGAGGAGCGGCCCTCGTATTCAAGGGACATGAGATTTCCAACTTATACTTTGTCAAGCATATACTCCATAGTTTCTTCACTTTAACCTTAATCACTTCAAGATGCTTATGATAGGGGCAATGAGACCTGAAAGCTAATAAGTACCATAATTTTTGGAAGCTCTTTATGAAACTAGAATCCCTACTTCCTTCTATGAAGGCCTTTCTTCCACTTTTATATTGAGTCTCCACCTTCTATCTTTATGAACCTATTGAGAGAGCATAGTGTCCATTCTTAGTTCTATGTGCATTGTCCCAAGACTTGTTGATTTATGCATAACTTTGATATTGCTTGTTCTTAAACTAATTGTATCTAGTCACCCTTATAAACTTTGAAGGTATCCTATGCATTTATGTTTGCTACTCTATGAGGGACAAGCTGAATGCCACTATGCTATGTTTTCTTTATGTGAAACAAACAAACGTCTTGCAAAGCATTGTTATTCATGAATCTTTTGTTTGTTCCTTTTCATGTTGCAACATAGTTGCTATGTCTTATTGCTAGAACTTTATCCTTCATGCTATGTTGAAGTACTATGATCCCAGCTATCCATGTTTTACAAACACTTTTATCAAGTTAATGATTGTGCATGTCACCTCAAAAATTATTCTTTCTTTTTATCACTTACCTACTCGAGGACGAGCAGCAGTTAAGCTTGGGGATGTTTATACGTTGCAAACGTATCTATAATTTTTTATGTTCCATGCTTGTTTAGTATCTACTTTTCTTTGCTTTGTCAACACTTTGAGATATTTTTATATGTTTTCTAGGACTAACCTATTAACAATATGACATTGTGCCAGTTGCCTGTTTTCTTCTGTTTTTGGTTCCAGAAAAGGCAGAAAACCAACATTCTCGCAATTGGACGGGACAAGAGCTAATATGCCTATTTTTCCGAGAGCAGCACGGAAACACGAAGCAGAGACGGAGTAGGGCACCAGGGTGGGCACACCATATGGTGGCGCGGGCTAGCCCTGGCCGCGCCACTAGGTGGTGTGGGCCCCCTGGCTGCCCACCAACCTTGCCTCTTTGCCTATAAGATGCCTCCTAATGCAAAACCAGAATCGCTGCTTCCAAGCCTCCACAAAGTTCCACAAAGACCGCCGCCACATCAAGGAGAGATTCGGGGGACAGAAAGTCTTTGTTCCGGCACCCTGCCGGGACGGGGAAGTTCCCCCGAAGCCATCTTCATCGATCTCCATCGCCGTTGCTGATTCCCATTATGATGAGGGAGTAGTTCTTCCTCAAGGTTAAGGGTTCTACCGTTAGCTATGTGTTCATCTCTCTCTCTCTATGAGTGATCATATTCTGATCATGAGCTTTGTAATCAAGTAGATCTATCTTGCTACTCAAGTGCTTTAATAGAGCTCTGCTCTCCCCATGTGTGTGAAAGTGAAAGCGTGCACACCTTGGTGGCACATAGGCTAGAGATTACAAATACTTGTTATGAGTTATGAAATTGTGGTGTTTGTTGGATGTCTTTATGAAATTGTGGTGTTTTATGGAACCATCTAGTGCTCAAGGTGGCAGTGTGGGGTTATCTAGATGGGAAAGGCTTACTTTGAGGTGTCCTGTTATAGCCCTACCATGGATTAGAGTGTCCAACCGGAGAGTAGTTCAGGGTAGTATCATGAAGATAATATATTTATATGAGACTGTTCACTAGTGAAAGTCTGATCCCTAGGCCTTGTTTCTAAGCATTGAAACACCATTTGCAACTAGATCAATTACATGTTTGCTTGTTGCCATCTTTATTTCAGTTTGCCTTTAGTATCTTCCATGCCATCAAGCTATTTGCTGGCACCGTTGTCTTATATCCATACCACTTGTATTTTACTATCTCTTCACCGAACTAGTGCACCTATACACCTAACAAGTGTATTGGGTGTGTTGGGGACACAAGAGACTTCTTGTATCTTAATTGCAGGGTTGCTTGAGAGGGGATACCTTTGACCACTTCCTCCCTGAGTTCGATAAACCTTGGGTAATCCACTTAAGGGAAAACTTGTTGCTGTTCTACAAACCTCTACACTTGGAGGCCCAACAACTGTCTACAAGAATAGAAGTGCGTAGACACCAGACCACGTGACACTGTGATGGCCAGTCCATGACTTCGAACTCGAGATCTTCCCGCCTAAAATTTTCTTTGGATCCAAACAAAACATCAAGGAAAATGTTACCTAAAGGAATTTTGGCTCATTGCCCTAAGTGTTTTTGCGTAAATCAAGTTTATGATGCTTCCTGCGTCCATGAAAACTTTACTCATGTTGAAACCAACAATTTGTTCTTCAACCATTAAGGCCGAATGACCCGGTCTTGGTACTTGATATGGGTGATCAGCTCTGCTGAATGTGATTTCCTGTTCTGGGCAGTAGAGATACTTGGGTGTGGCTGGTGGAGCCATCCCTGCCATGTTGACTTGTCTTGTGATTATATTATGAATTCTGTTGGATGGTCGCCCCTTCTAGATCATCGGCATTGCCCCTTTTGACCTGGGGTATTTGTTACCTAGATCAGTTGCGTTCTATGGTTGCTCTTCTTGTGGAGGTGGCACACCGATAGTTAGCATGCCAGGTGTGGGTGTGTATCCTCGTCTTGCTACTCCGGTTGCTTTTGCATTGCATAGCTCTTGCATCTTTAAGAATGTTCGGCAATCTTTTATAAGGTGGTTGGACTGTCTTTTTCCGGATGAGTCGATGTAAAAGTGCTTGTTACAGGGCCCTTCTAGCATTTGCATAGCACACATAGGTGGATCTTGGGCTCTTGATTGATATCGCTGCACTGATTGACTTCCTCCACCTTCCTCCCTATTGTAGTCGTCATTCCTGTGGTTGCCTTGACCCGAAAAACTGGCTGCTACGTAACTTGGTCCCATGTTTCCGTCATTGTTTGTTCGCCTCCTGTCGTTGCCGTGTTTATCCCTATCGTCCTCGGGTGAACACGGTCGTTTGTTATGTAGCGCATCCTCTCCATCAGCCCAACGATTTGCTATGTCCATTAACTGTGAAATTGTCTTGGGCTTGACACGCCCTAATTCTTCTATGAATTCTCGTCAACAGAGTCCGTCATTGAAGGCATCGATGGCTCTTTTGTCGGACATGGATTCAGCTGAATTTTTGATAATGTTCCACCACTGGACGAATGCACTTATTGATTCTCCAGGCTTATATTTACATGCCTGAAGCTTCTCTAAAGATGCTGGTCGTTTGGTTGTGGAGGGAAAGTGTCAGATAAATTTATCTTCGATATCGTTCCAACTATCAACAGAATCTTCAGGTAGCTGTCTTAGCCATGACCTTGTAGCACCGATGAGGTGCAGTTGTAAACTTTGCATTGCAGTAGCTGTGGAGCTGCCCTGTAAATTGACGGTGGCCAAATAATCTACTAACCAAGCTTTGGGTTCCTGAAGTCTATCGTAATTTTGACGGTCATGCGGAAGTTTGAAGTCTTTGGGTACTGAGGTTTTGCGAATCCGTTGAGTAAAATAGTTGGATCTGCATAGCCCGTAGTCGTCCTCGTTGTCATTGTCATGGTATCTTCGGTTGTGGTTTTAATCTCTTGCATTGCTTTGCAGCTCTAGTCCTGAAAGATGTTCCTGATGTGGCAACCGCGATCATTGGGTGTGTTCTGCTTGCCGAGGGCTGATGCTTAATTCCATGCTCAGTTTGTGCCAGAGTTGCTCCTACCATGCCTAGGTTCATCATAGAAGAGTGGTGGAGAGCTGCGTGAGGATCGTCTAGTGCGGATTGGGCTGTGATCAGGTACGTTTGCGTGGCCACAATTGCTACTTGTGTCGTTTTAGCTTTGATATTCCTATCTTGATCTACTGACAGGAACAACAGATCAAGGTCTCTGATCAGTTCGTTTCCTTCTATTTCGGGGATGTTCTGTAGTCGTGATGTTCCCCTTCTTGGTGGTGCTCCTCCTGTTACGCTCGCAGATCTTCAGGTAGAGCTTAGTTGTGCTCGTCATAAGCAGGACGCATCGGCTATCCTTTTTATTTCGTCGAGTTGCCTTTGCATCCTTAGTAGGTCTCTCTTTTTCTGATGAATCAGATATTGGTATGCCAATAAGTCTTCATGGGAGGGTCAGCAGTCATCGGGACTGCACCCGAAATTGCTTCCCTGTCCTTTTGCCATGCTGCTGCTGTTAGCTGGAGAGTTTTCCTTTCATCTCCGTTTGGTTCTGCTCGTCCTCCTTGGAATATGCAGTTGTCCGCTGTTTCTCCTCCGTTTCTGGGGTTTCCTTCATTGATGTGATTCCCTGCATTGTCATCCAATAAAGTATTATTTGGGTCAAGGATAGGGTTATCGTTAGAGTCGCGCGGTGTCGAGGTTTCTCCATTGATCATGTACATGGTGCCGTGTAATATATGAACTTGTGGCATCATCGTCTGAATTTGGAGAGACACTGTTAGGTGGACAAGTGAAGTCCATTTCTTTCTGTTCTAGGTAGATTTCCGCCATCCTTATTCTGGAGTTGATGCTTTCACTGCTTTCCTCGGGTCTAGGGTTTGCTGGGCTTGTTTCGTATGGTGGATTTAGTGGGGAATCTGATCCGAAGGAGATATTGTCATAAAGACCATCAAGGTCCCCTAGATCCGCCTCGTCTTGCTTGTTTTCGTCAGATGCTTTGATTTTTTCCATGACCTCCGTGGACGATCTGATAGATGATGCTGGAACTGCCGTAAGCGTAGTTTGTTCCACCGATGGTTCTGATGTAATCAGGGCCGAAGGGCGTGGCTCTTTGGGGTTTTCAACTTGGAAGTGGAAGCTTCCGATGATCAGATTGGATCCACCATTGAAATCGGTGGGTACTATCACATGGGTGGGCGAGCATGGACCTGGTTTTGTTGGGTTGCTTCTTGGAAGACAGAATTCCGCCGAATCCATGGGGCCAGCATTCAAGTTTCCCCCAGACGGCGCCAATTAACGAGGGTATATTTCGATAATGTCCATGAAGAAGGACTTAGTGTTTTCCGAAAGAGAGAATGATGGGGATTTCGTCGGAAGTCAGGAAACAATGGAATCAAAGTTGCCTAAATATTGTAAGGATTGCTCTATTACAAATTTCTTGAGGATTGTTCGGTACTTTTCCTAGGCTTCTCCCGTCCTATATATAATAATAGATCGGGTCTCAAAGTTGTATGCGGATAGGTTACACGATTACAACACCAACCCGATGTTGGTCTTTATTCCTCTTTCCTAATACAAATATAATCTTTGTTGGTTATTCCTTTGGATATTTATCTTGATTCTTCATGGGCCATAAGCCTTTAGGCATGCCCTAGGTAGCAAATCATAAGCACCCGAGTAATCATACCCATGTCATACCATGAACTGTAATAACAAGTTAAAATTTTGTATTGATTGATCAATGACTAATGATGATTTGGGAGGCCACTCGACATGTTTTGCTTGGTTGGTCTCAGGGGCGGAGGTCCCTTTAATTTGGGCAAGTTAGGGCAGCTGCTGTCCTACCCTAATTTTCACAAAGTTTCAAGTATATGTATGCATATCTAGCATCAACAACATATAGGGCTCATCATGTTCGTCTGTTTGACTGTTCCTGGGTGTTCGGTATCTGTACTACTCGATAATGAACTACACTAATGTGATGCCTAGACCTTTAGCAGTACTAGTTTAACCGGCATTCATGATAGCTATAGTTAAGACTTTGTGTACTTCGATAAGAAAATTTCTCCACTTTACTTTCTTAGCTGATCTTGTATTGTACTCTATCATCTAATACTGTACTAGTATTTCACAGTTATTGATAGCTGGTAGATACATTATCTGTCAAGGGATTTTTTTGCAACGTTCGGGGAAGAAGCTCAAGCTTGGAGAGACTCATCATCGAACAAGAAAGAGGGCCTTGTGCAGTCTTGATGGAGGGGCAAGCTAGGAACACCCACGTGGATAACACTTGTGACGAGTTTTGCAAGATGCTGTTAATACCGGGAGGGTTAGACGTGTGAAGCATACCCAGCTCCTTTTTGCCAATGTTTGGCAGTGAGTATCCATAGGCCATCAAGCTGAAGATATGAAAAGGCTGCAGCTGGGACGTCGACCTGAAGAAGCAAGATGGCAAGGTAATCCTTGATGAAGGATGGCTAGATTTTGTCAAAGAACATGAGTTGAAGGTAGGATACTTTCTGGTATTCAAGAAACTTTCCACCGCTTCCTTTAAGGTGATAGTATTTGATCATGATAACTACGAGAAGATGATCAGATGTGCAGGTTATCACCGATCATTTGATGAACAATTTACTATATCGTAGGTGTACTAAGGCAGTGATTGTTCGCTTCTAACTATAACTACTATGTAAAGAGGTGGTCTATAACTATACCTCTCTAGTCATGCATTGTTTTGGAACACTATGGTACTTGATCGCGCTATGGTCCAATGTGAAGGTATTTACTGAACTATGTTTGTAGCAAAACTACATAACAAACATCTAGAGTACTACTGCTAGTATTGTACTACCTCTGTTCCATAGTATAATCCTTTTAGCAAACTAAACAATCATCTTGTTAGTTCCTCCGCATACAAGAGTTGTACTGTGATAGTGTACATAACAATCAAGTGGGTAGGTGTAGTACAACTCATGTATGAAGCGAAACTAACGAGATGATTGTTCGTTGTACACTACTGCTAGTAGTACTAGTATTGTACTAGTACAAGTGTATTACTACTAGGTAGGAGTACTATTTTTTAGGTAAATACTGTAGAAGCTATAAATAAACATCATCTGGTCAATCATCATAGTAGTAGTAACTCTAGTCGGCGTACACGGCAGCGTGCCGGCCTAGCTATAATGGTCAGGATGTGACTTGTTTAATTTAGTGGACAACAGCGTGCCAGCCTAGCTATAAAATGCGTCAGGATTTCAGATGGTTAATTTAATGCACTGCAGCGTGCCAGCCAAGCTATAGTCGGTGTCCTGGATGTAGCTCCAGACGCCTTGCAAAAAAACACCTCGTTCAAAGAGCCGTCTGATACATTGCAAATGTATCTATAATTTTTGATGTTCCATGCTTGGTTTTATCTACTTTCTTGTGTTTTGTTCCAACTTTGGAATACTTTTCATATGATTTCTTGGACTAACCTATTAACAAGATGCCACAATGCCAGTTGCCTGTTTTCTGCTGTTTTTGGTTCCAGGAAGTCAAAAAATGAATATTCTCGGAATTGGACGGGACAAAAGCCAAAGTTACTATTTTCCCGCAAGACTCACGGAGCCAGAAGGAGAGTCGGAGAGGGGCCATAGGGTGTCCACACCACCCCTAGGCGCGGGTCCACTTGGGCCGCGCCAGGGCATGGTGTGGCCCCCCTGGCCGCCCACCGACCTTGCCATTTGGCCTATAAGAAGCCTCCCGAAGCCAAAACCCTAGGTCGTCAATCAGAAATCCACGAAAAGTTCCGCTGCACCGCCGCCACCGAAGGGGAGATTCGGGGGACAGAAAGTCTGTTTCCGCACCTGGATGGAAGTGCCCTCGGAGCCATCTCCATCGATCTCCACCACCATCTCCATCACGATTGCTGATTCCCATGATGAGGAGGGAGTAGTTCTCTCTCGAGGCTAAGGGTTCTACCGGTAGCTATGTGTTCATCTCTCTCTCTATGCATGATCTTATTGAGATCATGAGCTTGTAATCTTTAGATCTACCTTGCTACTCAAGTGCTTTAATGAATCTCTGCTCTCCCCATGTGTGTGAAAGTGACAGCGTGCTCACCATGGTGGCACTTAGGCTAGAGATTACAAATACTTGTTATGAGTTATATTTGGAGTTGGATGTCTTTATGAAATTGTGGTGTTTGTTGGATTCATCTAGTACTCAAGGTGACAGTGTGGGGTTTTCTAGATAGGAAAGATGGACTTTGAGGAGTGTTGTTATAGCCCTACCATCGATTAGAGTGTTCAACCGGAGAGTAGTTAAGAGTAGTATCCTGAAGATAATATATTTATGAGAGAGTGTTCACTACTGAAAGTATGATCCCTAGGCCTTGTTTCTAAGCATTGATACACTGTTTGCTACTAGATCTGTTACATGTTTGCTTGCTTCCATCTTTATTTTAGTTTGCCTTTAGTCTCTTCCAAGCCATCAATCTATTTTCTCGCACCGTTGTCTTATATCCATACCACTTGTATTTCACTATCTCTTCACCGAACTAGTGCACCTATACACCTGACAAGTGTATTGGGTGTGTTGGGGACACAAGAGACTTCTTGTATCTTGATTGCAGGGTTGCTTGAGAGGGGATAACTTTGACCACTTCCTCCCTGAGTTCGATAAACCTTGGGTGATCCACTTAAGGGAAAAGTTGCTGCTATT
Source organism: Avena insularis (assembly GCA_023614405.1). NCBI lineage: Eukaryota > Viridiplantae > Streptophyta > Magnoliopsida > Poales > Poaceae > Avena > Avena insularis. The sequence goes on from CM042686.1 coordinate 379,148,169, forward strand.
CTACAAACCTCTGCACTTGGAGGCCCAACAACTGTCTACAAGAATAGAAGTGCGTAGACCTCACTGTCCCATCTTCCCCATCTCTGATGTTTTTATCCCCACTCACCAATGCCGCCTGTCCGCATTTGGGATTGTCTCCAGTGTGCACTTCTCAGATTTTCCTTGCCATCTCGCCCACTGCATCAGATCTTGCAGGCCGCACCACCCCTCTCCAAAAGTCCCCCACTCTGGTCCCACCTTTTCCCCCAATCCATTCGGATGTTGCAATCGAGCCATAACCCACTGCATGGCGTCTGGAGCAAGGTCGACGACAACATTTTCAACAAAATATCTATGCGTCTGGACACTGCCGGTGCTGCCCAGCTGGCCACATGCTCCAAAGATCTTTACCACCAAGTCGCGGGCGGAAAAGGTAGCAGATGCCCAAACAACCATTGTGCGACATTCATCCCCTACAACGACATCTACGACCACATAATCGGGTGCTTTCACGGCTAGCAAGTCTGCATGGAGCCTAGATGCGAGTTCATCACCTCGTCAGTAGAGCAAACACCTATGGTAGGGCTCGTCCATCACCTTAGAGTTTCCCACTCGAGGATTGCAGCCATAATTCCCTATAGCCACAAACACTGGGAGTTGTCTAAGCTGGTGCCGGCAAGAGGCTCGTGGAGAGTGGATATCATCGGCATCAGGAAATAGGGCACGATGTTCGTCGCCCAAATTGATGGTCACACCACGCACATCATCATATCCCCTAGGTTTGTCAGTTCAGGTGTGTGCGAATTGCCTTTATACAAGGTGAAGCTTTGGTCGCTGTATCTGTGGCATGAGCTCCATGCGGTCAAAATGGTGGCGACATCTGAGCTGATGAGCAGGCTGTCGTCGGCTGAAGTTTCCCTGGAAGGGCTTAGGTCGTACCTGTCGCAACCACGGTGTTACCTGGAAGCTTCTGGACCGTTCGTCGGAATTCCTAGTGGATTAGGAGTATTGCATCGACAAGTTTTAAACGTGAGATAAAACATCTAAATCTTCTTGTGATGATCCCAATGTTAAGATATGTAACGTCGTACTAATTAATTACTACTTTATGTTTGTGATAGATTCAATTTGTATGGGTAGAGGTGGAACAAGATTGCGGCAATGTACACCTATTTCCAATGTACACTGCTAACATAGTGGGCCCATAGGCGACGATGTGACAAGGAAAGCGTAACAGGCAGGAAAGAAAGCGCTACCTGGCCAACACTTGGACACGCTATTGCGTAATGCCGAGTATTTTGTATGGAGGTCTGAAAGACCATTTCATGATCTATAGTGTTTTGTGTGTTAGATAACAATACCATGGAGTACCTCACGTATGCTAAGTGCTGCAGGTAAAAAAACATGTTGTTGGGGGCCGAATAATCCGCCCCCATCAAGGGCTAGATAATCTGGCCTGACCCTCTTGGCCAGAGTTGGTCGCGGTGTGAGCTTCTATCAAGGGGCAGATTATCCCTCAGATAATTCGAGGCTGGGGCAGAGTTTTCCCCCGGCTAGATAATCTGGCATTTCTCTTGGGCCGGATAATCCGCCCCCCCCCCCCGCCGAGAGAAGTTGCCAAGGGTGGCTCGGCGCGACCTTCTGTCCGGGGGCAGATTATCCCCCAGATAATCCGAGTCTGGGGCGGAGTTTTCCCTAGGCCGAATAATCCGGCCCTCACATAGGCCAGATAATCTGTCCCCATACTTCTCCAACGGCTCTATTTGGATAGGGGGTATAAAAGCCCCAATCACCCCTCCTGCCAGATCTCTTGATTCATTCAAAAAAGTACTGGTCTATTGCAAAAGATCACATTCAAGATCTCCCACTTCAACCACTAGAAGAATTCTATCTTTAGGGGAATTGAAGGAGGAGACTTCATTCATCGACATCATGAATCAAGCGCTTCACCTACACTCCAGTCACTAGGAGATTTCTCGATCTAGTATTCTTGTTAATATCTAGAACTAGTTTTTCGATACTGATAACATTTGTTCTTGTGGCAGCTTGTTTTCATTACGGGAGCCTCCAATTCGGTTGTGGAGTTGTGCCCCGCTAGTTGTGTAAAGGCATCGGTCCCTGCCTCGAAGGGTACCAATAGTGGAAAGGTGGATCAGGCCTTTGGTGGCGAGATCCATCGGAGAACAGGGTGAGGCCTATTGTGGCGTGGTGGTTTTAGTACCGCCCACCCCTTCAATGCAGATGTACTTCCCTTAACAAGGAAGGAACTACGGTAAAACAAATAATGTGTCTCCGCGTGCTCCACTATAGTTTCCACGTTCCTCACTCTTACTTGCCTTTACTCGCTAGTAGTTAGGTTTGCATATAGGGAAATTCTTAGTAATTGCATATCTAGAGAATTCACCTTTTGTGTCAAGCCTAAATTTGAAAAAGCATTAGAATTTGAATTAGCACCTATTCACCACCCCTCTAGGTGCCCATACGATCCATTTCAATTGGTATCAGAGCCTCAGCTCTTTATTCGGGCTTAACCGCCTAAGAGAAGTATGGGTACTAAGGAAAATGGGAGTGAGACTGTGGACAAAGTCACAATGGATGACCTCAAGACGTTGGGAACAACCTTGTTGAAATCCTTTGAGACCAAAATGGAAGAGATGAAGAAAATGATTGCTTGTCTCACCTCATCTACAGCCCCGCCTCCATCTTCCTCTGAGGCCACGACTCCTCTATCTAAGGATAAGGGTCATGCCGACTCTAAGGAAGATGAGGAGGTGGGTGAGAAAAATAATGTCTCTGCTTCCAAGAAGGGAAGTGGTAAGGAGGATTATAGTGAGGTCTCTCACCTATATTCTCCCGACCGACCTATCCCTCGCCCTCATATAAACAATAGGGGTGATCCACCCAAGCTTACTGCATCTTCATTTAATCAATGGCAATTCTTAATGATATCTCATGTGTGTAGTTTGTAGATTGAGCTTTGGAGGATCATTGAAGATGGCCTTCATATTGGAGAATCCACTAACTTGACAAGAATATAAGTTGTGGACAGTCAATTTAATGCAACGTCTATTCACATGATTTAGCTTGGTGTGGGCCCCAAGGACATGCCACATATTGAGCACTTTGACACTACAAAATAAGCTTGCGATGCTCTCACTGAATTGTTCATCGGCAATGAAAACATGAGAAGAAATAGGTACGATGCTCTAAGCAATGAAGCTGAAGGATTCTACATGTTGGATGCTGAGGACAATGAAGACATTTAGAAAGCATGGAGCCACTCACATTGATGATGCTTGGATCATAAGGAAATATGTGAGTACCCTCATGCCATTTGAGCCAACGGACTTGAAGAGTTTGCAAGGTAGACACAACTACCACCAAATGACTTCCAATGAAGTCATGCAAGAAATGGCGGCCTTCAAGGTAGCAGCTAAGAACACCAAAGATGCTCGTGCTCGGGCAATTGGGATGCAAAAAGGAGTTAATCTTGCTCTAAAGGCCAATGTTATTGAACAAGATGAGGATGATAGAGGGTACGATGCTATCTCCATCAGCTGTCTCGAGGAGGTCAATTGTGCTCATGGTGAGTACCTGGCCTTCTATGCAAGGAACTTTTGGAGGGACCTAGCTAAGGCTAAATCTAAACTTGAGCGCAAGAATGGGTTAATTGGGCGAAAGGAGAATCGCCCAAAATTGGGAACTTGCTACAATTGTGGAGACCAGTTGCACTTTATGGCTAAGTGTCCTTATCAAAGTAGAGAAGACAATGGGGGCAGGCTCATCCTCAAAGAAAAGTCTAAGGCACCTCGAAAGAAACCATTTATCATGAAAAATGGCCCTTACAAGAAGCAACCTAAGATTCTCTTGGTGGCACAAGAGGAATATTCATCCGCAAGTGAAGATGAAGAGGGTGAAGATAGCTCTCGGGAGGTGGCTTCTATAGCCACCACATCAAGCCCCACATCTCTCATCGACTCTCCAAATGAAAATGTCATCAACAACAATGTCACTTGCCTTATGGCAAGAGGGTCCGAGGTATCATCTTCCATTTCCTAAGACTACTATGAATGTTGATATGGGTGATCATACAAGTCTTAGGATAAAAGAAAAGTTATTGCTTTGGACAATTTTTTTACTAACTTGCAAGGTGAGCACAAACTTCATTTTGATGCTCTTATGATTCAACTTGCTCACTTCAAAGAACTCCTCGAAGAGAAGGGTAGAATTGAAAGAGAAGATGCCTTGGAGATAGCCTCTTTGAAGAACGCTCTATAGGAAGAAGAGGAAACTGGAGTCCCTTGAGAGGAGAAACTCGAGTCAGTTGAGGAATCCCATGAAGAGGTCATTTCTCAGCTCATAAAGGAACGTGACAATGCTCTTGCTAGGTAAAGAAACTAAAGAAAGATAAGATTGACTTTGGGGCTTCTCATGCCAGACTCTCAGAGAAGTTAGAGAAACTTGATATTGCCTACAAGGCATTGGAGAGTGATCTCTCTACTCTAAATGAGTCTCGTGATCAACTCCAAACTAAATTGGATAAGTATGATATGCCTAGCACCTCCACACCATCATGTGGACATGAAGATATTATTGAAGAAAATGCAAGATTGAAAGAAGAACTTGTTAAGGGATCTCAACCCAAGGGTAAAGAAGTCCTAGATGAGATTCTTAGCAACCAAAGGACAAACAATGGAAAAGAAGGTCTTGGTTATGTTCCCAAGACAAATAAGAAGAAGAAGAAGAAGAATAAGAAGAAGAGCAAAACTGCTCAAACAAAGACAAGCACCACAACTAATGACCAGACTAACTATGTTGGTTTTGTAGGAGCTAACAATTCTAATTATGAATTGTTTTGTGATTACTATCGTGATGTACATGCTAGCTATGTTGGTCCATTTGATAGTTACATTTCTTGGTCTATTTGGGTTCCCAAGACCATTGTCACTAACATGAGAGGACCCATTGGAAAATGGGTACCTAAAACCAAGAAGTAACTTTCTTGCAGGGCTATGCTTCCGGTGGGTCCAAATGGGTGCTCATTAGTGGGTGCACTAGTCATATGACCGGAAGCAAGGAGATCATCTCAGAGATGTGACCAAACCATGATCACATAACCGTCTCCTATTGTGACAAGTCAAAATTTGAGGTATTGGGTCTCGGCATGGTTGTTGTTACCCACGATATCTCTCTCGTGGACATCATGCTTGTTGAGACCCTCTGTTACAATTTACTTTATGTGCGTGCCCTTGGTAAGATGATCTTTGTTGTGTTTATTGATAGTGATTTGGTGGTACTTTTGTGGAGCAAGTCTCTAAACGTCGCTTTCGTTGGATATGTCAAAAGTGACCTGTATGTGGTAGACTTTTCGGGGAAGACCACTATAGGCCCGATGTGTCTCTTTAGAAAGGCCGACGCAGGATGGCTATGGCATCGCCGACTAGCCCACGTCAATATGAGAACTTTTCAAATTCTTCACAAGGGTGGCCACATTCTTGGACTAAAAGAAAATGTTTCCTTTGCCAAAATCGTGTTTGCAGGGCTTGTGTTGAAGAAAAATGCAGGACTCTCCCCATCGAAGGAAGACAATTATTTCATCAAAGAGGATCTTGTAGCTCCTTCATGTGGACCTTTTTGGTACTCCATCTCATGAAAGTCTCGGTGGGAAGAAATATTGCCTCGTAATCATTGATGATTATTCAAGATATACATGGGTCTACTTCTTCAAGTTCAAGAGCGAAACTCAACAAACAGTCATCGATTTTGCCAACAAGGTCCAGCGTCAACACAATGTTCCTATATTGGCAATTAGAAGTGATAACGGCTCTGAGTTCAAGAACTACACTCTAAATGAATTCCTTAGTGAAGAGGGGATAAGACACCAATATTCTGCTGCGTACACCCCTCAACAAAATGGTGTAGCCGAGAGAAAGAACCGGAATTTAATGGATATGGCAAGATCTATGTTGGTTGAATTCAAGTCACCATATAACTTCTGGGCTGAAGCAATTTCTACCGCATGCCACTCTTCCAACCAGCTCTACCTCCGCAAAATCTTGGATAATACACCTTATGAAATACTTATAGGTAACAAGCCAAGCATCTCCTACTTGCGGGTTTTTGGTTGTAAGTGTTTCTTTCTTATCAAAGGATTTTGCCTATCTAAATTCGAGTCTAAGGCTTTAAAAGGCATTTTTGTTGGTTATGGTGCCAAATCCCACACTTATAGAGTCTACAATAAGCTCACCGGAACTGTTGTAGAATCTTGTAGTGTGGTGTTCAAGGAAAATGATGGCTCCCATGCGGGGCAAGTTGATGTTTGTGATGTAGATGTTAAAATACCCCAAGATGCCATAAGAAGAATGGGCGTGGGATTTTTCCGCCCCATTGAGGAACCCCTTGTGGCGGAACGGGTAGGACAATGCTCTACTAAAGTAGAGCCCTCATTGACACAAGCTCAACATGCTCCAACTGTTGGAGAATCTTCTACATCAACACCTCCAACTGCTGTAGATCTTCCATCAACTACTCTAGGAAGCTCTAGGCCGGATTATCCTGTGGACACAAGATTATCCGGGCAACCTACCTCAACTGGCAGAACTGAAATCATGCACGAAGAAAATGCTGCAACTCCTAGGCCAGATTGTCCGGCTAATACCGGATTATCCGTACCCTGTCTAGTTCGAGCCAGAAACTTACAAGAAAGTGAAGATGGACCAAATACTCCTAGGCCGGATTATTCGGCCACTCCCTCGGCCGGGTTATCCGGCCCTGAAGCTTCGGAACAGTAGCAGCCTCATGCTATGGCTACTGGTCAACATCAAGTGCAATATTCATCATCTCCAATTCCTGCTAACCAAGCTGGAGATCAAGGCCAATCTAGTAATTCCAACAAAGACTCAAATGATGAAGATATTCCTCCAAGAAACAAAAAGTTGATTGAGCTTCATCGCAAAGCTCATGGAGATAGGAATCTTAATTTTAAGGGGTCACACTCTTGACAAAGTTGTAGGTGATCTCAGCCGGAGGGTGTCCACAATAAGGGAGCTAGCAAGCTTGGGTGAGCACCAAGCTCACATATCCATGGTGGAAACCAAGAAAGTGTTTGAAGATCTTGAAGATCCGGACTGGGTTGTAGCTATGCATGAAGAGTTAAATAACTTTGAGTGCAACCAGGTCTAGAAATTAGTAGAGAAGCCCAAGTATTGCCGCAATGTTATTGGTACAAAGTGGATTTTCAAGAATAAGCAAGATTATAATGACATTGTTGCAAGGAACACGGCAAGACTTGTGGCACAAGGCTATTCCAAAGTTGAAGGCATTGACTTCAGTGAAACTTATGCTCCTTTGGCTCATCTTGAGTCCATCCATATCATTCTTTCTTATGCTGCTCATAATAATTTTAAGTTACAGCAAATCGATGTTAAGAGTGCTTTTCTTAATGGTCCTCTACATGAGTTGGTATATGTAAAGCAACCCCTAGTATTTGAGGATTCTAATTTTCCAAACCATGTCTACAAACTCCATAAGGCACTCTATGGACTTAAACAAGCCCCATGTGCATGGTATGAGCACCTTAAAGAGCTTTTTCTAGACCGTGGCTTCGAAGTTGGGAAAATTTATCCCACTCTTTTACTAAGAAGGTTAAGGGGGAGCTGTTTGTATGCCAATTATATGTAGAAAACATTATCTTTGGCTCTACTAATAAAGAGTTTCATGATGAATTTTCAAAGCTTATGACTGACAGGTTTGAGATGTTTATGATGGGGGGATTACGGTTCTTTATAGGATTTGAGATCAAACAACTTAGAGAAGGAACCTTCATAAATAAAGCAAAATACATCCAAGACATGCTCAAGAGATTCAAGAAGACGGATGTTAATGGTGTCGCCACACTGATGCAAACTAAATGCCATCTTCAGCTCCGTCCAAATGGTAAAGATGTGGACCAAAAGGTATACTGGTCCATTATCGGCTCTCTCCTTTACCTTTGTGCATCTGGAATTGATATGGTGTTGAGTGTAGGTGTGTGTGTAAGGTATCAAGCAGCTCCTAAAAAAATCCACTTAGTGGCGGTCAAGAGAATCTTCCGATATTTGGTTCATTCCCCTAATTTTGGTCTATGGTATCCCAAGGGCTCCAATTTATCTCTATGTAGCTATACTGATTCAGATTATGCTGGTGATAAGGATCATAGGAAATCTACTTATGGAGCTTATCAATTCTTGGGAAGGTTTTTGGTATGTTCGTCTTCTAAAAAGCAGAATTGTATATGTCTCTCCACCGTCGAGGCTGGATATGTGGCTATTGCTAGTGCATGTACTCAATTATTATGGATGAGGCAAACTTTAAAGGAATACAGTGTAAATTGTGACAAAGTGCCTCTTTTATGTGATAATGAAAGTGCAATCAAAATTGTGTACAATCCAGTGCAGCACACAAGGACAAAGCATATTGAGATTCAGAATCATTTTATTCGGGACCATGTAGCTCGAGGTGATATTGATCTATCTTTTGTGACCACGAAGAATCAACTTGCTGATATTTTCACAAAGCCACTTGATGAAGCAAGGTTCTGTTACTTGAGGAATGAGCTAAATATCGTTGATTCATGGAGCTTGTCTTGATTACCCATGCACTCACTCCTATATCTCCTCCTTTTGGTTTAGGTGTGGGCATGGATATAGGGGGAGTCCGGTCCTAATTAATTGGGCTAACCCTCCCCCATAATACCGAAAGCAAGTAAAATCATTTCTCTTAATATCATTTTGTGATATGTGAGCTTATTGATGAGTATTGATCATGAACCCAAGATATATCTTCGCGGTGTCATACTATGCACTCCAACAAGGTGGCCTCGGCCACCACCCTCTTCCATGAGAAGAGTTGGTACTATGTTTATCTTTTTGATTGTTCTTGCTTATCTCTTGTTCTTCTGAAAATCAGATTCAATTTAGGCTTTTAGTTGATTTGATTCTTGCAATCTTGAGTGTGTAGTACCATCTCAGTTTGGTTGCCTAATCCCAAGCTTTTCTCTATCCCTAAGCCATCTCTTCTTGCACACAAGTCCATTGTTTATCTTGTGGGGGTTTTGTTTGGGGGTGCGCGGGCTTTAATCTGTGTATAACAGAAATTCAGAAACCAGGCCGGATAATCCGCCCCAAGTGGAGGCCAGATAATTCGGCCCTCGCCGATTCTGTCTTATAAGGACTAGGCATCGGGGGGAAGGGCTCACATAGAGCAGTTCTTATACCCCGACCCCTCTCTCTCTCCCAAGCCATCGCCCGCTACCTTAACCCTCCCCGGAACCTTTCTAGCCACCGGATTCTCCGGGCCTCCCCCGGATCTTCTTCCCCACACCTTCGGGTACCTTCTCCTCCGTGTTCTTCCTTCAATGAGTGAGGGTAACTCCCTCTCTCCCATCTTTTGTGTTGATGTGTTACATATTGGTGGAACATGGAATAGGAGTCTCCTTGTGGTTGTTTCTTCGCATAGAAATCTTAGTCTTGCAATTCCTATGCCCGATCTATATTGTTCCAATCAATCTATGCAGAATCTGAGAAACTTTGACAGGGCCAGATTATCCACCCCTGGCCAGGCCGGATTATCCGGCCTGACCGATTCATCTCTGATTCAGATTTCTGTAGATTTTTGCATGATGTATATTTGGGATGTGGATTGTTTGTCTACTATTTCTACTTTCTCTCCTGGAGTTGTGTGTGTGCTTATCCCCATGCTATCCATCTTATTCGTTTCACAGGTGGTTCCAGTGCTCCCAAAACCTACAAGTGTCATCCCTGTGGCCTCTACTTACATGATGACGGTGAAGGTGGTCTCGTGGACGAGGTTGAACTAAGAAGGAGGAATAAAGAGGCTGATCGTATGGCTGAACAGGCAAAGAAAGAGAAGAGCAGGAAGGGGGTGTCCAAGAAAAAGGGACGCCCTCACTTACTCTTCCATTCGCCACCGTGATCTATTTGCGGAATCTGAGCAAGATACTGAGCTTGGTGACTCCCGCTTTTGGTGTGCTGACCAAAAGTATATTTATGAATATGTCTATGCTTTGCTGAAGATTCGCCCAATGCATCCGATGATCATTGCTGAGGCTATGGAGCGGCCTCAACTTGCTGATGCTATGGAGGTGACTAAGCGGATGGGGCTGCACCATCTTATGTCCCTTCAGTGTTCCTATAACTCCGAGGTGGTGAAGCAATTCTTCTCCACTTTGGTCATTTGTGGCGATGAGTACCACACCATGAAGTGGATGACCCATGACATTCCAATCCAATCTGATTTTTGGACCTTTGCTGAGGTGCTTGGATATCCTTACCGTACCAGGGACCATGCTAGTGGCTATCGTATCATTACTCAACTCAATCCCAACAAATATGTTGTTCTTTCTCCTTGCACAGTTGACAATGGTATTGTGGGCACTTTTGCTGGTCTCTCCCCTCTTTTTTCTAGCTCGGTGGGCATTTTCCGTGACTCTATCACGCCAAGTGGGGGAAATAACGACAGTATTCGTGGTCACTTGGTTCATCTTCTTGCTTTTTCCCATGAGGTGGCCTCCTGTGAGGATGATTCTATTGACTACAAGCTAGATGTGATGGATTTCATCTATCATGAGTTGACTAATGCCATGTTCAATAGGCTCTCCATCCCGTATGCGCCTTATATTATGATGCTGATTAAGCACTTGATTCCCACTAGAGATTTTCACATTGATGTTGTGCATAAGGCCAAAACCTTGCTTCTGAGGGCTTTATGAGGGATGCCCGTGCCAGTGCCCGTAGGCCCCCCAGTGCCTCCTATTGCTCGTGAGGTGAAGCAGCTGAATTGGTTCTAGCGAAACATTTTGTGGATGGTGGTGGACACTCGCAAGGGGCAGTATGCGGCGTATCAGCAGTGCCACAAGATGGCCCATACTTAGCAGCTCATTCACCACCATGTGTCCGAGGTGTCCGGCGCTCCTCCTGCTCCTACCACTCCCACTCCATATGCTTAGTGGAATTCTTCGTCTGGACTCAACTATGGAGAGCTTGACCGTCACTTGTTTCCTACCCCGGCGAGGGAGTTCACTACACCTGCTGATGAGGAAGGGGAAGACACCGAGGAGTATGATGATGAGGACGAGGAAGACGATGAGGACTATGAGTGATCAGTTGGGGCGCTAGCAGCACTCTTCTTTCTTTTTAGTGGTTCGATGCTATAGGGGGAGAAGTAGTTCTATTAGGCTTTCGTGGATTTGCATGGGTCGGGCGCAAGCATTTGCACTTTATCATTTCGGTTTTTTTCTCGCTTGTGCCCATTTAGGGTCAAACTCTTATTTGTGATTTGATTTGTATGTGACTATGTTAATGTGTGGCTCTAGAATTATCTCGTGGATTATTCCCTCGTGATTATGAATCTATCATATTGGCTATATTGTTTACCTATCTCTCGTGGAAGGCGTTTATAATGGTTATCACATTGGCTATTCTTATATTATATTGAGGACACCTCTCTCACGGTGGTATGATATTTTTCTGAGCTAGCCCATATTTTATGTGTCGATTCTGTTCCAATGAAATAGACTTGTACCTACTTCTGTGCATTTGTATTCAATGCAAATTTCTATTATGCACAATTTGAGGGGGAGTCTTTTCATTCACTAAATGATTATGTTATTAGAGCTATCTTGCAAATCCTAGTATTGTCATCTAACACCAAAAAGGGGGAGATTGAAAGAACATTTAATGATCTCTAGTGTTTTGTGTGTTAGATAACAATACCATGGAGTACCTCATGTGTGCTAGGTGCTGTAGGTAAGAAAATATGTTGTTGGGGGCGGATAATCCGCCCCCATCAAGGGCCTGATAATTCGGCCTGACCCTCTTGACTAGAGTTGGTCGCGGTGTGAGCTTCTGTCTAGGGGCGGATTATCCCTGGATAATCCGAGGCTAAGGCAGAGTTTTCCCCCAAACGGATAATCCGGCCTTTCTCTTGGGCCGGATAATCCCTCCCCCAGGGAGAAGTTGCCAAGGGTGGCTCAGCGAGACCTTCTATCCAGGGGCGGATTATCCCCCGAATAATCCGAGTGTAGGGCAGAGTTTTCCCTAGGCCGGATAATCCGGCCCTCAGTTAGGCCAAATAATCTGGCCCAAGACTTCTCCAACGGCTCTATTTGGACAGGGGGTATAAAAGCCCCAATCACCACTCCTATCAGGTCTCTTGATTCATTTGAAAAAGTACTGGTCTGTTGCAAAAGCTCACATTCAAGATATCCCACTTCAACCACCCAAAGGCTTCGATCTTTAGGGTAATTGAAGGACGAGTCTTCATTCATCGACATCATAAATCAAGCGCTTCACCTCCACTCCATTCACTTGGAGATTTCTCAATCTAGTATTTTTGTTAATATCTAGATCTAGTGTTTCGATATTGATAACATTTGTTCATGTGGCATCTTGTTGTCATTATGGGAGCCTCCAATTCGGTTGTGGACTTGTGCCCCGCTAGTAGTGTAAAGGCATCGGTTCCCGCCTCGAAGGGTACCAATAGTGGAAAGGTGGATCAGGCCTTTGGCGGTGAGATCCATTGGAGAACAGGCTGAGGCCTATTGTGGCGTGGTGGTCTTAGTACCACCTACCCCTCCAATGCAGATGTACTTCCCTTAACAAGGAAGGAACTGCGGTAAAACAAATCCTGTGTCCCCGCGTGCTCTACTACGGTTTCCTCATTCCTCACTCTTACTTGACTTTACTTGCTAGTAGTTAGGTTTGCATGTAGGGAAATTCTTAGTAATTGCATATCTAGAGAATTTACTTTTTGTGCCAAGCCTAAAATTGAAAAAGCATTAAAATTTGAATTAGAACCTATTCACCCCCAACTCTAGGTGTCCATAGGATCCATTTCGAGGTCTGCTACTGCCAATCTATTTTGTAGTAATATATATGTACTAATACTTGTTCAGATCAAGCGATGGAGTGCTGAATATGGACTCTCTTTCCTTTTGAGTCATGGCCTTGATACAACTATTGAAATTCAATGTATGCATTGCTGAATCTATCATTTATTTTGGCATTGTTTGTAGTGCTGAATTGGTCACTTTGAAATGCTGCTAAATCTGTCAAGTGGTGCTGAATATGATCTAGGAATCTGTCGATATTTTTCCTGTCTTATTCTATATTGCTCAATGTTCAAATGTAACTCAATATGTTAAGTGTTATGTCATTACTATTACTAAGGTATTTTCTAGAACTAATATTGATGTACTGGTACTTGTTTAGATCAAGTGCAGTAGATGGTCTTGCTTTTCTTTTTAAACTTGTCCTTGTCATAATCTACATGAGGCTTGGGAATTTTGGGATGCATATATGGGAGTCACACTGGTATTGATGTGAAGAGAAGGTATGCACACAAAAGCATACTTGATTGTCAGTTTTGCTTGCTCCAATGATCGACTATGTTTGGAGAAAAGGGAAAATTGATCGTGTGACAAGGTTTTTAGAGCTGAAATAGGAACGGGTTCCTCTCAGATCGCTATTGAGTTTCAAAGGTTCATATTGCTGAAACAGTCACTTTGGAATGCTGCAGAATCGGTCAAGTGCTGCTGAATATGAACTAGGAATCTGTCAATATCTTTCTGTCTTATTCTGTACTACTGGATCTTTCAAATGCTACTGAATTTGTGAAAAGTTTTGTCGCTGCTACTGGGCTGCTTGCACTAGAGCTTTTGCATGTGTGTCATCGGAACGATTGGATGTGTTTTGGACAGAGATGATAGGGTAGCAACTGAAATCATTGGATACCATTATAGTTTTCGCGCACGGGGTCTGTGTCCCTTTTTCTTTAGATATTTTTACACGAATATCAATTAAAAGAATTATCACTTTTTTCCTTCGGTATTGACGTTTGTGTTCGGAATCTGGCTGAACCACAGCAGAATGCAAATTTTACTAACAAAGAGATAGAAACTAGCCCATTCGGCCCCTCTTTAGCCTAGAACAATTTAATTCGTCCTTTTAGGGGTCAGGGACTTGCTGACCACAACCCATTTAAATTTTTATCAAGGATCCCATGATGAATAGCGCATGGAGTACAACCCATTGAGTATAGTAGATGTAGAATAACCCAAAATCTTTAATTTGGGGTTTTGGAATTGCCCTTTAGAAGAATCCGCCTACCCATTTTTTAAGAAACTACTACATTATGTGGCATTTAATAAATTGAGATGTCAGGATCGCTTCCCTTTTATTTTAAGAGAGATAACATGGACACATAAAATCTTTTTAAGAAGACTAATACATAAGTTATAGGTACTATAAAGGTTTTAATGATAATGTTCATCTTATTTTTTTGTCGTAGTGGTAACGCCAGCCTACAACGTCCCTCGAGTTTGATGGGAAGGTTTGAGAAAAAAGTTAAGTACTTGTACAGAGAGGCTGTTGTCTGGGACCCACAAGCCAGAACAAACCAGGGAGGCTGGCATGCACAAGCCAGAACATACTAGGGAGGCTAACATGTGGGCCCCATCAGCAAGGCCATACACGGCTACCGCATCGAGCAAAGTTGCCAAGGTCAAAACAGCACACGTAGCCGAAAGAAAAGTCCATTATAGACACGTTTTATTTACAGAGATACTAACATGTGGGACCTAGTAGCGAGACCTTATACAGGTGTTGCATCTAGCAATGTTTACGAAATGAGCGGAAGACTTGACGCGAGCCAATGAAGCGTGGCTAAGGCTTTCCCCTATTGAGTAGCTCTTTCTTGAGCTTCTAAGAAGTTCAAAACAGGGAGGGGCGAGTGAGAAAAAAGTCCAGCATGCACACATTTCTTGTAATGAGAGGCTGACATGGGGGACTACTAACCACAGCCTAGAGAAAATTGGGAAAGCAGCCCTTGGAGCATAGCTGACATGGGTATACCCTACAGATACTCGAGCTTGGTATATACGGCCTGAATATGGCGGATGCCCACGGCGTTGCCAAGGCCCAAATGGAGAATTCGACTAACCTACTGACTCTCGATTTCTTGCGGAACAAGAAGAAGCTAAATATAGAAAGTTTAAAGGGAAAACCCTAACCTGTAACCGACTCGACCTACTACCTGAGACGTAGCCTATCTATATAAAGGCTAGGGGGGCGGCGAGGAGAACACACGTAACCCTAGTTTCCACAACCCTTGCCAGATTGCATCTGCGCACCATTGTAATGTTCGATTCCTCTGTTAATTCCACGAGAAGACAAGCAGGAGTAGGGACCTCTAAGAGGCTTGAACCTGAGTAAATCTTCGAGTCCCCTGGTGTGCTTGTTTGCTAGCCGATTGATGCTTCCAGCGCTCCCTCCTTCTCCAAAACCCAAGTCCATAACAATGGGTATTGATGAGTTAAACCCTCGTCAATTGGTGTCGTCTGTGGGAACTGGGAGTGCTGATTTTGCGGCTTCTTCGGCCCCATCGACTGCGATATACAACTCCGCAACAGCGGAGATTCGCCAGCTCTTCGTTGCGTTCGACTTCATCGTCCATACGCCGGCCACTCGCCCAGCTTTCGAGTTTGTGGGCGATGGAATCACTCTGGCGATCGGGAGCTTCCGCTTCCAAGTTGGTCAGATGGGCACGCTTCGCATGCCTGACTAGCCGACAACACCATCGATTGCTCCAGCATCGTGGTTCCCTCCGCTGATCGGCACCCTCAGTGAGCTCAATGCCTCGACAATAGTCGAGAATACAAACAGCAACAGAAGTCGCGAATCTGATCTGGGCAACCTAGCAACTGAAGATGGAGCCTACGGCTCCGGATCTGAAAGTTGCGGGAGCAGTAGCTTCCCCAACCACTTCATGTGCCGCGTCATCAATACTGGCGACTCCTCCGCCAATCGTGATAACACGGGCAACGGTGGCAGTGGAACTGACCCACCAAATGGTGGCATACCTAATGGCGGACCACCCAATGGAGGACCAACCAACGGCGGTCCCACTAACGGCACCCCCGTCAACAACGGAGGGGTAGCTGAACCCCCACCATGGTGAACGAGCAAACCGGCGAACGCGTCGTGATCAGGCTCAACGACCTCGAGTGGGCCCGTTGCCGAGAAGCCCTACGAGGCCACCCTCTGCCTTTTGGATCCTCGCAAGAACTATTGATGGGCTACCATTGGCTCCTGAAGGAGGAATACAAGCGCCAACTGCAAACAATCGCGCAGCTCGAGGCGCGTAAAAAGGCGGCAGATGAGTCGAGCCTCTGGCGAGTTGGGCTCTCCTCCCACGGAGGATCCTCCTCCAAGTGCAACGAGTACATCGCTAACCAGAGGCGATCTCGACTCGCGCACCTCACCAAACAAGAGCGTGTAGAAGCCACGAAAGTCCTCGACTGCGGATCCATGACGGTGGATAAGCGTGGCAACGTGCTTCTAAAAACACCGCAAGCTGCGGTAACGGTGGCCACCATGTATCTCCTCAACAATCAGCCGCTAGCTGGAGATCCTCGAGCTGCCATGCATCGATCTACGATCGCAGTCTTGGGGTTAATCGAGGCCACTCTCGACAAAGAACCCACGCTGGAGCCGAAGAAAGGCAAGGCCCTGGCAAAATGCTACTCCTCGCCCTCATCCAGCAACGACAGTCATGATCTGTCTCAACGCCGCCGCCCACGGCGACACGACCACAACTATGACGCGCGTGATGACATCATGCAGCACGAGATCGACAAGTCAAGGGCACGACGTGCCCGATCAACTGACTCAGAAGACGAAGACGTGGAGCTCTGTGGCGCCATATGCTTCAGCAGGGCCATTAGGCAAAAGCGAATGCCCAAGGGATTCAAGCTCCCATCAGAGAACCCAAAATTTGACGGCCTGCAGGACCCAAAAATCTTTTTGGAGGATCATATCTTCTGTGTCAGGATCCACGGAGGGATTTGAAGCACAACCATGCAATGCCTGCAGCTACAGCTACAGCGCGCCGCCCGGACATGGCTCAACAACCTGCCACGCGGATCCATTCGCAGCTGGCAAGAGCTGGTCTACATCTTTGTGCGCAACTTCAAGGGAACCTACAAAAGGCCCGCGTCAATCGAAGAACTGAGGTGCTGCCAGCAAAGGTCAGGTGAATCGTTACGCTCGTACATCTAGAGGTGGTCCATCATCAAGAACTCGGCAGAAAATATCTCGGAGGATCGTGCAATCGACGCATTCAATGGCGGCGTTCGCCACATAGAGCTCAGGGAAGACCTGGGTCGCTCGAAGCCCAAAACCATCGACCACCTGACTGAAATCGTGAATCGGTGGGTAGATGGAGAAGATTCGCTGAAAAATCCAGTTCACTCCGACGAGGAAGCGGAACTCGAACACACACGTGATCTCCGAAGAAAACATCGATGCGCATCTACGATGACCGCGACGATGTCAACATGGTCGCAGCCGGCTACGCCGACAGACGCGACGATAACTGCAACAGCGACTACCGCAGTGGTGGACACCACGACTCCTAGAAAACCACACAAATATGGCAGCACCGCACTCGCGACGAGGCACCCGCAACATCCATTGAGGATAAGTTGTCCGGGCCATGCACGGTGCACTTCTACATCGACAAGCATGACGGCAAAAAGAAATCCAGCCACCTCCTCAAGGACTGTCGCGAGTTCCTCAAGCTTCATGAGGGTCTGGCTTGGATGAATCGTGACGCAGTCAATAGGGGCTACGGAGCCGCCCCAGGCGCCATGGCACATGGAGCTCCTCCACCACCACCTGGACCACCACCAAACGTAGCTGCACCAGACCAGCACCACGGAGGCGAGCCGTACCCACGGGCCATGGGCACCATGATGATCCAAAAGGGCCGCCCCTCCAATCGGTTGCAAAAGGCCATCACTCGCCTTGTGAGTCTGGCGACAAACTCACCACCATCCACCACTGAGTACCTCAGTGGAAGCGACTCCTGCATCACCTTTGATAAGCGCGACCATCCGTGCCAAGTACCTTGTCCAGGCCACTGTCCCCTAATACTTCCATAACGTATCTATAATTTTTGATGGTTTTATGCTAATAATATGCTTTTGACACTCCTTTTTTATAAAGTTTATGATTTATTTGGACTAACCTACTAATAGTTGCAAAAGTGCACAATGTTCTTGTTTTACATTTTGATGTGTAGGAATTACCAAGAATACAAGTGGAAACCTTGTTGGAGTCAAATTGGGACTTTTCCAGAAATCTATCTCAGAACTCTTTTTGAAGATGGTTACGTTTCAGGTCGAAGACGGTGTCAAAAGTAAAACCCTTCAACTACAAAGTTGTTGGAAATTTCGCGACAAACATTCTAGACATAAAATTTAGCTTATTCCTAGTCCGTGCGAGCCTTTTATACCTAATTTACTATAGCCCAAGATGGGATGATAGGAATCCGAAAAGCTATATAAAGGGAGCAAACCTAATTCACCCAGGGCAACTCCACCCACGAATTTGCAGCCACCAAAGCCACGTTTTGCCTCCCCCATGAATCCCATCTCCATGGGGGAGGGCTCCATAGAAGCCATGAAGGAAGGGGGCTAAGGGGCGGTTCTCCCCCATGATACCGGCGGCGGGGAAGGAGTCCCTCGTGCCGCCTCCGGCGCCGTCGTTGCCCTCTTCACCATTTTCACCATCTTCAACGCCATCTTCATCACCTAATCCTCCTAGTATGCAGTGGTTCATCCAGCCACACACCTCTGTACCGTCCTATGTAAACATGGTGTTTGATGCTATACGTTATAATCCTATGATCTATGTCATGTTTGCATAGTTTCTTTGTTCCTAGATTCAATGGTTGAACGTCTTTGGTTCACTAGAGTTGTATGTTGATATGGTACAGTCCTTTGGTGTCCATTATATTTATGCGCGCATGGATTAAACATCATAGGGTTTGTAGTATGTGTAAGAGGAAGGGGAAGTTCACGAGTGACAGAAACCTGAGGGCCTTGAACCGAACGCTGCGTATGGGAGTAACAGGACCATTAATCTTAAGGCTATGGTTGGGAAAACCTTAATGCATTGATTAGTACTTACAGATGTTTGCTAACAATCCAATCATATAGTACATGTAATTCCAAGTAGTGAAGCGCATGTATATTTATCCTCTCCCACATAGAAAACTACATCGAAGACAATGAACCCGATCTATTCGCTATTTAAACTTGGACAAAGCCACCACAATTACCACCACTATTCCACACTCATGGTTCTGTTAGTTTAGTGTATTTTATTGAGGCAGCAACTAGATTTACTTTCTTGTTATTTATTATCATGCAAATCTATCTCTATTACTCGTATTGTTGTTCTAGTTTTATTTCCTAGATAATGCAAACGTTTAGTCTGCGTAGAGTTGCATCAGTGGTTGATAGAACTTGAGAGAATATTTATCCTACCTTTAGCTCCTCGTTGGGTTCGACACTCTTACTTATCAAAAAGGCTACACACGATCCTCTATACATGTGGGTTATCATCCCCTCGTACTCGAGGCACAA
Source organism: Avena insularis (assembly GCA_023614405.1). Classification (NCBI taxonomy): domain Eukaryota; kingdom Viridiplantae; phylum Streptophyta; class Magnoliopsida; order Poales; family Poaceae; genus Avena; species Avena insularis. The sequence continues at coordinate 379,167,634 of CM042686.1, forward strand.
ATTGGAGGTTTCGACATGAGCCGCATCTTTATGGACGGCGGAAGCGGCATCAAACTTATGTTCGCAAGTACCTTGCGAGCAATGAGGATCCCTCTGACCTGCCTAGAGGCCTCGGACACAACATTCCACAGAATCGTCCTAGGCAAGGGCGTATATCCCCTTGGCAAAATCAACCTCGACGTCATCTTTGGCACGCCGAAAAACTTTTGACGCGAGCCCATCGACTTCGAAGTCGTCGACTGGTCCTCACCGTACCACTTCATCCTCGGACGTGTCACGCTCGCTAGGTTCATGGCAGTGCCGCCATACACCTATCTGCAGATGAAAATGCCAGGCCCTAACAACGTCATCACAATCAACGGGAGCTTGGAGATATCTGATAGTTGCGACAGGGAATTCAACAGAATCTCCCAGTCCTTTGGCATGTAGGAGGAACTCGCATGATTGAAGGAGTCGACAGACAAGAGTCTGCCCCCCTGAGCCGGCCAAGCTCACCCGACATGTCCTTCGACTCATCGGTGCACATGAAGAAAGTTCAGGTCCACCCATCGGATACCGCCAAGACGGCCCTCATCGCCAACAACATGAGTCCCGCATAGGAACTCGCGGTCGTTGAATTCCTCCGTGAGCACTGGGAAATCTTTGCCTGGTGTCCAGCGGACATGCCAGGAGTACCCAGAGAATTTGCCGAGCACGCACTCAATGTCAACCCAGACACAAGGCCAGTCAAACAAACAATTCGGCGACTGTCTGAACCAAGAGCAAAAGCAATCAGAATGGATATCAACAGACTCCTCAACGCCAAATTCATACGCGAGATCAAGGAAAGCACTTGGCTCACCAACACGGTGCTAGTACCAAAAAAGGACACGGATATCCTATGGATGTGCGTGGATTTCACCTCTATGAATAAGCATTGCCTGAAGGATCACTTCCCGCTGCCACGAATCGACCAGATCATCGACTCCACCGCGGGATGTGAGCGCCTCTGCTTCCTCGATGCCTACTCAGGCTACAATCAGATTCGAATGAAGGAGGAGGATCAAGAGAAAACGGCGTTTACAACGCCTTTTGGTGTGTTCTGCTATAACACAATGCCCTTCGGGCTAAAAAACGCAGGAGCCACCTACCAGCGGTGCATGCAGGCTTGCCTCAAGAACCAACTTGGTTGCAACATTCAAGTTTATGTTGACAACATCGTAATCAAGACCAAAGAGGAAGCTTCACTAATTGACGATTTACGCGAAACTTTCGCCAACCTCGACCACTACCGGATCAAGCTCAATCCGAGCAAGTGCGCCTTCGGCGTACCATCTGGGCAACTACTCGGGTATCTCCTCTCCGCGAGAGGGATCGAAGCGAACCAGAAGAAAATAAAAGCCATACTGGCCATGGAGAAGCCAAAGAACATAAGAGGTGTCCGGTTGGCTCGGGCGAATCGCGCTGGCCACCGATTCATCAGTCGAATGGGTGAAAAGGCACTGTGCTTCTACCAACTTCTGCGCAAAGCTGACAAGTTCGAGTCGACCAATGAGGCAGAGGAAGCATTCAAAGACCTCAAGCGTTTACTGTTCACCTCGCTAGTACTGGTGACCCCACGCGAAAGGGAACCACTGTTGCTATACATCTCCGCCACCAACCAGGTGGTCACCATAGTGTTCGTGGTAGAAGAAGCCGAGGAAAACAGGGTCCACGGGGTACAGCGCCCGGTCTACTACCTCAGGGAGGTACTCACGGCAACAAAGCAGCGGTACCCGCACTGCCAGAAGTTAGCGTATGGCGTCTTCATGACAGCCCGGTGACTGCGCCACTACTTCCAGGAACACTGAATTGTGGTAGTCAACGACGCTCCACTTGGACACATCCTCAACAATCCCGATGCCACCGGACGAGTCGCGCTTTGGGGAATCGAATTGTCTCCACAAGACATTACATATGAAAAACGCGATGCAATCAAGTCGCAAGTTCTCCCTGACTTCCTCGTGCACTGGATGGAGAACCAGCTCCCTGAAAAACCAGACATGTCCTACCTCTGTACAATGCACTTTGATGGATCCAAGCGAAAGGACGGAGCTAGCACAGGTGTCATACTGACATCGCCCCAGGGAGACATGCTGAAATATATTCTGCGAATGCAGTTCACCGCCTCCATCAATGAAGCTGAATATGAGGCCCTGCTGCATGGGATGAGCATGGCAAAAGCCTGCGGTGCCAAGAGGCTCATAATATATGGCGACTCCAAGCTGGTCGTCAACCAGACAATGCACGACTGCGACGCACTGCGAACGCTCAATCAAGCCAAAGGCAGCAGAGAAGAAAACAAGCGCAACAACGGACTCAGGGGCTACGCCGCCCAATGAGCCGATGGCACTCGACGACTTGGAGCTTGACATAGGACTCGAAGGACCGATGAGCGTCATGATAATCAAGCCATCTTGAACTCAACCGTACATCACATAGCTTCTCAGTAAGAGGCTGCCGGACGATCCGACTGGCGCACGACACATTGCGCGGCGATCCAAGGCATTCGTCATTATCAACAACGAACTATACAAGCGCAGCATCACAGGAGTACTCCAACGATGCGTCTCAAATGCTGATGGAAGAGCCGTTCTCCTCGACATCCATGAGGGGACTTGCGGGCACCACGCTGGCAGTCGCTCCCTCGTTGCAAAAGCTCAACGAGCTGGATTCTACTAGCCTATGGCCATGCGTGACGCCAAGGACATCGTCCAAAAATACAATGCTTCCAGCGATTCGCGGACAAGCCACACGCACCTGGCGCAGAACTCCGGCCAATTCCATTGGCCTGGCCCTTCGTGCAACGGGGACTCGACATGGTCGGCAAGCTCCCAAAGTCCTCACGAGGAGGCTATGTCTACCTCCTAGTCGCAGTCGGCAAATTCACCAAGTGGATAGAGGCCATGCCAGTGACTAACCAGTCGGGATACAGCGCATTCAAGTTCTTCGAGTCCATCGTCTATCGCTTTGGAGTACCACACAACATCATCACGGACAATGGGACAAACTTCACATCCAGGGAGTTCTAGGAATTCTGCGAGAATCTGGGAATCAACGTAAGCTATGCATCCGTAGCGCATCCACAGACCAACAGTCGGGTCGAAAAAGCCAACGGGCTCGTCTGTGGTGGCATCAAGAAGCGACTCCTCAGGCCACTCGAACAAGCCGCAGGCTGCTGGCCAAACAAGCTGCAATCGGTACTCTACAGCCTGCGCACAACTCCAAACAGTGCCACGGGGTACACCCCATTCTTCATGGTGCACAGTGCTAAAGCGGTGCTACCCGCAGAGGTACGATACAAAGCACCGCGAGTGGTCGCTTACAACTAGTAGGAGTCAACTCTTGCACTCGAAGACTCTGTCGACCTCCTTGACGAGCCATGGGAAATTGCCACGGAAAGATCAACGATCTACCAGCAGAACCTGCGCAACTACCACAGCAGAAGGCTACGCCCCAGGTCCTTCGTCGAAGGAGACCTGGTCCTGCGACTGAAACAGCAAGGGCATCTCAAGCTCGAGTCCCCCAGGGAGGGACCATACGTGATTACAGAAGTAATTCCAGGTGGTGCCTATCACCTTAAGGATTTCGAGACAAGATTCGCGTACTCCAGCCCCTGGAATGTCGCACGGCTGCAGCGCTTCTACCCTTAGTCGTCTTTTATTTTTACATTGCAAATAAGGCTACTCAGCCAAGGCTACTTAGCCACACATTATACCCCGTATTATCCTGTGAATAAATAAAGCTAAGTGTCCCAAAACTCTATGATCCTTTTATTTTTGCAAATTATCCACTCAGGGGTTGCGCCACCCTATACACATCTGTTCTACGAACTAACGCGATATCCTGAGTAGCTGACGTACTAATCGAAACCCTTGACAAACACCCACCCAGTTGCAACGCACCTGACATGTTGGCAAGGTGCTGAGATAAACACAAGTCAGGCTAACGAAAAGGAATCACATAACTGCAACGCACTCGCAAAACACACACACTAACAAGCTCTTTATATACATCAATGTCAATCAATTATACACAACATATATATATGAACTTTACAACACTGATGCAACTATGTGCAGGATACAAACTAAACTACTGTTGCAACAAAAGGAACATTGGTCTGCTCCTCGAAGAAGTCAACGATTTCCTGCGCAGGGCGATCCACCGCCTGGTAGTGAGGAACCATGTTCCAAGTCGAACCTACTGGCGGCGCTGGCGGTCCGGCCGCAATTGCTGCAACATCCACATCAGGCCTATGCATTTGCACTAGCGACAGAGCAGCCTTGGCACCAGCCTCTAACTGTTGCCGTACACACTCGTGGACTGCACTCAAGTCTTGGAATTTGGCAAGAAGGGCCACCAGGCTCGATGGAACGACGTCCAACAGGAACATCGTCTGATAAATATTCCTCAAGCACGATTGCGACTTCTTCAGGAAGTGAAGCACTCGTGAAGCACGATCCTGCAGGGTCGCAAGTGCGATTGCACGATCATGATCCACCCAGAAGTATCCACTCCCCTAAAGCTTCTCTTGGGTCAGATCATTCATGCGAATGGCAATCCTGTCCTTCTCATCCTGTGGATGGCGTGCACTGACAACTATACCAAGCAAAGGCAAAGTGTGAAGACAATGAACTACTGCGAGTGACTACAAGAAAAAGATAAGGAAGAAGAAAGCTAACACATGAGTTGGTCGCCCAGCTGCGTCACCTCCCCTAGCAGATATTGCTCTCGGGCGACGACCTTCTCCGCCCTCGACTTCCATACATCCGCGTTATGACGGAGCACATGCAGTTCATGCTCGAACTGCTTCACGCGGTCACGGAGTCACGAGAGTAGAGACAGTTCATCCACCCTTGAGCGCGACTGCGCCAAAGTATCATCAGCGGATGGCATATTCCGAGGTTCACTCGAAGGATCACTCGATGTGCCCTATCACAAGCCAAGCAAGAGACAATAAGAAGACTAAGGCGATGCATAGACAAAAGACTTGAGTGCATTCAAGCATAATAAAGTATCAATAGGTACACTCGCCAAAGGCATGTTCCAAACAAAAGAGACAGGCTATTTAATTATTACAGATGCGACTACTGTGGAGCAACTGGCTTCTTCGACTTGGACTTCGGTTTTGGGGTCCTCGTCGAGTCTGTGGCAGTATCAGACACCACAAACTTCCTGCCGGCCCCTGACGCCGCAACCTTCGCCACCTTCTAGGCTCGCTGAAGTTCCTCAAAGTATTTCACAACTGTATTGATCAGCTGTGGCCCGTACTTGCCACAAGCAGCCGCGAAAGGAGCAAAGACTACCTGTTGGCCATCCGCGTTGACATGCATTGCCTTGGAGACTGCAGCGGGATCAAGCACGACTCCATGGGCTTGAACCATTGCGAGTGACATCGAAGCGCCAGCCGCACGGAGTGAGTTCTTGAAGCCAGCAGGAATGCCTCCAAAAAGGGACTCTACCAGATCATCCATATTTTCGATTAACTCAGCCTTGGGCGCCAGCTCCTCATAGAGGCGACTGAGCATTCCCTTGGCCCTTGTGAGCGTACCCTGAACGGCATCACTGCAATCTTCGACTGCCGAAATGGCACCTGCCAGGGAATCATCACGACGGAGTGCCTGAGCTTCGAAGCTTAGGCCGCTGGCATCTACACAAGAAGCAAGCATTAGAACAAAAGTCAGCACAACAACAAATCCGAAAGAAGTGAAACAATGAAAATTCAAATGAGGGAATACCTGATAGAGCCTTGACAATCGAGAAAAGCTGTTCTTCGAAGAACTTCTCCCTAGCTACGATGGAGGCACGCAAATCCTCTTCGCGTTTCTGCGATTCGTCATGTGCAGCGATTGCCTCATCGTGACTCTTCACCGCCGCGGCGAGCGCCTTTTTGAGGGAAGCGGCGTCGCGAAGGAGTGCATTATGCTCAGCTGTAAAACAAACAACGATAGACTGTCAGTCGAATATATCACAAGGAGGAAGAATAAGAAGCAAAAAACACTCACTTTCAACTACGTGATGGCAATTGTCCAGCATTGCATGCTAACGACCCATCGCAAGCACCTGCTCCGCCAAGCGAGCAGCTTCCTTCACAATGAGTTGCGACAAGAGAAACAGTAAAGGATCAGCAGATGGTATGGATGACAAATTTTGACTGCAAAAATCAGAAGAAGCAATATTACACATACATGATCCTCCAATGACTCTGAAGTCGATTGATGCGCAGTTGTCCGGATAACCATCTGGTGCTCCACATCATGAGGAGAACTTGAGGAATTATGCCCGGAGTGGGCCGCCAATGGAGGAGAAGGAGTGCGCTCAGCCACTTTCTTGGCCTTGGAGGTCGCGGATCCAGATTCTTTCAAAATTTGGACGTCGCCAGAAGATGACGATGCTGGTTGACTATAGAACAAAACCAACATCAAGATAATGCAACTCCAATGAAGAACTAAAAAGAAAACGCGTATACTTACCAATCAAAATTGTCAAAATCGAAGGTTTGATCCCCCGACTCCGACGACGACTCCATCGGCGGCCGCATCTTCTTGCGGAAGAAGCGCCCTTTGCACTCATAGGAAGGCAGCGGTATCGACTAGCACCAATAGCTGCACCTTCCGGAGTCAAAGGAGATGATGCATCCGAATTCTTGCTACACGAACGCTTGCAAGTGTCCAGACTACTCGACTCAGGGGCTTGCTCCTCCACATCAGACGGGACGGTCGACTCCGACTCATCCTCTTCCAAGGCTTCACAAGGAATAACCCCCTCAGGAAGAGGGGGCATACAGGGTGACACACTCCAATCCTGCATACGGGAAAGAAGTCAGCACAAGTCAAGAAAACATAAGCATTCGACAAACAAAGCTACTTCGTAGCACAAACATACCTCAGGAGGAGGATTAGCAGCATCGAATGGAGGTACAACTGGTTCACCAGGGAGCACATCCATGGCAGTGTACTTGGTGAGCAGTCGCACCCTCTTATCTACTTCACTCGCGGAAATGCCATCGTCAGATACGCGAGTGACATCGTCTGCGCCAGCCCATTGGAACATAGGGTGGACTCTGGCCTGCAGGGGCTAGACACGACGGCACAGCCACGTGCGAATAAGGGCGCAACCTCCCTCTTCTTTACCCATGCGACTCTCAAGGTCGCAGACGCGCTCGTATTGCACATCTGTCTCCGCGGACTCGCTTGCCATCACTACGTTCTTCCAGGAGCACTTCCTCTTGCATGGCGTTGCGGGATCGAAAGGCGCGAGTCCGAAGTGGTCTCCGTCGGCCTTCTGGTCGCGGATGTATAACTGATGGCTCAATGCACGGCGCCCAGAAAAGTGCTGGTGCGGTGTTGATGTAGAGCTCGTTGGGAACCCCAAGAGGAAGGTATGATGAGCACAGCAGTAAGTTTCCCTCAGTTATGAAACCAAGGTTTAATCGAACTAGTAGGAGCAAGGAAACACCCTAAAGGTGTTACTAGCTGAGATTTGGCAGGGCGCACTACCGGTGCTAGTAGCAACGTGGAGACCTGCACAACACAAACACAGAACTTTGTCCCCAACTTGCGATGAGGTTGTCAATCTCACCGTGTTTTGCGGAAAACAAAGGATTAAACGTATCAAATGGAAAGAAGTAAAAGCTTGCAGAAAGTAAACACAAAGCAGTAAAAGATTGTAGATTGTATGTAAAAGACAAGGACCGGGATCCATAGTTCACTAGAGGTGGCTCTCCTTAAGATAGATAACATGCTGGGTGAACAAATTACAGCGGGGCAATTGGCAAACACCGAGAAAGCAATACATGCATATACTAATCATCTTGACTCCTTTGAGACTTGATTGGGCATTACAACATTATACATAGACCGCCATCCAACTGCATCTATGACTAATAATCCACCTTCAGGTTATCATCCGAACCCCCTCCAAAGATTAAGTTGCAAGCAACAGATTATTGCTTCTGAACGTGTAAAGTAAACAATACAATGTTTCTATGAACAAAAGATTTTGTTTTCTCCCTAGTAACAGACATCTAGTACCTTAGAGATTTCTGTCACTTCCCATTACGGAGGCATGAACCCACTATCGAGCATAAATACTAACTCTTGGAGTTGCTAGCATCTACTTGGCCAAGATAGCTACTAACAACGGAAAGCATGCAAGATCACAAATAACAAAGACATGATAGAATCAATAATCAATCTTAAATAGCATCTCGATATCCATCGGATCCCCGCAAACACAACATGTAAGAATTACAAATAGATGATCTTGATCATGAACGGAGCTCACAAGATCTAAACATGAAAGCACAAAGGAGGAGAACCAGCCATCTAGCTACTACATGGATCCGTAGTCCAAGGATGAACTACTCACGCATCACACCAGAGGCTTGCATGGTGATGAAGAAGTCCTCTAGGGTGAATTCCCCTCTCTGACAGGGTGCCTCTAACACCCCGTCCACTCCTGGGCCTGGGGGGTGTCACTCCTGGCAGCTTAATAGGATATCTAGACTAGCCCCATAGACCAATACTAGTCTTTTCTGCGCACTTTGTCCTAACTCGTGCGCACCCGGTTACCCACTTCCCGGTCGGTCACCCATCCTAGAATTGCTCTAGGCCAAGCACGCTTAACCTTAGAGTTCTTTTCGAATGAGCTTCCGAAAAAGAAGTTGCAACTTGTTGATATGGGTATCCTATCAATACTATTAAGCCATGTTCCTGGATCTCACATACACCCACCCTTTAGAAGATCAATGCCCTCATCGATCAAGCACACCCCAGGAACGTTCCCTCTTGGCACGTCTGTCGTCCGGTCGGCGACACATGTGCCATGCCGTGTCCACTCCAGACCACGCGTCATGCTCCACATGTCCCGCCATCGACCACTTTTACACCCTGTAATCGCAAGGGTCGGCTCGATACCACTTGTAACACCCCGTCCACTCGGGCCCGGGTGTCCCTCTGGCAACTTAATAGGATATCTAGACTAGCCCCACAGACCAACACTAGTCTTTTTCGCACTTTGTCCTCACTCGTGCGCTTTTGCTACCCACTTCCCGGTCGGTCACCCATCCTAGAATTGCTCTAGGCCAAGCACGCTTAACCTTAGAGTTCTTTTCGGATGAGCTTTCGGAAAAGAAGTTGCAACTTGTTGATATGGGTATCCTATCAATCCTATTAAGCCATGTGCCTGGATCTCACAGTGCCGGTAAGAGCTTCAGATCCCTCCCGATCTAGAGATGGAGATGACGGCGGCTACAGACTCTTTCGTGGATTTTTGATCGGGACCTTAGGGTTTTCGTCCTGAGGGCAATATATAGGCGGAAGGAGAGGCCGAGTGCCGGAGCGCCACACCACCTCTGGCGCGGGCTGCCTGGCCGTCTTGGCCAGGTGGTGTGGTGCCCCCTGGCCCCGCTTCGTCTCGTATTCTAGCACTTGATGTCTTCCGGAAAAATAGGCACTTTGGCTTTTGTCCCGTCCAATTCCGAGAATATTCATTTTCTAACTTTCCTGGAACCAAACATAGCAAAAAACAGGCAACTGGCACTGTGGCTCTGGTTAATAGGTTAGTCCAACAAATCATATGAAAAGTACTCCAAAGTTGGAATAAAACACAAGAAAGTGGATAAAACCAAGCATGGAACATCAAAAATTATAGATACATTTGCAATGTATCAAGAACCACTTGTCCCTCCACCTTTGGACGGATGCCATGAGTTTGATGTCGAAGTACGTGACGAAGGAGTTGATGACCCACAAGTATAGGGGGTGTATCGCAGTATTTTCGAGGGAAGTGAAATAAAATTTATTGATTCGACACAAGGGGAGCCAAAGAATATTTATAAGCCTTAACAACCGAGTTGTCAATTCAAATGCACCTGGAAACAATCTTGCTCATAGCAGTTTATCAGTAGCAATAGTTTTGTAGTAGGAATAGTAAAGTAACAGCGGCAGTAAAGTAAAGACAGCAGTAACAATAGCAGTAAACAGTAGGATTCGAGTGCGGTAGGCATAGGGATGGATGGGCGGGCATTGCATGGACAAGACAATTCACATAGCAATCAGAACATGGGGAATTGCAGATAAATAAGATAAAGCATCCAAGTACTAGATAATCCTAGGCATTTGTTCCATATATAGTCATACGTGCTCGCAATGAGAACTTGCACAACATCTTTTGTCCTCCCAGCCCGTTTGCAGCGGGGCCTCAAGGGAACTACTGTAAATTAAGGTGCTCCTTTTAATAAGCACCGGAGCAAAGCATTAACACTCCATGAACACATGTGATCCTCACATCAAAGCCATTCCCTCCGGTTATCCCGATTTCTGTCACTTCGGGGCCATTGATTCTGGACAACAACGTGTGTATACAACTTGTAGATAAGACCATAAACAATACTATCATAATGAATCAATAACATGTTCAGATCTAAAATCATGGCACTCGGGCCCTAGTGACAAGCATTAAGCATAACAAGTTGCAACAAAGTCATAAAGCACTAATAAAAGATACTAGGCACCATGCCCTAACAATCCGATGCCATTACATGAATGATCTCATCCAATCCCTACCATCCCCATAGCCTACAGCGGGGGATTACTCACTCATAGATGGAGGAAACATGGATGGTTGATGGAGAAGCGATGGTGGCGATGATGGCGATGATGGCGATGAAGCGATGGTTGATGGAGAATCTGGTGGTGGCGGCGGAGCGGAACTCCTTCTGGAAAAACGTCGAACCCCCATGAGTTTTTAGGTCATAAGGCATCTTATAGGCAAAGAGGGAGACCGAGGGGGTGCCTGGGCGGCCAGACCACCCCTTGGCGCGGCCAGGCCAGCCCGTGCGGCCAGGGGTTGTGGCTGGGCCCCAGTCCTACTACGTATCATATTCTGGCTCTGGGAGTCTTCTGGTGAACTAGGATTTTTGGCTTTTGTCCCCTCCAATTCCGAGAATATTCATTTTCTGACTTTCCTGGAACCAAAAACTGCAGAAATCAGGCAGCTGGCACTGTGGCTCTTGTTAATAGGTTAGTCCATGAAATCATATGAAAAGTACTCCAAAGTGTGGACAAAACACAAGAAAGTAGATAAAACCAAGCATGGAACATAAAAAATTATAGATACATTTGCAATGTATCAACATCCCCAAGCTTAACTCCTACTCGTCCTCGAGTAGGTAAGTGATAAAAAGAAAGAATAATTTTTTAGGTGACATGCACCATCACAAACTTGATCAAAGTATTTGTAAAACATTCAAAGCTGGGATCATAGTACTTCAATCATAACATGAAAGACAAAGTTCTAGAAATTAGACAAAGCAACTATGATTCAACATGAAAAGACACAAACAAAAGATTCATGAATAACAATGCTTTGCAAGACGTTTGTTTGTTTCACATAAAGAAAACTTAGCATAGTAGCATTCAGCTTGTCCCTCATAGAGTAGCAAACATAAATGCATAGGACACCTTCAAAGTTCATAAGAGTGACTAGATACAAATAGTTTAAAACAAGCAATATCAAGATATGCATCAATCAACTAGTCTTGGGACAATGCACATAGAACTAAGAATGGCCACTATGCTCTTCAAAGTAGGTGCATAAAGATAGAAGGTGGAGACTCAACATATAAGTGGAAGAAAGGCCTTCATAGAAGGAAGTAGGGATTCAAGTTTCATAAAGAGCTTCCAAAAATTGTGGTACTTATAGCTTTCAGCTCTCATTGCCCCTATCATAAGCATATTGAAGTGGTTAAGATTAAAGTGAACAAACTATGGTGTATATGCTTGACGAAGTATTAGTTAGAAATCTCATGTCCCTTGACTACGAGGGTTGCTCCTCATGCTACTCAAGTTTAGTCACCGGTAAGTTCTTGTCATTGTAAGTACATGTGTATCATAGAGAACCACCAATAAGGTACCCCTTGCCCGATGATACGGAAGAATCCCCATATCAAAATGACAAGGCAAGCAGACAACGAGCATCTCAGCAATCTTCTTATTTACCACGGGAATATGGTGCTTTTTTCTCTCTTTCCTCTTTTCATAATCTCTTTTTTTTTCTTTTTCTCCCTTTTCTCAATATAGGACTCTTTTTTTATAAGAAGAATGCTTCATAGACAACTCATTATGGTTACGCTGTAGGTTTCCACCATGTCAGCATGGATTAGACCAGCGGCCCAGGCGTTTCTCTAACACATATACATAACTCCATGGACTTACAAGCTCCCCTTTCATTTCGCACGGACGACATCCATAGACAAAAGAGCATGATATCAACTAGGTACAAAGTACCCGTGCAATGCTGAAAGCGTTCCCCATGACATCATGGTTCTACTAATCCCCAACAAATAAGTGCAAGGATATACAACATAGACGACACAATGGTTCAAGTTTATTAAATGCAAAAAAGTAAAGTGTGCCATCAAGTTCGTCAGAGCTTTAATCACTAGTTTTCTCATAACAAGTTTAATTTGGAAGGTAGACAAAAACAAGAATATACATGGAATAGCATATGCTAGTAGGTAGGTATTGTGGACTCTTTGGAATAACTTGGTTTAAGGAGTTGGATGCATGAGTGGAACTCATACTTGGTTGTGGAGGCTAGCAAAAGAGTGGGAGCGACAAACTAAGAGAGCAATAATGGCCATAATCATGCAGAGCGATAAAACATCATTGATCAAAGCATAAAGTGATACTACAAGTTGAAAACTAAAGGATCATCAAGGCTATGGTGACTTGGGATAGTCATAACATGGTGTGAGCATGCGCCAAGTCAACCTAAATAAAGCATCAAAGGAGAATACCATAATACTATGCTTTAATATGCTAAAACAACGCATGATTCATCCAAGGCACATTAAGCAATCTCAATTGTTTATAACAAGTCATCCTACAACAAAGCATACTAAGCATAAAGCCAAAACAATATCAAGCATGGCAGGACAAAGCACAGGCCATAGTCAAAAACAAAGCTCTCTTTACCACTTAAGCATGAACTTTCCTACTCTTTTCCAAACCAAACCAAACTATTTGAAAACCAATGTTATCAAAGAGGGGGTCCAACCAATTTATTCAGAAAACTAAGAAAACAAAGCAAATGAAAAGCCAAAACGAAAACAAAAAAGAAGACGCTCCAAGAATAACACAACTGTGTATGAAACAATAAAAATGAAGCGTTTGGAAGAAACCTGGGATTTTTATTGATTGAGAAGGGGATGCCTTTGGCATCCCCAAGCTTTGACGCTTGTGCTTCTTGGATATTTCTTGGGGTGACACGCGTGGCATCCCCAATCTTGAGCTTTAGTCCATCCTTCATCTCATTACTCGTTCCTTCCATACACCTGAAAATTTTCCTTCATAGCAACATTAGTGCACTCAAGATAATAAGTCTTTAGGTTCAGTTCTAACACCAATAAAACTTCCATTAAAACACAAGCTACTGTAGCACTTCCCTCAAAAAGCTCAATTCCCCAAAAGAACTCAAAAAGGAACCAACAAGAAGCAAATGCAAATAAAGGCAGAAATCTGTCAAAACAGACCAGCAGGTAAAGACGAATTTTTTCGAAGACCTTCTGTTGCTCAAATCAAAAAATGTTGAACTAACGAAAGTTAGATAACAACTTGGGGCAGAAGCACAAAAATTCACGCCTCAGAAGGACATACAGAGATTTTACACGAATGTTTATGGTGAAGCACAGAAATCTATTTCGAGACAGCAACTTTCCCAACCATTACTTCTCTCTCATTAGAGGTTATTACTGAAGTAATAACTTCGAAGACTCATCTAAAACTTCTGAGTTATCTCCCAATAAGTACATTTCTTTAACGCCTTTAAGTTAGGCATAAAAATAAAAATAAACAAAGATAATCATGGTGAAAACATTGTTTTGTTCATTGAAATCCTTTTGTTAACAAGGTTGATCAGGTCTTGTTACCAAAATAATTTTATATGAAACAAAACTTTGTATTCCACTCATGATTATGTTACCTCAACCTTGATAGCAATGGTCCCAATCAAAATAGTTTCAAATTTTTCTCTTGGTATGGGACAATATATTTCTCCAACTTGAATTCCCTCAACATGTTCAATTGAATTCAAACCATAAGTCCTTTCAAACTTCTTGGGTAAATAGACAGTATGTTCCTCGTCATTAACATTAAAGGTCATATTTCCTTGATTACAATTAATAACAGCCCCTGTAGTATTAAGAAAAGGTCTCCCAAGAATAATAGACATATTATCATCTTTAGGCATTTCAAGCACAACAAAATCAGTTAATATCAAGCAATTATGAGCCACTTGAACAGGTACATCCTCACATATACCAACAAGAATAGTGGTAGATTTATTAGCCATTTGCAAAGATATATCAGTTGGTATTAATTTTTCTAGTTGAAGTCTCTTATAGAGAGAGAAAGGCATAACACTAACTCCAGCTCCCAAATCACACAAAGTAGTTCTAACATAACTATTCTTAATAGAGCAAGGGATAGTTGGAATCACTGGGTCTCCAAGTTTCTTAGGAACCTTACCATTAAAGGAGTAATTAGCAAGCAAAGTAGAAATTTCTTCACTAGGGATCTTCCTTTTATTCGAGACAATATCCTTCATATACTTTGAGTAAGGAGGCAATTTAATAGCATAAGTCAAAGGAATTTGCAGGAATAAAGGTTTCATCCACTCACAAAACTTATTATAGTGTTCATCTTCCTTTGACTTGTGTTTCTTATAGGGAAAGGCATAGGTTTTGGACCCAAGGCTCTCTTTCACTACCATGTTTTTTAGCAACAAAATCTTCTTTAGTGTATTTAGTATTCTTAGTGGGATTTTCAGGTTCTTCTTCAACTTTTTCTTCATTAGGAACTTCATTTTCTTTATTACCACTTTTAGCTTCAGCATTAGAAATAGATATACTATTAGGATCTATAGCAGTTTAGAGGGTTCTACAACAGTTTTATGTTTCTTTTTCCTTTTCTTACGAGTAGAACCACTATCACTACAAGGAATGTGCCAACTAGTGACCCCAGATATTGGTCATAGAAAGGTCACAGTAATCCATTTATGACCTTTGTCTGACCAAAAGCAGTAGGTCACATACCGAGGGTCATTATAGACAACTGACGACCTTTTTTTTGAATTGGTCATGGATAACCATGACCAAAATAGAAGGTCATAGAGCCCATGACCAAAATTTTGGTCATGGGTAATCTACCATGTCCACGTCAGATCGTCTTACGTGGTAATCCTACGTGGCAAGAATGTAGCCCAATCCATGATGGTCATGTTGTTGGGCCAAGCCCAATAATTTGGCCCATATGCTAGAGCCAAAATTTTCCATTATTTTTTGTTTTTATTTTTATATTTTAGATATGGTCCCACTTGTCAGGTCACCCAGCAGGTCCCATTTGTCAGGTCAATTCACTTGTCCCATTCCAGGTCAACAAGTAGGTCCCTCTTGTCATTTTTATTTTTACTTTATTTAAATACGGGTCTATCACGTATGCTTTTAATATCCTAAACTCAGTTCAACAAAGGTGCAATAACACATAATTTGAATTACATAAAATAGATAATTTGATTTACAATCATGCACAGTACATACCAGTTTGCCAAAATATAGTTTCCGATACAGCTAGTTGTCAAAATAACTAGCTCCAATGAGCTAGAACACATTCACAATACAGATCAGATTGTCAAAATACAACTTCAAATACATCTAGATGTCAAATTAACTAGCTCCAATGAGCTACAACATATTGTTGGGAGCAGGTTCTATTCACACTTCTTCATTCTGGAGCTCTTGTACTCAATTTCGAATAAATGCAGATATCTGTAGATTACAAGTTAGAAATAGTTAGGAAGATACAGAAATTTCTAGACAGACAGTGTACAAATATATAACCATAGAACAATCGTAAACTATACTGTACAATTTTCTAGGAAAAATTACAGAACTAAATTCATGGCCTGAGAGCTAAGTAGCAGGATTTGCTGTTATATATTGATTGATTGAATATGGTAAAGTGTAGTATTACAATATATAACAGAGACTAACTACCACCAAATCCAGAGGCATGCAAAGGTTCATGGATATGACACTATCTATCTGATCCTAATGATAGCAAGACTAAGTAATTTAATGTTACACATCATGTATAATAGTACTCAAAACTAAGAGATAATCTCACTTCGAGTTGCATGGAATTAATCTAAGGGAACGGGGGATGGGAAAATATGGGGCATTTACCAGTATGTGGTCGAATAGGGTGGCCAAGTCGACCTTGACGAACTTGGTAGCAAAAGACAGTATATGAGACTCTATGAGAGTTATAATTGTTGGCACAAGCACCATGTCAAATTATAGCAACTACAACACTACAAACACGGTAATATGCTTCGACCAACTTCTTCAATAGAATTTATATATGTTAACAATGGAATCATAAGTTGCAGAGTGTACTACCTTGATGACCTTCGCACCATCCAAGCGATATCTGGCGTGCTTCCCCATGATTTCACCAGGGTAGGCGATATCCTCCAAGATTCCATCACGAAGAGATGTTGAAGCGAATGAACTGGTACATTTTTACAGAGATGATCTGGAACAGAGTGCACATATTTTTTAGTAAAGGAAAGTTTCATAAGCATGAAGCTCAAAACTTCCAAGCAGCCGAACTCAAGTTTGGAGGCAACTAAAGAAGGTTATACTTCTAGGTTTAACAGTAGTAATACTTTGATAGCTTGCAACAAGGTTATCCCAAATAACAAAAACTACTACCTATTGCACCATTTTGCAATCCTTTCAAGGCATGTAGATGCCTGATACAGCGAAGGAGACGTTGTCCTCCTTCTATGAAAATGCAGACTAGATTTTAATACCCATTGGAATTCAAAGTTTCCTTATACAAATAGCAGGTCTACTGAAACAATGTTCACTAGTTTTATTACATGCTAGCTTCGTGACTTCCTCTACCTGATTAGTATGGGAGACATCTAGGCTAGAAGCTATGTTACAGATGTTCTGGCAGCTACAAAACTATACTAGACAAACATGGATTTTGTATTTCCATGCAGACCAAGTAGTGGCCATTATTACATATAAGAAACAATTTTCGTGTAGAGCAATCAAACCTGAAGAAGAGGCCAGACTTAATCCTATAGTGAAGTATTACAACAACATATATACCAATAGAGTACAGAGCTGTAACTATAAATACATGTTGTGTAGTATTTACAAATGTTAAGTCATCTACACATATAAAACAAATTGCAATACAGGAAATACATTGCAGAATCATAAGCACTGAGTGCTTGAGTAATCAACACAAGGCATGCTACTCTAGTAATGTTGTGATCTTCTATCAGAATTTACTCTATCTTACACAGTAGAGCGGCAAGAGTGGACAACTATTCATAAATATATGTATCACTCAATGAGTTTTGCAGATGCATATGCTTCTAACGCGAGGAAAACAAATGGAATGCATTGGATCTATGATACACGGCAGACAGATGTGATGTACTAGATCAATACATGCTGAATCAGCAATGCAGTACACAACAATGATGCAGTCAGAAACACATAACACCGTCCAAAATGTCACCACCAAAAAAGAGCACAAGTGCAATGAACAATGAATCCTGGTGGCACAAGTACTGCAAGCCAAATCTCATGACCATTTCCAGCAAAAAAAAGGTCTAGATCCAGGAGG
Source organism: Avena insularis (assembly GCA_023614405.1). Classification (NCBI taxonomy): domain Eukaryota; kingdom Viridiplantae; phylum Streptophyta; class Magnoliopsida; order Poales; family Poaceae; genus Avena; species Avena insularis. Next base: position 379,185,366 of record CM042686.1, read on the forward strand.
GGGCTATACCTTGCAGGCAGTAGCAGTTCTCGGCCTGGTCGCACGGAAACCAGGTGGGAGGCGTTGCCGATGCAGTTCTCGACCTTTCACGTCTCGGCCACGGGAGCGCTCCTTGCTAGGGTTTGCTAGGGAGACCAGATGAAGAAGTTATCAACAGGGCACACGCACAGAAGAAGGGGGTTTGAGGGAGATGGGAGAGGAAGGGACTCACAAGCTGATGGTATATCGGCTCCAGATCTGGACCTTGCGTGAAGTCATGGAGGTGGCCAGAATTTCGAGCACTGTCAGTTTGAGGTACAGCCTGTCCGCCTTCTGCCGCAGTGCCCTAGCCAGGCTCGATGGCCATGACTGGTGAAGGGGAGGGAGGGTCCATCCTCAGGTGCACCGCCGTCTGCATTGAGAGAGAGGAATACTGAGAGAGGGACCGAGAGAGAGAAGAAAAAGGGGACGGGAGAGAGGGAGTGGGGGAAGTTACCGGATCCGAAGCAGGGAAGGAAGGTGCTCCTATCGCCGCTAGGAGGAACTACGAACGCCGTCTATGGCGTCCTTGTTGCCATTATCCACGGTAGAGACGCGGTGAGGCGAGCTTGACGGAGCGCCGCGCAGTGATGCACGTGCGCATCGGCGAGCAAGACCACCGTGATGCTGCGGGATCTCATCCGGCGTGGTGTCTCGCCATGGCAGGCTGCGGTGCTATGGTGGCTAGCTAGGCAGGAGGCGGCGGCAGCACAGGTGTGGGCGATGGGAAGCAGAGAGAAGGAGGCGCCCGCGGTATTAGGGTTTGTGTGGGCTGCGAAGGAGGAGAAGTGGTGGCGGGGTCAGGCGCGTGAGGGGATTACGGTCGCGTTTGGGTGGATGGGTGTGGGAGGAATTTACCGAAATGCCCATGATAACTTCTCTGGTGCAGTACTGGGAATACTACGGTGTTTCGGTCTATTCACGTCCAAATTGTGGGATGCGGGAGAAACTGGTGCCGCGACTTCAGAGCATTGGATGGAGGCATCAACGGTTGAGATCTCATTTGGTGGGTGATCCGTGGGTAGACCGTCTTTCTCTTCTAATTGGTTGGCTCTATTCTACAGGTTGTAGGGGTTAAAAATTCCATGGAATTTCCCATTGTATATTTTGTGATAATGTGTCGTTATTGTACACGCATGTGCATCTTGGAATGGTGAACAATGTTGCAGGAGGAAGTTTTTCTTTTCGTCGCTCAAAATATGCATTCTCCATTTTTCGAGTGCCAAAAATGGGGCATTTTGTGAAACAAACACCAAATGAAAGTTTCAAAATGGCAACCCCCTATTTTTCAAAAATACTAGACCATGCTACATGGCCAATGTCCCAACTAGGGTATCTAAAACCTTTCCGTCCATCCATGGCAAAAAAGACAAATTCGTGCCAAATCGGTAGGAAGTGGGTCCGATTTGAACTACAGCTAGATGATCTAATGCTCATAAGTTTTTGAAAAAATCATTTTTAGACTCACAGTATGATGTTTCTTCAGAGATCCAAAGCAAGTTTAGAGAGGATCATCCCCTATCTATGAACCTCCGTGCCCACCGTTTTGACCATAGTTTGAAACGGGCATGAAAAATTCAAAAACAGTCCAAACAATGTAAAACCTTCACGTGGTGTCATATTATGTGACATATTTTCAAGGAAAAATACCAAACTTGATATATTGCAAACATCTCGAAAAAACCTTCACATAAATGACTTATAATGTTCGAGGTTTCATGGCTTTTAGGTCAAACGACAAATGTTATGGCCAGAATCGTGACATAGTTTATGATAATATGCCCATATTGTGCATGCATGTGCATCTTGGGATGGCGAACAATGTTGCAGGAGGAAGTTTTCCTTTTTGTCCCACGGAAAATGCATTTTCCATTTTCCGAGTGCCAAAAACGGGACATTTTGTGAAGCAACCACCAAATGGCTAATTCATAATGCTACCACCATATTTTTCCAAAATACTAGACCACCTTACATGGACAATTTCCCAAGTAGGATATCTCAAACCTTTCCGTCCATCCATGGCGAAAAAGACAAATTCGTGCCAAATCGGTAGGAAGTGGGTCCGATTTGAACTACAGCTAGATGATCTAATGCTCATAATTTTTGAAAAAATCATTTTTAGACTCACAATATGATGTTTCTTCAGAGATCAATGCAAGTTTAGAGAGGATCATCCCCTATCTATGAACCTCCGTGCCCACCGTTTTGACCATAGTTTGAAACGGGCATGAAAAATTCAAAAATGATCCAAACAATATAAAACCTTCACGTGGTGTCATATTATGTGACATATTTTCAAGAAAAAATATCAAACTTGATATATTGCGAACATCTCGAAAAAACCTTCACATAAATGACCTATCATGTTCGAGGTTTCATGGCTTTTAGGTCAAATAACCAATATTATGGCCAGAATCATGACATAGTTTATGATAATGTGCCCACATTGTGCATGCATGTGCGTATTGGGATAGCGAACAATGTTGCAGGAGGAAGTTTTCCTTTTTGTCCCACGGAAAATGCATTTTCTATTTTCCGAGTGCCAAAAACGGGACATTTTGTGAAGCAACCACCTAATGGCTAATTCATAATGATACCACCATATTTTTCAAACATAATAGACCAACTTACATGGACAATGTCTCAAGTAGGATATCTCAAACCATTCCGTCCATCCATGGTGAAAAAGACAAATTCGTGCCAAATCGGTAGGAAGTGGGTCCGATTTGAACTACAGTTAGATGATCTAATGCTCATAATTTTTTGAAAAAATCATTTTTAGACTCACAATATGATGTTTCTTCAAAGATCCAATGCAAGTTTAGAGAGGGTCATCCCCTATCTATGAACCTCCGTGCCCACCGTTTTGACCATAGTTTGAAATGGGCATGAAAAACTCAAAAACGGTCCAAACAATGTAAAACCTTTGCGTGGTGTCATAATATGTGACATATTTTCAAGGAAAAATACCAAACTCGATATATTACGAACATCTCGAAAAAACCTTTACATAAATGATCTATCATGTTCGAGGTTTCATGGCTTTTAGGTCAAACGACAAATGTTATGGCTAGAATCGTGACACAGTTTATAATAATGTGTCCATATTGTGCATGCATGTGCATCTTGGGATGGCGAACAATGTTGCAGGAGGAAGATTTCCTTTTTGTCCCACAGAAAATGCATTTTCCATTTTCCGAGTGCCAAAAACGGGACATTTTGTGAAGCAACCACCAAATGGCTAACTCATAATTCTACCGCCATATTTTTCAAAAATACTAGACCACCTTACATGGACAATGTCCCAAGTAGGATATGTCAAACCTTTCCGTCCATCCATGCCAAAAAAGACAAATTCGTGCCAAATCGGTAGGAAGTGGGTCCGATTTGAACTACAGCTAGATGATCTAATGCTCATAATTTTTTGAAAAAATCATTTTTAGACTCACAATATGATGTTTCTTCAAAGATCCAATGCAAGTTTAGAGAGGATCATCCCCTATCTATGAACCTCCGTGCCCACCGTTTTGACCATAGATTGAAACGGGCATGAAAAATTTAAAAACGGTCCAAACAATGTAAAACCTTTGTGTGGTGTCATATTATGTGACATATTTTCAACGAAAAATACCAAACTTGATATATTGCGAACATCTCGAAAAAACCATCACATAAATGAGCTATCATGTTCGAGGTTTCATGGCTTTTAGGTCAAACGACAAATGTTATGGCCACAATCATGACATAGTTTATGATAATGCACCCATATTGTGCATGCATGTGCATCTTGGGATGGCGAACAATGTTGCAGGAGGAAGTTTTCCTTTTTGTCCCACGGAAAATGCATTTTCTATTTTCCGAGTGCCAAAAACGGGACATTTTATGAAGCAACCACCAAATGGCTAATTCATAATGGTACTGCCATATTTTTCAAAAATACTATACCACCTTACATGGACAATGTCCCAAGTAGGATATCTCAAACCTTTTTGTCCATCTATGGCGAAAAAGACAAATTCGTGCCAAATCGGTAGGAAGTGGGTCCGATTTGAACTACAGCTAGATGATCTAATGCTCATAATTTTTTGAAAAAATAATTTTTAGACTCACAATATGATGTTTCTTCAGAGATCCAATGCAAGTTTAGAGAGGATCATCCCCTATCTATGAACCTCCGTGCCCACTGTTTTGACCATAGTTTGAAACGGGCATGAAAAATTCAAAAACGGTCCAAACAATGTAAAAACTTCGCGTGGTGTCAAATTATGTGACATATTTTCAAGGAAAAATACCAAACTTGATATATTGCGAACATCTCGAAAAAACCTTCACATAAATGACCTATCATGTTCGAGGTTTCATGGCTTTTAGGTCAAACGACCAATGTTATGGCCAGAATCGTGACATAGTTTATAATAATGTGCCCATATTGTGCATGCATGTGCATCTTGGGATGGCGAACAATGTTGCAGGAGGAAGTTTTCCTTTTTGTCCCACGGAAAAAGCATTTTCTATTTTCCGAGTGCCAAAAACGGGACATTTTATGAAGCAACCACCAAATGACTAATTCATAATGGTACTGCCATATTTTTCAAAAATACTAGACCACCTTACATGTACAATGTCCCAAGTAGGATATGTCAAACCTTTTCATCCATCTATGGCAAAAAAGACAAAATCGTGCCAAATCGGTAGGAAGTGGGTCCGGTTTGAACTACAACTAGATGATCTAATGCTCATAATTTTTTGAAAAAATCATTTTTAGACTCACAATATGATGTTTCTTCAGAGATCCAATGCAAGTTTAGAGATGATCATCCCCTATCTATGAACCTCCGTGCCCACTGTTTTGACCATAGTTTGAAACGGGCATAAAAAATTCAAAAATGGTCCAAACAATGTAAAACCTTCGCATGGTGTCATATTATGTGACATATTTTCAAGGAAAAATACCAAACTTGATATATTACGAACATCTCAAAAAACCTTCACATAAATGACCTATCATGTTCGAGGTTTCATGGCTTTTAGGTCAAATGACCAATGTTATGGCCAGAATCGTGACATAGTTTATGATAATGTGCCCATATTGCGCATGCATGTGCATCTTGGGATGGCAAACAATGTTGCAGGAGGAAGTTTTCCTTTTTGTCCCACGGAAAATGCATTTTCTATTTTCCGAGTGCCAAAAATGGGACATTTTGTGAAGCAACCACCAAATGGCTAATTCATAATGCTACTGCCATATTTTGCAAAAATACTAGACCACCTTACATGGACAATGTCCCAAGTAGGATATCTCAAACCTTTCCATCCATCTATGGCGAAAAAGATAAATTCGTGCCAAATCGGTAGGAAGTGGGTCCAATTTGAACTACAGCTAGATGATCTAATGCACATAATTTTTTGAAAAAATCATTACTCACAATATGATATTTCTTCAGAGATCCAATGCAAGTTTAGAGAGGATCATCCCCTATCTATGAACCTCCGTGCCCACCATTTTGACCATAGTTTGAAACGGGCATAAAAACTCAAAAACGGTCCAAACAATGTAAAACCTTCACGTGGTGTCATATTGTGTGACATATTTTCAAGGAAAAATACCAAACTTGATATATTGCGAGCATCTCGAAAAAACCTTCACATAAATGACCTATCATGTTCGAGCTTTCATGGCTTTTAGGTCAAACGACCAATGTTATGGCCAGAATCATGACATAGTTTATAATAATGTGTCCATATTGTGCATGCATGTGCATCTTGGGATGGAGAACAATGTTGCAGGAGGAAGTTTTCCTTTTTGTCCCACGGAAAATGCATTTTCCATTTTCTGAGTGCCAAAAACGGGACATTTTGTGAAGCAACCACCAAATGGCTAACTCATAATGCTACTGCCATATTTTTCAAAAATACTAGACCACCTTACATGGACAATGTCCCAAGTAGGATATCTCAAACCTTTCCGTCCATCCATGGCAAAAAAGACAAATTCGTGCCAAATCGGTAAGAAGTGGGTCCGATTTGAACTACAGCTAGATGATCTAATGCTCATATTTTTTTTGAAAAAATCATTTTTAGACTCACAATATGATGTTTCTTCAGATATCCAATGCAAGTTTAGAGAGGATCATCCCCTATCCATGAATCTCCGTGCCCACTGTTTTGACCATAGTTTGAAACGGGCATGAAAAATTCAAAAACGGTCCAAACAATGTAAAACCTTCGAGTGGTGTCATATTATGTGACATATTTTCAAGGAAAAATACCAAACTTGATATATTGCGAACATCTCAAAAAAACCTTCACATAAATGACCTATCATGTTCGAGGTTTCATGGCTTTTAGGTCAAACGACCAATGTTATGGCCAGAATCGTGACATAGTTTATGATAATGTGCCCATATTGTGCATGCATGTGCATCTTGGGATGGCGAACAATGTTGCAGGAGGAAGTTTTCCTTTTTGTCCCACGGAAAATGCATTTTCTATTTTCCGAGTGCCAAAAACGGGACATTTTGTGAAGCAACCACCAAATGGCTAATTCATAATGCTACTGCCATATTTTTCAAAAATACTAGACCACCTTACATGGACAATGTCCCAAGTAGGATATCTCAAACCTTTCCGTCCATTTATGGCGAAAAAGATAAATTTGTGCCAAATCGGTAGGAAGTGGGTCCGATTTGAACTACAGCTAGATTATCTAATGCTCATAATTTTTTGAAAAAATCATTTTTAGACTCACAATATGATGTTTCTTTAGAGATCCAATGCAAGTTTAGAGAGGATCATCCCCTATCTATGAACCTCCATGCCCACCGTTTTGACCATAGTTTGAAACGGGCATGAAAAATTCAAAAACGGTCCAAACAATGTAAAACCTTCGCGTGGTGTCATATTATGTGACATATTTTCAAGGAAAAATAACAAACTTGATATATTGCGAACATCTCGAAAAAACCTTCACATAAATGACCTATCATGTTCGAGGTTTCATGGCTTTTAGGTCAAACGACCAATGTTATGGCCAGAATCGTGACATAGTATATGTTAGGCGCTATAAAAAGGCTTAGTCCATGCGAAATACTTTCGGCCAGAGTTCATTTTGCGAATTTGTTTTTTAGGGGTTATTTTTGTCCATTTTCCCCGAGTTCGGCCCCCGCATGGAGCCTTCTTTTTTCTAATATTTGGTCCGCTAACGTCTGTTTAAAGAAGCGTGGTAGTAGTATATTTACAAGGAAGCTTCTGTGCCGAGTTGGTATACCGCCTGCAGGTTTACTGACCTCGCGTGAGGTCGCGAGTTCGACCCCCCTGGAGCTGCCTTTTTGTCTAATGTTTGAATATTTGGCCGGCCGTCTATTTAAAGACGCGTGGTAGTAGTATATATGCAAGAATGTGGTGGTGCTGAGTTGGTAGACTCAACTGTCCTCGTGTGTGAGGTCGCGAGTTCAAGCCCCAGGAGATTGATTTTTTGTCTAATATTGTCCAACATGACAAGCAGGCCCCACATGTCAGTGGGTAGGAGTACAATTGGTAGAAACGCCATGTGGACATGACATGTCAGCGTAAATTGACACATGAATATGGCACATATACAGACACACCAGCAAAACTTGACACGTGGACGTGACACCTAGACCAACCTGCTGAGGTGTCATCGGTCTTTCTTAAGTTATCATGAATAGCATCCAATACCATTTAAATTGGTCGTACTCCCTAAAAATTAAGGTCATGGACTAGCGATGCCTATGTTATGACCAACTGGTGTAAACAAATTATGACCTTCCTAACAAAAAAGGTCGTAGTTTGTTAGGGTTTATACCCTCCCAAATGGCTTATGACCAGTTGGTTCGAAATGGTCATAGATCTATGACCAAAAAACTTAGGGTCGTTAAGAAAAGGTCACTAGTCAACACATTTCTTGTAGTGTATTTTCAGCTTGTTGAGAATCCTACTCAATTCTTTTGGGATGCCCCTCAGGATATAGAGGATCCTGGGTAGCAGCTCCACTTCTAGTTCTAATTTCATAAGCATGTTTTTCTTTAGCAGCATTAACTAGCAAGTCTTTTTGCACTTTAACGAGTTGATCTATTTGAGTTTGAACCATTTGAAAGTGTTCAACAATAATTTTAACATCATTAGAGGTTCTTTCCACAATATCTTTCAACTCCACAATAACTCTAGTGTTTTCCATTAGATGATTTCGCACCCTTTTATTAAAATTATCTTGCTTAACAATAAAGATATCGAATTCTTCTCAGCATTGATCAAGAGGTTTAGAGTAAGGGATATCAACTTCATCAAAGTGTTGGAGAGAGTGTACCTCGATAGTGGATGAGTAGGGGATAGGCTTACATAATTCTTCTATAGGAGGTAAATTCTTGACATCTGCAGCTTTAATTCCCTTCTCCTTAAGACATTTCTTAGCTTCCTTCATCACTTCATCATTTAATTCAATAACTCCCCTCTTATTTGATGTTGGAATAGGCACAGGAATAGTTGGTTTAGGTACAATTACTTCAGGTATAGCTTGTTTAGGAGGATTCCAATCCTCATAGTTCTTACTTATTTTAGCCATTAATTCTTCAGCTTCCTTGGGAGTCCTATTCCTAAAAACACAATCAGCACAACTATCTAGGTATGTCCTAGATTCTTCAGTTAGTCCATTATCAAGAAGCTCATTCTTAGGTAATGGACTTCCAGCCTGTGCATGAATCAAAGCACAAAACCTTGCCCAAGATTCGGGCAATATCTCTTTTTCTCCCTGTTTAAACTCAAAAAGTTCCTGCAAAATAGCATGTCTAGCACTAGGAGGAAAATATTTCTGCAGGAAAGTACTAATCAAGCAATTAGGGCTATCAATAGATCCAGGAGGTAAATTACTAAACCAAGTTTTAGCTTCTCCTTTCAGTGAAAAAGGGAAAATCTTAGCAACAAAGTAAGTACGCATCTTAATATCATCAGAAAACAAGCACTCATGGTAGAAAGTTCATTCATATGTGCTACCGCACTTTCATTCTTAGTCCCACAAAAAGGTTCTTTCTCGACAATAGCTATGTAACATAGATCAAGAGAGAAATCATAATCTTTATCTTTAATGTTTATGGGAGAAGCAACAAACTTAGCAATAGGAGACAATTTGGGTCTAATTGTACGCCTCTCAAGGAGACTCTTAGTAGCGCTCCTATCATGGGTGTTTTTACATTCTTTAATAAATTCATCAGTCATCTCAACATAACCGTCTTCAATATCATAACTCTCACTAGAGTCAGGTGAACTAATAGGTGTAATAGTGTCTTCATTAGGAGTTTCAGTATTTCCAGCTATAGTTCTAGCAATCGTAGCATCTAGGAAAGGACCTAATGAACCAGTCTTATCAAGCACATTAGAAGCAGCATTATAAGCATCAGAAGTTTCAGATTCAGCAGTAGTAGCAGTGTGTGTAGCATGTGTATGTGGTGGTGTAACGAGCTTACTCATAACAGATTGTGAATCAAGAGGAAGAGAGGTGTTCAGAACCGTACCTCTTCTTGTAGTGGATGGTAAAATAGGAACCTTGCCATCACGAGACTTACCCATGATGGATGGATAGCAGCAAACAATAGAGAACCCAAGTGAACTTGATAAATAAAGCTATGCTCCCCGTCAACGGTGCCAGAAAATAGTCTTGATGACCCACAAGTATAGGGGGTGTATCGCAGTATTTTTGAGGGAAGTGAAACCCAATTTATTGATTCGACACAAGGGGAGCCAAAGAATATTTATAAGCCTTAACAATCGAGTTGTCAATTCAGATGCACCTGGAAACAATCTTGCTCACAGCAGTTTATCAGTAGCTATAGTTTTGTAGTAGGAATAGTAAACTAACAGCGGCAGTAAAGTAAAGGCAAAGAAACAATAGCGATGCTTGAGGATTCGAAAGTGCGGTAGGCATAGGGATGGATGGACGGGCGTTGCATGGACAAGACAATTCACATAGCAATCAAAACATAGGGAAATTGCAGATAAATAAGATAAAGCATCCAAGTACTAGATAATCCTAGGCATGTGTTCCATATATAGTCATACGTGCTCGCAATGAGAACTTGCACAACATCTTTTGTCCTGCCAGCCCGTTTGCAGCTGGGCCTCAAGGGAACTACTGGAAATTAAGGTGCTCATTTTAATAGAGCACCGGAGCAAAGCATTAACACTCCGTGAACACATGTGATCCTCACATCAAAGCCATTCCCTCCGGTTATCCCGATTTCTGTCACATCGGGGCCATTGGTTCCGGACAACAACAGGTGCATACAACTTGTAGATAAGACCATAAACAATACTATCATGATGAATCAATAACATGTTCGGATCTGAAATCATGGCACTCGGGCCCTAGTGATAAGCATTAAGCATAACAAGTTGCAACAAAGTCATAAAGCACTAATAAAAGATACTAGGCACCATTCCCTAACAATACGATGCCATTACATGAACGATCTCATCAATCCCTACCATCCCCATAGCCTACAGCAGGGGATTACTCACTCATAGATGGGGGAAACATGGATAGTTGATGGAGAAGCAATGTTGGCGATGATCTCCTCCAATTCCTGTCCGGCGAGGTGCCGAACGGAGTTTACAGTGCTGTTCGTGGAATCTGGTGGTGGCAGCGGAGCGGAACTCCATCTGGAAAAACGTCGAACCCCCATGAGTTTTTAGGTCAGAAGGCATCTTATAGGAGAAGAGGGAGACCGAGGGGGTGCCTGGGGCGGCCAGACCACCCCTTGGCGCGGCCAGGCCCAACACACTTGGCCAGGGGGTGTGGCTGGGCCCCAGCCCCACTCCGTCTCATATTCTGGCTCCGGGAGTCTTCTGGTGAAATAGGATTTTTGACTTTTGTCCCGTCCAATTTCAAGAATATTCATTTTCTGACTTTCCTGGAACCAAAAACAGCAGAAAACAGGCAGCTGGCACTATGGCTCTTGTTAATAGGTTAGTCCAAGAAATCATATGAAAAGTACTCCAATGTGTGGACAAAACACAAGAAAGTAGATAAAACCAAGCATGGAACATCAAAAATTATAGATACATTTGCAATGTATCAGGAGTCGACGTGGATACTGCAGCCTCCTACATCGTAGACTATGGAGCCAGACACCGACTGGCGCTTCAGCTTGAAGAGGCGTTTGAAGAGACCAAAGTGTGGCTCGATTCCGAGCCAGCACTCGCAAAGAGTAATGTAGCAAGCTACATGGAGGAGGGAGTTGGGGGACAGCTGGTGCAGCTGGAGCCCATAGAAACAAAGAAGGCCCCTGAAGAAAGGATGCAGGGGCAGCGAGAGACCTCGGATGATGAATGCTAGGAACATGACCCAGAAACTGGCAGGAGGACAAGGGGTTACCTCACCACCTGGCATTCGTGAGTCAGCAACCATGGGAGATAGAACTCCGTCTTGGCGCAGGAGACGGAGCTCAGATGACTTGATCACGGACGCACGCCACGCGCCATTGGTGATGCTAGTGCCCGCTCCCTTCTTCTTCCCGGTGACAGCGGTGCTAGTGCCCGCAGCGACGGAGCTACCGTTCTTCTTGGCAGCAACAGTGGCGGCGGCGGATTTAGCCACGGTACCTCCTTTCTTCTTCCCCATCCTGCGGTGGCGATGCGACCGGAGGAAGTAACTAAGGAATACGCGAAGCTGGTCCAGTGCCACGAGGAAGACGAAGTCTAGGAAGCAGAAGAGCAGCGGCAATGGCGACGAAGGTAAAGGCAGAGAAAAGAGCAGATGGGAAAACTTACCGTCGTAGCACTACTACTTAACCCCCTGGAAGATGTAATCCAACGGCCAGCAAAAACCCTATCAGACATGTGGTGACCATCGTGATCGACACGTGGAGGACCCAAAGCGCGAACCGTCCCCCACTACCCCCATTATGCGTGGAAATCGAGGAGGCACAGCTAAAATAAAGATTACGCACGCCCGATCAAGTCAGGGTCAGAAAATGGGACCCACCGCTCGTCACATCCCGTCAAACCGGCTCACACGGGCAACTGAGATCATCACATCGTCAGCACTGAAGTCGTCTAAAATTGAGCAGCAGAAGACTTCGACTACTTCAGTCCTTGCTTGAGTTTTCGACTCCACCAAGCACTCGGGGGCTACTCCCATAGGGAGCGCTGGTCACGAACCCTACGATTTTTCTTTTTCTCTTCTGCAGGAACATGGACATTCAAAGCATACCCAATCACTCGAATCCGCGATTCGATTATGGACATGGGTAACTCCCATAGGGAGTGCCGAAAATAAATTCGACTTAAACAAGCAAACAAAAGACGACAGAAGTCGCAAAAGTTCTTTAGTCCCTGCCTGAGTCTTCGACTCAACCAGGCACTCGGGGGACTACTCCCATAGGGAGCGCTGGTCACGCACCCTATGATTATTTGTACATCGTACTATGTGTCGATAACATCCAGATTCGAAGCTTATGGTGACACCGCCTCATGATTTTCCCTACAAAGAGACTGCGTCTTCTGGGTCACCCGAATCATCTCCGCGATGACAAAATTCGGATGTCACGCTTGCAGCATGAAGATAAGACCTAAATAAGGCATGGCAACACATTCGCTTCACACTACCAGAGATATATCTGTGCCTACAGGTACGATAAACATGCTTTGACGGACGCGTCGAGTGCTCACACCCATATACTGGAATTCGACTCCTGTAAGACCTCCGCGCCTTGAATCGAATTACACCAGCACTTTTCCGGATTCGAGTCCGGGGACTCAAGTTCGAGTAGATTGTGTTGTTTTACCGTAAGGTAGTTAACTGATACCAATACATCAGTCAAAATAGGCACGCGCATCAACAATCCCTATGACACAAACAGAGCAGTCGAAAATATACTCATTCATGCACTCGAAAGGCTTCATAAAGTCCCTAGTCGAATCTGTGATTCCACTGGACACTCGGGGGAAATTGGCATGGGTATACCCTACATATCCTCGAGCTTGGTATATACGGCATGAATACGGTAGAAGCCCACGGTGTTGCCAAGGCCCAAATGGAGAATTTGAGTAACCTACGGATTCTCAATTGCTTGCGAAACAAGAAGAAGCTAAAGATTGAAAGTTTAAAGGGAAAACCCTAACATGTAACCGACTCGACCTGCTACCTGAGACCTAGCCTATCTATATAAAGGCTAGGAGGAGGCGGCGAGGAGAACACACGTAACCCTAGTTTCCACAACCCTCGCTAGATTGCATCTGCGCACCATTGTAATCTTCGATTCCTCTGTTAATTGCACGAGCAGACAAGCAGGAGTAGGGACCTCTACGAGGCCTGAACCTGGGTAAATGTTCGAGTCCCCTTGTGTGCTTGTTTGCTAACCGATTGATGCTTGCAGCGCTCCATCCTTCTCCAAAACCCAAGTCCATAACAATGGGCATTGATGAGTTAAACCATCGTCAATAGCCCTAAACAGATTTTAGTTCAGCCTTTTAGGGGTCAGGGAACTGCTGAGCACATCGTAGTAAAATTTGAGAAAGGATCCCATGTAGATAGGCAAACTCTTTTTAATTCGTCCTTTTGGGTAGTGCCCCCCACCTCTCAAGATAAAAAACTCTACCTACCCATGTTTAAAACTACTCCAATATGTGGCATTTTATAAATTGAGATGCCTGAGCACTGCCATTTTATATTTTAAAAGAGATAAATGTAGACACACAAAAATATTTTTTAGAAGACTGATACATAAGTTGTAGTAGTAATACATGTTTAATGATTTAATATCTATAAATATCTTTGGTGTAGTGGCAAACACTCAGTTTATGTCTATTTGATTTGATTTGAAGGTCTTTAGTTCGAATCCCCTATGTGTACATATATATCTAGGGTTTACATTTTTTTGAGAAAGGGTTTAGATTTTAATATCACATTACGGAGAGGCTGACATCACGGACCCACCAGCCTATAGCATCCCTCGAGTTTAATGGTCAGGTTTCTAAAAAAAATTAAATACTTGTACACAGAGGCTGGCATCAGGGACCCACAAGCCAGAACATACTAGAGAGGCTGACATGGGGGCCTCAGCAGCAAGACCATACACGACTATCGCATCGAGTAACGTTGCCAAGGTCGAAACAATGGACGTGGCCAAAAAAGTCCATCATAGACAAGTTTCATTTATAGAGAGATCGACATGTGGGACCTAGTAGCGTGGTCTTATACAGGTGCTGCCTCGAGCAATGTTACCAAGTTTGAAATAGGGAGGCGCGAGCGAGAAAAAAGTCCAGCATGCGCACGTTTCTTCTAATGAGAGGCTCATATGGGGGGACCCAACAACCTAAAAAACGATCGATGCATCAAGCAACGTTATCAAGTTTGAAACATGGAGGCACGACCAAGGGAAAAAATTCCATCATACACACGTTTCTTCTAATGAGTGGATGGCATGTGGGGCCCAGCCGCATGATTAAATGGTAGATGCGGCCATCAACACTATCAAGTTCGAAACATAAAGGCGCGACCGAGGGAAAAATTTATATCATACACACGTTTCTTTTAATAAGAGGATGACATGTGGGGTCCACGGGTTTGATTAAATGGTAGATGCATCGAGCAGCACTATCAAGTTCGAAACAGGGTAGCGCGAGTTAAGAAATAAACTCCATCATACACATGATTCTTGTAATGTGAGGCTAACATGAGGGACCCAGCAGCGTGACTAAACGATAGATAGATTGAGCAATGTTATCAAGTTGAAATCAGGGAGGCAATAGCCAAGGGAAAAAATCCATCATGCACATGTCTCTTCTAATAAGAGGATGACATGTGAGACCCAGCAGCCTAATTAAATGGCAGATGCATCGATCAACGCTATCAAGTTCGGAATAGGGTAGTGATGACCCACAAGTATAGGGGGTGTATCGCAGTATTTTCGATAAGTAAGAGTGTCGAACCCAACGAGGAGCAGAAGGTGCTGGCTAGTGGTATGGATCAGGAATTCTCTGCAAATACTTAGCAAACGGATTTTTAGGGCTTTTTGATAAAGCAAGTAAACAAAGTACGAGTAAATAAAAGACAGTAGGAATAAATGCAACAAGTGGCCCAATCCTTTATGCAGCAAAGGACAAGCCGGTAGTATTACTTAAGATGACCAAACATTCTCGAGGACACATGGGAAGACTGTCAAGTGCTTTCGCTTCATATAGTTGATTAATCTTCTCTAGCTTTCTAAGTGTTGTGTGGGTGAACCTGTGCTAATGTACCGCCCCATCCAAGACTAATACATACATGTGATTATACCCCTTGCAAACATCCGTAAGTACAAGAAAGTAATTAAGGTAGAAACCTAAAACTCTAAGACCCTTACGTCCCTTGTGCAATGGTTTCCTAACGGAGGTTTAGGTTTCTGTCACTCCGGCAACCCCTACGATTAGTAGCCAAATACACAATGCATTCCCCTAGGCCCATATAAGTGTCATGTAGTCGACGTTCACATGACACCACTAGAAGAAGTACACCACAACTTAAATAACAATCTATTGAATCTTTCTCAACACAACTCCACTACTAACAACAAGACTTCTCCCATGTCCTGAAGAACAAAACGAACTAATCACAAGACATCATATGGATCATGATCAGAGATGGAATAATGATGTATAACAATCTGAACATAAACAAATATTCAATGGTTCACTCAATAGCATCAACTACAAAGAGTAACCAACACCGGGAAAGTTTCCCCTATGAACTAATGCAAGATTCAGCTCAATTGTTATAGCAATATGGAGATGGTGATGAGCGTGATGATGGTGATATGGTGGTGATGATGATTATGATGATCCCGATGAAGTCCAGCTTGATGGTGGTGTTAATGGCGACGATCTCCCCTCTCCGGGAAGGAATTCCCCCGGCAGAAATCTATCTGCTGGAGAGATCATTCTCTCTCGGTGTTTTCCGCCCCGAAGAGGCGGCGGAATCTTTCTGTGGTCGCTCCCCGAGTCTTAGGGTTTCGGGAGGATGATATACGCCAGAGGGGAGAGCCAGAGGTGGGACAGGGCGGCCACACCACCTCCTGGCGTGGCCTAGGGCTGCCCGCGCCATGGGGTGGTGTGGGCCCCCTGTGGCCCATCTCTACTCCGTCTTCTGGCATCCTTAGTCTTCTGGAAAAATAGGATTTTTCATATATTTTTACCAGATTTTCTGATCTTCGCGAATTTTGCCTCCAAACAACACCTTTTCCATCAGAATCCTGACTGCAGCTGTCCATGCTCCAAAAGTCATCAACCATGCAAAAATAGATGAAATAACATAAGTACCACCTCTCAATACGAAATATATCAATGAATAATAGTGATTTAAGACATAGAATAGTGATGCAACATGGACGTATCAGGTAGCACCAGCGAAGGGAAAAATCCATCATACTAATGAGAGGTTGACATGTGGGAACCAGCACCCTAACTAAATGGAAGACGCATCGAGGTACATTATCGAGTTGAAATCAGGGAGGCGCGACCGAAAAGTATGGTCTGCTAGAGACACTGATGGCTAGGACCCACACACCTCAAAAGACTTCGGCGAGTCACATTGTGCAAGGAAACAAAAAAATTCTTCTACCACACGCCAACCGAGTTTCCTCCATGTTTTTAGCGGTTCTGTTGTAGTAGAGGGCCGTGGAACCAGAAAAAACATTTTCCATCAGCCATGGTCGAGCTAAGAAATTCGTCGTGGAAGACGCGCCTTCTACAATGACGACCATCGGGCCAAGTCGTTGCGGGAGGAAACATTTCTTGTAGCGATGACTAACTGATCATCGGATTGTGGCGATATGCATAACAGGGTTTCTCGGATGACTAATCCGAGGGCCCACAGACTTGTTATCAGAGCCATCCCGACTATAGGAGAACCTTTGTTAGCATGGTCACTAGACAGAAAATAACTATTTTGGAAACATCGTCTTTCAAAACCTACTTTCTCAAAACTTTTTGAAAGATTCTACTTCTTATCTCCGTATGAATTGAAGTATTTTGTAAATGGTTTCTTCTATCTCTCATCCAAATTCCAAACAAGTAGGACCTAGAACCTCGTGAATAGGATGCTCTCGAGATGAATAAAATAAAGTACTAGCAAACACAAGGAGACTACAAGATTGCCCTACCAACGGAATCCTCATGACCATAAGAATCGTGTGCCAAAATACAGAGATGCATCCAATTATTTGGCAAAGGCTTCCAATGCAAGACAGTGATCCAGAATATCGATAACTTCGATACCTAGGATCAATAGCCCTAAGATAGGATTCCCCTATATCGTGAGTAGTTAACTCCTTGGACCCGAAAGTAGATCGTGTTTGCTTGCCTAAGTGCATGTTGTGTTGCTTGTTGTGTGTTGTTTTCTTATCTATGCTAGGAATAATATTGCAACCCCATCACTCTATTCCCCTTTTATGTGTGTTCTGGCTTAATTGACCTATGTCAAATTGTGTTTTGGTATCGATAGACCACCTAGGAAATCAGGCACCCCCTGTTAGTTGCCGCTATCGAGGCCCATACTAACCTAGAGTATAGAACAATAGTAGACAAGAATAGAGGATCCTACAACCCCAAGGTTCGATATCGTCACAATAAAACAACTCGAAGATTTCAGCCCAGTAGGATGGCTTGACAGGAATACTTCATCAAACTCACTTCTCAAGACCCGTCACCAACACTACACGCCATTATTCACCTGCCGACAATAGCAAGAGTCCAGTTGAAGTCATAAGTCTACGACGGAAGTATCCCCACCATCCACAAGAAACCACAAGACCTACTAACCAAGACAGGAAGTGGAGACCTGACTCCATTAACCTTCGGCATATTAACACTTCCGATAGCCCCAAAAGACTAACTATTTTATTTGACCACACCGCCTAAACCGATAGGAAGATTCTTCAAAGAACACCCGAAGACCCCGAGGTTACTCTTCAACTGCCCCTACATAATGCCAAGAGATCAAAAGAAGATAGTTCCTTGGAAGCTGGATGCCTCTACCTCGGATAAAGACTAGCAAGAAGTATCATTAAACCCTAACCTGCCCAGAGCGAACTTCTTAAAGCTTTGTTAGGAAACCACCTCTGACAAGGTATTTGTAATAAAGAGTCACTCGAAGAATTTCGCCTCATGACCCAGGGAAATACAACTCTCTTCCAGCATCACGCCAGCACTCCAAGACAGAAGATCTACACCATCCTCGATGAACCTTAATGAAGCTCTAAGGTGGGAAGATTGGGTCTTCCCACTCAATCCATGTTCTCCTACAGACTTTCGAGCCATAAATTGCAAAACTAATAGTAGTTGACCTCTTCTACAAGAATGGACGCCTACTCAACCCTCTAGGTACCCGAGAGGCTCAGAGTCTAGAAGGCAAGGATACCTGAAGTTGACAAGATCACTCTCTCACATGAAGCATGCCAAAAGATTCGAGATCTCAGAGAAATTCACGAAGCCCCTCACCTACAACTAAAGGTCAACAAGGAGAGAAGTTGATTAGCTAACCTCCTTAGAGTTAACCCATTTAGAAGCTCTGTGATTCAAATAATCATATAGGCTACTTACACATAAAGGTAGTATACGAGCCTCCTAAGAGGTAGCACGTTCAGCGTCAACTAAAGATTTCAACTACGGGCAGAAAGCTTGCGATATTCATCTAACACCCTCCTACAATTCCAAGAAGGAAGGACTGCGTCATCTCCGAGTTAACCCTATGGGGAAAGACTGTGTCTTTCCCACAAAAATAGAGCAACCTTCCCCCAGAAGAAACTTCAGGAGTTTTGACCCTAAGTCGATGAATATGATAAAATAAACCCCTAAGGAAACATCATGGATCCTTATAGAAAAGACATCAAGCTGTGGATTCTATCCTTAGAACGGTACTTCGAGAAGATTCCAACGATATGTCATTCGTCAAGCATAAGCCCTCGAGATATCGAGTCTAACAAGAGAAGACGATCAACAATCGCAACTAGGTCTAAAACTTTCTCAACTCTCTATGCATCCAAGAATAATGAAGTTCCACTCTACCGACGAAGTAACAACTCCAAATACGAAGTCCATAAGCTAGTACACTACACTAGTACAAACTCGTTACTTAGAGACAGTGCACTCAGACAGTTTGTCACAAGTAAATAAAACCCGCCTCTATTTGTCACCCTCAGCCTGTTGTTCGTCGACGACTGCCTCTACTTGATGGGTTCGTAGCATGGAAAACAAAAAATTTCTACCGCAAGAACGAATAAAACCCAGATCTAATCTAGATAAAAGCCAAGATCTAATCTATTAGACATGTGCAACGAGATAGATCTGTACTAACCGTTGTAGACCCAAAAGCGTTACGAGATCAGATCTCGTGGTTGATGTAGTCGATCACTTTCCGATCTCAAGATCGAGTAGACGATCCTTCGGCGCCAGCGCTTCCTGATCGGTCACACGTCTTGGTCGGCAGACCTTCCTCTCCTGTTCTAGCGAGCAGCGGAGGTAGTAGATCTCTCCACGGAATCCCAGCACGACGGCGTGGTGGTGGTGGTGGAGTAGAGAATCTGCAGGCTTCGCCTAAGCCAGAGCAGAGGGAAGGAGGAGGAGAGAGGCAACTTGAGATCTAGAGAATAGAAGGGGCTTGGGGCTTGTGCCTCCACCCCTCTATTTAAAGGAGGGAGGCGCCATGGGGAGGTGGAGTCCTTGTAGGACTCCCCTCTCCCTTGGCCGGCGGATCAAGGAGGTGGGGGAGAGTCCTAATCCCCCATGAATCCTTGTCTTACGCCACAAGGATTCCTTGATCCTTTCTTGGGTTTCAAGTAAACTCCAAGAAATCTTCTAGAACCTTCTGAAACATTATGAAACCTTCTAGAATCCCCATAAAAATACTCCGGAACATTTCCTAACTTAGATGTCACGCGATACTCTACTTATCCGAGGTTTGATCGTCCGTATCTCCATACCTAGTTCTACCTCGTTACTGATAAGTACTCTTTACTCGTTCCATGATATGTCATCCATTGTGACCTAGTCACATGCTTGCAAGCTAACTAGATGACATTCCACCGAGAGGGCCCAGAGTATATCTATCCGTCATATGGATGGACAAATCCCAATCTTGGTCCATGCGCTTCAACACATACTTTTAGAATACCCAATCTCACCTTTATAACCACCCAATTACGAAGCAGCGTTTGATGTCATCAAAGTACTCATGCGGTGATGGTGATTAACATAGCCTCATGGTCGAAGGATTAGGTTACTATGCATTTGAAAAGCTTGTAGCAAAACGAACTTAATGACTTGATCTTATGCTATGCTTACTATGGGTGTGTGTCCATCACATCATTCTCCTAATGATATGATCTTGTTATTAACGACATCCAATGTCCATTATCAGGAAACCATGATCATCCATTAATCAACAAGCTAGTTTAACAAGAGGCTTAGTAGGGATAAAGATATAATGTTTCCTGTTAATACAATTATAGCATGGGATGTAAACATTTATCATAAACATAAAGATATAATAATAACCACTTTATTATTGCCTCTTGGGCATATCTCCAACAGTCTCCCACTTGCACTAGAGTCAATAATCTAGTTAAAAATTTGTGCATTCAACACCTATGGCTTTCTGGTGTTGTATAGACCCTATTGCTAGTGGTAAACATAATCTTCGGATCTGACACTTCCAGGTCCGTGTGTATTTGCATGTCCTTGCGTCTCTACGCATTACTCATTCTCCAATGAGATGGCATTGTATAAATTTGGTCCTTTGGTGAGACCTTTAGTTCTTTGGGATTAAATCATGTTGATACAATTGTCATACAATGTATCTTCATAGTATTATCCCGCTATGAACCACACCTAGTTTGATAACAAACTACTTGACGCAAATGCCCTCGTTTCCTGCTACAATAGTAGTCATATACTTAGCCTTTTGTTGTAGTATCTGTCACAATGTTTTAACTTTGGTACTCAACCAAATCCGTTATGGAACTTCCTTTCCATTACATTGTGCCACCCATAGTTTAAATTGAGATAAACTTAATTTGTGACAAAACTAGTATCAATGTAACAATTTACAATGAACTATTTGTCACCACTATATAAATAATATATTCTTAGTTCTTCCAAAGATCATAGGAATATCCCTACTATTGTCCAATGATCATCTTATGAGTCATTCTGGTATATGCTCATAACATTTAGAGCATAGGACATATCTGGATGTGTACATCTCAAAGAATGATTGATCAAAATATTCTTGCGATTTCACGAAGTGTCAAAACACTTGAATCTTGATTCAGTCCTTTCCGTGCGCCAAGAACCTTTCTTGTTGTCTCCATATTGAACTCATTCAACATATTATTTATGTACATTTGGCAAAACCATATTAGCGCCTCAATCTATCCATATAAATATTGATGCCTAATTCTTGGGTTATGCCTAAGTCTTTCATCGAAATGAAATTCTTAACCTGTGTCAATAAAAGATACATCATTTCTAATCAACAATATGTCTTTCACATAATGTATTAGAAATATGTCTTAGCACTCCCACTTAATTTCTTGCAAAATGCAACCATCTTCATCGTCTCTGATGAAATTAAACCTTTTAACGGTTTCATCACGGTGAAGATTCCAACTCCGCGATGCTCACTTCAACCATTGAAGTTTTGCATACTCTTTTAGCATCCTTTGAATAAACAAAACCCTTTGGATCGTGTCATGGACACATCCTAGGTAACCATTCTATTAGAAGAACTTGTTTTGTTTGTTCAACTACCATATACCAAAATATATGTAGTGGTTGCTACATTAATCCGTCCAAACTAAATATCGCTATGAAAGATCAAATCTTGTCATAGTCAATTCCTTGAACATTGTCGTAAACTCTTTCCGACATGTCGACTATTTCATAGATGTGAAACATCCATGTCTATTTCTTTATAGATCCATATCATTGTAAGGTCTTGCACCTTTCCAGAGGGTCTTTCAAATTCAAAGCTTGATTTCTCGTGTATGGAATTATCACGGATTTTATGGCTTCAAGCCACTTAACAAAGTCAGGGCCCATCATTGATTATTTGCATGTAGTCGATTCATCATTGTCAAACAACAATGATTTAACTCTCAAATCTTGGCATTTGATTACTTACCCGACCTACTTGGTTCAATAGTAACTTAGATCTCCGTGACCACAACCTTTGAGGCACGTGAGCCATGAGCATTGTTGCTGCCTCCGGGACACTTACCGACGCTGCGCAACTCAGCACATATTAGCCAAGGTTCAACAACCTTGTCAAAGTTCTATTGTCCTCCCACTTAACTTTTCACCAAAAATTCCTTCTCAAGAAACTCGACATACTAAGTGAAAAACACTTTTGTCTTCGGTGTTATGGAGGAATACCCAATGGTTATTCGAAATAACCTACAAAGACATGCTCATCCGACTTTGGTTGTAAACATTTTACTTATGCCTAGCATACCAAAATTTTTAAGAAAGGACAACCTGGGTTTTATCCCAAACCATGACTTATATGGTGTCATTTCAACGGATCACGATGGAGCTCTTTTCAGTGTAAAAGCGGTAGTCACTAAAGCTTTAATCTTTAAAATATAATGGCAGTTTTATAAATGACACCTTTGACCTTACCATGTCCAACAAGGTTTCATTACATATCTTGAACACTCCATACTCCTATGGTGTTTTGGGAAATGCAAATCCATGGAACGATTCCTCAAATCTTAGGTGTTTTGCTAAACTTGTAACTCAAACATCTTTATGATCCAATCATAAAAAAATTTATTTTATTTTCTTGTTACAATAATTTTCCACTTCATCTTGAAAGTCTTTGAACATTTTCAAATGTTTCATACTTCTTCCTTATTGAGTAAGTATATTCATATACTCACTCAAATCTTCGGAGAAAGCATATGAAGTTGAAATCCATCACCCACGACTACACATAATGGACTATATACATCAATATGTACAAATTCCAATCAGTTAGTCGTCTGTTCCTCTTTTGGCCTACGAACGGAGTTTTAATTATATCCGGGAAAGTATCACAAGCGTCATTTGATCAAAATCAAAGACTCCAAAAATTCATCAACATGGAGTTTCTTCATGTATCCCTTTCAATATAATTTAAACGGCGATGTCACTTCGCAAGTGATCTTTCAATCATTTGTCTTGCGACATTTTAGCATTAGTTTTATGGTCGTTATTTCTCCAACCAGACTTGTATATGATCCATCTATTATGGAATATGGTAATTATTTGAACAACCTTTTGTCGTCATAATACCTGATCAAAATAACAATTATTGAAACAAATCTTGAAGGCAAGCTTTGATGTTAACGAGCAACACAACAACCCTTTGTTTGTTTTCGATGACATCATCACATATTCTCTTGCTAGTTACTTAGGACATTGTAGTTCATGAATTGTGTTGTCCTGTATGACACTTCATACCAACCAATTTGGTATCCAATACCGCAGAACTACATTATTTAACAAGCAAGGAATACAGCCATAACATGTATCTTCTATATACCTAAGTTGGACATCTCCAATCTTTTATTTTCTGCCAAATATTTTATAGATTCTCTTTCAACAATTCCTTTTTATTTTAGAAGAATCTATCAACATCAATAGTGGTGTCATTCACATGACACATAGTACAAAGTGTGTATAGTCAAATACTAATACCTTTGGACTTACACTTTGAAGTGGATCACCTTCATCAAATGTTTGGCATTATTTCAAAATTCCATTCTTTAGTAATCTTTTAGCATAGTAAACATTTTACTTACATCTTTTATTCATCCTTATCATGACAACTTTTATGATCAAGCTGCTATAGCTTATAAAGGTGAATTGCGAGTATAATGTTTCTTTTCCAAAACCTTTTGGAGGATTAGGATGACTAGCGTCTCCAACCTTCACAAATTCTCATCAAATATGAGGACATATACTCTATCATGTTGTAACCAACACATTGTTTTAGATATCGCAATACCTTTCACATATGATGGTTTCTGAAACATTGCTTTCATCTCTTAGATAAACTTGATACTAAAAACAATCTTTTGAGTATCAAGAATCATGGAGGCAAACATGATACATTAGATACTAACACTGGAATTGTTACTCTTGATTTAATACTGTTTATTAAACTTCACAGAGTAAACGGAGTTTGCTGAAGGTTTGCAACAGGACTTTTAAACTTTAGATTGACACTCAAAACAATACGATACCAGTTCGTAAAGAAAATATCCAGAATTTCTATAGTTCCACTATCTTAACTATAACTAAGCGTAAGGTGGTGAACGGATGCCAATGACTACAACAAACTATGCAAATTCACTTTGATTGTGTTTATGATAAATTGAGTTCGACTAATCCAAATTACAAATAAACTCCCACTCAAAACAACATCCCTCGAGTTGTTTTAGTGATTACACGAACCAAATCCACTACACCAAGTCCGATCATCACGTGAGATGATGTAGCTTTAAAGGCGAACAATCAACATGTTCATCATATCATCCATATGACTCATGCTTTAACTTTCGTTATTCCGTGTTCCGAGACCATGTTTGTACATGCTACGCTCGTCAAGGTTAACCTTATTATCCACATGTGCAAATCTGGCTTGCACCCGTCGTATGCACACGTAGAATCTATCACACCCGATCATCACGAGATGCTTCGAAACGACGAGTCTTAGCAACGGTGCCTACTAAGGACGAACACTTTATTACTTGATATTTAGTGAGAGGGATCATCTTATAATTCTACCGTCGCGATCTAAGCAATACAAGATGCATAAAGGATTAACATCACAGGCAATTCATAATTAGTGTGATCTGATATGGCCCTTTCTTCTTATGCCTTTGATCTCCATCTTCAAAGCACGGAAATGATCTCCATCATCACCAGCATTGCGTCAAGGTTAGTGGCGCCGCTTCATGGTTGTCCATCATCACTAGCAACTATTACAACTACTTGGAATAAAGTTATTACAAGATGAATAGACACGCAGGTCTTAACAGAATTAAAGACAACCATTAGGCTCCTGCCGGTTGCCATATTACAACAAGGATCATTGCATACATCAAATATAATCACAATCACATAATGGCCATATCACATCACAAAACCCCTGCAAAAAAAAGTTAGACGCCTCTAATTTTCTTTGCATGTTTTACGTGGTTTGGAGCTTTTGAATAAGAACGGATCTTACCTATGAAACTGAACCACAACGTTGATACAAGTGCTATCAAGTGCAAAGTGTAAATTGGATCTATACTATGGTGGGAGAGACAGACACCCGCAAAGCCACTTGTGCAAAGCAAGTTACACGTCAAGCGTGGAGCAAGTCTCATGTGCGATGACATGTAAGGTTAGCCCGAGCCGCTTCATCCCACCATACCGCAAGATGCAAAGTACACAAAGCAAAAGACGGCACAAGCACCAACACCCACAAAACCATTGTGTTCTACTCGTGCAACAGATCTACGCATAGACATTGCTCTGATACCACTGATGGGTTCATAGCATGGAAAACAAAAAAATTCTACCGCAAGAACGAACAAAACCCAGATCTAATCTAGATAAAAGCCAAGATCTAATCTATTAGACATGTGCAACGAGATAGATCTGTACTAACCCTTGTAGACCCGAAAGCGTTACGAGATCGATCTCGTGGTTGATGTAGTCGATCACTTGCCGATCTCAAGATCAAGTAGACGATCCTTCCGGCGCCGCGTTCGGGTAGCGCTCATGATCGGTCACACGTGCGAGTCGGCGGACCTTCCTC
The DNA here is from genome assembly GCA_023614405.1 of Avena insularis. NCBI lineage: Eukaryota > Viridiplantae > Streptophyta > Magnoliopsida > Poales > Poaceae > Avena > Avena insularis. The sequence goes on from CM042686.1 coordinate 379,211,221, forward strand.
TCCTGTTCCAGTGAGCGTGGAGGTAGTAGATCTCTCACGGAATCCCAGCAAAGACGACGGTGTGGTGGTGGTGGTGGAGTAGAGAATTCTGCAGGGCTTCGCCTAAGCCAGAGCAGAGGGAAGGAGGAGGAGAGAGGCAACTTGAGATCTAGAGAATAGAAGGGGCTTGGGGCTTGTGCCTCCACCCCTCTATTTAAAGGAGGGAGGCGCCATGGGGAGGTGGAGTCCTTGTAGGACTCCCCTCTCCCTTGGCCGGCTGATCAAGGAGGTGGGGGAGAGTACTACTCCCCCACGAATCCTTGTCTTACCCCACAAGGATTCCTTGATCCTTTCTTGGGTTTTAAGTAAACTCCAAGAAATCTTCTAGAACCTTCCAGAACATTCCGAAACCTTCTAGAATCCCCATACAAATACTCCGGAACATTTCCTAACTTAGAAAATGATCCCCAATATATGAATCTTACACTCCGGACAATTCCGGATCTCCTCGTGATGTCCCGGATCCAATCCGAGGCCCAGAGTATATCTATCCGTCATATGGATGGACAAATCCCAATCTTGGTCCATGCGCTTCAACACATACTTTCAGAATACCCAATGTCACCTTTATAACCACCCAATTACGAAGAAGCGTTTGATGTCATCAAAGTACTCATGCGGTGATGGTGATTAACATAGCCTCATGGTCGAAGGATTAGGTTACTATGCATTTGAAAAGCTTGTAGCAAAACGAACATAATGACTTGATCTTATGCTATGCTTACTATGGGTGTGTGTCCATCACATCATTCTCCTAATGATATGATCTTGTTATTAACGACATCCAATGTCCATGATCAGGAAACCATGATCATCCATTAATCAACAAGCTAGTTTAACAAGAGGCTTACTAGGGACTCTTTTATGTTTACAAAACACACAAGTATTAATGTTTCCTGTTAATACAATTATACCATGGGATGTAAACATTTATCATAAACATAAAGATATAATAATAACCACTTTATTATTGCCTCTTGGGCATATCTCCAACACTACTAACTTTGGAAGCGGTTGTTTATTGTAGCCAACTCACAAAATGGCCTTACGGGAGGCGGCTACTAAAATCAAGCGGCTTAGTATGGAACCTTAGACGATCATTACAAACAATCATCTCTAAGACTTGGAGCGATGAGACGGTTATTACAAGCCTGACACGTGTAGTTACAACACAACTGGTTGTCCTGCAATGTGTAGTTCCCACGAGTGCACCTCAGACGAATGATAATAAGAACCTCCTCTAAGAGTTGTCAAGGGGAAGTAGTTAGGGTTTTGCACCGCCTCCTAGATCTAGACTGAATATGCATAGACTCAACGGCATGTTCTAGAGTCGGAGTATGGAGGAACTCCCGCCTGCAGGTTCTTCCTTCCTCTCTACTCTTCTTTCTATTTGATTTCTTTCTCTGGATTTACTTTAATCATACGCAAAGTACAAGCTATGCAGATTGTACATACGCTTCTGTAGATCTACTATACAAATGAGATTTTCTTGCTCTGTTTTCCCACCAGTCTGTCTACTATATAAATGGGGTTTTCACTATGTTCCATCTGAATCTTTTCTTCGATCTTTTCTTTTTTCAGTGTGCAGAACCAAGAAGTGGTGATGGATTTCTACCATGTGTGCGGCCAACCAAGGCATAACTATTGCCGTTCAAATAGGACTTCAGAGTCCTTCACCATTGTCTTGAACCAAACAAACTTTCGGCAAGCTGTGGTCAGTAATTTTAGCCTCAATCTATCTACAAAGTACTAATGTTTATCCTCAATCATCAAAGTACTATCAGTTAATTACACTACTAGGAAAACAGCTATGGGTAGACAGGATATTCTGTGGCACATATCTAGAACCATTCGCCACAGAGAAAATCTAGTGGCGCATGCCAAGACATGCGCCACAAAAACCTGCACTATTCTCTGATGCATTTCTAAATCCATGCGCCACAGGAATAAGGTGGGACCCACCACCGGAGTTGGGTGACCAACATTCTATGGTACATATATCCATATGCGCCACGAAAAATATATGACTATATGTGCCACAGAAAGTGAAAGCGGGCTCCGTGGCGCATATCCCCATATGCGCCACAAAAAGTTGATGCGGGTCCCACCATGAAAAGTGCAGCCCCTTATTCTATGGCGCATATAGCAATAGAGCCGTAGAAATGTGAACTTCTGTGGCGCATATCTGCCATATGCGCCAAAGAATGGTGTGTTTATATACATGTACAAAATGGTGGCAGATCACCCCTCTCTATCCACCACCACCCATTTCACATCTCTTCTCCCCTTCTCCACATCCACCTCGTCTTCCTTGTCCCTCCCACCCCATTTTGCCCATACTTTTCTCAATTTTTTTACTTAAACCTACTTTAGTTCATAGATTGTTAAGGGGAAGTCTCTGTCCAACTTGTAGATCTAAAACACACTTACTTTTCTCTCCCACATCTCTATTTGTCCACTAATTTCCTCTCCACTAACTTGTAGATCTATTTATCCACACTCTCTCATCGCGGCCTCGCCTCGCTATTGAATCTACTAGGTGAGTACTTGGCCATGAATATGCATGTTTTATAGGTGAAGCTTGACACGCAGGCGGTGTGCGCGATGCATGGAGAGACGATGTTTATACATGAAGCTTGTGTGGTGCATGAATGTTTGCATGGGAAGAAGTTTTTTTGTTGTTTGCTTGTTGTTTCCCCAGTGTGGTGCATGGATATTTGCCGAAATATTGATTCATTTCCATTTTGGCAAATTTTTGCACAACGCATACGTCCTACTTTTAGGAAAGGTCATGCCAAAATTTTCCGACGACCATGCATGCGTGTGTGTGCATACGGTGTGGTTCTAACCTAGCTACTCTTTATTGTGGCCACTCAGGAAACTATGGTCATCACGATGAGCAAAGTTGGAGTCGCTAGGTACAAGAAAGATGCGAAGGAGGACATGATTCGGATTAACAAGACCATGATAAGGTGTCCATGTTGATCATGCAAACTCCAGTGCTGGATCGACCCTGATTCTAGACAATTGGAGGGTCACCTGCTTAGGCGCGGTTTCATGCGTGACCTCAATGAGGCGCCGACAGCAAATGGTGGGCACGAACACATGGGCGGGCGAGAAGAGGAAGAGTATCTGGGCATGATCATCATGATGAAGGAGATGTCGGCGAACATGATCATCATGAAGAAGGAGATGCCGGTGAGCATGATCATCATGAAGAAGGAGAAGACGTGAACACCCAGAATCTACTAACTTCGTCCTTGAAGGACTCTCATGTTCAAGAACTACTCATCAAGGACGACCAATGCCAAAGCTACAGCCAGAGAGAAAGCCAAGCTGGCGCAAATGGAGATAGATAGGATGAATCCATTGTATCCTAGATGTCGCCCCGAGGATACATGATTGAGTGTAACGCTCAAGGCTCTGGATATGAAGGCGGAACACAAATGGACCGATGTGAGGTTCAACACGAACATGGAATTCTGGCACGATCGACTTCCTAGGGGGAACACATTGCCAACAAGTATCGAGGAGGCCATGAAAATCATGTACCCTCTCGACCTACCACACATTAAATACCATGCCTGCATCAATGATTGCACCCTTTATCTAAACGAGTACGTGGAGATAACCACATGTCCGGCGTACGGCCAAGGACGATACAAGAGAGGCAACAAGAAAGTTCCTCGAAAAGTAGTATGGTATTTTCCTATCGGGCTTGTTCATCTGCGGTACCAAAGTTGGCAGGCCAGCGCATGGCGGTACCTAAGTTGCCTGAAATTACCGCGTTTCGAAAAGTTGGGCCGCCAACTACTGAGAGGGGCCATTTCGAGGCAGACTCATCTCACCCCTGCCAAATACAAACATTCCGTTAAACCGCCCTGTGAAGTAGACGGTCGAGACCCACATGTCGGTTATCTGTCCGTGACGCGGGCGCCAACACGGCAACCTCTTAAACCGTCAATCGACTAAGTGGATTGGATGCGTTGACCAATTTCACAAATCCATTCCCAGCTTTCCCCTAGCACCGGCGGCGTCGGAATCCACCCTCCAGGCAGGACGATCCCTTCGGACATTTGACTTCTGGCGCCAAGTTGTTGCGGCCAGTTGCTGCGCCCAGTCGCTGATCCCGACCTCCAATGGCGCATGCCGTAGCCATCGTTGCGAGGCTCTAGCCCGCCTCCGCCGCAGACGAGCCGAGCAGCTCGGAGGATGGCAGATCCTACTATCAAGAAAGAAGAAGTTCTGTCTAAAGCAGGTGAGCTACCCTTCTCTTTGCTATTCACACTAATTACAACTGCTAGCTGGCTATTGAACCTCAAATTGTTTGTTAGCCTAACACTGACAAACATATTTTGTCCACAGTTTTCTATCAAGTGGGATATGCGTGGACCCCCTTACATGGTTACGGTAGTCCTCTACAGGTATGACTCTAATGGCAAGTGGTATAGAAGCCATTGTTTCACGATGGAAGAAGCTCCTGCACAGATCTGCACTATATCTAGTATGGTTTCTGCTCTGCGTAATCATGTTGAATTATGGCCGAAGCAGACAACAAAGTTCAGCTTCATGGATGAACGTGGCATCATGGTTCCTATAACGTGTGACAGTTAGCTAATTGGGTTGATGAAAAGGTATGCTTCGGCTGCCATGTTTGACCTGAAATGTCACGTACTAGATGTGGAAGCTGCTGCAACTGGGAGTCGCCCTTCTATTCGTGGACAGGGTGGTTGCTCGAACCCAATTAGCTCATGGTAAGCAAAGGTCACTTGGGGTTCGCATGTTTGTGCTGAATTGTAATTTTTGGTTTATTTACTCTGTAGATATTAGGCATTTATGCAACAGTCTTGTTTCTTTGTCAGGAAGCGTTGGAAGGTTAGAAACATGACTGCCGGGTCAGTGATTTTGCTGCCCGAAGAAATAAAAAACAAGTGGAAAGATGATGCTGGACACGATTCTGGTGCCCATTGTCCCAGCGATGCAGAGTACGTGAAGCTAAGAAAATTGGCACCGAGGAAGAGGAACAAGGCAGGAAATGAAGAAGCCAGTGGACGTGAAGGCTTGGCACCCAAGCTGCGGAAGAAGGCTGCTGGCAATGAAGATGCATAGTAATGTGTTGAACTTGAACCTATATATGTAATCATGTTAAATTCTGATCGCTCTGTGTGTGGCACGTTGCTGGGCGAAACAATCTACCCACGTTCTCTGAGTAAAATGTACCACGGCTTAGGGTTTGGAAATGCCTGAGTCAGTAGTTGAATCCGAAATTCTGATTGTGCCACCACTATCTGAAAACAATGATCCACTGGTTCCACGATTGCTGAAGGGCAGGAGGTCTCCAAATACGACGGAATGTAAGTGGCACATAAATAAATTATTTAAGCTGCCACACTCCACGAAGCAGCAACTTATTTTAGATGCTGCACAACGACGTGGCAACATAAACAGCAATGTTCTCACCGATAATTCCCAGATGAGGAGGAAATGGGTACCACTCTCTAGCCTAATCTTGAGCCCGTCTATCTCACCGCCTCTCTGCTCATGCATCCCTTGCATCTGGCGAAGCTCCCGGATCTCCAGTAACCGGGTGTACGTGCTTCCACTTTATAAATTGTGGTTGTGCCATTTGCATGCGGCACAATCCACATAGATTACGTTTAAACAAACCACCAGTGTCAGAATACACTAGTAGAAAAGGTGTCTTTGGTCCACGGTTACGTTCCCAATCAGACAAAAGGAAGTAATGCAGCGTTAAGACAGATTAACGGGCGACCAATTTTTTTACTCCTAGGACTCCGGGGCCAATAGTTCAGACCGCTAGGTCAACAAGTACAACTATACAACTTAAAAAAGGCACGGAGCTTAAGCTAAATAGAACTAGTTAACACACATCTCCTTGATCTTCCTAATCTTATCCTTATGCACATCTTCCTGCGAGAGAAAGGATCGAATCGTTTGCTCCTTCCTTTTAGCATCTTCCTTGCACAGCTTCAATTGTTTATCTGCATCTTTCCTCATGCAGTTGTCAATACTCGTAGTTGTGAACTGTAGGACTTTGGCCTGGTGAACATCCTTCCTTGCTTGAGTCAGTTCTTACTCTGCTTTAGCCTTCAGGGCCAACGCCGCGTCCCTCTCCTTCTCGACTTTGCTAACCTTGTCTTCCACCCCCATGAGATCTCGCTTATGCTTGGTCGTGTCAACTGGCTCCCATCGCTTCATCTCAACACTATCAAGAAGTGAGCTAAATGCGGATTCTTTCAACTCAACAGTCATTTCCCATAGTTTGTCCAGCGTTTTCTGCATCGATTTGGGCCACTCTGGATCTACCCATTTGACAACACCGCAACTTCCGCCTCGCATCATTGCACGATGTCCTTGACACCGTAGAAACCTCTTGCCTGCGTTTCGTCCTTCGAACGCTAGAAATTTAGTGGGCACATATCCATGTTTACATAGCAGAGGACTGTCTTCATCCGCTAAACCGTGATAGTCAGCGTCATACATCGTCTGGTTGGCCTAACACATCATACGCGCATGAGTAAACGGAGTAGATCTGGCTAAAAAAATAGATAACTGGCCACATATGATAGAGATAGAGATGAGACGACTCACATCGAAATCACCATCCACAATAAATCACGACGCTGCGTTTCTCGTCGTCTCCCCTTGAACCCATGGCGAGAGGGGAGGGGGTGGTGGTGGCTGCCAGAGAGGGGATTGGGATGGCGGCGCCGTTGGCTTGCGGCTATGGCAGGATGGGAGTGAAGTGGGGAATGTGGCTTCGAGGGGAAGGAAGAGAAGTACGGGGAGGAAGAGAAGTAATGGGGACGTGACACTGGGATATGGCCCGCTCAACTGGTGAGTCGTGACACTCACAACAGGGGAGCCCCCGGTGTTGCCAGTTTGTCCAGAGCAAGCATGGCCAATCATGCCGCGGAATAGACTACTCGCGGATCTATCTCACGAAAACCATCCCAATCGTCCAAGCGCCCCGATCAGACGGTATGTAACAATCGACAAGCAGAACAAATGTGTTAGGGCGTGCCTTCTAGAAGACTCGGTCTAACGCTAAGGTTAGGGCTCTCCTAAGGTTAATTAGTATCCATATGCGGTTTATGAAAAGAACATGCATCCAATGACACGGGTGGATCTAGCTGTGGTTAATGAGAAGAGTAGACATGCAATGACACTGGTGATTTGTGGTTTGTGGGAAGAACACACAGGCAGTGATTCTGGTGATATGTGGTTTCTGAGAAGAACACACATGCAATGACTCTAGCTGTGGTTTGTGAAAAGAGCACGCACGCGATGACTCTAGCTGTTGTTCAAGGGAAGAGCACACATACAATGACACTAGTGGATCCATGTGTGGTTCATGGGAAGAACACACATGCAATGACACTGGGTGTGGTTCATGATATGGTTTGTGAGAAGAACACACATGCAATGACACTGGTGGATCCATGTGTGGTCTTTGGGAAGAACACACATGCAATGACACTAGTGATATGTGGTCTCTGAGAAGAACACACATGCAATGACACTAGGTGTGGTTCATGATATGGTCTGTGAGAAAAACACACATGTAATGACACTGGTGGATCCATGTGTGGTATGTGAGAAGAACACACATGCAATGACACTGGGTGTGGTTCATGATACGGTCTATGAGAAGAACACACATGCAACGACACCGGTGGATCCATGTGTGGTCTTTGGGAAGAACACAGATGCAATGACACTGGTGGATCCATGTGTGGTCTTTGGGAAGAACACACATGCAATGACACTGGTGGATCGATGTGTGGTCTGTGAGAAGAACACACATGCAATGACACTGGGTGTGGTTCATGATTTGGTTTGTGAGAAGAACACACATGCAATGACACTGGATCCATGTGTGGTCTGTGAGAAGAACACACATCCAATGACTCTAGCTGTGGTTCATGAAAAGAGGAGACATGCAATGACACCGGTGGATCCATGTGTGGTTCATGGGAAGAACACACATGCGATGACACTCGGTGGATCCATGTGTGGTTTGTGAGAAGAACAGACATGCAATGACTCCGATGGATCCATGTGTGGTTCATGGGAAGAACACACATGCAATGACTCTGGGTGTGGTTCATGATATGGTCGGTGAGAAGAACACACATGCAATGACACTGGTGGATCCATGTGTGGTCTTTGGGAAGAACACACATGCAATGACACTGGGTGGTGTTCATGATATGGTTTGTGAGAAGAACACACATGCAATGACACTGGTGGATCCATGTGTGGTCTTTGCGAAGAACACACATGCAATGACACTAAATCCATGTGTGATCTATGAGAAGAACACACATCCAATGACTCTAGCTGTGGTTCATGAAAAGAGCAGACATGCAATGACACTGGTGGATCCATGTGTGGTTCATGGGAAGAACACACATGCGATGACAATGGGTGGATCCATGTGTGGTTTGTGAGAAGAACACACATGCAATGACTTCGGTGGATCCATCTGTGGTTCATGGGAAGAACACACATGCAGTCACACTGGGTGTGGTTCATGATATGGTTTGTGCGAAGAACATACATGCAATGACACTGGTGGATCCATGTGTGGTCTATGGGAAGAACACACATGCAATGACACCGGGTGTGGTTCATGATATGGTTTGTGAGAAGAACACACATGCAATGACACTGGTGGATCCATGTGTGGTCTTTGGGAAGAACACACATGCAATGACACTGGATCCATGTGTGTACCCTGTGAGAAGAACACACATCCAATGACTCTAGCTGTGGTTCATGAAAAGAGCAGACATGCAATGACACTGGTGGATCCATGTGTGGTTCATGTGAAGAACACACATGCGATGGCACTGGGTGGATCCATGTGTGGTTTTTGAGAAGAACACACATGCAAGGACACCGGTGGATCCATGTGTGGTTCATGGGAAGGACACACATGCAATGACTCTGGTGATATGTCGTTTGTGAAAAGAACAGACATGCAATGACTCTGGTGATATGTGGTTTGTGAAAAGAACAGACATGCAATGACTCTAGCTGTGGTTAATGAGAAGAGAAGACATGCAATGACACTTGTGGATCCATGTGTGGTTTGTGAGAAGAACACACATGCAATGACACTAGGTGTGGTTCATGATATGGTTTGTAAGAAGAACACACATGCAATGACTCTAGTTGTGGTTTGTGAAAAGAGTACGCATGCGATGACTCTAGTGGTGGTTCATGGGAAGAGTAGACATACAATGACACTGGTGGATCCATGTGTTGTTCATGGGAAGAACACACATGCAACGACACCGGTGGATCCATGTATGGTCTGTGGGAAGAACACACATGCAATGACGCTGGTGGATCCATGTGTGGTTCATGGGAAGAACACACATGCAATGGCACAGGTGATATGTGGTCTATGAGAACAACACACATGCAATGAATCTAGCTATGGTTAATGGAAAGAGATGACATGCAATGACATCGGTGGATCCATGTGTGGTTCAAGGGAAGAACACACATGCAATGACACTGGGTGTGGTTCATGATATGGTTTGTGAGAAGAACACACATGCAATGACACTGGTGGATCTATGTGTGGTCTTTTGGAAGAACACACATGCAATGACACTAGTGATATGTGGTCTCTGAGAAGAACACACATGCAATGACACTGGGTGTGGTTCATGATATGGTCTGTGAGAAAAACACACATGCAATGACACTGGTGGATCCATGTGTGGTCTTTGGGAAGAACACACATGCAATGACACTGGTGGATCGATGTGTGGTCTGTGAGAAGAACACACATGCAATGACACTGGGTGTGGTTCATGATATGGTTTGTGAGAAGAACACACATGCAATGACACAGGATCCATGTGTGGTCTGTGAGAAGAACACACATCCAATGACTCTAGCTGTGGTTCATGAAAAGAGGAGAGATGCAATGACACCGGTGGATCCATGTGTGGTTCATGGGAAGAACACACATGCGATGACACTAGGTGGATCCATGTGTGGTTTGTGAGAAGAACAGACTTGCAATAACTCCGATGGATCCATGTGTGGTTCATGGGAATAACACACATGCAATGACTCTGGGTGTGGTTCATGATATGGTCTGTGAGAAGAACACACATGCAATGACACTGGTGGATCCATGTGTGGTATTTGGGAAGAACACACATGCAATGACACTGGATCCATGTGTGGTTTGTGAGAAGAACACACATCCAATGACTCTAGCTGTGGTTCATGAAAAGAGCAGACATGCAATGACACTGGTGGATCCATGTGTGGTTCATGTGAAGAACACACATGCGATGGCACTGGGTGGATCCATGTGTGGTTTTTGAGAACACACATGCAAGGACACCGGTGGATCCATGTGTGGTTCATGAGAAGGACACACATGCAATGACTCTGGTGAAATGTCGTTTGTGAAAAGAATAGACATGCAATGACTCTCGTGATATGTGGTTTGTGAAAAGAACAGACATGCAATGACTCTAGCTGTGGTTAATGAGAAGAGAAGACATGCAATGACACTTGTGGATCCATGTGTGGTTTGTGAGAATAACACACATGCAATGACACTAGGTGTGGTTCATGATATGGTTTGTAAGAAGAACACACATGCAATGACTCTAGCTGTGGTTTGTGAAAAGAGTACGCATGCGATGACTCTAGTGGTGGTTCATGGGAAGAGCAGACATACAATGACACTGGTGGATCCATGTGTGGTTCATGGGAAGAACACACATGCAACGACACCGGTGGATCCATGTATGGTCTGTGGGAAGAACACACATGCAATGACACTGGTGGATCCATGTGTGGTTCATGGGAAGAACACACATGCAATGGCACAGGTGATATGTGGTCTGTGAGAACAACACACATGCAATGAATCTAGCTGTGGTTAATGGAAAGAGATGACATGCAATGACACCGGTGGATCCATGTGTGGTTCAAGGGAAGAACACACATGCAATGACACTAGGTGTGGTCCATGATATGGTATGTGAGAATAACACACATGCAATGACACTGGTGGATCCATGTGTGGTTTGTGAGAAGAACACACATGCAATGACTTTGATGGATCCATGTGTGGTTCATGGGAAGAACACACATGCAATGACTTTGGGTATGGTTCATGATATGGTCTGTGAGAAGAACACACATGCAATGACACTGGTGGATCCATGTGTGGTCTTTGGGAAGAACACACATGCAATGACACTGTGTGTGGTTCATGATATGGTTTGTGAGAAGAACACACATGCAATGACACTGCTGGATCCATGTGTGGTCTTTGGGAAGAACACACATGCAATGACACTGGATCCATGTGTGGTCCGTGAGAAGAACACACATCCAATAACTCTAGATGTGGTTCATGAAAAGATCAGACATGCAATGACACTAGTGGATCCATGGGTGGTTCATGTGAAGAACACACATGTGATGACACTGGGTGGATCCATGTGTGGTTTGTGAGAAGAACACACATGCAATGACACTGGTGGATCCATGTGTGGTTCATGGGAAGAACACACATGCAATGACTCTTGTGGTATGTGGTTTGTGAAAAGAATAGACATGCAATGACTCTAGCTGTGGTTAATGAGAAGTGCAGACATGCAATGACACCGGTGGATCCATGTGTGGTTTGTGAGAAGAACACACATGCAATGACACTGGGTGTGCTTCATGATATGGTTTGTAAGAAGAACACACATGCAATGTCTCTAGCTGTGGTTTGTGAAAAGAGCACGCATGCGATGACTCTAGCTGTGGTTCATGGGAAGAGCAGACATACAATGTCACCGGTGGATCCATGTGTGGTCTGTGGGAAGAACACACATGCAATGGCACTGGTGGATCCATGTGTGGTTCATGGTAAGCACACACATGCAATGACACAGGTGATATGTGGTCTGTGAGAAGAACACACATGCAATGACTCTAGCTGTGGTTAATGAAAAGAGCTGACATGCAATGACACCGGTGGATCCATGTGTGGTTCAAGGGAAGAACACACATGCAATGACACTGGGTGTGGTCCATGATATGGTCTGTGAGAATAACACACATGCAATGACGCTGGTGGATCCATGTGTGGTCTGTGAGAAGAGCAGACATGCAATGACACCGGTGGATCCATGTGTGGTTTGTGAGAAGAACACACATGCAATGACACAGGTGGATCCATGTGTGGTCTTTGGGAAGAACACACATGCAATGACACTGGATCCATGTGTGGTCTGTGAGAAGAACACACATCCAATGACTCTAGTTGTGGTTCATGAAAAGAGCAGACATGCAATGACACTGGTGGATCCATGTGTGGTTCATGGGAAGCACACACATGCGATGACACTAGGTGGATCCACGTGTGGTCTGTGGGAAGAGCAGACATGCAATGACTCCGGTGGATCCATGTGTGGTTCATGGGAAGAACACACATGCAATGACACTAGGTGTGGTTCATGATATGGTCTGTGAGAAGAACACACATGCAATGACACTGGTGGATCCATGTGTGGTCTGCGAGAAGAACACACATGCAATGACACTGGGTGTGGTTCATGATATGGTTTGTGAGAAGAACACACATGCAATGACACAGGTGGATCCATGTGTGGTCTTTGGGAAGAACACACATGCAATGACACTGGATCCATGTGTGGTCTGTGAGAAGAACACACATCCAATGACTCTAGCTGTGGTTCATGAAAAGAGCAGACATGCAATGACACTGGTGGATCCATGTGTGGTTCATGGGAAGAACACATATGCGATGACACTGGTGGATCCATGTGTGGTCTGTGGGAAGAGCAGACATGCAATGACACTGCTGGATCCATGTGTGGTTTGTGATAAGAACACACATGCAATGACACTGGGTGTGGTTCATGATATGATTTGTAAGAAGAACGGGCATGCAATGACTCTAGCTGTGGTTTGTGAAAAGAGCACGCATGCGATGACTCTAGCTGTGGTTCATGGGAAGAGAAGACATACAATGACACTAGTGGATCCATGTGTGGTTCATGGGAAGAACACACATGCAATGCCACTGGTGGATCCATGTGTGGTTTGTGAGAAGAACAGAAATGGAATGACTCTATCTGTGGTTAATGAGAAGAGCAGACATGCAATGACACTGGTGGATCCATGTGTGGTTTGTGAGAAGAACACACATGCAATGACACTAGGTTTGGTTCATGATATGGTTTGTAAGAAGAACACACATCCAATGACTCTAGCTGTGGTTCATGAAAAGAGCATGCATGCGATCACTCTAGCTGTGGTTCATGGGAAGAGCAGACATACAATGACACCGGTGATATGTGGTCTATGAGAAGAACACACATGCAATGACTCTAGCCGTGGTTCATGAAAAGAGCAGACATGCGATGACACTTGTGGATCCATGTGTGGTTTGTGAGAAGAACACACATGCAATGACACCGGTGGATCCATGTGTGGTCTATGGGAAGAACTCACATGCAATGACACTGGTGATATGTGGTTTGTGAGAAGAACACACATCCAATGACTCTAGTGGATCCTTACGTGGTTTATGAGAAGAACACACATCCAATGAACTCTTGTGGATCTATCTTGGCATAATTTGATGTATGACACGATGTATTACATTGTGCAAGACATCCACTTTCCATTTTATACTACTCAGTATCGCCCTTGGTTTTATGTGGTACTACTCAGTATCTTTCGTGGAAGCACAAATCTGTGCTCATCCTGTCTGCTACTCCCTGATTGGTTATCACAGTTGTCACGCGGATTGTGCGCACTAGCCGTTGATTCTGTGTGATCCAACGATGATCATTGCACACGTCGTGCCCTTCATAGTACAGTGTGAGACAACATGGACATCTCCCTCAGCGAGACTTCTATAAGAAGGAACACGATGCCGTCCATGGAAAAAGTCGTCGAGCGGTCATGTCATGTTTAATCAAGTCTAAAAAGCCTACTACTGCTACTATTACGCCATAACGCATGCGTCATCGAGTGCACGGTCGTCGATGGACAGCTGCAATTTATTACCACTTGATTTTAATAAGACATATCCCATTTTTTACGCAGCGGTTCTCAATCGCCAATTTTAGGGCCGTGTCAAACTTCGTACATAGAAATTGTGTGTGCACCCTTTGCATGCGGCTCAATACAAAACTGCCATGCATGGCCCGGGAAAAAACGTGACGTACCGTGCGCGTGACACGGTGCATGGTGCATTCGACTGCGTGGCGCGTTGCATGGTGGTGCAACGAAACGTGCCTTGCTTCTATCCACCTTAGTTATAGATCCCCTCTCCGCACACCCACTCCCACTCTCGCTCACTATCCCCACGCAACCCTCTCCACTGTCCCACCAGCATCTGCAAACTCCTGAGAATACCACGTCCGCGCCGGCGATGGCCGAGGAGGATAAGGTGTCCATTGTCGCCTCTGTGGCCGCCGGCGAGGAGGCCCCCGTCTCCTCGCTGGTCCCCCTCAACGTGTTGAAAGCAGACGCTGTACCTGTCCAGGCCCCAGTGGAGGCATCAATGGCAGCCGCCGTTCCCGTCCAGGCCCCCGTCGCAGCTACCGACGGAGCCGCCAAAGAGGAGCCCCCCGCCGGCGAGGAGGACCCGCCGGTCACAAGCAGATCACGCACTTCTTGGGCACCTATGATCCAGATAAGTACATCGCTCCGCTGAACCCCTACGACACCGACATCGATGACCTATGGTTGGAGGTAACTAGGGTTTGCTCCCCCTCCCCTGGTTCTTCTATCGTTTGTTAGAAATAATGGGATAATCTTTTTAAAATTTAGCTGTTATTGTCATGTTTAATATTCTGGAATTAATCATGGAAATTGTGCCTAATTATCCAACACCATTCCCATCGTTGGATGCTAGATCTTGGTTTATTAGGATTCGCTTGTTTGCATTTTGATTGCTCGATCTTCTTACACCATCTAGTCCCCCATTTTCCCTTTCTTCCAATAGCCCGAGCCTGCGAACATCAACGCCTACATCGCTGAACACCGTGCTCTCGGCATTCACCTCCGAAACCTCCAGCGGGTGGCCATCAAAGAGGGTCGCATGCCTCCAATCAGGCCCAAGGCCCCAAGTCCAAGAAACTAGGCAGAAAGAAGTGGCAGAAGCACCTGAGGGAGATGGAGGCACTGGCGAATGAACAGGTTGGATGTCTCCTTGAATGTATCTACATCTTCCACGGCTGCTGCTGCTAAGTAGCTTCTTTTGATTTTCTATATTTTGCTTGTATCCTATTTCTATCTGAATGCATCGAATCCCCTTAAGCAACCTACTACTTTCTATCGCTATATCCTATTTAGCTGCGCAAAGCTATATCTACATTTGTTTTGTTTTCTGAATGAATGTATTCTGCCTGGTGTGATTTGCTGCTCTAGATTTGCTACCTGATCGAAGGCAAAAAGAGGTCCAAAAGGGAACGAATTATCAAAGTGAGAATCTTCTCTAGATTTCCTACAAATTTGGGCAAAATGAAACATATCTGTTTAGCGAGAGAGGAAAAGGGCACTGTTTCAAACTGCCAGTTAAGAAGCTACCATCTTGACAAGCTACAAGACACATACATAAACATAACATAACGAGGGTTAAATTTATTTTACTAGTATCACTTGATGCGCTAGACATCTTGGCAAGCTAACTGAGTTCCACAAAACAGAAACAGAAACATAACACTAACAAGTAAAATTTAATTCACTCCTCATTAGACAACATGACGCGCTTGCTATCATTCCAGGTACTCCACGTCCGACGAACTGCTTTGTCCCAAATGACATCTGACTTGGCTTTCCTATCTTCAGCGTCCTGCGTCACAATTAGCGGTGCATCACAAGCCTGATTGTTGCCGCTAGAAGATGCCGCCTCTCTGTTTGCCGCTTCAGCTGCAGCCTCTCTGTCAGCTGCTTCTTCAGCTGCAAGCTCTTTTTCAGCTGCTTCTGCAGCCTCTGTGTCAGTTGCTTCAGATGCAGCCATTTTCTTTGCATATTCAACTTCCAACTCAGCTATTCGGCATTTTCTACAAAGGGCTCCCCTAAGATCGTCTTCCCTCTTGCAAATAGGGCAAAACACGAGGTAACGTTGAAAAAAATGGAGCTTCTTGTACAGCTGGTAGGTCACGTAAGCATCTATGGCTGCATACTTCAGATTTATATCAGACAACGGCCACTCGTTCCAGAAATCGTGCCTATCCTTAGAGAAATCTTCCTTCATTGTGACGTACGACTCATCGAGGATTCTAGTTGCGAGTGATGCCATTCCATCCTTCTTCCTGTCCCCTAGGATCTTGACAAGATGCTGAATATCGATCCAGTTGTGCGCAGGAATCATAATTTCCTCTTGATACAATTTGGAAAAATCAGTTGTTGTGTCGACGGCGTAAAACAATTCCTTTTTTCAAGGAATCGGCCTCAGGACATTTCGTCGATCCTGAAAGTATGTAGTTTGTCATCACCGAAATTTGTAACTACAAATATTTTGTCAATGCAAGATCATTATCTCAATATAATTTTGAAAAGTTTAGTAAATGCAAGATCAAGACTCTCAACATTGTATTTTCATAATTTATTCGGTTTGGCTATTTCTCAGTCGACTGAACGAGTTGCACATTTCTTTTAACTACGGCTGCACTTTTCTTAGGTGATTGAGACTAAAGAAAATCTCAGTCGATTGAGACATAGGCAAACCCTAATTTATTTGGTCCTAAGTAAAATCCAGTAGTTGCAAGATGAGCAAGTGGATAAAGAACAAGAGGAGAAAACCCTAAAAGCGGTTAGCTACGTAGAGCAGATCTACAAACCGGGAGAGATGGTAGACGAGGACGTGTTTCCGCATGGCAAGTTGAACGACGGCGACTTCACTCCCTTCATATGGGTGCTCCGGGGTGTAATCGAGGTCCAATCCCACAAACTTGTCCTCGTCTATCCCAAGCCAACCCTCGTACATCCTCAGGACACGCACCACTGTCTCCTCCTCGTTGGTGTAGAAAACGTCTATCTTCTTGTTGTCATGGGTAGTGAAGGTTGTCTCTAGAGTGCGTAGATCTTCGATGGAGGCAAGAAGAAGACGGGAAGAAGATAGTAGATGACAGGAAAAAGAAGAGTGGTTTCTGCGAGGCAGCGGAATGGTGGAACCGTCAATGCGCTTTTATGGTAGGTGTTAACGATTGGGACGGAAGTCCAAGGAGAGACGCGTGGAGGTGGCCGTTCCAGCTTCTAAGTAAACAAAAAATAATTATAATGCCAATACATGGGCCCTGTTTTGTCACGTTAATACACTGGGTAGGGGGTGTTGTCCTATCCACTGTGCCAACGCTGCAAGCTTACGTGATAGCCACCTCGCCTAAGCGATGGGAGCGACATAACGACGAACTGACGGGGGGGCCAACTTGACGCCCGTTAGCCTGATTTTTTGTATTGAAACATAAAGTTGAATTCATGCCGAAAAAGACCCTCTGAGTATTTGGCACACCAACTGTAGTCATCCCGGCTGATTTCAGGGAACATGGGTACCGCGTTGCCTGTACACCCCAACTTTCGGGCCGCAAAATGATATTCTCTTTCCTATCACCCCCGTTTGCAGCAATATTTCATATATCCTAAGGAAGCAAAGCTCATGCAATGGCACGCTGAAAGGGAGAAACCCTAAGATGATCCGGAGAAGGGCAAGATCCTGACACACCCTTCAGACGGTAGGCAGTGGAATGCACTGGACATCTATTTCGAACATTTCGGGGGTGATGCAAGGAACGTCAGGCTGGGTATGAGCACTGATGGACTCAATCCTTTTGGAAACCAGAGTTGCACGCATAACACTTGGCCCGTGTTTATATGGCCATACAACCTCCCCGTGGTTGAGCATGAAGCAAAGTTATGTACACATGAGCATTCTTATTCAGGGACCAGAAACAACCAGCAGTACTAGAGAAAAGGCTATAGGAGACATGCTTCTAGGAGGCGCATTTAAACCATATGCGCCTCCTATAAAATAGGCGAGGCGCACTGGCTTGGCATGTGCCTCTAAGGCGCATATTATTAGGATGCGCCTCCTATAATCCCTATACGGACGAAATCTGACAGCCCATATTATCCAAGGCGCATTCTAATAATATGCACCTCCTATATATCAGATAGGCGAGGCACATGTGGGAAGAATGCGCCTCACATAAGTTGCGTGGGCCCGGGAGGAGATTGGTGGTCAAATATGTGAGGCGCATATGCTCATATGCGCCTCCTATACTTGATAATATGTGAGGCGCATATGGAGAAATATGCACCTCCTATAACCTGGCACCCCCCATGGGGATCGACTTTTAAGTTTTGTAAAAAATAAACAAAAATGATAAAAACTTCAAAAGAATAATTCCTTTGAGTTGTAGTTAGATTTTAGGGTGTAGTTGTAGAAAAAATTGAAAAACATGAATTTCGTAGTATTTTGCAAAAAAATCCCATGGAACATTAAAACGGCCCTAACTTTTGCATACGATGTCAGAAAAAAAGTTTAATATATCAAAATGATCGTCTCAAAATTTTCTACTTGATTCGATGCTGAAAGCCGTTAAAGATTTTATAGATTCCCCAAATTAGAAAAGATTAAAAAGTTATGGCAGACAGAAGTTTTGTTTCTGCAAAAAAAAACTATTCGAGGCGCATATCATATGATATGCGCCTCGCATAAGTGAAGACAGATTCAAATTCGAAACAGCCACCTACCACACCTATATAACACCTACCACATCTCCTCCTTATCCTTCTCCTTTTCCTCCACCTCTCCTCCTTCTCCTCCATCTCTCCTTCTTCTCTCCTTCTCCTCCTCCTCCACTCTCCTCCTCCTCCTCCACCTCCACTCTCCTCCTCCTCCACCTCCACTCTCCTCCTCCTCCTCCTCCACCTTCGGTGGCATCCTCCTCCTCTTCCTTCGGCGACCTTCTCGTCCTCCGGTGAGCTCCTCCTCCTCCACCTCCTCCTCCAGCAACCACTCCCGTGATGGCCTCCACAACCACACCGACCACCTCCTCCTCCTGCACCTCCGAGGATGACCTCTAGTGGCCTCATCCTCCTCCACCATCTCCGGCGACCCCCATGGCCATGGCCTCCCGCACATGCCTGCGGTGGTACGCTGTAACCAAGGACACGGCCTCCGACGAGCTCCAACAAAATTCCGGCTAGATCTAGATCTAGATCTGGCCGCCATTTTTTTTGAAATTCAAAAATATTATATGAGGCGCATTCAAATCAATATGCGCCTCGCATATGCAGAATATATAAGAGGCACATATTCAGAGTATAGGAGGCGCATATCAATATGCGCCTCGCATATCCAGGATACAGGAGGCGCATATAATATGCACCTCGCATAAAAAATAGTGGAGGCGCGGTGCTAGAGGCGCATATGATATGCGCCTCACATAGCATTTTTGGTGCGCCTCGCATAGCATTTTCCCTAGTAGTGCAGGTATCAATATGCATCTGTATTGAGAGAGAGGTTAGCCACGTTGTGGGAGATGCCAGCCTATACGTGGGACGCCTACATTAGAGAATATTTCCCTCTGAGAGCTGCGTTGCTCATGACGGTGCAGGACTATCCAGGTTATGCATATGTATTGTCCTAGGTGAACCACGGACACGATGCATGTGTCAAGTGCATGGATGAGACCCCGCATCTCCAGCTACCAAAGGATACCGGGTCTTCAAAAACCATGTTCCAAGGGACTCGAAAGTAGCTCTACATGGATCACCTGTGGAGAAAACACGATGACATGTTCAGTGGTAAAGACGAGCTCGAAAGAGGCCCACATCCGAGGAGTGGCGAAGAAATCGAGGAGCTTTTGAATAATTGGCAAGAGTTCCCTACATTGGGAAAGAAGTGACTGAGGATAAAGCCGCTGCTGGGTGTATGGAAAGCGATGTCTATTTTTTGGGACCTTACATACTAGAAGGTCCTCCACACACCACATAGCGTCGATTTAATGCACATCACGAAGAACGCTACTGAGAGTCTGCTTAGCACGCTGCTCAACATGCCAGAGAGGACCAAGGATGGGCCGAAAGCAAGAAACAGCCTTAAATTGCGTGGCATCAAGAAATATCTTCAGTACCCTGATAGTGTTGATGATGATGACCAGACGGAAGGGACTCAAGGTCGCCACAAAAGGGTTAATAAGAATGAGGTGGTGGTTCGCGCTGCTTGCTTCACTCCAAGTCAGGAGGAGATCGAGAAGTTTTTCAGGTTCCTCCTAGGAGTGAAAGTTCCTCACGGTTACTTGGGGAAGATAAACAGATATCTGGGCATAACTAAGAAGAGGTTCAGCGTTATGAAGTCGCACCATTGTCAAGTGCTGATGACAAAGATATGTTGTTTGTTCTCTACAACTTTTTTGATGTGATCTCTAGGAAGTCGATCAGCGTGAAGTAGCTCGACAGGATACAGGAAGATATCGTGGTGATGCTATGCGAGCTCGAGATTTACTTTCCGCTTGCATTCTTCGACATCAGGGTGCATCTTCTTGTACATGTCATGGATGACATCATCCAGCTCGGACCGACATTCCTTCACAATATGATGCCGTTTGAAAGGCTGAACGGTGTCATCAAATGATTTATGTGCAATAGGTCCCATACAGATGGAAGCATATATGAAGGCTTTATGATCTATGAGTGCCTGTCCTTTAGCCAGAATTATCCAACCACCAAGAATGAGGATGTTGGAATACACACCAAGAAGCACATCGGCAGGTTCGCTGGATATGGTCACCTCGAGGGATACCGCTCACTGCATGTCGACATTGAGGGTCGACGCGCTGACTTTGACAGGGCACACTGAGTCATGCTACAGCACATTGAATTGGTCGGCCCTTGGGTGGAAGAGCACAAAAGCTTAATCGAACAGGAGTGCGTCGACCTAGGCTAGCCTAGGAAGAAGGGAGACATAACCAGACAACACAACTCCAGCTTCACGGGTTGGTTCAAGAAAAGGCTACAAGACAATCCCCCACAGACGCCTTCTACGGAAGATCAAAAATTCATATTCTCCTTGTCGCAGGGCCCAGCGCACAACCTAAGGACCTATCGGTCATACGACATAAACGTTACAGATTCTACAATGAGGAAAAGGATAGGAATAACGAATATCAAAACTCAGGAGTAACTATGCTATCCTTCACCGATGACGATACTACTAACATGGACAGATTCTATGGAAGAATCGAGGAGATATGGAAGCTCGACTACTGTGGAGAGACGGTACCAATGTTCCGTGTTAGATGGGCCAAGAACATGGAAAAAGAAGGGTGGTACTTCACCACCATGGTTATACCAGATGCCAAATCGGTGAAGAACGCATCCGCAAAAAATGAGCCATGGGTACTTGCTAGCCAAGTTGATTAGTGTTTATTATTACGGACCCATCAAAGCCCAACCGTGTTGTAGTGAGGAGGGGCAAGAGGAGCATCATTGGAATGGAAGGAGCCACCAGTGAGCAAGACTTTCACAGAATGATGATTCAAAGATCGAAGAGGAATTTGACAAGTACTTCGACATGCCTACTACTTCTATAGTAAGAAGAAAGACCACACTACCTACTAAAGGTTGTCCGTTCACGAGAAGAAATATCAAAGTGCCCGGGATAAAGTATTCAACCGCGATGAAAAAGGCCAAGAAGATTGTGAAGAGATGCTAGCTCGACTAAAATTATATTGATGTATATGATTTAGGGTTTTTTGAGAATAATATAATTATGTATTTGATATTAATTTGTGTGTGTATACGTATTGATGTATATGATTGGGGGTTTTGAGAATAATATAATTATGTGTACTCGAAAATATGTATATATATGTTCTTGCATGATTTTACATAATTAAAATTACTTTTTAAAAAATAAATAAAAATTCGGAGAAAATTAGGATTTGAACCTTGTTGCCACTGGGAGAGATCTAGCTACCAAACTATATAATACCACGGAAATCTTGCAATTACGTGGCATATCATCCTGATATGCGCCACAGAAATTTGGCACTTAGCCAAATACCCAGTTCGGCCCTTCCCCTTGCCCTTTCTTTCCATTTCTTTCCCCAACCGCACGCTTGACGAACCCTAGCTCTCGCCATCACCAGAGTCCGTATAGGAGATCCACCAGAGCCCGTGGAGGAGGAGCCACCCGGAGCCCATCTGCAGCAAGAGGAGAAGGCAAGTGCACATGGTGTTCATCGCTCGCCACCACCAGCAGCCACCTCGCTATCCACCGTCCACCGTCCCTATGTAATCGCTACACCCTTCCCCCTTCCCCTGGCCAATTCTTCCCCTAGCCTTCCCCTAGCCGATTCGATCCTAGCCTTCCCCTGGCCAATTCGATCATACCCTTCCCCTGGCTTGATTCAGAGTAGTGCCTGGTTTGTACATATGGATTCAGAGTACATCGATTTAGCGTAGTACTTAGTGCCTGGTTTGTACATGGACAATCTAGGCTCCATGTTTTCCTGAACATTGAATACACAATGAGCCTTGGCTATTCAGTGGACCAATGGTTGTTCATTTGTAGTTAGGCTCTAAATTTCGATCAAATTTTTGACAAGAAGAGAACTGTTTGTCAGGACATAACCTACAAGTCAATGTTTTTAGCAACCTTCTGAATGGAGTTGTTGGAAAAATTCCATGTACACTGAGATTAATTATTTTTAGTGAGCTACTGTTGTAATTTATATTGTTAGTATGTAGACTTGCAAGAAATTTATATTGTTTAATGTTCCTCTATTGTTCTTTTCTCTGGTGTTCACATAAAGCTATGACATCTACTGTTAAATTGCATGCAGGCTATGTGTTCCAACTATTAAATTTAGAGATTGTTTTCTACTCTCTACAAATAATTAGCAGCATATTATTTTCATGAATGGTATTTGTATTATTTCACCGAATGGTCTCTATAGTCCTTTCATGCACACTTGACTATATTAATGCACTTGATTTTCGCTTCTACTTGTTTAAGCTGTTGTTTACAGCTTCCCTTGTTTTGAGTTGTATGCCATCTGTTTGTCTCTTGAATGATGCACGTGTGACTGTATGCGCTTGCTTTTACATATATTGTCCAACAGCTAAGTGCATTGTTTATTCTCATTGCTTATTTAACATGCAACCGTCAGTGTCATACATTTCTATGCAAAGCTGATACTCTGCTGCTTTGCTTGGGAGGATGATATCACACATTATAATAACAAGTAACTTTAATGTATTGACAATGCAAAATAGAACAGGCATGTACGCTGCTGCTGGTTGTTACTGCTTCAGCAAATTTTTATGCAAGGTGAATTTTTCTATGCCTGTATTAGTGTGTTGAATGTTTTAGCTTTTTGTTTTAGCATTTTGTACCTTTTTTAGCTTATATATTTGCTGCTACTTCTAATGCTTATATATTTGCTGCTACTATCCTGCTTATATATGGATGGGGCTTCATGGATGATGGATCTGTTATATATACATGTATGTGTTAATAGATGATGGATGGGGTCAATGGGGCTGTTAATGGGGATGGGCTATTTTTCTTGCAGGGATTTCAGTTGAGTTGCCTGTTTCTCCCGAAGTGTGGATTCACTTCCGCTTCGGTTGAGAAATGGGAACTCCTCGGTCAAAAAATTAGCAAAGGTCATGGCGAATTTTTCGGTCCAGATTTCTGCTAACCTTTTGCCTCTTTTTTATAAAGTGCAAACATGTCGGGCAACGACGAGGCTATCCCTTATAAGCACATGAGAGTCAGTGAACAAGCTAGAGAGTCCAGCGAGTCATTCTAGCGGGTGTCACAAGAGCAGGAGGAGGCGAAGGAGGAGATGAGGATGACACCATCATTGGAGGAGGAGGCGACCGCTGCCAGAGCTGTTGGGGGCAATGAGGGAGATGCTGATAATGAGGGGGACAACAATGACTACGACAAAACTAGTGAAGGCAGTGAGGAGGATGACATGACTGATGGTGTCGAGCGTGCAGATGGCCGTAGCGGCAACCTGGCTGCTATGTAGAAGAAGAAGAACGAAAGGAAGGATCGGAAGCCGCAAGTGCACGCCAACATCTACGATGAGTTCACTGAAGTCATAGAAAGTGGCCAACCCATGGCGCATGCAGCATTTGCCAAAGGGTATGACATGCAACTAAGGTGCATCGTCCGGGAAAGCATGTCGATCAACACGAAGCTCATCAGAGGTGCTGCCAATGCGGCTTTGGTCGATAACCTCCTTAAGAAGCTTCACAAGTGATACACATTCCTAGAGCGGTTCAGAAACCTGTAGAGAAACAACCCAGTGAACAAAATAGCCCTCAAGGAGATGAGCAACACCTTGAGCAGCTGGAAAACCCGGGTAAAGAACAACATTGACAAAGGTGAAAGCTGGGAGGTTATTAGTAAGAAAAATCTGATGCTCGACAAAGAAGGGTTTAAGATATTCAAGGCGTATATAGCTACCATAGATGCTATAAAATGGACTAACTAGGGCAGGAGTATGCAGGAACAGAACATAGGGCAAACAATCCATTTGGGACAGGGAGGACGCCGAGCTTGAATGCCTAGGAAAAGACAACATGTGGCTTAAAATCACAGACTTGCAGCTAAGGAACTTTGTCCGGACCCGCTACTACCTATACCCGATTGCAGGGGAGTTTGTCGTCGACGATCCAGAGGTGAAGTACTTCAAGAAGGAGCTGGTAAGGAATTTACTGCTGATGTCAAGTCTATTGCATTCTAATTAAAATAATAAATCCAAGAATCTAAATGGGCTCACCTTCTTGTCTCTGCAAGAGAAGGAACTTAACGCTCATGGCGAAGAGCCATCCCAGGATTCGACGCAACCATGGGACACGCTTTTCAACATGGCGATGAACGCTTAGAAGAAGAGGGACAAGTGGTTGCCACCGTCCTCAGCTGGTCGTGTGCCTGGCTTCAGTACGAGCATGAAGTTTAAGGAGTACTACAAAGAGGACGCCAAGAAAAGAAGGGAGAAGAAGAACCAGTCGGACGCTAAGGATAAAGCCATTGTTCAAGATCTGAATATGAAGGTGCGGACACTAGAGAAAAAAGCAGTGGACGAGAAAATAGTGGACAAGTTTGTGGAAGAGAAGCTCCGCACGATCATCCCCTCGGTTTTTCGAGGGGATAACTGCTTGGAATGCGGGAGGTCGACTGGGGCTAATACAGCTGCCCATCTTAAGCGGCAGCAACTCGAGCATCAATGTTAATGTGTCGCCAGACCTAGTGACCCCACCGGCCATCAACACCGCGACGCAGCTGCTCGTTTTGGTCGCACTGATTCCCCCTCCTGCCAAAGACACCAAGGCTCGGTCGACAGTGGTGGTTCTTCATAAGGCACTCATGCGGGTGAATGCTAATGATAGGCCGGCCGCCGGCACCGGCCGTATCTCGACATTAGCCGAGCTCAACGCCATCACCAAGGTAACTAAATAGTTAGTGCATGTCATCTCCTTTATGCCTTTTGATGCCTGCCATATCATGATGCCCAACATGTTTTGACTTAGGAAACTGCTTGCATACTCCTGCATAAAGGTGCTGGCAGTGAGTTGAAGGATGTTTCCAAGGGCACTCTCATACAACCAGCGAGTCGCACGATGGACAACAATCCAATGGACGATGATGTGATGAGGGTCAGGTTGGCTTGGGTGTTGCCAGGGTGCGATGACATGGACCTCCCTTTCAACCTTAGGGAGCTGACAAACATAAGACACTTGCAGAATGCAATAGCTGGCCCTTGACATGGCCAAAGACCCAGATTCGTATTGCAGGGGGGAGGGCGCACCTATGCCACCTCGATCGTTCGACCACCACCTCGGAAGAAAGTCATCATCACCCCCAGCAGTCATTACCAATAACTCTTTTGAGCGTGTGTACCGCCCCAAGGCAAAGGGGTTTCACCGCAACCGCTGTCGGCCCCGCCACCACCACTACATGATTGCAACCACGAAGATGATGATGAATTGGTCGACGTTGATGGCTACATCAACATCGGTGCTAACAAAGGATTATACATGCCTTGTGTGGATGAAGAACCCTTCACCGCTCGTGACAATCAAGCTAGTCGTCCCAATACATGCACACATCACTTGGTCTTCCATGGTTTTTCTCAAGAGACGCCTCTGGCCGCCGATCCACAGGAGAAACCGGGATTGGTTTTCAGCCCTAACACACTCCAAAACACGGTTGATGAGCAGATGGCATTGGAGGACCCTATTGCAAAGAACAAGCCCAAGAATAGAAGTAAGAATAATAATAAGGCTATGAGCCAGCCTCCTCTAAAGAGGATATGGGCACAAGACGTCGTTGTCATACCACCCAGCCAGCATGGCTTGCCCCAAGTGCATGTTGCTGGTGATCCGATATTGACTCTGGAGTTGCTCCACATCGCGCGTGGACCCATGGTAACTTTGCATGAGGGTATAAAGACACTAGAGGGCCTCCTTCGTAAAGACAAAGATCCAAATTACCTGGTTTTCATGGCCAAGGTGCCATCGGACGTGGGCTTTGTCCAACGAGCCTCCCCGGATCTACTCTTCATAGCGTACGAGGACGTCTTCAAGCTATTTCTCTCAAAATGGCTAGACTATAATTTGGTACGCCTATACGCATTCAATCTAGCGATGTAGATCAAGAGAGAGTACCCCGCAAGTCGTGATAGTGGATCCCTACTACATGCGGGATAGCCAGTTGGTTGAAGGATCAGAGACACAGACCAAGGCGATGACATACCTTGAGAAGTTATGCTGGAAAACAAGAGGAATGATACACTTCTTTTGCCATTCTTTCCCGAGTAGGTACACACTCACTCGCCGCCTTAACTTATGCCTTTCTTATAGATTTCTTCCTTTGATCTTTTACAATGGCCCTTTCCAACTGTGTTGCGCAGAGACAAATACTGCACACGGATCGTCGTTTCCCCAAGGTATTCGCTAGCCACGTATTTTGACTCAGGGAGTTTGATGAAGAAGAAAGACTAAACCAGAATAAGGTGTGTTCTTGATGAGGCTATCTAGGGCTACGCCAAAAAAGGATGCCCCTTCGCAAATAAGGCGGAATGTTACAAGGATGGCACACACGTGTTCAAGCACGTGCTCAAGTTCTCTGCATCAAGCAGCCTGTCGTGGTGTTGCCGACGAGTATGCCATGGAGGGGTCCTCACAGTGCGTGTTTAGAGACGTGGGGTAAGGGGGAGAGTTGGCGAGTACGAGGTAACATTGCTTACCCAGGTTCAACTCCCACAACAGTGGCAGAACTCTACTCCTGCTATAAATCACTATAATGGAAATATGCCGAGTTATAGAGATAGGTTCGCTGTGCGAGGTGTTGCAAGTTGTACACAACAATATAAGAGGCTGTGCCCTAAAGGCTCCCATAGGCCAGCTTATAAAGGCACCAAGACCTAGGGTTTATAGGGAAAGGTCCTTGTCAGACAAGGTAAAGAGTCCTACACTAATATGAACTAGTCTTCCGTGTCTTATACTCCAAGGCTCCGAGTATGTCGGTCACTCCTGTGTAGCCTTCCTTTATCCGGCATGGGCCTCCCTTCAGGATCTGTCTAATTGGGCCGCCCAGCAGGCCATAGGCCTTTCTACGAACTATGGGCCACCCGGGTTAGGCGGATTAGTGACATGCTATGAGGATACCCATATAGCATATCCCCAATAGTAGCCCCCGTATTACTTTGAAATCTTGTGTCGTCCTACTCGTTGATTTTCGAATGTCCCGTCTAAGTGATGTCGGCAATTCGTCAAGCAATATCTCAAAGGTCTCCCAAAGAAACCTGCAATCCTCTCCAGCTTCACAATGTAGCCGGAGATTCCTTGAATCTTCGTTTCTAGAGTCGGATAGTCCCCGTCTTTGATGTAATCTTTGGACGTGACCCTTCATTGCCACTATCAGGAGGGTGACTTAGGGTACAGCCTACGTTACCTCAAAACTCAGAGAAACCGAGAATGAATCCTCAGTTATTTTCACGCGCGCGAAATCCAAAACGTCGAAGCGGAAAAAGACAGAGGACATGGCGAAATTACCGCTCATGTTCACTTCACTACTAGGAGATAACTCTTCTGTGGCGCATGGAAATGCATCTTCTATGGCGCATATCCTTGTCGCCACTATTACCTTACCACTGATATCTGCTTCCTGTGGCGCATATAGATATGCACCACAAAAGTCTCAGACTTCTGTGGCGCATTTCTTCACATGCGCCATAGGAATATGTTCAGTGGCCCATTTCTTCATATGCGCCGCAAAAATCATATGCGCCACGGACATATTTTATATATGCGCCACTAACTGTATAACATATATTCAAAGTAAAATACATTCCTGGTGTATAATCAGGTATTTATACAGGATTTGTACAGTATTTATCAAGATCAGTATAAACAGTACATGACACAAGAAGTAGATGCATGAAAACCGTCATATAATACAAACACAAGTATAATGTCATCACACTTAGAGCCCGATCGAGATACATATATAATGTCAAGTGCCGAATTTTTAAACAAGTACCGAATACAAAGTTCATGTCATCTCACATTACAAATATGAAGTGGTCACCGCCGCCTACACTAGGATCAAATAGAATACAGATGTGATGATGGTGAGCAAGAGCATTATCCCGACCAATATATTCATACGGTTCTTCTTCCACATGTGGTTCCTCCACTTGGCTACCGCCTCCTCTCTAGTCGCGTATCCTTTGTAGATGTTGGGCTGAACTTGTTCACTTATTTGTGACAATCCTCCCACTCCTCGTAGACTCCTACCCATGTAGACCATATACCACCTCATCGCCATCTCTATAGACGACAAGGCATATTAGAAAAAAATACAATGAAAAGAATTAATAAAGGGTTCATATCCATATATATGTATATATGTTCACAAAATATAAAACAAAGGATCCATAAACCTAAAAGATAGCATCTCGTGATCATCATGGAAGTAATAAGTTCAACGACAACACGACCACAAGATAGTTTAAGTCTAACAACAATGACCATTTCGACCACAAGATAGTAAAGTTTATGACACACACACTATAGTAGGCGTCCATCGAGAATATAAACACACTGGATCATGCTAGAGGCACACATCGATCATGAAGACTTCTTATTCTCGCTCGGCTTCGGGAACGGTAGATAGGCCTCTTTCGTCATCCACGTCCTTGTGTCACCCTGCTTATGGAGGCGTTCTTCGATCTTCCTCTTACTCAACCCTCTGGCCGGTTGTAGGCCCCTTGTTGTGTTGACATCTTCAATGATGATATGCGACAACTTCTGCTGAATGCGATGGAATTCTTCTCTAAGATCATCATCGTCGCTTTGCGCCAAAGTTTCGGCCCATCCTCGGAGACTAGATGGCAGCGTTAGGTTCTAGCAATCCTGAACATATCCTTTAAGGTGATGGAGGACATAGAAGGCCTCCTTGGCGCCACCAGTAGCCAGCTGCTTGACGCAGGGGAACTAGAGCATGTGCTTGAACATGTGTTTGCCATCCTTGATACATTCCCCCTTATCTACGAAGGTGCATCCCTTCTTTGCGTAGCCCTCGAGAGCCTCATTGAGAACACCCCTTATTCTGGTGTAGTCTTTCTTCTTCGTCAAACTCCCGAGTCAAAATACCTGGCTAGCGAATACCTCGGGGCAAGGACGATGAGTGTGCAGTATTTGTCTCTACGCAACACAATTGGAACGGAATGTTGGAAAAAGAGCAAATGAAGAAATCTATAAGAAATGAATACGTTACAGCGGCGATGAGCGAGTGTGTACTTACTCGGGAAAGAATGGCAAAAGAAGTGTGTCCTTCCTCCTGTTGTCCACCATGAACTTCTCGAGGTACGTCGTCACCTTGGTCCTTGTCTATGATCCTTCGACCAACTGGATGTCTTGCATGTAGTAGGGATCCACTATCACGACTTCCGGGGTACTCTCTCTCTGGATCTTGATTGCCAGATTGAGCGCGTATAGGAATACCAAGTTATAGTCCAGCCATTTCGTGAGAAACAGCTTGAATATGTCCTCGTATGCTATGAAGAATATATCCGTGGGGGTTCATCAACGAAGCCCACGTCCAATGGCACCTTGGCTGTGAAAACCGGGTAATTTGGATCTTTGTCTTTAAGAAGGAGGCCCTCTAGTGTCTTGACAATCTCGTGTGAAGTTAACATGGGTCCAACCGCGATGTGGAGCATATCTAGAGTCAATATCAGATCACCAGCTACATGCACTCGGGGAAAGCCATATTGTGTGGATGGTACGACAACGGCGTCCTGAGCCCAGATCCTCTTCCGAAGAGGCTGGCTCACATCCTTCTTATTATTATTACCTCTCTTCATGTGCTTCTTCTTCACAAAAGTGTCCTCCACTGCCATCTGCTCATAGGCCACCTTTCGGAGTGTGTTGGGGCAAAAAACCAATCCCAGTTTATCTTGTGGTGAATCGGCGACCGGAGGCATCTCTTGAGATAAACCATGGAAGACCAGGCGCTGCATCCATGTATTGGGCTGACCAGCTTGATGGTCGCGAGCTGTGAAGGGTTCTTCATCGATAGAAGGCATATACAATCCTTTGTCGGCACCGGTGTTGATGAAGTCATCAATGTTGACCAATTAATCATCATCTTCATGGGTGTCATCATGTGATGGTGGTAGCGGGAGCGACGGTGGTTGCGGCACAACGTCTTTGCCATTGGGCGGTACACATGCTGCTAAGAGTTTCTGGTGACAGCTGGTGGTGGCGATGACGGCGCCTACTGGCTTCCGAGGTGGTGGCCAGGCGATAGATCAAGAGGTGGCACCGGTGCTCCCCCTCGCAAGACTAATCTGGTTCTTCGGCCATGTCAAGGGCCAGTTGTAGCATTATCCAAGGGTCTTGGTTTCGTCGGCTCCCTGAGGTTGAAAGGGGGGGTCCATGTCGCCGCACCCTGGCAACACCCGAGCCAACCTTACCCTCATCACGTCATCATCCATTGGATTGTTATGCATTGTGCGGCTCGTCGGTTGTATGAGAGTGCCCTTGGTAACATCCTTCAACTCACCGTCGACATCTTTAAGCAGGAGTACGCAAGAAGTGTCCTGAGGCAAAACATGTTGTTGGGAATCATGAGATGGCATCATTCATGCATCAAAGGCATAAAGGAGATGACATGCACTAATTAATTATTTACCTTGGTGATGGAGTGGAGCTCGGCTAATGGAGAGACACGGCCGATGCTGGCGGCCGGCCTATCATCATCTGCATTCTCCCGCTCGGGTGCCTCACAAAGCACCACAGCCGTCGGCTGTGCCTTATTGGTATCTTTGGCGGGAGGGGGCGTCGATGTGACCAAAATGAGCGGCTGCATCCTGGTGTTGATGGCCGGCAGGGTCACCAGGTCCGTCGACACGTTAACGATGATGCCCGAGTTGCTTCCGCTTAAGCTGGGCAGATGTATCGGCCCCTGTCGACCCCCCGCATTCCAAGTAGTAAGCCCCTCAAAAAACTAGGGGGGATCATCGCGTGAAGCTTCTCTTTCAGTAACTTGTCCACTATATTCTCATCCACTAGCTTCTCCTCCAGTGTCTGCACCTACATCTTCAACTCTTCAACATCGTCTTTATCCTTAGCCGCTGACTGGTTCTTCCTCTACCTTCTTTTCATGGTGTCCTCTTTGTAGTACTCCTTGAACTTCATGCTCGGACCGAAGCCGAACACACGGCCAACTGAGGACGGCGGCAACCCCTTGTCACTATTCTTGTAAGCATTCGTTGCCCTGTTGAAAACCGTGTCCCACGGCTTCATCGAATCCTGGGACGACTCTTTGGCAGGAGCATTCAGTTATTTTAAAGGTGAACCCATTTAGATTCTTGGCTTCATTATTTTAATTAGAACGCAATAGACCTCATATCGGTGATAAATTCCTTACCAGCTTCTTCTTGAATTCCTTCACCTTCGGATCGTCCGTGATGAACTCCCCTATTTCCTTGTCCAGGTAGTAGCGTGTAACACCCGTGGGATCAGGGTTAAACAAATCCAGACCTTAGCCTGACATAAGCTTAACCTAGATCTCGAGGATATCCAGTGAGAAATCGGTAACACAACAGTAACCTCGCGACACAAAAATCATTATAGCAAGCTCATAACTAATCAAAGAACAAAAATATTATAAGCAGAGGTCACTAACCACAAGCATCAAACAACGGAAGGCAAATTATGCTATTAAGTATAGGAAACTTAACAAATGGCCTAAGAGGCTTGAAGCATAACGATGACGTCCCAGCCCATAGATTCCGGGTTGCCGGCCGAGAACCCCAAGCTACTCGTTGGTGTCGATGTCGTACCAAACTCGTCTTCAGGGGAACACTTACTCTACTACAAAAGTATCAACAAAGCAAGGGTGAGTACAGGGTGCACTCCGCAAGACTTATGGCTGGTGGGGTTATTTTGCATAAAGCCATCTTTGTTTATAAAACGAGAGGGAGAAGAAGCTCGTCTAATCAGAATATTTTAAAAGGGGATAAGAGAGCGACATCTCCGAAGAATTGATCATCATCTTGATATCCACCAAAGTAATCCTCATCTCACAACTAGGATCACCCCCTCGTACACATGAGGAAGCATCCTTAACAAACATTGGTTGCCAAGTTTTACGATTAGGTTATAGTTCTCTATGATCTCACATTCATTCCCAAGTCGTCCATAACCGTGGACACATCTTTTCGAAAAGATTTAACCCTACAGGGGTGTACAAATTTACCCACACATACCAGCCGACTCTTAATGCGAAGCTATTAACCCTCTTCCTTGGAAGCCTGGCAGAGGGTGGTTGGACATGACCTTTACCTTACTTTTGCTGAGACCATGAGTCACGCCCTAAGGATGGTTCCGCCGTAACGGGTCAAATCCCGAAGCCGGTCCGTAGAGATGTGAGACGAGGTTGGTTTACCAGGGGTGCCATCCACCACAAGCAACCCCGCCCATGCTTACCTACCTGTTATGATGCACCTTCACCCACCAAATCTTTCAAAACGTTTTCTATGCATATGTCGAATGGAACGCTGAACTATCTGACTCATGGAACCTACTAGGCAAGTTAGTTACTCGTGTGGTTTTGTAGGCCCCGTGTGGCTGTACGCTCATCTTGGTTCCGTGGGAAAGAACTCGGGTCCTTATGGTGGCGAGCATCGGAGTACAAAAACCACATCCCATTGTGGCCTCCCATACAAGCCTTAGCATGTTTAACCTTTAACACAGATATTACCTCATATGTATAGCTTGTTTTCCTATCATACTAGATTCTTTGCATCTGATACATCATCTAGATGCATCAGCACTGACAACTAAGCATGGCTAAGCAAGGCACATATATAAGCTCTACAATGCACACACGCCAAACCTAGTTACGCTAGGAGCAGTGGATCAGGTAATATAAGATCAAAGGGAGTAATGCAACAAATAGGATACTCTATCTATCGATAAAAGACCACAGTAGAATCGTATGCATCATGGCAAGAATGAAATTCTTTCGAAAGCATTGGATTCTTTTATGTGTGGGGCTATGCTTGCCTTGTTTGTTGATACCCAGATATAGATCTTTGAAAGCCTTGTACTTGACTTGATTATAGTTGGTCAAGTATTGTTCATCGATCTTCGATCATGTTGATCTCGGTCTTCGATCTCGATCTCGATATCATAGTCTACCGGGAAGAACCAAACACCGGAAAGAAAGGGGGAAACAACAATCAACACATGGCATCGATGCAATGCTCAAGCAAGGATGATGATATGACAAGTTAAATAGATCTTAAATGAAACCCTAGGGCATGCTTGATCATTTTAAACAGGGTCCGAAGGGTACAAACCCTAGGACAGCGGAACCCCGGAACACCTATGAGGGGTTGATTTAGTTCTCTAATTAAACTTGTAATTTAAGTTCTTGAATAATGCATGATTATAGCTTAGATAGGTAGGTCTCATTTTTCTGAACATTTTGATATATTATTTGTATTTTTCTGACTTATAAATAATTACTTATTGAATTTACAAGATTATAACAATTTCTGGAATTCTTAAAACAGTTTATTAAACTTTATCAAAACTAGAAAAACCTTTTTACACCGGGGCCTAGGCTACCCACTGCAGCACACAGAGGGGCCCTAGGCCACCATAGCTGCCACGCGGGCAGGGTGAGACCCAACCCGGGTTTGACCAGGCAGACCCGTGCGCGACTAATGCACGGGTGATGTCACGATGATGTCACGCCGGCGGGGAACTGATATGGACGGCGGGGATGACACTAGACGGCGATCTTGGATGCGCGAGATAGCTAGTTCGAACGAGCACGAAGCGGGGGACCTAACTATGGCGGCGCCGCTGCGAGGTGGTCACCGGAGTTGCGTCTACGGCGAGCTCTGGTGGTGGCCGACGACGGCATTTGACAATGGAGCAAACCAGATAACTAGTGGAGGAAGGGAGGGGGCCAGGAGATGTAGGAGCTCACCACGAGTGCGTTGAGGATGACGGGGAGTGCTGAGGTGGCCGGAGTTAGTGGCGATTAACGATGGAGGCGGCGACCGGAGTTTGGGGAGTCGCGGTCGCTGTGGATGATTCTGGACTCATGGCATCGATTCCGTTGGCGAGAAGGACCAGAGTGTCGAGACGGAGCTTGAGGAGGCTTCGTCTGGGCACGGGGTGGCTCAGAACAATGACACGACGCGGCGACTGACGGCGGTTAGGGTTTGGGCTGGTGTGCGGGAGCAAGGGAGAGCTCCAGAGAGGGAGGGAGAGGATAAGGACGAGGGCGTCGACTCGGGTCCTTATCCTTTCCCAAGGCAGCGACGAACGGCGGAAACGCGCGACGCAGAAGAACATCATCGAAGCTGCCACGGAGGAGCTTCTCCTTCTGTCATCGAGGAAGAAGAAAGGAGAAGAACAACAGAGGGGTACTGGGCCTTGTTGGGCTGGGGTGGGCCAACTGCTGGGCTGCTAGTGGCTGCTCTATTTTTTTACACAAAACCTTTTTCCTTTTATGTTTTCAATTTTCTCATTTGTATATTCAATTTCAGCACTATTTTGAATATTCCAAAAACACAAGAGGGTGTATAAATAGTTTTGTAACACATAGGGGCCCTTTATACTATTTGGTCTCCGCACATTTTGTAGTTTTCAAAATTCAAACTATTTTGAATTGCTTTTAGAGAGGGAGGAGAAAACTAGGGTTTTAGGGTTTCCATTATTTTCTTTACATGCATTTTTAAAGATGATGCTCATGAATGTAGAAACAAACCCTAATTAAGATTAACTAAAACTGGGGCGTTACAGCTCTATCGCCCTTATGAGAATCTCGACCTGAGATTCCAAAGGTAGTAAGAGAGAGAAGGAAACATGGTCACTCTAAGGATAAGAGGCAAACACACCTAACAACACACTAACTATCTCATGATCCTCTCATGAATGAGTGTTCAGAAACAACTTTGAGATGACAAGCATGAAACACATCAAGGTAAGAGAGGAAACAAGAGGAGATGGTTCCAAGTTGTTAGATAGCTGGTCTTCATAAGGATTTAGATCATGGAGCTTCAGAAGAGCTTAAGCTTCTGAAAAGGAAAGCTTACAACAGGAAGAACATGACCACAGACTTCCAGAGGTGAACCTCTACTAGAAGACTAAAGTAGAGCTTCTAGGGATACAAAGATACGGATAACCAGGCTATTAAACTACTTTTGATACAGAAGGGTCACTCTTCATTCAACAGAAGGTTAAGACATAAAGGTTGTTTTTTGGCGAGGACTCGTAAGAGTCACAAGGAACATGTAATAATAGGAACTGTTGATTACCAAAATCATAGTCACTCTATGAACATGGTGGAGATACGAAGGAAACTATTTATTCATCCAGGGTTATCAAAATATTTGCCAAAGATGATGATATCACTTTACACTACCAGGATGATTAAGTAAGAAGATTCCTGATGGCATGAGGAAAAAGAAACTTCATTCTCAGACTTTAGTTACTTGGCATGACTAGATTATTGCCAACATAAAGGGTCTGGAGGATCGACTGAGAGACATTTAGTAACACTACTTTAAATGTTCTCCTTGATGTTCTCAAAAGCAAACATCAAGCAAAGGTCAAACTTCGGTGACAAAGGAAACCATAAGCTCAACTCCTATAATTAAATAATAGAAGATGCCTCATGAAGAGTGGTTTTTATTTGCTTATTCAAGAGAATACGACAACATGTCTGACTAGCTGTGTCAACCATTACATAAATCTTGTCGGATTTTCAAAGAGACCTACGTCAAAACCTTGAAGAACACCAACCATCATTGCTGCTTGAGATTCAGCTTTGGTTAGGTGAGATGATTCTTCAGACTCAGCATGTCCGAATATAAAGTTTGCAACATTTACCACGAAGGTAAAGTTACTGGATTCTCAAGACATGAACTACAGTGTTAAGCTCTAATAGACTGAGTTAGGTTGCTAGAC
Source organism: Avena insularis (assembly GCA_023614405.1). Lineage (NCBI taxonomy): Eukaryota > Viridiplantae > Streptophyta > Magnoliopsida > Poales > Poaceae > Avena > Avena insularis. The sequence continues at coordinate 379,247,824 of CM042686.1, forward strand.
TATGTATTAGCAACTTGTCAAAAGAAAACTTCTTATACATCACGTACTTGCAATGAAACACAAGTGTCCATAAGGAAACATAGACAACACTACTCAAATCCATGGCAACATATTTCACCATTTGCTCGTGAATTAGAGAAGGTTACTTCTAACATCCAGAACACATACTTCGAGATAACACGAAGGAGGTTCTCAAAAGTTTTCCAACATTAATGCCAAATGTTCCATATGAATCTAGTCTGACATGGACAAAATAAGGATGTTATCGATGGGCTCAATAACGAACTTATCGAGATACTCCAAAAATATGGACTTATATGTTGTATTTACAAGGCAATAATATTGGTCAGACCAACGGACATGAAGATGTACTCAAGTGAAACATCACGAGTAGCAACATCATCAAGATAGTACTTGGAACTGAGTTTGATTTGATGATAACCCAAATCAAATCAAAGGCGGGGGAAGATAACATATCCACGAAGGGAATACTATATTCCTTCAACACAAACAAAACTAGACATCCCTTTAAGATTAACAAAGTCAGATAGAACTTTTGTCTTACAACTCTCCAAGTTGTTGTTTAGGCTCAACTAACTAGTTCAGGGGTATCCAGTACGGATCCTTGGAGAAGAGGCAGTTCAGAGAACTTTCTTTCTCAAGAACTTGACATCCGGTCATGTGGCAACATGGCAATACTTCTAGAAAGACATCTAGAATATCACGAACCACCGATATGTCACTTAGTTAGAGAGAAAACTTTCTTGGTAAGGCAAGAGACATAGTCTTAGAGCTTGGGCATAAGCCTAACTCCTTGACTGAAGAGAACGTACCATAATAACGGACTTGGTAGCATAGTCAAACTTTGCTTTGTGACAGGATTAACTAGTCACGCTAAGAATGACACAAATGTCCTTGGAGTTCGAAGCAATAAAAGTTGCTAAGAATCTCAGATGGTCACATTATTATGCACACGCATCATTCTCGAGCGCAAAAGCTCAAAAGAAGGGTCATTAAATATGTGTAAAAGAACCAATTCATTAAGGGGTCATGAAACTCAGCACAACATCTTAGTATGAAAGAGCGTGATACTTTAAGGTGGAACAGATAGAAGCTAATCAATGCCTCTTTATCTGCAGATTACAACACTTTGACCTAGTCCTAGATAAGACGAGGTACTGGAGTTTGTTTCTCCTGGCATTCCGAAATGGTTTGTCTTGATGGACCACAAGAGTATCTTGCATCGGAAGACACCAATGCAAATTACTACTTGGCTACCAACGGATAGACAAAGGTTGGAAAACAACAAGGGGAAAAGAACATGCTCAGGATGGAATCCCGAGATGTAGATGCATAGTTTATCTTTCTTCCGAAAAAAAATGCATAGAAGGGAGAGTTTGGCAGAGTCACGAATATAGATGCAAGACTCATTAGGAGTACTATTGTCATTATCTATTTGGTTCCATTAAAGAACATCTGCCATAGCTAGTGGTAGGGTAAGTCCTTAATTGTCGAAATTCAATCGCGACAATAACCACAAGCTTGAAGACTGTACTAGAAGGTACTAGCCATCATGAGGTAATGTTTGAACATTAACAAGAGGGGTCAAAGGAATGGATCTTGGGTTAAAGATCAACTTCATGTACAAGATTCTCAACACCAGAATCCAGCTCAATCCGGGATCTTCGGTTCAAGTCCAAGGGTTAAAACCCGAGAAAAGAGTAACTACTACTTGAGTAATACAGTGTATACTGCAAGGTAGCAATCATGAGGTAGCTTCCAAGAGAATAAACGACTTCTAAAGTACCCAAACAAACAAAAAGGAGGCACATGAGGTGAAAGGAAACCTCGAAGCCTAGAACAGAACACTATGGATCCTACAATATAATATTGTGGTCCATAAGACGGAGAGATCATGATGAAAAGGAATCTCTCAGACGAAACAGAGCAAGAGGAAACAAGGAACACAACACACATTGACTCTAGAGAACTCTACACTAGGTCAACTAGCTGAGAAACAACATGCCTAGAAGGCACCTAAGCTTTGAAAGACTAGAAGAGATATCAAAACTTTTTTTCCAAATCAACACAAGATAAGATGACCCAGAGTTAGAGCGATACCAGATAAGGAGAAAAAGAAGCATACTAGAGTTTTCACAAATAATTTTCATCTTTGAAATATTTTTCAGAAGAACTAGACTCAACATTGACCAGTAGCAAGGTGTTCCTACGGTCGGTACTGGTTTGATACAAAGAACTGTAACGCCCACAGGATCAGGTTTAATAAATCCAGACCTTAGCCTGACATAAGCTTAACCTAGATCTCGAGGATATCGAGTGAGAAATCGGTAACACAACAGTAACCCTGCGACACAAAAATTATTACAGCAAGCTCATAACTGAGCGAAGAACCAAAATATTACAAGCAGAGGTCACTGACCACAAACATCAAACAACGGAAGGCAAATTATGCTATTAAGTATAGGAAACTTAACAAATGGCCTAAGAGGCCTGAAGCATAACAATGACGTCCCGGCCCATAGATTCTAGGCTGCCGGCCGGGAACCCCAAGCTACTCGTCGGTGTCGATGTCACACCAAACTCGTCTTCAGGGGAACACTTACTCTGCTACAAAAGTATCAACAAAGCAAGGGTGAGTACAGGGTGTACTCCGCAAGACTTATGGCTGGTGGGGTTATTTTGCATAAAGCCATCTTTGTTTATATAACAAGAGGGAGAAGAAGCTCGTCTAATCAAAATATTTTATAAGGGGATAAGAGAGCGACATCTCCGAAGAACTGATCATCATCTTGATATCCACCAAAGTAATCCTCATCTCACAACTAGCATCACCCCCTCGTACCCATGAGGAAGCATCCTTAACAAACATTAGTTGCCAAGTTTTACGATTAGGTTATAGTTCTCTAGGATCTCACGTTCATTCCCATGTCGCCCATAACTGTGGACACGGATTTTCGAAAAGGTATAACCCTGTAGTGGTGTACAACTTTACCCACACGTACCCACCAACTCTTAATGCCAAGCTATTAGCCCTCTTCCTTGGAAGGCTGGTAGAGGGTGGTTGGACACGACCTTTACCTTGCTTTCGCCGAGACCATGAGTCACGCCCTAAGGATGGTTCCACCGTAACAGGTCAAATCCCGAATCTGGTCCCTATAGATGTGAGACAAGGTTGGTTTACCAGGGGCGCCATCTACCCCAAGCAACCCCGCCCACGCTTACCTACCTGTTATGATGCACCTTCACCCGCCAAATCTTTCAAAACGTTTTCTATGCATATGTCGAATGGAACGCCGAACTATGTGACTCATGGAATCTACTAGGCAAGTTAGTTACTCATGAGGTTTTCCAGGCCCCGTGTGGTTGTACGCTCGTCTTGGTTCCGAGGGCAAGAACTAGGGTCCTAATGGTTGCGACCATGGGACTACAAAAACCACATCCCAATGTGGCCTCCCATACAAGCCTTAGCATGTTTAACATTTACCATAGATCTTACCTCATTAGTATAGATAGTTCTCCTATCATACTAGATTCTTTGCATCTGATACATCATCTAGATGAATCAACACTAACAGCTAAGCATGGCTAAGCAAGGCACAGATATAAGATCTAGCAATGCACACACGCCAAACCTAGTTATGCTAGGAGCAGTGGATCAGGTAATATAAGCTCAAAGGGAGTAATGCAGCAGATAGGATACTCTATCTATAAAAGATTACAATAGAATCATATGCATCATGGCAAGAATGAAATACTTTCGAAAGCATAGGATTCTTTTATGTGTGGGGCTATGCTTGCCTTGTTTGTTGATACCCAGATATAGATCTTTGAAAGCCTTGTACTTGACTTGATTATAGTTGGTCAAGTATTGTTCGTCGATCTTTGATCGTGTTGATCTCGGTCTTCGATCTCGATCTCGATATCATAGTCTACCCGGAAGAACCAAACACCGGAAAGGAAGGGGGAAACAACAATCAACACATGTCATCAATGTAATGCTCAAGCAAGGATGATGATATGACAAGTTAGAAAGATCGTAAGTGAAACCCTAGGGCATGCTTGATCATTTTAAACTGGGTCGGAAGGGTACAAACCCTAAGACAGGGGAACCCCGGAACACCTATGAGGGGTTGATTTAGTTCTCTAATTAAACTTGTAATTTAAGTTGTTGAACAATGCATGATTATAGCTTATATAGGTCGATATCATTTTTCTGAACATTTTGATATATTATTTGTATTTTTCTAACTTATAAATAATTACTTATTGAATTTACAAGATTATAACAATTTTTGGAATTCTTAAAACAGTTTATTAAACTTTATCAAAACTAGAAAAACCTTTTTACACCGGGGCCTAGGCTACCCACTGCAGCTGACAGAGGGGCCCTAGGCCACCTTAGCTGCCACGCGGGAAAGGTGGGACCCAACTCGGGTTTGACCAGGCAGACCCGTGCGCGGCTGATGCACAGGTGACGTCACTATGACGTCATGACGGCGGGGAACTCAGATGGACGGCGGGGATGGCGCTAGACGGCGATCTTGGACGCACGAGATAGCTAGTTCGAACGAGCGCGAAGCGGGGGACCTAACTATGGCGGCGCCGCTGCGAGGTGGTCATCGGAGCTGCGTCTATAGCGAGCTCTGGTGGTGGGCGATGATGGTGTTCGACGACGGAGCGAACCCGATTGCTAGGGGAGTCAGGGAGGGTGCCAAGAGATACAGGAGCTCACCATGAGTGCGTTGAGGATGACAGGGAATGCTGAGGTGGCTGGAGTTGGTGGCGATTGACGACGGAGACGGCGACCGGAGTTTGGGGAGGCGCGGTCGCTGCGGATGATTCCGGACTCGTGGCATCGATTCCATTGGCGAGAAGGACCAGAGTGTCGAGGAGGAGCTCGAGGAGGCTTCGTTTGGGCATGGGGTGGCCCGAAACGACAACACGGCGCGGCGACTGGCGGCGGTTAGGGTTTGGGCTCGTGTGCGGGAGAAAGGGAGTGCTCCAGAGAGGGAGGGGGAGGATGAGGATGAGGGCGTCGACTCGGGTGCTTATCCTTTCCCAGGCAGCGATGGACCGCGGAAAACGAGCGGCGCAGAATAACAGCATCGAAGCTGCCACGGAGGAGCTTCTCCTTCTGTTGTCGAGGAAGAAGAAAGGAGAAGAACGAGGGGTACTAGGCCTTGTTCGGCCGGGGTGGGCCAACTGCTGGGCTGCTAGTGGCTGCTCTATTTTTTTACAGAAAACCTTTTTTCTTTTATGTTTTAAATTTTCTCATTTGTATATTCAATTTCAGCACTATTTTGAATATTCCAAAAATACAAGAGGGTGTATAAATAGTTTTGTAACACATTGGGGCCCTTGATACTATTTGGGCTCCGCACATTTTGTAGTTTTCAAAATTCAAACTATTTTGAATTGCTTTTAGAGAGGGAGGAGAAAACTCGGGTTTTACGGTTTCCATTATTTTGTTTACATGCATTTTTAAAGAAGATGCTCATGAATGCACAAACAAACCCTAATTAAGATTAACTAAAACTAGGGTGTTACATAGCAGGCCCGGACAAATTGCCTAAGCTGCAAGTCCATGATTTTAAGCCAAGGGTTGTCTTTACCAAGGCGTTCAAGCTCAGCGTCCTCCTTGTCCCAAATGGCATGTTTCCCCCTATAACCACTGCTTCCAAGATGATGGTTACCTATGTTCTATTCCCGCATAGTCCCTCCCCAGTTAGTACAATGTATAGCGTCAGCGGTAGGTATACCCGCCTTGAATATCTTAAACTCCTCTTCGTCGAGCATCAGATTTTTCTTAGTAATAACCTCCCAGCTTTCACCTTTGTGCAGGAATGTCGGTCCGAGATGGATGATGTCATCCAAGACATGTACATGGAGATGCACCATGATGTTGAAGAATGCGGGCGGGAAGTAAATCTCAAGCTCGCATAGTATCATCACGATATCTTCCTGTAGCCTGTCAAGCTGCTTCACACCGATCGACTTCCTAGATATGACGTCAAAAAAGTTACAGATGCCAAACAGCATCTCACGAACATGCTCGTCCATTATCCCGCGTATCGCAATAGGGACTATCTGCGTCATCAGCATGTGACAGTCGTGAGACTTCATACCGCTGAACATCTTCTTTGCCACGTCCAGATATCTTCTTATCTTCCTAGAGTAGGAGGAACTTTCACTCCTAGGAGGCACCTGGAAAATGGCTCGAGCTCCTCCAGACTCAGAGTGAAGCACCACCAGGAACGTGGATATATACATAACAGGGATTTCTCGGATAGTTAATCTTGGGGACCCCACAGACTTGGTATCAGAGCCATCCTGATTGTAGGAGACCTTAGTTAGCATGGACATTAGACAGGAAACGACAAACCTATTTTCTAAAAAACAAGGGAGAAGAGATGAATATTTGCAAAAGTGCTTATGTCTTTTCCCCTCCATTTTGAAAACTACTTGCATTAATATGATCTTTTCAATCTTAAAATCTTGCACACTTGTCACTAACCCAACCCCATCTCAAAAATTGCTGTAGATGGCCTCTTTCCGCTCAGAACGCATCATCATTAGAGAGAGTTTCTGGCCTTTTGAAGAGCAGCTTCACGACAGGTTGAAGAGAGTTAATAGGCCCACGCCGACGATTGAAGGAACAGAACTTCCTTGCAGTAACACCAATGTGATGCAATGGGTCATCAAGGCTGTGATTCCCTGCCCCGAAGAGGACACCGCAACCAAAATCTTCACCTTCCTCAATAGCAACTTGGTAGATGGCGTGGTGCGAGCCATCCAAGAGATCATGGCGCGCCTCTGCAAGATCCATGAAGATTAGTTGAAGGATACCCCTTACCACCTGTTTGGAAAGCGCGACCAAGATGGACTTCCTACCGACTCCTTCCTTACCTGCTGCATCGGGAATTAGTTGGAGAACATGGAATACCTACTCCAACATTCTTAAGAAGATCTTGACAAGGCCAGGCGAGAGAATCTTCTTCTAAATATGGATATCAACCTACTCTGTAAGCGCGAAAGAAGTCTTGGAGCCACTAATGCTAGCTTGGAGAAGAAGCTGATCATTGAAGTACCCCCAACCCCTGAAGACGAAAATCCCAGGGCTGACGATGAACTCCCCTTCCTCAATGAGTACCACCCTATAGTACAGTCACCCGCGCCGGCCAAGCCAACATCCAACTCTGCACCTTGGGAAGGCACCACTCTCACCTTCACGGAAGACGAGCTGAATATCCCCATACCCCAGAGGATCTGCAGTAGCTGTACCCCCCCTCCCCCGGAGTCCGCCATGAACCATAGATGCACCCTCTGGGTAATCACCCGCTCTGCTGTACTCGCCCATCTAGCAATAGGGCAGAGTCATGTATCGTCCATGAACGTGTTTTGTAATGCTTAAGTACTATTAGCACCTTCGGGTGCAGACTGGTTGGTTATGTAATAACTTCCTTGGATTGTTATGCTTTCTTGATTGTTTTCCTTCTTGCGTGTTTTACCCAAGACATTGCGTCAGACCCAACCCGGAACTCTTACACCAACAGGAAGTTCCTCACCAGAAGGCTGGAATACTTCAGTTCCCCGAAGACGAGGGTGCATGAAGACAACAACTCCACTCCGCCCTCAAGCAGAAGCAACGCCAGAGATTCAAGTGAGGACCTCTTCATCAGCGCTGAATGCATCCACCCTGTCTAAACCCTAGCAAGAAGAGTCACAACCGCTAACTCACTTTGAGCTAACCCCCCCTTAGAGGCTTCGTTAGGAAACCACCCCCGCCAAGGTGTATAAAATAGGGCGTCATTGGACGACCTTAGCTCAAGACTCCAGGAAGATGCAACCTTCCGCTGACCTCAGGTCAGCACTCCCAGCCAGAAGATTTGCACCACTCCTAAAGCGCCCTAAGGAAGCTTGAAGGTGGAAAGACAACGTCTTTCCACTCAACCCTCAGAAGAATGGCTACCCGAGCATACTTCAGAAGACCTCTAGTTTGGGACGCCTTCTGACGATCTCGACTCTAGGAGAAATATGGACATCCGCATTCAAAACATCCATCTGCGACTCCAAGAAGGAAGGACTATGTCAACTCTCTGATCTACCCCCAGTCTAATCCTAAGGGGAAAAGTCTACATCTTTCCCGCAAAATGGAATAACCCTCTGCCAGAAGCAATCCAACAGTTGGACCCAAGGACGTATACTAGAATACAATAATCCCTTAGGATAGGCGCCGTAAATCCTAACAGCCGGAAGATCACCCCTCGCAATCCTGGTTGAAGCCTGCTCAGCACTCGTGTTTCAAGACCATTGGATTTCAACCTCACTGTCGAATTGACCCTGTTCAAAGACAAAGCCGAAAAGTTAGTGCGCGGGAAGCACATAGAACTAACTCCAAAAATAAATCCCCTAATCTTACTCTCCCGAATCTCGGGACGAGATTCTTTTAAGGGGGAAAGGTCTGTAACATCCCAATTTCAGCAACCCTGATTAGTTGTCCAGAATGCAAAAATCAGGGGGAACAAAAAAAAATTCTTGTTCATTGGTGCAGTGTTTGCTTGTTGTTTGTTTGTACTTGTGCATATGAGTGTATACCTTATGATACTCCTTAACTCACCATCAGTTCACAAAAGCTATTTAACAAAACTATCCTGGCTCATTTTACATATTCTCAAATGTTCTGACAATTCAAAACCTGAGCCAAGATGCTTGTGTTACGAAAACTATTTTAGTAGCTTCCATTGACAAAACTATGGAGAGCTATAAACTCCTTATGTTTTCAATACAGAACCCTCAACTAATCTTATCTCTAGGTTTCCCAAACCATCTTATCAAAGCATTTGAATTCTACTCTTGGTAGAGATACCAAGGACTCTCACCTAACTCCAAACACAACCTTTTCAAAATACCCATCCTTACCTCAAGCTAGGCTTGATGATAACCCTAGTAGTGGATTTGCTTAGTCTATAAGTTGAGTTGCCTTGATCTGCTGTTTCACTGGTTTGCTTAGGAAGTAGGATGAGCCACTCTGGGAGCTCATCACCAGGATCAAGATGTTTCCAAATCACCACACCTAAGCAAAGATACAAAGCTGGATCTATTCCCTAGCCACCAGGTGATCCTCTAAACCCCTTACCCAGATCAATTCTGATGTGATCCACTCCAGAAGTTTCCAAGTCAATGGAGACCAATATAAAGCATGGATCCCTTCTACTCAATATATTCTTCAACATCATCCACATGATGATGCTTTGATACTTTGAAACCCATCAAAATCATCACCACCCACATTCTAGTCAAAAACCCTAAATCTGCCAAATGGCTGTCTGGAATCTGTTTCAACATAACCTTTTTGAATGCCTCCGTTTCTCAACCCTTGTACATTTTTGAAAATGCATCTGAACCATCTTGTTAACCATCCTAAGGAATACCAAGGCCAACTATTTCCTTATGTGAGATCATCCTCCAACCCACTTGTTCTTGATGGTTTTGTAGGCAAGAAAATAACTTTTCCTGCAAATCTAGTCATCATGCCTATTTTGACAGAAGCTCACACCATCATTCAACCTTCTATGGACCAACTCTTTGCATGGTTGTGTTCTACTAATATAGGTATATCAACAATTTATTCACTTGTTCCAAGTGGATCTCTATGCTTCTTAAACCCACTTGGTTTATAAGGCATCATGACTCGTCTGGTATGGCAGCCTTATTTTCAACAAAGTTTGCCATCACTTCCAGACCACCAAAAATGTAACCACTCCAAAATCCCTCTTCCGTGATCATCTATATGACTTGGTCTAACTAATAATCTATCCCTTGCATCAAGGTGAACTTTGAGCTCCAAGATCCAACAGGGTTTTGTTGGTATAAAAATAACATCTCCCTAGATCCACAACCCCTTGTTTTCCATCTTATTCAAGTTGGATTTCCATTTCCCAAGGTTGCAAATGCTTGATACACCTTGTCTACATCATCTACCTTGATCATCAAGATTTCTCAAAAATTACACATAATTATTATGGCTCCAAATCTATTTAATTCTCAAATTGACAAAATCTCAAAACCCCCTTTCCCAATGGAAAGTTTGGTTTTTGTCAAAACACTTCCCCAACTTTTGGCTCATTTGAGATCCATAAATCATACCCTATCTTCCCATCCCAAAAAAAATATTTTTGAGAAGCTTCATTAATTCTTTTTGCCTATTTTCTAAAACAGCAGAAATGGAATAATAATTGTTTTAAATACTTTTATGCCTCAATAAATCTTGGGAAAATTCCCCTAAGTGTGCATTAACATTTGGGACCCTCTCACACCAAAAACCAACCTTGTCCAATGCAATTATATCAAATGATCTTCTAGAATCTACTTCTGCCCTTTTTGAACAACTGGATTTAAGAGGACTAAAACACCTTATAAAAATCCCAAATAAATCCTAGGAGTGTACCTTGACCATGCCCATCCACCAGTACTATCTCCCCCATATTTTCCAATACAAATCTTTGAACTCCTTCACAAGCTCTCTTGGGATCAAATTTTGCCAAACAAACAAACTTGAGCTAAATCAAGACCCAACCATTACCAAAGCTTGTCAAGCACTCCTCCACAGCAACCAATACTCCCCTGGTCGTGAGCATTGTAGCTCCACCCCTGCCCTTGCCCCTTTTACCCTTGGATTAGTAGAGAGAGAGACAACCATATCTTACAAGATTTGCCCCATTTAATTACCACAGCTGCCCCTACCCCTCTCTGCCCGACCAAAGCCACTCTTACCCCTCATCACCGCCCTCTAAGCCAATCACAGGCCACCTCTATCCCTCCCCCATGTCCAAAGTGGGCATTTCCATCAGCCATCTCTCCCCTTCGGTATAAAGGCCAGAGGCCACCTGCAGCACACCCTTACCCCTCATTTGACCCCTTCCCTCCTCACTCACCTCCCCTACACTCCACTCCCTTTCCCCTGCTCTATGCTTCCTGGAAGAAGAAGAAGGAGGAGCCTCGGCCTCCCTCAAAAACTGAGCAAGGCTCCCTCCTCTCCCTCTTTCTCCCTCTACATGTCACCCTACCGTGACCCTCTCCTCCTCCTCTATCTAACCGTGGTCTTCTTCTTGCCTAGGACCGTCGCCTCTCTCGTCACCGTTGAGCTCCGACGAGGTAACCCTCGGTCACTGTCGCGCGAGCTGCTTCCCGGAGGAAACCGTCACCGTGTCGCCCATCCCCGAGACCCCCGTTGACCACCGCGTCCTACTGTACCCTCCCCAGCACCTCTCGATGACTCAGGTGAGCTCCCCGCGCCGCCCCCGTCGTCCTCTAGGGTTTCCGCGTGCCGCCGCTCCTCGGAGGTGGACGAAGAGCTCCCCGCCGTCGATCCTCTCTCTAATCGAACGACCCACTGCCGCCGATACCTCTTCACCCCGCCGCCCTCGCTGCCCATGGGCCCTACCCCGCGGGATTCAAACCCCGCTCCCGCCAGCGACTCCTCCCCTGCTGGGCCAAATTGGCTCGGCGGCCCATCTCCTCACCCAGATCCAGCCTAGTAGCCCCTGTTTTCCCTTTTCTTTTTTATCTAAAATCTGTTAAGATCTATTCTGTTTATAACTGTTCAATTTAAATCCGTTAGAAAATGTAAACAAGATCCAAATGCTAGGATCTAAATTTCTGAGAGTCCTTAGTTGTTTTCTTCATCATGCAGAGGTAACCCTAGTCAAAAATAATTTCCATTAATTGTTGGAAATTAATCTATAGCAAGGTGTACTTTACACCAAATAATTTCCTCAGAGAGTTACACATATCCAATTGGGGAAAACAAAAGCTCTTCTAGAAGGAAATTGTTATACCTATCATCTAGCATTTATCTTATGCCAAGGTGAACAATAGTTTGTCTATAGAAAAAATAACAAAAACAGCCATTATCTATCTTAGGTAATTTCTCTAGGTCAAACCAAATGTGTTATTGACCTGATTCCACCTCCCAGCACACCCTAATACCAGCTGCTATCAAACCCCATCAGCTCAGATTTTATTGAGCTTTGGTTGAATTTTTGTAAATTAAACTATTATGTGTACCACTTTTTCACTAAATAAATCACTTCAGGAGTTTGACAACTCCAAAAAGAGTGAATCCAATTCCTACAGAAAGGTATTCTAAATGCCTACCTCATGCCCTTGGAATCAACCCAAGAGCTTCTATATAATTAATCCGGTGAAAATAGAAAAACCATATAGAGCTGCCTTTGATGATTTATTAAGGGCATTCTGGTAATTCTTTTGACAAGATTCCAACTCTATGTGGTTCAGTACATCAAACACTACCTAACCACACAAGGAAATAATTGTTGGAGCTCCAGAACCTTTTTGGTGAATTATTTCCTCAAACTAGAGTTTATTCCACTATAAAAAGCATAACTAAATCTAGGTAATTGATAATCTAGTGAAACCACTTGTGTTGGTCTTGCTTTGTCAAGACCTATCTGAGGATATCATTGATGCACATTGTTATCCTACATACCTCAAGTCTCCACCACAAGACCTTGGTTTATACCCTAGACAACTATCTTCCAAGGGAAAAACACCTCAGTGGCAATCTAGTAATTCCACCCCTAGTACCCAACTTCTCCAAAAACCTACTAAGTTAAGTAGGATTCATTATGATTGTTTGCTATATGGTTTGATGCATGTATGCCTCCTATTGATTGTGGTATTGTCTGCTTGCATGTATACTCGATGACGGCGATAGTGTGAGTGTTTGACGACGAGAAGAAAGGGACTCCTTATTATTATTTATTGGGTATTCTTGGTTATCAAAGGAAGTCCAGGGACTTATTGCTGATCACAGGCAAGCCACCATTCCCGAATTCCGATACTTGTCCTACTCTTTTTAATACCCGTTTTGGATCTCCTTTATAAATTGCATTATTTATCTGCATGTCTTGTTTTATAAATACTGCGCTAATGACTTGGCTCCTCCAAGTTATGACTTCGTGTCCCTCATGACACCACTCTAATGTACCTACCATTTTATCCCTTTAGACCGAGAGTACGATGGTCAGCATCCTACCTCGTTGAAAACCCCGGCTTTGAGAAAATGAACTGTTTGGTGATTTACCCTACCACAAATGCTTCAAAACTACTTTTTAAAATCCCTGGGAAGATCCCTCGTTCCAAGCGGATGTTTTAACAAAAGAAATGGTGATGATGAGAAATGAGAAAGTGAAGGGATGTTCTACGCCTTTACCGGAACAATTTTTATCTGTGCAACCACATTACCCTAGGTGCTGGGGCTTAGCTCGTAGTTTGTCTTCTTTAGCTGAGGCAGCTTGTACAATGCTTATGGGGAGAAATCCCCTAAATTCCGGGCAGGCGCTAACATATCTACGGATCTGGAGCCTGTAGCTTGCTTCGGCAAGAGTGAGCCTGTCTTGGCAGGAGTCCTGGTGCAACAATTGGGTCTCCCGCGGACAGTATGACTTAGGTAGTACGGAAGGAAGTGGAGTCACCAAGTTAAGGTATACGCCAAATTGCGGTTTGGGTATACGCATGTACGGAAGGCAGGACTATGGCTAGGAGCCACATACTCGTTGTCGGGGAGAACAAACCCAAAAGGAAAAGCAGCCTTTGCTAGGGTCGACAAGTGAAAGGTTAGGTTTGATTATCCGTACCCCCATCTACTGTGGTAGTGGCCCGTGGTTTTATCTCGGCGGATGTATTGATTCTTGTGGGGAAAGTGCGCAAACTTTGTAGAGGATAATCTATTCGAATAGCCATGTCCATGGTTAAGGACAGTAGGAAAGGTGATGGCTAGGAGTACCCAAATGGTGGTTTCTTGGAAAAATGGATGAAAGTATGGAGGTTCCGGGGGAACCTGAGGGTGAAAGTTTTGTTTTGACCAAAGGTGGTCAAAGAGGTTTAAAAAGGGTTTTTGCTCCAAAACTATTTTCAAAAAGGTTTTCAACAAGGATATGGAATATCCTGATTTATAAAATAGAGGTATGTTTCAAAACTCTTTTTCAACAAAGATATGGAGATGCCATAACTATATGAGATAGTCTAGGCTTTCCAAAAACAACCCTAGATAGAGCTATCTCGCCACAGCCAGAATTGCATTCCTTATTTCACTTATCTTGGTGGTTTGCAAGTACATTCAAGAGTACTCATGGCATTGTCCCTGGCTATTTACTTGGCCAGGCTTTCAGAGGTTCGACATCAGATGATTAAGGTGACGTCCAGCGAGCTAGGCCGTCTTCCCAGTCAGTCGCCTGTAGGTTGAGGCACGATTGGGCTCTGCGCGTGATGATGTACCGCTGCTAAAGATGTTGTAGCCATAATGGCATTTATGTAAGTCTTGTAAATTCGTTATGTTTCAGATGTTGTAATGATACTTGTCGGTTATGTTCCATGGCTCACTGATCATGGGAACGTGGATATATACATAACAGGGATTTCTCGGATGGTTAATCCGGGGGACCCCACAAAATTTCTGAAGGAACAAATCAAAAATAGACATAGTATGTTTCCTACAACAGCTCCTTTCTTTTCTCATTGAATTATTTCTTCCATCTTCTAATAGCACTTTCTGATTTTGTCTTACAGAAGCCATTGCCAAGGCAAAGAGCATCGTTGAGCAATCCAAGCATATCTAGGAGCTCGATGATGAGAACAAGATTTTGAAGAAGGACCTGGCCGATCCCTTCAAGGGCCATCAGGCAATGATGAAGGCGGTGCAAGAGTCTGCTGACGCCGAGATGTAGCGCCTAAAGGACGAAATTGCAAAACTCAAAGACCAGAACCAAGCTGCCAAATAGTAGAATGCTAGGAATCTTGAGATGTTCAAGACAGTCCAGAAAGAGCATGATGTCTTGGCGGAGACATGCAAGCAAGTGGAAACGAGCATCTTCGGTAACCTTTCTCCGTCTTGGTCATTTTTCTGTAAGTTGGACAACCATTTGATTTGTTTATACTGTCCTTGTGTTTTGTGCAAACCACAGCTCCCATTGGCTTAGCCAACTTGGGTGAGTATGCTCCGAATTCCAAAGAATGCATGATTCTTGCCGGCAACTTCGTTAGCACCGCCAATGCCCAGGCCAAGGAGATAGCTCAACCTCTAGGCATCAATATCAAGGCGGAAGACTTAGCGGCCAAGTTCACGGAAATCCTGCGCCGAACCCCCGAGAAAATCAAGGACTAGAAAGCGTCTTGTGTCCAGGCTGGTGCTAGGATGACCTTGTCCTTCGTCAAGGCACACTACAACAATGCCGACATCGACTTGGTAACCTCCGGCATGCCCAAGCTAGATGAGGAAGGGCAAGAGATTGATAGCGATGCTATTTGGAACTCCCTCGCTGTCTTCGACACTAGAGTTGCCAAGATTGTCAAGGTGGATGTCTTCGTGCCTGCCGAGATCCTCGACAAAGACATGGCCTCGTCTGAGTCTAGCCCCTCTCCTTCAATGTTTGACGATCTCTCCCGGGCTGGCTCTCCTGATGATGCCACCACGAAGCCCCCTGCAGCAAAGCCATGAAAAACAATGTTTGTATTAAATGTATGTCTGCAATGTGTATGTGGAAAAAATTTATGTTTGGCTAATGCGGAAAAACCTGTACTCAAGCTTCCTGCAACTTATCTTTTTCCAGCATGTGTATATATTTTTTAAGCAAGTGCTGGCTTATCCATTATTCTAGTTCTCAGGCGATGATGCTTAATAGCACCGTCAAGAACCCAAGAACAAAATCATCGGCTTTGAGTTCTGAAAAGTCACTACTCCGGAATCCACATAAAAACTTCAGAAAACATGTAGACCAGAAAACTTCAGCTAACACCCATAGGCGGAATTTTCACAAGTGCAAATGCAAACTTGCGCATAAAGGGTTTATATGATCCAAAAATGAACAACTAAAGGAGGTAAAAGACTTAGAGAATATGAGTGAACCAAATGCTTTATTTCATTGATCATATAAGAAACTTATTACATAATATAAATATGCTAAGTGTAAAAGGGATTTAGTTGTGCTGTGTTCCATGGCCGATCTGCCTCCGGGTAATTATCATCGGAGTCACGTTGCTTGCACTTGTGATTTTCTAGCCTACCTTTTAACTCGCGAATATTGACGAGGTAATAGGAACCACTGAGCAAGCTTTGCTTATGAAAAACGGTCCTTCCCAAGGCGGGGATAGTTTGTGTGATTTCTGCTGCTTGAGTCGAAGCACCAGATCTACCTCTTTAAACGAGTGATGCTTTATGCGGCGACTATGGTAGCCACGAAGCTTATGCTGGTAGATGGCGGATCTCTGGCATGCCAGCACGTGCTCTTATTCAAGTAGGTCCACAAATAGTCGTCTGATTCTTCAACGTCATCCGCCTTGTAGGCGGAAACACTTGGTGCATCGTGGAGGATGTAGGCTGGGAGGACTGCTTCTGCTCCATAAACCATGAAGAAAGGAGTTAAGCCGGTGGATCTGTTGGTTGTCATTCGTAAACTCCACAAGATAGATGGTAGTTCCTCCGCCTAGGCTCTAGCTGCTCTTCGTAGCGGTGCCTCTAAGCGTGGCTTGATTCCGTGCAGAATTAGTCCATTGGCCCTTTCAACTTTCCCATTTGACTGTGGATGTGCCACAGATGCTAGGTCAAGGCAGATGCCTTTCTCATGACAGTATTCCTCAACTTCTCCAAGAGATAAAATTCTGCCATTGTCGGTGATGATGCTATGCGGGAGACCAAATCTCACCACTAGATCGCGGACAAATTTTAGGGATGTTTCCCCATCAAGCTTTCTAATGGGTTTAGCTCAATCCATTTTGTGAACTTATCCACTGCTAATAGCAAGTGTGTAAATACATAGGGTGCTGTCTGCAAAGGGCCCACCATGTCCAGCCCCCAGAATGCAAACGGCAAAGTTATTGCTATTGTTCGCAGTTCTTTAGCTAGAACACTTGGTTTCCTTACATAAAACTGACACCCGAGATAGGTTTGTACCAACTTGTCGGCGTCCGCTTTGGTAGTTATCCACTAGAATCCTTGTCGGAAGGCCTTAGCCACCAACGACCAGGGAGCAGCATGGTGCCCGCAATCTCTGAGATGTATTTCTCTAAGTATTTGAATACCTTGTTGCTGGGATACGCATCGCGAGAAAACTCTTGTGGTACTTTTATATAGCTGGCCATCAATGATGACATAGCCTTTTGCTCTGCGTACTATTTCCTGGCTTTTGACTTTGTTGGCGAGCAAAGTTCCATCTTGTAAATAATCTATGAATGGCTTCGTCCAAGATGGAGAGGTCCCTGTTACTGTGTTTACAAATGAATCCACTCTATTCGGGTTGTCGGGGTCTGCTCTCTTCACGAGTGGAGTCCGTAAATGTTCCAGGAAAACACCTGGTGGAATTGGTCGGCGAGCTGATCCAAGCTTTGATAGCAGATCTGCCACCTCACTCTCCTCCCTTTTGACGTACTTGATTTCGTGGCCGTTGATGACCCACAAGTATAGGGGGTGTATCGCAGTATTTTCGAGGGAAGTGAAACCCAATTTATTGATTCGACACAAGGGGGGCCAAAGAATATTTATAAGCCTTAACAACTGAGTTGTCAATTCAGCTGCACCTGGAAACAATCTTACTCACAGCAGTTTATCAGTAGCAACAGTTTTATAGTAGGAATAACAAAGTAGCAGTAGTAGCAAAATAAAGACAGTAGTAACAATAGCAGTAAATAGTAGGATTTGAGTGCGGTAGGCATAGGGATGCATGGACGGGCGTTGCATGGACAAGACAATTCACATAGCAATCAGAACATAGGGCAATTGTAGATAAATAAGATAAAGCATCCAAGTACTAGATAATCCTAGGAATGTGTTCCATATATAGTCATACGTGATCGCAATGAGAACTTGCACAACATCTTTTGTCCTGCCAGCCCGTTTATAGCGGGGCCTCAAGGGAACTACTGGCAATTAAGGTGCTCCTTTTAATAGAGCACCGGAGCAAAGCATTAACACTCCATGAACACACGTGATCATCACATCAAAGCCATTCCCTCCGGTTATCCCGATTTCTGTCACTTCGGGGCCATCGGTTCCAGACAACAACGTGTGTATACAACTTGTAGATAAGACCATAAACAATACTATCATAATGAATCAATAACATGTTCAGATCTGAAATCATAGCACTCGGGCCCTAGTGACAAGCATTAAGCATAACAAGTCACAACAAAGTCATAAAGCACTAATAGAAGATACTAGGCACCATGCCCTAACAATCTGATGCCATTACATGAACGATCTCATCCAATCCCTACCATCCCCATAGCCTACAGCGGGGGATTACTCACTCATAGATGGGGGAAACATGGACGGTTGATGGAGAAGCAATGGTGATGATGATGATGATGGAGATGATCTCCTCCAATTCCCCATCCCGGCAGAGTGCCAGAACGGAGTTTCTGGTGCTGTTTCGTGGAATCTGGTGGTGGCGGCGCAGCGGAACTCCTTCTGGAAAAACGTCGAACCCCTCGGAGTTTTTAGGTCAGAAGGCTTCTTATAAGCGAAGAGGGAGACCGAGGGGGTGCCTGGGGGGCACACCACCCCCTGGCGCGGCCTGGCTTGGCCCGCGCCACCAGGTGGTGTGGCCACCCCCTGACTCTTCTCCGTCTCGTATTCTGGCTCCTGGAGTCTCCGGGTGAAATAAGATTTTTGGCATATTTTCCGGTATTTTTCCTGATAGTTGATTTTCTGCACAAAAAGTAGACACCAATGCAATTCTGCTGAAAACAGCTTCAGTCTGCGTTAGTTGCATCAAAATCACACAAGTTTAGAGGAGAAACAATAGCAAAAGTGTTCGGGAAAGTAGATACGTTTTGGACGTATCAACTCCCCCCAATCTTAGATTATTGCTTGTCCTCACGCAATTCAGTTGAAAACTGAGTGCGATAAAGGAACTTTCATGAACACATTTGCTTCATATGATGTAAATAGTCTCAGCAATGTAATCAACTACTTAGACAGTTCATAATAAAGAGTATGCAACTAAGTTCACTTAATAGGCGTTGCAAGCTATGAAGAGATTCCAACTCAAAAATAATAAGTAGCATGAAGTATAAACATAAGCAACATTACAATGCTCATAAAAAGGTATGATAGAGTGGTATCTCGCTTGCCTTTGATTATGAATATCAAGGCACCTCTGAAGTCCAAGTGATGACTAGAAGTAAAGATATCAAAGATACAAGCATCAAAGTCATAACACAAATAATCAAGTAATGGGACAAGCACAAAGAATGACAACTATGCTCTCAAGAAGGTTCTCAAAGAATAAATGGAGACTCAACAAGTAATGGAAAAGGTTTTCAATAATTTTGAAAGGGTTCCAAATGCTGAAAGTATGATACTCATTAGCTTTGAGCTCTCATTGCCCCTATCATAGGCATCTTTAATGTGGTTAAGGTAAAAGTGAGGTCCAATCTAAATTATATGCTTGACAGACTATAAACTGAAAATCCCATGTCCCTTGAGTACGAGGGTCGGTCCTCATGCTACTCAACTTTAGTTACCGGTAAGTTCTTGTCATCGTAAATATGTGCGTATCATATAGAACCGCCAATGGGGTACCCCTTGCCCGATGATAGGGAAGAATCCCCATATCAAAATGATAAAGCAAGCAGACAATGAGTATCTCAGCAATCTTCTTATTTACCATGGGAAAATGGTTCTTTTTTCTCTCTTTCCTCTTTTCATAAATATCCTTTTTTGTTCTTTTTCTCAATAGCTATCTATCTATTTTTTTATAAGAAGAATGTTTCATAGATATCATTATGGTTACGCTGCAGGTTTCCACCATGTCAGCATGGATTAGACCAGCGGCCCAGGCGTTTCTCTAACACACATACATAACTCCATGGACTTACAAGCTCCCATTTTATTTCACACCGACGACATCCGCAAACAAAAGAGCATGGTATCAACTGGGTATATATTTACAAGTGTTGAAAGTGTTCTGTGACAGACGGTTACGCTAATCTGACCTATAATTAGCAAGCATATAACTTTCATGCAAAGTCACAATGGTTCAGGTTTATTAAGTGCAGGAAATAAAGTGTGCCATCAAGTTCATGAGAGCTTTACTAACTAACTTTCTCATAACAAGCAAACATTTTATTCGAAAGAAAACAAGGCATATTGAATGCACGGAAGTAGCAAATTATGCTAATAGGTAGGTATGGTGGACACTTTGGCAATATTTGGTTTAAGGGAGTTGGAAACATGAGTAAAACACTCAGTGTAAGTGAAGGCTAGCAATAGTAAGGGAGCGACAAACGAGAGAGAAATAGCTGTCATTATCATGCTTGCAACAAAACAGGACTACTCATGGCATGAAAGTGATTTAAGATCCTCAAGGCAAAATAATTCATCGAGGCTTAACTGATTATTATAGTCATGTGCATGCGTGAGCATGTGCCAAGTCAATTCAAATGAAACATTCAGAGGAGGATACCACGGTGTCATACCAATTTACGAATAGAGCAATGCAAGCAAACATTCATAAGACAAGCTACAAATTATTAGAGAGCTGGAGATAATCATAAGAAAGCAAGAACTACTAAGCATCCAAAGATAACATACACCCTACATGAACGGACTAAGCATGCCCACAGTGATGAGTATATGTACAAAAATGAAAACAAATAGAGTTCGTTACTAGCCTCTTACCACGCCTCAAGTTGTCATGAATCCTCATTATTGCTCTTCACTTGTGTGGCTTGAATAATAATATGAAACCAAATCCCACTGAGGACTGCTGAACCCTGCAACAAACTCACAAAACCAAAGAAGAACGACAAATATTTTTGTTGTTTTTGATTTTTAAAACAAGAACCAAAAAGGAAAAACAAGCAAAGCAAAATCTTTTTGGGTTTTTCGAATAGTTCAAACAAAGAAAAAAAAGGAAAAACAAACCAAGGCAAAAAGAAGAAGCAAACCAAAGAGAAACAACAGAAATATTTTTGGTCTTTTTGTGTTTTAGAAAGCAAAAGCAAAGAAGAACGAAAACTAAAAAGAGAATGAAAACATGAATATACAAAGTACCGACGCATCATGATATGGAGATGAGTGCGGTGTCGGCGTACCTCCCCCCAAGCTTAGGCTTTTGGCCTAAGTGGGTATCAATCCCAGGCTGGCTAGGATAAAGTGTCACCGTGGTACGACGAAGAGGTCCCCTCGTCCTGGTGCAAGCTCGAGTACGTCCCTCTGTACTGCACGGAGTAATCATAGGAGGGCACATCCTCCTGGTGCTGCTCGTGGAAACCCAGCAAGCGAAGCTGCTCGTCTACCTCGTCCTTGGAGCGCGACCACGGTCTCCTGTGAACACTAAACAAAGAAGGCTGTGGCAAAAGGATCTCCCTTTCATCCCCGTTAGTGAAAAGCATCCTATATACTAGACTATTCAAATCAGAAGTAGTAGTGACAAAGTGATGAGTTTTCATAGCAACAAGGTCAAGCCTTTTTGGTGCCAGTATAGCATCATTGGGATCCACTAAAAGACCTAATGCATTGACTCTATGCGAGGCAATGATGCCCCCATAGATAGGCCCCCTAATAGCTAGGCGGCGAGCAATAAGTGAGCCAAGATTGTACCAAGTATCATTGTTAAGCACAGCAGCAAGGAAGGCTAAATGATAGTTGGAGATATTACTTGTGTTCTCCCTACCCAGTACACTAGTAGCAAGTTAATATGCAAAGTATCTAAGAGCGGGGAGTTGGATATTTCTTATCTTTCCGCGTTGCGCCACGCGGTCATCATCATTGGTCACCCCTCGGTAAATCTCCAGCAAATCATCGGGTCGCCCTTGAATTTTCTTCACGGTCCCTGTCATACGTACACCTACAATACTGCAAAATCTCTCCAAAGGCATGGTGAAGGGCAGATTATAAATTTTGAAAGAGACAATCGACTAATAGGATGTGTTAGTAAACGTGAAGCTCTCAACTAAGGTTTTAGTGAGCATAGCATATTTCTCACTCTCATCTTGCATATATGAGGTCAAACCAACCCTCTCAATCAGTAGCAAGAAATCATCAAGAATACCTGCAGCTTGTAAGAAAGTAAAACAAGGAAAAGTGGATGGGTGAGCATCCCTTTCATTACCAATACTAGTTGCAATGAGATCTTCGTTGTATGATGGCCTAAACTGAGAGGATGATCTTGAGGGCCTCGACCTCCTAGGTGCATCACTCTCAAATATCTCTCCAAAAGTATGGTTGTTCATGCTTGGTATTCTGAAATTTAAACACCTATTAAACAAGTCATTGCAAAGTAAATATAATGAAGGATTCTACTCATAGGGACTTGTAGGAGGCCTAAACATGAATCAAAACTATATCTCTAAGCATCAAACAAGCTTACAAGCTCTCATAACCAGTCACCTACTGTAACTACCTCGGTGAATTACGCTCCTAGTTACAAGCCTGGACGAGCGGAAATGGTTAAAATAGTACGGTGGGGCCCAAATGCCACTCACAGGTAGACCTTTCGGCCGTCCTAACCATTTCCAAACATCGGGACAAGAACGGGCGGCGTAATCGGCAGGCGAAGGGATCAACTACATACACAAATGAGTATGTATGCAAGCCACCATACAATAGTTCTCAGAGCCATTCCATCTAAAAGAAATAGAAATATTGCAACGCCATACGGCAAGATCCAAATATCCTAGATAGATATAATAGTTTAGGATATCTCTTCATACATCAAACATCAGAGTATCAGGCGGAAGCGGAAAACAAGATCCGAGTATGGATAAGAAGCAAATCGGCATAAGATGCCCCATAAATAAACACATCCCGCTCACATATCTCACGGATCCCCGTTCCCGGAATCTCTACACCGAATGATCGTTGCCAACATCGTCCGTCTCCTCCACCCAGTATCCATCTTGCGAGCTTACCTGTTCATCTGAATCAAACAATTTATCGTGTGAGACCCTAGGGGTACTCAGCAAGGCTTTATGCCTCTAAAGGGGACACAACCTGGGGTGACGCAATTGCAGCAAAAGGTAATACCTAACAATTCTATAGATACTCGCTATCCATCCGCCTAACCAAAAATAGACGGATGTCCGTGAATTAATAACAACAGTTATAACGGTAATATTAACAGATCCATCCTCCTCCTCGCTTACCAACGAGAAAGCGGACGAACAACCCCCATCCGTTGGCAGTTTTTATGATCCATTCCATGAGAATTGCACTATTTACTAGTCAGGTACTTAGTCAGGTTAAAAGCGGTACTTTAGTTATACTTGTCTATGATCGAGAAACTGTGCTCCAAGTCGTCCATAACCGCGGACACGGCTTTGAAAGTTTTACCTAGGGTGCACAAATAGCAACACACACTCGATCAACCTCGGAAAAGCCAAATCAAAACCCAACGAGGCAGTCACGACAAAGCGATCACAGGATTCAAAAATATTTCAGGGGGCCACCCCATTAAGCTACCCGCAACGAAGTTGGCCGACTCCGAGACGGACTCAAGGTTTGTGTGGACGGCTGTGAACGACTGGGAACCCGAAAATGTGACTGGGCTTGTCGATACAGCGAAAACATGTCACGGACCTAAACAGTACAGGTGCATCCTCGCACAATCTTAAATTAAGCAGTAAAACATGGCATAAGTACAGGATAGTAATAAAGCCCCAAACTAATTGTGGCCCCAAGAAATAAGAATGAATCAAGCTCTGGCTCAGGGGGGTTCATAAGCCTCCCGGATGTGGATAGCGCGAATATTCAAGGAACAGGAATCAAGTACTCGGGGTCCTACGGGACACAAGTGAGCATGAAAAACCAAATAGCAGATATTGCTCACCAGTGCCACTTTCATTAGTTTTCCCATTACTACTCAGGTTAAGTTGTATAGGTACCTCGTTATCCATCAGACACTCACATACCCTACACATGATGTTCTACGACCCGCATGGCTCAACAACTCCTGTAGTAATGGCTCATGGGATGGAGGAACAAGCTTCGGTGGGGTTTAAAAGTAAAGGCTATGCAGTACTTGGGATTCAATTTAATGCAATCGCGACTCAATGATGCAAGAATAAGATAGAGGCAATAGGTACTGTATGTATGCAAGCATGTGGTAGTGCTTGCCTGGCAGCTCAGTTGAAGCGAGATAAGGATCTGGGTAGTGCTCCTGGGTTTCTTGATATATCGCCTGCTCAGCGTCTATTCGAAGAAGAACCAAACAACAAGGGCCAACATAAATAAAGTGCACAAGCATATGAATTAAATGCGACAAGCAAACAATCATGCCATGATGAATGATGCACAATTTGCATGGCAATAATGTAGCATGGCATGGGTGAGGGGTGGAATACAAGAATAAAGCCTTTTATTGAGTTTTGGTCACATTTTAACCTCAAATAAGTTGCTGTATACTTTATATTTATATGATGCATGCTGCAAAACAGAACATGGAATGCATAAACAGAAAGGTCTCGTCGAGCTAATCATTTTAGACATATTATTTGTTAAATTTGGAGTTATAAAACAAAAGTTCTTAATTAATTAAGGAAAAGGGCATTTTATTTGTAATTTTAATCAACTCGAAAATTTAAAGGGTTTAAAATATATTTTGGAGGGCATATTTGAATTCCTCATAATTTTCTGATTCAGAAACATATATTACATGTTTAAATTGGGTTTATATTTTAAAAGTTATTTGAAAACAGATATGAAATTTGAATTTAAATTAATTTGGAAAAGTTTGAATTAAAACAGAAATACAGAAGGTCTTTTGTCACTCAGCCCAGTCCTAGCCACATTCACAGACAAGTGGGGCCAAGGCTGACTAGGACTCACGTATGAAAACAGATTTCTCACGCGGCTTTACCTAGCCTCTTGAATGACAGGTGGGGCAGTGACCACGGTCACGTGGTGGGTGATCGACGTGGTGGCAGGAGGGTATGGGACCGCGGGTTAAGGCTAGGTACTACGGGTGTTTTTGTAAAAGGCCGAGGAGGCTGATGGTGGGCCCTGCGTGCATGAGTTTAGAAAAAAGAGGCAGGGTTAAATACAAAGAGGCGCCCGTCTTGTTGTTCTTCTCGCGTCTGAGGACCGTCGGTCGCGTGGCGGGGATCGAACCCAGGACCTGGGCGTGTGTGCGGAGGGCCGAAACCAGTGCGGCTAGGTGAGGTTTGGTGACCGCAAGGTGGGTGGGGGCTGGACATGCCGTCGGCGAGGCGCTCATGGCGTGGAGCGCCGCCTTGAGAGGTGTTCAGCGGAAGGTCAGTAGCGCCGCATAACGGCAGCGAAGAGGAGCATGTCTAGGAGGTATAGGGGCTCACCGCGGGGCTGTTGACGTTGGTGGTGCGGGCAACGGAGTGATCGATCGTCGGCGAGGCAGACGAACGCGGGCTACGGTTTCGCGTCGGGGCGACGGTGTGCCTTCGACTGGGCTCCTCCTGCTCCACGTCTGCGGTATAGGGCGATGCAGAGGGCCGACTCGTTCTTCCTCGACACCTGGACGCCGCGCCCGCCGCCTGGTACGGTGTCGTCGAGAGGAGGCCGACGGAAAGGTGGTGATCGGTGGTGGATGGTGGTAGGGGTAGACGGAGAGGAAGGGGGCGGCCTGGGGAGATCTGGCGGAACAGAGGCGTGGGAGGTGGTGGCAGATAGCAGAGGGAGGGGAAGGGTGCCGTGGGGAGTGGGGTAGAGAAAAGGTGGCTTCGGCCACTTTTCCTCCCCCTCTTCACGTGCTCGGGGCGAGGCGGGGTAGGTCATGGGGTAGGGCTCGGGCTGGTGCAGAGGGAAGGCTCGGGCTGGGGGGTCCTCGCGTCAGGGAGAGAAAAGAGAGGGAGAGAGAGAGAGCTAGGGTAGGAGGGAGGCTCGGTTAGGAGCTAGGTTAGGAGAAGGAGTAGTGGCTCGTTAGGGCTTGGGGTGGTTGGTAGCTAGGTGGGGCCAGGGTGGCCAGGTGGGGCCTGCATGGTGAGGAGAGGGGCACCTCGGCATGGTAGAGAGGGAAAGTAGATGGGGTAGGTCATGGTGGTGGCTCGGGTTAGAGAGAGGAGAGATGAGGGCTTAGGGTTTAGATAATCTACAAGATCAAGCATGATGGGGAAAAGAGATGGAGAGGAAAGTGTTTATTGGACACATGGTGATGGATAAGGAGAGATAAGATAGGGTTTTTAAGGATATGACCTCACATGATCATGCATGATGTGAAGGAGATAAGGTGAGGGTGAGGGTCTTGATGCACATGGCAAGGAAGCATAGCAAGATAGAAAAGATTGAGAGAAGGAGAGAGAATAGAAGATGATCCACTCAAAAACAAATAAAACCAAAGGAGGACCAAAGATGGTGATGGTTGCATGGCCCATGCAAATGCATTAAATGCCATGTTTTAATCTTGTGAAAACAAAATAATTATTCATGGCATTTATACATATGCATTCCAGAAATATGGAATAAGCCAAGCAAAAGAATTTAAAAGGATGCCCCAGGTGGAATAGATGGAGATGACCATATTTGAATAGAAATGGGACTTGCTAGTGTGTATGTGCCACTAGGTATTTAGTAAGCCCAAAAATATCCCAACATGATAATAACCCCAAAACAACCCATATGGAAGCTAGGAAAAGGTTCCACTCACAAGGCATGCAAAGATGGCCATGTGGCTCTCATAAACCAATAATGTGGAAACCATATGGTGCATAAATGGGAGCATGTGGAATTGTAAGTGGAGCCATCCCAACCCACATGAGCTAGAGGTAAAACCAAGTAAATGCAAAGCTCACATGTAGGGGAATGGTGGAATTATAAGGTGGTGTCAGAGAAAGGTGATGGAGTTGAATAAAAGATATGCCCCCAGCTCAACTTGGGCATTTAAACAATATATCAAGAACCAAATACAATATCAAGAGGCAAATACAATTTACAATGCATATGAGAGAAGATCCAAAACAAAAAGGGTTTTATATGATGCTCAAATGCAAGGTGGCATGATGACATGAGCATGATATAATGATGATGCACCAATTATATATTTGAAGTAGCCATTATATTACTAGACCAAGTAGCATTACAATTGTTAGACAATTGGGATGCTACAACTCTCCCCCACTAAACAGGAATCTCGCCCCGAGATTCTAGGAAGAAGAAGAAGACTCGAAGAGGGTAGGATACTTGGCACGGAGCTCATCTTCGCGTTCCCAAGTGGCTTCATCAACAGAATGGTGCGACCACTGCACCTTGCAGAACTTGATGGACTTGTTGCGAGTCCTTCTTTCTGCGACTTCCAGGATTTTTGTGGGGTGTTCTTGATAAGACAGGTCTTCTTGGAGATTGATAAGCTCGTGGTCCACGGTCCTGCCGGGATCCTTGAAGCACTTCTTGAGTTGAGAGATGTGGAAAACATCATGGACCTTGAGTTTTTCCGGGAGCTCAAGAGCATAAGCAACTTCTCCTCTTCTTCCACGAATTTTGAATGGACCGATGTATCTAGGATCCAGCTTTCCTTTGATACCAAAGCGGTGTGTGCCTCTCATGGGAGTGACACGAAGGTAAACGAGATCACCAGGGACATACTCCATGTCCGTGTGCTACATCATAATTGCTCTTCTGGCGACTTTGAGCAATCTTCAGATTTTCAAGAATGATGTGAACCTTCTCCTCCGCTTGAGTTACAATGTCAGGGCCAAACAATATCCTTTCTCCTGCACCCGACCAACCAATCGGAGTTCTGCATTTGCGACCATAGAGAGCCTCAAATGGTGCCATCTTTAGACTTTTCTGGAAGCTATTGTTGTAAGAGAATTCAGCATAAGGAAGACATTCTTCCCACTTCATGCCAAAAGAGATGACGCAAGCACGGAACATATCCTCTAGAATCTGATTGATCCTTTCAACTTGTCCTTGCGACTGAGGGTGGTAAGCTGTGCTGAAGTTCAATTTTGTTCCCAAAGCATTTTGGAAACTTTCCCAGAACTTGGAAGTGAAGATGCTTCCACGGTCTGAACTGATCTCAAGCGGAACCCCATAGAGAGACAATTACATTGATATAGAGCTCATACTGAATTGCAGAAATTGTTTCCTTGACGGGAAAGAAGTGAGCCACTTTAGAAAGCCTGTCAATGACAACAAAGATTGCATTGTTGCCCTTCTGCGACCTTGGAAAACCAGTGATGAAGTCCATCTCTACTTCTCCCATTTCCATTCCGGGGGTTTCAATGGCTGTAGAAGGCCGGAAGGTTTCTGATGGACAGCTTTCACTCTACGGCTGACATCACACTCCGAGACATACTTGGCACAATATCGTTTCAAACCCGGCCACCAATATTGTGTTTTCAAGTCCATGTACATCTTTGTCTTTGCCAGGTGGATAGAAAGAACAGAATCATGCGCCTCCTTGAGAACCTGCTCTCTCAAACCCAGGTAGTTCGGAACAAACATCCGGTGTTCAAAGAAAAGCGTGCCTTGGTCATCGACGTGGAAGAACTCATACTTCGGAAGCTAGATGTTGGAGATGATCTTTCTGGTATACGGATCACCAAGCTGAAAGGAGCGAACCTTTTCTTCCAAGAGAGGGGTTGCTAGAAGGTTCAGAAGATACCCTTGATCCACAATTTCAAGGTTGGTGGCGAATTCCTCGCACAAGAGAGGTTGTTGTTCTTCCATCATGAGGTTGTTGACATAAGCTTTGCGGTGAGAGCATCGGCCATGACATTAGCTTTGCCGGTGTAGTTGATGGTCAAATCAAAATCATTGATTGCTTCAATCCATCTCCTCTGAAAGGTTGAGATCAGGCTGAGTGAAGATATACTTCAAACTCTTGTGATCGGAAAAAGATTTCTAGCAGTTTGCCAAGCAAGTAGTGCCTCCATACTTTCAAAGCAAAGACAAGCTGCTGCGAGCTCAAGGTCATGTGTAGGATAGTTGATCTCATGCGTCTTCAAGCTCGAGAGGCATAAGCAACAACTTGTTTTTCTTGCATAAGGACCGCACCCAATCCTTGCAAAGAGGCGTCACAGAAGATCTGGAAAGGCTTGGATGTGTCTGGAGGAACCAAGACTGGTGTGGAAGTGAGCTTCTCTTGAGTGTTTCAAAGCTTGCTTGACATACAGGAGTCCAAAGGTATTTCTTGCCTTTCTTGAGGAGATCGGTAAGAGGCTTCGCTATCTTCGAAAAGTTACGAGCAAGCGGACGGCAATAACTAGCCAAACCAAGGAAGCTCCGCACTTCTTTGACATTAACAGGAGGAAGCCAGTCAACAATTGTCTTTACAGTTTCCGGGTTGACGGCAATGCCCTTGGCAGAGATGACGTGACCAAGATAGGTTACTTGAGCAGCCAAAACTCACACTTGGAGAACTTTGCATACAGGCGGTTCTCACGAAGCTTGTTTAGGACACACCAAAGGTGTTCTTCATGTTCTTCCTTGGACTTAGAATAGACTAGGATGTCATCCAGATAGACCACAATGAACTTATCAAGATACTCCATGAAAACCGAGTTCATGAGCCTCGAGAAGGTGGCAGGTGTGTTGGTGAGACCGAAAGACATGACCGTGTACTCATATAGGCCATAGCGGGTGGTGAAAGCTGTTTTAGGAACATCTTCCTTGCGAATCTTGATTTGGTGATAACCACTTCTCAAGTCAAGCTTAGAGAATACCATAGCTCCAGCTAGCTGATCGAAGAGATCATTAATCCATGGAAGGGATATTTATTCTTGATGGTTTTAGCATTGAGAGCCCGATAGTCAACACAAAGTCTATCGGTCTTGTCTAAGCTTCTTCACAAAGATAGTTGGGCTACCCCAAGAAGAAGTACTATGTTGAATGAAACCCAACTTCTCTTGTTCATCAAGTGACGTTTGAGTTCAGCCAACTCAATGAGGACCCATTTTATAAGGCCGCTTGGAGATAGGAGCCGTTCAGGTTCAAGCTCAATTACAAACTCAACCTCACGATCCGGAGGAATACAGCAACTCTTGGAAAGACATCTGGAACTCACAGACCACGAGAACACTGAATAGCTTCCATAGCATCATCATTGAGCCGCCAAGAGAAAAGATGAACAACGGAGTCGGACTTGGATAATAGACTATATGGCCTTGAGGAATCTTCGGAGAAACCGGCGTTCAGCACAATCAATCACAGCTGCATTGCTGTCAACCAATCCATGCCCAAGATGACATCAATGTCGAATTGCCAGAATGATTAAGGACGCCGAGAGCGAAGAGCCACCAATCTCAATTTGATTGCCATGGCTGATATGAGCAGCCCTCATGTTTGAACCAGGAGATTGTACCACAGACGATGTGATAAGGGAACCATATCCAGATCATTCTCATGCAAACTTATGCGAAACAAAGAATCGAAGCACGAGAATCAAACAAAACTCGTGCGAGGACTGAGTTAACGGATAGCATACCCATCACAACTCGGTGCATGCTCAGCTTGAGCGGCGTTGACCACGATTGGCACGAGCAACGAGACGGGCTTGGTGTTGATGTTGAGAGTCGAGATGGTGGTGCACGAACCATAGGAGAGCTTACGCAGATCTTGGAGGTGGTGGAGGAAGAGCTTTTTCATCAGACAGTTCAGTATTGATGCCCAGTGTCTCCACAAGTGTAACAAGCACCGGTGGGCGTGGAGCAGCGTGGCAGGGGACTCCGAGCGCTCGAGGGTAGTGGTGGTTGTAGCCTGGGAGTAGCGATGAGGAAGTTTGGTGGCCTTGCTGCGTAGCTTGAAGGTCTTAGTGGAGTCGGGGCGGCGGTGGGTTGTTAGGAACCCGGAACCACGGCGCTTAGAAGGAGTTGACATAGTGAAGAGCTTGCTGCATCGCGGTTGTGTTTCTTTGACTCCTCAAACAGTTGCCTACTTGCTTCTTCCTGCAGAGCTGTATGCTGAAGTTCCAGAAAAGACGCTGGCCTTGCATGTGTGATTGCATATTTAATCGATGCATTGAGCCCTTGTCGGAACCTCTTTTGCTTCTTCTTGTCATCAGAGATCTCATCGCCACCATAACGAGAAAGGTTCATGAAGTTTCTGATGTAGGTATTGACATTGTCGTTGCCCTGCTTGAGGTTGAGAAACACTTCCTTCATCCTCTCCATGACAATTTACAGAATCTTGCTCTTTAAGCTCGATTGAACTGTCCCCAAGTAGGCTGAAAACCAGTCGGTTGCCTTGAGGTAATTCTCCCACCACAGAGTTGCATCTCCCTTCAGAAGGTGAGTGGCACACTTTACCCATTCTTGCTCAGGAACATCAGCGGTCATCAGTAGCCTTGACATCTCACGCAACCAATCATCAGCATCAAGTGGTTAATCGGACACATCAAATTGGCGTGGGTTGAATTTCAGGAAGCTTTTGATGTCTCCTCGCTTGGGAGGTGGAGGTAGCGGAACAAACTCATTCCTCCTGACACTTTCTTCAAAACGCTGCTGGTTCTGCTGCATTGCTGCCAAGGCATTGGCGATGCTTGACAACGTTGCCCCCAGTTCAGGTTGTATGTCCTCATCAGAACTGCGTGGTGGTGCCATCCTGTGATTGATATAAAACACAAGTCAGTACTATAATGGAGAATAACAATAATCCAAAATAGTACCAAGATGGAATTAACCAAGATTAAAGGATACAATTTACTAAGATGATATTAAAATATTAACGAAGTTCAAAGCACCTAGAAGATATGAAGCATATCGCACACGATGGAAAGGAGTGTGGTACACAACTATCAAAGAAAAAATTTCCACAAATTTCGGCATTAAAATACCAATAGATGCGCAAAATCACTTAACGAATCGAGATTAGTGACTCTACCAATTCAATATACAAGAGCGAATGATAAGAGTAGTGGTATGGTCGCGACTCCATCCCACACTCAAATCATTCCTCCGCACATGAATAAGTAGAACACATATCCCAACACCTTCTTCTCACGATGAACCTAAAGATTAGTAACAACGGAAACGAACACCCCAAACAAGATAACGTCGGGTAACAAAGAGTAAGACAGATCGCGGCGGTATACAACGAATCAGATAGATCGCGTCGGTTTGCAAAAGCCTGTCGGTATAGAATGTACCAACAGTTGATAACCAAAAGGCCGATTGATAACAATTTGGATGCAACAGATAGGCAAAGAATTACACACACACACACACACACACACACTTTCTATGGTACTAAGGAAACCCAGAACACGTGAATCCTAGTTTGAATTTTAAGAAGAGGATTGAAAACGTTACACTTCCTTACCAGAAAAGGGTGGGTGGGTGAAAGAAAAAAAATGGAAGCAGTCCTACTCTACGTTTTGTTTTCCCTAGTATACATAGCTACCAAAATATTTGCTAGGCTGACAACGACCATTTGGCTGAGACCACGAAGGTCGGGATGGCTCGATACCAATTGTAACTACCTCGGTGAATTCGCTCCTAGTTACAAGCACGGAAGTGGACATGGTTAAAATAATGCGGTGGGGCCCAAATGCCACTCACAGGTAGACCTTTCGCCGTCCTAACCATTTCCAAACATCGGGACAAGAACGTAGGCGTAATCGGCGAAGAAGGGATCAACTACATACACAAATGAGTATGTATGCAAGCCACCATACAATAGTTCTCAGAGCCATTCCATCTAAAAGAAATAGAAATATTGCAACGCCATACGGCAAGATCCAAATATCCTAGATAGATATAATAGTTTAGGATATCTCCTCATACATCAAACATCAGTATCGGTGAGCGGAAAACAAGATCCGAGTGCGGATAAGAAGCAAATCGGCATAAGATGCCCCATAAATAAACACATCCGCCCACAGATCTCACGGATCCCGTTCGGAATCTCTACACCGAATGATCGTTGCCAACATCGTCCGTCTCCTCCACCCAGTATCCATCTTGCGAGCTTACCTGTTCATTTGAATCAAACAATTTATCGTGTGAGACCCTAGGGGTACTCAGCAAGTCTTTATGCCTCTAAAGGGGACACAACCTGGGTGGCAATTGCAGCAAAAGGTAATACCTAACAATTCTATAGATACTCGCTATCCATCCGCCTAACCAAAAATAGACGGATGTCCGTGAATTAATAACAACAGTTATAACGGTAATATTAACAGATCCATCCTCCTCCTAAACACCAGCGAGAAAGCGGACAAACAACCCCCATCCGTTGGCAGTTTTTATTATCCATTCCATGAGAATTGCACTATTTACTAGTCAGGTACTTAGTCAGGTTAAAAGCGGTACTTTAGTTATACTTGTCTATGATCGAAACTGCTCCAAGTCGTCCATAACATGACACGGCTTTGAAAGTTTTACCTGAGGTGCACAAATAGCAACACACACTCGATCAACCTCGGAAAAGCCAAATCAAAACCCAACGAGGCGATCCGACAAAGCGATCATAGGATTCAAAAATATTTCAGGCCACCCATTAAGCTACCATGACGAAGTTGGCCGACTCGAGACGGACTCAAGGTTTGTGTGGGCCTGTATGACTGGGAACCCGAAAATGTGGTGGGCTTGTCGATACAAAAGCGTGTCACGGACCTAAAGACAGTGCATCTCGCACAATCTTAAATTAAGCGTAAAACATGGCATAAATGCGGATAGTAA
Source organism: Avena insularis (assembly GCA_023614405.1). Classification (NCBI taxonomy): domain Eukaryota; kingdom Viridiplantae; phylum Streptophyta; class Magnoliopsida; order Poales; family Poaceae; genus Avena; species Avena insularis. The sequence goes on from CM042686.1 coordinate 379,281,451, forward strand.
TAAAGCCCCAAACTAATTGTGGCCCCAAGAAATAAGAATGAATCAAGCTCTGGCTCGGGGGTTCATAAGCCTCCGGATGTGGATATACGAATATTCAAGGAACAGGAATCAAGTACTCGGGGTCCTACGGGACACAAGTGAGCATGAAAAACCAAATAGCAGATATTGCTCACCGGTGCCACTTTCATTAGTTTTCCCATTACTACTCAGGTTAAGTTGTATAGGTACCTCGTTATCCATTAGACACTCACATACCCTACACATGCTGTTCTACGACCCGCATGGCTCAACAACTCCTGTAGTAATGGCTCATGGGATGGAGGAACAAGCTTCGGTGGGGTTTAAAAGTAAAGGCTATGCAGTACGTGGGATTCAATTTAATGCAATCACGACTCAATGATGCAAGAATAAGATAGAGGCAATAGGTACTGTATGTATGCAAGCATGTGGTAGTGCTTGCCTGGCAGCTCAGTTGAAGCGAGAGAAGGATCTGGGTAGTGCTCCTGGGTTTCTTGATATATCCCCTGCTCAGCGTCTATTCGAAGAAGAACCAAACAACAAGGGCCAACATAAATAAAGTGCACAAGCATATGAATTAAATGCGACAAGCAAACAATCATGCCATGATGAATGATGCACAATTTGCATGGCAATAATGTAGCATGGCATGGGTGAGGGGTGGAATACAAGAATAAAGCCTTTTATTGAGTTTTGGTCACATTTTAACCTCAAATAAGTTGCTGTATACTTTATATTTATATGATGCATGCTGCAAAACAGAACATGGAATGCATAAACAGAAAGGTCTCGTCGAGCTAATCATTTTAGACATATTATTTGTTAAATTTGGAGTTATAAAACAAAAGTTATTAATTAATTAAGGAAAAGGGCATTTTATTTGTAATTTTAATCAACTCGAAAATTTAAAGGGTTCAAAATATATTTTGGAGGGCATATTTGAATTCCTCATAATTTTCTGATTCAGAAACATATATTACATGTTTAAATTGGGTTTATATTTTAAAAGTTATTTGAAAACATATATGAAATTTGAATTTAAATTAATTTGGAAAAGTTTGAATTAAAACAGAAATACAGAAGGTCTTTTGTCACTCAGCCCAGTCCTAGCCACGATCCATGACAAGTGGGGCCAAGGTGACTAGGACTCACACCAAAACGGTTTCTCACGTGGCTTTACCTAGCCTCTTCGAATGACAGGTGGGGCCAGCGGCCACGAGGGTCCACGTGACAGTGGGTGATCCAGACGTGGCTGGCAGGAGGGGGTATGGGACCGCGGGTTAAGGCTAGGGTACTACGGGGTGTTTTTGTAAAAGGGCCAGGGAGGCTGACTGGTGGGCCCTGTGTACGGCGGGTTTAGCCGAAAACGAGGCAGGGGGTTAAATACAAAAGAGGCACCCGTATTGTTGTTCTTCTCCAGCGTCTGGAGGACCGTCGGTCTTGTGGCGGCGGGATCGAACCGGGACCTGGCGTCTGTGAGGGCGAACCAGTCGTCTAGGTGAGGTTTGGTGACCGCAAGGTGGGTGGGCTGGACATGCCGTCGGCGGGCGCCATGGCGTGAGCGCAGCCGTACGTATGAGAGGTGTTAATGGAAGGTCCGTGGCCAGACAACAGCAAAGAGGAAGTGTCTAGGAAGGTGAGGGCTCACCGCGGGCTGTTGGCGTTAGTGGTGGAGGCAGCGGAGCGATCGATCGTCAATGAAAGCAGAACGCGATTCTGATTTCGCGTCAGCGACGGTGTGCAGTTCAGCCTGGGGCTCCTCCTGCTCCACGTCTGCGGTATAGGGCGATGCAGAGGGCCGACTCGTTCTTCCTCGACACTGACTGGGCCTTGCCGCCGCCCTGATGTACGGTGTCGTCGAGGAGGAGGCCGGAAAGGTGGTGATCGGTGGTGGATGGTGGTAGGGGTGAGGGAGAGGAAGGGGCTACTGGGAGAGTGGGAGGTGGTGGCGGATAGAAGAGGAGGGAAGGTGCCGTGGGGAGTGGGGTAGAGAAAAGGTGGCTTCGGCCACTTTTCCTCCCCCTCTTCACGTGCTCAGGTCGGGGCAGGGGCAGGGTAGGTGATGGGCAAGTAGGGCTCGGGCTGGTGCAGAGGGAAGGCTCGGGCTGGGGGGTCCTCGCGTCAGGGAGAGAAAAGAGAGGGAGATAGAGAGCTAGGGTAGGAGGGAGGCTCGGTTAGGAGCTAGGTTAGGAGAAGGAGTAGTGGCTTGTTAGGTCTTGGGGTGGTTGGTAGCTAGGTGGGGCCAGGGTGGCCAGGTGGGGCCTGCATGGTGAGGAGAGGGGCACCTCGGGATGGTAGAGAGGGAAAGTAGATGGGGTAGGTCATGGTGGTGGCTCGGTTAGAGAGAAGAGAGATGAGGGCTTAGGGTTTAGATAATCTACAAGATCAAGCATGATGGGGAAAAGAGATGGAGAGGAAAGTGTTTATTGGACACATGGTGATGGATAAGGAGAGATAAGATAGGGTTTTTAAGGATATGACCTCACATGATCATGCATGATGTTAAGGAGATAAGGTGAGGGTGAGGGTCTTGATGCACATGGCAAGGAAGCATAGCAAGATAGAAAGATTGAGAGAAGGAGAGAGAAGAGAAGATGATCCACTCAAAAACAAATAAAACCAAAGGAGGACCAAAGATGGTGATGGTTGCATGGCCCATGCAAATGCATTAAATGCCATGTTTTAATCTTGTGAAAACAAAATAATTATTCATGGCATTTATACATATGCATTCCAGAAATATGGAATAAGCCAAGCAAAAGAATTTAAAAGGATGCCCCAGGTGGAATAGATGGAGATGACCATATTTGAATAGAAATGGGACTTGCTAGTGTGTATGTGCCACTAGGTATTTAGTAAGCCCAAAAATATCCCAACATGATAATAACCCCAAAACAACCCATATGGAAGCTAGGAAAAGGTTCCACTCACAAGGCATGCAAAGATGGCCATGTGGCTCTCATAAACCAATAATGTGGAAACCATATGGTGCATAAATGGGAGCATGTGGAATTGTAAGTGGAGCCATCCCAACCCACATGAGCTAGAGGTAAAACCAAGTAAATGCAAAGCTCACATGTAGGGGAATGGTGGAATTATAAGGTGGTGACAGAGAAAGGTGATGGAGTTGAATAAAAGATATGCCCCCAGCTCAACTTGGGCATTTAAACAATATATCAAGAACCAAATACAATATCAAGAGGCAAATACAATTTACAATGCATATGAGAGAAGATCCAAAACAAAAAGGGTTTTATATGATGCTCAAATGCAAGGTGGCATGATGACATGAGCATGATATAATGATGATGCACCAATTATATATTTGAAGTAGCCATTATATTACTAGACCAAGTAGCATTACAATTGTTAGACAATTGGGATGCTACAACTCTCCCCCACTAAACAGGAATCTCGCCCCGAGATTCTAGGAAGAAGAAGAAGACTCGAAGAGGGTAGGATACTTGGCACGGAGCTCATCTTCGCGTTCCCAAGTGGCTTCATCAACAGAATGGTGCGACCACTGCACCTTGCAGAACTTGATGGACTTGTTGCGAGTATTAGGGTATTAGGGATCTTCCTTTTATTCGAGACAATATCCTTCATATACTTTGAGTAAGGAGGCAATTTAATAGCATCAGTCAAAGGAATTTGCAGGAATAAAGGTTTCATCCACTCACAAAATTTATAATAGTGTTCATCTTCCTTTGACTTGTGTTTCTTATCAGGGAAAGGCATAGGTTTTTGGACCCAAGGTTATCTTTCACTACCATGTTTCTTAGCAATAAAATCTTCTTTAGTGTATTTGGTATTCTTAGTGTGGTTTTCAGGTTCTTCTTCAACTTTTTCTTCATTAGGAACTTCATTTTCTTCATTACCACTTTCAGTTTCAGCATCAGAGATGGATATACTATTAGGATCTATAGCAGGTTCAGAGGGTTCTACAACAGTTTTATGCTTCTTTTTCCTTTTCTTACGAGTAGAACCACTATTTTCAGCTTGTTGAGAATCCTGCTCAATTCTTTTGGGATTCCCCTCAGGATATAGAGGATCCTGGGTAGCAGCTCCACTTCTCGTTCTAATTTCATAAGCATGTTTTTCTTTAGCAACATTAACTAGCAAGTCGTTTTGTACTTTAACAAGTTGATCAGTTTGAGTTTGAACCATTTGAAAGTGTTTAACAATCATTTTAACATCATTAGAGGTTATTTCCACAATATCTTTCAACTCAACAATAGCTCTAGTGTTTTCCATTAGATGATTTTGCACCCTTTTATTAAAATTATATTGCTTAACAATGAAGATATCGAATTCTTCTAAGCATTGATCAAGAGGTTTAGAGTAAGGGATATCACCTTCATCAAAGTGTTGGAGAGAGTGTACCTCAATAGTGAATGAGTAGGAAATAGGCTTACATAATTCTTCAATAGGAGGTAAATTCTTGACATCTGCATCTTTAATTCCCTTCTCCTTAAGACATTTCTTAGCTTCCTTCATCACTTCATCATTTAATTCAATAACTCCCCTCTTCTTTGATGTTGGAATAGGCACATGAATAGTTGGTTCAGGTACAATTACTTCAGGTATAACTTGTTCAGGAGGAGTCCAATCTTCATAATTCTTGCTTATTTTAGCCATTAATTCCTCAGCTTCCTTAGGGGTCCTATTCCTGAAAACACAATCAGCACAACTATCTAGGTATGTCCTAGATTCCTCGGTTAGTCCATTATAAAATATATCAAGAAGCTCATTCTTAGGTAATGGACTTCTAGCCTGTGCATGAATCAAAGCACAAAACCTTGCCCAAGATTCGGGCAATATCTCTTTTTCTCCCTGTTTAAAATCAAAAAGTTCCTGCAAAATAGCATGTCTAGCACTAGGAGGAAAATAATTTTTTTGGAAAGTACTAATCAAGCAATCAGGGCTATCAATAGATCCAGGAGGTAAATTAGAAAACCAAGTTTTAGCTTCTCCTTTCAGTGAAAAGGGGAAAATCTTAGCAACAAAGTAAGTACGCATCTTAATATCATCAGAAAACAAGCCACTCATGGTAGAAAGTTCATTCATATGTGCTACCGCACTTTCATTCTTAGTCCCACAAAAAGGTTCTTTCTCAACAATAGCTACATAAGATAGATCGAGAGAGAAATCATAATCTTTATCTATAATGTTTATGGGAGAAGCAGCAAACTTAGTAATAGGAGACAATTTGGGTCTAATAGTACGCCTCTCAAGGAGACTCTTAGAAGCACTCCTATCATGGGTGTTTTTACATTCTTTAATAAATTTGTCGGTCATCTCAACATAACCATCTTCAATATCATAACTCTCACTAGACTCAGTTGAACTAACAGGTGTGGTAGTGTCTTCATTAGGAGTTTCGGTATTTCTAGCTATAGTTCTAGCAATCGTAGCATCTAGGAAAGGACCTAATGAACCACTCTTATCAAGCACAGTAGAAGCATCATCATAAGCATCAGAAGTATCAGATTCAGCAATAGTAGCAGTGTGTGTAGCATGTGTATGTGGTGGTGTAACGAGCTTACTTATAACAGATGGTGAATCAAGAGCAGCAGAGGTGTTCAGAACCGTACCTCTTCTTGTAGTGGATGGTAAAATAGGAAACTTGCCATCACGAGACTTACCCATGATGGATGGATAGCAGCGAACAATAGAGAATCCAAGTGAACTTGATAAATAAAGCTATGCTCCCCGGAACAACGCCAGAAAATAGTCTTGATGACCCACAAGTATAGGGGGTGTATCGCAATATTTTCGAGGGATGTGAAACCCAATTTATTGATTCGACACAAGGGGAGCCAAAGAATATTTATAAGCCTTTACAACTGAGTTGTCAATTCAGCTGCACCTGGAAACAATCTTGCTCACAACAGTTTATCAGTAGCAACAGTTTTATAGTAGGACTAGCAAAGTAGCAGCAGTAGCAAAATAAAGACAGTAGTAACAATAGCAGTAAACAGTAGGATTCGAGTGTGGTAGGCATAGGGATGGATGGACGGGCGTTTCATGGACAAGACAATTCACATAGCAATCAGAACATGGGGCAATTGCAGATAAATAAGATAAAGCATCTAAGTACTAGATAATCCTAGGCATGTGTTCCATATATAGTCATGCGTTCTCGCTATGAGAACTTGCACAACATCTTTTGTCCTGCTAGCCCGTTTGCAGCGGGGCCTCAAGGGAACTACTGGCAATTAAGGTTCTCCTTTTAATAGATCACCGGAGCAAAGCATTAACACTCCGTGAACACACGTGATCCTCCCATCAAAGCCATTCCCTCCAGTTATCCTGATTTCTGTCACTTCGGGGCCATCAGTTCCGGACAACAACGTGTGTATACAACTTGCAGATAAGACCATAAACAATACTATCATAATGAATCAATAACATGTTCAGATCTGAAATCATGGCACTCGGGCCCTAGTGACAAGCATTAAACATAACAAGTCACAACAAAGTCATAAAGCACTAATAGAAGATACTAGGCACCATGCCCTAACAATCCGATGCCATTACATGAATGATCTCATCTAGTCCCTACCATACCAATAGCCTACAGCGGGGGATTACTCACTCATAGAATGGGGAAACATGGATTGTCGATGGAGAAGCGATGGTGATGATGATGGCGATGATCTCCTCCAATTCCCCGTCCCGGCAGGGTGCAGAACGGAATTTCTAGTGCTGTTTCGTGGAATCTGGTGGTGGCGGCGGAGCGGAACTCCTTCTGGAAAAACGTCGAACCCCCCGGAGTTTTTAGGTCAGAGGGCTTCTTATAGGTGAAGAGGGAGACCGAGGGGGTGCCTGGGGAGCCACACCACCCCCTGGCGTGGTCTGGCTTGGCCCTCACCACCAGGTGGTGTGGCCACCCCTGGATCTTCTCCGTCTCGTATTCTGGCTCCTGGAGTCTCCGGGTGAAATAGGATTTTTGGCATATTTTCTGGGATTTTTCCTGATAGTTGATTTTCTGCACAAAAATTAGACACCAAGGCAATTCTGCTGAAAACAGCGTCAGTCTATGTTAGTTGCATCCAAATCACACAAGTTTAGAGGAGAAACCATAGCAAAAGTGTTCGAGAAAGTAGATACGTTTTGGGCGTATCATCCATCGAAGCACTTGGCTATTTCTTCTACTTCATCTCGATATGCCTCCATCATAGGGTTTCGCACGTTCTAGGTGCCAGCTACTTGCTGGGCAACCAAGTGGGAATCTCCACAGCAAAATATGTGCTTGATGCCAATATCTTTGGTACGCGAAGTCCATGAATGAGGGACTCATACTCCGCCATGTTATTGGTAGCGTTGAAGTGGATCTGCAGGCCATATTGCAACTTCTCTCCTGTTGGTGATTGTAATAATACACCAACCCCCGAGCCATTGAGTAACTTCGATCTGTCAAAGTGCATGACACAATACTCTAGCTCTGGCACAGGAGTGTCTTCTAGCAATTCTGTCCAATCTGCAATAAAATCCGCCAATGCTTGTGATTTGATAGCGTCACGTCGCTTGTAGGTGATGTCGAAGGCAGCAAGTTCAATGCCCCACTTTTCCACTCTCCCTATAGCGTCGCTGTTGTTGATGATGTTGGACAGTGGAGCTTTGCTCACTACTGTGATGGGGTTCTCCTGGAAATAATGCCTTAGCTTACGTGAAGCAAGGAAAACTCCATAAGCTATCTTCTGGTATTGCGGGTAACATTGCTTGGATTCCGTCAAGACCACACTTACATAGTAAATGGGTCATTGAACTCCATATTCGTGTGTTGGTTCCTTGCGCTCCACCATGATGATGATGCTGATTACTCGGTTGGTTGCCGCCATGTAAACTAACATAGGCTCCCTTGGTACCGGTTCTACAAGTATTGTTGGGGAGGAGAGTATTCTTGTCAACTCCTGAAGTGCTGCGTCAGCTTCGTCCGTCCATGTGAATTTGTCCGCCTTCTTGAGTAACTTGTAGAGAGGAAATAGCCTTCTCACCAAGTCAGCTGATGACCCGGCTTACTGCTGCGATGCAGCCTGTGAGCCTTTGAATATCTGGAGATTGTCGAAGTTTTCCTGCAAGTCAGCGATAAGATCGTTTGATTTTTTTGACATTACTGTGATGTCTTCCACGTAAGCGTGTACGTTGCGACCTATTTGGTCATGCAGGCAATGTTGCATCGTCCGCTGGTATGTAGCACCGGCGTTTTTCAATGCAAATGGCATTGTGAAGTAGCAATACATGCCATAGGGGTGGTGAACGAAGTGGCCAATTGGTCCGACTTTCACATCCAGATCTGGTGGTATCCTGAATAGGCATCGAGAAAACACAGAAGTTCTAAGCCAGTCGTCGAGTCAATGACTTGGTCAATGTGAGGCAAGGAAAATGGATCCTTCGGACACGCTTTGTTCAAGCCGGTGTAATCAACGCAAATTCTTAATTCATTGGTTCCCTTTTTGGGGACAAGTACAGGATTTGACACCCATCGGGTGTGAATAACTTCTCGGATAAAGCCAGCCTTAAGTAACCTAGCTATTTATGTGCATATATCCCTTCGTATTTCATCTCCAAAGCATCATAGAGGTTGTTTCACCGGTTTGGCATTAGGATCAATATTCAAGCTGTGCTCGGCAAGTTCCCTTGGTACACCTTTCATGTCGGCAGGTTGCCAGGCAAAGATGTCCCTATTCTCACAGAGGAACTTGACGAGCACGCTTTCCTATTTGGGATCCAGGTCCGTGCCAATGGCGGTGGTCTTGGAGGAATCACCTTCGACAAGCTCCACCCGCTTGGTCTTGATGGCAGCCTTGAAAGGGGGTTTGACAGCAGTAATCTGCTTCTTTGAAGCCGGCATCTCTGAGGCATTGACCTGGTTCTGGATCTCCTTGAACTCTTCACCATAGAGGACTGCTTCGACAAAGGTGGCCGCACTGAGCTTGCACTCCCGTGCTTTTGTGAAGCTTCCGTCAATGGTGATGACACCATTTGGTCCGGGAACCTTGATCTTGTTGTACACAAATCATGGCCTTGCGAGGAAGGAGTGGAAGATGTGCATCCAAAGATGATGTGGTACACGCTCTCAAAAGGCACCACTTCAAAGGTCATGTGTTCTTGGTGGTAATTGTTGACATCGCCAAAAGCGACCAGAAGGGTGATGTAGCCCAGAAAATTTGCTTGTGGGCCAGGGACAACCCCATGAAACACGGTGTTGCTCTTCCTTAGCTGGGTCTCCGTCAAGTTTGTCTTGTGCAGTGTATCCAGGTAAATGATGTTGATCTTGCTTCCGCTGTCCACGAGGCACTTGGTGAACTTCGTGCCATAAATCAGAGGGTTGATGAGCATGGCATACTAGTTCTCTGTTGGGATAAGTTTTGGGTGATCCTTCCTATCCCAACTAATTGGAACTTGTAACCACCTGACGTACTGGGGAACCAAAGGGAGGGTATCCATCAGTATCCTCAGGGAGGTTTTCTAGGCCCGGACGGTTGGGGTGCCATGGAAGGTGTGGTAACATGGAGCCTTCTTTTCAAAAGGATTTTTCCCTTTATCCTCTCCCTTGTCGGAGGGTTTTGGGTCCATGTCTTCGTCCATATCACTTGATTTCTTGGGATCTTCCTCCTTCTTCTTCCCTTTGCCCTTTCCACGGGGTCTGTTCTTCTGACTTCGCTTGTAGCCGGACTCAGGGTCCTCCTTGAGATCGTTGACAAACTTGCATTGGCGGTTTGTGTGGGTGGCTTTTCCGTTTGTGTCAAGGTGGACCAAACACGGCATATCGTGGTACTATTTGTACGTTTGGGGAATGCGGGACGCTGAGGGTGTAGTGTCACTCCTCTGTCAGCCACTGCTAGCCCCCCGACCATGTCCACGCTATCTGCCATTGCATCTGCCAGTGAACGTTGCGGCGACCATGTCGGCTACATGCTTTCCTTCGGGTGGACTCTTCCACTTGTTATTGTTGTTCTTCCTGGCCTGGGTAGGGATTACGATTTCCGGCAACGATCCACGTGCGTCGTTGTTAGCAGCGGTGAACTCGCTAGCCATGGCGATCATTGCGTTGAGGTTGAGCTCATTGTTGTCTTGCTTGCGCTTCAACATATGCTGGAGCAAAGTTCCATTTTCTAGACCATCAATGAAGGCGACCATAGCGGTCTGTTCGTGCACCCTTGCACAGGAATTTTTCATATCCATCTAGCGCGAGAGGTAGGCACGAGAGGTTTCATACTTTTCTTGCACACACCACTATAGTTCTCCGATAGTGCAGGGACGTTTGTACGTACCCTCGAACTTCTTGGTGAACGCTTCATGCATGTCCAACCAATTGCATATTGATTTCTCCGGTAAGTGGTCGATCCATTGCCGGGCGGTGCCTGTCAGCATGAGTGCGAGGTACTTGATGGAGACATTGGGGTTTCCCCCTGCAATGTGGATCGCTTCGCTGTAGACCTACAACCACGTTGCTGGCTTGGCAGTGCCGTTGTATGGCTTGATGGTCTTGTCTATCCGGAGGCCCTTGGGGTAATTTGTGGCCCGTATCACTAGTCCAAAGCAACATGGCCGAAGGTATGGGAGGTCCCGAGCTTCTTGGATCTTGTCTAGCCGTGTACGTGCATCGTATGGCTCAGGCTGCTTCCCTTTTCCGTCATGGGGAGGGGAATTGTGTCGTGATCTTTGAGATCCACCGTGTCCTCCACCATGATGGCTGCTAGGTGGCGATGGCAGTGGTGGAGGCGGTGGGTTAGCTCTCTTGTTGTGCCCCTCCTGCGACTCTTCACACCTATCGCGGTTACTTGTCGCATGCGGAGGTTCCTTGTGGGACCTGCTCCTGTGTCCTTCGTTGCTGCTGTGCTCTCCGGCATGCCGAGGCTGCTCGCCCTGGTCACGTATAATGACGTCGGGCTAGGGCTGCCTTAGAGGTGGCATGCTTGTGCGGTGGCACGGCTCTAGTTCCTCGTGATGCCGAGATGGCGGTGGATGCGGCGACCGGCGGGGACGAGCCTTTTCTCTGTGGTCGGAGGATACGGGGATGGCATCAGTCCTGGCGCGTGCCTCCCTCAGTCTTTTCTTCGTGGAGCCTGTGTGGGATCCCTCTTCATGGGGAGATTTTGTCCTTCTCCGGATGTTCAGGGTTGACTAGAAAAGCTCCGGGTTGGAATCAAGCCTCTGCGAGGTAGCCTTTTCCTGTTGCTTGCATGCCTTAGCGACAAGGTCGTACACCTGAGCACCTTCTTCTGGCGACCTATCCTGGTCCAGGAGGGTCTTGGCGATGGCAATGTTGAGGGCGGGAGGTGGCATGACCTGCCTCCCCTCTGAATCAATGTAAGGGGTGGCTTTTGTCGGCTTAGACCCGTTATATCCCAACCTTCGCTGAACACCGGGATCTTCGATGATGTGAGCTGGTACCTTCTTTGTCTTTTGTTTTAACAACAATTGCTTGTATTCTGCCTCCATAGCTCTTGCCGCCTTGATGGATTGTTGTGCCTTAGCCATGTCCTCGTCCAGCTTAGCGCCCTGCTCCGCGATGCACTTGGCCTCTTCCAAGATTTCCGCACGCTTCTCATCAAGCTCTATAACGCTCCAGATATGGGCGACGGTGATTGGATCAATGAGAAGTGCAATGTAGATTGCTTTGTCAGCGAGGGTGGCCAGTGGGTTGCCAGCTGCAGACATTGATGGTGGCATTAGCGGCTGATTTGATTATCGGGTCGTACTAGGGGCCGTGGTGAGTTCCTGCGCTAGTAGCGGCCGAATAACTGGAGGAGGCATAGCCTTGGCCTGAACCGGAGGTCCAGCGGCCTTCTTAGTTGTTGCTGCTCCAGTCCGCTGGCGTGGGCGGAGCTCTATCATGTTCATGTTCCTGTCCATCTTCTTCCATTATGCTCCCAATGGCGACTAGCACCTGATGGGAAGTGTTGGTCTTCTCGGCGTGCTCCTCCTTCTCGATCTCCTTCTCAATCTCCCTCATAACAGCGTTGTATTCCTCTGAGTTAGCATCTGAGCCACCGGCATCCATACAGATGTCGGTGTAAAGCGCGTCAAGGACGAAGTCGGAGTAAGCTTCGGTATTGGCAATGGCGGATGTGGAGGGTGAAGGAGGCGGGCCATTGTTGTCGTTTCGTCCTCCGGCTACGATAGTGATTGTCGTCATGGCCTCTTCATTGGCATCCGCGTATTCGTTGACGATGGCAACCATCTCACCAAGGGTGAGAGGTCCTGCGGCCTACCTCCTTCGGAGGGTATGCCGGAGGAGTGTTCCAGGCGTGAGCCCTTCCACGAAGTGGTATACGATCTCGTCGGCACGGTCGCCCTCTAGGGTTTCCCTCACCCTCATCCATCTAGCGAGGTATTCGCGAGGAGGTTCTCCATCCTTTTGAACGCATCTAGCTAGATCAAAGATGGTGACGACACCGACAAAGTGTGACCTGCGCATCTCTAACGCTCGGGGAAGCCAAACGGATTTGCGGGGTCCTTCCACATTTATATCCTGCACAGGGGCGGTTTGGGTGGGCCTTGAAATTTCCTGATCCGAGCCACCATACTCCAATGAGAGGTATGGCCCAGATCCTTCCACGAACGTGTCCTACTCATAGGAGGTCCGTGCGGGGCTTGACGAGTTTCCGGCTTCCTGGGATCTAAGACCAGAGTCAGTTTCACCGATGAAGATGTGGATGTCTCCGAAGGGGATGATGGAGCAGCGCGTGGGGTTCGTCTTCGCCAGCACCCAGAACTCATCTGGAGGGACGATCGGGACATTGTCGTAGAAGAGAACGCGACCGATGGCTATGGAATCACTGATTCCCACGAAGAGATTGGACCTCGCCCGGTGTAGAGCTCGAAGCGCCTCTTGCCCCACGGTGGGCGCTAACTATCGTGGTATTGCCGACAAGTACGCCATGGAGGGGTCCTCACAGTGCGTGTTTAGAGACGTAGGGTAAGGCGAAGAGTTGGCGAGTACGAGGTAACACAGCTTACCCAGGTTCAAGTCCCACAACGGTGGCGGAACTCTACTCCTGCTATAAATCACTATAATGGCAATACGCCGAGTTACATAGATAGGTTCGCTGTGCGAGGTGTTGCGTGTTGTTCGCAGCAATCTAAGAGGTTCTGCCCTAAAGGATCCTACAGGCCGGCCTATAAAGGCACCAAGACCTACAGTTTATAGGAAAGGTCCTTGTCGGACAAGGTAAAGAGTCCTACAGTAATACGAACTAGTCTTCCATGTCTTGTACTCCAAGGCTCCGAGTATGTCAGTGACTCCTACGTAGCCTTCCTTTATCCGGCATGGGCATCCCTTCAGGATCCGTCTAACTGGGCCGCCAAGCAGGCCATAGGCTTTGCTACCAACTATGGGCCACCCGGGTTAGGCAGATTGGTGACATGCTATGAGGATACCCATATAGCATATCCCCAACACAGTCAGCTACTGGTAGCACCAAGGAGGCCTTCTACGTCCTCCATCACCTTAAAGGGTTTGCCCAGGATTGCCATAACCTATCGCTGACTTCTATTGTCCGAGGATGGTCCGAAAAGTTGGCACAAATCAACGATGATGATCTTAGAGAAGACTTCCACTGCATCCAGATGAAGTTGTCAGAAATCATCTTCAAGATGTCAACACAAGGGGGTCCTACATCAAGCCAGAGGGTCGACTAAGAGGGAGATCGAAGAATGCCTCCATAAGAAGGGTGACACCAGGATGTGGATGATGAAAGAGGGCTATTTATCATTCCCAAAGCCGAGCGAGAAGCAGTCTTCATGATCGATGTGTGTCTAGCATGATCGAGTCTGTGTATATTCTCGATGGACACATGTAGTGTGTGTGTGTGTCATATACTTTACTATCTTCATGAGTTTGTATATCAATGGACATGTATAGCGTCCTAAACTTAACATGCCTAGCTGAAACAGTCATTTTTGTTGGACTTATTACTTCTATGCTGATCGTGATGCTATCTTTTAGGTTTATGAATCCTTTGCTTCAATTTTTGTGAACATATGTGCATGTTATCGTCGGATTGATGACAATTACACCATGAGGGGGGTCCTCGAGGCGTGTGGAAGAGAGGTGTGTGAGACGTATGGTGTTCCGGGATGGTGAGCACACAAGTTTACCCAGGTTCGAATCCGCCGATGGTGGACGGATCCTACTCCTGCTAGCAATCCAGTAATACAGTAGAGCCGAAATATGGATTACAAGGGTTTATCCTGTGCGAGTTGAGATTGTAGACTATTGTGGGGTGCCCTAAAGGCTGGTACCTAGGACGGCTTATATAGATATCTAGCCTAGGGTTTACAGGAGAAATTTATCAGGTTGCAACTAAGAGTCGATTACGGAGTACATATTGGACTACAAGTAACTATAGGCCTATGTCAGTAAGTCTTCTAGGCCTTCTCGTAGCCGGACTGGACTCCGTCTCTTCTCTCTGACTGGGCCTCCCGTGAAGCAAAGCTCTAACCCAAAGTGGGCCACCCTAGTCAGCAAGGCATAGTGACGATACCCGGAAAAGTGTATCCCCAACAGCAACCCTCAGAAGCCTCCAAGATCCAGAGTCAGATTTCATCGTCTAGCTTGATTTATCTTCGTCTTGCAGGATCTTCAAGGGTTCCTGAAACTCAAAAGAAAGGGTAGGATCTGAGTCTCAAAATGAGTCGGACCTATGAGTACTTCATTTAGATTTCCAGCTTGAAATTCAAACGAAGCCGGAACTTGGTCTCTGACGTAACCTGACAACAGTCAAGGTCGAGTCATGTCACTAACAGACATTCCTGACAGCACGACCGTTGGTGGGTCCGCCTTTTGTCGAACCGAGGCGTCATTTTAATGCGTGCGTGGAGATCGAGGCGGCATAATCCTTGCGAGGAGGTTACCTAGCTCCTTCCACGATGTGTGGCATGGTTACCATTTGTTTTGCACAAATCTTGGCGGAGCTAATGGATAAAGGGGTCAAGATCTCCTTTCCTTCCTCACCAGCGTCATTACCTTCTCCTTCCTCCCAATGACACTATGTGCAAGCTCCTCTGCTCCCTCCTCCAACTGCATTGCACCGCCCACCCACGGTCACCATCATCCATAAAATGGATGAGGTCTCTTCTTCCGGCATGGCGGCGACCTCTGCAGCGGCGGAGAAGGAGAAATTCCATGGGGTATAGATCCGTGCGTCCTTGATGACGAGAAGCTCTACATCATCAAGAAGGAAGGTCTCCTCTGCACCGGCGACTAGCGGAGCGGCTTCAACCAAACCATCTCCACCCCTCGTGCCGACGAGCAGGTGCATTTCGGAGGTCATAGATTATTATGGAGTTCAACTTCAGAACTTACCCCCAAACACAATCTTAGAAATCAGCGCTTACGCTTCTTTGTGCGAGGGCTATCTCAGAATTAGGCCAAGTCTTGTTTTATTCTGGTACTACTTCGATACCCGAAGAAATTACATCACTTCCGGCAATCCTTACATTACCAGAACGCTTAGCCTAACTATTACGAGAGACCAAGTCTATCCTAAGATTACGGCTAGTGAGTCCGTGAAGAAATGGCCATCCATGTTCTTTTATCACAAGGACAGACCAGCTCCCGGCAAAGAAACTGCTTTGCCGTTTTTCATCAATGGCGCCGCCACGCCCCAAGAGTCATGGGATGTGGAAGCTCCGGCTCCCACCAACGACTTGCTTCTCGCCAAGAGGAGGATTGAGTACCTGATAAAGCACAAGGGTCTAAAAGGATCCAATTTGATTCACTGCTGGCTGGCGCGCCAGACCTAACCCCTCCATCACCATGGTGACTGGCTCATGCATTCAATCACCAAGAGCAAGATGGATTCCCTCAGGATCTACTCGCGATCAATCCCGGACAAGGAATATGAATCCCAGATTAGATGGCTGATCAAAGAGTGGGTCGAGAGGAGGATTCCAGATCTCTCTTTTTTTCATGTATACGGTGACAATCCTGTGACACTAGTAAGTTTTTCCAGCTGTTACTCTTATACTCGAATATATGCTCATCTGTACTTTGTTATATCTTTTCGCAATACTGAGATGATAATTCCTTCAGCTTCCTGACCTCCTCGAGTCCGAGCTTGCTCCTCTCGAGTGATATCCACCTGAGGATCCGGCTCCTCAGGGGGAAGGAGAACTTATATTGCTGGCAGAGGCGTTTAGCCGTAAATGCAAAACTACGACTATTTCTATCAGTACGAAAGAAGTGCCTATTGTGAAGAGGTAAACTTTGCTCACAAGGTATTTATATTTTATCTTGCATTCTTTCCGAAGCGTAACGATCTTGAACTATCACTTCTTTAGAGCTAAATAGCTGATCAAGGGAAAGGGGAAGCAAACCTCAACAAAGCGCCTGTGTTAGTCAAAGTTGACTTTGACTTCGCCTGTCACTACTGCAGAATAGGCTATCAGTGACAGGCTCAAAACGCCCATTAGTGCCTGTCACTGATGACTAGTCACTAGTATGAGGTTACCAGTGACAGCCAAGTGCCCGTCACTAGTATGTGTACCAGTGACAGGCATTTATGCATATCTGTCACTAGTATGTGTATTCTAGTGACAGGCAAAAAAGATGCATGTCACTGGTTGAGATCAAATGCCGCAACACTATGAGTTTTCTAATGACAGGCTCATTATCTTGCCCGTCACTGGTTTGAATTTCAGTAATAAAAGTTAAATGCATTTTCTACGTATATTCCGGATAGCACAATAAGATGTTATAAGAATATATGTAATGTGTTTTAACAAATATTCCGGATAGCACAATAAAATGTTGTACCAATTATACTCACATAAACCAATATGACGTAATATTTACACAGTTAACACACTGGATTAAGAACTTACAATCTATCATAGACTAAGAAAGAATAGTTTCTTGATGAGTTATCTAGCTAGTTTGAACTCCAAAGCATAGCACCACCACAACACATGTATTATGGTCATATACATAGTTGCAAGTTCCTTTCACTTCTCTATATTTCCATCATCTTGTTGAGTTGCTAATTCCTTCATTATGTCTTCCTTGTATAGACCTGAATTGCGTAGGACATTGATGACGTGCTTAACATATACAAACAAGGAAATAAGCATATAATTGTGAGAACTTCAGGTTGGTACCACAAATGAACAACTACCATTACTATACTATATGAGCATACCGAGAAGGATGACGATACGGTGCAAAGATTATGGATAATAAAAAACAACCCTATAATAAACAAGAACATAAGACAACAACTTATTGCATCATCCACATGGTGGGGATGAAGCTCATAATTAGAAGTAGTAGCCATACATTACTATACTAAAGTTTACAAAAATACAATAATACAGTTCATAACAGGTTTATATAGCAACTAGCGAATACCCGTGTGTTTCTACGAAACAAGAAAAATCATAAATAAATTTATGAAAGCTAATATTTTGTGTACATCTATAAAGCAATGTTGTAGTGTCCATATTCCCCCAAACATTTTTCAATAGTGATGTGCTCTAAAATGGATTTCATCAAGTACATAAGCGTGTTACTATATATACCTGCAAGTGTCTAGAACAACAAATAAAATTTATTTTAACAATATTACTTGGAACGATCCATTATCAAAGGACATGATCTATTGATTTTTCATGTCACATAGTTGTTGAGTTTCAACCTTAAAAGGTGTGGACTATCCAAGATAGCAATGATCATACGTTATATGTAGGCTTTCTACAAGCAGGACGCGATTGTGTGTGTTAAATCGAGACCAACAAACAAAATGCTCCAAATAGTACATTTTTCTAGAAAATATTACTATAGTCAACAAAATAATTCCTTGGTTGAGGACATTTACGAGGTAGATGATTTTTAATCCTGGTTGCAAGAACCAGAGTGAATCAACGGGTACAAAATTATTCGCCCGTGACCATGTGTCAACTTATTGCAGCGCCTCTGTCACAGGATCGGGCGTTGCCAAGACAACATCGCTATGACATAAAACTTGGGCCCAGCTATAATCGTGCCATAACAGCATCGCTATGGCTAAAACTTGGGGCCAACTATCTCTAATCTGAAGCTTGCTCTGGCTAAAACATGTGTCAAAAAATGCATATAACCTGATATCTAAGCTTAAAACCCGAACAACCAAGCCACGTGAATAGAAAGTGTCACCTGAACGCAAAATAAAATGGTGAAGTAAAAGTAGACCTATAATATCAAATCTCATGTTTCAACAAAATAAATTCGTGTCTGGACAAAACGCTATGTATGATCTTAACTTTCATATTTGCAGGAATTGGTCTGGATAATACCTGAATAATAACAACATACATTAGTAAAGGAGATAATGAGTGACCAGTAAAATTTACCATGATTACGCAATTTGTCCATTGGTGCAAACACTTTTAGGTATCCGCACTTCGTTCAAGAGGTAAGAAACAGTTTGACACTACTAAATAGTACTCCCTCCGTCTCAAAATGTAAGGCGCCTAAGCTTTAGTCAAAAGTTAACATATTCTATGTTTGACCAAGTTTATATGAAAAAATATGAATATCTACAACATCAAATGGACATTTTAAGAAACTATACATTCTGGTGAATCTATTGGTATTGATTTGGTATTGTGACTGTTTATATTTTTATGTATAAATTTGGTTAAACTTAAAATAAGTTGACTTTTGACTAAAACTTAGATGCCTTACATTTTAGGACGGAGGGAGTATAAGATGACAACAACGAACATATCAAAACCAAATAGCAAAAGATCCTTTAGCATGTTATAGAGGAAAACTGAATGCAGCCACTCGGACATTTTGTGAAGCATTTGAAGCGCACAAACAAATCTGTTAGTTAATTGTTGATTACCAATAGAGATGATGAGGTTGGTCCACACGCTGCCAGCGTCCATGGAATTCACATCGTGTGAATCCTTCTCAACCTTGACACCTCACCAGCTGCAGCATTGATCTATGAAAACACTGAATCATCTCATTCACAATTCAGATACTTGAAAATTTAAATAGGATTAAGTCATATGCATAGAAGTGAACATCCTGAATTAAAATTATATATGGTACCACTTAATGCTTTTCTGCATGAAGTGCTAATGATGCATTTGACGGTAATCAATACTAGAAACCGAAGCTTTTTTGGGACAGAAAAGACATAAAGATGCAGAGAAGAAAATATTTTGGAACCTCACGGGAGCAGTTTCGCGTGTCTGATGTCCATGAATTAGGAAGGTGCTTGTGCGCTACTAGGCTCTGCCGATTTTGTCTGCGGCTTTGGCTTGCCGGCGTGCCAGCGTGCAGGGCGACCTACCACCACGGACGGCTGGTGCAGGTGACGTCCAGGGCGGCGGCTTAGCGTGTCGTCGTGCAGGGCGAGGAGACCTACCGCCATGGCCGCGTGGTGAAGGTGCGTGCAGGGCGGCGACTTTCGTGTGTCGAGATTAGGGCGTCGGGGCCCGCCATGCAGGTTATGGCGGCTCTCTTGCAGGACCTCGCCGGGACTGCGGCGGGCTTGGTGCGAGCAGTGGTAGGGCAGTGGCGGGAGGGATGCAACGGTGGGAGGGCGGTGGCGGCGACGCCGCGACAGCGTTGGCGTTGGCAGCGGTAGCCTCTAAGGTCTGTGGCGGTAGGTAGGTAGGGAGAAGATAGGATGGACCTTGATTTCGAACGGTTCCTTTTTCCTAGCAGTGCTTTGAGGCACGGTTAGCGTAGCCTGAGGTGTTTGCCATTGCGTGATTAGCGCGGCGAAGAGGTCTTGGGAGGTTGTCCGCCGCTCTAAAATTTCCGGCCGCCGGTCCCTCTCCGTGTCGCCGCCGCCCGAGGCGGCGGGTGGCGGCCCCGGCCGGGCGTCGGCGGCGGGCTCCACCCCGGGCTCCCTGGGCGCGGATTGCGCAGGCACGCTGCTGGAGGCGGCGCGTGGCGTACATGGCGGGCGATGGCGCTGCTTGGCGCGGAGGGCTGCGGTGTGGTGATTCCGGCGGCGTGTTCCGGCTCGCCTCTGGCGGCGGCGGTGTGGTGGCCTCGCTCGGCCTGGCACATCCGGAGTTCGGGGGCGACGGTGTCTTCGGGCGGCACGACGCCGCACTCCGCTGACGCGGTGGGGGGTCGGGGCTCGGCTCCATGGGCAGTGGTGGCGTCGCGGGGCGCTGGCAGGCGACGGCAGGGTGGGGCTTCGCGGGCATGCGCCCTCGGGAAGCTTCGACTTGCCTAGATCTAGGCCCACTTGGGCCCGATCTAGGCATGGGGCGGGCCCCTCTCGACTCTGACACCTTCTGGAGGAGGGGATGTGGTGTGGGGAGTGTCGGACGGCGACTGCGGCTAGGGCTGCGCTGTAGCAGCGTGGCGGCGGAGACTTTATGGGTCATTTTTGGGCCCGGCTGGGCCCGTGACCTGGTGTATCTCTGCTGCAGCGTTCGGACGGCAACCGCCTTTGGTGGTGGAGGTTGATCTCCTCCGCGCGGCTGTGCCGCAGCCGCCATCCTACATCAACCAGATCTACCCCACCTTGCAGGTCACGCGACGGCCCTGGCTCGGTGGGTGCGAGTCCGGCTCGGTGGACGCCGGGGCGGCGGCCTCGAAAGGTGGACGTCTACGACTTCTCTCCGGCGGAGGAGGCTCCGGGAGGTGATGTGAGATCCCTAGTCCGGTGGTGGTCCGGCAGGTTCGAGGGAGCTCGGTGGCGATGGTGCTGCTGCTTGGCGGTCGGGATTTGCCATGGTGGTGGATCCCCTGGTGGTTGGAGGAGTAGGGCTTGAGACGGCGGATGGCGTGTTCGATGACACCCTTGCTGCAGTGCGGTGGTGGGACTTCACGAGCCTCAGCGGGCTCGGCCGGGCCAGAGGGCCTGGTGTGTCTTGCTGCTACATCCGGTCGGCTACCACCTGCTGGTGGTGGAGGTAGTTCCCTCCCGCGTGTTGTTGACAGGCCGGCCCTCGTCGAAGTCTCCACTCTCTCGGCCTACCGGCTTTGCTCCGTGGCTCTCGGTGTGACGGCGGTGGCGACTTCAAGACCGGGATGGCGCGTGCTCGTGGGTGACGTGTTTGGTGGAGCTTTTCAAAGTGCTCGGGAGGGTGGTTCTGGCGGGGTCGGGAGAAATCCTTGTCCGTTGACACTGGCACGGTGACGCCCGAGGGTGTCACCTTCCTTCTTGAAGGGTGTTGGAGGCCTCCCTCCCCCACCTCCCCGCTGCGTACCGGGGGAAACCCTTGGTCCTGGCCAGACAGTAGTGTCGTCGTCGTCACTCGCCTTCTTGGAGGTGCTGTTTTGGTACGCAGGCGCTTTGGACTGCGGGTTATGTGGTGGTACTTCTTTGGAGGGCGCACCGGTTGCGAGCTGGTTCCGTTCTCGGCACACCATCGTTATCGGCTTTTTTTTTCTTTTTTTTCTTCTTGCTTTTCGTGTTGGGCTTGGTGTCTCCCCAGCGCCTTGTATCCTGTGGTGTCTGTTACTTTGGGCGATGTGCTGTCTGACCCAGCAGCGGTTTTACCTGTGTGCTTTATTTATAAAGCTGGGCGTAAAGCCTGTTTCGAGGAGATAATTAGGGCGGCCATAGTTGTCTTCTATCGAGTCAAACACGGAGCAAGGATGGGACGTCAGTTGTAACATGCGCATAATCAGTAAGTTACACGTCCAATGGTAGTTGCCGTCCAATACCTATCTCTTTTTCTCCACTAGAGAATCTGATAGCATGTACACGTACACATTTATTAGGTATTGATACCGCTGGTGTCGTATATATTTGCTTCATGGCCGAGAGCAAAAGGTGAGGCGTGGCACCGGCCAGCCTGGTCAGGTCGACACGTAGAAAAAATATATTAGCTATTACCAGCGATAGGTCTTTGGAGAGGTCAGTCGCTAACAAAATGTCCCCTTTCATCCGGTCTTTATGGAGAATACTAGTGACTGACATATTTTTGGGTTTGTCACTATTCATAGCGTCCTCAGCGACAGGCACTTACAGACGTCCGTCACTAATTAATTTTTTCCATTCCGCCGGCCTCCACAAAAAATACTAGTGATAGTCAATTTTATGCGCCCGTCACTAATATTTAGTACTAGTGACAGGCTTATTCTTGCATGTCACTAGGAATACTTACTAGTGACAGGCACCATTTTGCCAGTCACTAACCACCTAGAGGCTATAAGCCTTTCTGTAGTAGTGTGCTACTCCGCCTCCAACTCCTACCCCAATGCCTTCTACAGCACCGCATATTACTTCATCCCCTCATGTTGCAGAAGATCTAGCTCAGCATCCTAAGCCAGCGAGCCTTGGCTCGCAAACCAACATCACCATGGGTGATTTGGTGACTGATATGGGTGAACCCTCAAAGGGTAATGATCCCTCAGCAGAGGTTTTTGCAGATAACCTACTAAGAAATCTGGGTCTCGCCAAGCTTGGCATTACTCGGAAAACTGCAGAAGAAATCCATTAGTTGGCTCAATAATGCTTTGGAGCCAAAGCATCACTACTGAAGAACAGGCCCAAGAAGCTGAGGACGTAAAAGTCTCCGAGCTTCTTGACCAAGTTCGTCTTCGTGACGATAAGCTGAAGGCTGGTGTGGCTCCGCCACCACCAGTGATCCCACTGACTCTCGCTGAGAAGGTTTCTTCTGAGGTGAACATGAGTCTAAAAAAGCTAACCCATGAACATTATGTAAGTCAGAATTCGACTCTCTCTTTTACTTTATTTCATATCATATCCCCTAGCCCCCAAGCATGAAGTTGGATAGGAAATCCGGACTTTATGCTTTCATATGAAGGCAGATAATCCGGACTTTATGCTTTCATATTTAGGTGTCTAAAAACTTTTGCCACTAAAGATTTAGCTGCAGCGTGATGACAGCATTTGCCTTCTTGGATCTCCCTTAGGATTTCCACTCCTTTTTCCGAAGATACACATCGCTGAAAGACCCCATATACACTCCGCTTATAGAGCTCACCATTTATTATTGTATAGGTTTTTACTCGTCGGACTATCTGCTGGCTCAGAACCTCGGCTTCAGGTAATTTTCCGTCTACCAAAAAATCAAGGTAGGGTTTTGTCCAGCTAGGAATCACAGCTAAAATTGCTATTAAAGGTGAGTCGGATTTGGTCGGATACTCCTCGCTAACTCCTGTGATAGAGGGAACTTTAGGGTGCCCTATAAAAGCACCATCCGAGACGTTTTTCCGTGTAGAGCCTACTCGAGATAATGTATCTACTTCCTTATTTTCCATTCGAGGGATGTGTTGAACCTCAAAGCCTTCAAACGATTTACATAGTTCATCCACAACAACCCTATATGCTGCCATGTGTTTATTTGCATTGCAGTGATCTAAAACTTGTTGAGCAACAAGATCCGAATCTCCATAACACATAATTCGTCAGATGCCGATATCTTAGCAATCCGGACTCCATGCAGCAGTGCTTTATATTCGGCAATGTTGTTTGTTGCCGTGAAGTTGATCTGTAACACATAGAAAAGCTTATCTCATTGGGGTGATTTGAGCACCACGCTAGCCACCGACTGCCTTAGAGCCGTCAAAATGCAAGGTCCAGTATTCCAACTCTGGTAGGGTCAAACTCTCTGTTGTCTCTGTCCATAACACATAATTCGTCAGATGCCGATATCTTAGCAATCCGGACTCCATGCAGCAGTGCTTTATATTCGGCAATGTTGTTTGTTGCCGTGAAGTTGATCTGTAACACATAGAAAAGCTTATCTCATTGGGGTGATTTGAGCACCACGCTAGCCACCGACTGCCTTAGAGCCGTCAAAATGCAAGGTCCAGTATTCCAACTCTGGTAGGGTCAAACTCTCTGTTGTCTCTGTCCAATTAGTGACAAAGTCAGCGAGGATTTGGGATTTAATTGTTGTACAAGGTTTATAATCAATGTTGAAAGCTGAGATCTCTATTCCCCATTTTGCAACACGTCCTGTAATGTCGTTGTTGTTGATTATATCTCTCATGGGAGCCGTGCTCACCACGGTAATTTGGTGCTCCTGAATTAATGTCATAGCTTCCTAGATGCGAAGAACACACCATAAGCCAACTTTTTATAATGCAGATACCGCTACTTAGATTCAGTTAGGACTTCACTTAGGTAGTAAGTTGGACGTTGCATGATGTGTTCCTATTTTTCCTCTTGTCTTTCCACCACCATGACGACACTAACAATACTATTTGTCGCAGCGAGATAGAGAAACATCGGTTCCTGAGGTTCCGGCACTACAACGATAGGAGCGGACGAGAGCACTGCTTTCAGGTCTTGTAGTGGAGCTTCAGCTTCATCAGTCTAGACGGATTTTTTGGTTTTTTTCAGAAGCTTGTAAAGTGGTGCGACTCTTTCACCGAGCCGGCTTACGAGCCGACTGACTGCAGCAATGCAACCAGTTAGTCTATGTACATCCTCCAGGCGAGTGGGCCTGAAAATGCTGAGTATAGCCTTAAATTTGTCCCGGTTAACCTTGATGCCTCTTTGAGACACGATGAAACGTAACAATTTTCCGGCTCGTATTTCAAGGAATCACTTCTTCGGATTAAGCATTACGTTGTATTTGCGTAGATTGGAGAATGTTTCCTCCAAGTCGAAAATTAAAGTTTTCTTCTTTTCGGACATCCCCGCTATGTCATCCACGTATGCATGTACATTGCATCCGATTTAATCATGGAGGCAACGCTGCATAGTGCGCTGGTACGTAGCCCCTATATTCTTGAGCCTAAAGGGCATCATAACGAAACAGAAGGTTCTGAAGGGGGTTATGAATGAAGTTTTTTACCTTGTCTGATTCCTTCATCTGGATTTGGTGATAACCGGAATATGCGCCGAGAAAGCATAGGAGTTCACAGCCTTCCGTAGAGTCGATTACTTGATCAATTCTAGGCAGAGCAAACGAATCTTTGGGACAAGCCTTGTTCAAGGCAGTATAATCAACGCACATCCATAAATCAGTGGTATCTGTTTTAGGGTCCATTACAGGATTGGCGGACCACTCAGTGTGGATGACCTCTTCTATGAGTCCAGCTAACTCGAGTCAGACTAGTTTTTTAGCTATTGCCTTTCGCTTTTCATCACCGAAATGTCGTAAGGACTGTTTGACAGGTTTAGCGTTTGGGTGTACATTTATTGAGTGCTCGGCAAGTTCCCTAGGTACTCTAGTCATGTCAGATGGTTGCCATGCGAAGATATCTTGATTGGCTTGGAGGAACTTGACGAGCGTCCTTTCCTATGTGCGGTCTAGACCTACACCTATCTTGGTCACCTTGGAAGGGTCATCATCCTTCAAAAGCGTCGTCTTCGTCTCTTCCGATGCCTTGAACTCCGGAGTTGGCTTTGTCACCTCCTTCTTCTTCGCGGGCATCTCGGGCGGGTCGATGGTCTTCTTGATCTCCTGGTACTCGTGGGTGTGTAGTACGGCTTCAGCAAAGGTGGCATTTCCATCCTCGCATTCTCGTGCTTTCTTCGAGTCTCCTCTTATGGTGATCACTCCCTTGGGACCTGGATTTTTCATCATATTGTAAATGTAACATGGACGAGCCATAAAATCCCAGGAAGCTGGCCGTCCGTAGATAGCGTGGTATGCGCTCTTGAATGGGACCACTTCGAAGGAAAGTGCCTCCGTCTGATAATTCCTTGGAGTTCCAAAGGTAACGTCTAGAGTGATTTCTCCCAGATAATTTGCTTGTCTTCTAGGTACAACTCCCTGAAAAAACACAGAGTTATGTTTCTGAGATCCTCATCCGACGCAGTGCTTCGACATGGAGGATGTTGATGCTGCTGCCATCGTCCATGAGAGTCTTGGACAAACCATAGCCGTTAATAAGTAGATTGATGACTAGAGTGTACTTTCCTTACTTGTGCAACTTAGGTGGATGATCAGCACGGTTAAAGGTGATTGTCACTTCCCACTAGTCCAAGAATTGAGGGACATCCGGAACAGTTGCGTTGAGCTCATGCATTACTTCCTTCTTGACCTTAGCTGGTTGAGACCCAAGGAAAGTGACATAAGTGTGTCTTTCTTCGTTGGGAAGGTCTTCTTTCCATCCTACTTGGGATTTGAAGCTTCTGCTTCCTCCATGTCGGAATCTTCCTTGGTCTCTTTTTATTTGTCAGAATTTTTCTTTCCGTTTCATTGATAAGCACCTGTAGCCAGCGGATTCGTCTTTCTTGATGTTGTCATTAAAATGACACTCGGCATTTGTGTGGGACGAGCCCCCATTTGCATCTAAGTGATGTACACACGGATTGTAGGCAATGTCGGCCCAAGAGTATATTTTGCCAGGTTGCTGGTCTCCTCTACCTTGGACTCTAGATGTCCCGTGTCAACATCCATGGACGCCTCTGCGCACTCCTCGTCCTCTAGACATGAAAGTAGCATTGACTACTACTGTTTCCACAGTGGGTTTTTCTTCTAAGGTATTTTTGCACTTTTGTGTCTGCTGTTTCGGCTATTTTTCCGTCTGTGGCACAACCAGGACGTTACGTAGTCCTTCTGCATCATCGTCAGCATCTGCGTATTTTCTTGCCGTCTCTGTCATCTCTCCCAAATCAGTGACTCTGTCGCTCTTTAGGCGGTGATGCAGCAAACTAATTGGGAGTTCTGCAATGAAAGCTTCAATCGCGGTCTGATCATTTACTCCCTCACAGGAGTTCTTGGTGTCGATCCATCATCCGATATAATCTCGGCAAGTTTCTTCGGGCTTCTGGGTGCAACGCTATAGGTCTCCAACCGTACAGGGCCTCCAATATGTGCCTTCGAAATTCCGGAAGTTCATTGAGCCATGATCGTGCCATATTACTCAGCATAAGAGGGAGATACTGGGTTGCGACCAGGCTATTTCCGCCTTTGGCGATACAGCAGACCTGGAAAATATCCTGGAGCTAAGTATCTGGCTGAGCCACATCGTCATAGGGTTGGATGTGCCTTGAGATAGCAAATCCTTCCGGGAAGATTGTTTGTCAAATGCGCGGTCCGAAGCATTTTGGACCCACGTATATGTTGTCTGACTCATAGCGTTGCGCCTCTATGTTAGAATTGATCTGGTGCCTCGCATCACTTGGTGACAGAGAACGCCGTCGTGGTTGTTCGCTGTGGCTGTGGTGCCTAGGAGCCAGACTTCTGCTTCCGCCACCACCTCCTCCACCATGACGCCCTCCATGACTCCCTCGGGAGCCACTATGATGGCTGCTTGGTGGAGAGGGTGGTGTAGGTGGATTGTTTTCGGCTGAGCCCCGACCTCCGTCTAGAGCGCCATTGTTCCAGTTTCGGGGAGGGTCTTTATTACGGCGAGCCCCTTGCCGGCTTGACTCGGCATAGTGTCCTCCGTTCCTTGGTTCATCGTTTCCACCATTGTAGTGAGGCTCAGCCGGACAGGTTTTATGTCTAGGAGGTGGCATCCTTTGTCGATCCTCCTCCCTACGTCGCTCTTCTTCATCTTCCCTGCGATTATTCGACTGTCACCAGGGAGGCTACCTTGGAACTAGTGCTGCAACTGCGTCTTGCTCTGCGGCCGGAGCAACGTTACTCTAGTCACGTGCGGATCTTTGTTGTTGCCTTGAAGATCCGGTTCTTGAGTAATTGTCATCTTGACGGTCGGAACAGTGGTGTTCCTCCGGGTCCCATCAGGGCCTTATGTCATGCCAAGCCGGATCCATGTGACATTGGTCGGATTTAGAGAACAGTTTCCACTCCCGGATTTCATGGCCTTCTACTACTCTAGATCCTTGGTAAGTAGCTTTACGCCCAACCAGATTTGATATGGGTTTGGATTGTTCGCAGGATATCTCAGGCTATAGCAGTGTTTTCCACTAGTGTTCCATACACCAGATCTCCCTTGCTATCGAGCCGAGGTTCTCCCTTGATGGCGTCACCTTCCTCAAAGAGGGTCTTGTGGACTTCCGGATTTTTATTATCCTGTATGGGGCCGTTCCGGGACTTCTGATGCGGTAGGGAGTTCAACTTCCTCGCAGATTCCATGCGCTTTTTCTCCTCGAGGATATTGTTAGTTTCATCCAGGAGTACTTGGCGATGCGCTTCTAGGGCTTGGGCCCTGTCTTCTAGCTCTGCAGTGTAAGATCTGACACAGTAGGGATTGGCGTGGTTAACTCGTCTCCGAGGTGTTTACGGGCACCAAGGGTAACCATGTCTCCATCCACCGGAGTGTCCTTTGGCTCGTTTGGGATTAGAGCTCCATCTGAGTCTTCTCCATATTCTTCAGCGATTTCCTCCTCAACCGGAGGGTCCTTTGCTAGAGTCTTCTTCTTGTTCTTCTTCCTTGCCTTCTTGGCAGCGCCGGTGGCAAAGATGATGTTGGGTCCGTTTCCTGGAGTCAAGCTATGATCAGTACTTTCAGATATCTGGACGTCGGGATTGTCTCCAAGATCCATATCATCCTGCATTTTTGGAGAGTTTTCTCCGATCCTTCGTGCATGGCTTCTCCTTCTTCTACAGCTTTGGAGTTAAACTCCTCTTCATATTCTTCGGAGAACTTTCGGAAACCCGTCGATGTCATCGAATCATCCGAAGATGCGGGTAAGTCGGTGTTTGTTCCGATCGCCTCTAGCACCGAGTCTTCGTTATCTCCACCATCAGCAAAGCCAGATCGGGATCCAACGTATCCGGCAAAGTGCGATGTGTGTGTCCTGAGGTAGTTGTGGCTTTCTTTGTGGGCTTCCTCAAAACGCTCAATGGTCTTGAGAATCTCATCCATGATGGCGTTTTTCAGCATCATGTGCCTCAACATGTACCTCAGGAACGGTTGCACCATTCCGGTGTTGGCAGAGCCAGAACCAGAGTTTTTGTTGCTTTGTTCCTCCAGAGTTTCAACCTCGCTAGGAAGATCGTCCTAGGATTCAACCTCTCTGGGGAGATCTGTTCCAAATTGGACATTCACATGAAGATCTGCTTCAGGCTCAGATGTCTCCACTATCTCCATGTTAGGTGCGGGCTAGGTGGGATTAGGGTTTTCCGAGATCCGGAACTCTACTGCTTCCGCGGACAAAGTGGAACCAGAAACTTATTCTTCCTCTAATATCACTACTAGGGTGGGCGGGGCAGGTTTAGCGAAACTGAGGTAGATATCGATCTCGCTGAAAGACATGATTGTGTAGGTAGTCATGGCCTCGCTAGACGGAATCGATGTCTCGTCGAGAACGATAATAGGGACGTCACCGGCGTAGAGTATGCAACCGACGGTGATGGTTTTGCTGATTCTGATTCATGCAGATTCCGCTCGGAACATAGATCTAAAGCTCACTTGCCCCACGGTGGGCACCAACTGTCATCGGATTGAGGACAAGTACGCCATGAGCGAGTCCTCGAGGCGTGTGGAAGAGAGGTGTGCGATACGTACAGTGTTCTAGGACGGTGAGCACACAAGTTTACCCAGGTTCGAATCCGCTGACGGTGGACGTATCCTACTCCTGCTAGCAATCCAGTAATACGGTAGAGCCAGAATATGGGTTACAAGGGTTTCGCCTGTGCAAGTTGAGATTGTAGACTATTGTGAGGTGTCCTAAAGGCTGGTCCCTTGGATGACATATATAAATATCTAGCCTAGGGTTTATAGGAGAAATCTATCCAACTGCGACTAAGAGTCGATTACAGAGTACATCTTGGACTACAAGTAACTACACGACTATGTCAGTAAGTCATCTAGGCCTTCCCATAGCTGGACTGGACTCCGTCTCTTCTGTCTGACTGGGCCACCCGTGAAGCAATGGTCTAACCCAAAGTGGGCCACCCTTGTCAGCGAGGCATAATGAGGATACCCGGAAAGTATATCCCTAGCACATGTGAACCCTTTCCGTTGCATGATTTACTAATATGCTTTGTTTGTAGATATGGCGAAGTGGTATGTGGTGTACAAGGGTTCGGTTCCATGAGTCTACGAAGAGTGGGAGGACTGTCAGAAACAAGTAAATAAGTTTAGCGGCAACAACTACAAAGGATATGTGACTAGATAGGAGGCGGTAGCCAAGTGGAGGAACCACCTGTGGAAGAAGAACCGGATGAAGATATTGGTCAGGATCCTTCTCTTGCTCACCGTCAGCAGAGCTGTATTCTATTTGATCCAAGTGTAGGCGGTGACCACTTCATTTATAATGTGAGATGACATGAAATTTGTATTCGACACTTGTGTAAAAACTTGGCACTTGACACGATGTATGTATCTCGATCGGGCTCTAGGTGTGATGACATTCTACTTTTGTTTGTATTATATGTTAGTTTTCATATACTATGTGCAATGTACTATTTCTACTGATCTGTATAAATACATGATTCTGTACTAGGACTGTATTTTATTTTGAATACCTATAATATAATCTATGGCGCATATTTTAAGATTTATGTGGTGCACGACATTTCTATGGCGCATGGGGTGATATGCGCCACTGAAATGAATTCTATGGTGCATATGGTGAAATGCGCCACATAAATCTGAGAATTCGGTGGCGCATATCCATATGCGCCATAGAAATATAATTTAGTGGCGACATAGCAGTGACGCATCCTATATGCGCCATAGAATGTAAAAACAGGTGCACCACTGATAAGATATTTCCTAGTAGTGTTAGCATGCCTGCATGTGAACTAAAATTATTGTTCCGATGCTTGGTAGCTAGGAATTTTAGATTTATTGATTTGAGCAATTAGAAACCTCAATGGGAATATCTTGAAAAGTTTCCTTTAGATTATAGGATTTTAGGAGTACTAGAAAATTAGTTTAGGAGTAGTGGAATTTTTTATTTGAGCAGTTAGAAAATCAATCAATTGTTTTTCTGTCATATATGCATCTCCCGTTTGGATGTCATAAGCCACACATGAGTACGTGTATTTATGTTTTTCCTACTATTATATACATTTTATTAGTAGTTTTCTGATTGTTTTAGAAGTACTATTTTCTTAGTTAGTAGTAAATTCTTCCTACTATTATATCTATGATTAACATTACAAATTTATTTTGTTTTTTCTCATACTGTTCCTTGTCACTTCAAGGAAAAACTCAACCAGTTTGCAAATAATGGTTACCAGCTTTGGATGGAGGGCGTAGGTTTGAGCTTTTCCTGGTGAAAACGGAAGAAGCTACATCCATAGGAGGACTATTTTGGTCATCTTTCTTTAGGACACACAATGTTGATATCCATGATGTGGTGACCTTTATCTTAATCATAGAAGCTGAGATGAAGAAGATGAAGGGGTGAAGAGGATGAAGAGGATGAAGGAGATGATCAGTATGTGTTTAAGATGGAAGTACATGCCCCTAATGGTGACATCAAGGGATTCTAGACTATTTATGGTATGCATGTTTTTCCATTAAATGATTGTATTGCCTTCCATATTAATTATTTCGAATTTATTTTAATGGTAATTGAATTTTATAGGATTTAGGGTGCCATTTATGGATCCCTACATTAGAGGTGTTTTCTATAGGAGTGTTTTCACATATATGCATCTAATTACTGTGGAAGACATGTATCCCATTACTTTTGAGATGTTCAAGGATGTAAGCAGAATATGCTGATTTCATGATGATGAGGATTTTCCCATCTCTTTGACATGCAATACTATGTTACAACTCTCAGTGCACTTTATGTAGCTAACAACACCTTTTTAAGTTATTCTACCTACATATATGGTTTGAATTTTACTTGTGTGTTTACTAATGTGTTTTAATTAATTCATCATTTGAGGTCATGCCATCAAGCCTTGCACTTGTTTACAACATCCCAAAGAATGGCACAACTCTATTTCATAGTTATGGAATGGACAACACGGTTACTAGATGTACACTATCATTCGTCGCAACTAGAACCAGATAGTGTTCTCTAATGGTTGGAACCTTTTCTGCAACATGAACCAACTTAAAGGTGGTTCACTAGTTTTGTGAGGGTGGAAATGAGGAAACACTGCATTGGCTTGTTCATGACGAGAATTCGCTGAACCCTCCAAGGAAAATTGCATCCTTCTTTTTTCTAGCTAGATCTAACATAGGATAATATTTAATGTTGTGAAGAACTATGTTTGAAGTATTAAAGATGTTGTGAACAACCATGTTTGCAATATATTCACCTCTCTTGCCTTTTGGTTCTGAATAATTTGCAAGTTTTAGGATTATTAAAATCTAGAGTGTCTGAATATATCCGGAGTTCCGAATATTCACTGAAGGAGACTTCCTTCAAGGAACACACTAAAAAAGTTTAAATTGATGGGAAATTCATATTTAAGTAACCAAATGATCTCACATTGTGATTAAACATTGGAATTAGTCGATTTCTAAACACTTGCACCTTACTACTCTAAAGCAAGCGCATTAACACTAGCAGTTGTCATACCTTTCAAGGTATAAGATCCAAGGTTTGTACTATAACATATGTTTTTTCAATGAATGAACCTAATTTAGTCTTAGGACTCTATTTAACACTAGCAAGCATGTATAACCACCTTGATTTACCTTTTGGTTATCAATAATTCTCAAATTTTAGGATTACAAAAATCTAGAGTGTCCAAATATATGCGGAATGTCCGAATATTTTGTCACAGTAGAGACGGTTATTTCTATGGGCCGCCTTTGGCAGAAATCCCCCCTTCCATTTCATATCGAGAAATCCCCCAAAGGTCAGCTTCCACTCTTCTAGATCCATCTCCCCCTCCTGCTGCCCCTAAGTCTAGAACAAGGCCGTCGCCACGCATCAATGCCAACTGCCTCGACGATGCCGACCCTCCCACGATGGTGAGGGCCGCCCCAACATAGATCTAGAGATAATTATTATTAGAAATTGTAACTAGAGATTAGAATTAGCGGACACTATGTATCTAGAGATTTAGTATGTAGTTAGATTAACTAATCACCTATGGTTTTGTATATTATATAGGATATATGGCAATGTGCCATATATGCAAGACTCACTACAAGGACAGAATCTTGTCAACTTGCTAATGGTTCAGTGTTCATCTCGTATTTGGTTATTTTGAGAAATTAGTGGTATATTGTTAAAACTCATACTATTTAAATTTATCTCATGCCTGGACAACATATTAAAATTGTTAATTTCTATGCTTTTGGTGCACAGACTATCCCATAAAATGCAAGGGCACATTTCTATGAAATCATAGGAGATCTGGTACGATTCCGAGCTTGTGGTTGGACATACATAGTTCAAGTGGAGGGTGGCGGTGGTTCATTGTTGATAACCATCTCACCGGAGCTGGTCAGTTGGTGTACCTTTCCTTGCAAGGAGGTAGACCGAGGTTAGCTTTCATCTATCTAAACAATGTTGGTGAAGAGGAAGAAGATGACGAACCTCCTATAGACAAGTTATCTCCAATTACCTGTTAGAGATGCAAACTTACTGATGGTGAGAATGATCACCTCCAGCGAATCATCCCTCCAAGTAATTCTTTCATTGGGGTTCCATTTGTCACCCGCTTGACGAGGACGAATGTCAAGAGGCACCTTATGGTAAGTATATCATGTCACTGTGAAGCTATATATATCGATCGATTGTATTACTTATGACAATGATCACATGTAACATCGAGTTATCTTACCTTCGCATCATAGAAATTACCTAAGAACATGGTTTATCATATTGATATCCCTCAAGATGGCTTGGTTGGACTACAGATTGAAGCACATTGTTACATCAGCACCGTCAAGTACAAGACGGATTTTGACGACTGCATCTCCTTCACCGCTGACTAGTGGAAGAACTTCCTCCAAACCAAGCGTCTCTAGATTGGAAAAATCATACTCATCACTATGGGGCTGACAATGCGTAGGGACCTGCATATGATGTTCATCATCGACATCATCAATGATTTAGAATCGCCATCTGACTCAGACTCGTAGGAGTGATACTTGGAGGAGTATGCTGCGTGACCTTAATAATATTGTTTGCTAGATTATGTGAACCAACTTTGGCTATAGCTAGCTAGGTTCATCTCTATATTTTGGATAAAATTCATGTTAGCTGTTTAATATTGTATATAAGTGCTCTAGGCCACAGATCTCATCTTCCAAATCTTATAATGGGACTCTTATCTCCCTTACTCCCTTTGTGTAATTAACCTATAATTAAAATGAACAAAGTTATCTAGGAAATGAAATTTTAATTAGTCCTTTTAAAATACGAGACAATTGTAATTTCTAGTCGCCTGAGGGAAGTACTTGGCGGCAAAATGAAATTCGAACAATGGATGTTGTTAAAGACGTTATCCATTCGCAGCCGTCGGAGGTTAGTACTTGGCAGCAAAGATATGAAAATATTTAGACAAATATTTAATATGTTTGCCAAGTTTCCACCATTCCCCGCTCGCTCAGGTTAGTACTTGACCATCATTGTCCACCTCCGCTGCTGCTTCTGCCCTCCACCACTATCACCTCCAGTCCCTTGCCTTTCCTTCCCATCACCTCCGATCGCCTGTGGTGCGGATTCTCTCCCTCGCCTAGGAGGACTCCAGCCTCGTCGAGATAGGTATGTGTGAAAACCAAAACCCCAAAACCCTAATAGAGCTTCTATTTAGGAATTTTTGCATGGAATTTGCCATTTTGCTTCTCGAATTTCGGGTTCAGGGTTTCTGAGCAATATAGACCCGACAGCAGTGTCGGCAGAGCCTCCCCCAGCCTACCTCTATCTGTCCCACCTCTTTTCCCCTTGTATACAAATCAAAATCTGCAATTCATTATTTATTTATCATTGTTCATTGCCCTTCTAGCAATATAGACTTAATTGTCAATTCATTAGTCTGCTTGCATCTTGTTTATTTGATGAATTTGAAATTCGTTGGCTGTGTATGCTTTCTATTAATGTATGATAACAAGAACTGTGTTTTTGTTTTCAGTGTAATTCATTCTTATATTTGATTGTATTAAAATGCTCAATATTTGTATTTATTTAACAGATGGGAACCTATAGTGATGGTGCATTAATTCTCTGTTGCTATGACAGTGTTGCCATTAGCTCTGGCAGTATTGAATTCTAGTCATCATAAGAGCCCATTGAGAGGTATCAAAGAACACAAAATTCCATTCATCTGTTTTAAATTTGTATGTGTTTAGACGATAAATAGGAATATTTCACCGCATTGAAATTTATATATTCCACCGCATTGAAATTTGTATGTGTTGTTGCATAAGGGCCTCAACACAAGGTGAACACTGGTTTTGATAAGCAGAGCCTTTTTGGAAACGACATGTATCTGAAATACGTTCATGTAGACTTCCTCTTAGACTAGTGTGAACCTGAATTTCCACCAAAAGTCAAGTACTACGTCTACAGGTTGCCCTATTCATAAGTCATGGAAAGAAGTGCAAGCTAGTAAGATGATATATTCTTGAACATGTGATCAACAAGCTACCTTGTGATATTTAAATATTTCATGTAATCACAAGCATGCTAATTCTTCAATTATTTGTACTTGCGCAGACATTTGGAGCTGAGTTCACAAGAAAATACCTGAAGGATCACCTTGATGAACCAATTCATGTCCATGTTTGGGAAATGAATAGCAAGGAGCCAAAGATGTTTACGCTGAAGATGGGAGCTGGGTCAAATGCAATCTTGATGACTGGATGGCAGAAGGTTGTGAGAAGTTTCAACTTAAAACATGATAGTATTGTCCTTTTTTCTTTGATGAAATAGATAATGGAGAGGTATATATTCTGGTTTAGCAACTTCCACCGAGCGGCCCATTATGAATGCAAGGATGGTTGTTAGAGAGTACTACTTATGCTTATTTGATGTATGGACTCCACTTTGTATGTACTGCAATAAAGTAATGGCTAAATATGTATGGATTTCCCCAACTATCTGGCTAATGTTAATTGTTAATAATGGTCTTCTTTTGACTGGCTACTGAAGTACTTGAATTAATCTAACTATCCGGCTAGTGAATCATGCTTATGTATCATGTCACCTATGATTGAGTTTGAATTAGAATGTTGTGTACTATTTAAAAGTGTTTATATATACACACTAGAGACGGTCACTTTAACTAACCCCTTCGAGACGTCTTAGTTCTAACGACGGTCTTTATTTGAATCCGACTCTGGGTGCATGAATAATGGAGATGGTCCCTACTTGGGGCCGTCTGAGGGTGAGGACTAATGTCTACGCACTTCTATTCTTGTAGACAGTTGTTGGGCCTCCAAGTGCAGAGGTTTGTAGAACAACAGCAAGTTTTCCCTTAAGTGGATCAGCCAAGGTTGATCGAACTCAGGGAGGAAGTGGTCAAAGGTATCCCCTCTCAAGCAACCCTACAATCAAGATACAAGAAGTCTCTTGTGTCCCCAACACACCCAATACACTTGTCAGGTGTATAGGTGCACTAATTCGGCGAAGAGATAGTGAAATACAAGTGGTATGGATATAAGATAACGGTGCTAGAAAATACTTTGATGGCATGGAAGAGACTAAAGGGAAACTGAAATAAAGATGGAAGCAAGCAAACAGGTAACAGATCTAGTTGCAAACGGTGTTTCAATGCTTAGAAACAAGGCCTAAGGATCATATTTTCACTAGTGAACACTCTCATATAAAGAACTTCTCTTTATGATACTACTCTTAACTACTCTCCAGTTGGACAATCGAATCCATGCTAGGTCTATAACAGCACACCTCAAAGTTCACTTTCCGCATCTAGATAACCCCACACTGTCACCTTGAGTTCTAGATGGTACAAACAAACACCACAATTTCATAAAAACATCCAACTCCAAATATAACTCATAACAAGTATTTGTAATCTCTAGCCTAAGTGCCACCATGGTGTGCACACTGTCAACTTCACACACATGGGGAGAGCAGAGATCTATTAAAGCACTTGAGTAGCAAGGTAGATCTATAGATTACAAGCTCATGATCTCAATAATATCATGCATAGAGAGAGAGATGAACACATAGCTACCGGTAGAACCCTTAGCCTCGAGAGAGAACTACTCCCTCCTCATCATGGGAATCAGCAATGGTGATGGAGATGGTGGTGGATATTGATGGAGATAGCTCTAGGGCACTTCCCCATCCCGGTAGGGTGCCGGAACAGAGACGGCGGCGGCGCTGCAGAACTTTTCATGGCTGGAGGCTTGATGATCTAGGGTTTTTGCATCCGGAGGAATATATAGGCAAAGGGGCGAGGTCGGTGGCCATCTAGGGGGCCCACACCATGCCTTGAGCTGCCAGGGGGACCCGCGCCTAGGGGTGGTTTGGCCACCCTATGGCCCCCCTTCGTCTCTCCTTCTTGCTCCGTGAATCTTCCGGAAAAATAACGACTTTGGCTTTTGTCCGGTCCAATTCCGAGAATATTGATTTTCTGACTTTCCTGGAAACAAAAACAGCAGAAAACAGGCAACTGGCAGTGTGGCATCTTGTTAATAGGTTAGTCCAGGAAAGTGTATGAAAATTACTCCAAAGTGTGGACAAAACATAAGAAAGTAGATAAAACCAAGCATGGAACAACAAAAATTATACATACGTTTACAACGTATCAATATCCCCAAGCTTAACTCCTGCTTGTCCAAGAGTAGGTAAGTGATAAAAAGAAAGAATAATTTTTGAGGTGACATGCACCATCATAAACTTGATCAAAGTGTTTGTAAAACATTGATATCTAGGATCATAGTACTTCAATCATAACATGAAAGACAAAGTTCTAGCAATAAGACAAAGAAACTATGTTGCAACATGAAAAGGAACAAACAAAATATTAATGAATAACAATGCTTTGCAAGACGTTTGTTTGTGTCACATAAAAAAACATATCATAGTAGCATTCAGCTTGTCCCTCATAGAGTAGCAAACATAGATGCATGGGACACCTTCAAAGTTCATAAGAGTGACTAGACACAAATAGTTTAAAATAATCAATATCAAAGCTATGCATCAATCAACAAGTTTTGGGACAATGGACATAGAACTAAGAATGGCCACTATGCTCTCAAAGTAGGTGCATAAATATAGAAGGTGGAGACTCAATATAAAAGTAAAAGAAAGGCCCTTCATAGAAGGAAGTAGGGATTCAAGTTTCATAAAGTGCTTCCAAAAATCATCATACTTATTAGCTTTCAGCTCTCATTGCCCCTATCATAAGCATCTTGAAGTGATTAAGGTTAAAGTGAACAAACTATGGTTTATATGCTTGACAAAGTATAAGTTGGAAATCTCATGTCCCTTGAATACAAGGGCCGCTCCTCATGCTACTCAAGTTTAGTCATCGATAAGTTCTTGTCATCGTAAGTACATGTGTATCATAGAGAACCGCCAACAGGGTACCCCTTGCCCGATGATACGAAAGAATCCCCATATCAAAATGAAAAGGCAAGCAGACAACAAGCATCTTAGCAATCTCTTATTTACCATGGGAATATGGTGCTTTTTTATCTCTTTCCTCTTTTCATAATCTCTTTTTTTATTTTTCTCTTTTTTCTCAATATCTGACTCTTTTTTTTATAAGAAGAATGCTTCATAGACAGCTCATTATGGTTGATGCACTCTACGATCGACGTAGAGCTCGTTGGGAACCCCAAGAGGAAGGTATGATGAGCACAGCAGAAAGTTTCCCTCAATTATGAAACCAAGGTTTAATCGAACTAGTAGGAGCAAGGAAACACCCCAAAGGTGTTACTAGCTGAGCTTTGGCAGGGCGCACTACCGGTGCTAGTAGAAACGTGGAGACCTACACAACACAACCACAGAAATTTGTCCCCAACTTGCGATAAGGTTGTCAATCTCACCGTGTTTTGCGGAAAACAAAGGATTAAACGTATCGAATGGAAAGAAGTAAAAGTTTGCAGAAAGTAAACACAAAGCAGTAAACAGTTGTAGATTGTATGTAAAGTAAAAGGACCGGGAGAAATAGTTCACTAGAGGTGGCTCTCCTTAAGATAGATAACATGCTGGGTGAACAAATTACAGCGGGGAAATTGACAAACACCGAGAAAGCAATACATGCATATGCTAATCATCTTGACTCCTTTGAGATTCGATTGGGCATTACAACATAATACATAGACCGCCATCCAACTGCATCTATGACTAATAATCCACCTTCAGGTTATCATCCAAACCCCCTCCAGTATTAAGTTGCAAGCAACATATTATTGCTTTACAAACTGCGTGTAAAGTAAACAATACGATTGTTCTACGAACAAAAGATTGTTGTTTTCTCCCTAGTAGCAACAACTCATCTAGTACCTTAAAGATTTATGTCACTTCCCCAGATTACCAGAGGCATGAACCCACTATCGAGCAGAAATACTAACTCTTGGAGTTGCTAGCATCTACTTGGCTAAGATAGCTACTAACAACGGAAAGCATGCAAGATCACAAATAACAAAGACATGATAGAATCAATAATCAATCTGAAATAGCATCTCAATATCCATCGGATCCCCGCAAACACAACATGTATGGATTACAAATAGATGATCTTGATCATGAGCAGACTCACAAGATCTAAACATGAGAGCACAAAGGAGGAAACCAGCCATCTAGCTACTACATGGATCCGTAGTCAAGGATGAACTACTCACGCATCACCGAGGCTTGCATGGTGATGAAGAAGGCCTCGGGTGAATTCCCTCTCGGGGTGCGGGAAGAGCTTGATCCCCTGATCTAGGGATAGAGACGACGGCGGCTACAGACTCTTTCGTGGATTTTTGATCGGGTGCCTAGGGTTTTCGTCCCGAAGGCAACTTATAGGCGGAAGGAGAGGCCGAGGGGGTGCTGGGGTCGGCCAGACCACACCCTGGCGCGGGCCAAGCCTAGCCGCATGGCCAGGTGGTGTGGCCGGCCCCTGGCCCCTCTCCGTCTCGTATTCTGGCACTTGATCCCTTCGAAAAAATAGGCACTTTGGCTTTTGTCCCGTCCAATTCCGAGAATATTCATTTTCTGACTTTCCTGGAACCAAAAACAGCAAAAAACATGCAGCTGGCATTGTGGCTCTTATTAATAGGTTAGTCCAAGAAATCATAAAAGTACTCCAATGTTGGAACAAAACACAAGAAAGTGGATAAAACCAAGCATGGAACATCAAAAATTATAGATACATTTGCAATGTATCAATGGTTATGCAACAGGTTTCCACCATGACAGCATGGATTAGACCAGCGGCCCAGGCGTTCCTCTAACACATATACATAACTCCATGGACTTACAAGCTCCCCTTTCATTTCACACCGATGACATACATAGACAAAAGAGCATGATATCAACTAGGTACAAAGTACCAGTGCAATGTTGAAAGTGTTCCCCATGACAGCATGGTTCTGCTAATCCCCAACAAATAAGTGCAAGCATATACAACATAGACGACACAATGGTTCAAGTTTATTAAGGGCGAGAAAAGTAAAGTGTGCCATCAAGTTCGTGAGAGCTTTAATCACTAGTTTTCTCATAACAAGTTTAATTTGGAAGGTAGATAAAACATTAATATACTTGGAATAGCATATGCTAGTAGGTAGGTATGGTGGACTCTTTGGAATAACTTGGTTTAAGGAGTTGGATGCATGAGTGGAACTCATACTTGGTTGCGGAGGCTAGCAAAAGACTGGGAGCGACCAACTAAGAGAGCAATAATGGCCATAATCATGCAGAGCGACAAAACATCATTGATCAAAGCATAAAGTGATACTACAAGTTGAAAACTAAAGGATCATAAAGAATATGGCGACTTGGGATAGTCATAACATGGTGTGAGCATGTGCCAAGTCAACCCAAATAAAGCATCAAAGGAGAATACCACAATACTATGCTTTAATATGCTAAAACAACGCATGATCCTTTCAAGGCACATTAAGCAATCTCAATTGTTTATAACAAGTCATGCTACAGCAAAGAATACTAAGCATAAAGTCAAAACAATATCGAGCATGGCATGAGAAAGCATAGGCCACGGTCAAAAACAATCTCCCTTTACTACTTAAGCATGAACTTTCCTACTATTTTCCAATCCAAACCAAACTATTTGTAAACCAATGTATGAAAGAGGTGGTCCAACCAATTGATTCAGAAAACTAAGAAAACCAAGCAAACAAAAAACCAAAACGAAAATGAAAAAGAAGACGCTCCAAGAACAACACAACTGTGTATGAAACAATAAAAATGAAGTGTTTGGAAGAAACCTGGGATTTTTATTGATGAAGAGGGGGATGCCTTGGGCATCCCCAAGCATTGACGCTTGTACTTATTGGATATTTCATGGGGTGACAAGTGTGGCATCCCCAATCTTGAGATTTAGTCCATCCTTCATCTCATTACTCATTCCTTCCATACACCTGAAATTTTTCCTTCATACAAAACTCCACACAATCTTTATTAGCAACATTTGTGCATTCAAAAGATAATAAACCTTTTGTTTTTAGTATTAAAACAGAAAAAATTTCATTAAAAACACAAGCTACTGTAGAAATTCCCTCAAAGCTCAATTCACCAAAAAGAACCCAAAAAGAAATCAATAGGAAGCAAATGCAAATAATGGCAGAAATCTGTCAAAACAGACCAGCAGGTAAAACCAATTTTTTCGAAGACCTTTTGTTGCTCAAATAAAAACGTGTTGAACTAACGGAAGTTAGATAACAACCTAGGGCACAAGCACAAAACTTCACGCCTCAAAACTACGTACAGAGATTTTACACGAATTTTTACGGTGAAGCACATAAATCTGTTTCAGGACAACAACTTCCCCAATCATTACTTCTCTCTCATTAGAGGTTAATCTTGGCACAAAAAGAAAATAAAAAGGATAAGGAGCGGTTATTACAGAGGTAATAACTTCCAAGACTCATCTAAAACTTTTGAGTTATCTCCCAATAAGTACTTTTCTTTAACACCTTTAAGTTAGCCTTGATAGTTTGACAAGATGCTCACATAAGAAATATGAATTGAAGTGAAAGAGAGCATCAAGAAGCAAATTCAAAAAACATTTAAGTCTAACCCACTTCCTATGCAAAATAATCTTGTAAAGAAACAAGTCATGAAAGCACAAAGCAACAAGCATAGGAAAGCAAAACATGTGCAACTTCAAAAATTTCAACATAAAGAGGGGAAACTTAATATTATTGAGATGCATAAAACCATGTTTCCCTCTCTCATAATAACTTTCAGTAGCATCATGAATAAGATTATCAATATAACTATCACATAAAACATTCTTAT
Organism: Avena insularis; assembly: GCA_023614405.1. Lineage (NCBI taxonomy): Eukaryota > Viridiplantae > Streptophyta > Magnoliopsida > Poales > Poaceae > Avena > Avena insularis. The sequence goes on from CM042686.1 coordinate 379,323,585, forward strand.
CATGAGCCACATGCATAAAATGATTATTACTCTCCACATAAGCATAGTCATTCTTATTAATTATGGTGGGAGCAAATTCAACAAAATAGCTATCATTATTATTCTCATCACCATAATCATCAAATATAGGAGGCATATTGTAATCATTAATTTTCTCCTCAATAGTAGGTGCACTGAAAATATCATACTCATCATTGTAATCATCATATATTGGAGGTTTTGTATCATCATAAGCAATAGAATAGCTATCTTCCAAAGCTGGGGAACTAAAAAGATCATTTTCATAAAGACTAGCTTCACCAAGCTTAGACTTTTCCATAGCATTAGCAATAATGGTGTCCAAAGAATTCATACTAACAACATTGCTATTAGCATGCAAATAAAGTTCCATATGTTTTATAATTTTCTCTTCAAACACTTCATGTCCTAACTCAAGATAAATACTATAAAGCTCTCTATTTTTTTTGTTGTTTTCCATTAAGCCTAACTAGTGAAACAAGAAACAAAAATACAAAATTGCAGAATCTAAAGGAAATAACTTCGAGCACTCACACCGGAGGATGTGAGTACCTTATACCTTACCTCCCCGGCAACAGCGCCACAAAATAGCTTGATGTCTACGCACTTCTATTCTTGTAGAAAATTGTTGGGCCTCCAAGTGCAGAGCTTTGTAGAATAGCAACAAGTTTTCCCTTAAGTGGATCACCCCAGGTTTATCGAACTCAGGGAGGAAGTGGTCAAAGGTATCCCCTCTCAAGCAACCTTGCAATCAAGATACAAGAAGTCTCTTGTGTCCCCAACACACCAAATACACTTGTCAGGTGTATAGGTGCACTAGTTTGGCGAAGAGAGAGTGAAATACAAATGGTATGGATATAAGATAACGGTGCTAGAAAATACTTTGATGGCGTGGAAGAGACTAAAGGCAAACTGAAATAAATATGGAAGCAAGCAAACATGTAACAGATCTAGTTGCAAACGTTGTTTCAATGCTTAGAAACTAGGCCTAGGGATCATACTTTCACTAGTGAACACTCTCATATAAATATCTTCTCTTTATGATACTACTCTTAACTACTCTCTGGTTGGACACTCTAATCCATGCTAGGGCTATAACAGCACACCTCAAAGTTCACTTTCCGCATCTAGATAACCCCACACTGTCACCTTGAGCTCTAGATGGTTCAAACAAACACCACAATTTCATAAAGACATCCAACTCCAAATATAACTCATCACAAGTATTTGTAATATCTAGCCTAAGTGCCACCATGGTGTGCACACTGTCAACTTCACACACATGGGGAGAGAAGAAATCTATTAAAGCATTTGAGTAGCAAGGTAGATCTTAGTTTACAAGCTCATGATCTCAATAAGATCATGCATTGAGAGAGAGATGAACACATAGCTACCGGTAGAACCCTTAGCCTCGAGAGAGAACTACTCCCTCCTTATCATGGGAATCAGCAATGGTGATGGAGATGGTGGTGGAGATCGATGGAGATAGCTCCGGGGGCACTTCCTCGTCCCGGCAGGGTGCCGGAACAGAGACTTTCTGTCCCCCGAATCTCGCCTTCAGTGGTGGTGCGGAACTTTTCGTGGCTAGAGGCTTGATGATGTAGGGTTTTTGCATCGGGGGGGATATATAGGCGAAGGGGCGAGGTCGGTGGACAGCCAGGGGCCCCACACCATGCCCTAGCGCAGCCAGGGGGACCCACGCCTAGGGGTGGTTTGGCCACCCTGTGGCCCCCCTTCGTCTCTCCTTCTGGCTCTGTGAATCTTCCGAGAAAATAACGACTTTAGCTTTTGTCCGGTCCAATTCCGAGAATATATTATTTTCTGACTTTCTTGGAACAAAAAACAGCAGAAAATAGGCAACTGGCACTGTGGCATCTTGTTAGTAGGTTAGTCTAGGAAAGTGTATGAAAAGTACTCCAAAGTGTGGACAAAACAGAAGAAAGTAGATAAAACCATGCATGGAACATCAAAGTTTATAGATACGTTTACAACGTATCAAGGACTTCTTGCAAGCACTCATGAATACTAGCCATCTCCAGCTTGTACATCTTAGAGGCATTTCATTTTTTGCACCGTTTGAGGTCGTGTATCTTAGAGCCAGAAAGGAAAACCGGCTTAGGTGGTGTTCTCTTAGAGTCTATGCGCTTGATCTGGAACGAGAAACTGGTTGAGGCCTATGGACAATTGATGTCTCTAAGTAACGTGTTTGTACTAGTGCTAGAGACCCCTAGCACTACCCTTCCAAATCTCGAGATGAGATTCTTTTAAGGGGGGAAGGTCTATAACACCCCACTTTCAGTAACCGTGTTTAGTTGTTAGAGTGCAAAAATTAGGGGGAACAAAAACTTTTTCTTGTTTAGTGATGATGTAGTTCTTTACTTGTTTTTGCTTATGCATCTTCTTGTGTTGTGGTTAAGATTACTTCCTCTTCTTCTGATCAATTACAAAAGATATTTAACAAAATTGTCTTGGCTTATTTTACATTTCCTCAAATGTTCTAGCATTTCAAAACATGAGCCAAGCTGCCTTTGCAACCTCCAACTGTTTTAGTACCTTCTCTTGACAAAATTATGGAGATCTATATGATATAATCTCCTTATCTTTTCAATACAGAACTTCCAAATGATCTTGCCTCTAGGTTTTCTAAAATCTTTTATAAAACTTATGGATCTACTCTTGGTAGAAGTACCAAGGACCCTTACCTTACTCAAACTCCAACCTTTTGAAAACTTCCTTTCTTTACCTCTAGCTAGGTGTCATGGGAATGGCCACGGCAGTCTCTATCAAGGGTAGAAATTGATACAATTGGGGGAAGAGCGGGTCACTATCCATGGATAGAGGTTGAGGCCAGACACAAGGGTTTACCCAGGTTCGCCCCCCCAGGGTAAAGACCTACTTCTAGATTATATTAATGGAAAGTGGATTAGAAGATCGAGGAGCTCAGTAGCTAGGTAGCTAGTCGCTTGGCTGGGGTAGCTAATAGCACGTACGTATAACAAGTACCCTAGGGAGGTTTATATAGGGTCACCTTGCTTGGGTTTACAAGATTACAACCGAATTAGTTTAGGTTTTAGAGGGTTTGACCTAATCCGACTGTTCCTAGCTAAGGTCTTGGGCCTTCAGCTTCCATTCGTCGGGCTTCATTCGTAATCTCCTTCCAGTTGTCGTACTAGAAGGTCCACTCGCGATGGGCCAGTGTTAGTCAAATCTCCCTCCTAAGCATACCCCAATTGGCATATCCCCATTAGTAGTCCCCGAGTGCGTCAGGGGTTCGGTGAAGGTGTTGACTTGGCATTCGGAGTAAGCGTGTCTGAGTGTGGACACCCAGTCAAATCAGTGATGAACTCATCCAATGAAGGAAGAAGCTTTGGTATATCTTCACCCGCAGCTATGGCGACTCGATTGGTTCCTGAGTCGCCTCGCCCAATCGATTGGAATGAGCGACGGGAGTGAGGGAATCAGATGGAGTGAGCAAATAGAGTGACTACTTTGGTTGAAGTTTGACCATCAGATTTCGTCAAACTAGCTGTTAGGTAATTCCCAATGGTAACCTCGGCGGAATTACTGCAATGTAATGGCTATCCTGCAATTGTCGGGCAGCTCCGCTATATAAGGCGAGTGGAGGAGGGGAGTATGGATCCTCACCCATGTTTCCCATTCTTCTTACTATTCCTTTCCATGTGAGTGCTCGGTCTAGATTCCAGACCATGCGAGTTCGTGCTCATGGAGCCTGCTTGGTCCAAATCCAAGTGCTCCATAGCCCAGCTGTAGTCCTTCCAGGATGCGCGTATCCTCGTAAAGGGTCAATGGCGAGTTCCGCCAGCAGGAGAGAGCAAGCCCAAACCGTGATTTGGGGAGTTCATCTCCTTCATTAGCCATCTGAAGCATGGGTTAGGGTTTCCCACCTCTATCTTATTTAGGTGGTTCCTCCATTTCTATCAGATTAAACCCTATGATTTAGGGCTGCATAGCATCGAGTAGTTGGTGATATTCGTCGCCTTCTGTGAAAGTTATGTTGGCTGCCTCCTCAACTTCCCGCTCTGGCTCAAGTTGTTCCACGGCCGGGCCAGCCGCGAGGGAAAAGGTGGGCCTTTGCTGGCCATAGGCGGTGTTACCTTCCAGGTAAAAGCCCACACCAGTTTCTTCAAGCTGATGTTGCCAAAGAAGGCGGTCAGCGAATGGAAGAAATTCTGGTTCTATGTCAAGGAATCCACCCCGGCCAGGGAGGTGGCGGTTCCTGCATACACTGTAGAGTGGAGTAATCTGCAGCGCTTGTCGGTGCATAAGCTCCCCAAGGCCCAGGAGGTGGTCGTGGCCAAGATGCGCACCCGGATGTCCAAGCTCGAGGAAGAGGGGTTGAAGATTATTAACCTCTTCAACTACTGGCTCGGGCGGCGATTGGTGTCGATCGCCACTCATGCCAGTTGGATGTATGAATATAGCGGGCGATCCGACCCTTCAAGGTTGAGCCCAGACTTTTGGGTCGCGGAGGATTACTTCGTGGCTTTGAAGAATATCACGAAGGAGACCTTCACCGATCTTCAGGAGGGGCTCACTCCGTACAAGACGAACAACAAGCCGACCCCCATAGTAAGTATTTCTATGTGTTTGTAGTCGCTTCCTTTTCAGTTGTATTTCCAAGTCGCTTACTTGATTTGCGTGTTGCTTTCATTTGCATACCTTCCAGATCCTAGAGCATTGGCCGCCTCCGCTAGACGAGGAGACACCGGAGGAGCTCCTCGACGAGGACAAAGGGGACGATTCTAAGGACGAGGAGGAGGTCACGAAGGAAGAAGATCCCATCTCCATGCCTCGAAAGACTCGTGTCCAGAAGTGCCACGAGGTTGAGGCCATCCTCAGCCTCGAAGAGCTCGACTGTGATATGGAGATCATTGACGAGCAAATATCGAAGTGGGTGCCCACTCTGACCAAGCCCTCCCCAAAGACGAATCCTCTAGTAAGTCGATGGTCGAGCCAGCGGTGGTGCTCGATTCAGAGGACAAAGCCGAAGAGGCAGCAGCGTTGCTAAACATGGTGAAGGGGTCAGAGGACCTAGCACCGGCAACCGGGTCGGGGGCCCCAACAATGACAAAGGGGTCAGAATACTTGGCTGCAAATAAGGGGTCGGTGACCCAGACAGCAACCGTTGTATCGGTGAAGAAGTCGGTTGCTCCGCCCAAGCCACGACATCAACCAGTCCTATTGGAGTCTAGGCTGACGGTTTGCTTGGCCCTAAGATGGAGAAGTCAACACACATCAGCACGGGTTTCCATGTTATTCCAGTCACCAAGTAAGTCTCTCTGTTTTGTTGGACCGCATGACTGCTACATTCATCGAAATTTTTGAATCACCGATTGTTCTGAACTTTGCAGAAGCAAGGCGAAGAGGATAACATGGGCGACCATGTCGAGGATCCCCTCGAGCCGCATCAAGGAGGGGAGGACACCTCCAAGAAGAGGAAGGGAGACTCCGGCGAGGTGCCCGACCTCGCCGCTAAGAAGCAGAAGAAGTCCAACCTTGACCCAGTAGGCGAGGTGGTAGCAGAGAGTACCATGAGGGACATTGTCGTTTGCGAGGAAGTTGATGCTGCGCAAGAGGTCGAAGCTTAGGATGCCGCTGCAACCTAGGAGATGACAGCGACGTCCCCATCAGCGGCAACCAAAGCTACAACGTTTCCTCGGTTCCTTACAAAGGGAGCCTCCGTGGCCTCCCAATCGCAGTCACCAGTGGTGGACAAAGTCATTGACAGCAACGTTGTGGTTTAATGGCGCGAGGAACCCATGGAGTGGCGTATCCGATGTTGTCCGTGGGGGCGATCGAACTACACCACTTGCTAGGATAGGTGATCCAGGTATGCCTAGTTCCCGAGGATCTAGTTGCTAAGTAGTAGCGACCGGAGGCTTATTTTAGAGTTCCCAGTCACCAAGGGTCAGTCACTGGTTAGCAGCGAGTCGGCGCTTATAGTTTTCACGATTCCCTAGTCCCCTAGGGTCGGATCATTGGTTAGCAGCGAGTCGAATCTTGTACATTCTATTGATCACATTCTTGTATTGCAGTGGGAGTCAGACGACCGGCGTGTGGAGTTCGAGCAACTTCATGCCTCCGCACTGGCGAAGTCTTGCGGAGGTTATGTGCCAATGTATGAGCTGGAAGCAACAAAGGTGACTGCTAACGCAACAGAGGAGAAGGCCAAGGTGGCTCTAGAGGAGGCGGAGAAGGCTAGGTCCATGCTGGCGGAGTCAGAGAAAGATTGCAAGGCCTCCAACTCCATTACCTTGGAGTTTCATTCGAAGTTCTTCTACTTGGAGAAGTACGTCATTGAGAACTACCGACATCTCCTTGGTGAGTTCCTTTTCCTCTTTGGCTTTGGTTGAGCGGCTGAATTTGATCAGGTGTGCTAATACTTTGCCTAAATCGTAGGTCCAGGAGATCAAATGATGCATCAGTATGGGGCCAAGGACTGTGTCAGAGCGGTGCTTGAGAATGCATCGGCATCGGCGATGTGTGTGTGGGCTATCCTTCACGATATCTTGCCCACCGAGGTAATTCACGAGGGCTTCACCGAGGTGTGGAAGTACTTGGAGGAGGTGCCCATTATTGCTGGGTGGATGATGCACTCCGCGTTTCGTTGCGAGGCGACTGATGCATTGAGCCTTGGTCTCCCGCACTTCCCCGAGGACTTCAAGCTCTACGATGTTACCAGCGGGTATCCTTCCTCAACCGGAGTCGTCTAGATCGCCGACATGTTGGCACTAAATGCGAAGGCCGCCCCTTATGCGGAGCTCTTCTTGGTGATGAGCAACCTCCTCCCCTACCAGGGGAGTCAGGTTACCCCTGGAGACAAGCAATGGGAGCACCACGATTTGGCGTCAGAGCATCCGTTCTAGTTGGCGATCAGTAATTCGTTGACGACCAACCCCATCAACCGCTGGAAGCCCTTCGTTAGGGCCAAGGGCACGGAGGTAGCCTCATCTTCACCGAAAACAAAATAAGTAGTTTGATCTGCATGATGTAAATAAGTTTGTGTAATTGGCCGGTGCAGCCAAAAACAAAGTATTTGTAAGATATTTTGGTGGCTTAATCGTAATGCAAGTGTTTTGCTGGAATTCTAGTCGACTCGCACTGATTTTCTTATTTGGTGTTGTTTGATGGTTACGTAGTTGTTTGTATTGTGCAAGTCCCCGAGCGTATTCGCTGTGGGGGTGGGGTTGCACGCGTGTGTTTAGCGGGGAGATTTGTTTGGAATATGTTTGAAGTAGCTTAGGTAGACTTTCTGTGGCTCATGGAGCCAGTCACATGGCGACCCCAAGGGGTACTCTGTACCAGGTGTTTTCCTTGGACCCGTGCGGGTTCGAGTTGGCGAGTCCCCGAGCGCGGTACTTAACCATTCGAGTCGTAAGATGAAGGTAGGTAAGGACGTGGTACGTTGTCTATCATGTAGCGTGTCTCTCCTCCTGGCTCGTAAAGCCAGTCGCTTGGTGACTCCATGACGCTCTTTCATACTTAGTGTTTTCCCGACTCGCGTGCGGGTTCGTTTTGGAACAAGTCCCTGAACGTGGTACTTAACCGTTCGAGTTGTTATGTACGAGGGTGAGGAGGACAGGGTATTGTGAGAAGCATTTCCGATTGTCTTGGCTCCGGGAGCCAATCGAGCTAGGCAACTCCGGTGGTGGCTCCCGGTTTGGCGTTTTTCATGGACAGTGCAAGGACCGATTGATTTTCGGTGTCCTTGAACCACACTAGTTAGCCATGCCTGGTCGCACTACCAAGGGTTGACTACCATAGTTAGTGTATTTTCTGTATTGTACGAGTGCCATTGGCACAAGAGATGGCGAGTAGACACAATTTGTGGAGACATAATTTTTATTCATCAGCAGTAGAAGGGAGTACAAGTTTTAGTTCTATGTATAGAACTTTCGGAGTAGATTCCCATTCCATGGACGCTCGACATCGAGCTTTCCATCGCCTTGGATATCTATGAGGTAGTAGGCGTCATTGACCAGGACTCACTCGATGGTGAATGGTTATGGGAATATGCCCTAGAGGCAATCATGGTTGATGATATTTCCCAAAGTATTCATAAAGTAAAGTTGTCCTTGTACGAACATCAGATATGTATCACTGAATACGTGATTCAGTTGTGGAACTATATATTCATGATTGTTCATACTAGATTGTCCTTGGTCATTGAGGTTGTGCTGGACACACAACTTAGACCAATGTGTAAGTCGGCTAATGACACAGTTACACTTGTCATGGGCATGGTGATGCTATTCTGACTTACACTGATGCGGCTAAAGAGTCTAGCAAGTCGGACTGACCCATAGTTGTGATGCAATGAGCATGTTGTCATTTGCAGTCTCAAGCAATGGAATCCTTTGACCTGAGGTGATGGAATGATCTGATTTGTGGATCGCCAACTTAGGTTCTATCAAAAATTATTCCGTAAATGGGAAGTTATAAAGGTAGAGTTCGGGTTGGTTGTGAAGCAAGCTGCGTGAAGTGGATTTCCAAGATGGGATTTGCCCCTCCATAATGGAGATATATTCTCCGGGCCCTCTCGTGTGATATGATTCGGAAGTATGGCCATGTGCTACTCAGTTGAGTGTTAACTGAGGAGTCGTACTAAGTGTTAGTCTAGTGAATCACATATCATGGTACGATAATAGAGTTAAGCTATTAAAGGGATGACAACTACTCGCCTATAGCTTAACAGGCATATCGTGACGCAAAGGGACTTGGACAAAAGTCACATTGAAGGTTTTTCTTCTGACTTTACGGCACTTGGGAGTTTACATGTCTTGCTAGAGGACACTACCATCTATCGACTTGAGACCGAGTGTTCATGGGAGTGAGTTGGACTCAAAGCAATGACAGGATACTTGGAGGAGTAGCTCATGTCGTGTCCAGGTGTACGTGAACCTACAGGGTCACACACTTAAGGGTAAGGAGCCCATGTGGATGAGACCCATGTAGAGATTGGGATACGGTCTAGATGGGCCTCAAGCGTTGAGCCTAGCTAGGAGTGTATATAATGTTCGGAATATGCCCTAGGGGCAATCATGTATGATGTTATTCCCAATGTATTCATAAAGTTATTGTCCTTGTATGAACTACTGATATGTATGAGTGAATATGTGATTCGATTGTGGACCTATGTATTCATGTTGTTCATACTAATTGTCCTTGGTCGTTGAGGTTGTGTTGGACACACAACTTAGACTAATGTGAAAGTCAGCTGATGACTCGGTTCCACTTTTCATGGGCATGGAGATGCTATTCCGACTTGTACGGATTCGGCTAAAGAGTTTAGTGATTCGTACTGACCCCTATTGAGATGCAACGAACAAGTCGTCATTTGTATGTCTCAATCAATGTAATCCTTAGACCTAAGGTTATTGCACAATCCTAGTTGAGTATCACCGACTTAGGTTATGTCAAACATTGTTCCGTCACTGGGCAGTTCTAAAGGAAGAGTTTGGGTCGACTGAGAATCAAGATGCGTGATGTGGATGACCAAGATAGGATTTTGCCCCTCCGACTAGAGAGATATTCTCTAGGCCCTATTGGAAGATATGATTCGGAAAGCATGGACATGCACGACTCGGTTAAGTATTAACCGAGGCGATCGACTAAGAGTTAGTCGGATGAATCACTTATCTCGGATCGAGAAAGAGAGTCGTACTATTTAAGGGATAATGATTATTCGCCTATAGTTCGACAAGGCATATCGTGAGGCAAAAGGGACTTGGACGAAAGTCGCATTGAAAGGTATGTAGTCATGACTCTTTGGTACTTGGGAGTAGGCACGTTTTACTAGGAGCTGCTACCGACTGATCAGTCATGGCTGAGATTCGGATCGTGTCCGAGTCACCATGAGCCTATCGGGTCACACACTTAAGAGCTAGAGCAAGTTTGGGTTGGACCCGAATCAGAAACAACTGACTTAGTGAGTTGGACTCGTAGTGACTAATATAGGACTTTTAGTGAATGGGCTATAAGTGAGTGGAGCCCACTTTACTTACCTATATAAGCTGGGGCACGGGTTCTTAGAGCACACGGTTAGATCAATCCATGCGTAGGGAACCCTAGCTCCATTTCAGTCCAGCCACCGTACCGGACCTAGCAGTCCACCTCCGGTGCTCCTCCTCGTACATTTTGGATACTGGCAGAGGTGTTGTATGTTCAGCACTTCCAAGATCGGATCGTGAGGACTGCACTGCATCAAGCGATGTGCTTCATAGATTTTGCAACTGTGCATCTAGTAGTAATACTCGTGGCCTATTACCTAAGCTAGATCTTGGGATCACCGCGTAGGGGAAAAGGTTCTGTTTATCTCTACGCAGCCCAACTATGGCATCCGAGTGTTAACTTCTGCTTTTAGGCTCGAGATCGTGCATATGTGATATGTGGTTGGCATTAGATTTGATCTAATTGTTGTTTTGGTCGATCTATGAGATAGATCGGTTTTGTATTAAGTTAATTGATCAACTGTACTCGGGGAATGGATGATCTAGTTTCTGTGATCATACTGCTGAGGTCGTGGAACGACATACCCCTACCGCTTGGCTTCCACAATCGGGGTAGACTGTGACATGTAAATCCGTATGCGGTGATCGAAGATCAAAGAGTTTGGTCAAATCGGAGTACGGATCGGATTTGGGTAAAATTATTTTATCCAATGAAGGAATCCATGGTTCATAATGCATATTAGATCTATGATTTCGTAAAATCGTCGGGACCACCGGTTTCACCCTATCGTAGCGCCTTAGATGTCGTTCCGAGTTTCACAATGTCGGTAGATATCGTATCTATGCATAACTTGTTTTTTCATGATGATGTTGTGAATGGTATGGCTTATGTGCATGTGATGTGTGTAATCCATACATGATCTACGTATCACGGTTTTTGTCAGCCGGCTGGAGCCTAGGTGCTGTCATTTTATTGTATAATGACCTGCGTATCGGATTCTCTATGTAACTTACTTTACTAGCAAGTGTAGCTATTTGGAGAACCCGGATGGCATGCAAGTGGATGTATAAATTGGCTACATGGTGTAGGGCGGCACGTGACAAGAGTTGACACGAGTCGAATTACAAGATTTGTGGAGATGGAGATCGCCATGAAGAGAACCATACCATTTAAAATTATAACTACTTTATTTTGTGTTATTGTTATGTCTCTGTTTTACCTCTATTTGGTAGTTGGTAGAAAGTAATCCCTCAAAGAAGGTCTAGTCAGTTTCCCCGCCAGTGCTGCACCATCACAAGTCAGACATTTTTGGTAGTGGGCTCATAAAATTGAGGTGCTATCAATTCTTTCTGACTAGTTGGGTTCGAGTCGGACTCTTACAACGGAAGCACTCGGTAATATAGATGGATCTATCACAATAGTTGTGGGACTCGGGGAAAAGTTGAACGGGAGCCGGGGCATGTGATGCCACCCATCCAACATGAGTCATATGAGATGCGATTGACAAGGAGTTGTCTACCTAGATCACTTGACGACTAGCAGTGATGCTAAAGCTCACTAGTTGGCTTGCTTATTTAGATTCCTGAATCACTAAGTAACTATTGGAGGGGTGTTGGTTCTAGTTGGAGCATAAGTATTAAAATGTTTGATATGCTTCCTCTTTTATGGATACATGTCTTAAGTGTTTTGCATATTTTTCTGTTGTAGATTAATGGCACGTAGCAGTCTCCCTCAGATTTCCAGTTTTTCTTCGAGAACCATCTTAGAGAAAGATAAGCTGAATGGAACTAATTTCACCAACTAGTATCGTAATCTAAGAATAGTTCTCAAACAAGAAAAGAGGGACCATGTCCTAGACAACCCACTTCCAGATGACCGGATGAGAATGCGACTGTCGCAGCCACCAATGCCTATCGTAGGACTTGTGATGAGTCTATGGAGATTAGCTGTCTTATGCTTGCTCACATGGAACCGAACTTGCAGTAGCAGCTCGAGAATGCTGAGGCCTACGATATGATCAAAAGCCTCAAAAGTATGTTCTAGGATCAAGCAAAGACTAAGAGGTATCAAGTCTCTCAGGCTTTGTTGAGTTGCAAGATTAAGGATGGTGATCCACTGAGTCTACATGTAATCACGATGGTTGGTTACGTGCAGTCTCTGGAAAGGTTGGGCTACCCCACTAGCGAAGAGTTCACTACAGTCATAATTTTCAAATCTCTTCCTAGTGCGTATGGTCAGTTCATATCGAACTACCACATGCATGGTATGGATAAGAATCTCACTGAATTACATGCGATGATCAAGCAGGATGAGGCGGATCTCAAGAAAGGCGCCAATCAAGTGTTTATGGTGCAGAATAAGGATAAGTTCAAGAAGAGTTCTTGGACTAAGAAGAAGGCTAAGTCGGGAAGTAAGGCTTAGGACCTGGTCCAAAGAGCTTCCTTGGGGACTAAGCCATCCCCTACAGCAAGATCTAATTGCTTCTACTACAAGGCGGATGGCCACTATAAGAGAAATTGCAGCAAGTATCTTGCTGACAAAGCCAAGAGTGGAGGTGTGACTTCTGGCTCACGTATGCTTGTTTACAATGTTATAGACATAATAATTGTTATTATGTTCTAGTGCTTAGTCGGCACATTATTTCTGCCTCATGTTTGATGAGACAAGGCTATGAGTCGAATATTAAGAATAATGGTTGTTCTTTGTATTTGAATGATATGTTTCAAGGCTTTGCACCCGTTCAGGACGGGTTATTTATTTTGAATCTTGATGGTGAATTTGTCTATAAAATAAATGTGAAAATGCTGAAACCAAATGATCTGAATATGACTTACTTTTGGCATTGTCGGCTTGGTCATATAAGTTGGAAATGCATGAAGAAGCTCCATGATGATGGACTCCTAACTTTGTTCAACTTGGAGTTGTTTGAGACATGTGAATCCTGCCTACTCGGCAAGATGACCAAGACACCTATCCCAAAGAGTTGTGAAAGGCCATCTGACTTATTGGGACTGGTACATAGTCATGTATGTGGCCCGATGAGTACACCAGCCAGAGGTAGTTATGAGTACTTCATTACCTTCACTGATGATTTGAGTAGGTATGGATATATCTACTTGATGAAACATAAGTCGGAAGCCTTTGAAAAGTTTAAGGAATTCCAGAATGAGGTACAGAATCGACTCGGCAAGAAAATAAAGTTTCTTCGATCGGACCATGGAGGTGAGTACATGAGCCACAAGTTTGATGACCATATGAAGAGTTGTGGAATAGTTCCCCAGCTCACTCCGCCGGGAACGCCACGGAGAAACGGTGTGTCGGAAAGGCGGAATCGGACCTTGTTAGACATGGTACGATCAATGATGAGTCAGACAGATCTGTCTTTATCATGTTGCGGTTATTGTCTAGAAACTACAGTGTTCACACTAACTATAGTACCATGAAAGTCGATAGAGAATACACCACATGAGATGTGGACTGGCAAGAAGCCAAGTTTGTTTTTCCTTAAGATTTGGGGCTATGAAGCATTTGTCAAGCGACTTCAGTTGGACAAGCTCACGGCCAAGTTGGATAAGTGTATTTTCGTGGGGTATCCGAGAGAGACCTTGGGTTACTACTTCTACAACTGAGAAGAGGGCAAAGTGTTTGTCGCTCGGAATAGTGTCTTCCTTGAGAAAGAGTTTCTTAGTCAAGGAGTCAGTGGGAGTACAGTGTAGCTCAAAGAAATTCGACAAGTACCGACCAGTAGCGAGTCAGCATGTAAGAGCTTATTGGACGGAGGTGGCAAAGGAAGCTGTTTGGATCAAGAACTTCCTGATTGATCCTGGTGTGGTTTAGGGCTCGTCCAATCCATTAGACTTGTACTATGACAACAATGGTGCTATTGCACAAGCCAAGGAACCTAGACAACACCAGAAGAACAAACAGATACTCATGCGATACCACCTGATTCGCTAGTTCGTGGATCAAGGTGATATCAAGCTATGAAAGGTACACACGGATGCAAACGTTGCAGATCAATTGACAAAGACACTTCGACGGCCTAGGCATTAGGTGACGTAAGAGCCATGGGCATTACATGCCTAGACATGTGATTTCGGGATGATTGACTCTAGTGCAAGTGGGAGACTGTTGGGAATATGCCGTAGAGGTAATCATGGTTGATGATATTTCCCAAAGTATTCATAAAGTAAAGTTGTCCTTGTATGAACATCAAATATGTATCACTGAATACGTGATTCAATTGTGGAACCATATGTTCATGATTGTTCATACTAGATTGTTGTGGGTCATTGAGGTTGTGCTGGACACACAACTTAGACCAATGTGCAAGTTGGCTGATGACACGGTTCCACTTGTCATGGGCATGGTGGTGCTACTCAAACTTACACTGATTCGGCTAACACTACAAGAAAAGTTGGCTTTTACAACAGATGATTTTCGTGGTTGAAGGCCCGTTTTTCGTGGCTAAAAGTCTTCTACGACGGATGCCCATCGTGGTAAAAGCCCCGTCACAAAAGAATCTACCACATTTTTTTCTTGACCGTGACGGATCGCACCCTTCAACAACGAAAACTTGTTCCGTTGTAGATCTGTTCGCCAGCCACGTTGACTACTGACGTCATGCAAAATGCCACATGGCACCCGCCGTTAACGACCAGTTACCACCGTTAACATCCACAGAAACTGTGGTAGAAGCCAGATCTAGCCAAGGCCGGCCCATCAAGAAAGCCCAATAAGATTACGACCCGTTACTGTTTCGCCAGACAATGTTTGAAATGGGCCCACTAGTGCAGACATCCGCGGCCCGTGAACTTTCAGGCCCGACACTTTTTCAACCTATAGAAGGCCCACCTTGGTCCAATACTATGCGACCCATTTTCAGCCTGGGCCAAGTGTGTTTGTTACTGTTAAGGCCTTCTGTCGGCTTGTCACATTTATCGCACCCATTGTGGGCCATCACGGCCCTCTACAGTTACGGCCTTTACTGTTTTGGACATTCACTGTTCGGGCCTTCTACTATTCAGTCCCATAAACGGGCTGAAGATTCTAGCATGCTAAAGTTCTAGCCTTGTTACTATTTCCGGTCTGTTACTGTTCTGGCCATTCACTATTCCGGCCTTTCACTCTTGCAGCCTTTCACTATTGTGGCCTTTCTCTATTTCGGCCTTTCACTGTTCGGGACTTTCACTGTTCCAGCCTTTACTGTTCTGGCCTCTCACTGTTCTGGCCTTTCACTGTTCCGGCCTTTAACTGTTTCATCCTTTACTCGGCGTAGGCCCGTCACTATTGATTGGTGTCTCATAAAGGACTGA
Source organism: Avena insularis (assembly GCA_023614405.1). Lineage (NCBI taxonomy): Eukaryota > Viridiplantae > Streptophyta > Magnoliopsida > Poales > Poaceae > Avena > Avena insularis. Next base: position 379,338,890 of record CM042686.1, read on the forward strand.
TAAAACATTGTGTGTCTGCTACTATTTAAGCCTATCTAATTTAGATCCATTGCCAGGACATAAACATGGATAAACAAAGAACACAACTTCTCTAAAATGCTAAATAAATTCTGAAAGTGTGGAAAAAACTTATAACTGGAAAATTAGTAAATTATTACAGTCCTGAAAAAATCCGTAGCTCGTAAAACACTATCGGAGTACAACACAGCTGATAAACAATATAATCTCAATTTCAAAAATGTTCCTTTTAGGGAGCTCGGGCCGCCTCACATGTAACATTGGGATTACCACGAGACTTGTTGAGGATATTATTATGTAGATTCTCCGTCAAAGCTTGCTTGTTTTTTAACTCAGATAACTCCTTCCTTGCTATGGAGACTACTGCATCTGTTATGTTGGCTTCCTGTCCAACTACATCAAGTGCATCTTGGAGTGCAGCACCAAAAACCCTTTCTGCTGTAATATATGGAGCAGTCGAGATTGTGTACCTACATGAGAAACACGCACTGCCACTGCTGCTCTATCCAAAGAGATCTACACTTAGGTAGTTGTTTTCTGTTCTGCCTTCATATTTATATTTGCAATCTAAAACAAAAAAGAAATGTCATATAACATAATTACCAAGGAAAACAAAAACCAACGAATTTCAAATTAGTCCTTTTGCTAAAAGGAAGAAAGCAATTAGTAATGGCAGGGTTTCATACATCTATTTCTTCTAGAATAACTAGAACAGTTGACTTCATAGAGGGATGAGATAGTGTGCAATTGTCACTTCTGCCCAGTGAAATGACTGCTCTACTTGATGAAGGCTGAAACTAAGATAAAAGAAGTTACAACATCATACAAAGAAACAAAACTACCATGTTCATTCTCAAAAATTTCCAAAAGATTATTTGGTCTGTTATAGCGATGTAAGCACTCGACACAAGGACCTCATGTAGACGGGTGCCTCTAATAGAATAGAGAAATCATTTTAGAGAAATGTTCAAACAATCTATCGAACAGTTAGAATGTTTAAATTTTTTGATTGTCTGCCCAGAGACAAAGTGTCCTATCATCTCCTCGTATTAAAATAGCTATACACGTGTAGATACTAGAGTGAGATTTGAAGTAGGCGGTTCTTTATATTGAATTCCGTTGCATTTCTGACCTTGTTATAATCACCCTAGTGCCTCCAACAAAAATAACAACTCAACTAGAGTCAATGGCATGACACCAAGGGACTTAAACCTTAAAAAAGGGGGCATCCTTATAGAAGCTCTATGTAGAGTCTCAGGATTGCTGATCTTGTTATAGGTATGTTCATCGACGATGTCCGCTGCATCAAGTAATTGGACTGGTGGTCTCCATAATTCAGTGTCGGTCCTCTGGATAATGGTGCAGTGAATAGTGAACACTAAAAGGTTCTAGTCTCACAGATGTTAGCATGAAGTGATACAAAAGCAATAGATACTTACGAGATTATAGGGGCCATTCATTCTACAATTTCTAGTGTAAACTACACCTGTTCATTGCGGAACAACAGCAAACGGTTAGGAATAGTGGGGTAAGCAGAAGCAAATGAAACAGACATCTTAGTGGAACAACATAACTAATGTAAACGTGTACTGCATACATAGGACAAAAGCATCAAGCAAGAAATAACAATTAGTGCCATAGCCTACGCCAAGCCAGAGAGAAATGATAACCGCATCACATATGGGCACTTACTAAAGTAGGTAATGGAAACAAATGTGTTAACTGTTGGCTGACTCATATTTCGCCATGAAATAAGAATTCACACTTGAATGCCTTACGGTTAAACCTGACTACAAAAAAATTATTTAGGAAGATACGAGTAACAAGTATAGTACTTGTAAGTTACTACAAAAGTAGCACCAATGCAAAATATTGTTAACTACTACATATTTATCTTACCAAACTCCAAGGAGATATGTTTACCTCGGTCGCGACGCCATTTAGGCATGATGCGAATCCTGGGTGGTGACGTCGAGGTTGTCGAGGGTGATGTGGTTGCGGTGCTTGTTGGCGAAGGTGAAGCAGAACAAGGGTTCCTCTGAGCGCTGATCGACAGCGGCGAAGAAGCAGATTCCTGGCAGTGGGAATGTGTTCGGCGCGCCAGGAGAGTGGGTCGGTGAAGCAGATCTGGTGCAGTTCACGACGACGATGGTGAATCATATCTAAGGTGCTGAAGGTAGATCTAGGGTTTTCCGCAGGGCTAGCGCAGCTGGGGGCGAGGATTATGTGTGGGTGAGGGGGGTCAGTGGTAGGGGTGCGGGGTATAGAGGTACTGAATGGGGAAATTACGATTGAAGCCCCAACGAACCGACTTCACTAGGGGTAGAAGGGGGGTTCCAAGATGTTTGAAACATTGGATAGAGGGAGATTTTCCCACTCAACTAAATTCAGATTTACGTATAGTCCAAGTAGTAGTAAATTGGTAAGCCGTACTCCCTGGAATAAAAGGCCGACAGGCACATCGGTGATCATCCATGACCCATACTACCTTAGTTCAGAAATTAAGGGCCCATTTGTCCATCTGGCATTTAAATATTGATCATCCATGGCCCAGATTGGCTTAGTTCAGATATTAAGGACGAGTTTGGCATCAAAGTATTTTTAAATTATTTAGAATTTTTTTGATTTATGAATAAACTGAACTATTGAATAGCTTTTAGTGTTTTCTTCCAACAAATAATAGGGGTTTAAACTGAAGTATTCTCCAAAACTATGTTTTTTAAAATTATTGAGAAAGAGGTCAGACCCCTTTTCGAAAAAACTGAGAAGAGAGAAAACTAAAGTATAACTTTGGTAGGCACTAAAATACTATGGAATTGATATATTTCTATATTATATCTATTCATGAACGATGATGCGTATGAAGATGTTGTCACCAAGACAAATAGTGAGCACGAAAATTATGATTAAAGCCCCAACCAACTCGAGTGAATTTGTTTATCCATAGTCCAACTAATAATAGTAGAATGGTAGGTCGGTGGTATGGGGAAACGATTGTAATAATAAAGCGCTCTGAGCTTTAAAAAAATAAAGCGCCCTTTATCGATAACTTTTCAATCAGTATGGTTGACACTGTTCATACTTCTATTCTAAACAAAAATATGGAAACCCACTATTTCGCTAACGTGAATAATCTAGCCCGTTAAGTCATGGATACGGGCACGAGTAGATAGACTCATATCCTACCCATTTTAACTGACATAGTAGTAAAACTTACGTATAGACTTACAACCTATGGGGCCAAGCAACCTAGGAAAGAGTATGATACTATGGCTTCTAAACTTCGATATTTTTCATGGATACGGGCATGCGTAAAGTTTTATACCCGCGAATATGGGTATGAGTAAAATTTTCTACCCATTGACTAAACGGGAGTGGGTATGATATTGTTCTACCCTATTCACATCCTACCCGTTGCCAGCCTTACTTCGCGTCCATTCACTAATGCGGCCATGTTTTCCTTCAGGTTTTCCGAAAGTTGTTCGGTCATGCACACATAGCATATTCTATGAAGTATAGTAGTACAACATACGTAGACCGCAATTAATTATTCAAGCAAATCACTATTGTTCTTATTTAAAAATAAAAATTATTGGGCATTAGAGCATCTCCAACAACCTTTTTTTATTGAATTGCTAAAATCTGACTCTAGGAAGAGGAGCGTGAAGGTTTATCAATGGAACATAATTTCCAATTTCCTAGCCTTCCGATAAGCATTCATTAGTCTTTGCCCTTCCTAGCAAAAATCATGTTTACTCTCTCTGTTCCGAAATATAAGACGTTATAGCTTTGTGAAATAAATGTATCTAGATGCCTTTTAATGTAAAGGTTCACTCCGAACATCTACGAACCTATACACTAAATGGCGTCTAGATAAATTTCTGAATGGAGGAAGTACATGACAATGACGTGTGGTGTCAACCACTCAGCCACCCAATAAATAAACCCCCTTTATTGATAAGTTTTGAATCACTATGGCTGGGAGTGTTCAACCTTATGTTTAAAAGGAAATTTTGGGAAGCCACTATTCTGCTAAAGTGAATAACATAGTGCGCCTGAGCAACGAGATCAAAGACACCCATGAGGTAAGCTCATTAAAAACAAGAAGAAATATGGGGTTGCTAGGCCCCACAAGTAATCTGTCCTCACAACTCTTATTGTCCATACTCGCTCATTGATACATGCGTCCTTATTTTTCCTTGAGATTATCCGAAAGTTGTTCAGTCATGCACATATAGCATCATCGCCAATGTTTTCGAATTATCTCTACTACTATAATGGAGCAGTTTTGAATTAGATCCATAGCCCCAATCCTAACCATTGGTCTGTTAGATCCAATGGTTCAGAGCAGCTGGATTCGTGTTGAAGGAGTAGTACCTAGAGCAAACTCCACCATGTTCTAGAACAATCATGTCACCCCCCTTCCCTGCAAAAAAAAAGTTCATAGCACATTAGGTTGTATTGTCAATATGTGTAGATAGTTATTATTAATATACTTAATGTATGCCTTTTTCTCTGATAAGACTATTGGTTAATAACAACTTAATGTTCATTAAGTTACATTTCATATAGTATACGAGTGTGGCACGTGACTTTTACTAGTAGGAACTAGCGTGTGACTTCTTGAAAATCTTGCCACTATAAAATGTATAAGTAACTTTGAACAATGAAAATTGAATCAAGACTGGCAAATCCCAACAATGTTAACTCTTGGATCTTTTTTTCCATTCTAGCACGTAGGAGATTCTATCTATAGTCCTTAGCAGAATGAAAAAACTACAAAGATTCTAATGACATGTTATACATTTAATTATCTTATCATACCCAGTATATAGTGTACGAATAATTTTGAACTTTAACCGTTGGATGAAGATTAGAAATCCCAACATTGCTTACCGATGGATTTTCCTTCAACTCTAACATTTAGAAGATTATATTGATATAGTCTTTAGCACAGTGAACGCTATGCATAAACCTTAAAAAACATTTTCCATCATTATAGAATCTATATATCATTTCTCTAGAGCATGTCGGGAATTATGTACCTACTAATAGGTTGATTTCTAAATGATACAACTAACAAGAACCAAAAATACACCAGATACTTTATGGATGTGGCTCAAAATTATAATTATTTTTTGAGCTTTACCTATTATATTTTAGTACTATATTATATAATTAATGATAAAACGTTTCCCAAAAAAATAAGAAATATTCAATGACTGGTTATGTATTATGTACAATAATTACAGAAAATGTCTGTATTTTGCACAAAAAAGATATATGGTTATTGTTATGTGCAAAAACCTCCCCAACATGTGGTGGTACTTGCAATATCCTTGTTGTTGATGCTCTTAGGGCGAAGGAGTACCAATCGTTCGATCATGTTTCAATGATGGAAAGGAACTTTTGTAAAAAAATTAAGGGAGTATAAAAAAACAATGGAAGGAAACTTCCAGGCTGCTCCTACGGCACGTGGCAACTCCTGAATGTCCCGAGCAAGCCTTTTTAAGGGGCCATCAACAACGACCACCTCTCCCATCCAGGCATGACGCACATAGTGAAGAACTCTCTCTGTCTCTCCATGTCCCTTTAGGCCGGCCAAGCCACCACACACACAAAAATGTCGCGTAGCTGCTCCGATCAGTGCACCTCCATTGACGAGTCCAACACATGGGCGAACGGGGATATCAGTCCCTACCATGGAGATGGCGAGGAGTCTGTTAACGGGCCGTACTATTCCGACACATCGGGAGGTAATTTTTCCAACGAGGACCCTGCTTACCGTCATATGATGGAGGGGACGCTGCTGGCAGAGAGCAAAGAGGAGGAGGAGGATCCTTTGTCTTTCATATATGAAGGAGACGTTATCTTCAAGAAGAGTTCTCTCGATCCATCCTCCATCGACAAGAAGAAGAGTGAGCAATGATAAATCTTGTCGAGAAATGGACATAAATCTTCTGACCCCTGATCCTCCTGCCTTCATCCGCAATGAGAAGAGGAAGGAGAAGCGGGCGGGAGGCTTGAAGAAGAAGAAGATGGCGAGTGGTGGGGGATGCCACGGGAAGCGGAAGGAGGACGCCAGCACGAAGGTGACAGTGGAAGGATCCAGGTCCAAGAAGACAAAGAAGTCTTAGGATTAATTTTGTTTAATTTCACCTCTACTTCCTTTCTATAATAATGTTCGGACATTGAATATTAGTATTATCAAGTGCAAATTGGAACGGTGTTCGCGATCGAGTACTAGCATAAGTACTCCATTTGTCATTTCATTTTCCATTGCGACGCAATAAAACCTCTTGTATTACCGAGGAAGGTGAAATTACTTCCTCCCCTTAATTTCTACATGCGTTCGAGGAAAGAAGGGTGCCAATATAGAGACACCAACATTAATTACTCACATGAATTTAGGTAATTAATACTGAAAGGAAGAAGCCTGGGAACCCGCATGTATTCTTTAATTACCAATATCAATCATTATAAGTGAAATACGGATTAGTAGTAAATATCAAAGTCCGTGGATAAAAAATAACCTTTATATAGTCCACGTAAATCATCTCCTTGTGTGGCAGTTCCGGGGCATTGATTTGAAATTATTTAATGTCACATAGATTTGAAAACTCAATTGTGCCCAACGTGCCATATGCTCTCCCCTATCCCCTGGTCGTCACCACGGCACGCCAAAAGGCTGTGTCGCCTACAAAATCAAGAAAGCACAAAACATCGGTCTATATACGCCAGAAGAATCCAGCAGACATGCAAACATCAAAATCATACCCTAGCTAGCCTCGGTCCCATCGATGCTCACCGGCGAGGCACCTGCGACTACATCAGCATTAAGGTGCACCTCAAACTTGTGGATTTCCCACAAGAAATAGAAAATTGATTTTCCCTCTCTCCTCTCTCTTCCATTTTATATTTTGAAAATTGTGAGGCTCTTTGTGTTGCTTTTTATAATTTGAAGTTTGTGAGGTTGTTTATGAATCGGTTTTTCTCTCTAGAATTATTCTCAAAACACGGTCAAATTTCGAGGCATGTATATTCTTAGCAAGAAGTTGAATCTTGCCAAAATCTCACTCGTTCTTGATACATTGACTGCCTAGTGGGTCCACTGAATAGATTTTTGCAAGGTGTGAAGTTAATTTTGAAACACAGCCAAAATTTCGAAACACGGTGAGTCATAGCCTCTTTGATTGTTTTGAAAACATGGTCAAATTTCTAGGCATGCATATTCTTAGCAATAAGTTGAGTCATTCCAAACTCTCACTCGTTCTCGATACATTGACTGCCTTGTGGGTCCGGTGAACAGATTTTCGCAAGGTGTGAAGTTAATTTCGAAATGCACACAAAATTTCAAAACGCGGTGAGCCATAACCACTTTGATTGTTTTCAAAACACGGTCAAATTTCTAGGCATGCATATTCTTAGCAATAAGTTGAATCATTCCAAACTCTCACTCGTTCTCGGTACATTAACTACCTGGTAGGTTCACTCAACAGATTATCGCAAGGTGTGAAGTTAATTTCGAAACAAAACCAAACTTTCAAAAAATGGTGAGTCATAGTCTCTTTGATTGTTTTCAAAACACGGTTAATCTTTCGAGGCATGCATATTCTTAGCAAGATGTTGAATCTTGCCAAATAACTCTTACTCGTTCTTGATACATTGACTGCCTAGTGGGTCCATTGAAAAGATTATCGCAAGGGGTGAAGTTAATTTCGAAACATCGCCAAAATTTCAAAACACGGAGAGTCATGGTCTCTTTATTTGTTTTCAAAACACGGTCAAATTTCTAGGCATGCATATTCTTAGCAAGAAGTTGAATCTTGCCAAACTCTCACTCATTCTTGATACATTGACTGCCCAGTGGGTCCACTGGATAGATTTTCGCAAGGTATGAAGTTAATTTTGAAACTAGCCAAAACTTCGAAACATGGTGAGTCATAGCCTCTTTTATTGTTTTCAAAACACGGTCAAATTTCTAGGCATGCATATTCTTAGCAATAAGTTGAATCATTCCAAACTCTCACTCGTTCTCGATACATTGACTGCCTGGTGGGTCCAGTGAACAGATTTTCGCAAGGTGTGAAGTTAATTTCTAAATGCACGGAAAATTTCAAAATGCGGTGAGCCATAACCACTTTGATTATTTTCAAAACAAAGTCAAATTTCTATGTATGCATATTATTAGCAATAAGTTGAATCATTCCAAACTCTCACTCGTTCTCGATACATTGACTCCCTGGTGGGTCTAGTGAACAAATTTTCGCAAGGTGTGAAGTTAATTTTGAAACACGTGCAAAATTTCAAATTGCGGTGAGCCATAGCCACTTTGATTGTTTTCAAAACACGGTCAAATTTCTAGGCATGCATATTCTTAGCAATAAGTTGAATCATTCCAAACTCTCACTCGTTTTGATACATTGACTGGTAGGTCCACTGAACAGATTATCGCAAGGTGTGAAGTTAATTTCGAAACGCAGCCAAACTTTCAAAACACGGTGAGTCATAGGCTCTGATTGTTTTCAAAACATGGTCAAACTATAGTAGAGAGTAGTGAAATGAATTACCTTGGCTATGTGGTCAGGAAGTAAGGCTTTATCCAATCGCTAGGCATCGGGGCCCACCTGGGACGTGCATTTGAGCACCTGTGTCTCTGGCGTCTCCCTAGAAACCGTGGTATGATGACAGCTGCATGTAACCAGTACAGGACTGTAGTCCACTATTGAAGTCTTACTTCATGAATTAGTGAGAAGGAGTACTCGAGTACTACTCCATACTACTAGAACCCTACTACCACCGCTTCCCGCCGCCCGCCGCCCTAGGAGTAGTAAAAAGCCGCAAATAGCCACCGCCGCCCGCCACCCACCGCCCACAGATTCCTACCTACTGGAGTACTAGTAGTAGTATAGTAAAAACAAGACATGTGTACTGTATTACTATTGGAGTACTGGTAGTAGAACTCGAGTATAAAAAGACATATACTCCGTATTATTGGAGTACTAGTTCAAATGTACTACATATTACTACTAGTACTCTGTATTTCTATCTATATCTGTATCTGAACAAGCTTTAACCACAAGAAAGAAATGGAGAAGAGAAACGAGTCTGCCATGTCAAGAAAGAAAGAGCCAGAAGAGTCAAGCAGATAGAATAAAATGTAGATGGTGTTGAAGACATGCATGCAGTCCTTGTTCTCTCCCCCGCAGCACTGTACACTTTGCGCCAGGCCCTAGGTTTATCCGTCTCTCTCTTGGTGTAGACCTTTTCCATTTCCAAAAAAAGGTGTAGTCCTTCTTACCAGTCACGCAGGTAGGATATGTTTGTCTGGTAGTACAGTACTGTACAGGGTATTAAGTGCCTGATTTACTCTCACCTATCAACTTTCTGCAGCCTTTGTTAAAAAAACTCAATGCTGCATAAAAATTCAAGACTGCGGGCACTACATCAGCGAGCCAAGCTTCTAGGGAACCACTCCAACGCTGAGCGCATCAGCGGATTCCACCAAGAGCTAGCCGGCGATGGAAAAAGATGAGCTAGCATCGATAACAGTTATATGCCCCCATGATGGCTGCCTCACCATGGTTGCCTACCACGAGCTTGACGACCACAAGGTCGTGTGCCCGTACATCCCGTGCGGCTGCACGGAGGTCGGCTGCATATTCACCACCTCGCTAGTCGATCTCCTTTTGCACCTCAATGGCGTCCACAAGGTACAAGTGCATAGGCTATCATACGGCCAGCCCATGGAGTGTATAGTAACGATGCCGTTACCGTCCTTTCCGCCATCCATGGTCATCGTCTACGGTGATGACGCTACCATGTTCAGCCTCATCATCGGCGAGCTCGGATAGGCTGCCACCGTTTCCTCGGTGAGCGTCAGGGCGGCCTAGTACTCGTGGCCCCGGTACAGGGTGAAGCTGTGCGCGACTAGCCCGCAGTCTCCGGTGGACTTCTCAACGAATACCCTTAATGTGGTCATTGAGCCGACAAGCTGCGCATCACCTGATAGTGTTGGCCTCGAAGATCTGACGTTCCTCATGGTGCCACCACGGTACATTACCGCGACTGAGGGACGGTACAGGACGATCATGGTGTTGTCTTTCTGCGTTTGCATCGATAGGATGAATTGGTCTTAATCTTCGGCTAAGTGATCCTAATGCGATGGTAATGATGTATTACTAGTTAATTTAGTTATAGAAAAGTACCACTCATTTACTAGTTAATGTAGTAGTAGTCGGAGGCGGGGTCTCTTTTGGCAGTAGGAAAGATATATTTTGGCTATAAACTGTCTTTGCTATTAATGTTTATATTTTGGATTTTAAGTGTTTTCTGAAATTGTTCAACTACTACTTCACGTGCCCACTGCTAGGGGGACTCGGATCAGCATGCCCCCTGTATCTACCACCCAATATTCATCTGATGGACAAAAGTGATCCAAAGCAAAGTAGAAAAGAAACATCTCACACTTACGCCCCAGTTTTCAACTATGTTTAATTTTTTAGACACTAGACAATAAAAACATTTTGTCAGTCATTAATAGTTCAAATACATGCATATATTTATTAAAATATACAGACATATAATTTTAACAGATTTGCATAAATTAATTTTCATACTTTTGTCTACACACTATATATAATAGTGGTAAGATAAGAAAAGAAAGACTATCAATAGTATCTTCTCGATGCTAAAATGGAAATGAAGATCCAACATCTCACAATGTTGGGATTTGAGTCTTGATCCAATGGCCAATATTCAAAGTTATTCATACACTATATACAATGCTACGGAAAAAAAATGAGAAACATGTATTTTGATACCTTTGAATACAAAAAAATGCTCTGGTTTCTTCACAATGTGTATTGGCCTACGGTGTACGAACATTCCTGGTTTTGACCCGAACAGCCAAGGTCATGACCATATCAACATTGTGTATTGGCCACTCGAGAAGGAGCCAAACTATAAAGTTTTCCTTTTAGGGTCCTTTGTGCTAAATGTATGGACCTCGATGTAATAATTTTCCCTTTTTAGGTCCTTGATATAAAATGTACTCCCACCGACCGTGTAAAATGTTAATCTAAAAGTAAATGGTGAAATTTAAACAAATTGAAGCTTAGTTGTCAATGGGTATGAACATTCTTGGATTTCAAGCCGAACGACCAAGGTAAGGCCATATCAACATCATACTTTTTGTTGATGATCCCATGTTAGAGAACTTGCATGGCAATAGATCTGGCCATGTTTTGAAAACAATCGAAGAGGAAGTAGTATTAAGAGTTTGGCTAAGATCAGGTGATCTCTCAAGAATGAGTTGAACCAGATTTTTTTCTTTTAGGGTCCTTTATGCTAAATATATATGGACCTCGATGTAATTTTTACCTTTTTGAGGTCCCTGATGTAAAATGTACTCCGATCGACCATGTAAAGTTCTAACCTAAAAGTAAGTGGTGAAATTTAAACGAATTTATGCTTAGTTGTCAATGAGTATTAACCATTCTTGTATTTCAAGATGAACGACCAAGGTCAAGGCCATATCTACATCATACTTTATGCTGATGATCCCATATCCAAGAATTTGCATGCCAACAAATTAATTTGGCCATATTTTAAAAACAATCGAAGATGAAGTAGTATGAAGAGTATGGCTCGATCGGCTACTCTCTAGAGAAGGAGTTGAACCCGATTGTTTTCCTTGCTTCATTTTAGTGTCATTTGTGCTAAATGTATGGACCTCGATGTAATTTCCCCCTTTTGTTAGGTCTAAAAGTGTAAGTGGTGAAATTTAGATGATTTTAAGTTTACATGTCAATAAGTATGAGCATTCTTGGATTTCAAGCCGAATGACCAAGGTCAAGGCCATATCAACATTATACTTTGTGCTGATGATCCCATGTTATAGAATTTGCATGGAAACAGATTTGGCCATGTTTTGAAAACAATCGAAGAGGAAGTAGTATTAAGAGTTTGGCTTAGATCAGTTGACCTCTCGAGAATAAGCCAAACTAGATTTTTTCTTTTAGGGTCATCTATGCTAAATGTATATGGACCTGGTCCGTGATGTAAAATGTACTTCGGTCGATCGTGTAAAGTTCTAACCTAAAAGTATTGTGGTGAAATTTAAACGAATTTAAGCTTAGTTGTCAACGAGTATGAAGCATTATTATTGTATTTCAAGACGAACCACCAAGGTCAAGGCCATATCTACATGATACTTTATGTTGATGATCCCATATCCAAGAATTTGCATGCCAACAAATTTGGCAATATTTTGAACAAAATCAAAGATGAAGTAGTATGAAGAAGAGTATGGCTCGATCAGCTACTCTCTCGAGAAGGAGCTGAACCTGACTATTTTCCTTACTTAATTTTAGGGTCCTTTGTGCTCAGTGTATGGACTTCGATGTAATTTCCCCCCTTTTAGGTATAAAAGTGTAAGTGGTGAAATTTAGATGATTTTAAGCTTACTTATCAATGAGTATGAATATTCTTGGATTTCTAGCCAAATGACCAAGGTCAAGGCCATATCAACATCATACTTTATATGATGATGATGATCCCATGTCAGAGAATTCGCATGGCAATACATCTGGCCATGTATTGACGATGAAGTAGTATCAAGAGTTTGGCTTAGATCAACTGATCTCTCGAGAAGGAGCCGAACAAGAAATTTTTCCTTTTAGGGTCCTTTATGCTAAATGTATGGACCTCGATGTACTTTTTCCTTTTCCGAGGTCCCTGATATAAAGTGTACTCTGATTGAGCGTGTAAAGTTCTAACCTCCTAAAAGTAAGTGGTGAAATTTAAACGAATTTAAGCTTAGTTGTCAACAAGTATGAACCATTCTTGTATTTCAAGACGAACGACCAAGGTCAAGGCCATATCTACACCATACTTTATGATGATGATCCCATATCCAATAATTTGCATGCTAACAAATTTGGCCATATTTTGATAACAATTGAAGATGAAGTAGTATGAAGAGTGTGGCTCGATAAGCTACTCTCTCGAGAAGGAGCCGAACCTGACTATTTTGCTTGCTTATTTTTAGGGTTCTTTGTGCTAAATGTATGGACCCCGATGTAAAATTTCCCCTTTTTAGGGCCTTGTTATAAAATGTACTCCCACCGATAGTGTAAAATTCTAACCTAAAAGTAAGTGGTCAAATTTAAACAAATTTTAGCTTATAGTTGTCAACGAGTATGAACATCCTTGGATTTCAAGCCGAATGACCAAAAGGTCAATGCTATATCTCTACATCAGACTTTATGCTGATGATCCCATATCTAAGAATTTGCATGCCAACAAATTTGGCCATATTTTGAAAACAATCGAAGATGAAGTAGTATGAAGAGTGTGGCTCGATCAGCTTCTCTCTCGAGAAGGAGCCGAACCCGACTGTTTTCTTTGCTCTATTTTAGGGCCATTTGTGCTAAATGTGTGGACCTCGATGTAATTTTCCCTTTTTAGGTCCTTGATGTAGAATGTACTCCCACTGACCGTGTAAAATGCTAACCTAAAATTAAGTGGTGAATTTCAATGAATTTAAGCAAAGTTGTCAACGAGTATGAAAATCTTGGATTTCAAGGCGAACGACCAAAAGGTCACGACCATATCTTTACATTAGACTTTATGCTAATGATCCCATATCCAAGAATTTGCATGCCGACAAATTTGGCCATATTTTGAAAACAATCGAAGATAAAGTAGTATGAAGAGTGTGGCTCGATCAGCTACTGTCTCGAGAAGGAGCCAAACCCGACTGTTTTCTTTGCTCAATTTTGGGGTCATTTGTGCTAAATGTGTGGACCTCGATGTAATTTTCCTTTTTTTTGTCCTTGATGTAGCATGTACTCCCACTGACCGTGTAAAATGCTAACCTAAAAGTAAGTGGTGATTTTCAATGAATTTAAGCATAGTTTTCGATGAGTATGAAAAAATCTTGGATTTCAAGGCAAACGACCATAAGGTCAAGGCCATATCTCTACATCAGACTATGTTCATGATCCCATATCCAAGAATTTGCATGCCGAAAAATTTGGCCATATTTTGAAAACAATCGAAGATGAAGTAGTATGAAGAGTGTGGCTCGATCAGCTACTCTCTCGAGAAGGAGCCGAACCCGACTGTTTTCTTTGCTCAATTTTAGGGTCATTTGTGCTAAATGTGTGGATCTCGATGTAATTTTCCCTTTTTTAGGTCCTTGATGTAGAATGTACTCCCACCGGCCGTGTAAAATGCTAACCTAAAAGTAAGTGGTGAAATTTCAAAGAATTTAACCATAGTTGTCAACGGGTATGAACATTCTTGGATTTCAAGGCGAATGGCCAAGGTCAAGGCCATATATATCAACCATCATACATTATGTTGATGATTCCATATGAGAGAATTTGCATGGCAACAAATTTGGCCATATTTTGAAAACAATCGAAGAGGAAGTAATATCAAGAGTTTGGCTTAGATCAGCTGATCTCTCGAGAAGGAGCCAAACCAGAAATTTTTCCTTTTAGGGGTCTGTATGCTAAATGTATGGACCTTGATGTAATTTTTTCTTTTTTGAGGTCCCTGATATAAAATGTAGTCCGATTGACCGTGTAAAATTCTAACCTAAAAGTAAGTGGTGAAATTTAAACGAATTTAAGCTTAGTTGTCAACGGGTACGAACCATTCAAGACGAACGACCAAGTTCAAGGCCATATCTACATCATACTTTATGCTGATGATCCCATATTCAAGAATTTTCATATCGACAAATTTGGCCATATTTTGAAAACAATCGGAGATGAAGTAGTATGAAGAGTGTGGCTCGATCAGCTACTCTCTCGAGAAGGAACCGAGCCCTACTGTTTTCCTTGCTTAATATTAGGGTCCTTTGTGCTAAATGTGTGGACCTCGATGTAATTTTTCCCCTTTTTAGGTCCTTGTTATAAAATGTACTCCCATCGACCGTGTAAAATTCTAACCTAAAAGTAAGTGGTGAAATTTAAACGAATTTCAGCTTATAGTTGTCAACGAGTATGAACATTCTTTGATTTCAAGCTGAACGACCACAAGTTCGAGGTTATATCTCTACATCATACTTTATTCGGATGATCGAGTATCCAAGAAATTGCATGGCGACAGTTTTGGCCATATTGTGAAAACAATCGAAGAGAAAGTAGTATGAAGAGTATGGCTCGATCAACTGCTCACTTGAGAAGGAGCCGAACCTGATTGTTTTCTTTGCTCAAATTTAGGGTCCTTTGTGCTAAATGTATGGACCTCGATGTAATTTCCCCATTTTTTGGTCTTTTATGTAGAATGTACTTCCACCGACCGTGTAAAATGCTAACCTAAAAGTAAGTGATGAAATTTCACTGAATTTAAGCATAGTTGTCAACAAGTATGAAAAATTCTTGGATTTTCAAGCCGAACGACCACGAGGTCAAGGCCTCTACATCATACTTTATGTTGATGATCCCATATTCAAGAATTTGCAAGGTGACAGATTTGGCCATATTTTGAAAACAAGCAAAGAGGAAGTAGTATGAAGAGTATGGCTCGACCAGCTGCTCTCTCGAGAAGGAGTTGAACCCGACTGTTTTCTTTGCTCAATTTTAGGGCCCTTTGTGCTAAATGTATGGACCTCGATGTACTTTTCCCTTTTTTAGGTCCTTTATGTAGAATGTACTTTATGCTTATGATCCCATATCCAAGAATTTGCATGTTAGCAAATTTGGCCATCTATGGAAAACAGTCGAAGATATTAAAAACAAAAATAATCAATTTAATTTTTCCAAGTGATAGGAATTTATTTTCTGAAAAGCAAGTAAGAATTTATTTCCTTTTTTCTATTAAAAAATAAAGAGGGAGAAGAGACTATATGAGCATAGAGGAGGCAGCGAGAGAGCTGTGAAGAGGAGGATTTGAAGGCGATGCGATGTCAGAGCAAAGCTGGGATGGGTTCCTAACACGAGGTACAGGGTATAGTGAGTAGAGTAAATTTCAGGACCTCAATATATATGCACGCAAAACAAAATGTGTTTTCTCTCTCCTTCACTCCCCCATCACCATCCCCACACCCCAACCGGCTGATCTCTCCCTCGTCCACAAAGTGGCGCTGCGCCTGTAGCGTCGGAAACAACTTTGCCTTGTGTCGGCTGCATGTCCTGTATGTGGCGTGTTGGACATTCGTCGGTGGGAACCATTTTGGTCCTTGGCGGCAAAAAGTATTACTCCTACAGTAGTATGTAGTACAATAGAGTAGCAATTAAAACTTTCCCGGTTTCGAAATTTTCACATCCTTCACAAACATCCGGGGGGAAGGATATTCAATAGATCATCATTCGCAGTACTACTACTAGTACTATAGGGTATAGTGAGTAGTACCAAAAGAAACTTTTTTTTGACGAGTAGTCTCAGAAGAAACTTCATACAACCATTATCTTCATATAGGAATCGCTGCTGAACTAGTGCAGGGTTGGCGCCTCCTTGCACCTAGTCCGCCCCGCCAGCGGCAGCTCGCGACATCGGCGCCAACGATAGCTCCAGCGATAGAGCCGACTCCTGACTCATCGGCACCTCCGGAGAAGGCGACGGCACCACCTGAGGCATCGGTGGCACCGCCAAAAAACGAGGCGGCACCTTCGGAGCCATCGGAAGCTCCGGGAGAACACTGTGGATGAAGTTTCCGTTGTTTGGGAACCGGTTCTAGTAGTTGGTGAAACTGTTGGAGCCGGTGAACACCACCATCTCGCAGCCGTAGTGGAAGGCCTGGCCATAGAGGAGACGTGCGTCCCTAAAGTTGACGAACTTGACCTTCAGCGTCCCATCCAGATTGTCATACATGTTGTACATCTAGTACTTGTGGTCACCATACCCAGCATCGAGGAAGGCGCATGCTAGCTGCCTATTTGTTCTCCGTGGGGAGAAAGCCCAAATGCGCAGGGCATTGTCCTCCTGTGCGGCGATGTCGGGGTCTTTGCACTCCGGTACGGCAATCGGCAGCCGGAAGGTGGCCATGGATGACAGACGAGGTCGGAGATGGTGGCTGGAAGCGGGGGATTAGAGATGGTTTGGTGCGGGGAAGGGGAGAGATCAAATAGGAAGGAGGTGATCCAAGATTAATATGGCAGATTACCGAAGCAAGGGGACAATCAATGTCGTTGAGCCGATGCGTGTGGCAAATACCAATGACGATGACTAGGGTAAGTGATTGGACGGAATGCTGACTCTACTTCCTGCACTCGATGGCCCAGTCATAATTTTGTGGTGCGTCTAAGGCGACCGCGACCTCCCCAATCTGTGGGCCCTACGTGGATGACTGAGTTGATGGGTGAAAACAAATTGATAATGATAAAGTGGTATGAAATGTGATTTAACAAACATTAAGTTGTTTTAGCCAATATTCTTGTTAGAGAAAAAATGCATACATTAAGTATATTAGTAATAACTATCTACCCATATTGAGAATACATCCTAGTTTGCTATGAAATTTTTGGCATGGTGAAATGATGGTTCTAGAACATGTTCGGGTTTTCTCTAGGTACTATTCAAAACGAATCCATCTACTCTTAAACATTGGACCTAACAGCCCAACGGTTAGGATTGGTGCTATGGATCCAATTCAAAACTGCTCCATTATAGTAGTAGAGTAAAGTACCACCACCCGGTAGAATTGAAAAAAGAAGATCCAACGACTATCATTGTTGTGATTTGCGAGTCTTGATCCAGAGGTTAATACTCAGAGTTATTCGTACATTATATAGTGGTAAGATAAGATAACAAAGACTATCAATAGTATCTTCTAGATGATGGAATGGATTAGAGGATCCAATAACTACCAGCAATGTTGGGATTCGCGGGTCATGAATCAGCGGTTAATATTCAAAGTTGCCCGCACACTATTTATAAAAAATACTGGTAAGATAAGAAAAGAAAGACTATCAATAGTATCTTCTCGATCCTAAAATGGAAATGAAGATCCAACATCTGACAATGTTGGGATTCGCATCTTGATCCAACGGTCAATATTCAAAGTTACTCGTACACTATATAGTGCAAAAAAATGAGAAACATGTGTTTTGACACCTTTGAATACAAAAAAATGCTACGGCTTCTTCACAATGTCTATTGGCCTACGGTGTATGTACATTCCTGGCTTTGACCCGAATAGCCAAGATCATGACCATATTGACCTCATATCTCTATAATGGAGCAGTTTTAATTTGAATTGGATCCATAGCACCAATCCTGACTGTTGTGCTGTTAGATCCAATGGTTCAGAGCAGCTAGATTCATGTTGAATAGTACCTATAGACAACTCCACCATGTTCTAGAACCATCATGTCACCATCCCCAAAATTTCATAGCACGGTAGGTTGTATTCTCATTATGTGTAGATATATTATTAATAGACTTAATATATCCATTTTTCTCTAACGGGACTATTGGTTAATAACAACTTAATGTTTGTTAAATCACATTTCATACAGTATATACGTGTGTGGCACGTGCCTTTTACTAGTAGTGGTAAGATAAGAAAAGAAAGACTATCAATAGTATCTTGTCGATGCTAAAATGGAAATAATGAAGATCGAATGTCTGACAATGTTGATATTCGTGTATTGATCCAACGGTCAAGATTCAAAGTTATTCGTACACTATATAGTGCTAATAAAAAAATGAGAAACATGTGTTTTGACACCTTTGAATACAAAAAATGCTCTCACTGCTTCACAATGTCTATTGGCCTAAGGTGTATGAACATTCCTGGTTTCGACCCGAATAGCCAAGGTCATGACCATATTGACATCATATATAGTTTATGATACAGTACCTGCATCTGGTAGATTCGTGCATCTTATTCAACAAGATATGCTGAAAGTGAGAAGTGCGTTGTTTTCTTTTGCTAAGCAAGTACTAGTCTTAGCATTACCACTATGTTAACACTATATGGTGTACAAAAAAACTTTGAATATTAATTGTTGGATCAAGACTCACGAATCCCAACATTTCCAACCATTGGGTCTTATTTTCCATTCTAGCATCAAGAAGATTCTATTAATAATCTTCATCATAATGAAATACTATGCACAAACCTCAAAACACACTTCTCCATCATTCTAAAATCTTCCCCCCGTTTCTATAGACCATGTTACCAAAATTTTCAAGCATTTGATTTTAGTGTCCTTTAGGCTAAGTGTATGGACTTGGGTGTATTTTTTGTTTTTTGAGGTCCTTGGTGTCACATGTACACGTCCACTTATCGTGTTAATTAATTGAAGAATCTTGCTCTCTCGAGACATATCTTAGTCAAAAAAAGTACCACCACTAGGGGGCTGGAATTCGAGCCGAGCCAAATCAGCTCGGCTCGACTCGCTAAAGCTCTTTCAACTAATGACCTAGCTTGTCTCGGCTCGTTTACAAAACAAGTTCATATTTGAAACTCGGCTCGACTCGTTAAACTCACGAGTAACTCATGAGTAGCTCGTTTAGCACGTTATGAGTAACGAAAAAGAGCACATATAAGAAAAACTAGTAATTATCCTACTAATTAAGAACTAGAATAAGAATAGTACTTTCATAATAACACGAAGGCAAGATCGAATAGAAAATATAGTAGTTATACACCATTACATGTACAAGAAACATTAGTAGTATGGCACTCATTAGTGGAAAATTGCAAATTCTATATTTGAACGAGTTTAACGAGCTAAACCAGTAGCTCATTTAGCTTGGGTGAACAAACAAGTTCAAATCTAAAACTAGGTTCGACTCGTTAGACACCGAGTTCAAGTCGAGTCGAGCCGAGTCACCAGTTACACTCATTTAGCTCGCGAGTTTCGAGTTATAATTCCAGGCCTAATCACCACCCGTTTTTTTGAAAAAGTGGGGACCATGTTTTCTTACAATTCCCTAGTCTTAGCACATTTCAAGATTCCCTAGCAAACCGTGCCCACTTGAATAACTTTATGTCGATTTAAAGAAATTAGGTCAAACTTGAACTACAAGTAAGCGCGGCAGATTCCTCTTGAATTTTCCTCACGCCGTCTGAAGGGACTCACGATGTCTATATATCAAGACTTAAGTTCCGGCACAGAGTATTAAACACTAGTAGTACCTACATCCAAGGCTCAAGACCTTTTTTTGAAAATTCAAACTACGCAAAGTTTGACCAAGTTTGTAGAAAAATATATTAATATTTACAATATAAAATACATACCCTTTGATACATCATGAAACATATATTCAAATGGTATCTACAAATATCATACAGTAGTTCTTGATATATTTTTTAGAAGTTTGGTCAGACTTTTCATAGCTTCACTTATCAAAAAAAGCCTTAGGCCCTCTTTGGAACAAAGGAAAATCATAGGATTTTTGGAGGATAGGATTCCTATAGGAAAAATTCCTATGGGTTCGTTTGGGACAAAGGAATAGGAATCTAAGATTCCTTTGAAATTCCTCTGGTATAGCCTATTTCATAGGAATTTTCTCGGAAAAATAACATGAGGTCTAACCTCATGTTTCATCTCCTTGTGTCTACAATTCATGCGGTTTTCCTGTGTGACATCCAAACGACGCCCTAAATTTTTTCCTGTGGTATTGATTACTGTAGGAATTAAGCATACATGATACTATCTTAATTCTTGCATTTTTTCTATTCCTATGTTTTGCATTCCTACATTCAAATGGGGCCTTAAGCTTTGGGACGGAGGTACTAGTGATATGAGGGAAAAAACCGAAGAGCAAGAGGAGCTTGGAGAATAAAAGGGAGGCAGGGTGGGTGGGCAGCATGACAGGGCACTTGAAGGCGATGTGATGTCAGAGCAGAATTTTGATGGGTTCCTGACATGAGGTGCTATGCCCTTTACAGCATACACACTCTAGTAAATTTCAGGACTTATGTGCACTCAAAACAAAACCAATTTTTTTTGCTCTTAGTCGCCGCCTCACCATCCATCTCAGCACACCCTCGTCCACAGCGCTGCGCATGTGTGTCTTGGTACGGCGGCTTAGTTGTGTCTCCGACGTGTGCGTTGGTGTACATAGGAAGGAACCGGGCAGCAGCAAAAATTAGTAGAATTCAAACTTTCGATTTTTTCTCTTCCTTTCCAAGCATCGGGAATAAAGGTTATTCAAAAGGATGACCATATCGACATCATATCTCTATCTGTACTATTACTAGAAAGTTGCACGTGCCTTGCTCGTGAGACTCAGATAGTAGACATATGGCATATCATTACTATATAACATTATAATTGGTAAAGCACAATAAAATTATTAATTTGATCAACACTATAAATATGGGTGTATCCTTGTACTTTGTATGTCATGTAGAAGTCAAAAATTATTAGCTACCTAACACATGAATTTTTGATAACATGGTCTAGAGAAAAAAAGGAGAAGATTACAGTATGATGGAGAAGTGTGTTTGGAGGTTTGTGCATAGCATTCATTATGCCGAAGACAACAAATAGAATCTTCTAGATGCTAGAATGGAAAATAAGATCCAATAGCTAGAAATGTTAGGATTCGTGAATCTTAATCTAACAGTCAACATTCAAAGTTATTCGTACACTATATAGTGGTAAGATAAGATAATGGAGTAATTTTCAATTGGATCATTAGCACCAATCCTAACTGTTGGGCTGTTAGATCTAACAGTTCAGAGTACCTGGATTCGTGTTGAATAGTACCTAGAGCAAACTCCACCATGTTCTAGTACCATCATGTCATCATCCCTAAAATATCATAGTATAGTAGGCTGTATTCTCTCTACTACTAGAGAAAATTGCAAGGACCAGTAACTCTTGGTGCAATAGTTGAATGGACCAGCAACTCTAGCTTTTTGTTGCATAAACCAGTAACTTTGGGAAAACAGCGGTTAAAAATAAATCTAGTGATAGTTAACTATGTATTAGACAGCTAGGATCACTGATCATAAAATATAAAATTTCAAATTTCAAAAAATTATGAACAAAAATATCGCACGTACATATAGACATTCTATGTTCACACACAAGTTATCAAGAAAATTATTATTATTTTATGTGGTTTGTGTAAAAAGACGAGAAAATATATGTGAATAGTTAAGTTGGAGCATCGAAATTTTTCATTTTATACAGAGAACACAAAAAATATTCTTTATTCCAGAAAATTTGAGAACGAACATATATGGGCAGCTCCAATGGACACTCCATTTGGTCTGTTTGCGGGAGGGCGACATGAATAGACCAAATGTCCTTCGTTTGTCCGATTGTGGTGGGTATGTACATGACCAACGATGCTCCAATTGAACATATCAACTAGTACTGCCGTTATCGATAGAGGTGAGAACGCTGCAGTCGGTGGAGGAGCATAGCCGAGATCGTGCTAGCTCGATGCCGATGCAAATAGGCCAGAGTGTGTCCCTTCGTCGCCCACAATTCTTTTTTTCCATGGGATATAGACGATCAACGGCTGAAAACTATCCTCCAAACAAGAAATTTTACTTTAATCCTTTGTCCGGTGTTCTTTCGCGTCCGTTTTTTACCCTGAATCGCGACCTGAGTCGCTGATGGGTGGACCTCACATGACCCTTACTCGTCGTATGGTGAGCGGCGTTCCCGGCACGATACGTCTCCGCACCTGCCGGGTTGCTGGGCCGGTCCAGAGCCGACGTGGCATCGTGAGCCCATGTTGGTCGTAGTTTGTCGTAGCCATGGGCCCGCCGAGAGACGATGTGATGTCGTTCATGTCCTCCTCTTGCAAACGGATCTGGTCTAATTTGATGTGCCCGTCGGAGCTGTTCTTATATGTTTTCACAAATTTTCGAAAATAAAGAATTTCTTGTGTTCTCTATAAAAAGAAAAAATCCGATGCTCCATCACAACTATTCATGGACATTTTCTCATCTTTTTACACAAATCTCATAAAATAATAATTATTTTTCTTGATAACTTGTGTGTGAACACAAACTGTCTGTATGTACTTGTGAAATTTCTGTTCTTAATTTTTAAACTATTTAAAATTTTCTTTTATGATCGGTGGCCATAGTTATCTAATACGTACTTAACTATCATTAGATTTCTTGGTAATTATGTATTTCTAAAGTTGCTGGTTTGTGGAAAAAAAACTAGAGTTGCTGGTTTGTGCAACTATGGCACCAAGAGTTACTGGTCCTTGCAATTTTCTCCTACTACTACTATAATAGAGCAGTTTTGAATTAGATCCATAGCACCAATCCTGACTATTGAGATGTTAGATCCAATGGTTCAGAGCAGTTGTATTCGTATTGAATAGTACCTAGAGCAAACTCCAACATGTTCTAGAACCATCATTTCACCATCCCTAAAATTTCATAGCACTGTAGGATGTATTCTCAGTATGGGTAGCAGTTATTACTAATAGAATTAATGTATGCATTTTTCTCTAACAAGAATACCGGTTAATAACAACTTAACATTTGTTAAATCACATTTCATACAGTATATACGTGTGTGGCACGTCCCTTTTGATCAACACGTGAGACTCGGATAATAGACGTCTGACATATCACTATATACAAGTTTAATAGGTAAAGCATACAAAAATATAAATTTGATCGATATCTATAAAGTATGGGTGTATCTTTGGTTCTTGTACTTTGTATATCATTTAGAAGTCAACGATTATTAGCTATCTAAAACTAATAAATTTTGGTAACATGCTCTAGAGAAACGAGGGAGAAGATTCTAGAATAATGGAGAAGAGTGTTTTGAGTTATGTGCATACCATTTATTGTGATGAAGACTATCAATAAAATCTTCTAGATGCTAGAATAGAAAAGAAGATCCAACGGCTAGAAATGTTGGGATTCGTGAGTCTTGATCCAACGTCACTATTCAAAGTTATTCGTACACTATATAGTGGTAAGATAAGATAAGATATGTATGTAGAAAAACATCAAAATACACTTATCCATCATTCTAGAATCTTCTTGATTGTTTCTCTAGACCATGGTTCTAAAATTTTCAATTATTAGGTAGCTAACGAACATTTATTTCTACATGATATAAAGTGCAAGAACCAAATATACACTCATACTTTATAAACGACGTGCCTCAAATTCATAGATATTTCAAGATTTACCTATTACAATGTTATATACTAATGACATGGCATACTTCTGTATATTATGTGAGTTTCACGTGCAAGGCATGTGCACCTTACTAGTACTACTATGAAGAGCATGGCTCAGCTCCGTGATAGAGGAGTAGGACCTGACTACTAATTTTAATTGCTTGATTGTAGGGTTTTTTGTGTTAAATATATGGACTTGAATGCAATTTTCACCTTTTTAAAGTCCTTGTGTAACATGTACACATGCACTAGCTGTTATTATTAAAAAAAATCATAGCATAGTAGGTTGTATTCTCAATATGTGTAGATAGTTATTATTAATAGACTTAATGTATGTATTTTTCTCAAACAAGACTATTGGTTTATAACAACTTAATGTTTGTTAATCATATTTCATACAGTATATACGTGTGTGGCACGTGGCTTCTACTAGTTTATATAAAATTATAATAGGTGAAGCCTAAAAATAATTATAATTTCGAGCTACGTCCATAAAGTACCGTTGAATCTTAATTCTATACATTCTAGTATCTAGAAGATACTATTGATAGCCTTTAACACACTAAAATATATGCACAAACCTCAAAACACACTTCTCAATAATTCTAGCATGTTCTTCATCATTTCTCTAGAGCATGGCGAGTACTATTAGGTAGCTAATAGGTTGATTACTACTACTCCCTCTGAGACATATTAGTTAATTTGGATTTGTCTAGATACAGATGTATCTAATACTAAAATGTGTCTAGATACATCCATATCTAGACAAATCCGAGTCAACTAATATGTGTCGGAGGGAGTACATGATACAAAGTATAAGAACCAAATATACAACGGATATTCTATGGACGTGGCTCAAATTATAATTATTTTTTGAGCTTCACCTATTATTATAGTTTTTTGGTAGTCCTAATTATCAGAGTTGGGCATGTGGGTTCAAATCCTTCACATGCTAGAAAACCGATTCTATGGGGCACGCTATCTAATAGGGAGGGGAGAAATGTGGGTTCACGTCCTTTCCTGAAACATAGTCTATGTGACGAGACGGTACAATACTGAGCCATGAGGTGACAGCTTGCTAGTCTAGCACTCTAGCTATAACTCTAGCAGGCGTCCTCGATCCACTGCAAAAGACCAACGAGGGAAAACACAAAATTAACACCCCTCGTTCAAAGAGCCTCCCATCTTCCCTATCTCCGGCGATCCCCATTCGCTAATGCTGGCTAGCCGCATTTTGGATCCTCTTGAGTGCTGCACTTCCTAAATTTTCCTAGAATTTGTCGCCTGCTTTATCGGTTCTTGCAGGACTCCATCACTCTCCTCCAAGAAACCCCAACAATCATATTTCAATCCGCCCTCGCCCCCAGTCCATCCGGACGCAATGGCGGATTCGATGCACAACATTCGGTACAGTGGCTGGAGAAAGGTCAGCAACGACGCCTTCGGAGAAATAGCTATGCGTATGGACACTACCAGCACCGTCCGGCTGGCCGCATGCTCCAAGGAGTTGCGTCACCAAGTTGTCAGCGGAAAAGGAAGCAGATACCCCAATGTCGGCTGCGGGACATTGGTCTCCTTCCACGACTTCCTCAACCATAGGATGGCGTGCCCACACGACCCGTGCAACTACACTGAGCCTGGCTACGAATTCGCCGCCCCGCCCACAGCGCTCCTCGCTCACCTCGAAAAAGCCCACTCAATTGAAGTGCAGATTTTCCACTACGGCGAGGAACACAGGTACATCTCTCAGGCTTTGCTGGCACATGGCTCATGGAGAGTAGAGACCATGTTATCCGGGGACATGGTACATTCTTCGTCGTGCGATTTGACATGCTCGACTATGGCCTCGCCGTATCCGTCCAGTGCATCAGGTCGGTGGCGTGCTTGTTTCCGCGGTACGTGTTGGAGTTGCACTTTTATAAACCTTCAATGATTGGAGAGGACCTGCAGGAGCTCGCTGAAGATAGCCTCTTTTTCAAACCGAAGAGTAGCGCGTCTCTAGCCTCCGTCAGGATTACTAAAGATTACCTTAAGTTCCTAATTAAGAAACATGATAGGTTCACACTGGATTACTCATTTTGCATCTACAATGTGGGATATGGCAAATATGACCATCACGATTCTGATAATGATCTACCATTCAAGTTTGTTTAGATCAAACGTTGGAGATGATCTAGCATTTTCGTTGAAACATGGCTCTGCATTTTTTTCTTGGGAGTGGCTAGATCTCAGGCACCTGAGAACTACTTATATGTATATTTAGCATGCTGAAATTTAGTCCGCCGATTCTTACTTCCTTTAGAAAACCCAGGTTCATCTCTCAGCCGCTGTCGACACAGCACTCATCAAGACTAGAGAACATCGGATCTAGGGATAATGGTACGGTGTTTGCTATGCTATTTGACATGCTCAAGTGGGGAAACATCATCGTATCCATCGTGTGTGTCAGGCCGGAAGGGTGCTCGTCGCCCTTGTACAATGTGCAGTTGACCGTCTATCACCCGTCACCAGAGGCTGGGTTTTGGGAGGGTGCAGTGCGCAATTCCTTCACTACTAGGAGAAGGGCGGTGCCTGACATCATGTAGAAGGAAAAGCATTCATGGTGGTGTACCTTTAAACTTCTCAGACCCAGGGCCTGTATTACTCAATTTGCATCCATCGCGAGGGAGAATTCCAAATTGACCATTCTACTACCTCAGATTTTGTTTATCCCACTCTCACTACATACCACGGACGTATGTGTACAGGAGATTGGATTTTGAATGCAGAGTAGTACTAGTATAGAACTAGTTCCTGTACTTCGGACTATTTTGTATTACTATATACCGGTACTGGTAGTACTTGTTTAGGTCAAGGACCGGAGATGGTCTTGCTTTTCCTTTATTCTGTCATCGCTATTACTGAAATATTTTGTTTAACAAATAGTGATGTTCTGTTACTTTTTTAGATCAAGTGCAGCAGTTTGTCTTGCTTTTCTTTTGAAAGTTAGCATTGTCACAATTATCTAGATGAGTCTTGGGAATTTTGGGTTGCATATGGGGGGTCATACAGGCATTGTCACTTGATTGTCAGTTTTGCTTGCTCCAATGATCGAGTCTGTTTTTTGAGCTAGAACAAGAACTGATTCTCTCTGTACTGCTACTGAATTTCAAGCAGGAAAGCTTTTGTGAAACGAGTTTATTTAGACTCTTTTTAGTGTGTAGTTCAGAGTGAACCCATTGTTGGCACCGTGCTCATCGAGAGTAGAAAAGATCGGATCAAGGGACGATGGTACGGTGTTTGTTCTGCTATTCGACATGCGCGAGTCGGGCGACATCAGCGGATCCGTCGTGTCCGTCGGGCCGGACGCATGCTCGTCGCCCTTGTACAATGTGATAATCAGTGCCTATTACCCGACAATAGAGCTAGGGTTTTGGACCTGTACAATCTGCAGTTCCTCCATGCCTGGGAGCTGGGAGGTGCCAGGCATCATCCGCAGGAAAAAATATTCCTTTATGTTCTGCAATGAACCATCTCATATTACCGGTCTGCATTACTCAATATGCACCAATCGCGTTGGAGAATCCTATGATCGCCTATTCGGAGAACATGGCAAACTGATCATGCGCCAAGGTTTTTTGAGATGGAACAAGAACTTATTATCTCTGTACTGCTATTGAATTTCAAGCAGGAAAGATACTGAATCTCTCAAATGTTCTGACGCTACTATTACTAAAGCATTTTGTTGAACTAATACTGATGTATTGGTACTTGTTTTTCTTTTGAAACATGGCCATCTCACAATCTAGATGAGACTTGGGCATTTTGGGTTGCATACGGGGGTCACACAGGCATTGATGTGAGAAGAAGGTACTCAAAGCATACTTGATCGTCAGTTTTTCTTGCTCCAATGGTTGAGTGTGTTTGGTGAAAAGGACAAACTGATATCGCGACAAGGTTTTTAGAGCTGAAACAAAAACTGGTTCTCTCTGTACTGCTATTGTATTTCATTGTCTGTATTGCTGAATTGGTCATTTTTAAAATGCTGCTGAATTAGGCAAGTGCTCATGAATATAAACTTCGAATCTGTTGATAATTTTACTACCTTATTCCGTACTGCTAAATTTTGACATGAATAGCTGCCAAAAAGAATTATCGCTTTCCCCCTCCCTCTCTGAGATATTTGTTTCGAATCCGGCCGAGCACATCACAATGCAATTTTTATTAACCAAGAGAAAAAATCTAGTAGCTCATTTGGCCCCTCTTTAGCCCAGAACATTTTTATTCGGTCTTTTTGGGGTCAGGGGACTGCTAACCATAGCCCAGTGAAATTTGAGAAAGGTCCCCATGGAGCATAGCCGAGAACATATTAATTCGGCCTTTTAGGGGTCAGGGGACTACTGAGCACAGCCCACTAAAATTTGAGAATGAAGCCCATGGAGCCTGCCCTACGGAGTATAACCCACGTAGAGCAGCCTATGTAGAATAGTCAAACTCTTTTTAATTCGGCCTTTTGGGCATTTCCCCCCACCTCTCAAAATAAATAAAAAACTCCGCCTACCCATGTTTTTAAGAAAATACTCCATTATGTGGCATTTTATAAATTGAGATGCCAGGAGCACTGCCCTTTTATATTTTAAAAGAGATAAACATAGACACCCATAATATTTTTAAGAAGACTAATACATAAATTGTAGTACTAATAAAAGTTTAATGATATTTATTCTATAAATATCTTTGTTGTAGTGGCAACACACTCAGTTTACATTTATTTGATTTGAAGGTCTTTTGTTCGAATCATATCTTGGATTTACATTTTTTTCTTCTAGCAATATCGCATTACGGAGAGGCTGACATCACGAACCCACCAGCATGCAGTGTCCCTAGAGTTTATTTTGATGGTGGGTTCGAAACAAAAGTTTAAATACTTGTACAGAGAGGCTTGCATCGGGGACCCACTAGACAGAACATACAAGGCTGCATCAGGGACCCACAAGCCAGTTAATGCTAGAGAGGCTGACATAAGGGCCCCAACAGTAAGACCATACACGGCTGCCACGGTGAAAATAGCGGTCGCGGCTGGAAAAAAGTCCATCATACACACGTTGCACTTATAGAGAAGCTAACATGTCGGACCCAGCAGGCCCAAGCATAGCCCATGAAATTAGCCTATCAGCCCCAAGCATAGCCCAATACCTTCTAATTCGGCCTTTTCGTGGTCTTGTGGCCACCGACCGTAGCCCATTCAATTTAGGAGTGAGCCCATAGAATATAAGCCATGACGAATAGGGCATCTGCCCTGAGTTAGCCCAGAATCTTTTTAATTCGGTCTTTCTGAGCATTTTTTATACTCTTAGGCTGACATCTGGGACCCGTAAAAACAGTCCAACATGCACACATTTCTTTCAAAAGAAAAATAGCGGACATGGCCAAAAACATAGACATGATTCTTGCACAGAGGTTGTTGACATCTAGGACCCAGCAAGTTGCCAAGGTCAAAACAGCGGACATGGCCAAAAAAAGTCCATCATACGCACGTTTTATTTATAGAGAAGCTGATATGTGGGACCCAGTAGCGCGACCTTATACAGATGATGCATCGAGCAACGTAGCCAGTTCGAAATAGGGAGGCACGAGCGAGAAAAAAGTTTAGCATGTACACGTTTCAATTAATGAGAGGCTAAAATGGGGGACCCAGCAGCGTGAGCAAACGGCAGATTCATCGAGCAACGCTATCTAGTTCAGAATAGGGTAGCGCTAGAGAAGGAAAAAATTCCATCGTACCCATGATTCTTCTAATGTGAGGCTGACATGTCGTGCCCACCAGCCTGTATTAATGGCTGAAGCAGCGAGCAACGCTATCAAATTTGGAACATGAAGGCGCGATAGAGGGTAAAAAATCCATCATACACATGTTTCTTCTAATGAGAGGATGACATGTGGGGCCCAGCGTCGTGATTAAATGGTAGATGCATCGAATAGCGCTATCAAGTTCATAACAGGGAAGCACGAGCAAAGGAAAAAATCCATCATACAGACATTTCTTCTAATGAGAGGATGACATGTGGGGCTCAGGAGGTTGGTTAAACGGTAGATCCGTCGAGCAGCGCTATCAACTCGGAACGGGGTAGCACCAGCGAAGGAAAAAATCCATCATACACATGTTTATTCTAATAAGAGGATGACATGTGGGTCCCAGGAGGTTGATTAGATGGTAGATGCATCGAGCAGCGCTATCAACTTCGGAACAGGGTAGCGTGAGCGAAGGAAAAAATTCCATCATACACACGATCCTTCTAATGAGAGGCTAACATGTGGGGCCTAGCAGCCTGACTAAACAGCAGACGCCTCGAGCTACGTTATCAAGTTCAAATCAGGGAGGCGTGACCGAAAAGTATGGTCCGCTAGAGACACTGATGTCCGGGACCCACACGCCTCAAAAGACTTCGGTGATTCAACATCGCGCGAGGAAACAAAAATATTGCTTCTGCCACGCGCCAGCAGAGCTTCCTCCATGTTTTTAGCAGACCCGTCATAGTAGAGGGCCGTGAAACCAAAAAAAAAAGTTTTTCATCAGCCACGGCCGAGCCGAGAATTTCGTCGCAGAAGACGCACCTTCTACGACGACCGTCGGGCCAATTCGTTGTGGTAGGAAAATTTTCTTGTAGTGTAAAGAGTTTAGCTAGTCGGACTGACCCACAGTTGAGATGCAACGAGCATGTTGTCATTTGCAGTCTCAAGCAATGGAATCCATTGACCTGAGGTGATTGCATAATGCGATTTGTGGATCGCCAACTTAGATTCTATCAAACAATATTCCGTAAATGACGTGGATTACCAAGATGGTATTCGCCCCTTCCTAATGGAGAGATATTCTCTGGGCCCTCTCATGTGATATGATTCGTGTAACATCCCAAATTCTGCAACCCTGATTAGTTGTCCAGAATGCAAAAATCAGGGGCAACAAAAACTTTTTCTTGTTGAATGCTGAAGTGTTTGCTTGTTGTTTGGATATGCTTATGCATATGAATGTGAATTAGATGATATACTCCTTACCTCCACACCAGTTGACAAAAGCTACTTCCTAGACTGTCTTGGCTTAATTTCCATATTCTCAAATGTTCTGGCATTTCAAAACCTGAGCCAAGAAGCCTTTGCAAACCAATTATTTTAGTAGATTCTATTGATCAAACTATGGAGACCTATAGAATACTAATCTCCTTATGTTTTCAAGATAGAACCTTCTACTACTCTTATCTCTAGATTTAACAAAACCTTTTTATGAAGCATTTGAATTCCACCCTTGGTAGCGATACCAAGAGACCCTCATCTTATTCAAAATCCAACCTCTTCAAAATGCCTCAACCTTACCTCAATATAGGCTTGATGGTAACCCTAGTAGTAGTTGATTGGTTTGTAAGATGAGTTGCCTTGATCTGCTGGTTGAATTGATTGCTTAGAAGTAGTATGAGATACTCCAGGAACTCATCACTAGGATCAAGATGTCTCCCCAATAATCCCACCCTAAGCAATAATACAATCTGGATCTGATCTCTACCACTAGGTGATCATCTAAAACCCTTAACCAGATCAATTCTGAGGATATCCATACTAGAAGCTTCCAAGTAAATGAAGACCAGTATCAAGCATGGATCCTTACTACTCAATCTAAACTTCAACATCATCCACTTGATGATGCTTGGGTACCTTGCCACCCATCAAAAACATCCCCTCTCATGTTCTAGTCAAAAACCCTAACTCTGCCAAATTTGGCTAAGTCTGGAAATCTGTTTCCAACATCACCCTTTTGAATGCCTCCTTTTCCCAACCCTTGTGCATTATTGGAAATGCACTTGAACCATCTTGTCAACCATCCTAAGGACTACCAAGGACCACTTTTTTCCCTTGGTTAGATCACCCTTCAACCCACTAGTTCTTGATGGTTTTGCAGGCAAGAAAATAACTTTTCCTGCAAATCTAGTCATCATGCCAACTTTGCTAGAAGCTCCCACCACCATCCAAACCTCTATGGACCAACTCTTTGCATTGTTGTGTTCTAATAATATAGGTATATAATTACCTACTTCACTTTTTCCAATTGGATCCTTGAGTTGTTGACACCCACAAGGTTTTGAAGGCCAGTTGATAATCTGCTTTGGCAGGCTTATTTTATTCAAAGTTTGAAAGCTTGTCATGGTGAGATCAAGCTGGATCAAGCTCCAACCCATACACCATTGCAATATACCTCACTTGGTCTATCCAGACATATATCCCATGCCCAAAGGGGAGCTCTGAGCTCCAAGATCCAACATGGTTTTGATGGTATGAAATTAACATCACCGTAGATCCTTAATCTAGGGTATTCCACCAAAATGAACTTGGATTCTCCAATCCCAAGGTTGCAAATGCTTGCTACACCTTTTCTACATCATCTACCTTGATCATCAAGATTTATCAATAATTCTCCATAATTATTTTGGCTCCAAATCAAATTAATTCCTTAATAGACAAATTCTTCAAAACCTCTTCCATAAGGGAAAGTTTGGATTCTTCCAAAGCACTTCCCCAACTTTTGGCTAATTGGAGACTCACATATCATACCCCACCTTCCCACTTCAAAAATATTTTTGAAGAGCTTTATTATTTCTTTTTGCCTATTTTCTTAAATGGCAGAAACAATAATTAATCCTTTAAAAATACTTTCCCACCTCAATAAATCCCAATAAAATTCCTCAAGGTGTGATATGGTATCTAGGACCATATCACGTCAAAATGCAACAAAGTCCAATGTAAAAATATCAAAAGAGCTCCAATACTTCATTTCTGCAGTTTCTGAGTAAATAGATTTAAGTGGACTTAAACTGCTCTGAAAATCTCAAATAAATCCTGGACGTGTATCTTGACCTCATCTACCCACCAGTACCATATCCCCACATTGCCCAGTGCAAAATATTAAAACTTCCTTCACAAGCCTCATTTTGATCAAATGTGGCAAACTAAGGAATTAGTGGCCTAGACCAAATTAAAATCACCACCAAGGCTCACCACCACTCACCACAGCAAACACCATCTCCTATGGTCGTGGTCACTTTAGCAATCACTGTAGCACGCTTGTCCTTTAGTGCTTGGACACTTGTGCTTAACCCCATGTGGGTGTCTTGGCTTGCAAAACCCCTTTTACTCCTCTAGCAACAACTACCCCTCCCCCTCTTCTCTGCAGCTCGACCAGAAAACCACCTCCACGCCCACATCAACACCAGCCCTGGTTTCACTCCTCCCTCCCATGCCCAATGGAACAAGTCCACCATAGGCCTCCCCTTCGGTATTAAGGGCTAGAGGCCACCCCAGCTCCCCCTCCTTGGTTCATTTGTTTCCTATCAGTCCCACGTACATCCCCCAGGCACCCTTCTTCCTCCCCTGCCCTGTCCTGCAAGAGAGGAGAGAAAGAAGACCTTTCGGCCATTGCCAAACTCAAGCTCGAGGTCGTCTTTTTCCTGCTTCTCCTCCCTTGCATGTGTTCTACTTGAGTTTACCCACCTCTGACCCACCTCCCCCTGCTCCTCCCTCCGTTGTAGGAACCCTGGAGCCGTCGCCGTCGAGCACGGCCGAGAAGAACCTCTCCGACGAAGCTCCCTCCTCCCGAGTCCTCTACAACGGTAACCACTCACCTCCTGACTTCCACAAGGCACTAACCACCCCCTCTAATGTCGCCCTTCCCGCATGCATGCACCTCAGGCTGCACTCCGGCGAGCACCCGAGCTACGACCACCGCGGGACTGCACGCGAACAACTACCTGAAGCAAACCTCACCATGCCGCCCATCCCCGAGGTCCCCATCGTCGACCGCGTCGCCCCATGGCCTCCCCGTCGCCCCTCCGGTAAGCTCCCAGTACGACCCCCAACGCTGTCTCGGGTTTCTGCCCGGCGGCGCTCTGTTCTGCGAGGACGACGGCCAACCGCCGTCGATCTCCCTTCGATCCAACGGCCAGCATCCGCGGATACCGCTTCGAGCCCCTCCACCACTGACGGGTGGGTCCTGCGACATGGATTTGAGTTGTGCCTCCCGCCCGCGGTGATGCCTAGATGGGCCTATTTTCCCCCACCGGCCCAATTCCCCCCTGGAATCTAGCCCAGCGACCCCTCTGGCTCCTTTTTGTTTTTGTTAAATAAAATTCCCTATGTGCATTTCTACTAGTGGTTTAAATCAAGAACAAATTGGAAATGTGGTATTCTGCCTAGATCAAAAATTCTACCATGTTCTCATATGATTTGTCTAACATGTAGAACTAGTCCCTTGCCAAAAATAATTTTTATTATTTCCTGGCATTTAATCTTCCAAAGAGTATATTTCACACTAAATATTTTCCTTAGGAAGTTGTACATATCCAATTGGAATGAATCAAAGTTCCCCTAGAAGGTAATTTCCATACCAATCAACCAGCATAGGTCTCATGTCAAGGTGAACTCTAGTCTGCCTCTAGCAAAAATAACAAAATCCATGTTGTTAGGCCTTTGGAAATTTCCCTACACCAAGCCATGAGTCCAATTGAACCAATTCCAAATCCCAGTGATGTGGTACGTCAATGCCTATCTAAATCCTGGATCTCATGATTTATTGAGCCTTGGATATTTTTCTATGAATTAAACTATTCTATGCATGGTTTATTCACCTCTAAATTCACTATAGTAGTTATACAGCTCCAAAAAGGTTGCTTCCAATTTCTACAGAAAGGTATTCCAAATACCTACACAGTGTCTTTGGAATCAAACCAAAACCTTCTCTAGTTTGAACTTGGTGAAAAGAGACAAAATGTCTACAAAACTGCCTTTGGGAATTTCCTGAGGGCATACTGGTAAATATTCTAGCATTAATACAACTCTCAGTGAACAAGTACATCAAGCCCTACATAATCCCCCAAGGAAATAATTTTTGGACATTCAGAACCTTTCTGGTGATTTATTTCCTAAAACTAGAGACTATTTCAGTAGGAAAATCATAAGTAATTAAAGAAAAGTGATAAAATAGTGAAACCACTTTTGTTGGTTGCATCTTATCAATACTTATCTGTTGGTATCATGTTTTTACAGTGGTATCATACAGAATATGTCTTGGTCAAAAAATCCATCGCTTAGGTAATTTCTAGACTATAAATCCTAAAGGATTTTCTTCCATATTTCCAAGACAAGACCAATCTTCTCAAATCCTTTCCTCCTAAGACCTAATGAATTTTGAACTTGTATTGTTCATTGTTTGCTTTATGTATTGGTGCTTGAATGCCTTGTTTGATTGTGGCTTGGTTTGTTTGCATGTGATGTCTGGACGACGATAGTTGCGCTGAAATCGGAGAGCAGGAGAAGTTGAGATTATTATTGGTATTATTGGGTATTCTAAGAACAAGTCCAGGGACATATTGCCATATTGTTGATCATCAGGCAAGCCACCTTCCTTCTCATAAGCCTTTTCCTACCATTTTACTTATGCATGTTTTATCTTCTGTTGATTTAAAACTGCATTGTTTTACTATATGTTGGTTGAATATATGGTAGTGGTTTGGCTCCTCCGAAATATTACTCTTTGGTACTAGTAAGTACAACCCCCTTGGTGACACCTATCTGTCCCTAGTAGAATAGATGGTGTATATAACCATAACCCTTTGGAGACCCCCAATTTAGCCGAAGCAAAGATAGAGGATGGAAAGACCCCGGAAAAAGTTTTACCAAATGTTTTATGATAAAACCTTGGCGAGCTGGGACCTCCCAAGAGATGTTGAGAAAGAAAAAGGTTTTGTTTTATAAATGCTGGAGGAAAAATCGGAGGAAAAAGGTTTAAGAAAACGCACCTGGTTCTCTACAGTTTTGCTAGAACAATTAACCCTGTGCAACCACATTACTCTGGTATGGGACAGGGCTGGATTTGATGTTTGTCTATTCCGGTATAAGATGACTCGCAACAACTACAGGGGATCAGGGAGCCCTAGAGGGTGGGACTTCTCCGATAGAGGTCCATGTGGAACATCAACCTGGAGAAGGAACGAAGGGTCGGCAGGCCTCCACGCGTTACTATGGGCCCCTCATTGAAAGCGCACACTCTCGGGGAGTGGAAAAAGCGCTCCGGTTGGTCCTCGCCGGATGTCCCGATGTTGAGGGGATTAACACTCATAGGGTAGGCACTTATATTGGAGTGGGCATCCGGAGAATCTTGATCGGTTACTCGACCCACGATCGGTGAAGATCAGGGTTGCGTACCCAGATGATGAGGGTAAAGTGTACAACCTCTGCAGAGTGTAAATCTATTCGAATAGCCGCATCCGTGGTCATGGACGGTTGGGAAGGTTATTGTAGAGCGGTGCCGGTTGTGATTTCAAAAATAATTTCAGAAAAGAAATGGTTTTGGAAATGTTTTGACCATGGGATGGTCGGGAAGGATACGTGCTTTGACCATGGGATGGTCGGGAAGGATACCTGCTTTGACCATGGGATGGTCAGAGAGGTATCGAAGGAGTTTGGTCGTGGGACGACCTGAAAACGGGAACAAATGGGTGACCCAGTCCTAATGTTTTTCCAAAAACTTTTCAAAAAGGTTTCCAAAATGGTTTTCAAAAGTTTTCAACAAAGATATGTAGATGCTATATCTACAAGAGAAACTATTTGAGAAAAGAACCTCTCTTGGAGCCCTCCTACTACCACAGCCAAAATACATATCCTCCTGTTATTATTAATATTTTAAGGTGGTTTGCGAGTACATTCAATGTATTCACTGGCATTGTCCCTGGCTATTAACTTGGTCAGATATCAAGAAGAAGACGATGTTGGCGACTATGCAAGCTAGGACGTTCTCCCAGTCAGTTGCCTGTAGGTTAAGGCATGGATTGGGCTCTACGCGTGATGAAGTTCCGCTGATGATTATTGATGTAGCCATAATGACATTCATGTAAGTCTTGTAAATTCGGTATGTCTCGGATGTTGTAATGATACTTGTTGGTTATGTGCCACGACTAACTGATCATGGGATCGTGGTTGTATGCATAACAGGGATTCTCGGAGAATTAATCCGGGGACCCCTCAGACTTGGTATCAGAGCCATCCTGACTGTAGGAGAACCTTAGTTAGCATGGCCGTTAGACAGGAACCTTATTTTGAAAACCTAGGATGTCGAAAACTAGTTTCTAAATGAGTTTCAAAAGTTATACTTCTTCTCCTACTCTAAGTAAATGCTTT
This sequence comes from Avena insularis, assembly GCA_023614405.1. NCBI lineage: Eukaryota > Viridiplantae > Streptophyta > Magnoliopsida > Poales > Poaceae > Avena > Avena insularis. The sequence goes on from CM042686.1 coordinate 379,376,189, forward strand.
CGAAAATGGTTTCCTCTATCCCTCGTCCAAACTTCAAATCTACGGATTTTAAAAATAACTAGGATCTCGAACCCAGTGAAGATAATGAGAACAAGATGAAGACAAGCAACTACCAGTAAACACAAGGAGACTACAATATCGCCCTACCAGCGGAATCCTCATAATCAGAAGACATCAGTTGTTGCACTATCAAGAAACATCCAAGATACGACGAAGGCTTCATTCGCAAGATAGTGACCTAGACCTCAATCATGTGATCTCTAGGATCAATAAATCCTGAGAATAGGATTCCCCTATATCGCGAGTAGTTAACTCCTTGGTCCCTGGAGTTGACCGTGTTTGCTTGCCTAAGTGCATCCTGTGTTGCTTGATGTGTGTTGTTTGCCGAGGACATTGCAAGCCCCTCGCTCTGTTCGCCTTGTTTGTATGCTCTGGTTTGCTCCGACCTCCTTAAACATGTGACTCGAGGAGCGATAACCCACCTAGTAACTCAGGAAACCCCTGTGTTAAATGTCGGTAATGAGAACCAGACTAACCTCGAGAGTATATGAGAGGAAAAGCATCGCAAGAACCAGGAGTTTGACATCGTCAAGTTAGAATCAACTCGAAGCTTTCACCTCAGTAGGACGGCATACCTCGTCAAACTCACCTTGCAAGATTCATCAATCGGACCACACTCCCTTGTTCCTCAGTCTTCTACAGCAAGAGTCCCGCTGAAACTGGAAGACTATGACCGAAGGCTCCCTACTACTCACGATAAACCACAAGAATTGGTAACCCAGACAGGAAGTAAAGAACTAACTCCACCAACCTTCGGTACATTAGAGTTTCCGATAGCCCCTCTAAGACTAACTAATTCTTAGTCGACCCCCTTTGTCCCCAAGCCGGCGGGCAATTCCTCACCAAAAAGGCTAGAATACCCCAAATCCTGAAGATCCGAATGCGCGAAGATAACTCCTCCGAAGCTGGATGTCTCTACTTTGACCAAAAACTAGCCAGAAGCATCGTTAACCGCTAACTTTCCTTGAGCTAAATCCGCTAGGAAACCACACCGACAAGGTCTATCAGAATAGAAGGACACTCGAAGACCCCAACTCAAGACTCCGGGAAGATACAGCCTTCCGCTAACATCAGGTCAGCACTCCCAGACAGAAGATCTGCATCACTCCTAAACCACCTTAGTGAATCTCTAAGGTGGAAAGACTGCGTCTTTCCACTCAATCTTTAGAAGACTGTTTACCAGAAGATACCTAAGAAAATGTCCCTGGATCCGAAATCTTCCCGCCAAGCAACAACCCGTGATTTATTCGATGAAGACACAAACTGAAGATTCTACAAAGTCCCTCCGCTACTTCAGCTGAAGACCCACCCGAAGGACCATCGAACCGCTAACCCCTAGGTTCCATAATGCTTAGAGGACGTGAAAGTCTAATGACTCCACCAGGCTAAGTATGAGTAATAGTAGTATATAAGCCCCGTAGGCCATAGCTCCATGGTCGCCTTCTGAAGACTTCGACTGCAGGAGAAGGATGGAAGAAAATCTTCCAAAATTATCACCACGGAAGTCAAGAAGGAAGGAATGCGTTATCTCCGAGCTAACCTAGTCAAATCCTAAGGGGGAAAGACTGCGTATTTCCCACACAAATAGAGTAAACCCTCGCCAGGAGCCAACCCAGAAGCTTGGCCCCAACATCGTTAAATAGGTTACGCTAAGCCCTAAGGAAGAACCATGGATCCCTAGAGAAAGGTACACCAGGTCATAAATTATATCCTCCGACGAGTAACCCGTGAAGTTCAACATCAAGAGAGTCTGCCCAGTCTAAGCCCTCGAGACTTAGAGCCCCGAAGGAATATAACATCGTTCCTCGTAATCAAGGCTGGACCCTACTCAACTCTCCGTGCATCCCGGAAGACTGAAGCTCAACTTCATCGACAAAGTAGTCACTTTCAAAGACAGAGTCAGTAAGATAGTACGCGTAAGACACCTAGTATCAACCTGGCTCAAAATCCCCTAACCCTACTCTCCTGAATCTAGGGACAAGATTCTTTTAAGGGGGAAAGATCTGTAACATCCCAAATTCTGCAACCCTGATTAGTTGTCCAGAATGCAAAAATCAGGGGGAACAAAAAAACTTTTTCTTGTTGAATGCTGAAGTGTTTGCTTGTTGTTTGGATATGCTTATGCATATGAATGTGAATTAGATGATATACTCCTTACCTCCACACCAGTTGACAAAAGCTACTTCTCAGACTGTCTTGGCTTAATTTCCATATTCTCAAATGTTCTGGCATTTCAAAACCTGAGCCAAGAAGCCTTTGCAAACCAACTATTTTAGTAGATTCTATTAATCAAACTATGGAGAGCTATAGAATACTAATCTCCTTATGTTTTCAACATAGAACCTTCTACTACTCTTATCTCTAGATTTAACAAAACCTTTTTATGAAGCATTTGAATTCCACCCTTGGTAGCGATACCAAGAGACCCTCATCTTATTCAAAATCCAACCTCTTCAAAATGCCCCAACCTTACCTCAAGCTAGGCTTGATGGTAACCCTAGTAGTAGTTGATTGGTTTGTAAGATGAGTTGCCTTGATCTGCTGGTTGAATTGATTGCTTAGAAGTAGTATGAGCTACTCTAGGAGCTCATCACTAGGATCAATATGTCTCCCCAACCATCCCACCCTAAGCAAGAATACAATCTGGATCTGATCTCTACCACTAGGTGATCATCTAAAACCCTTAACCAGATCAATTCTGAGGATATCCATACTAGAAGCTTCCAAGTCAATGAAGACCAGTATCAAGCATGGATCCTTACTACTCAATCTACACTTCAACATCATCCACTTGATGATGCTTGGGTACCTTGCCACCCATCAAAAACATCCCCTCTCATGTTCTAGTCAAAAACCCTAACTCTACCAAATTTGGCTAAGTCTGGAAATCTATTTCCAACATCACCCTTTTGAATGCCTCCTTTTCCCAACCCTTGTGCATTATTGGAAATTCACTTGAACCATCTTGTTAACGATCCTAAGGACTACCAAGTCCCATCTGCCAAAAACCCTAACTCTGCCAAATTTGCCCTTGGTTAGATCACCATTCAACCCACTAGTTCTTGATGGTTTTGCACGCAAGAAAATAACTTTTCCTGCAAATCTAGTCATCATGCCAACTTTGCTAGAAGCTCCCACCACCATCCAAACCTCTATGGACCAACTCTTTGTATGGTTGTGTTCTACTCATATAGGTCTATCATTACCTACTTCACTTTTTCCAATTGGATCCTTGAGCTGTTGACACCCACAAGGTTTTGAAGGCCAGTTGATAATCTGCTTTGGCAGGCTTATTTTATTCAAAGTTTGAAAGCTTGTCATGGTGAGCTCAAGCAGGATCAAGCTCCAACCCATACACCATTGCAATCTACCTCACTTGGTCTATCCATCAATATATCCCATGCCCCAAGGGGAGCTCTGAGCTCCAAGATCCAACATGGTTTTGATGGTATGAAATTAACATCACCCTAGATCCTTAATCTAGGGTATTCCACCAAAATCAACTTGGATTCTCCAATACCAAGGTTGCAAATGCTTGCTACACCTTGTCTACATCATCTACCTTGATCATCAAGATTTATCAATAATTCTCCATAATTATTTTGGCTCCAAATCAAATTAATTCCTTAATAGACAAATTCTTCAAAACCTCTTCCATAAGGGAAAGTTTGGATTCTTCCAAAGAACTTCCCCAACTTTTGGCTCATTTGAGACTCACATATCATACCCCACCTTCCCACTTCAAAAATAAATATTTTTGAAGAGCTTTATTATTTCTTTTTGCCTATTTTCTTAAATGGCAGAAACAAGAATTAATCCTTTAAAAATACTTTCCCACCTCAATAAATCCCAATAAAATTCCTCAAGGTGTGATATGGTATCTAGGACCATCTCACATCAAAATCCAACAAAGTCCAATGTAAAAATATCAAAATAGCTCCAATACTTCATTTCTACAGTTTCTGAGTAAATAGATTTAAGTGGACTTAAACTACTCTGAAAAATCTCAAATAAATCCTGGAAGTGTATCTTGACCTCATCTATCCACCAGTACCATATCCCCACCTTTCCTAGTGCAAAATATTAAAACTTCCTTCACAAGCCTCATTTTGATCAAATGTGGCAAACTAAGGAATTAGTGGCCTAGACCAAATTAAAATCACCACCAAGGCTCACCACCACTCACCACAGCAAACACCATCTCCTCTGGTCGTGATCACTGTAGCATGCTTGTCCTTTAGTGCTTGGACACTTGAGCTTAACCCCATGTGGGTGTCTTGGCTTGCAAAATCCCTTTTACTCCTCTAGCAACAGCTACCCCTCCCCCTCTACTCTGCAGCTCGACCAGAAAACCACCTCCACGCCCACAGCAACACCAGCCCTGGTTTCACTCCTTCCTCCCATGCCCAATGGAACAAGTCCACCATAGGCCTCTCCTTCGGTATTAAGGGCCAGAGGCCACCCCAGCTCCCCCTCCCTAGTTCATTTGTTTCCTATTAGTCCCACCTACCTCCCCCAGGTACCCTTCTTCCTTCCCTGCCCTGTCCTGTAAGAGAGGAGAGAAAAAAGACCTTTCGGCCATTGCCAAACTCAAGCTCGAGGTCATCTTTTTTCCTGCTTCTCCTCCCTTGCATGTGTTCTACTTGAGTTTACCCACCTCTGACCCACCTCCCCCTACTCCTCCCTCCGTTGTAGGAACCCTGGAGCCGTCGTCGTCGAGCACGGCCGAGAGGAACCTCTTCGACGAAGCTCCCTCCTCCCGAGTCCTCTATAACGGTAAACACTCACCTCCTGACTTCCCCAGGGCACTAACCACCCCCTCTAATGTCGCCCTTCCCGCATGCATGCACCTCAGTGCCTCGTGAGCACCCGAGCACGACCACCGCATCGCACGCGAACAACTACCTGAAGCAAACCCCACCATGCCGCCCATCCCCGAGGTCCCCGTCGTCGACCGCGTCGCCCCATGGTCTCTCCGTCGCCCCTCCGGTAAGCTCCCAGTACGACCCCCGACGCCGTCTAGGGTTTCGCCCGTGGCGCTCATTCTTGAGGACTGACCAGGCGCCGTCGATCTCCCTTCGATCCAACGGCCAGCATCCGCGGATACCGCTTCGAGCCCCTCCACCACTGATGGGTGGGTCTCGCGACGCGGATTTGAGCTACGCCTCCCGCCCGCGGGGACGCCCAAATGGTCCTATTTTCCCCCATCGGCCCAATTCCCCCTGCCCCCCTGGAATCTAGCCCAGCGACCCCTCTGACTCCTTTTTGTTTTTGTTAAATAAAATTCCCTATGTGCATTTCTACTAGTGGTTTAAATCAAGAACAAATTGGAAATGGGGTATTCTGCCCAGATCAAAAATTCTACCATGTTCCCATATGATTTGTCTAACATGCAGAACCAGTCCCTTGCCAAAAATAATTTTTATTATTTCCTAGCATTTAATCTTCCAAAGAGTATATTTCACACTAAATATTTTCCTTAGGAAGTTGTACATATCCAATTGGGATGAATCAAAGTTCCCCTAGAAGGTAATTTCCATACCAATCAATCAGCATTGGTCTCATGTCAAGGTGAACTCTAGTCTGCCTGTAGCAAAAATAACAAAATCCATGCAGTTAGGCCTTTGGAAATTTTCCTACACCAAACCATGAGTCCAATTAAACCAGTTCCAAATCCCTGTGATGTGATGCATCAGTCTATACCTAATAATAATAAAGAATAGAACGTTTCTGTCCTTCATCTGTCTGGAAAAGACCGTTTTATCCCTAGAGTTCGGACTAATTACCCACCACTGCCACCCGTAAAGAAAAAACTGTTCATATCTGAATCCTTCACCTCGCGACCTCAGCCGACGGCGTGACCTTCTCTCGATTGCAGCTCTGCCATATCGTCTGATCCATGGCGCGTCTCGCGATGGCAGTGGCCAGCGAGGAAGGCGCCTGCCGCACTCAATTAACAGAGGATGGACGGGGTAGAACGACGGTGGAGGAAGTCGATTTGGGGCTGCAGCGGCCGACGAAGCGGTTCTGCTCTGGAGGGAAGAATTAGGCCAAGACCGATCCATTATTTACCCAAATTCCCCTTCTGGAGGAAGTCGATTTGAGGACTTAGAGCACATCAGATCCAGTGCTGCCTATACTCCTCCACGAGCTCGTACGCCTACGCCTCCTTGCCGCACTTCTCCTCATGCCCAGTTGATTTCCCCAACTAACTCTATTTTTTCAGAAGGCTAGCAAGGCGGCGGTTCCTATGAGCGCACGTATCTGACGACGGCCTGCCGTGGACGACGCTGATGACTCGCCGAGTAGTCTTGCATTGGATGCGCGGCTGCCCCAAAGTTATTGTATGCTGTCATCTTGCCGTGCTCCTGTAGTGTTGAGCAATGGCGGAAGGAGGTCTCGATCTGATTTTTTCCCCTGGGTTGGGGATGGCGTTTCGAGTTTGACCGGTCAATGTTTTTAATCTTTCTTTATCTTACCGGTCAATGTTCAGTTGGTGCTTTTTCATGCTCGTGTAGTGCCATCATGTGAACTTCGAACAACGTCTCCTGTTTTAAACTTATTTATGGTATTGTTCTCAGATTTGCTTAAATTCGGATGTATCTAATCATGTTTTAGTGGTAGATATATTCAAATCAAGACAAACCGGAGAACAGTAATTTGGATCGGAGGTAGTATTACTTTGTGTTCGGAACAAAATTGGCAGATCTTTTAATGAATGAAAGTACATATGCATATTATTAACTCTGTGTGTGGAAGAATCTGACTTACTGATGACTGCTAACTTTGCCTATGTGTGTGGATTTGATGTGTTACTCGTGAGGCTCAAATCTACTAGGTTGTATTTGATTTCTGCTACATGTATGATACTAGACGTACGATTTGTGTATCACAGTGCAATCAAGTCGTCTATGTATTACTACACCAGAACTGCAGTACACCATCATATTAGTGGTTGTACGGCGCTGAGGGAGAAAGGTCTTTTTTTCGATTTATTCACTGATCTGAAATGAAATTTAGTACCTGTTTTTTTCACAAGCAGAATCAGTCTATCCGAACCGCAGACGCACTTTTCAGATCAGTGACGGTCTCTCCCGCGGAGCTGGGCGCCGGGCCCTTGGGTGCATCGGGTGCAGAATGTCATAGGCACAGAGGTCCTGGCCGTATTTTTATCATTTGTCACCTATAAAGGGCCCGGTGGTTTCTCTTAATTAAGGTTTGTCTAATTTCTGTTTATATAGTTCACTTGCAGTGTGCAACTAATAATATTTCATGTCCATGTAGCAAGTCTTCGAGTCTTTTAAGACATACTTTTGGGCTAGCCATGCTCGGGCTTACATTTACGGAAATCGTGGGCGACGACCCCTACGAAAATGCAAGAACGAGATAGCCGGGAGACGGGAGCCCGAGTGGTAGACTGTGTGGCCTGCGCCCGGTAAAGCAATAGGCAGTTAGACTGGTAAAAGACTAACAATTCGGAGGTGAAGTGATTAGTAATTCTAATCTCCCGTTGCAACGCACGGGCATGTGTGCTAGTACCTATCTAAATCCAGGAGCTCATGATTTATTGAGCCATGGATATTTTTCTGTGAATTAAACTATTCTATGCATGGTTTATTCACCTCTAAATTCACTACAGTAGTTAGCTCCAAAAAGGTTGCTTCCAATTTCTACAGAAAGGTATTCCAAATACCTACACTGTGTCTTTGGAATCAAACCAAAACCTTCTGTAGTTTGAACTTGGTGAAAAGAGACAAAATGTCTACAAAACTGCCTTTGGGAATTTCCTGAGGGCATTTTGGTAAATATTCTAGTATGAATCCAACTCTCAGTGAACAAGTACATCAAGCCCTACCTAATCCCCCAAGGAAATAATTTTTGGACATCCAGAACCTTTCTGGTGATTTATTTCCTAAAACTAGAGACTATTTCACTAGGAAAATCATAAGTAATTAAAGAAAAGTGACAAAATAGTGAAACCACTTTTGTTGGTTGCATCTTATCAATACTTATCTGTTGGTATCATGTTTTTACAATGGTATCATATAGAATATGTCTTGGTCCAAAAATCCATCTCTTAGGTAATTTCTAGACTATAAATCCTAAAGGATTTTCTTCCATATTTCCAAGACAAGGCCAATATTCTCAAATCCTTTCCTCCTAAGACCTAATGAATTTCGAACTTGTATTGTTCATTGTTTGTTGTATGTATTGGTGCTTGAATGCCTTGTTTGATTGTGGCTTGGTTTGTTTGCATGTGATGTCTAGACGACGATAGTTGCGCTGAAATCGGAGAGCGGGAGAAGTGGAGATTATTATTGCTATTATTGGGTATTCTAAGAAGAAGTCCAGGGACATATTGCCATATTGCTGATCATCAGGCAAGCCACCTTCCTGCTCATAAGCCTTGTCCTACCATTTTACTTATGCATGTTTTATCTTCTGTTTATTTAAAACTGCATTGTTTTACTATATGTTGGTTGAATATATGGTAGTGGTTTGGCTCCTCCGAACTATTACTCTTCGGTACTACTAAGTACAACCCCCTTGGTGACACCTACCTGTCGCTAGTAGAATAGATGGTGTATATAACCATAACCCTTTAGAGACCCCCGATTTAGCCGAAGCAAAGCTAGAGGATGGGAAGACCCCGGAAAAAGTTTTACCAAATGTTTTATGATAAAACCTTGGCGAGGTGGGACCTCCTAAGAGATGTTGAGAAAGAAAAAGGTTTTGCTTTATAAATGATGGAGGAAAAATCGGAGGAAAAAGGTTTACGAAAACGCACCTGGTTCTCTGCAATTTTGCTAGAACAATTAACCCTGTCCAATCTTAGTCTGGTATGGGACAGGGCTGGATTTGATGTTTGTCTATTCTGGTATAAGCTGCCTCGCAACAACTACAAGGGATCGGGGATCCCTAGAGGGTGGGCCTTCTCCGATAGAGGTCCATGTGGAACATCGACCTGGAGAAGGAACGAAGGGTCGGCAGGCCTCCACGCGTTACTATGGGCCCCTCATTGAAAGCGCACACTCTCAAGGAGTGGAAAAAGCGCTCCGGTTGATCCTCGCCCGACGTCCCGATGTTGAGGGGATTAACACTCATAGGGTAGGCACTTATATTGGAGTGGGCATCCGGAGAGTCTTGATCGGTTACTCGACCCACGATCGGTGAAGATCAGGGTAGTGTACCCGGATGATGAGGGTAAAGTGTACAACCTCTGCAGAGTGTAAATCTATTCGAATAGCCACGTCCGCGGTCATGGACGGTTGGGAAGGTTGCTGTAGAGCGGTGCTGGTTTTGATTTCAAAAAGGATTTCGGAAAATAAATGGTTTTGGAAATGTTTTGACCATGGGATGGTCGGGAAGGATACCTGCTTTGACCATGGGATGGTCAGAGAGGTATGGAAGGAGTTTGGTCGTGGGACGACCTGAAAACGGGAACAAATGGGTGAACCAGTCCTAATGTTTTTCCAAAAACTTTTCAAAAAGGTTTCCAAAATGGTTTACAAAAAATTTCAACAAAGATATGTAGATGCTATATCTACAAGAGAAACTATTTGAGAAAAGAACCTCTCTTGGAGCCCTCCTACTACCACAGCCAAAATGCATATCCTCCTGTTATTATTAATATTTTAAGGTGGTTTGCGAGTACATTCAATGTACTCACTGGCATTGTCCCTGGCTATTAACTTGGTCAGATATCAAGAAGAAGACGATGTTGGCGACTATGCGAGCTAGGACGTTCTCCCAGTTAGTTTCCTGTAGGTTAAGGCATGGATTGGGCTCTACGCGTGATGAAGTTCTACTGATGATTATTGATGTAGCCATAACGACATTCATGTAAGTCTTGCAAATTCGGTATGTCTCGGATGTTGTAATGATACTTGTCGGTTATGTGCCACGACTAACTGATCATGGGATCATGGTTGTATGCATAACAGGGATTCTCGGAGGATTAATCCGGGGGCCCACAATTCGGAAGCATGGCCATGCACTACTCAGTTAAGTGTTAATTGAGGAGTCGGACTAAGTGTTAGTCTAGTGAATCACAGATCATGGTACGAGAAGAGAGTTAATCTATTAAAGGGATGGCAACTACTTGCCTATAGCTTAATAAGCAAAGGGACTTGGACAAAAGTCACATTGAAGGTTCATCTTCTGACTTTACGGCACTTGGGAGTTGGCACGTCTTGATAGAGGCCGCTACAATCTATCAACTTGAGACCGAGTTTTCATGGGAGTGAGTTGGACTCAAAGCCATGACATGATACTTGGAGGAGTATCTCATGTCGTGTCCAGGTGTAAGTGAACCTATAGGGTCACACACTTAAGGGTAAGGAGTCCATGTGGATGAAATCGATGTGGATATTGGGATATGGCCTAGATGGGCCTCAAGCGTTGAGCCCAGCTAGAAGTGTATATAAGTGGAGTGACAAGGGATAGTCCCTGACCTAGCCGTCACTCTCTCCACTTCCATTTTGGGCTAGAAAGGATCTAGCAATCCTCTGTCTGAAGCACCTTCGTGTATGTGTGGATACTGGTAGAGGCATTGCACGTGCAGCACTGGAGACAAGGAAGCTCGTGGGGATCCGGGGAAGGAGTTTGTTGGATCCGGAGGAGCTGTTCATGGGGTTGTTCGGCACTGCTTCGACGCGCTACATCAAGTTCTGCATTTGCGCTTCTAGCGGTAATCTCGTGGCCTATAACCTAAGTTGGATCTTGGGAGTACCGTGCAGGTAAAAGTTTTGTTTATCTCTACATGGCTAATCAAATGTCCCCTCCCATGGAGGATAAAGCTTGTGCATGCCCTTCTTGTCCTAGATGAGTCACAGGATGAGGTTGCCTTCCTGGAAGGTGCAAGTCTGTACTCAATAGCTGTGGTAGCGGCAGAGGCCTTGCTTGTAGATAGCAGTGCGGGAGCGATCTAGATCGCGTGCTTCATCGAATAGATTAGTCCTGTTCTGATAGGAGGCTTCGTTGTCCTCCTCCGCATAGTGTACGACTCGAGGCGAGTCGTGCTCTAGGTCGGTTAGCATGACGGCTTCAGTGCCGTACACCATGAAGAAGTGGTAAACCATATTGATCGGTTGATGGAGGTGCGAATTCCCTAGAGCATAGAGGGGAGCTCTTCAACCCAGCATCCTGGCGTCCTCTCGAGGGGGACTTGTAGTCGTGGCTTGAGGCCATGGAGGATGCTCTGATTGGCGCACTCGGCTTGGTTGTTCGACTTCGGGTGGGGGACTGAGGCGAGGTCGAGTCGAATGCCGTGCTCCTCACAAAAGTTGGTCATGGCACCCTTGGTGAAGTTGGTGCCGTTATCGGTGATGATGTTGTGCGGGTAGCCTTAGCGGTAGATGGGTTCACGGAGGAACTTGGTGGCGGTCTTGCTGTCGCACTTCTTGATTGGCTTCACCTCAACCCACTTCGTGAACTTGTTGACTGCGACCAAGACGTGGGTGTAGCCCAATGGTGCAGTTTTGAATCAACCCACCATGTAGATGCCCCAGACGGCGAATGGCCATGTAATGGTGTTATGACCTTGGATTGATAAATATCCTAAGTCCCTATGATTAACATGCTAGTCCGTGGATCAATAGCTAGCACTCATAGTCGAGGTATATCATGTAAAACACAAGTCATTATTACATGAATAATCTAGAGTATAATTATTACATCTTTGCATAGCTTATAGCTAGCTCAAATAAAACAGCAGAAACTTAATAAACTTGAGTCCATCAACGCCTCAGGCTAGTTGAGTGAAGACCTGTGATCCCTACGCACCTTTTATTCTTTAGATTCTGCACATAAAATGTGCAACCAACAAGTTGGATCAAAACTTTGAATGTATTGGAAAATTACACCAAGGAAAGAATAAGACTAACTCTACATGGAAGGTTAGGGGTAGGCTTTGGGGTTCATTTGCATAAAGCCAATTTTCTATAAGTAAGAAGGAAAGAGGAAGAGTTTTGCCCTACTTTGTAAACATTTATTTAAGTAGTATAGGGTTGAGTGGAACATGAGGATATTATGCACCAAGTGTCCAGTCAACCTAACACTTGGATATGACACACCAAGTCCCCAAAATTCCACCCATTGGCAATATTACACACGCCATGGGGTTTTAGAGAACTTCCGGTTTGGAAAGAGAAAAGAAGATCCTTCAGAGGCTCCATCCTTCAGATGCTCCAAGTGTTCTTTTCCATGAACTGGGCTGATCGATCAGATTGCAATACTCGCGAGAGGTTGTGCACTTTACCGACAATCCATGATCAAGTCCTTTTACACACAAGACCATGGCAAAGCCATCCCTTAGCAGCCCCTCTACATCTTGGATCCGATCGTGCCAAAGTAACCTCCAAATCACGGTACCCAGGTGAGGTTTCCCACTAAGTACTAAGCCAATACAGAGCCAACATGTATTGTGGTTGCACTTGAAGCTTCTAAATTCTGAAACATGGCAGACTTCTTTGAATCCTAGGCGGTCGTCCTCCACCAAATTCAACTCGCTGACCCGACAACCATTCTGCCCAAAAGAAAACTTAGTTTTATTTTGAAGGGGGTTTTGAGAGGAAAAGATTCGCTCGGGGGAGATTTTATACTTAGAAAACTTTTAGTCTTTCGAACCCCCAGCGGTACTTTATATACATAGCATGGCAAGCAGTACTTATAAACAGGGGTAACCTATTAGGAAGGGAAAAATCCTAAGTATATAACTATCATGGCATACTACAAAATCATTGCACTTGCAAAATAATTCTAAGTAAATCTACCAAAACAATCCTACACATGCATACTACTATTTGGAAGAGTAAAACATGCATAATATTCAAAACTGGGATAACATATGAACAAGAGGTGTAACTTGTCTTGATCTGAGCAGCACTCTACACAACAGTACTCCTTGGCGCACTCTGAACAATCAAACAAAGACAAACATATATCTAATCACAACTTGCACAAAAACATTGCCACAAAAGAAATATGGATGCATGCATGCAACATGGTATATGCAAGGATGAGCTCAATTTTGACCAAGAATATTATTCACGAGTGTTATTCTGTTGGGGTGTTATTAGTATCGATTTCCCACATATTTTAAGTAATTTGGATTATTACTTTATTAAATATGCCTATAAGGAGATCCATCCTTCAACTCTACCACTAAACAGATCTAAAACATCTAAGCAAGATATTCCAATTTTAAATAGTATATATCATAATTACGAAGCCAACGCAACAAGTATCGATTAAAACGGGGTTACGGTTATTTTCCTAGAATTAAAATACCCAATCTAGACATTAAATCCTACCACAATATTACTACAGTAAACTAAGTTTTTATAGTAGATCTGTGTTCTGCACAATTTTGTGAATCCAACGGTATATTACTTGCAATTTTTGGCCAGGTATTCGAATTACTATGAATTTTACAAGATTAAAGTACTTTCTGCGTATTTAATATATTACTAGTCAGCACATCCACGCGGGCAACAAGTGGCAGCATCGGATTGGCCCAGCTAGGCGACACGATACTGACGTGGCGCATGCCACGCGGCGCAACACGATAGGTCGATACCCCTTCGCTAAAACGATATAATCTACAGCGTTGATCGGTGATCAGACGGTGAGGACCGTCGTGATGGCGGCGATTACGGTGGCATGTCGGGCGGTGGCGCTTGGCGGTGATCTGGTGGTTCCCCTGGGCGGCAGTGTAGACGAATGTGTGTGGCTCCTCGTCGCGGTTCTCCTACCACAGACGACGGCGGGTCTCGCTTCCTCGACTCGTGGTGGCGCTCCGCTGAACTCCTCCGTCTCCAGCAAAGCTCCAGCGTGAAATAGGGGCGGCAGGGGCTCTGTTCGAAGGGAAAATGGATTAGGGGGTGCGGTAGAACGAGGCAGAGATCTTAATGGCAAAAGGAGGGTGCCAGTGGTACCTCAAGTTTGATTAACGAGCTCGGCGGTGAGGAAATCCAGCGAGATCTGATTCGATCTTTACTAGTGGCTAGGGTTCGATGTTTAGAAAAAATGAGAGGGGATCGTTGCGGAAGTATTTATGAGGGGGTTTGGCATGGATAATGGGGCATATATGGACTCGAAGATCAAGATATTCACGGGGTCGTACGGTTAGCTTTGAACTTCTCCCGGACACGATGGAGACGACGATGGGAGGATGGCCCACATGTCGGTGACCGCGGCGGTGCTGGCGTCTGTCCGTGGAACCTCTAGGCTGGCCCACGGCCCACCGCGATGTGTGTTGCTCGCTTGCCAGACGCGATGGTAGGGAGTTCGCGGGTTGGCTTTGGTTGGCCCGCTAGGTTAGATTACTTATATTTTTTTCTTCCTTTATTAATTTTTGTTTTACAAATACTTTAATAACTTTTGCATACATAATCCAAATTCAAAGAAATTAGTCTCTAAAAATTTGTAAAAAGGAGAAGATCATCATAGGATCGTAAAAATAAACTTTTGCAAAGATTTAGAAGGTTAGGTTTATTATAACCCCTTCTTGTCTTTATATGACTATTTAGGAAAATGAATTAGGGTTTTAGGTGAAGGGTTTTTTATGCCATGTTATTGTGTTATGACATGATGCAAATGCCATGATGCATGCTTCAAGTAACATCTACAATTACAAAATTTGGGATGTTACAAATGGGGATAGTCCTGAGGGCTAAACCAGGAATGTGCGTCTGGTTGGCATACTTCTAGCACCTGACGCAGTGCTGAACGATGTCGATGGTGTTGACATGTGTGGTGAGCCAGTAGAAGCCGTGGCGCATGGCCTTAGCAACTATAGACCTTGTGCCAGTGTGGTGGCCACAGTCGCCAGCATGGATATCTTGCAAGATCTTGCGACCATCTTCTGGTTAGGTGCACTGTTGGTACACGCCTGTCATGCTACGCTTGTGGAGCTCGTCGTTGATGATTACGAATGACTTGCAGCGGTGCACGATTATCCGTGCCTCAGCCTCGTCCTTGGGTAGGACCTTGTGTTCGAGGTAGGCAATGTAGGGCTTGGTCTAGTCGCTCGGTTCTGTGACCAGCATGACTAGAGCAGAATCGGGTTGTAGTGTGATCCCAATGTCAATCTCCTTGGGAGGAGAGACCGATGGTTTGTCGATGATGTCGAGGAAGATGCTTGGTGGTGGTATTTGCTGATATGAGCTGATGCGGGAGAGTGTGTCGGCTTCCTCGTTCTTCCGGCGGTCGATCCTCTTGATGGAGTAGCCAGCGAAATAACCACTCAGATGGTCTACCGCTTGGCGGTACGCTATCATGTTGGGGCTGACAGCATCGAAGGTGCCGATGCCTTGTGCAGCGACAAGGTTGGAGTCGTCGTAGCACTTAAGGCGATTAACGCTCATCTCCTTGGTGGCCCGCATGTCGTGGAGGAGAGCCTTGTACTCGGCCATGTTGTTGGTGCAGGAGGTAAAGCTGAGTTGCAGCACATATCAGAGTTTGTTGCCTTTGAGAGAGGTGAGGATTATACCATCCCCTGCACTGATCGAGTTCTTGGATCTGTCAAAGTGGAGGAACCAATAGTGGAGCTAGGGCAGCATCTCGGGCTGCTGCGCTTCTTCCCATTCGGCGAGGACGTCGACTAGGGCCTACAACTTGATGGCCTTGTGTGACTCGTACTTGATGTTGTGGATGCCGATTTTGACGTTCCACTTAGTGACTCGCCCCATCGCGTCGTGATTGTGAATGATATCCTACAACGGGGCGGAGGAGACAACTGCAATAGGGTGTTGCTGGAAGTAGTGAGGGATCCATCATTGGGCTCGGAAGACCACGTAGACTAGTTTTCTGGTACTGCCAGTAGAGTTGCCTCGGGTCGGTGAGGACCTCGCTGAGGTAGTACACGGGGTTCTCCTTGCCCTCTTCAGGTCGCTCGACAACCATCACGACGCTGGCGACTCGGTTGGAAGCGGTGATGTAGACGAGCATTGGCTCCTTGTTGAGAGGCGCAAGGAGTACTAGTGTCGCGAGTAGCATCTCCTTCAGTGTGTTGAGCGTGTTGTTGGCCTTGCTGTCCCACTCGAATGTCGGGTTCTTCCTCATTAGGCGATAGAGAGGCATTGCCTTATCGCTGAGTCGGGGGATGAGGCGACTGAGGGCCGCGACTCGCCCTGCCAGCTTGTGGACGTCGCGCAAGCACTCGGGCTTCCAAAGTCGTGCAACGGTGTTTATCTTCGAGCGGTTTTCTTCGATGCCTCGCTTGGAGACGATGTACCCCAACAGCTGGCCGGTGGGTACACCGAACGTGAACTTCTCTGGTTTGAGCTTGATATTGTAGTTCCGCATATTCGTGAAAGTCTTGACCAGGTCGCCGAGTAGGTCACTTTGGCGAGTCAACTTCACCACCACATCATTGATATAAACGTGAATGTTGCGGCCAATTTGGCTCGCTAGGCACTCCAGGATGCACCGTTGGTAGATCGCCCTGGTGTTCTTGAGGCCGAGTGTCATCGCGGTGGTCCAGAAGGCTTCGAACGGTGTGATGAAAGCCATTTTATGCTCATCCTCGATGGCCATTTGTAACATCCCGGTATTAGCACGTAGAAATAGAGAGGACACAGGTTTGTGCATTCCATTCATGCTAAGAAAATCTGGGTATTTTTCGCGCAAAACTAAACGAACCGAAGAGGGATGGACGTCTCTCTTGTTCCGATGGAAACATCAGCATAAGTGCGATATATTTCGACATGACCTCTATCGAATTATTGTGATTTGAGGGGAAATAATTTAAACATGTATTTGAATTCAAACTTGAATTTAGAAAATTCAATAATAATTAAGTATAAGTATATGTAATAAAAAATGAGTTACAATAATGAAATAAAAAGAATTCTTAATGATAATATGAATGTAAATATTACATTGTTCTATAATAATAAGAGAATAAAAATAAATGTTACAAAATGGAATTGAAGTTACAAAGAATTACCTTTATTAATAATATTTAATATTACAATGTTTTTGTTGGGTCCGCAGCATAGAAAACAAAAAATTTCCTACGGTGTGAACTACACGCCAAGATCTATCTACTAGGTACAAAGAAACGGGTGGACATACATCCAACGAGAACTTACCCTCGTAGACAACGAGCTTTGTTAACGAGTAGGAACTCGTGGTTGATGTAGTCGTACACTTGCCGATCTCAAGATCGTGAGGAAGTCCGAGCGCCACAACTCAGCAGCGCATCCGCACTCGCACACATATTCAAGCCACCGGACAACCTCCACCTCCTCGCTCCAGCGATCCAGCGGAAGCAGCAACTCCTTCCAGACAAAATGCCACCGGGAACATGTATCTCGCTAATCCGAGACCATGGGGGAATAATTCTAGAGGGGGAGAGAGATCCTTCACAAGAAGGTGTGAGGATGAAGGAGGGAATGGGTGACCTTTTATAGGAGGAGGGGGGTGCCCCCTCTCTCCATGGCCGGCGCATGGGGGGGTGACCCCTCACCTCCCCCATTCATGTGGTGGTAACCCCTCCACATTAAAATGCCTCTTCACATTCCCTTTTAAAGTCTCCACTTTAAATGCATTAAATTTCTCCAAATTTAATGCTCTCTCATTTAATAAAACTCTTTTTATTAAATTTATTCAGAATTTTGTTAATTACTTTAATTAACAAACATTCACATATAGCCCCTTGCAATATTTCAATATCACATGCAGAACCACCTTCTGCAATTTTACCCGAAACAATTTCTGGTTTCTATTGAAACAATTCCTGCTCTTTGCAATTCTTTCGTCTAAAACATATGTGCTCCAAAATGGTGTCCGGTAACTCTTAAGTGTGCCACCCTACGGTTCGCGAATAATGCAGACATGATCGAGACCCTTCTCCGATCAATAATCAGCAGCGGGACCTGGAGGTCCGTACTGACTCCTACACATTCAACGATGACTCCTGTGATCGTGAGAACCTTTAACGCTTGTAACTAAATCCCTTTGTCTCTCGATATATTACATGTCCGACATTCGATCATCGGTATCTCCATACCTAGTTTGATCTCGTTACCGACATGCACTCTTTTCTTGTTCCCGTGATATAACATTCTTGTGATCACATCACTTGCTTGCAAGCTATCCTAATGTGATATCACCGAGAGGGCCCAGAGTATATCTATCCATGAGCCTCAACATAACACCTTCGTAGCACTGAACCCATCTTTATAGTCACCCTGTTACGGTGTGACGTTTGATGTTATCAAGATACTCTTCCGGTGTTAGCAATTAACATGATCTCATGGTCTAAGGATAAAGATTACTTCGTATGATGTTATAGCAATATAAACACAATGACTTGATCATAATGCTATACTACGGATGAATTTTCATCACATCATTCCACCAATGGTGTGACCTTGTTATTAACAACATCCAATGTCCATGATCAAGAAACCTTGATCATCCTGTTAATCAACAAGCTAGTCTATAAGAGAGGCATGACTAGGAACTCTTTTTGTTTATTAAACACACATGTATTGATGTTTCCTATCAATACAATTATAGCATGAAAAATAAACATCTATTATATACAAGGAATATATAATAACAACTTTATTATTGCCTCTCAGGGCATATTTCCTTCAAATAATTCTAGAGGGGGAGAGAGATCCTTCACAAGGAGGTGTGAGGATGAAGGAGGGAATGGGTGGCCTTTTATAGGAGGAGGGGGGTGCCCCCTATCTCAATGGCCGGTGCATGGGGGGTGACCCATCACCTCCCCCATTCATGTGGTGGTAACCCCTCCACATTAAAATGCCTCTTCACATTCCCTTTTAAAGTCTCCACTTTAAATGCATTAAATTTCTCCAAATTTAATGCTCTCTCATTTAATAAAACTCTTTTTATTAAATTTATTCAGAATTTTGTTAATTACTTTAATTAACAAACATTCACATATATCCCCTTGCAATATTTCATTATCACATGCAGAACCACCTTCTGCAATTTCACCCGAAACAATTTCCGGTTTCTATTGAAACAATTCCTGCGCTTTGCAATTCTTTCGTCTGAAACATATGTGCTCCAAAATGGTGTCCGGTAACTCTTAAGTGTGCCACCCTACGGTTCGCGAATAATGCAGACATGATCGAGAACCTTCTCCGATCAATAATCAGCAGCGGGACCTGGAGATCCATACTGACTCCTACACATTCAACGATAACTCCTGTGATCTTGAGAACCTTTAACGCTTGTAACTAAATCCCTTTGTCTCTTGATATATTACATGTCCGAGATTCGATCATCGGTATCTCCATACCTAGTTTGATCTCGTTACCGACATGCACTCTTTTCTCGTTCCCGTGATATAACATTCTAGTGATCGCATCACTTGCTTGCAAGCTATCCTAATGTGATATCACCGAGAGGGGCCAGAGTATATCTATCCGTCATCTGGATTGACAAATTCCACTCTTATTCCATGAGCCTCAACATAACACCTTCGTAGTACTGAACCCATCTTTATAGTCACCCTGTTACGGTGTGACGTTTGATGTTATCAAGATACTCTTCCGGTGTTAGCAATTAACACGATCTCATGGTCTAAGGATAAAGATTACTTCGTATGATGTTATAGCAATATAAACATAATGACTTGATCGTAGTGCTATACTTCGGATGAATGTTCATCACATCATTCCACCAATTGTGTGACCTTGTTATTATCAACATCCAATGTCCATGATCAGGAAACCTTGATCATCCTGTTAATCAACAAGCTAGTTTATAAGAGAGGCATGACTAGGAACCCTTTTTGTTTATTAAACACACATGTATTGATGTTTCCGAATCAATACATTTCTAGCATGTAAAATAAACATCTATCATATATAAGGAATATATAATAACAACTTTATTATTGCCTCTCAGGGCATATTTCCTTCAGTTTTTACAATGTCGTTGAAAGTAAAACAGAAAGAGAGTTTAACCTTATTAATAAAGTAAATAGTATATTGACTTTACATTTGTTTAAATAAAAGAAACTACAACAAATAAAAATAGAAATTCCTATTCTACAATCTAGCTATTATTTTATCTTCTAAACCTTCAGTTATTTTAAGTCTTGTTCATGAAAAACAACAACAAATAGATAAAAAAATATATAGGAAAGGAGTTAGTTTATTTTGACTACTCTCAGTATCTGAAGTGAAATGCACTACTACTATTCATC
Source organism: Avena insularis (assembly GCA_023614405.1). Lineage (NCBI taxonomy): Eukaryota > Viridiplantae > Streptophyta > Magnoliopsida > Poales > Poaceae > Avena > Avena insularis. The sequence continues at coordinate 379,396,443 of CM042686.1, forward strand.
ATTGACCTAATATAGAAGATGGCAAGTTTCAACAGTAGTATATGTTCTTTTAGTGGAACGTGCTTCAGTTCATCCTCATTGGATAGGAGAAAGTTTCACAATGTCAAGGTAATATAGCCATAGTTTAAATTCAGGAAAGATTCACGTTCACTTGATATGATCTAGTAGAGTGGGTCAAGCACACATGGCGTCGTGCTGTCAACACCAGAAGCATCACAAGGAGTACAAAAGGGAGAGCATGGCCATACAAGAGTTGCTATTTTTCTATTTCCCCTATATAATACAAGTACAACTACACCCACACGACCACCACCATCTCCTTATCAGTTCATCACAAGTTTATCCCACACACAACAGATCAGGCCATGGTGGCTTGAAGAAGGAGGAGTCCAGGAGTAGATCAAGGTCCAACCTGTAACTAGAAAGAGCAGGACAGGTCCTTACAAGAGCAACTGGAATTAGAGGAGCAAGCAAGTCCAGTAGTACAAGGAATAAAATATCTAGAAGAAGAAAGCCAAGCAATAGCTCTAGGAGAAGAAGATCAGGGACTAGCCAGGAGAAGCTGGACATTAGTAAAGGTGAAGCCAAGAAGCGTCAAGGAGGAGCAAGATCAAAAAGTAACCACAAGACATAGTCAAGCTTCAGCAGCAACAACAACAGGTTGCTATATTACTAAATCATGCATAGCATCTATTCTTATTAGTTTCTAGACATGATCAACAATAATATAGATATCTCCTTAGATTTATACTCGAATGGAGTATCAAATCCTCACAGGAGTTAGAGCACGGGAAAATATCCATTCATAGATGATTAAAGTTGGGATTCAGTCTAAGCATCTTTGTCAAGAAAGTAAACCTCATCTTTGTTAAGCAAAAGCGTAGCAGGTCTTTTGCATCACCTGCAAGGATGGATATTCTAGCAGCAAGACACATAATAACAAATCATTTTCCTAGTTTTAAATTCTAGGAATCAACTCATGATCATAAATCATTTTCCTAGTTTAAAAATAAGCTAGGAATAATTTCAACCATTCACTGTCATTAAGAAACCACATGTAAGCTATGCTTACTAGGCACATCCATACAAGATTAATCATCTTCCTAGTTAAAACCTAGGAATCATTTCCAATTACATCTCACTGTCCAGATTTACAGGTAGGTTCTCTAGGATGCATATCTCTAAATCATTTTCCTAGTTCCATTAACTAGGAATCAATCCAAAGTGTTTTGTATTGCCATTCATATAAGATGAAGAGACAAACACCCACTGAATTCCCTGATTCAGTGAGACACATACTTGCACCATGCATGATCACAGAGTCCAAACCCATAATATACTAAATATAAATCCAAATTGATTGCTTGAATTCAAGTAGGCCACAACATTATCCTAGGTAAACATTATACAGTTCAAAACATATATCACCTGAATTTAATACCATGTATCCAAGTAATAGGACAAGTCCAATGTTCCATCTAGTCACAAGGTAGCAGTATAATATTGCATAGTATGGATGCTGTATATCCACACAAATATTGCATTAGTACTAGTAGTACCTGGACCCTATACATAATTAACTAAAGATCATAAGAAAGCTACCAGGCAGATCACCCAACTGAACTCAGTACCAGGTTTATGAACAAACATAGTGTCCACTAGTTCATAACTCAATTGACAGTCATAAAGTTTGTATAGGAAAAACATGGTGGATAGAACAAACAAACAGGCAATAAGGCATCAATATATCACAAGTGTAACCCTTGTGAATGTCATTAAATACCTCACTAGATTGTATAGTAAGTTTATCAAGAACCACTCACGTATAGTATTAGTACCATAATCTAAATTGCCAACATCACTAGACTAAAAATAGATTATCACCATAGTAAACCTGCTCTACACACAAGAATTGGGAAATAGAGAATCATTGCTAACACACTTCTAAAGTTCATATAGATTAGGGAATATGGGTGTATACCCAATGTTGAGCATCAGCAGATGTTACTGGGAACCTAGGGTTTCTAGTAGAAATGGAAGGAATAGAATAAGTTGAGAGGGAAGAGGGGGTACCTACCTGGGTGAGACCAATCTCGCTAGAGAAGAAGCAGTGGCAGCGTCGGCAGAGCAGAGCATAGCGCGACGACATGGGGAGCACCACAACACTCAACCCGCGCCGAGCCACACCATAGAAACCATGTCCCCATACCATAACCGTGACACTGCGGGGTCACCGTCAAATGGTGGAGCGACAATACAGAAACCCAAGCTCAATTGAAGAAGGCTCGTGAGAGGAGAAGGTGAGGATTAGGTCTAGGTCAACCGACCAAGTGGACAGGACCGGTGGTCTAGCCCAACCCTGTGGGCTGGGCCGGGCTGAATAATGAAATAGGCTGGCCCGTGGGCCAGACCCAGTTTTTTAAAGATAAATTACAAAGTAAATAGAAAATTCAGAAGAATAATTACTAATATGCCCCTAGGATTATTTTAGCTCTACAAAATATAGAAAAATCCTAAATATATATAATATATCAAAATGATCACAAAAAAATCTCTATCAAATATATATAATATATCAAAATGATCTCTATCAAATAAAAATAAAAATTCACTTGTTTGAGATAAATAAACTAAAAACAAATATTAAAGATACTAAAATACTAAATGAAATTTAATAAAACAAGATAAAGTACAAAAATGAATAAAAATCATTTCGCATATAAAAATAAATCTACTATTTAAAAAAAATACTAACTCATTTTATTTACAAATAAAACTTGATGTAAATATTTAAGGACATTTAATACTTTGTGAAATTTTATAAAAATAAAAATAAATAAAAATCATCTTTAAGATCTTGAAAATGTATATTTTACTAAAAAAATGCTATTCATGTTATTTCAAAAGGTTTTAAGATTTCTAAAGTAATAAATCCTTAGTTATCTAATTTATTCAAAATAAATACTTGGTTTTTCATAAGTTAACTCTTCAAAATTATTTCCTAAGTAGGAATAAACATATAATCTAATAAAATATTATACTTCTAAAAAGAGTCCTTGAAGTCTAAATACTAAACCTAAAACCATAATTATGGTTTATTAAAAACCTGAGTATAGATTGCTAATTATTTAATATTCCTTTAGAGTCTTAAATCAACAATGTATTCAATAACCTCCAAATCAACCTTATGCATCATTCACTTATGTTGGGAGTGAATGATCTCATTTCTTTCTTCACCATACTTAACATAACTGTAAAGCTTAATATGAGTAAAGCAAACTAAATAATGATATCACCATACCTCATAATTAGCTTTAGCTCTATAACTTACCTATCATCGACTTGTTAAGTTTAGATTCGTAGAGCTATACTCAATACCTATACAAATTCATCATCGATCTTATCGAGAAAGACTTTTGAACTCGACTATAATATAAATTACTTTATTTTAGTCCTAGTTATATTTATAGTTAACTTTGGTCTATCACTCAACCAGCAAGGAATGCACTAACTTAAGATCGTTCAAGCAATTCAAATAACCATCGAATATGTTTTAAGAACACTACAAATTATTAAATTTAGTGTAATAAGTTTTTTCTTAGAAAGTTATTCTTTTTTCCATTTCAAACAAACACACTATGTTATTTGTTTAAGTCTTAACAACCTAAATCATGTACTTTCATAATAGTTACATGATATAAATTAACCCTAATCATGTGTTGTTGTTATGTTTACTTTTGTATAAAGCATGTTTGTATTAAGTTTCCTATAGATATATTTTCCTGTGAAGTAAACTTGAAGATAAACCAAATCTTAATGAAATCACCTAATTTTAACTCATTCCCAATATTGGTTATTACTTCAGGGTTTCACAAATTGCATAGCTTACTTATGCATACCAGCATATTACTTCTTTAAACATTAGTCCTTACCAGACCAATGATCTTGTTTCCAGATATTGGATCTTATATCGTCTTGAAGACCATCAGTGCACAATCTTGCGATCACAACAGGCAGGTTCAGACTTGATCATGTCCTTTGGTTATTTTCTATCAAGTATTTATAAATAAAATGTTGTCATCACCTGTATTTCCAAAAGGTCAGAAAACTGTATTTTCATAATTAGATGATTATGGGTTATTTACCAAACGGTAATAACCTACTATTATAGTTCCAGTGGTAAAGGAACATAATATCTACGACTTAATCAACCAATGTCGTCAGTGATTCTTGCGCCGTATAATACGCGTTAACCATGAGATTTGGAATGGGACGGATAAGTCAGCTGGATCTTCTTCCTTTCGCATGTCAACGGATGACCAGGTCGTGGTTGTAATTCTCCATGAGAATTGGCAGCATATGGGTGGGATCCCTCAACGTCCCATAGATTATGGTATCTACGAGGGTTTTACGCCTTAGGCTGTCATTGGAAACAAGTTTTATCCTAGGCCTGATGTGTAATCTGATGGGCATGTGGGGTTGCAGAGAAGGGCAGTGATTGGCTTGGATCTTAGGTTATGCCTCAAACCATGGAAGTTTGAACGGGGACATACTCCCGGTTGTGCAACAAAGCTTAAGATGTCTTATGGGAAAAGTGACTCATCTCTACAGAGTGTAAGAAATGTGACATGTTACTCCCTCTTCCGGGAAGGAGCTACGAATCCAGCAGGAAAGGAACTCCATGAAGTTCTGGTAAACATGTGAATGCTGACAAACATAGCTTTTCATAATAAAATAAACCTTTGAAGAAATGTTTATGAAAACCTGCATAGGCTACGACCTACAGTCCATGGCTATAGATAGTGCATCAAATACTCCTTTTTAGTGAACTTGCTGAGTACACTCGTACTCAACTGTACCTTCTTAACCCTTTCCAGGTTCTAAAGCCAATGAAGACGACGTCAACACCAACTTATACTCAAAGGAATCAACATTGAAAGCTCAAGTTCTTCAATGGAATCAAGATATACATCAACTAAAGTAAAGACAAAGTTCCTGGTTAGATAGGAGTACAATCTCTAGCTCTAGAACCTACATTTGTAGAGCATTGCAATAGTAGAAATTGCAAACCAGATACTTTAGATACTAGTATTATTAGTATGTTAGTTATGAGTTGTTCTTTTTTGTTCTTCTTTGTAAGAAGATTCTTTTTCTCTCTATAACCTAGAGTGTTCTCTGGATCTTTTGTAAAGAGTTGAGTTGTAACCTATAGTCATGTGTTGGATATGCCATGTTTATGTTGTACCACTCTAAGGGATGTAATACTAGTGGAACGGTGTTTCTTTGGTGTTATCTCAATGACTATAGTGTACTACATCATGCAGTTGTATGCTGGGTCACCACACTATTTTTTTATAGTTGTAGCCAGAGTATGCGTCGAGTAAGCACAACGACTCGGACCCCGTGGTTGAATTGATGATTTGGTTGATTCGCGGGAGTACGAATTCCTCCTTTAGGCAGGCACTATTGAGGTTGGTGTAGTTGATACACATCCTCCAGGTGTCGTTCTTCTTCAGGACTAGGACTGGGTTGGCCAGCCACTTGGAGTAATTGATAGGTGGAATGAACCCTGCGGGGAGTAGCCGATGCACCTCTTCGATGATTGCATGGTGGCGCTCTTCATTAAAGGGCCATAGTGGTTGCTTGACGGATTGCCCCTTGGGGTTGGTGTTTAATTTGTGCTCAACGAGTTCCCTCGATACACTAGGCATGTCAAATGGCTTCCATACGAAGATTCGTGATTCTCATAGAGAAACTTGATGAGCGCGCTTTCCTATGCGAGGCTCATGTTGGTCCCCACGGTGACCTTCTGTCTCGAGTCGCTTGGGATGAGCTCGACGGTACGAGTGTGCGTAGAGGCCTCAAAAGTTGTTGCTGCAGCGCTTGCCGTGGTTGGCTTCTTAAGGATCATCAGGCTATCCTTGTTTATGCCACTTGCGTATTTCGCGAGCTTGTCGACGTGGTTTGTTTCTTCGGTGATGATGGCGTCGGCGAGCTAGGCGCCTTTGTCTTTGCACTCCATGGCCATATCAGGGTCGTCATGGACGATGATGATGTCGCGTGGCCTCGGGAGCTTCATCATGTTGTATGCATAGTGGGAGGCCTCCATGAATTTGGTGAATGCCTGCCGCCCCAGCACGCAGTGGTATGGCCTTCCATCCTGGGACGATGCCATGGAAGGTGCAGAAGGTCGATTCGACCATCGACCATGGGAGGTTCAGCCGCCTGAAGGTGTCTAGGTACATGATGTTGATGGAGCTTCCACCGTCCATCCATATCTTTGGGAGCCAGTAGCAGCCACTTTGGGCTTGACCACCAGGGCAACAAGCCCTAGGTATGCGATCCTAGGCGCGTGATCCTCGTAGCTCCAGGTGATGCTTTGCTCTGACCAATTGAGCCAGCGCGGGACATCCACTTGGGTTACCGCATTGACGGAGACTGCGCGGGTCAGTACCTTCTTCTCGTGCTTTGTGCCGAGCTCGGTGAATGTATGCAGCGAGCCAACTATGTTGCGGAATGCACCTTTGTTGATGTTGTCCCTTGTAGGGTTGTCGTTGGGGCCTTCCCTTGCTCTCCTTTTCTTCACTATCTCCTAGAGAGAATAGCAACCAACGATGGTGTGGGTGGCGGGCTTGCCCTCCCTATTGTGATAGACAAGGGTTGGTTCAGTAGTGCCATGGGGTCAAATTTCGACCTTGCAGGGTTGTTAGAGCAGTAGTTGCCTCCGTCGTGGTGGAAGTTCTTGGGGTCATGCTGCCCGTAGTTGGTGTTGGCGATGAAGTCGGTCCTACCATAGCCATGACGTTTGTCATTGAGGCGGGTATTGCTATAGTGCAGCTCGTGGTGTTTGTCGTTGTAGTGGCCTTCCAAGCAGTGTCTTCCACCTGACTTGTCGTCTGAGTCCTAGCTTGGTCCTTCCTCCGCGTAGCGCTTGGCAATCTCGAGGAGGTCAGGGATGTTGTCGAGTGTCTGCTAGACCCTCTTGATCTTGGTGACCAGGGGTTCGTACTGGCACGCCTTCTTCTAGCGGTGAATTGTCGTGTACAGGTGGATGCCGGAAGCATTGATCCATAAGTCCTGCCAGCGTTAGACCCAGTGGCGATTCGATACGTGCGGTCCCTGGATGCAGTGTTCTAGGTCCTCAATCATGGTGGCACAGGTGTTAGAGCCCTTAAAGTGCTTGAAGAAGGCATCCCGCATCTCTTCCCACGAGTCAATTTTGTTCTCAGGGTGAGTGTTGATCCATTAACGAGTTGCCCCTCCATCATCAGGGGGAGGTAGCAAGCAGCAAGTAGATCTGTATGGCCAGCGGTACTCATCGCCATGAGGTATGTGTCAATCCACACTAATGGGTCATATGTAGGATCGTACTTCTCGATGTCCTTCGGTCCCTTGAAGGTGGAGGGGTATTGCTCGCCTTGGATCATTCGTCCGAAGCATTGTGGGCCGATTTGGATAAGGGAGCCCCTAGGCTCAGGCTCGCGGTTGCCACGATTGGAAAGGGTGTGCCTCAAGTCGTATTGCTGGCAGGCTTGCCATGCCTAGTTGTTGACGATGTGGGTTCGCACGTCAATCGACTTACCGTTGGCGGCCACTATGTTGTGCACCGGTCACGACTCGTTGGTGGAGTTTGCAGGGTTTTCTACCCGCAATGTGAGTTGTTGTGGCTCAAGTGACGGGCAGTTGACGGTGTTGGTGACTGTGGGGTCATCTCTCGAGGCAACACGACAGCTAGTCGAGCGGGAGTACATTCGCCCCCACGGGTCGATTCCCGTGACTTGTTGTTTGACTGCTCTAGTGAGTAGGGCCTCAGTGTACTTGACCTGCAGTGCCCCCTCTCCCATGAGGTTGAGGTTGGTGACTGCGGTCTGTACCGTGATGACATTGTCCATCGGTGTGGAGTAGAGTGGGATCCCGTTGGTGCCGAGCTCCTGTGGAGCGATCAGGATCTATGGCTCCTCCGAAGGAGGCAAGCGACGGTGGAGCTCCATGTGCAGGAGCCCTGACTTTCGGGCGACTGCCACGTGGTGGTGCGATGCGGCAGTGCTTGAGCTCGGCCGCGTGTGTAGGGTCACGCTCATCGTCGAAGTTCTGGCCGCATCCTTGAATGGTGGGATTCAGGCGGCTCCTGATGTGGCACTGGTGGTAAAGTGATAGCTCCCGTGTTGTCTGCTGTTCGAGGCAAAAGTTTTCACGCTCGGCCTGCTCCCTGGCTTACGCCGCCTACAGCTGCTGGTGGTACTCCTCGACTTCTGTCGCCGTTGATGTCGGCAAAAGGGGCGTGGTGAAGGGATCTAGAGGCACACAGCTATTGGATCTGGTGCGAGCCTCGTCGGGGGACTCCAATCTAGAGTCAGAGTCGAAGATCCTGAGGATGGATGGATCCTCGAAATCCTCAGTATTGGAGACTCGCATGATGGAGTCCACATGCGATGAAACGGTGATGGATCCAGTGACCAAAATAGGGGTTGCTGAGTCAATGTCGTCATGTAGAGCCGCGTCACTCCCAGCCGCGTAGCTAGCAGCCGCATCGTACTCGGAGGCGATGAGGGTTATAGTGCGGACCTGCTCCTCCAAAAGTAGATCGTGTGGAGGCAATTCATTGTTGGTTCTGATTCTTGCAATTTCCTCCGAGTCGATGGCATCCATGACCCCGATGAAGAGGTTGATGGTGTCGACTAGCATCACTACGACGTGGGTGACCAGGCGCGACGCTGGTATGTAGCTGCTCGGTAGGATCTAGAGGAATCCACCGCTGGCTACTGCTCGATATGTGACCGGTGGCGATCGGCCGATCGAATGGATTGTAGGGCCTCACTGCAGATCTCGGGCTTGACTGGACAAGCCCCACGGTGGGCGCCACTGTGGTGGTAATGGCCAAGGTAGTCTCTACCAGGGGTAGCAATTGATATGATTGGCAGCAAGAGTGAGTCACCACCCGTAAATCTGGATTGAGGGGGCACAAGGGTTTCCCAGGTTCAGCCCCCGTAGGGTAAAGACCTACTTCCTGCTAGATTGTATTAATGGCGAGTGGATTACAAGATTGGCGAGCTCGGCGACTAGGAAGTGAGTCACTTTCATGGGGTAACTAATAGCACGAAGTATAACAAGTACTCTAGGGAGATTTATATAATGTCACCTCGCTAGGGTTTACATGATTACAATCAAATCAGTTTAGGTTTCAAAGGGTTTGACCTAATCGGACTTGGCCTATCTAAGTCTTGGGCATTTAGCTTCTAGTCATTGGGCTTGATTCAAAGTCTCCTTCCAGTCGTCGTACCAACATGCCCACTCACCACGGGCCAGGATCAGTCGAATCTCGCTCCTAGGCATACCACGATTGGCATATCCCCATCACTAGGCTTGATGGTGCTTATACTAGTAGTGTTGAGATGCTTGTTAAGATGAATTACCTTTATTTGTTGCCTAACTTGTTTGCTTAGGAAGTATTATGAGCTACCCTAGGGGCTCATCCCCTAAGATCAAGCTAATTTAAGAATACAAACCCTAAGCTAGTTACCCAACCTTGATCTGATCTCTAGTCACTAGAGTGACCATCTAATCTCTTAACCAAATAAATTTAGAGTCAAACATTTCTAGTAGTCTCCAAGTCAATGAAGGCCAACTCTAAGAATGGATTCCTTCTATTCAATATAAACTTCCACCTCATCCACTTAATGATGAGTTTGGAACCTTGCATCCTCTAAAATTCACCCCTCTTGTATCCTAGTCATAAAACCCAAATCTTCCAAATTTTGACTAAGTCTACAACTGTTATCAACATCCCACCTTTGAGTCTCCACCTTTCTCAACCCTTGTGCATTTTTGTAAATGCACTTGAACAATCTTGTAAACATCATAAGGACTTCCAAATCCCACTCTTTCCCTTGGCCAGATCATCATTTGATCCACTTGTTCTCGATGGTTTTGTAGGCAGGAAAATAATATTTCTCTATCAATCTTATCAAAATGTCTACTTTTGCAGAAGCTCACATCTCCATGTCATTTTCCTTTGACCAACATTTGCATGATTGTTCTATGCTCATGATTTTATATCCACCCTACCTTCCTTGTGTCAAATGGATCCTTGTACCTCTTAAAAACCACCTCGTTTCGGAGGCTAAATAATAATCTGCTTTGACAAGCTTGTTTTCAACAAAGTTTCGCTTCAATTTTTGGAGCACCCACTATAAATCAAGACCATATATTTGTACCATGGTCATATAAATCACTTGGTATATCTATCCATCTAGCCCATGATCCAAGGGAATCTCTGAGCTCCTTAATACAACAAGGTTTTGATGGTATAAAAATAACTTAACCCAAGATGCCTTTTCTTAATTTATTTCTTGCTATCTTAAAAACCATGTGTTGCCTTTCAAACCCAAGGTGTGTAAATGGTAGCTACACCATGTGGACATCTTCTAACTTGGAGAGAAAAACTTAATACAACATTTTCCACAATTATTTTGTCCTAAGACAATCAATTTCTCTTCTGTTACCAAAATTTAAAAACTTCTTCTATTGAAGAAAGTTTGCTTCTCTCCAAAACATTTTTTCAACTTTAGGCACATCTGAGGCCTGTATATTGTTCCCTGACTTCCCACTTCAATTTTTTTTGAAGAGTTTTATTATTTCTTTTTGCTTATTACATTAAATGGCACAAATGCAAAAATAAATGTTTTAAATAGTTTTCTTCTTCAATAAATCTTGGGAATTTTTTTGAATGTGTGATATGATGTTTAGGACCACCTCACACCAAAAACCCACCTTGTCCAATTCAAAAGTTTGAAGTGAATCCATTAAAACCCTCTCAGCACTTTTTAAATATTTGATTATAAATGGGTATAAGCATCTCTGAAAAACTCAAATAATTTCCCAAGGTGTACCTTGACCATACCTAGCTACTAGCACTCTTACTCCATCTTGTCAAGATAAATATCTAAGCTTTACAAATAATCATCAAAATGGCAATTATGGAGTTTGATCAAAATCATGAGCTATTCTCCCTTCCATCCTCATCAATCTCTACCCCTGACCACCAAAGAAACCACCACTCCTCCTGGTCGAGCTACACTTTAGCTAATTACTATAGCTTCCCTCTCTCTTTGTCCTCTTGCTTTTGGATGAAGAGGAGACAAGGGAGATGTCATGTCTAGCTCCTTTAAAGGTATTGTTGCTGTTGCATACCTCCCTCTCTTCCTCCTTATACTACCCCACCACCAGCATCACCCTCCACCGTCATCCTTGCCCTATCCATGGCCAGCACCTCCCCAAAGGCCCCACATGGACATAGTACACCCTAAACCGATCACCTTCAGAATAAAAGGTCACCAGCTAGTACAAATCCTCCCTCCACTTCCATTCCACTCCCTTTCCTCACCACTCTCCCCTCCCAACCGCCCCTGAGCTCCCCCTCTCTAGGTCCACGGAGAAGGAGAAAGCTCTCTTGGTTCTATAAGCCAAACCAGGAAGTAGTCGCATATCTAGAACCCATATGCTAGATCACTCTGCATGTGAGTCTTTCCCTCTGCGATACCTCTCTAATCCTACCCTTTCTTAACCCTAGGTAATGTCGGGATCATCATCAGGACCAAACTACCAAAGCCCGCTGGTAGCACCCTCTCGTGCTGCATCAAACAAAGCCCAAAACCGCGCATAGCACCCCTCGTTGGACTTGCCCGGATGCCCCGCTTCTCCTCCACCACCTCACCATCGCTGGCAGGCTCACCTTTTGAGCTCCCCAAGCCCCTTCATTCCGAGCTACGGTTTCCTTATCGTCAGGTGAAGACATAGGAGAAAGATGATTGGAGTCATCTGTCGCCTGGGTGGGCTGGCCCATCTCGCCTCCACCGAGGAAGACTATGAATTCGTCCCACACCCGTGTCTGCCTTTTTATTTTTATTTTCTTCCCAATCCTGGTGAATATCTACTTAGTTTAAATTCGGAGGAAAATGAAAAATACCTGATGTTGCCTAGATCTAAAAATAATATTCTCCAGTGTTTTCTCAAACATGCAGAATAAGTCCGAGGCCCAAAATAATATTCCTTATTTTCTTACAATTAATCAACTAAATGGTTTTCTTTTCCAATCAATAAATTCTGTAGTGAGTTTCACATATCCAATTGGAGTGAATCCAATTTCCTCTGATAAGTATTGAAAGTTCCCATGTTATGACATTGGTCTCATCTCAAGTGGAACTAAGGTTCTACTGTAGTTAAAATAATAAAATCAATTCCCATCTAACTTTGAGAATTTCTCAAGGTAAATTTGATGCCCATTTTGAGTTCATTCCAACTCTTAGTAGTGTGGTACTACAATACCTACTAAACCCTAGGGGATATAAATTTATTTAACATCTTGTGAATTTTATTTAATTAGGTTCTTTTGTTTAGGGTTGTTTCACTACATAGCATAAGCTCTACAACTCCAAAAATGATGAATCCAAATTGTATTGGAAGGTATTTGTAATGCCTACCATTGCCTTTGGTTCCATACCAAATGGACATGTAGATTAAACCTAATGAAAAAGACCAAATGCTTGCAGAACTGACTTTGTGATTTTCCCAAGGATATTCTAGTAATTAGTTTGAAGCGAAACCAACTCCCCATGAACCAATACTCATGTGTCTTCCTACCCTAAGAGGAAATAACTATTTGATAGAAAAATATTTTCTAGTGAATTAACTACCAAAACAATGGTTTATCCCACTAGAAAATTCCTAACTAATTAGAGAAAAGTGATAAAATTATGAAAGAACTTTTGGTGGTTTTGTTATCTCAATACATATCTATTGATATCATTTTTGTACATTGGTATCATACAGGACTTGACCTTTGTATTAAACCCATTATTCAAGTGGTACTCTACAACTAAATCATAAATAAGTTCCACAAATGCAAATAAAGGAATCCCGAGTACTATGAAGTAAAGTTATAAAAACCTATTGAAGTGTATTCATGCTTTGTGCAATTGCTTGCTGTATTGCATTGGTGCTTGTATGCTTTGTGTTGATTGTGGCCTTGTTTGCTTGCATGTGTAATCCGTGATTACGATAGTAGCGATTATAACAAAGTCAAGAAGGAGAAGTACTTGGTTAACCACTACATAATTGTACTACTAAGTACAACCCCCTTGATGACACCTACTTGTCCCTAGTATTGTAAGTGGTGTATAATATCATGCCCCTTTGGAGACCCCGTTTTAGCCAAAGTAAAACTATGTTGGGAGTATGCCCTAGAGGCAATCATGGTTGACGATATTCCCCAAAGTATTCATAAAGTAATAAAGTTGTCCTTGTATGAACATCAGATATATATATATCATTGAATATGTAATTCAGTTGTGGAACTATATATTCATGGTTATTCATACTAGATTGTCCTTGGTCTTTGAGGTTGTGCTGGACACACAACTTATACCAATGTGCAAGTCGGATGAGATGACATGGTTACACTTGTCATGGGCATGGTGATGTTATTCCGACTTACACTGATTCGCCTAAAGAGTTTAGCGATTCAGACTAACCCACAGTTGAGATGCAACGAGCATGTTGTCATTTGCAGTCTCAAGCAATGGAATACTTTGACCTGATGTGATTGCATGATCTGTGTTGTGGATCCCCAACTTAGGTTCTATCAAACACTGTTCCATAAATGGGAAGTTATGAAGATAGAGTTCGGGTTGGTTGTGAAGCAAGCTATGTGATGTGGATTACCAAGATTGGATTTTCTCCTCCGTAATGTAGAGATATTCTCTGGGCCCTCTCGTGTGATATTATTCGAAGCATGGCAATGCGCTACTCAGTTAAGTGTTTTTAACTGAGGAGTCAGACTAAGTGTTAGTCTAGTGAATCACATATCATGGAACAAGAAGAGAGTTGAGCTATTAATGGGATGGCAACTACTCCCCTATAGCTCAACAGGTATGTCGTGTGGCAAAGGGATCTGGACAAAAGTCACATTGAAGGTTTGTCTTTTGACTTTACGGCACTTGGGAGTTAGCACGTCTTGCTAGAGGCTGCTACCATCTATCGACTTGAGACTGACTGTTCATGGGAGTGAGTCGGACTCAAAGCCATGACGGGGTACTAGGAGGAGTAGCTCATGTCGTGTCTAGGTGTATGTGAACCTATAGGGTTACACACTTAAGGGATTGGAGCCCATGTGGATGAGATCGATGTGGAGATTGGGATACAAGCTAAATGGGCCTCAAGCGTTGAGCCCAACTAGGAGTGTATATAAGTGGAGTGATAAGGGATAGTCCCTGACCTAGCCGTCACTTTCTCCACTCCCATTTTGGGCTAGACGGGATCTAGTAGTCCTCTGGCCGGAGCTTCTTCCTGTACATGTTGATACCGTAGAGACATTGCACGTGCGGCGCTGGAGACAAATGATCTCGTGGGGATCTGGCGAAGGGGTTCATGGGATCCGGAGGAGCTATTCGTGGGATTGTTCTACACTGCTTTGACGTGATACATCAGTTCCGCATCTACATGTCTAGCGGTAATCTTGTGGTCTATAACCTGAGCTAGATCTTGGGTGTTTCGCGTAGGATAAATGTTTTGTTTATCTCTGTGTGGCCCAACAAATTATAGGTTGGGAAGACCCTAGAAAAGTTTACAAAAAAATTATGGTAAAACCTTGGTAAGGTTTGCCATGCTAAGAGGAGTTTGAGAAAGAAAAAGGTTTTGGTTTTGCAAGTGATGCTAGAGTGGAGAAGGAGGAAAAATGTTTACGAAAACACACCCGGTTCTCTACAGCATAGCTATAACAACTAAACTATGCAACCACATTACCCTGGAATGGGAAGGGGCATCGGGGCTTGACTTAAAGTTTGTTTACTCTGGTATGGGATGCCTCACAACTACTTATAAGGGATCACATCTCTCGAATGTCGGGTTTCCCTTAAGGAGAAAGGGTCATATGTTGGGGCAATGAGATGTGAACCGTCCTTGTAGATGGTCATACGATATTATGAGCCTCTCATTGAAAGTGTATGTCCCAAGAGGAGGCATACACTCTGGTTCGTCCTTGGTACCTGACGTCCCAATGTTGAGAGGAACAACTCATAGGGTAGGGCCCATGCTAGAGTGGCCTCCTGTGAGTCTTGATTGGTTACTCGACCCATGGTCCATGAGGGATCAGGGAAGGGTACGGAGATATTCACCAGTATTGAATGTTTACTTTGATACTCGTCCGTTATGTTCCACGATTGACTGATCATGGGATTGTGGTAGTATACATAACATGGATTCTCAGATAACTAATCCAGGGGGCCCACAGACTTGGTATCAGATCCATCCTGACTGTAGAAGAACCTTAGTTAGCATGGTATTTAGACAAGAAACAACTATTTTGGAAACATCGGCTTTCGAATACTACTTTCTCAAAACTTTTCCAAAGATTTTACTTCTTATCTCCGTCTGAATTAAAGTATTTCAAAAATGGTTTCTTATATCTATCGTCCAAATTCCAAACGTACGTATTTCAAAAGATTAGGACCTAGAACCTCGTTAAGATAATGCTCCTGAGATGAAGAGAAGCAAGTACCAGCAAACACAAGGAGAATACAAGATCGCCCTACCAATAGAATCCTCATGACCAGAAGAATCGTGTGCTAAAATACATAGAAGCGTCCAATGATTTGGCAAAGGCTTCTGATGCAAGACAGTGATCCAGACTATCAATAGCCTCGATACCTAGGATCAATAGTCCTAAGATAGGACTACCCTATATCGCCAGTAGTTAACTCTTTGGTTCATAAAGTAGACCGTATTTTCTTTCCTAAGTGTATGTTGTGTTGCTTGCTTCATGTTGTTTGCATATCTATGCTAGGAGGAATATTTCAACCCCATCACTTTTTTCCTCGTGTATGCATGTTCTATCTTGATTGACCTAAGTCAAATTGTGTTTTAGTATCGATACACCACCTAGGAACTCAGGCACCCCCTGTTAGTTCCCACTATCAAGGCCCATACTGACCTATGTTAGGAATGATGCCCTAGAGGCTCACATTCTGCCTTGTATTTGTAACCCGGAATCTGCCTTAGAGCTATGTGGAACAATATACATGTATCTAGCTATCGTGGTGGTGGCACGAAAGATGCCATGTATAGGCTAAGAGTGGGGCCAATGAGCACTAGAGGAATCCAGGGAGGGATAGTGTGGTGATTCCACACACATATGCTTGTATTCTCTCTCAATCAATGGTGGATTACAAGGGCTCCTCGAGCTATTTGTGGGAAGGAGGCTACTGCTCTTACTACCCACACTACACACTCTAGGATTTTCCCTTAGTAAAAATGGCCGACCCTCTCTATGGGGATCGTGGTGCTCCTTATATAGGGGAGCCCAGGTTACAATTTAGGGCATACGTGGAGGCATCTTCTCCGAATATGCTTCTTAGTAAAGCATGGCGCTCCTTTTCCCCTTTAGCAACCTGGTCCGGACTCGGGACGTAATCCTCTCTAAACCCCTTTGTGGCGCGGTGTCACCCGACATAGGCAACGTCACCCTTGTCGGCCCATACCCACTAGTGCTCCCCTCTGTCTGCTGCGCTCACTCTACAGTGGACAGAGAAAACCTTTGACCAGCAAGATTACTTCCTTCTATTGTAAGCCAAGTGGTAACCCGGCTCGTGCCTGGTTAACTCGGCCCCATGGGTACCTGCAAACAAGTTACATTGAGCTAGCCGACATATGTTATATGTCGGTCGGGTTAACATTATATGAACATCCACTGGGCCGGGTCTTCTGCAAGTCGTCTTACCTTAAGGTGACTCGGCTAGCTCATGCTTTGACCTTGCCGTACCTCGGATATTATGGCTTTTATACCCTGGCGTGACCCTACCTGGGGTTGTCCCCCAACATTAGTCCCCGAAACTGGTTCGGTCTTACCAACTTCAGCTGATAAGGCCACAACAGTGTCAACCCACAAATTTGCTTGTTTTTCTTACCGGGTTACATAGTGACTCGGCTTATTCACTATTGATTTCCCTTGGCTCATTCTGAGTTATTCCTCGTTGACCGGGTTATTCGGTCGTATCCGGGTTACCCCTTGGTTATCTTCCTTCTCTCGTATACTTCCCCACATCCTACATGGAGGGTAATCATTGTTTTGCCTCATTTTAAGGGCCTGCGCCAGTTACTGTGCTTATTGTCATGGATAACTGCTGCGAACATCACGTCATTGTTGTCTCCTTGTTAACGGCAATGCCACGTCCTGTCATGGGATCCGTTGTACCCTATGGCCCTCTTGTGGCTTGTCTCTGATTGGTTGATCCAGTAGATACATGGCCACACCGTGTGGCTTCTCTACATAGCCTGATCCCACTACCCCACTCAGGGACACAGTTAAATAGGGGGTGTGGGATGCCCCTTGGTCATTCCCCCACCCGCGCATGCATCTGCTCCTTCTTCTTCCTCTTCTGCACAACTGTATCACCGCCGCCACTGCCGCTGCTTCGCTTGGGCGCCAGGCCACCACTACTACGCATCGTCGTTGTGCTTCTTAGGTGTAGCAGCATCACCTCTCTAGCGTAGCCAAGCCACCACGGGGCCCTGTCAATCTAGGCCTCTGCCGCATGTCACTGATTGGATTTACGAGGGTAGAGATCTAGAAATGGCGGAATCGATGGAAGTCGTCGTCGTGGAAGAACACGAGGAGGGCGGCGAGGCCCATGAGCGAGGATCCTGGGCCGGTTCTCGGGTCTGCCAGGATGACATCGACTGGCTATACCAGACCCGGTGCATCCCCGCCAGAGTTACATGTTTCCTCCCCTGCGAGGAGATCACTCCCTCACCCAATACAGGTGATTTTGTAGTCTTCCTCTCGTATTTCCAACACGGGTTCAACCTTCCCATTAGTGACTTCCTTCATGCCCTCATCACCACCTTCGAGCTCCAACCTCACCATCTTCCCGCTAACGCCATTACCTCCCTTTCTTCCTTTGCATCCGGGGTAGAGGGGTACCTCGGTCTGTGGCCCTCCATTGATCTTCGGTATAAATTCTTCGGTCTCCGATCTAATGTCGTTCCTGATCGGGAAGTTGCCCTGGCCGACAAAGCTCCGACCCAATGCGGGGAAGCGTCGATCTCACCTCGGAAGAACTCCGTATTTCCCTAGTTCACCGGTCTAGAATCTTACAAAGGCTAGGCTCAAATGTTCTTCTATGTGCGGAACAACACCGAGGAGGACCTAATCCGGCTACTCCCCTTTCAAATTGGTGTCTCAGACCGAACCTTATGGAGCCAAATCCAAAGAAATCCACTACATTGGTGATCCAGGTAGATAAGCGGATCAAGGAGTTAAACAAGCTGGGGTAGCACACCGAGGATGTCATGATCACTTTCGTTCGCAGCCGAATCTCCTCCTTCAGAAACATACCCATAAGTTGTGCCATATGAGAGGCCATCTCGACCCCAACCGAACCTCGTCCTTTGAGCTCCACAACACTCAAATCTTCCGTCGGGTCAAGGCCATCTTCAGGATAGCCCCGGAGCTTAATTAGGACTAGGAGTGGGGGTACGAGCACTTCTGCCAGGATAAGATACCTCTCGTGGTATATTTCTTACTTGACCTTTCTCCGAGTTAAATTTTCTGTCAGACCATATATTTATTTGATCCTTTTACACTATTTCCTTCAGTTGTTTCTTCAGCAAACCATTGAGGATGGCACGAAGCCATCCCTTAAGTGCGGGAAAGATCGGGTCACCTCGGACACAGAAGAGCCGTACCTCGAGATGTTTCTTCCCGTTCTTGATGGCCATAAACGACCCTCTAGTATGGCCTCTTTTTAAGGGATTGGCCAGATGATGATGAAGATGATGATTGTGAAATTCTAGATGTATATGAACTGGTGCCTATCTCATATGCCTTTCCGATTGATCTGAATCCAGCTAACCCGGTTGGGCAGGTCCATAATGATCCGCCTCTTGCTTTGGGCGAGTTTGTACCTATCCCGACGACTTCGGCTCCCTCGACCGAGCCACCCCCGGCCAAGAAAAGACAGAAGAAATCCGGCGATAAGGCCACCACCAAGATTGTTCCCCAGATTAAAGCCCCCGTTCAGAGAGCACCAAAGCCTAGAGAACCACCTACTTCTTTCGAGTAAGCTTCTTCTTCCTTCCTTGTTCATTTCGAAGGTAATATGACATTGTCTTCATATATTTCTTGTTTCTAACTTATACTTGTTTATTGTTTGATTCGGCATGGCTCCTAGGGATATCTCCAAAGTGTTCCAAGCATTGCCTCCCCTCTCCGAGACGCTCCACCTTCTCCCCGCCGTGATGAGGCTCCACCCCTGAGTCATATTCAGGAGAGTTCCGTGGATGCGCCGAATCTCATCCCACCTCGGCAAGAGGGGGGCAACATTGGCGTAGATGGAGGTGGCGTCTTCGAGGATGCACCTATGCCGGATAGGACCAGTGCCTCTTATGACTAGCAACCATAAGACATTAGCGGTGCCAGCAACATCAGTATTGAGACGACTCCTTCCAAGGTGCCAGTGAATCCGGCACTGACCCAAGTTTTATCCGAATCAGTTCCAGCTCCAGCTCCAAGTTCCACTATACCAGTCACCCAAGTTCCTCCTCCTGCCTCGTCCGAGTCTACACAAACTCGGTGAGAAGACCGATCCAAGATACCTCAAACAACACCTTCCACGCCAGCTTCTTTAGCCAGAGATATATTCTAGCAGAAACCTCGGAACAAGCCTTCCGCGCCATCTTCGTCAAAAGATCAAGATGTCACCTTGTTACAGCAGACCAAGCCTGGCACCAAAGCCAAAAAGGCCATCGAGGCTGCCAAGGGTCAACAGACTTCCGAGGCGGCCAAGACTACGCCCAAGAGCTCCAAATACGAGTCTGGTCAGTGTACCCTGATGTCCATGATGTCAAAGGAGAGTACTGCCTCTGGCTCTACTACTTCCGGGTCTACTAGCAGCAAAAAACTTACTCTACATACGAGCCCGACTGTAGCACAATCTGCCAGGAAAGCAGCTCACGCCAAAGGATTGGTGGTGTCCCAAACTCTTAGCGGGTAAAGCTACGGCTCACTCTCCGAGTCTGCTGAAAACTGGAACAACGTAGAGTATGTTGATGTCAACTCTTAGAATCCATTGAATTTCGGTCCAGCCGAGATAGGTGCTGAAATGAACACAGCTACCAACACCATTCGCCTTGCTATCAAAATGATGGAGGTAAATTCTTTCTTCATGCCTTTACATCTCCACAAGTACTTGTAGACATATCCACTAGTCCCCGAGCCTCCTGGGGAGTAACTTGTTACTCGGCCGGATGCTCCTAGAAAACCAACGTAGTTCCTTAGTAGTTTCAAATATCCACTTACCTAGAGCTGGATTAAGTTCCACTTGGCCTGGATCTTGTAAACTTCGAATATTCACACACCTAGAGACGGGATAAGTTCCACTTGGCCTGGATCTTGTAAAGTTCGAATATGCACACAGTCAGGTTAAGTTCCACTTGGCCTAGATCTTGTAAACTTCGAATATTCACACACCTAGAGCCGGGTTAAGTTCCACTTGGCATGGATCTTGTAAACTTCGAATATTCACACACCTAGAGCCGGATCTAGTTCCACTTGGTCCAGATCTTGTAAACTTCGAATATTCACACACCTAGAGCCGGGTTAAGTTCCACTTGCCCCGAATTTTGTAAACTTCAAATATTCACACACCTAGAGCTGGGTTAAGTTTCACTTGGCCCGGGTTTTGTAAACTTCAAATATTCACACACCTGGAGCTGGGTTAAGTTCCACTTGGCCCTGGTTTTGTAAACTTCGAATATTCACACACCTAGAGCCGGGTTAAGTTCCACTTGGCCTGGATTTTGTAAACTTCGAATATTCCTTATGATGCGTGAACTAACATCTTCCTTTTCAGATTACCACCAACCGCCAAACCGTTGAGTTCCAGCGGTTGTTGGATTCTCACAAGGAGCTGTGCGCAAAGCATAGGTTTGTGATGCCCGAGGTGAAGAAGAAAGGTAATTTCCCTCCTTATGTCTTCATTTTTACTTCTTTTCATTGCTGATTTTCCGAAATAACTTCAGACACGGATTGTTCAGCTGAAGTTGAGGCTAAAAACATCATTATGAGGAAGAATTTGGCTGAGATCAAAGCTAATTCGTTTTGGCACCTTAATCTTTGTCCTTTTTCCTTCTGGCTCGGCAGATAATTATACCTCGGCTCTGTCGGGTTAATATACTATTGTAGTGTCTCTTCAAGATAGTGTGCCTTTGCCTGACATGATTCTCCACTTTCTCGAATAAGCAGGGCAGCACCAGGCTGAACTCAAGAAGAAGGATGCTGCCCAGCTCCGTCTTAAGGATGATGAAATTACTCGGCTCAATGCTAAGATTGAAAAACTGAAAAATCTCCACAAGACTGAGTTGGATAAAGTTCACCAAAACTTCTCTAAGGAAAAAGAACGGCTGAAGACCCAGCTTGAGAAGAACCAGGACATGATGAAGCCGACATCAAGTTTGAGTCAGTGAACACAAAATATGAAAAGCTCAAGAAGATAAACGCTGATTCGCTAATGGAGCTGACTCGTATTAATAGTTATATCTCTCATCAGTTTTTTCTCTTCCGTTGATGTTTGTTTCTCTGGGTCCTGTGCTCTTACTTACTGATCTTACTTGTCTCATTTTTTAGGAAAATTCTGGAGAGCAACGCCATTGCCGCCACTACTATGAACAAGTTCCGCTTGAAGAGAGGTACTCCTATTGGTCCTAGCACCGAATCTATTCCTTATGACATGGAGGATCTGTTGGTGGGCCTCGCAGCCCGAGTTGAAACCATGAAGAGCTATGGTATGGATATTATGGATGCTGCCGTCCATATGTTCAGTGCCGTTTGGCCCACAAAGCCCACTGCTAAGGGTCCTGCTCCACTGATTGCGAAACTGATAGATTGTGAAACCCAACTTGACATGTGAAGGGAATCTACTGCCCGCACGGGAGCTGTCATGGCCCTGAGCTTTGTGCTATCATGGTATGTAAGTTTGGACTTGGAAGTTCTTAGCCGTATGCGCACCACATCACGATGGACCAATGACCCGGAATGCATCGCTCGTCGCCAAGCTCGCGCTTATGACCTTATTCAATGTGCTCGTTGCCATGAATGGAATGAAGGGCCGAGCTTCCTTAGCATCGTCGATGACGAATATATTGAATATGGCTCGGATGGCAAGGAACAAGAAATCTCAGACGATGGTGAGGAAATTGAGGACATCGATGAAGTTGAAGCTAATCCGGATGATGCAGACAAAACCGAAGTCCCTCCGGGTGCGGAAGAAAACCCGGACGAAACAACTGAAGCTGAAGTTCCTCGCTGCGAGACAGGCTTACCCCTCCTGCTGCGGATACCTCGAATGTTGCTGCTCCTGGAGCCACAAACACTTTTAAATTTGTTAAATCCCCGGAATGCCGGGCGCAGATGTAATATGCACAATGTGATGTTTTTCTACCTCTAGGTCTTTTATGTCGGATTAACTTGGGCGAAGTTCCCGAGTTTCATTTTCTTGTTCCCCCAATTTTATGATTCGACTCGCGTCTACCTTGATTCGGTTTTTGACTCACGAGGCCGAGGTTCAAAAAATTAACTTAACAATACTCAAAACTTTAAGATTAGATCAAAATAATTCGACATAACATAAATAAAGTAAATACATGGGTTAGTCAAAAAACAAGTGTCAGCTCGATTATGTTCCTTTTCCTTAGTCGCTTTTCATATCCCAGTAATTCCAAACTTGTTCTCTTGCTTTCCATGAAGATAATTCTTGTTGGATCGCAGCAAGTTGAAGATTTAGTTTTTGGTGTTAACATACTACTAGTCTGGCTAAAGTGTAAGTAATTTAAGCCAGCCAACATATAAAAAAATAAATGCAGAAAAAGACAATTATTATTAAGGCAGTCCCCGAGTTTTTGCTCGGGGTACTGAAGTTTCATTCATGAACTCATTGCCGACATACATACCGACATACGAGAGTTTAGGGTACATACATTTCTCGCTAAGTGTAAAACGGTCGCAGTACGGCTACATTCCATGGACGTTTTGATTCCTCGCCTGACATGTCCGTCTTGTTCTTCTCTTGTGGTTGTGCATCAATGAGGTAATAGGCATCATTGTGCAATGATTTTCTTACAATGAATGGCCCTTCCCATGGAGGGGATAGCTTATGCATGCCAACAGTTTGCTGCACCAGCCGAAGTACTAGATCTCCTTCTAGGAAGAATCGGGGGTTTACTTTCCGGCTATGATAGCATCGAAGATTTTGCTAATAAATGGTGGATTTGTAGAGTGCTAATTATCTCGCTTCTTCTAGCAGATCAACATCATTTTGCCGGGCTTCTTGCACTTCGACTTCTGTGTATTGGGTGACTCTAGACGAATCATGCTCCATGTCGGATGGTAATACAGCTTCTGCCCCATATACCAGAAAGAATGGCGTATAGCCTGTTGATCGTTTTATAGTTATTCTTAAGCTCCATAATATGGCTAGTAGATTCTTCTATCCAGCACTCCGCTGATCTTTGCAGCAGCTCAATGAGCCGGGGTTTTATCCCCTACAAAACTAGTCTATTGGATCTTTCTACTTGTCAGTTTGATACGGGGTGGGCTACTGATGCAATGTCTAGATATATCTTCTTTTCTCGGAAAAATCTAGCAAATTCTCCTTCAGTGAAGTTGGTGCCGTTATCAGTTATGATGCTACGTGGATAACCATATGTCAAGATAATATATTTGAGGAATGTTACTGCGGTTGCTCCATCACACTTTCTTATTGGCTTTACTTCAATCCATTTGGTGAATTTGTCCACCGTGACCAAGATTTGAGTCATGCCTCCCTTTTTCGGCTTAAATGGTCCCACCATATCTAGGCACCATACAGCAAATGGCCAAGTAATAGGGATGGTCTTGATTTCCAACATTGGCATACGTGTCTTGGTGGTGTACCTCTCACAGCCATTGCACTTCTTCACTAGTTCTTCGGCTTGCTCCAAGGCACTGGGCCAATAAAATCCATGCCAAAAAGCATTTGCCACTAAGGCCCTGGATGAGGCATGATGACCACATTCCCCTTGATGAATATCTCGAAGAATATCTAGCCTCTTCCGGGTCAACACATCTTTGCAGGACACTTGTGACACTTCTGTTCTATAGCTCGACATTGATTATGGTATATGCCTTGGCTCTTCTTTGCAATTGCCTTGAGAGTATCTCGTCATTCAGCAAAGTTCCATCTTTTAAAAACTCAAATATTGGCCTTGCACATGATGGTACATCACGAACATGGAAAAGTAATTCGTCAATTTCCATGGCATCCACCGACATAACTCTCTCCGGATCAGGCTGAACAGTTCCCGGGTTTTGCGAAGTAGTCCTCGGGTTTACCGAGACAGTCCCCGGGTTTGCTGAGGTGTTCCCCCAATTAATGTCCATTGGGGCAGGGCCTAATTTGGGGAGCTCTAGGATATATATTGATTCGGATTCTGGCGAGGGGATGATGGATGGTTTTCTCAGATGCTCCAAGGCAATTCCTGGCGGGATAGCTTACCGAGATGAGCCCAGTTTAGATAACACGTCGAATGCTTAATTGTCGCCTCTAGGTATATGATGGAATTCGCATCCCTCAAGATACCCACATATTTTCCGGACGTGAAATCTATAAAGGGCCATGTTTACATCCAAAGAATCCCAATCACCAGACACTTGTTGTACCACCAAGTCCGAATCTCCAAAACACTCAATCCGACGTATGCCATTTCTTTTGCCACCTTTAAGCCATGCACGAGCGCTTCATACTCGGCAACATTATTCGCTGCATGAAAATGGATCTTTAGAACATATTTCAACTGATCTTTCTTGGGCGAGGTAAGGACTACCCCGGCCCCTAATCCATTCTTCAACTTTGATCCATCAAAGTGCATCCTCCAATAATTCGGATCTGGCAAAGGTGGTTCGTATTGCATCTCGGCCCAGTCCACACAAAAATCCGCCACAGCTTGCGACTTGATAGCGTACCTTCTATCATATTGTGCTGCATATGGGGCTAACTATATTGCCCATTTTGCAATCCGACCACTTGCATCCTTGTTTCTCATTATCTCAGATATTGGCACTTCACAGATCACCATCACAGGGTGTTCTTCAAAGTAGTGCTTTAGTTTCTTGGCTGACATATAGATGCCATACGCCATCTTCTAATAATGAGGGTAATTCTATTTAGAGGTAGACAATACTTCGTGTAGGTAATATACAGGCCTATGCACCGACTTACCATCTTCGTCATGCTCCACCACTATCACAGCACTTCCGACTCGGTTGGTCGCTGCTATATAGAGTAAAATCGTCTCTTTTGATAGTGGCGAAGCTAACACTGGTGTAGAGGCTAGCATATTTTTGATCTCACGGAACGCACTATTTTCCTGAGGTGTCCACACAAATTTGTCGGATTTCTTCATTAGCTGATAGAGAGGCAAAGCCTTTTCTCCCAACCGACATACAAACCGACTTAGCAATGCTAAGCTTCTAGTAAATTTTTGGATATCATTGAGGCACTTTGGCAATTCCATTCTTTCAATGGCCCGGATTTTGGTAGGGTTCGCCTCGATACCTCGGCTAGACATGAGGAATCTAAGTAATTTTCCTGTCGAGAAACCAAAGGTGCACTTCTCAGGGTTAAGCTTCATTTGGAATCTCCTGAGCTTCGCGAATGTCTGCAGGATACCATCAAGGAGCGTTTTGCTTTCCTTAGTATTTATCACTACATCATCAACATATACTTGCATGTTTCTACCAATTTGATCATGAAGACATTTTTCCATACATCTTTGGTACGTTGCACCTGCATTACATAACCCAAATGGCATAGTCTTGTAGCAATAAGCCCCATATGGCATGATAAATGCGGTCTTTATTTGATCCTCAGGGTTCAAAGGTATCTGGTGGAAACCAAAATAAGCATCAATAAACTACAACAACTCACAACCAGTAGTAGAATCTATGACATGATCTATCCTTGGCAGTGGAAATGGATATTTTGGACACACCTTATTCAGGTTCGTGTAATCGATACAGATTCACCATACCACTACCACATTTGGATCGTCCTTCTTCTTCTCGACAAGTACCGGATTAGATAGCCAATCTGGATACAACACTTCCATTATGAACTCGGCTGCAATGAGCCTAGCTAACTCGTTACCAATGATCTTCCTCTTGTCTTCAGCGAAGCGGCGGAGAGGTTGCTTCACCGGCTTAGCTCCAGGTCTCACATGTAAAGAGTTCTCGGCCAACTCCCCTAGAACACCTTGAAGATCCTGTGTGGACCAAGCAAAAATATCCCAATTATCACGGAGGAAGTTGACGAGCTCGCTTTCCTATTTGTCGTTGAGCATGGAACCAATTGTGACGGTGCGCTTCAGAAACTGATCATCAATTTGGACCTTCTTTGTATCCTTTGTTGCTTGAAACGAAACACTCCCATGCGGGTTACTCAGCGCCGGCATATGCACTTGCACGGATTGAGCCAATGCTGCCACCTCATGGATTCTCCTTTTTCTTGTCCAATCACTAGTGACTCGGCCAAGTTAGACCCGGCCGTGGCACACTCTATCGAGTGTCTAAAGTCCGCAGCTATGGTGATTCGCCCATTCGGCCTAAGCATATTCATCTTCAAGTAGCTGATATGCGTACTTGCCAAAAACTTGTTGAGAGCAGGTCTACCGAGTAACACGTGATACACGCTTACCAATTTCACCACTTCAAACTTCAAATTCTCAGTCCGGCAGTTGTCCCTTGTGCCGAATAATACATCAACCCGGACCTTGCCAATGGGCTCACATGAGATACCTGGCACAATACCATGGAACATCGGCTTTGTTGCTTGGAGCATGTTCTCCGATATTCCTAGCTTGTGCATATTGTCCCTATAATAATGTTGATGCTACTCTCATTGTCAATCAGAACTAGAGAATTTCACATTGATATTCAGCCCAATGAATGTCGGATCCAGCACCAATGCGTATGATCCAGAACTCGGCATGAGCCTGGGGTGATCCTTTCCATGTGATTTCTTGTTCTGCCCAAGGCATATACCTCGTCACTATCGGCATAACTGCATTCACCTCCATATGTCGGTGCTGCAAGATTTTCCTATCAGTTTCCTCTGTTGTGAACACATAGTAACTTTGGTGGTGCTCTAAGTATTCATTTCTCCCATCATTGCCGAGGTACCTCTGGTTCTGCTGCTGCTGATTGTCCACTTTATGCACTTCATCCCTTCTTTCTTGATTTTCATACCTCGGCGGAGGCGGTGGTAGCATCAACTGCTGTCCATTTGCACCAGTAAGCTATGGTTGCCGAGGTGCTTCATTCCGAGGTTCATATTTCCGAGGTTCCTGAGCATTCCCCAAGCCACCTTGCTCTATATTTTTCATCCACTCACACTGTCGAGTCGTGTAGTTTGCCGAATTACTTGGATTCGGCGTGTGGAACTTGCATGGTTGGTACAACATTGACTCATACATGTATCTTGGCCTATCTGTTCTCTCTTGCTGCTTCGGCGTCCAAGGCTTTTTGCCCTCATTCTTTTGCTGCCACTATTGTCCCCCAGCTTTCTGACGTTGGCTTGTGTCGGCATTGGGGTGATACTGATCCACTGCTACAACTTGTTCCAAACTGTTCCGATAATCCGGACTATTATGTCTCCTCTTACCCTGGAAATCATTACGTCGGGATACTTCGGCACCATCTCGAGGGGTAATACACATCATTAGACTCATTTGACATCAACCGAGGTTGGGTCGGATCACCCAAAGCATACAAATCATCAATCCGGATTGTTTCCACCAATGTAGTTGGCATATCTCTATTCAACCTCTGCCATAGCATACTTGCATACCTACATCATTGGGTGAACCACGCAATAGCTTGTGATTCAATCACCCCTTGATAAGAGTTGCGCACATTGCACTAGTGAGTCAAGAACTATCGGTCTGTCTCATTCGGTCTTTGTTTGCACATTGCCAAAGTCTATGGCCTATTCGGCCTCTTGTACGTGCTTAAGAAGTTACTGGCAAATTCTCCTCAAAGTTTATCCAGTTGTTGAAACTTCCAGCTGACAAATTGTTCAACCAGATTCTCGCTGGCCCTTCCAACATCTGCGGAACATATCTAACCGCCCATCTCAAATTGCTAGTGGCAATGTGCACTGCAGTTGCATAGTCAATGAGCCAATCCTCCGGCTTGGTACTGTTGTCATACCTTTTTTTCCTCTGGCTATCTAGAAGTTCGCCACAGGTGGTTCCCTCATGATCCGAGGTTGAAAGCACTCTAGACCCAGAGGACCTTGTATCTCAGTCATCTCCGACTTGTGGATCCGGTCCATTTAACCTGGCATCATCTAGCTGCAAATTTCTATTCCCCAGCCTTGATTCAATCACATGGTGATCTCGTCTAGGAAATCCGGCATCGGCCATTGCCGAGTAACCTTCATTGTATCTATCCTGACCCGGAGGAGCATATTGTTGCTGCATTGCCGGACTAACACTTCTCTCTGGTCAAGGTTCGTATTGTTGCTATTGTTGCCGAGGAGGGTTCTGCCCTGCTCCCGCCGAATTACGCTAGCCAGCATTGCCATTTCCAACGTTTCTCTGACTGGCATTACCTTGGTCACGGTTACCTCGGCCAGCTTCACCTCGGCTGGCACTATGACGATCCTCGTCAACTCGCACTTCTTTTACTTTCCTGGCCCTTGCTAGGTCATATGGGACTATCTGCTTATTCCTCCTTGACGAGGTTACCACCTCTTCTCTTCTGGGATGATCGTGAGGGGATGACGCTGCACCAGCGGATTTCGCCAGGTTATTCCTTGCCGAATGAAATACGCATGAACCTCCTGGGAACACCGGGTTTGCCTTGTTTATTTCCTCATTCTACTGACATGCTACCCTCACCATATGGTTAACTCTCTCCTGTTGCCTTTCTCGGGCTTCCCTGGTCAGTCCCTCTAACTCGGATGTTGCTACCTCTACAACCCTGAGATTTTTCGATGGGGTACTATACCTCTCCAGCCCCGTTGCCACTAAAGTAGTTGTATGACCTGGTTTAGGCACATACTCTTTGTCTATCTCAATGATCAACTTTCTACCTCTAATCTTTACCCCGTCCATCCGAGTTGGGCTAAGCCAGTTTGCCTTTGCATATTCATGCAGGGTGATGTTCAGTGACTGCTGCAACCCAGCTACCTTCTTTGCCCCAGCTAGCATTTTCAGCCTAGTTTCTTCTAGTTCGGCCTGTGCCTGAGTCGGATCTAACACAAGTCCTATGGGAGTATCTAAGCTATCTATCGCCTGCTGCAGTACATTCTCTGGCCTCCTTGGAGGAGGGAATCTTGATCTAGCTGCTTTTGGTGTAGTGTCCGGATCTGGTGTCGGGTCCTTGCTTGCCCCTGCATCTGGCGTGGTTATCATGACCTCGACGCTGCTAGAGGGGCGAGTGATACGCACGCCGCGAGCTGCACTGAGAGGTGGTTCTCCTCCCTCGATGATGTGCTACGGTTGACCAGAGGACTCATCGACACCGACGTAAATCTTGTGGGTGCCAAGGTTGATGAAGAGGTCGTTCCTCGGTGGAGGACGGTTGCCATAGCTGCGGGCATTGTCGCTGACATAGTCTAGCGCTCTAAAGCTCTGAACGAGCCCAGATACGATGTGTTCGCTGGTGTTGATGAATTTTCCCGTCCGGATCTTCACTCCTGCTAGCAGCGCTAGACCCACGGTGGGCGCCAACTATCGTGATGGTGGCCCGGTAGATGCCATGTATAGGCTAAGAGTGGGGCCAATGAGCACTAGAGGAATCCAGGAAGGGATAGCATGGTGATTCCACACATAGATGCTTGTTTTCTCTCTCAATCAATGGAGGTTTCAAGGGCTCCTTGAGCTGTTCGTGGGAAGGAGGCTACTACTCTTACTACCCACACTACACACTCTAGGGTTTTCCCTTAGTAAAAATGGTCGACCCTCTCTATGGGGATCCTGGTGCTCCTTATATAGGGGAGCCCAGATTACAATATAGGGCATACATGGAGCATATTCTCCGAATATGATTCTTAGTAAAGTAGGGTGCTCCTTTTCCCCTTTAGCAAGTTGGTCTGGACTCAGGATGTAAGCCTCTCCAAGCCCCTCTGCGGCTTGGTGTCACCTGACATAGGAAACAGCACCCGGCATAGGCAACATCACCCTTCCCGGCCCGTACCCGCTAGTCCTCCCCTCTGTCCATTGCACTCATGCTACAGTGGAGAGAGAAAACCTTTGACCAGTAAGATTCCTTCCTTCTCTTATAAGCCAAGTGGTAACCCGGCTCATGCCTGGTTAACTCGGCCCCATGGGTACCTGCAAACAAGTTACATTGAGCTAGCCGACATATGCTATATGTCGGCCGGGTTAACATTAGATTAACATCCACCGGACCGGGTCTTCCGTAAATCGGCTTGCCTTAAGGTGACTCGGCTAGCTCACACTTTGACCTTGTCGTAGCTCAGCTATTATGGCCTTTATACCCTAGCGTGACCCTACCCGGGGTTATCACCCCAGCACTAGCTCTAGCCAGTTTGTCCTTAGTCGTTTGAGGTTGGGAGGGAAACCCACAGCCGAGACTAATTTGTAAGTAGGAAGATGACAATGTTTCACGTGTCATGAGCATGGAGATGCTATTCGCCTTGCATTGGCTAACTAGAAGAGGTACGATAGCCGGATACATCCAAAGGTTAGTAGAACATGAGCACACTGTCATACACTCCGACTAACACAATGGAATGCTTAGACCTGAGGGGATCGCACGATCTGAGTTGTGGAAAAGCTGGCTTTGACTCCATCTAACATTCACCGTAATTGGGAGTCATAAGGGTGGTCCTGGGCCGACTTCAAAGCAAGGTGCATGATGTGGGTCTGTAAAGACAGAATTTGCCCTCCATCTCAGAGAGATATTCTCTGGTCCCTCTCTTGTAATATGATTTAGAAGCATGGCCACGAAATACTCAATCAAGTGTTGATCGAGGTAGTCCAACTTAGTGAAGTCGGAGGGAATAAGTTATCACTATAATGAGAATAGAGTTAAACCGGCACTGGGCTGAAAGATCTCCCCTATGTTTTATCACCATTATCGTGAGGCAAAGGGACTTAGACAGATCATCACATTGAGGGCACTTGCATAAACCGGGAGTCAGCAAGTCTTGCTAGAGGCCTCTACCGATTATGATCTCTAGTCGGAAAGTCACTGAGCTAGTGCTCTGACTGAATGATTATTGAGTTGCATCCAGCTTACCATAAACCAGCGGGATTGCACACTTAAGAGAGTGGAACTAGGTGGATGACGATCTGACTATCACAAGCCAACAAGTTGGACTTGTTCGTACATGGACACGTGTCAATGGGTTGGACCCATTTTGACTAGGGTTTAGGACCGAGGGACACAAGTGTTGTGTTCCCTCACCTACTCGCCTATATATAGGAAGGTGGGTGGTGGCGGACAAAATAATCCAGTGTTGCTTCTTAGGGTTTCACTGGACTTGGTAATTCCACCTTCTTGTCCCGCGATAGGGAGACTGATACTAGCATCTCACTTGCTGCTGTCCATCACGTGTGTGTGACAACAGAGCCACCACACATGTGGTGCTCTTAGGTGAAGTTGTGCAGCGAAGAAGGAGGTGGAAGGAGGAGGAAGACGGAGCAAGCGATGAGGTGGTCCTAGCATCGAGCAGTTCGCTGGAGCTACTCAAGATGAGGGGAACATATGGCACCAAAGCGACGCTCTTCCTCATCTTCCACACCTACAGGTTGAGAGGTATGAGGTATTTCCTTTGACCTTGGATGGATCTTGGGGTGGCTCGCCAGAGTCCTAGCCGGGTCAGAAAAGTTTTAGTTTTCGGCGTGGCTCTACGCGTTGCCCAATAGTGGTATCAGAGCATCGGCTCTAGGTTTTTGGCCTAGTTCTTGCGCATGAGATGCGCTAGTGGGGAAGATTCGATCTTTTTTGTTGTTTTCGTTTTTCCTTTTTTATCTGTTTTGATCTAGGGAAGTGGCAAGTTCTGGTTTGTCTTGGCCAAGAAGTTGGTTAGAACTGGTCCAGATCTGAGTGGGAGATCACGTGGCTGCCGTCCATGATCAACCACTAAAGTTGATTTTCTTGTTGGACAAGAATAGGACAGCTATACCCTGTCAAAAGTTATAGCTAAAAGTTAGCTAGTGTGAGCCGAAAAGGTTTCGACTTGCAGTTTATTTTCTTATTTTTCCCTCAAAGAAGGTCTAGTCAGATTACCCTGCCATTTGCTGCAACACTACAAGTTGGACATTTTTGGTTAGTGGGCCCATATTGTTGGGACACTTCCAATTCTCTTCAATAAAGTGTCAGATATTCAGACTCTCTCTGCAGGGCACTTAGTAGATAAACGGATCTATCACAATAGTTGTGGGCTTTGGGGTAAGGAGGATTTTTGGACAATCCAACAGGAATCGGATAGAGATCTAATTGGCAAGGTGTTTCCTACTCGGAAGGTTCTTTGGCTAGCAGTGATGCAAAGGCTCAGTACTGGGATAACATACTAGGATCCTGAATCACTATCATCTGTCGGAGCGATATCAGTCTCAGTGGGTGTGCATGATTAAAGAGTTTAATGCGCCTTCTCTTGTTACAGATACAGTGTCTTTAAGCGTATTGCATCTTTTGTTTGTAGATGGCACCAACTAGCACCATTCAGATTTCTTGTTTTGTGTTGTGTACGAACCTTGAGAAGGACAAGCTGAATGGCACAAACTTTACCAACTGGTATCATAACTTGAGAGTCGTTCTCCAGCAAGAAAGGAAGGAACATGTCCTAGATAATCAGATTCCAGACGAGCCGGGCAATGATGAGCCTAATGCTGTAAGAACCACCTTCACCAGCTTCAGGATAAGTCGACGGAAGTCAGCTGCCTC
This sequence comes from Avena insularis, assembly GCA_023614405.1. Classification (NCBI taxonomy): domain Eukaryota; kingdom Viridiplantae; phylum Streptophyta; class Magnoliopsida; order Poales; family Poaceae; genus Avena; species Avena insularis. Next base: position 379,429,444 of record CM042686.1, read on the forward strand.
ATGCTTGCTCACATGGAGCCAGAACTGCGGCAGCAGTTCTACAATGTTGAGTCGTACGATATGATCGTTGCCCTTAAGAGCATGTTTGGGACATAGTCTAGGACGAAGATGTACAATGTCTCTAGAGCCTTGCTTGGCTGCAAGCTGAAAGACAAAGATCCACTACGACTGCACATGATCAAGATGGTCGGATATGTGCAGTCCTTGGATCGTCTAGGTTTTCCCTTGAGCGAAGAGTTCGCTACCGACATTCTCCTGAGTTCTTTTCCTAGTGCATATGGTCCGTTCATTTCCAAATACCATATGCATGGTATGCATAAGAAAATGGCAGAACTCCAATTGGATGCTCAAGGCAGTAGAGGCTGACATCAAGAAAGGCCGCACCAATCAAGTGTTGATGGTGCAGAACGCTTCCAAGATCAAGAAGAAAGAAAAACCTGCGGGTACATTATGCTTTTATTGTAAGGGAGAGGGTCACTGGAAGAGGAACTACGACAAGTACAAGGCGTATAAAATAAGGAGTGGAAGTATGACTTCCGACTCAGGTATACTTGTTGTAAATGTTATAGACATTTATCTTGTCTACACTCCTAGCAGCACCTGGGTATATGATACCGAATCAGTTGTTCATGTGTGCAACTCGATGCAGGGACTAGTAAGACATAGGAGTATGGCGATAGGGGAGATTAACATCAAATTCAGAAACAAAGCAAGAATTGCTGCATTAGCCGTAGGGACGATGCAACTCTAGTTACCTTCAGGATTTGGACTAGAACTAAATAAGTGGTATTATGTTCCTCTACTAAGCCGAAACATCATTACTGCCTCATGTTTGATGGATCAGGGTTATGCGTCGAGTATTAAGAACAATGGTTGTTCCTTTTATTTGAATAATGTGTTTCATGGCTATGCATCTGTCCAAGCCGGAATTTTTCTGCTTGATCTTGAATGTAAATAGTCTATAACTTGAATGCTTAAAGGTTGAAGCCGAATGATCTTAGTCCCACTTATCTATGGCATTGTCGGCTTGGTCATATCAGCTGGAAACACATGCAAAAGCTCCATGGTAATGGACTCCTGGATTCGTCCAGCTTGGAGCCATTCGAAACACGCGAATCTTGTTTGCTGGGAAACATGACCAAGAAACCTTTTGTAAACAGTTGCGAGAGGGTGTTTGACTTGCTAGAACTGATACATAGTGATGTATGCGGTCCAATGAGAACGATAGCCAGAGGTGGTTATGAGTATTTTGTCATGTTGACAGATGATCTCAGTAGATATGGCTATGTCTACCTGATGAAATCCAAGTCGGAAACCTTTGAAAAGTCAAAGAGTTTCAGAGTGAAGTGCAAAACCAATTTGGCAAGAATATTAAGTTTCTATGATCAAATCGTGGAGACGAATATATGAGCCATGAGTTTGATTACCATCTCAAGAGATGTGTAATAGTTCCATCAATGGAGGATGCGGGAATGAATTGGAGGGTAGGCACACTCCAAAAAAATTGCGTAGACCCATGTGGAATACAAAATCTACCTAAAAAGTAATATAAAAGTGGAATCTCATAATATTATAGTTGTATAACACGTTCCAACTTTCAGGTCAAAATATATTTTTATTTTGTAAGTTACGGTATACTAGAGACAAGTAAACACTAGAATTAGAAAAATGAATTTTTTATCTACTGGACCTGTGTAAGTAGAGCTTATCCCTTGATAGACTTATTTTGAAATCTATCTAAAAAGTCTTTTGTTGTATATTTCAAAGTTTATATACTCCATTTTGTCCAATTTAATGGACTCGGATCAGTTTAGATATGAATGTATCTAGCAATAAAATATGTCTAGATATCTGTATCTAGACAAATCTGCGTCCATTAGTTTCAATCGAAGGGTGTAGTACATGTGCAGGCTATCTAAAAGGTGATCTTTGCTAGAATACACCGACGGTAGTAAAGAATGTATGGTTTGTACATTTAGTGGAAACTGCTGACCCAATTTGAATCCCTTCCACCCTCACGTATTATTTTTAGGCCCTGGGATCCCGTGACTTCCATCGTCCGGGTCCCCCGCGTGCGTGCATGCTTGCATCCGTGGTGGGCCTCCTGGAATATCATCTCCTCCATGACTCTGGTGAGGCTCTCGAAAAATGTCTCCCACGAGATATGTCTTTTAATTTTTGTCCCACGGGTGAACATTTTTGCTACATACAAAAGTAGGACATTTTGTAGAAAAATACATATTTTTTATCAAAAGCGAGATTTTGACAAAAAGTATAAGACAAGTGTCAGTAGGAGAACCATGACGATGGCAGCACACCATCAACCCAGGGATGCTTAGTGGTGTCCCTATTTTTATGCAATCAACTATTCTTATGGCTGGAAAATGAATACTCCCAAATGGGTTTGTGATATGAACAAGATTTTTTTTAGATGATGAACATTAGATTAGCGATAGTCTATTTATTCTCTAGAATTCTGGGTGGGCCACGGCCCACCCAGCCCCACCCCTGCGTATGCCCACGGTTATATAGCTCACCTCGCTGGGAACACCTCAAAGAAATGGTGTGTCGGAAAGGCGAAACCAAACCTTGTTAGACATGGTAAGGTTGATGATGAGTAAGACGGATCTACCTTTATCATTTTGGGGGTTTTGCCAAGAGACAGCTGCGATAACACTAAACAAAGTACCATCTAAATCAGTAGAAAAGACACCACATGAGATATGGATGGGCAAGAAGTCGGCCTTGGCTTTTCTCAAGATTTGGGATGTGAAGCTTTTGTCAAGAAATTACAATCCTACAATCTCAATGCCAAGTTAGATAAGATAATTTTCGTAGGCTACCCTAAGGAAACTTTGGGTTGCTATTACTACAACCGAGAAGAGGACAAAGTGTTTATCGCTTGAAATGGTGTCTTTCTAGAGAAAGCATTTCTAAGACTAAAAGATAGTGAGAATAGGGTGCACCTCGAAGAAATTCAGAATTCGCAGACTCAGGACAAGTCGGCAACCTTGGAGGTTGAGCCAGACGTTGTGCTTAAGCCATCAAATGAACCAGAGCCATCAAGATCAGCAAGACTACATGGATACATACTTATGATGGACGACGATGAGCTGACTACTTACCAGGATGCGATGGGAAGGTGTTGATTCCGAGTCATGGCTTGGATTCATGAGATCCGAGTTAAAGTCCATGGATGACAATCAAGTTTTGAACTTGCACTACAAAAAATTTGTTAACTAGTGACCTTTTCTTAATGACTATGGTTTGTTTGGTCATAGATCTACGACCATTTTGAACCTATTGGTTGTAGGCCATTTGGGAGGGTCCAAACCATGAAAAACTACGACCATTTATTAAAAAGGTCATAACTTGCTTACACTAATTGGTCATAACATAGACATAATTGGTCTATGACCTTAATTCTGGACGACTACGAATTTAAATGGTCATGACCATTATTCATGATAACTTCAAAATATTGATCGGCCACCTGAGCAAGTTGATCTATGTGTCATGCCAATGTGTCTGCATATGTGTCATAAACATGTGTTTATTTCTACTTAGTATCAACGTTGACCTGTTGACCCTGCTACTTAAATGTGTTAAATATGTCATATAAAATTACACAACGCGAATGTTTTCCATTTTTTTATTTTTTTATTTCTTATGCCGATTTTAAGATACGGTCAAATCGGCGAGCACGATTGTTCTTGTATTGAATCGGGAGAAACTCTTCGTCAACCCCGACTTCTTCTCGTCTAGTCAATGGATCCATATGTAGCTTTAGTATGTAGTACTATAATAGTATGAATCTGTTTTGAAAACTTTTTAGAAGAGTACTTTTCAAACTAATGCCTATAGTAAATTTAGAGATTAAGGAAGAAAGCAAATAAATTTATAGATTAAGGAAGAATGCAAATTGTACCAACCAACGCTATACCCGGCTTCAAAATGGTACTGCCACATGGGACCTCAAAGCATGCGCCCCGTTGGCGAAACTCGCACGCGTGGTCAAAATTGGAAGCGCCACCTGCCCCTTATCCGCGCCCTAGTAGCGAAAAAAATTGTTTTAAGCCCACGGTCACTGAAATGACCCCCCTCTCCCCCGCCCTAAGCCCTAACCCTGTTGCCAAAATTTTCCTCTTTTTTGATTAAATCCCCCTCGACCCCTAACCCTAGAGTGCATCTGGAAGTGCGGAAGAGGTGCTCGCCGCCTTCGTCTCCATTGCAAGGCGGCGCAGCTGCAAAATATGAGGAGATTCCATGGATGGTGTTTCGTTCTGACGATGACGCGTCGTAGATTCGACTTTCAACCACCAAGGTAAGAACCCGATGTCACCTGATGCCACCCGTCTTCCCTCTTCCTCAGCCCCTCTAATGCTTCGCTTGTGGGAAGGCAATCCGATGTCGAACTCCTCCTCGTGCAGACGCACAAGCAACCGATGAAGACGAACTCCCTCCTATCTCCACCTCGACTGGACGGGCACCACTGCTATCTAGGATGCTAGCCGCGCCAATGGCAACCAGGATGCGTAGTTCTTGCTCAACATTTTGAGTCACTATGTGAGATCCCCGTTCTTCTACCCCGCCCCCTTTCTTCTCATATTTCTTTACGTTTCTCATCAACGCGTTTTTACTAGCTGCTGGCTAGTCGACTTTATTGCTTCTAGTCTCATCGCTAGATGCACTCTAGCTTCCATGGTTTTACGAGTACCTATTTTTGACGTGATGTGATTTGGTTTTCTACTGCTTTTGGTCATAGAAAAGTCATAGATGGAATACTATGACCTTATTGTGACCAATATTTGGGGTCACCAGTTAGCACATTTCTTGTAGTGTTGGTTGATGTGCCATATGGTGCAAGATCCATTGAGAGCAAATGGGTCTTTAAGAGGAAAACTGACCAAGACGGAAATATTTCTATCTATAAAGCACGGCTTGTCGCGAAAGGGTTCCGACTAGTTCAAAGAGTTGACTATGATGAGAATTTCTTGCCTGTAGCGATGCTTAAGTCGGTGAGGATCATGTTAGCTCTAGCTGCATATTTTGATTCGTAGATATGGAAGATGGATGTCAAAAACAGTTTTCCTTAACGGAAATTTAATGAGAACGTGTATATGGTACAGCCCGAGGGTTTTTTCGATCCAACTAGTCCTAAAAAAGTTTGGAAGCTTCGGAAATCCGTTTATGGATTGAACCAAGCTAGTCAGATTTGGAACATTTGTTTTGATGAAGTGGTCAAATAGTTTGGCTTCATCAAAAGTGAACAAGATTCTTGTGTATACAGGAAGTTTAGTGAAAGCTCAGTTGTTTTTCTGCTACCCTATGTAGATGAAATATTGATAGTCAAAAACAATGTTCCAATGTTGCAAGAAACTAAGAATTCTTTGGAAAGATGTTTCTAAATGAAAGACTTGGGTGAGGCGACATTTATACTGGGAATTAAGATCTATAGAGATAGATCTCGGACACTCATAGGCTTGAGTTAGAGTACATATCTAGATAAGATATTGAAGAAGTTCAATATCGATTCGGCTATGAAGGGGTTCTTACTAATGGCACATGGAATGCGACTTAGTAAGACTCAATGCCTAGCGTTGGTTGATGAGCGAAGTCAGATGGAGAGGATCCCTTATGCTTCGGTAGTAGGATCGATCATGTATGCGATGATATGTACTAGGCCGGATATTTCCTATGCTCTAAGTGTAACAAGATGACATCAGTCGGATCCTGGTGAAGGCCACTGGATAGCAGTAAAGAATATCTTTAAGTACTTGAGACGTACTGAAGATGAGTTCCTAGTCTATGGTTGTGAGGAAAAACTAGGTGTAAAGCGTTAAATAGATGCTAGCTTTCAGATCGACCTAGATGACTCGTTCTCGCAATATGGCTATGTGTTCATAGTAAATTGAGTTGTAGTGAGCTATAAAATTTCCAAGCAAGAATCAGTGGCTGATTCTACAATGGAAGCTGAGTATGTTGCTGCCTCAGAGGCAGCAAAAGAAGGAGATTGGATCCGAATTTTTTTGATTGAACTCGGGGTTGTTTTGGGCTTGTCCAGTCTGTTAGACATGTACTATGACAATACTTCTGCTATTGCACAAGCTAAGGATCCACGAGCACACCATAAGAATAAGCACATACTCAGAAAATTTCACCTGATTTGGCAATTCATCGATCACAGAGAAATTAAGCTATGCAAGGTACACACAGATGCAAATGTTGCAGAACCATTGACCAAGCCGCTTCCACAACCTAAGTTTGAGGCGCACATTAGAGTGATGGGCATGAGATGCCTAAGGCCTACAGATGCCTGAGTGTTTGAATCTAGTGCAAGTGGGAGATTGTTAGGAATGATGCCCTATAGGCTCACATAACGCCATGTATTTGTAACCTGGAATCCGGCTTAGAACTAGTTGTATATGTCACTACAATTTTTGAAGATGTAGAACCAAATACTTGTATATATCTATATCCAATTTACCCTTAGTCGTTCGAGGTTGGGAGGCAAACCCACTTCCGAGACTAATTTGTAAGTCGGAAGATGACAATAATTCACGTGTCATGAGCATGGAGATGTTATCCGCCTTGCATTTCCTAGTCAGAAGAGGTACGATAGCTAGACCGATCCAATGGTTAGTAGGACGTGCGCACACCATCCAACGCTCCGACTAACATAATGGAATCCTTACACCCGAGAGGATCGCATGGTCCGAGTTGTGAAAAAGTCGGCTTTGACTCCATCTAACTCTCACAGTAACTAGGAGTCATAAGGGTGGTCTTGGGCTGACTTCGAAGCAAGATGTGTGGCATGGATTAGCTAAGACGAAATTTTCCCCTCCATCTCTGAGAGATATTCTCTGGGCCCTCTTGTGTGATATGATTGAAAAGCATGGTCATGCGCTACTCAATCAAGTGTTGATCGAGGTAGTCTGACTTAGTGAAGCCAGAAGGAATCAATTATCACTTTAATGAGAATAGAGTTAAATCATGACTAGGATGATGGAATCTCCCCCATGGTATATCACCAATATAGGCAAAAATACTTGGACAAATCATAACAGTGAGGGCACTTGCATAAATCGGGAGTCGACAATTCTTGCTAGAGGCCACTACCTATTATCAGCTCTATTCGAAAAGTCACTGGCTACTACTCTGACTGAATGATTACTAGTTGTGTCCGGCTTACTATAAGCTTGTGGGGTCACACACTTAAGAGAGTGGAACAAGGCAAATGATGATCCAACTATCACAAGCCAGCAAGTTGGACTTGTTCGGGCAGGGACACGTGTCAATGGGTTGGACCCACTTTGACTAGGGTTTAGGACCGAGGGGAACAAGTTGTTGTGTGCCCTAACCTACTCGCTTATATATAGGAAGGTGGGTGGCGGTGGACAAAATAATCTAGTACTACTTCCTAGGGTTTTGCTAGACTTGGTAATTCCACATTCCTATCCCGCGACGGCAAGACCGAGGCTAGCATCTCACTTGCTATTGTTACACCTTGTATGTGTGTGAGATAGCAGAAGCACCACACCTCCGGTGCTTGTCGGCGGCATTGGGTGGCGAAGTCGGAGGCGGAAAGAGGAGGAGCACGGAGCTGGTGACGAGGTGGTCCCAGGATCGAGAAATTCACCGGAGTCGGATGAGACGAGGGGAATGTATAGCACCAGCGACACACTTCGTCAGCTTCCGCACCTACGCCTCGAGAGGTACAAGGTATTTCCTTTGACCTTAGCCGGATCTTGGGGTGGCTCGTTGGAGTCCTAGCCGGAGCAGAAAAGTTTTTATTTTCAGCATGGCTCTGTGCGTTGCCCAACAACATAGAGTATAGAACAAGAGAAGACAAGAACAGAGGATCCTACAACCCCAAGGTTCAATATTTTCACAATAAAACAACTCGAAAACTTCACCTTAGCGGGATGGCATGATAGGAATACTTCGTCAAGCTCACTTCTCAAGACTCGTCACCAACGCTACACACCATTATTCACGTGCCGACAATATCAAGAGTCCCATTGAAGTCGTTAGTCTACGACCAAAGGATCCCCACCATCCATAAGAAACCACAAGACCTACTAACCAATACAAGAAGTGAAGACCTGACTCCACTAACCTTCGGCATAGCGCTTCCGACAGCCCAAAAATACTAACTACTTTATTCGACCACACCGCCCAAACCAGCGGGGATATTCTTCAAATAAGACCTGAAGACCCCGAGGTTACTCTTGAACTGCCCCTAGGCAACACCAAGAGATCAAAAGAATATGGTTCCTCGGAAGCTAGATGCCTCTACCTCGGCTAAATACTAGCAATAAGCATCATTAACCCCTAACCTGGCCAATGCTGGCTTCTTAAAGCTTTGTTAGGAAACCACCTCCGACAGGGTATTTGCAATAAAGAGTCACTCGAATAATGTCGCCTCATGACCCAAGGAAATACAGCTCTCTTCTAGCATCACGCTAGCACTGCAAGACGGAAGATCTACACCATCCTGGATGAACCTCAGTGAAGCTCTAAGGTGGGAAGATTATGTCTTCCCACTCAATCCAAGTTCTCCTACAGACTGTCGAGCCATCAATTGTGAAACTAATAGCAGTTGACATCTTCAACAAGAATGGTCACCTACTCAACCCTCTAGGTACCTGAGATGCTCAAACTTAAGAAGCCAAGGATACCTGAAGTCGACAAGATCACTCTCTCACATGAAGCATGCCAAAAGAATCAAGATATCAAAGAAATTCACGAAGCCACTCACCTACTACTTCAGCTAATGGTCAACAAGGAGAGGGTTGATTAGCTAACCTCCTCAGAGTTAACCCATTTAGAAGCTCCGTGATTCAACTGATCCTATAGGCTACTTACACTTAAGGTAGTACATGAGCCTCCTAAGAGGTAGAACGTTCAGCGTCAACTAGAGATTTCAACTCCAAGCAGAAAGTTTGTGATATTCATCTAACACCCTCCTATGATTCCAAGAAGGAAGGACTACGTCATCTCCGAGTTAACCCCAAGGGGGAAAGATGGCATCTTTCCCACAAAAATAGAGCAACCTTCCCCCAGAAGCAACCTCAGGAGTTTTGACCCTAAGTCGTTGAATAGGATACAATAAAACACTAAGAAAATGCATTGGATCCTTATAGAAAAGACATCAAGGTGTAGACTCTATCATTAGAATGGTACTTCGAGAAGATCCCAACGATATGTCATTCACCAAGCGTAAGCCCTCGAGATATCGAGTCTAAAAAGAGAAGCGATCAACCATTCCAACTAGGTCTAAAACTTGCTCAACTCTCTGTGCATCCAAGAAGAATGAAGTTCAACTCTACTGACAAAGTAACCACTCCAAAGACGAAGTCCATAAGCTAGTGTACTAAAGACCCCTAGCACTACCCTCCTGAATCTCGGGACGAGATTATTTAAAGGAGGGAAGGTATGTAACATTCCATTTTCCTTAACCCTGTTGAGTTGTACAGAGTGCAAAAATTAGGGGGAACAAAACCTTTTTCTTGTTTAGTGATGATTTAGTTGTTTGCTTGTTTGTGCTTATGCATCTGCTTGTGTTGTTGTTAAGATCACTTCCTCATCTTCTGATCAATTATAAAATCTATTTAACAAAACTATCTTGGATTATTTTACATATTCTCAAATGTCCTGGCATTTCAAAACATGATCCAAGATGCCTTTGCAACCCCAACTATTTTACTACCTTCTCTTGACAAAGTTATGGAGATCTATATGATATCATCACCTTTTCATCAATTTAGAGTTAATCCTTTCTAGTAACCTCCAAGTCAATCAAGGCCAACTATAAGCATGGATCCCTTCTATTAAATCTAAACTTCAAACTCATCCACTTGATTATGAGTTTGGAACCTTGCATCCTCTCAAATTCATCACCTCTTATATCCTAGTAAAAAAAACCAAATCTCCCAAATTTTGACTAAGTCTGGAACTTTATCAACATCCCATATTTGAGTCTCCACCTTTCTCAACCCTTGTGCATTTTTGGAAATGCACTTGGACCATCTTATAAACCATACTAAGGAATTCCAAATCCCACTCTTGCCCTTGTCTAGATCATCATTTTACCCACTTGTTCTCGATGGTTTTGTAGGCAAGAAAATATATTTCTCTCAATCTTATCAACATGCCTACTTTGGCAGAAGCTCACATCTCCATGTCATCTTCGTTTGAACAACTCTTTGCATGATTGTTCTCCACTAATGATTGTATATCCACCCAATACCTTACTTGTTTCAAATTGATCATTTTACCTCTTAAAAACCACCTTGTTTTGTAGGCTAAATAATAATCTACTTTGGCACCCTTATTTTCAATAAAGTTTGGCATCAATTCTTGGAGCACCCAATATTGATCAAGACCATACCTTTGTAAAATGGCCATATACATCACTTGGTATGTATATCCATCTAGCCCATGATCCAAGGGAAGCTTTGATCTCCTTAATACAACAAGGTTTTAATGGTATAAAAATAACTTAACCAAGATCCCTTTTCTCACTTTATTTCTTGCTATCTTCTAAACCAAGTGTTGACTTTAAAATCATAGGTGTGTAAATGGTAGATACACCATGTGGCTATATTCTACCTTGGAGAGAAAAACTGAATACAACCTTTTCCATAATTATTTTGGCCTAAAACAATCTAATTCTCTTCTTTTACCCAAATTTCAAAACTCGTTCTATTGAAGAAAGTTTGTTTTTCTCCAAAGGACTTTTTAAAATTTAGGCACATGTGAGGCTTATATATTGTTCCCTAACTTCCCACTTTGCCTATTACATTAAATGGCAGAAATGCAAAAATAAATGTTTTAAATAGTTCTCTTCTTCCATAAATCCTGGGAAAATTCTCCAATGTGTGATATGATGTTTAGGACCACCTCACACCAAAAACCCACCTTGTACAATTCAAATTTTCAAATGAATCTAGTAAAACCCTTTCAGCATTTTTCTGAATATTTGATTATAAATGGGTCTAAGCATGTATGAAAAATCTCAAGTAATTTTGAAAGGTGTACCTTGACGATACCCATCTACCAGCACCCTTACTTCATCTTGACAAGATAAAAAACCTAAGATTTACAAATAATCATCAAGCATTGCAATTATGGATTTTGATCAAAATCATGAGCTATTATCCCTTCCACCCTCATCGATCTCTACCCCTGACCACCACAACAACCACCAACCCTCCTTGTCGAGCTACACTGTAGCTAATTACGGTAGCTTCCCTCTCTATTTGTCCTCTTGCTTTTGGATGAAGAGGAGACAATGGAGATGTCATGTTTATCTCCTTTAAAGTTATTGCTACTACTGTACCCCTCCCTCTCTGCCTCCTTGCTATACCCAGGCACCAGCATGACCCCTCCACCGCCACCCTTTCCCAATCCATGGCCAGCACCTCCCCAAATCCCCCACATGGACATAGTCCACTATAAATCGACCCCCTTCAGAATAAAAGAGCACCGTCTAGTACAACTCCTCCCTCCACTTCCATTCCACTCCCTTTCCTCACCACTCTCCCCTCCGAGCCGCCCATGAGGTCCCTCCCTCTCTAGGTCCACGGAGAAGGAGAAAGCTCTCTCAGTGCTGCAAGCCAAACTAGGAAGTCGTCGCCTATCTGGAACCCATCTGCTACATCACTCTACTTACGAGTCTTTCCCTTTGCGATACCTCTCTAACCCTACCCTTTCTTGACCCTAAGTAACATCGAGATCATTGTTGTCGCCAAACTCCCAATCCCGCCGGGAGCACCCTCTCGTCCCGCATCAAATAGAGCCCAAAACCGGGCATAGAGCCCTTTGTTGGACTCGCCTAGATGCGCCACTTCTCCTCTGCCACCTCCCCTTAACTGGTAGGCCCTAGGAGAATAATGACTGGGAGCCGTTGATTGACACTAGATAGAACGACCCCCACTCCTCTGTACCGCTTTGTGCCCCACGTCGCTGATTGGCGGGCCCTCCTGCCATTTGAATTAGCTGGATTCCCATGCGCGTCTATCGCCCGGGTGCGCCAGCCCAGCTCGCCTCCATCGGGACGACTGTAGATTCGGCCCACGCCCGCGTCTGCCTTTTTATTTTTAATTTCTTCCCAGATATGGTGAATATCTTCTTAGTTTAAATTCGAATTAAAATGAAAAATACCTGATGTTGCCCAGATCTAAATTCTTGCATGTTCTATATTGTTTTATCAAACATGCAGAACAAGACCCAACCTCAAAATAATATTCCTTATTTTCTTACAATTAATAAACTAAATAGTTTACTTTTTGCAATCAATAAATTCCTTAGTTAGTTTCACATATCTAATTGGAGTGAATCCAATTTCGTATGATAGGTTTTGAAGGTGCCCATCTTATGACATTTGTCTCATGCAAGTGGAGCTAAGGTTCTACTGTAGTAAAAATAATAAAATCAATTCCCATCTGACTTTGAGAATTTCTCAAGGTAAATATGATGCCCATGAGTTGTTTCCAACTCTCAGTAGTGTGGTACTACAATACCTACTAAACCCTAGGGGATATAAATTTATTGCACATCTTGTGAATTTTAGTGAATTAAACTCTTCTATTTAGTATTGTTTCACTAAATAAATCTTAGCAGAAGCTCTGCAACTCCAAAAATGATGAATCCAAATTCTTCGGGAAGGTAATTGTAATGCCTATCAATTGCCCTTGGTCCTATACCAATTGGACCTTTAGACTAAACCTAGTGAAAAATACAAAATGCTTGCAGAACTAACTTTGGGATTTTCCACGTGGACACTGATGAGGCGCGAGGGCAGGACATGGGCGCATCTACTCGGTGTCTGCTGGCTGGGGACAATACCACCGCGCCCATTCCTATGGCGACTCCCTCTATAAGCACGTTGGACATCACTTCCTTGCTTATGGATGCTGCACGACCTACGGCAACGCAAGTCCTCTTGATGCCTAGAGTGCGGTGCAAACCGAAGGACATAGGCCCCCTCGGGGGTGAACGCACCCTAGCAGATTCTTCCATCGAGGGATCCCTATCACTACACCAACGTGAGAACCAAGAATGATAAGGAAAAGAAACATCAGTAGGAGTGGAAGAAGCTTACTCACCCTAATGAGGGTCCCGTCATCCCTGCTCCGGTCCCCAGGCAGCTCAAGTTTCCTCCATCAGTGCAATGGCTTTCAGACGGAGGTCAGTGCCCTGGGAGGATTTATCGGAGTTCCCCTCAATACGGATTCCCCTACTTCGAATTTCCACCTCGCTGAGCATGCGGGCATTCTCACCAAGGCTCGTGACTTCGTCTTCGGACTCATCTTCCAGCACGCGGAGCGAAGGAGCCATGCGGTACACTCCCTCATCAGCATCTTCACCGGACAAGCTAGGCGCCAACTTGCGTAGTTTCCTCTTGAAAGAGGAAACCTCGCTGGCTTCTAGAGTATCCTCATTGTCTAGGGAGTTATTGGACACAGCCTCCCCCTTGGTGGATTCAGGGATGGTAGTGGATGCTTCGGCTTCCGCCGAGTTCCCATCCTCATCTAGCCCCTTTGAGAGCAGCCCCTGAGCATCGAACAAAGGCATATTCGCGAGGATCTCGCGCCTCTGTTTCCCTCCGAAATGATATAGCAGCGGCAACCCCTCATTAGAAGGGTAGGGGACGCCCTACTCCGCAAATAGCACTTTCATCACCTCTTTAACTGCGAACTCGACCAGGACCCCCTCTTGGAGCCTCATGTGGTCCTTCTTGACATCAAAGGTCCACGGTTCTTTCGTGTGTGCCTAGAGGAGATATTCATCACCGAATGAAGTCCTTGGCCACCATCATCTTCATCAGGCCTCCCTTGCACATCTCGTCAATGCGGGCAGAGATAATTGTCCACTCTTCCTCAGCATGGTGCTTCCTACTCCATCGGTAGGACTTCGTCGCTGGAGCCATCGGGGTCACGAATAGAGGATTTGCCATGCAGGCATCCATCTAGACTCAACGCGTGCAAAAAATTCTCCACCTTCTTCATCCAATCGCTAGAGAGGTACTTGGAATCGGCATGAAATGAAATGCACCCCAAGCACTAGTTCCCCAAAGTGGTGTGCACGCTGTAGAAGTGACGAAATAGTTGCACCAAGGGCTTCACACCCAAGAACGCCTCCCAGAAGTAGGCGAAGACAACAATAATAGTGACAAAGTTAGGTTGCAAGTGTAATACGTGGATCTGGTAGTGGTCTAGGATGGTAAGGAAGAAATTGGAGAAGGGGGAATCAGCCCCGCATACAAGGTATGGAGGAAAAAGGGGAACGCGGTCGTAGGAAGGTGGATGACTTCCACCAAAACATGCAAGAATGAGGTAGCTCCCCACTCACTGAACTTTCTAACCACTAGGTGTTGAATGGTGAAAAGGTCATCAGTGGTCTTGATAGTAAACTTTTCCAGCATTGGGAGGTGCGCTCTGAGCGCCTTTCCTTCATCCACAGTGCTCCGGAAAGGTGGCCCCCTCTTGGGTGGAATCACCAGAAAGGGAGGACGATGGAGGCGAAGAGTAGCACCAGCCATGAGAAAGATGGTTATCTGGAGAAGAGAAGAGAGGGAAGGTGAAGCAAAGTTAGTAGGATATGAGTGCACTGGCCCTGCTCTAGGTACTTAAGTGGCCAACAACATCCCCTAGATCCAATAGTCATGGAACCATGGTCGGTAGATCTCCACTACAGCCGCTCGTTGCTATGGATAAGCTCGTCAAGGTCGGACATCTTCGGGCGCCCCTATTCCTTCATATTCAAGTTGTTTTGTGGCCTAGGAGCTCGAGGGCTACTATCGGGACAGTGGATGCCAGGGTACCATGGCCCATCTACTGTCAGGGCCTCTCCACAAGATAGATCTCTTCAAGAAGAAGGGTACCGTGCAATCTCCCCAAGAGCTCTCCAGGAGAGGGACCCTGAAGAGGGAAAGGCACCTCGTGAAGGAATCACATGAAGCACACTTAGGCGATGGTGACATCACATCATGGCAGAGGAAGTAGGGGACCATTGACCTGCCCCTACATAAGAAAAGGAGCTTCTTCTTCCACAAGCCAGGAGTGGATGACGTGACCTATTCCTAGTGGGGACCACCCCTCTTTGTTGTTTCAGGAGAGCGTGTAGAAGTCAGAGAACAAGATGCTCCCAACGTCTGGCGGTAGACTAGCTCCACAGAAGAAGACAAGTGTTCCCTAATAGCTCTCGCTGGGATCGCCATGTGAAATCCTTTCCTGCTCTAAGGCGGGGAGAGGCGGGGATTGCTGGTTTGAAGGTTTCTGACACAAGGTATATAGGTAGACTCCACTAGCTACTACTAGTTGTAGTACTAAATAAATGGTGGCCCAATATATGCACGTAAAACAAATTGTGTTTTCTCTCTCCTTCATTGTCTCTCACCATACATCATCCCTCTCTCGTCATATGCAGTACCACACAAACAACCACTTGTACATATTTTTTGCAGTTATCACCAGTTGTTGGTATCATATATTGCAATTTCAACCACTTGATCATATAATTACTTATTTAGATATGTTGACAACAAAACAGACAGTTGGGCATGTCTTATCAGTACTCCCATTGATTTACAAATTTCTAAAATTTACATATTCAAAGTTATCTGTACATTATGTATAATAAAAATAGCATAAGTTGCACGTGCCTTATATGTGAGACTCAGATAATAGAAGTAGGACATGTCATCTCTATTTAAAATTATAATAGGTAAAGCTCAAAAGATAATTATAATTTTGAGTCACATCATATCCAAAAACCATTGGGTGTATATTTGGTTCTTGTAATTTATATCATGCAGAACTCAACCTTTACTTTTAGCTACCTAATACTACCTCCATTTCAAAGATTAAAGCTCAATTTTTTTTTGAAAAGTCAAGCTATGGAAATTTGATAAAACTTTTGGAAAAAAACTATCAAGGACTATGATATTATGTAGATCCCTTGTGAAAATATGTTTCATGATGTATCAAAGGGTGTACATTTCATATTGTAAATATTAATATTTTTTATAAAAACATGGTCAAACTTTACGTGGTTTGACTTTTCAAAAAACATAAGCCTTAACCTTTGAAACAGAGCTACTACTCAGAAATTTTGGTAACATGCTCTAGATAAATGATATATAAGATTTTAGAATGATGGAGAAGTGTGTTTTCAAGTTTGTGCATAGCGTTCATTGTGCTAAAGACTATCAATAGAATCTTCTAGATGCTAGAATGGTAAATCGGATCCAAAGGTTAGATATGTTGCCAGTCTTGATCTAGAGGTCAACCTTCAAAGTTATTCATAAACTATATAGTGGTAAGAAAAATATTATAATTTTGAGCCATGTCCATAAAGTATCGGGTGTATATTTTGTTCTTGTACTTTCTATTATGTAGAAATGAACATATTAGCTACATAATACTCGACATGCTCTAGAGACACGATGGAGAAGATTCTAGAAATATTGAGAAGTGTATTTTGAGGTTCGTACATAGCGTTCATTATGCTAAAGACTATCAACAAAATCTTCCGGATGCTAGAATGGATAGAAGATCCAACGGTTAAAAATGTTAGGATTTATCAGTCTTGATCCAACAGTCAAAGTTCAAAGTTATTCGTACATTATACAGTCGTAAGATAAGATACTGCTAAGATATACTACTCTGGTTGCTCCATTTCACACCAAGAGAAGGCACATGACGCACGCATTCATCAAAAAGACACATAGAGAGACAAAGAGACAGACAGTTGTCCAAATAGTTTTCTTGGTGTGAAGAAAGTACACACAATATGTCTCAGAGTGCCACATAGGTCCATGCAAGTTTTTATGCACATTTCATGTTTATGTTTTTTGTAATCTTACTAGCCAACATTGCTCACTTAAATGACTCTATGTCAACTTGTGTAACTTAGGTCAACTCTGAACTGCAAGCACGCGGTAGATCTCTCTTAAATTTGGCCTATATAGTCCTATTGCTATGTGCTTACAATTTCACCCACTTGAAATACTTTATGGGAATTTACATAAATTAGGGAAAATTTGATCTAGAAGCATGTGGTATATATACCCCTCCTAAAGTTATGTAGGAATCATTTTATGGACAAAGTGTAACATGATTTATGGACAATCCCCTAGTTTTATGAGTTTTCAAGTCTCTTAGATCATTTCGCCCATTTAAACTAAAGTTAGGTTTTAGTTTTGAACTTCAAGAAAGTCTCACAAAGATTTCTATTGAAGTTATACACTATGAAATTGTTACGAATGTGTACACGGTCCATCAATATCTCGAAAATCACTAAGACTTATGAATGACTCAAAATCTTTCTATATATAAATTTACATGTTGGCAATTCTGACCTAGATTAAAAAACAAAGAACATAAATAAAAATGAAGAAATAAAAATGTTTCGCATGGCATCCTCTCGTGTGCACTACTCTCCATGAAAAATGGTAAACATGAGATTTGAAACTTTCAAAAAAGTCGTATTTGCATTAGATATGACCTACTCCCTACGTCTCAAAATAGATGTCAGAAATTTGTTTAAATTTGGATGTATCTATATACTAAATAGTGTCTAGATACATCCAATTTTTTGGCAAGTTTGTCACATCTATTTTGTGATGGAGGGAGTACCATATATGAGCACTCGAGGGTTTCAAGCCGAACGACAGATTAGGTCATGGCCATATCTACATCATAGTTCATGATAATGTTCCGATATCTGGTAGATGGGTGCATCTTGCTATGGTAAACAATGTTGGGGATGCGAGCTTCCAACTAGTATTAGAAAAAACATGTTCATTTTCCAAGTGTATTTTTAGGGTCCTTGTTGTAAAAGTGTAGGCCCTAGATGTATTTTTTTGCCCACCCTTAGATTTTAACGCGCACCCTCTTGGTACTTCGGGGCCAACTCCTTGTGAGATTAAAAATAAAAAGTTCCTAGTGAACATAATTATTTTGTTGTAAAACACAAGTGCAAGGAATTTGGATCTGAATGCCATAGACCCATTTTTTCAGAAAAATTTGGATCATGCAGAACTAGAGTAGTCCATACATCTACTGAAACTAGGGACACCAGAAAATTAGCCCCAAACTTCCAAAGCAGAAACAGAGGAAAAAAAGAAGACCAAGAAGATATTATGAGAATAAATTGGAGGCAACGCGAGAGCAGCGAAGAAGGAGTTGAAGGCGGTGCGATGTCAAAGTAAAGCTAGTTTGACAAGTTTCTTACATGAGGTACAAGGACACTCCACTAGCTATTACTAGTAGTAGTACTAAATATATTATGGTCCTATATATGCATTCAAAACAATTTGTGTTTTCTCTCTCCTTTGTTGTCTCTCATCATCCATCCTCCTCTCTCGTCCCGCTAGACAGATTTTTTGCAGATTTCCACCACTTGGTCATCTAATTACCTATTTAGCTATGTTGACAACATAATAGACAGTTGGGCCCAGCTTATCAGTACTCCCATTGATTGACAAATTTTTAAAAACTTACACATATTCAAAGTTATTCGTACACTATATATAATACAACTAGCATAAGTTACATGTGCCTCATACTTGAGACTCTGATAATAGAAGTATGACATATCAATTCTATTTAAAATTATAATAGGTAAAGCTCAAAATATAATTATAATTTTGATCCACATCATATCCAAAAAGTATAGGGTTTATATTTGGTTCTTGTAATTTATATCATGCAGAACTCAACCTTCACTTTTAGCTACCTAATACTGTTGGGTTCACAGTATAGAAAACAAAAAAATCTATGATGGGAACTATTATACACCAGGTTCTATCTACTAGATACAAGCAACGGGTGGATATACATCTATAGAGAACATACCTTTGAAGCCCGACAAAGTGTAGCGAGGTTAAACTCGTGCATGATATAGTAGAACGCTTGTCGATCTCAGGATCAAGGAGTCCAGCACCGCAACTCAGCAGCACATCCGCGATCGCACACACGTTCAGGCCACCAAATAACCTCCACCTCCTCGCTCTAGCGATGCAGCGAAAGCAGCAACTCTTTCCAGACGAAATGCCATCGGGAACATGTATCTCGCTAATCCGAGCCCATGGGGGAATAATTTTATAGGGGGAGAGATCCTTCACGAGGAGGTGTGAGTGAGAAGGAGGGAGAGGCGGTCCTTTTATAGGAGAGGGGGTTGCACCCTTCCCATGGCTAGCACCCATCGGTAGTGCCCCCACCTCTTCCTCGTTCATGTGGTGGAAGCTCCACTCACATAAATTTGGCCCTCTATTTTCTCCACTCAAAATGCATTAACTTTCCACCAAATTTAATACAACTTTCATTTAATAAAACTATTTTATTTATTTTATTCATAATTTTTTTTAATTATTTTAATTAACAAACATTCACATAAAACCCCCTGCAACATTTCAATATCACATGTAGAACCAATTTCAGCAATTTCACCCGGAACAATTCCGGTGTCCATTGAAATAATTCCAGTGCTTTGCAATTCTTTCGTCTAGAACATATTTGCTCCAAATGGTGTTGTAACCATTAAGTGTGTCACCCTATGGTTCGCGAATAATGCAGACATGATCGAGACCATTCTCGGATCAATAATCAGAAGTGGGACCTGGAGATCCATACTGACTTCCACACATTCAACGATGACTTCTATGATCGTGAGAACCTTTAACGCTAGTAACTTAATCCCTTTCTCTCGTGATATATTACATGTCCAAGATTCAATCATTAGTATCTCAATACCTAGTTTGATCTTGTTACCGACATGCACTCTTTTCTTGTTCCCGTGATATAACATTCTGTGATCACATCACTTGCTTGCAAGTGATTTTAATGTGATATCACCGAGAGGGCCTAGAGTATATCTATCCATCATCAGGATGGAAAAATTCTACTCTTGATCCATGAGCCTCAACATAACACCTTCGGAGTATCTGAACCCACCTTTATAGTCACCCTTTTACAGTGTGACGTTTGATGTTATCAAGTCACTCTTCAGGTGTTAGCAATTAACATGATCTCATGATCTAAGGACTAAGATTACTTTGTATGATGTTATAGCAATATAAACATAATGACTTTGATCGTAATGCCATACTTTGGATGAATGTTCATCACAGCATTCACCAATGTTGTGACCTCGTTATTAACAACATCCAATGTCCATGATTAGGAAACCTTGATCATCTTGTTAATCAACGAGCTAGTTTATAAGAGAGGCATAACTAGGAACCCTTTATTTGTTTATTAAACACACATATATTAATGTTTCCTTTTAATACAATTATAGCATGCCAAATAAAAATCTATCAAATACTTGGAATACATATAATAACAACTTTATTATTGCCTCTCAGGGCATATTCCCTTAAGTCTCCCACTTTCACTAGAGACAATAATCTAGTTTACATAGTGATAAATATAACACCCATGGAGTTCTGGTGTTGATCATGTTTTTCCCTAGGGAGAACTTTAGTCAATGGATCTGCTACATTTAGGTTGGTGTGTACTTTACAAATATTTATATCTCCATCTTTGATATGCTCGTGGATGGAGTGAAACCGGCACTTTATATGCTTGGAATTCTTCTATGACCTTGGTTCCTTGGAATTGGTTATGGCTCCATTGTTGTAACAATAGATCACCATTGGGTCCAACGCACTAGGAACCACACCTAGTTCTGTTATGAACTCCTTCATCCAAACCGCTTCATGCGCCGCGTCTGAAGCATCAACATATTCTGCCTCCGTTGTTTATCTAGCCACCACAGGTTGTTTGGAACTCGTCCAACTAACTGCTGCTCTATTCAAAAGAAATATGTATCTGGATTGAGACTTAGAGTCATTCAGATAGGTGTCAAAGCTAGCATCAACATGACACTTAGAGACCAGCTCTTCTTCACCTCCGTATACAAGAAACATATCCTTAGTTCTTCTTAGGTACTTAAGAATATTCTTGACCGCTATCCAGTGTTCTGAACCTGGATTAGATTGGTACCTACTATTCAAACTAATAGCATGTGCCACATCCGGTCTTGTACATAGCATGGCGTACATTATAGATCCTATGGCTGAAGCATAGGGGATTTTATCCATTATCTCTCTTTCTTCCGCCGTAGACGGACTTTGAGTCTTACTCAATGTCTTGCCTTGCAACATAGGTACGAACCCCTCCTTACTTCCGTCCATATTAAACTTCTTTAATATATTATCAAGGTATGTACTTTGCAATAGCCCAATTAGGCGCCTTGATCTATCTCTATAGATCTCAATGCCTAATATATATGATGCTTCACCAAGGTCCTTCATCGAAAATTTGCTATTTAAATAACTTTTAACACAATTTAAAATATCTATATCATTTCCAATCAATAATATGTCATCCACATAAAATATAAGAAATGCCACATTGCTCCCACTTACTTTATTATCATCCACATAAAATATAAGAAATGCCACATTGCTCCCACAAGCCTCTCCATAAGTTTGGACAAATAAAAACTCTTTGATCACCTCATCAAAGCGGAGATTCCAACTCCGGGATGCTTGCTTAGTCCATAGATGGATCGCTGAAGCTTGCATACCTTGTCAGGATCCTTAGGATCGACAAAACCCTTGGGTTGTATCATATACAACTCTTCTTCAATATTACCATTGAGGAATGCAGTTTTGACATCCATCTGCCATATTTCATAACCGAAATATGCAGCAATTACTAACATAATACTAACCGACTTTAGTATCGCTACGGAAGAGAATTTGTCATCGTAGTCAACTCCTTGAATTTGTTGAACCCCCTTTGTGAAAAGTCGAGATTTATAGATGGTCACATTACCATCAGCATCACTCTTTCTTTTGAACATGCGCAGTAATTTCGCCATGTCCTTCGTCTTTTGCCGCTCTGCCATTTCAGATTTCACGCGTGTGAAGATAGCTGATGATTAATAATCTGTTTATGTGAGTTTCGAGGTAGCATAGGCTATACCCTACATCATCCTCCTGACAGTTGAAGTGAAGGGTCGTGTCTAAAGATTCCATCGAAGACGGAGACTGTCTGACTGTGGAAACGAAGACTTAGGGAATCTCTGGCTACAATGCGAAGGTGGAGAGGATTACAGGGTTCTTTGGGAGACCTTTGAGATATTGCTTGACGAATTGTCGGCATCACTTAGACGGGATATTCAGAGATCAACTAGCAAAACGGCGCAAGATTTCAAAGTCCTTTGAGGGCTACTGTTGTGGATATGCTATATGGGTATCCTCATAGCATGTCACCAATACGCCTAACCTGGGTGGCCCATAGTTGGTAGCAAGGCCTATGTCCTGGTGGGTGGCCCAGTTAGACGGATCCTGAAGGGAGGCCCATGCCAGTAAAGGAAGGCTACACAAGAGTCACCGACATACGCGGAGCCTTGGAGTACATGATACAGAAGACTATTCGTATTAGTGTAGGACTCTTTACCTTGTCCGGCAAGGACCTTTCCCTGTAAACCCTAGGTCTTGGAACCTTTATAAGCTGGCATGTGGGATCCTTTAGGGCAACGATTCATAACAACCTCTTAGATTGATGCGTACAACGTGCAACACCTCGCACAACGAACCTATCTCTGTAACTCGGCGTATTGCCATTATAGTAATTTATAGCAGGAGTAGAGTTCCGCCACCGTTGCGGGACTTGAACCTGGGTAATTTGTGTTACCTCGTACCCACCAACTCTCCGCCTTACCCCACGTCTCTAAACATGCACTATGAGGACCCCTCCATGGCGTACTCGTCGGTAATACCACGACATGCACCAAGACCCAACATGCCACCTATGTCCCATCCGAACTTTCCCAATTGTGGCAGAGGAAATCCGAGGCCCGGAGGCCACAACAACAACACCGACAACCCCCATAACTTGAATTGTGCACCACCAAGGTCCGCCAACCACAACAACAACAATACTGCCCCAAGGACTGGAAGCAATGTTGTGCCCATTGCCGGGAAGGACAAGTCAACAGTAACGTGCTTTGAATGTGGAGTTATGGATCACTACACCAATGAGTGCCCCAAGAAGCTTGTTGCAGCCCCCAATGTCACTGCACCTGCCCAGCAACAGCACCATGTCTAGCCTGGAAAGAGGTTTGCCCCAGGCAACCCACACAACCGTACCGGCCGTATGTTCCACATGAATGCAGAAGAAGCCCAGGAAGCACCAAATGTCGTGTTGGGTATGTTTTCTATTAACTCAGTACTTGCAAGAGTGTTGTTTGATTCTAGAGCATCACACTCGTTTGTTACAGAAGAATTTGCATGCAATAGTAAGATTCAACCAACAAATTTTAAGCATGTTATGATAGTCCAAATACCTAGGTCAACCACCAAAGCTATAAAAAATTGCAAGGCCGTGCCTATCAAAATACATGGAATGGATTTTTATGCCAATTTAGTAGTACTAGGAACAAAAGGTTTGGAAGTAGTACTAGGAATGAATTGGATGTCGAAACATCAGGGATTAATAGACTGTGCAAAGAAAGCCATAACCATGACTAGTAGCACCGGAGTATCAGTAGAGCATGTGTCTGAGACGCTGCCCCATCAATTCAAATGCAACAAGAGTTTAGTCTAGTCAACCCTAGACCAAGTCAGAGTAGTCTATGAATATCCCGATGTGTTTGTAGATGAATTGCCTGGTATGCCCCTAGATCGGGATATCGAGTTTATCATTGAATTAGTTCCTAGAACTAGACCCATAGATCAGAGACCCTATAGTATGAACCCAGCCAAATTAGTGGAGCTGAAGAAACAACTTGATGACATGTTGAGCAAAGGATTGATACAACCAAGTGCCTCGCCGTGGAGATCACATGTTTTATTTGTGGATAAGAAAGACGGTGCCAACTGTTTGCGTATGGATTACCGGAAGCTGAATGACGTCACCATCAAGAACAAGTACCCACTACCGAAGATAGAAGATCTGTTTAACCAGCTGACTGGTGCCAAACCGTTTTCTAAGATTGATCTTTGAACTGGTTATCATCAACTGAAGATCCGCGCAACGGATATCCCAAAGACTGATTTCACTACCAGATATGGATTGTATGAGTACAATGTCATGTCATTTGGATTGACCAATGCCCCCGCTTATTTCATGAATCTCATGAATAAGTTTTTTATGAACTTCTTTGTAGTTGTTTTCATCAATGACATACTGATCTACTCCAAGTCGGAAAAGGACCATGAGCAGCACCTAAGAACCATCCTTGAAACCCTGAGAGAGCATCAGTTGTATGCCAAGTTTAGCAAATGTGAGTTCTGGTTAAAGGAAGTAGGATTCCTAGGACATATCTTGTCGGCGGGAGGAGTTGTCGTTGATCCCGCCAAGATTAAGGATGTTGAAGAATGGAAAGCCCCAACCACTCAAACCAAAGTCCGCGCATTTCTTGGATTAGTGGGATATTACCACCAGTTCGTTGAAGGATTTTCAAGCATCGCAAGGCCGATGACCCAGCTTTTGAAGAAAGACAAGAAGTTTGAATGGACGGACAAATGTGAAGCAAGTTTTCAAGAGATCAAGAAGAGATTGATTTCAGCCCCAATTTTGATCATGCCTGATATCATGAAGCCTTTTGATGTATTTTTTGATGCATCCCAGATTGGTCTCAGATGTGTGTTGATGCAGGAAGGCAAAGTAATATCATATCTGTCTCGGCAACTGAAGCAACATGAGCAGAATTATCCCACCCATGACTTAGAATTAGCAGTAGTAGTTTTAGCCTTGAAGACATGGTGTCATTACCTCATGGGTAACCGCTGTGAGATTTACTCAGATCACAAGAGTCTGAAGTATATTTTCACCCATAAGGAGCTGAATATGAGGCAACGGAGATGGATAGACTTAATCAAGGATTATGACCTTGACATTCACTACCACCCCATCAAGGACAATGTGGTAGCTGATGCTCTTAGTAGACTGCCATGTAGGTTAAACACCATGATTAAGGAAGATCAGCCAAGTCTACATGAGGAGTTGGAAAATTTTATAATGGAGCCAGTTAGCGAAGGATTCCTAGCCAGTATTGAACTTCAACCCACTTTGATCAGTTGGATAAAGGAAGCTCAGAAAGTAAATGCCAGTATCAACGGAATTAAGAGTCGTATCGGTATAGGGAAGGTACCCGAATTAACTGAAGATGAATAAGGCGTTCTGTGGTATAAAGGACGCATTTGTGTGCTAGCAGATTCGGAGTTGAAGCAAGTCATTTTACAAGAAGCCCATGATACTCTTTATTCTATTCATCCGGGAGGAACGAAGATGTATCAGGATTTGAAGGAGCAATTTTGGTGGCACAGAATGAAGCAAAAAGTCGGAAGCTATATCACCAAGTTTGTTATCTGTCAGAGAGTCAAAGCAGAACACTAGCAACCCTTAGGACTTTTGTAGCCGTTGCAAATTTCGGAATGGAAATGGGATTCCCTTGGAATGGATTTCATCACTAGTTTGCCTACATCTAGTAGAGGAAATGACTCTATTTGGGTCATAGTAGATAGACTGTCCAAAGTAGCTCATTTCATACCCGTCAAGACCACTTACCAAGGTCCGAAGCTGGTAGAGTTATATATTGCTAGAATAGTCAGTCTACACAGAACCCCCAAGACAATTGTGTCAGATCGAGGAACCCAGTTTACCTCAAGGTTTTGGAACAAAGTCCAAGAAGGATTAGGAACCAAACTGAACTTCAGCACAGCTTATCACCTGCAGACCGACGGACATACGGAAAGAGTAAACTAGATACTAGAAGATATGCTGAGAGACTGAGTACTAGAATATGGATCTAAATGGGAAGACTGTCTGCCTTTCGCAGAATTCTAATACAACAACAGTTATCAGGCCAGTTTGCAAATGGCCCCATTTGAGGTTCTGTATGGAAGGAAGTGCCATAAGCCCCTAAATTGGTTGCAAGTAGGAGAGAGTCAGATATTCGGACCAGACATCCTATGAGAAGCCAAAGAGAAGGTTCACAAGATCTATGAACACCTCAAGACCGCTCCATCCAGACAAAAGAGTTACGCTGACAAAAGACACCGAGAACTGACCTTCGATATCAGAGACTTTGTGTATCTCAAAGTGTCACCCTTGAAAGGAATGCAGCGTTTTCAACTCAAAGGGAAGCTTGCACCCAGATATGTCAGACCCTTCAAGATTTTAAGTCACCGAGGAGAAGTATCCTATCAGCTAGAACTGCCTAAAGAGATGTCAGCTGTACATGATGTGTTTCATATCTCGTTACTTCGAAAATGCTTAGAAGTTACGGAGAAGACCGAAGTTTTCAAGAACATCGATCACAGACCCATGGATATCAACAAGGATTTAACTTATCATGAAGTACCCATTCGTATTTTGGAAGAAGTCTTCAGAACCACCCGGACCAGAAGTACCAAGTTTCTAAAAATTCAGTGGAGCAACCATACTGAAGAAGAAGGCACCTGTGAGCGAGCAGATTATATTAGGACTGAGTTTCCAAATCTCTTTAGTTCCTAGTTTTTCTTAAATCTCGAGACGAGATTCTGTTTAAGGAGGGGAAGGTTTGTAAAATCTCAAAAATATTAAAATGAGGATATCAATTTCCAAGCAACCAAAAATTAGGGTTAACAAAAACTTTTAATTTTAAAAACTATTAAATCAAGTGTGTGCTAATGGTCACTTTTGCCAATTTTAACACTTAGCTCACTTTGAGCATCTCTATTAAATAATTTCAAACAGAAACAATTTCATTTCTTTTCTCACCTTGCTAGACCAAGTGACAATGAACACAAGTGAGCTTTCAAAACTAACAAGAACAAATTCAAATTCATTTGGAGGACTTTTCAAAAGTGAATCTGTCTACTGCATCAAGATAGCAACTTTTCTAAAACCATCAAAACTTTCTCCACTTGGCCAACCCTTGCAACCAGAGACTCTCAAGCATATGATCAACAAACCCACTAAATAGAAATTGAAAAATTCAAATGTTTTTCTCTTGTGGCCATTTGATCAAACACTTACCAAGCACAGTACAGAGCTACCTACTCCCCACTACTTAAAGCATGGTTGTGATCACCTTTGGTACCTCACTCGGCTTCCACAACTCGCCCACACTCACCCCAGTACTTGCCCATGCTGCTAAGCCTCGCTCACTCGACCATTTTACTAGTGCCAACCGTACCTGAGCTCACCATGCCACCCCGACATGGACTCGACGCTACACGCCTCACCGCCCTCACCCACGACCGCTAGGATCTAGCCGTGACCTCACCGCACCTGCGTGTGTACGCCTCGACCAACGCCAGCCCGTGGAAATGCTAGCGTAGGCACGCCCATTTCTCTGTCTACCATGCCGAGATGTGCGCCAGTACGCTAAGCAATCCCGCGTGACCATGCCGCGCCTTGCTCTCCCCTCGCATCAATGCACTCGCCACGATGCCAGCAATCTCCCACACATGCCCATTTGACCATGATACATTGCAAATGTATCTACAATTTTTGATGTTCCATGCTTGGTTTTATCCACTTTCTTGTGTTTTGTTCCAACTTTGGAGTACTTTTCATATGATTTCGTGGACTAAACTACTAATAGTTGCAAAATTGCACAATGTTTTTGTTTTACACTTTGATGTGTAGGAATTACCAAGAATACAAGTGGAAACCTTTTTGGAGTCAAATTGGGATTTTGCATAAATCTGTCTCAGAACTCTTTTTGAAGATGGCCACGTTTCAAGTCGACGACAGCGTCAAACAGAAAACTCTTCAACTACAAAGTTGTTGGAAATTTTGCGGCAAACGTTCTGGACATAAAATTTAGCTAATTCCGAGTCCGGGCGTGTCTTTTAGGCCCGATTTACTGCAGCCCAAGATAGGGTGACGGGAATCCGAGAAGCTATATAAAGGGAGGAAACCTAATTCGCCCAGGAAGCCTCCACCCACGAATTTGCAGCCACCAAAGCCACGGTTTTGCCTCCCCCATGGATCCCATCTCTATGGGGAAGGGCTCCCAAGAAGCCATAAAAGAAGGGTGCTAACGGGCGGTGCTCCCCTGTGATACCGGCGACGGTAAAGTGCCCCTGGAGCCATCTCCATCGATCTCCACCACCATCTTCATCACCATT
This sequence comes from Avena insularis, assembly GCA_023614405.1. Classification (NCBI taxonomy): domain Eukaryota; kingdom Viridiplantae; phylum Streptophyta; class Magnoliopsida; order Poales; family Poaceae; genus Avena; species Avena insularis. Next base: position 379,457,591 of record CM042686.1, read on the forward strand.
GATGATTCCCATGATGAGGAGGGAGTAGTTCTCTCTCGAGGCTAAGGGTTCTACCGGTAGCTATATGTTCATCTCTCTCTCTCTCTATGCATGATCTTATTGAGATCATGAGCTTGTAATCTATAGATCTACCTTGCTACTCAAGTGCTTTAATAGATCTCTGCTCTCCCCATGTGTGTGAAAGTGACAGCGTGCACACCATGGTGGCACTTAGGCTAAAGATTACAAATACTTGTTATGAGTTATATTTGGAGTTGGATGTCTTTATGAAATTGTGGTGTTTGTTGGACTCATCTTGTACTCAAGGTGACAGTGTGGGGTTTTCTAGATGGGAAAGGCTTACTTTAAGGTGTGATGTTATAGCCCTACCATTGATTAGAGTGTTCAACCGGAGAGTAGTTAAGAGTAGTATCATAAAGAGAAGATATTCATATGAGAGTGTTCACTAGTGAAAGTATGATCCCTAGGCCTTGTTTCTAAGCACTGAAACACCGTTTGCTATTAGATATGTTACATCTTTGCTTACTTCCATCTTTATTTCAGTTTTACTTTAGTCTTTTCCATGCCACCAAGCTATTCGCTATCACCGTTTCCACTTATAATTATCTATACCACTTTTATTTCACTATCTCTTCGCCGAACTAGTGCACCTATACACCTGACAAGTGTATTGGGTGTGTTGGGGACACAAGAGACTTCTTGTATCTTGATTGCAGGGTTGCTTGAGAGGGGATACCTTTGACCACTTCCTCCCTGAGTTCGATAAACCTTGGGTGATCCACTTAAGGGAAAACTTGCTGCTGTTCTACAAACCTCTACACTTGGAGGCCCAACAACTGTCTACAAGAATAGAAGTGCGTAGACATCAAGCTATTTTCTGGCGCTGTTGTCGGGGAGGTAAGGTAAAAGATATTCACACTGGAGGATTAAAGAAGAAGAACCTCCCACGGCAAACGCCTATTTTCTGGTGTGAGTACTCGAAGTTATTTCCTTTAGATTCTGCAATTTTGTCTTTTTGTTTCTTGTTTTCACTAGTTAGGCTTAATGGAAAACAACAACAAAATTAGAGAGCTTTATAGTATTTATCTTGAGTTAGGACATGAAGTGTTTGAAGAGAAAATTAAAAAACCTATGGAACTTTATTTGCATGCTAATAGCAATGTTGTTAGTATAAATTCTTTGGACACCATTATTGCTAATGCTATGGAAAAGTCTAAGCTTGGGGAAGCTATTTTTGATGAAAATGATCTTTTTAGTCCCCCAAGCATGGAGGAGAAAATTTACTTTGATGATACTATACCTCCAATATATGATGATTACATGATGAGTATGATATTTTCAGTCCACCTACTATTGAGGAGGCAATTAATTATGACTACAATATGCCTCCTATATTTGATGATTATGGTGATGAGAATAATAATGATAGCTATTTTGTTGAATTTGCTCCCACTACAATTAATAAGATTGACTATGCTTATGTGGAGAGTAATAATTATTATATGCATGTGGCTCATGATAAGAATGTTTTATGTGATAGTTATATGGTTAATTTTATTCATGATGCTACTGAAAGTTATTATGAGAGAGGGAAACATGGTTTTATGTATCTCAACAATATTAAGATTCCCCTCTTTATGTTGAAAGTCTTGAAGTTGCACTTGTTTTTCTTTACTATGCTTGTTGCTTTGTGTTTTCATGACTTGTTTCTTTACAAGATTCCTATGCATAGGAAGTGGGTTAGAATTAAATGTGCTTTGAATTTATTTTTTGATGCTCTCTTTTACTTAAATTCATATTTCTTATGTGAGCATCTTCTCAAACTATCATGCCTAACTTAAAGGCGTTAAAGAAAAGTACTTATTGGGAGATAACTCATAAGTTTTAATGAGTCTTGGAAGTTATTACCTCTGTAATAACCGCTCCTTATCCTTTTTATTTTGCTTTTTGTGCCAAGAGTAACCTCTAATGAGAGAGAAGTAATGCTTGGGAAAGTTGCTGTCCCAAAACAGATTTCTGTGCTTTACCGTAAAAATTCGTGTAAAATCTCTGAACGTCTTTTTGAGGCATGAATTTTTTTGCTTCTGCCACAGGTTGTTATCTAACTTTCGTTAGTTCAACACTTTCTGATTTGAGCATTAGAAGGGCTTCGACAAAATTCGTCTTTACCTGCTGGTCTGTTTTGACAGATTTCTGCCATTTTCTTCATTTGCTTCTTGTTGGTTCCTTTTTGAGTTCTTTTGGGGAATTGAGATTTTTGAGGAAAGTGCTACAGTAGTTAGTGCTCTAATGGAAGTTTATTTGGTGTTGGAACTGAACCTTAAGACTTATTTATCTTGAGTGCACTAATGTTGCTAATAAAGATTGTGTGAAGTTTTGTATGAAGGAAAAATTTCAGGTGTATGGAAGGAATGGGTAATGAGATGAAGGATGGACTAAAGCTCAATCTTGGGGATGCCACGCGTGTCACCCCAATAAATATCCAAGAAGTACAAGCGTCAAAGCTTGGGGATGCCCAAGGCATCCCCTTCTTCATCAATAAAAATCCCAGGTTTCTTCCAACCGCTTCATTTTTATTGTTTCATGCACAGTTGTGTTGTTCTTGGAGCGTCTTCTTTTTCGTTTTCATTTTGGTTTTTAGTTTGCTTGGTTTGCTTAGTTTGCTGAATAAATTGGTTGGACCCTCTCTTTCATACTTTGGTTTGCAAATAGTTTGGTTTGGTTTGGAAAAGAGTAGGAAAGTTCATACTTATGTGGTAAAAAGAGCTCAGTTTTGACTGTGGCCTATGCTTTGTCATGCCATGCTTGATATTGTTTTGGCTTTATGCTTAGTATTCTTTGCTGTAGCATGACTTGTTATAAACAATTGAGATTGCTTAATGTGCCTTGGATGAATCATGAGTTGTTTTAGCATATTAAAGCATAGTATAGTGGTATTCTCCTTTGATGTTTTATTTGGGTTGACTTGGCGCATGCTCACACCATGTTATGACTATCTCAAGTCACCATAGACTTTATGATCCTTTAGTTTTCAACTTGTAGTATCACTTTATGCTTTGATCAATGATGTTTTGTCGCTCTCCATGATTATGGCCATTATTGCTCTCTTAGTTTGACGCTCCCAACCTTTTGCTAGCCTCCATAACCAAGTATGAGTTCCACTCATGCATCCAACTCCCTAAACCAAGTTATTCCAAAGAGTCCACCATACCTACCTACTAGCTTATGCTATTCCAAGTATATTCATGCTTTTGTTTACCTTCCAAATTAAACTTGTTATGAGAAAACTAGTGATTAAAGCTCTCACGAACTTGATGGCACACTTTACTTTTCTTGCCCTTAATAAACTTGAACCATTGTGACGTCTATGTTGTATATGCTTGCACTTATTTGTTGGGAATTAGCAGAAGCATGCTTTCATGGGGAACGCTTTCAACATTGCACTTGGTACTTGTACCTAGTTTATATCATGTTCTTTTGTATATGGATGTCGTCGGTGTGAAATGAAAGGGGAGCTTGTAAGTCCATGGAGTTATGTATATGTGTTAGAGAAACGCCTGGGCCGCTGGTCTAATCCATGCTGACATGGTGGAAACCTGCAGCGTAACCATAATGAGCTGTCTATGAAGCATTCTTCTTATAAAAAAAGAGTCCTATATTGAGAAAAAAAGAGAAAAAAAAGAGATACTATGAAAAGAGGAAAGAGACAAAAAAGCACCATATTCCCATGGTAAATAAGAAGAATGCTGAGATGCTTGTTGTCTGCTTGCCTTGTCATTTTGATATGGGGATTCTTCCATATCATCGGGTAAGGGTACCCCGTTGGCGGTTCTCCATGATACACATGTACTTACGATGACAAGAACTTACTGGTGACTAAACTTGAGTAGCATGAGGAGCGGCCCTCGTATACAAGGGACATGAGATTTCTTACTTATACTTCGTCAAGCATTTACACCATAGTTTGTTCACTTTAACCTTAACCACTTCAAGATGCTTATGATAGGGGCAATGAGAGCTGAAAGCTATAAGTACCATAATTTTTGGAAGCTCTTTATAAGACTTGAATCCCTACTTTCTTCTATGGAGGTCTTTCTTCCACCATTATATTGAGTCTCCACCTTCTACCTTTATGCACCTACTTTGAGAGCATAGTGACCATTCTTAGTTCTATGTGCATTGTCCCAAGACTTGTTGCTTGATGCATAACTTGAAATTGCTTGTTTTAAACTATTTGTATCTAGTCACTCTTATGAACTTTAAAGGTGTCCTATGCATTTATATTTGTTACTCTATGAGGGACAAGCTGAATACTATTATGCTATGTTTTCTTTATGTGAAACAAACAAACGTCTTGCAAAGCATTGTTATTCATGAATCTTTTGTTTGTGTCTTTTCATGTTGCAACATAGTTTCTTTGTCTTTTTGCTAGAACTTTGTCTTTCATGTTATAATTGAAGTACTATGATCCCAGCTTTGAATGTTTTACAAATACTTTGATCAAGTTTATGATGGTGCATGTCGCCTCAAAAATTATTCTTTCTTTTTATCATATACCTACTCGAGGACGAGCAGGAGTTAAGCTTGGGGATGTTGATACATTGCAAATGTATCTACAATTTTTGATGTTCCATGCTTGGTTTATCCACTTTCTTGTGTTTTGTTCCAACTTTGTAGTACTTTTCATATGATTTCTTGGACTAACCTACTAATAGTTGCAAAATTGCATAATGTTCTTGTTTTACACTTTGATGTGTAGGAATTACCAAGAATACAAGTGGAAACCTTTTGGAGTCAAATTGAGATTTTGCAGAAATCTGTCTCAGAATTCTTTTTGACGATGGTCACGTTTCAAGTCGAAGACAGCGTCAAACGGAACACTCTTCAACTACAAAGTTGTTGGAAATTTTGCGGCAAACGTTCTGGACATAAAATTTAGCTAATTCCGAGTCCGGACGTGCCTTTTAGGCCCGATTTACTGCAGCCCAAGATGGGGTGACGGGAATCCGAGAAGCTATATAAAGGGAGGAAACCTAATTCGCCAAGAAAGCCTCCACCCACGAATTTGCAGCCACCAAAGTCACGGTTTTGCCTCCCACGTGAATCCCATCTCTATGGGGAAGGGCTCCCAAAAAGCCATAAATGAAGGGTGCTAAGGGGCGGTGCTCCCCTGTGATACCGGCGACGGGGAAGTGCCTCCGGAGCTATCTCCATCGATCTCCACCACCATCTCCATCACCATTGCTGATTCCCATGATAAGGTGGGAGTAGTTCTCTCTCGAGGCTAAGGGTTCTACCGGTAGCTATGTGTTCATCTCTCTCTCTCTCTATGCATGATCTTATTGAGATCATGAGCTTGTAATCTATAGATCTACCTTGCTACTCAAGTGCTTTAATAGATCTCTTCTCTCCCCATGTGTGTGAAAGTGACAGCGTGCACACCATGGTGGCACTTAGGATAGAGATTACAAATACTTGTTATGAGTTATATTTGGAGTTGGATGTCTTTATAAAATTGTGGTATTTGTTGGACTCATCTAGTACTCAAGGTGACAGTGTGGGGTTTTCTAGATGGGAAAGGCTTACTTTGAGGTGTGCTGTTATAGCCCTACCATTGATTAGAGTGTTGAACCGGAGAGTAGTTAAGAGTAGTATCATAAAAAGAAGATATTTATATGAGAGTGTTGACTAGTGAAAGTATGATCCCTAGGCCTTGTTTCTAAGCACCGAAACACCGTTTGCTAGTAGATCTGTTACATGTTTGCTTACTTCCATCTTTATTTCAGTTTTACTTTAGTCTTTTCCACGCCACCAAGCTATTCTCTATCACCGTTTCCACTTATAATTATCTATACCACTTTTATTTCACTATCTCTTCGCCGAACTAGTGCACCTATACACCTGACAAGTGTATTGGGTGTGTTGGGGACACAAGTGACTTCTTGTATCTTGATTGCAGGGTTGCTTGAGAGGGGATACCTTTGACCACTTCCTCCCTGAGTTCGATAAACCTTGGGTGATCCACTTAAGGGAAAACTTGCTGCTGTTCTACAAACCTCTGCACTTGGAGGCCCAACAACTGTCTACAAAAATAGAAGTGCGTAGACATCAGACCCCGCGTGACTTGTACACGCTGTACACCGTGACGAACACCCGCGGTACCCGAGGATGGCATGGACGTTCCCGACAGATTGAGACTGCACCTCGCTGCACCACTGTGCTCATGACGATCGCCAAGAAGCACTGCATCAGCCTACCCCCTTAGCCATGCCCATATCTCACTGTAACACCGTCTCCAATGAGCCCGAGCCATGCCCTGATGCTCCCCTCGTTGGGGTATAAATAAACCCCTCCCCTTGCCTCAAAACGCACTCCACTCGACTCCCCTCTCACCCAGCAACCTCTCTGACCCATCCCTGGAGCAAGACAAAGCCAGCAGTGCCGGAATTTCACTAGAGTTCGCCGTACCAGTGGCGGAACGGAGCCAGCGCTAGGAGCCGCCCCAGGAGCCGCCGCGACCACAGTTCGAACCGCTGCCAACATCCAGTTCATCTGCCCACATCGCCGTACCTAGCTGGATCCCTGGTAAGCCCTCGACGACCCTCGTTGTAGAATTAGGGTTGAATCATGTGCGTGCTATGCGATGTAGACGACGACGCGGAGCCGTCGATTGTTCTCTAATCGTGCGGCTAGGAATCGAGCATACCGCTTCGAGTTGGATCAGCCACTGATACGTGGGGCCAGCGCAAGTGAAGCCTGCTGCGCGTGCTGTGTAGTTGGGCTGACCCAGTAGATTTCCCGCACGCGCCCACAAATTCAAATATAGGTTTTTCTTTTATTTCAAAGTCCTATTCGGTAGGTGACTTTGAAATTAAATTCAAGAAGATTCACTAAATCAAATTGCATGATTCCAATTTTGTTAGAAAAGAAATGAAAATCTCTAAACACTCCTATTGGATTCAAACATTTTGAATTTGTAGATCGCCCATGGTAAAAATAACAAGGCAGTGACTTTTACAACTTCAAACATTTTTCTAAAATCAACCATAAATGTTGTTGAGTTGATTCCAATTGTCAAAAATCACATTTGCCATGATCTATTTGAATATGTAAAAATATATAGTTTTACCTACAGTAGTCATGGGCTAAGATTAAAAGAATGGCTATATACTCATTTCTAGTCATTTTAATTATATTAAATAGCAATATTAAACCTTGTAATATATTCCATCTACTTTAAATCACATTCCCAAGTATTGGAATATGTGGTGATGACATGTGTCAACATGATTCCATATTTTATAATTGGAGAATATTAAATCCTAGGTATTTTTAAATGAGTAGAAATTGCATTTCCAAAATAAGATAAATAAGACCATGTCACTAATTCATGTGGTGATTGAGATGATGCTAGATCATCTAGTGTGAGCCTTTGTGTGCTAAATAGAAGTAGCTAAGTATTGTTTGGTGATTGTGTACCTCGTATTTATTTATAGACGCTAGGACAAACCCGGGCTGCGAGGAGGAAGAATTCTACGAAGAAGAAGAAGAAGAGGAGCACTTCGACCACTATACCAACAAAGGCAAGCTAAACTATGCATGTTATTAGGATGCAACCTTGATTATACCAAGCCCAAGTTTTACCTGCAAGCTTTATTTTTCCCTTTACCAAGGTTTCTTAAATAGTTAATTATTAGTGATTAGTGGAAAGATAGGACATATGCCATCAAGAGCATATAACTAGGCTTAGGTAGTTATACTTGGTTAGCATCCCTCAATAGTGACACCCTCATTGATAGTTGCTAGTACTAAACTAATATTGATCACTTTAGATGGGAACACTTGGAGCAAATGATAATGAAAACCTTAGAATGATGAGTCATTCTATTGAAATGTTTTGACATGGGTTATGAAACAAAATGACTTGAAGATGATGATGAATGAGGGATATGACTTGACTTTGAATAAAAACTGATGGTTGGGTTCGGATGCGATACCATTCCAGCTTTACCGTATAACCACAATACATGATTTGGGTAGGGATTAACTAGAAGTTTTATGTGTCTTAGTATGGGTTCCGTCGCGGAAAAAGGTGTTAAGTTGAGGCTACCTCGTGGCTGTGAGTGAAAGAAGTGACCACCTATGTAGTTCCCGGGATGGCGGATTACCATGGCTAGGAGGCCAAGCTCATAGGGGAGGTGCCTATACTAGGGTGTATAATTGAAATGTTATGGTTGATTATCCGCATACCAAGTATGATGATTCAGGACTATCCCTGACGGATGTATCGAATGTTGTGGTGAAAGTGTACCACCTCTGGAGAGTGTCAAACTATTCGAATAGCCGCATCCATGGTCATGGATAGTTGGATGGCCATACTGTTCCGTTGTCAGATGTTTTCAAAATGATTTGTGACTTGAAATATGACTTTGACTTGACCACAACAGGGTTGTGGAAATGAAAACTATGTTTCCACTTGAGTAACCTAGACAACTGAAATAGGTCTTTACCACTACGTACTTATGAAATAAAATTGTCTTATTGCAAACAAGCCTAGAGCTTAGGATTCCTACTAGAATTGTCTTACTTGCATTAGTGATAGCTTGCAAGTACTTTAAAAGTACTCATGGCTTTGTCCCTGGCTATTCCCATGGCCAGACTATGAAGAGGAGTATCCGGAGGACGGACAGCAGGACGTCTATGATAACTAGGATCTCCTCCCATCATCAGCATTGCCTGTGACAATGAAGATGGAGTCTCTACTACGTTTACTTCCACTACTTTGATGTGTATTAAGACTTGATCATGAGATCAACTATTTGTAAGACTATTATGGTTTGTAATGGATGAGGTACTGTGCTATCAATTCTATTATGTCTCGCAAAAATGGTATTCCTAGGATTGCGATGTACGGCATAACAGGCATCTGGACATAAAAATCTTGGTGTTCACAGTCCAATATTTCCACTTTTAGTTGGGTAGCTCTTGTTGTGCTCTTTCCAACGCAATTGGATTCGGGTCAATCGAAGTCTCCTAGCCCAAGTTATGAATTTTGGAATATTTGCCTTTTGTTTTAAAAAGAAAAAAGGAAAAGTCTATCTAGCTACCGGGTGGGCTACCGGCCGCACCTGACAGCCCACCTCCTCTCTCTAGCTCGTCCGGTAGTGGGCGCCGGCAGTACCGGGCCCAACCGGCAGTACTGCCTTGGCGGGCCGGAACTACCGGCTGGCCCAGCTTGCCTCACCCAACGTCAGCCCAGCTCCTAGCCTCCACTAGCCCAGCTCCCTACGCCAACTCGCTCCCGCACTACACCCTCGCCCCGCGCGCCTGATCCCCTCCACTCGCCCCGTTGCCGCTTTGTTTCCACTCGCTCTCCTACGCACGTAGCGCTCCCCCGATCCCCTCGCGTGCTCCTTCTCCCGCTCGCTGTGCTACTGCCTCCTCGCTCGCTCTGGGTTGGCCCAGCTCAGCCCGCCTTCATCGCTGCCGCTCGCTGGTCCTGGTCGTGCGCGCTCGCCTGCTTCGCTCGGGCTGGCCCTGATCCCCTGCCGCGCACCGCTGCCTCGATCGATCGCGTGGCTGGCTGGCCCCATTGACCATGCTGCTGCTGGTTGGCCCAAAACCGGTAGTACTAGGTGACTGTGGTACTACCGTCTGTCCCAGGAATATTGCCCCAACGGACATATTTCGGCCCTCTTCTATTTAAGCCTTTTTGCCTTTTCTTTTAGGGTTGCTTCTTATTTTTCTCTTTCTCAAGCTTTGCCTCTTTGATTTAATCTTTTTGAGCTTGATTTCTTGATGCCCTCCATTAATTCTTGCCAATATTTGAGGGGTAGATAGAGGAGATCTAGATCCACATTTTTACCAAACCAAATCTCCTCTTTGTGAGTGGATCTTTGGGATCTAGATCTTTGGGGCATTTTGTGTTACCCTTTTGTGTTCTTCCTCTCTTGTTCCCCCAATCACTTTAGTAGCCTTGTTGGAGCTTGAGAGTGACGATTTGGGGCATCTTTGTGGTGTTCTTGCCATTTGCATTAGGTGCATCGGTTTGTGTTCTCTCTGGGGGATTTGTTCGGTGATATTCACCGTTGCTTGTCCCTCTTGGGTTCTTGGAACCCTAGACAGTTGTGTGTCCTTTGTGGCGTGTTCTTGGGGTCTTCAATTAAGTTGTGAAGCTCCCCCAAGTTTGAGGCCTTGGTGGTGATTATTGGGAGCCTCCAATTAAATTGTGGAGATAGCCCCAATCTTGTATGGGTTCGATGACCACCCTCAAGTGTCCCATAGTGGAACGGGTGCTTGCCCGCATGGTGGGTGCTCGGGAGAATAGGGTGAGGGTTTTGTGGTGTTGGTGGTCTTAGTACCGCCCACCCCTCCAACGAGACGTACTCCCTTGTTGGGAGGAACTCGGTAAAACATCATCGTCCCCACGTTCCTCGGTTATCTCTATACCAGAGATCTTTACTTATGCACTTTACATTGTGATAGCCTTCGTGCTTGAAGTATTCTATATTGCTATTACATTGTTGCCTGTCTTGCTTAGCATAAGTTGTTGGTGCACATAGGTGAACCTTAGTATATCTAGGCTTTGTGCTTAACAAAAGAAAATGCTAGTTTTATTCTACCATTGTTAAGCCCATCTCATATAAGTTTTTAACCGCCGATTCACCCCCTCCCCACCCCTCTAGGAAACATCCGTGATCTTTCACCCTCCAATTGGGGCGGCAAACTCCATGCCCTCTTTCCTGATGCCGATGATCTCTGGTGCGTGCACCCGGTTAGTCGGGTACCGGTACTTATTGGAGTAGGTCACTTGGGGCAAATAGTACATCTTGTGGGCAAGTTTCAAGTGGTAAAAGAGCTCGTGCACAGTCAATGGTCGGGTGACGAACTCGCATCCTCGCTCCGTGCAGGCTGCGCACGGGGCATAGCAGCACTGGATCTTGTGCTCGTAGACGTCATTGTAGGAGACCAATGAACAAGAACGGTCGTTGGGGCACCTGCTATCTTTTCCGCCGGTGACCTGGCGGTACAGCTCCTTGGAGCATGCAGCTAGCCTAACGGCACTGATAGTGTCCAGACGCATAGTGATTTTGTTGAAGATGTTGTCATTGACCTTGCTCTAGACGCAGTGTCGCGGGTTGCACCTCGAATCCGCCATTTCGTCCGGACGGATTGGGGGAGAGGGTGGATATATTTAGATTTGTTGGTGGTTTTTGGAGGAGAGGGCTGGTGGCCTGGAGGGAGTGATGCAGCGTGCAAGATGGGGAGTAGAATGTGTGAAGCACGTGCTAGAGATGCGGCCAGGTGGCGTCGGCAAGTGGGGATAAACTAAACGGAGATGGGAAAGATAGGATGGATCTTTGAAAGAGGTATTTTCTTTTCTTCTTCTGTAAGAAGCGGCTGCATCGAGGACGTCGGCTAGCGTGAATGCGTGTAAAACGCGCCCCTATGTAATAAATTAAACATGTCACTTCCTAGCGCAGTACTTTATCGTCACGTCAGCAGAGTACTATTTACAGCTTCTATTTTCATACTAGTATTAGGGCATCACCTATGGTTGAAAATTTTGTCTATAAGCTAGCAGGTTTTAAGAAAAAGGTTTCGATGTACTGAATTCTTGGTTAGCTTAAAAAGTATTTAGAAAATTTTAAGAGCAATCTAACTATCGTGCTTACTTGTAGTTAAAATTTGACACGGTCGGTGGGAGTACGGTTTACATCGAAGACCTCAAAAAATAGAAAATTACATGGAGGTCCATAAACTTAGCACAAAGGGCCCTAAAGTTAAGCTAGGAAAAGCACTCGGTTCCTTCTCGAGCGAGAAACTGAGCCATACCCTTCGTACTACTGTACTTGCTTCACACAAACACACAAAACGCTCCTCACACTTTCAAACCAATGTGCTGGGGGTGTGCTTGGTACTTCCTCTTCGCAGGGTCTAAAATGGAACGACAATGCAGGTCGACGCACGTGGGCAGCGCCACGTTGTAGACGAGGGAGAGATCAGCGGGCCAGCAGGGTGTGTGTGGATGGTGATGAGTCCGGAAAGGAGAGAGAAAACACAATTTGTTTTGCATGCATATATATAGTAAAGTTCCTGAAATTTTGACAATAGGTTTAACTTCTTGCTAAGATTATACATCTTGACAACTTAATGAAATTATATTAGGTCATACTTGAGATCGAAGTAAGCGTGATAGATAGCTCTTGGATTAATTGTCTTTTCGAAGGTAGATTGGTGTATCTTCTTTTAGTAAACGATGTTCTAGGTGTGAGTTTCCAACTATCCGGAAAGAACATTCTCAATTTTCCCATGTTTTGCTAATTTTAAAACTTCCTAGCTAACTATGTCGACTTGAATGAGACTCTATGCTAATTTATCGAAATTAGGTCAAATTTGAACTAGAAGTAAATTATAGATTGCTTTGGACGAAAAAGCTTTCGGTGGTTTTAGATGTACTGAATTCCTGGTTAGAGCTTCAAAAGTTTGTTGGGACATTTTAAGAGGAATCTATCTATCGCGCTTACTAGTAGTTAAAATTTGATATGGACGGTGGGAGAAAGTACGATTTGCATCGAAGACCTTAAAAAATTACATAGAGGTCCATAAATTTAGCATAAAGGGCCATAAAGTTAAGTAAGAAAAAGCAGTCTGGTCCTTCTCGAGAGAGCAACTTAGTCATATACCCTTTGTACTAGTGTACTTGGTTCACACACACACAAAAACGCTCCTCAGACTTTCGAACGAGCGTGCTGGGGTGTGATTGGTGCTTCCTCTTCGTAGGGTGTGAAATGGAATGACAAGGCAGTTCGCCGCACGTGGGTAGCACCACGTTGTGGACGATGGAGAGGTCCCGGTCAGGGTGTGTGTGGATGGTGATGAGGCAGTGTGAAGGAGAGAGAAAACACAACATGTTTTGCATGCATATATATAGTAAAGGTCCTGAAATTTTGACAAGAGGTTCAACTTCTTGCTAAGACTCTACATATTGACAACTTAATGAAATTATGTCAAACTTTAGCTACAAGTAAGCGTGATAGATAGCTCTTGGAATAATTGTCTTTTTGAAGGTAGATGGTGGGTGCATCTTCTTTTAGTAAACGATGTCGTTTGTGTGATATTCCAATTATCAGGAAAGAACATTCTTGATTTTCCCATGTTTTGCGAATTTTAAAACTTCCTAGCTAACTCTGCCGACTTGAATGATACTATCTACCAATTTATCGAAATTAGTTCAAATTTGAACTATAAGTAAATTGACGTTGCTTTGGAATTTTTTCGAAAAAACTTTTTGGTGGTTTTCGGTGTACTAAATTCCTGGTTAGCTCAAAAGTTTTTTGGAAAATTTTAAGAGGAAACTATCTATCACACTTACTTGTAGTTAAAATTTGACACGATCTGTGGGAGTATGGTTTAGATCGAAGACCTCAAAAAAGAGAAAATTACATGTAGAGGTCCATAAATTTAGCACAAAGGGCCCTAAAGTTAAGCAAGGAAAAGCAGGTGAGTCCTTCTCGAGCGAGAAACTAAGCCATACCCTTCGTACTAATGTACTCGCTTCCCACAAAAAACACTCCTCACAGTTTCGAACCAACGTGATGGGGGATGTGCTTGGTTCTTCCTCTATGTAGGGTGTGAAATGGAACAACAAGGTAGGTCGATGCACGTGGGAAGCGCCACATTGTGGATGAGGGAGAGATCTGCTGGCAGGGGTGTGCGTGGATGCTGATGGGGTTGTGAAGAAGGAGAGAGAAAACATAATTTGTTTTGCATGCATATATATAGTAAATGAAAGGTCTTGAAATTTTGACAACACGTTCAACTTCTTGCTAAGAAATTGCATCTTGACAACTTAATGAAATTAGGTCAAACTTGAGATACAAGTTAGCATGATAGATTGCTCTTGGATTATTTGTTTTTTCGAAGGTAGATGGGTGCATCTTATTTTAGTAAACTATGTCGTTGGTGTGAGTTTGCCAACTTCTAGGAAAGAACATTCTCGATATTCCCATGTATTGCAAATTTTAAAACTTCCTAGCCAACTTTGCTAACTTCAATGAGACTTCGTGCCAATTTATCAAAATTAGGTCAAATTTGAACTACAGGTAAATTGTAGGTTGCTTTGGAAGTTTTACAAAAAAGCCTTTCGGTGGTTTTCGATGTACTGAATTCCTAGTTATTGCTTCAAAAAAAATTGGAAAATTTTAAGAGGAATCTATCTATCGCGCTTACTAGTAGTTAAAATTTGACACGGTTGGTGGGAGCGACTACAGTTTACATCAAAGACCTCAAAAAAGAGAAAATTACATAGAGGTCCATAAATTTTGCACAAAGGGCCCTAATGTTAAGCAAGGAAAAGTAGTCGGGTCCTTCTCGAGCGAGCAACTGAGCCAAACCCTTCGTACTACTGTACTCGCTTCACACAACAAAATGCTCCTCACACTTTCGAACCAGCGTCCTGGGGGTGTGCTTGGTGCTTCCTCTCCGTAGGGTGTGAAATGGAACGACAAGGCAAGTCGACACATGTGTGGGCAGCGCCACGTTGTGGACGAGGGAGAGATCAGTTGGCCTGGAATATAATTTGTTTTACGTGCATAAATATCATAAAAGGTCCTAAAATTTTGACAACACGTTCCACTTCTTGCTTAAAATATGCATCTTGACAACTTAACGAAATTTGGCCAAACTTGAGCTACAAGTTAGCGTGATGGATTGCTCTTGGATTAATTCTCTTTTCGAAGGTAAATGGGTGCATCTTGTTTTAGTAAACGATGTTGTCGGTGTGAGTTTCCAACTATCAGGAATGAACATTCTCGATTTTACCATGTTTTGCGAATTTTAAAACTTTCTAGCTAACTCTACCGACTTGAATGAGACTTTGTGCCAATTTATCGAAATTTGGTCAAATTTGAACTACAAGTAAATTGTAGGTTGGTTTGGAAGTTTTACGAAAAATCTTTTCGGTGATTTTTTATGTAATGAATTCCTGGTTAGCTTCAAAAGTTTTTTGGAAAATTTTAAGAGGAATCTATCTATCGCGCTTACTTGTAGTTAAAATTTGACACGGTCGGTGGGAGCGAGTACGGTTTACATCGAAGAACTCAAAAAGTACGAAGGGTCGGGGTGTGCTTGGTGCTTCCTATTCGCAGGTTGTGAAATGGAACAACAAGGCAGGTCGACGCACGCCATTAATGCCAGGGACGAGGAGAGACATCACCGGCCGAGGTGCGTGGATGGTGATGAGGCAGTGAAGGAGAGAGAAAACATAATTTGTTTTACGTGCATGTATATAGTAAGGTCCTGCAATTTGGACAAGACATTCAACCTCTTGCTAAGAATCTGCATCTTGACAACTTAAGGAAATGAGGTCAAACTTGAGCTACAAGTTAGCGTGATAGATTGCTCTTGGATTAATTGTCTTTTCAAAGGTAGATGGCATCTTTTCGAAGGTGATGGCGGTGGTGACGGCAGCGGTGGTGTAGAGCGGCGGCCCGGTGCCGCGACGACGGTCGGCGACGGAGAGGAGGACGGCGACAGGTAAATCGTAGGTTTCTATGCAAGTTTTATGAAAAATATTTTGGTGGCACCCATCAGGGGTCAATTAGGAGTATATAGGAAACCACCAAGAGTTTGGACAACAGGTTTAACTTCTTGATAAGATTTTGCATCTTGACAATTTAACGAAATTTGGTCAAACCTGAGCTACACAAGTAGAGAACAAGAGGGAGGTAGCACGAGACTTTCAAAAAAACAGGCAGCGCAAGATCAGCACAGAAGAGGACTTGAAGGCGGTGTGATGTCAGAGCAAAGCTATGATGGGCTGCTGACACGAGGTACAGGGTACACTCCAATAGTAGTAAATGTATGGACCTACTACTAGTATATGCACGCAAAACAAGTTGCATTTTCTCTCTCCTTCGCAGGCTCTCACCATCCATCCTCCATCGATTTGTTCTCTGCAGCCGCCGGTGCACAGTCCGGCTTGTCTCTTCCTCCTCCACAAAAGTTTCAACTTCTTGCTAAGATTTTGCATCTTCACAGTTTAACAAAATTAGGTCAAACTTGAGCTACAAGTAAGCGTGATAGATTGCTCTTAAATTAATTGTCTTTTTGAAGGTAGATGGGTGCATCTCTTCTTGTAAAAGCAGTGTCATCGGTGTGAGTGCCCAACTACCAGGAAAGAACATTCTCAATTGATGACAACTGGTTCAACCTCTAGCTAAGATTTTGCATCTTCCTAAAAAAAGATTTTGCATCTTGAAAATTTTGAACCCCTTTTGAAAACGATCACCTGAAATAGGGAGAGAGGGGAAATGATATTTCTATTCTCTATGGGCAACCCACAAGCTTGAGGTGCACCTTAGGCTTAAAGATAACTTTATTTTTTCCACTATGTATAAGGTGAACCTTAGCGAATGCCACATAGTAGGCCATATTAAGGTGTGCTTTTTTACACAATGCGGGAGTAGTATACTCCCTCTCTTTCAAAATATAAGATGTTTTAGCTTTGTGAATAAAGTGTATCTAGACCTCTTTTAGTGTCTAGGCTCATCTAGGTTTGGACTGAACCTAGACACTAAAAGAGGTCTAGATAGATTCATTTCACAAAGCTAAAACATCTTATATTTTGAAACGGAGGGACTATTTATTTGCTTAGACATATGGTCACCTCTATCCACGCGTTGTACATGGTGGGAGAATAAAACATTGGTAGGGGAAGAGGGCAGCAACAAAGAGAAATTGAAGGCGGTTCCATGTTAGAGCAAAGTTATGATGGGTTTCTCACATGAGGTAATCCTGCGGCCTTACAGTGTACTACACTCTACTAGTGGAGTAGTAAATTTCAGGACCTATGCACGCAAAACAAATCGTCTGTTTTATCTCTCCTTCCCTATGCTCCATCTCTCCTCTCCTTTCCTCGGCACTGTCCGGTGATCTCTCTCCCTCGTCCCACGTATGGCAAGACATGTGCCTTGGTACGGCGGCTCTGTGTCTCTAGCGTGTTCGGTAGCCGCGCGTTGGTGTGGAGTAGGGACGGGGAGTACATAGGAAGGAAACCACTTTGGTCCTTGGCGGCACAAAAATTCATAGTTTTCCGTTTTTCGAAATTTTCACTTGCTTCCCAAACATCAGGAGGGAAGGTTATTAAAAAAATCGTCCATTCACAGTGTTTTACTTCTTATCTTCTCTTTATTGTGTCTTATCTCTTGCAATACAATACAATACAATACAATACAATAAGCCACTGCATAGTGTATGGATTAACTTTAAACATTGACCGTTGGATCAAGACTAGCAAATCCAAACATTGCCAACCTCTTGATTTTCTTTTCCGTTCTTAGCATCTAGAAAGATTCTACTTTATCACAATGAACGCTAGTACGCGCAAACCTAAAAACACAAACTCCATTGCTCAGTTTTCACGGTCCCTGTGCTAATAAATGCATGGACTTGGATGCAATTTTCATTTTTATGAGGTCATTGATGTAACTTGTACTTCCACCGATCGTGTTAACTCTCAAGCAACTCTCTCCTACGAGACCTACCATTTGATAGGCCATTCGCAGTACTTCTTATCTTTTCTTTATCGTGTCTTATCTCTTACAATACAATGAACCACTGCATAGTGTACGGATTAACTTTGAACATTGACCGTTGGAACAAAAGTAGCAAATCCAAACATTGCCAACCTCTTGATCTTCTTTTCCATTCTTAGCATCTAGAAAGATTCTACTTTAGCACGATGAACGGTAGTATGTGCAAACCAAAAACACAAACTCTATTTCTCAGTTTTCAGGGTCCTTGTGCTAATAAATGCATGGACTTGGATGCAATTTTCATTTTTATGAGGTCCTTTATGTAACTTGTACCGTTACCGACCGTGTTAAGTCATATCAAGCACCTCTCCCTACAAGACCTACCATTTGGTAGGCCATTCGCAGTACTTCTTATCTTCTCTTTATCGTGTCTTATCTCTTACAATACAATAAATCACTACATAGTGTATGAATTAACTTTAAACATTGACCGTTGGATCAAGACTAGCAAATCCAAACATTGCCAACCTCTTGATCTTCTTTTCCATTCTTCGCATCTAGAAAGATTCTACTTTAGCACGATGAATGCTACTATGCATGAGCCTAAAAACACAAACTCCATTGCTCAGTTTTCAGGGTCTTGTGCTAATAAATGCATGGACTTGGATGCAATTTTTATTTTTATGAGGTCCTTGATGTAACTTGTACTTCCACCCACCGTGTTAACTCTCAAGCACCTCTCTCCTACGAGACCAACCATTTTCTAGGCCATTCGCACTACTTCTTATCTTCTCTTTATCATGCCTTATCTCTTACAATTCAATAAACCACCGCATAGTGTACGGATTAACTTTGAACATTGACCGTTGGATCAAGACTAGAAAATCCAAACATTACCAACCGCGGGATCTGCTTTTCCATTCTTAGCATCTAAAAATATTCTACTTTAGCACGATGAACACTAATATGCGCAACCCTCAATACACAAACTCCATTGCTCAGTTTTCAGAGTCCTTGTGCTAATAAATGCATGGACTTGGATGCAATTTTCATTTTTATGAGGTCCTTGATGTAACTGTACTTCCACCGACCGTGTTAACTCTTAAGCACCTCTCTCCTACGAGACCTACAATTTGATAGGCCATTCGTAGTACTTCTTATCTTCTCTTTATCGTGTCTTGTCTCTTAAAATACAATAAGCCACTTCATAGTGTACGGATTAACTTTGAACATTGACCATTGGATCAAGACTAGCAAATCCAAACATTACCAACCGCTGGATCTTCTTTTCCAATCATAGCATCTAGAAAGATTCTACTTTAGCACGATGAACGCTAGTATGTGCAAATCTCAAAACACAAACTCCATTGCTCAGTTTTTAGGGTCCTTGTGCTAATAAATGCATGGACTTCGATGCAATTTTCATTTTATGAGATCCATGATGTAACTTGTACTTCCATCGACTGTGTTAACTCTCAAGCACCTCTCTCCTACGAGACCTACCATTTGATAGGCCATTTGTAGTACTTCTTATCTTCTCTTTATCATGTCTTATCTCTTACAATACAATAAACCACTGCATAGTGTATGGATTAACTTTGAACATTGATCGTTGGATCAAGACTAGCAAATCCAAACATTGCCAACTGATGGATCTTCATCTCCATTCTTAGCATCTAGAAAGATTCTACTTTAGCACGATGAACACTAGTATGCGCAAACCTAAAAACACAAACTCTATTGCTTAGTTTTCAGGGTCCTTGTGCTAATAAATGCATGGACTTGGATGCAATTTTCATTTTTATGAGGTCCTTGATGTAACTTGTACTTTCATCGACCATGTTAACTTATCTCAAGCACCTCTCTCCTACGAGACCTACCGTTTGGTAGGCCATTCTCAGTACTTCTTATCTTCTCTTTATCGTGTCTTTTCTCTTACAATACAATAAATCACTACATAGTGTACGGATTAACTTTGAACATTTACTGTTGGATCAAGACTAGCAAATCTAAACATTGGTTACTGCTGGATCTTATTTTCCATTCTTAGCATCTAGAAAAATTCTACTTTAGCACGATGAACGCTAGTATGCTTAAACCTCAAAAAAACTCCATTGTTCAGTTTTCATGGTCCTTGTTATAAATGTGTGGACTTGGAAGCAATTTTCATTTTTATGAAGTCCTTGATGTAACTTGTTCTTCCACCGACCATGTTAACCCTCAAGCACCTTTCTCCTAGGAGACCTAACATTTGATAGGCCATTCACAGTACTTCTTATCTTCTCTTTATCATGTCTTATCTCTTACAATACAATAAACCACTGCATAGTGTACGAATTAACTTTGAACATTGACCATTGGATCAAGACTAGCAATTCCAAACATTGCCAACCACTGGATCTTCTTTTCCATTCTTAGCATCTAGAAAGATTCTACTTTAGCACGATGAACGCTAGTATATACAAACCTCAAACCACCGAGAGTTTGGACAATAGGTTTAACTTCTTGATAAGATTTTGCATCTTGACAATTTAACAAAATTTGGTCAAACCTGAGATACACAAGTAGAGAACAAGAGCGAGGCAGCACGAGTCTTTAAAAAAAGGCAGCACAAGATCAGCGTAGAAGAGGACTTGAAGGCGGTGCGATGTCAGAGCAAAGCTATGATGGGCTGCTAACACGAGGTACAGGGTACACTCCAATAGTAGTAAATGTATGAACCTACTACTAGTATATGCTTGCAAAACGAGTTGCATTTTCTCTCTCCTTCGCTGGCTCTCACCATCCATCCTCTATTGACTTCTTCTCTGCAAGCCACGGGTGCACATTCCGGCTTGTCTCTTCCTCGTCCACAACAGGTTCAGCTTCTTGCTAAGATTTTGCATCTTGACAGTTTAACGAAATTAGGTCGAACTTGGGCTACAAGTAAGCGTGATAAATTGCTGTTAAATTAATTGTCTTTTCGAAGGTAGATGGGTGCATCTCTTCTTGTAAAAGCAGTGTCGTCGGTGTGAGTGTCCAACTACCAGGAAATAACATTCTCAATTGATGACGACTGGTTCGACCTCTAGCTAAGATTTTGAATCTTCCTAAAAAAAGATTTTGCATCTTGAAAATTTTGAACCCCTTTTGAAAACGATCACATGAAATACGGAGAGAGGGGAAATGATATTTCTATTCTCTATGGGCAACCCACAAGCTTGAGGTGCACCTTAGGCTTAAAGATAACTTTATTTTTTCCATTTATTTATAAGGTGAACCTTAGAGGATGCCACATAGTAGGCCATATGAAGGTGAGCTTTTTTACACAATGTGGGAGTAGTATACTCCCTCTCTTTCAAAATATAAGATGTTTTAGCTTTGTGAATAAAGTGTATCTAGACATCTTTTAGTGTCTAGGTTCATCTAGCTTTGGAGTGAACCTAGACACTAAAAGAGGTATAGATAGATTCATTTCACAAAGCTAAAACATCTTATATTTTGAAAAGGAGGGAGTATTTCTTTGCTTAGTCATATGGTCACCTCTGTCCACACGCTGTACATGCTGAGAGAATTAAACGTTGGTAGGGGAAGAGGGCAGCAGCGAAGAGAAGTTGAAGGTGGTTCCATGTCAGAGCAAAGTTATGATAGGTTTCTGACATGAGGTACTCCTGCGGCCTTACAGTGTACTACACTCTACTAGTAGAGTAGTAAATTTCAGGACCTATGCACGCAAAACAAATCGTGTGTTTTCTCTCTCCTTCCCTATGCTCCATCTCTCCTCCCTTTTCCCCTCGTGCATCGATCCAGTTGATCTCTCTCCCCTCATCCACAGTGTGGCGCTGCGCACGTGTGCCTTGGTACAGTGGCTATGTGTATATGGCATGTTCGGCAGCCGCGCGTTGGTGTGGAGTAGGGATGAGGAGTACATAGGAAGGAAACCACTTTGGTCCTTGGCGGCACAAAAATTCAAAGTTTTCCGGCTTTCAAAATTTTCACTTGCTTCCCAAACATCAGGAGGGGAGGTTATTCAAAACATCGGTCATTCGCAGTACTGTACTTCTTATCTTCTCTTTATCGTGTTTTATCTCTTGCAATACAATAGAATAAAATAAACCACTGCATAGTGTACAGATTAACTTTCAACATTGACCGTTGGATCAGGATTAGCAAATCCAAACATTGCCAACCACTTGATCTTATTTTCCATTCTTAGCTTCTAGAAAGATTATACTTTAGCACGATGAACGCTAGTATGTGCAAACCTCAAAAAACAAACTCCATTGCTCAGTTTTCACGGTCCCTGTGCTAATAAATGCATGGACTTGGATGCAATTTTCATTTTTATTAGGTCCCTGATGTAACTTGTACTTCCATCGACCGTGTTAACTCTCAAGCACCCCTCTCCTATGAGACCTACCATTTTATAGGCCATTCACAGTACTTGTTATCTTCTCTTTATAGTGTCTTATCTCTTACAAGGCAATAAACCACTGCATAGTGTATGGATTAACTTTCAACATTGACCGTTGGATCAGGATTAGCAAATCCAAACATTGCCAACCACTTGATCTTATTTTCCATTCTTAGCTTCTAGAAAGATTATACTTTAGCACGATGAACACTAGTATGTGCAAACCTCAAAAAACAAACTCCATTGCTCAGTTTTCACGGTCCCTGTGCTAATAAATGCATGGACTTGGATGCAATTTTTATTTTTATGAGGTCCATGATGTAACTTATACTTCCACTGACCATGTTAACTCTCAAGCACCTCTCTCCTATGAGACCTACCATTTGATAGGCCATTCGCAGTACTTCTTATCTTCTCTTTATCGTGTCTTATCTCTTACAATACAATAAACCACTACATAGTGTACGGATTAACTTTGAACATTGACCGTTGGATCAAGACTAGCAAATCCAAACATTGCCAACCGATGGATCTTCTTTTCCATTCTTAGCATCTAGAAAGATTCTACTTTAGCACGATCAACGCTAGTATGTGCAAACCTCAAAACACAAATTCCATTGCTTAGTTTTTAGGGTCCTTGTTCTAATAAATACATTGACTTGGATGCATTTTTCTTTTTTATGTGGTCCATGATGTAACTTGTACTTCCACCGACCATTTTAACTCTCAAGCACCTCTCTCCTACGAGACCTACCATTTGATAGGCCATTCGTAGTACTTCTTATCTTCTCTTTATCGTGTCTTATCTCTTATAATACAATAAACCACTACATAGTGTACAGATTAACTTTGAACATTGATCGTTGGATCAAGACTAGCAAATCCAAACATTGCCAACCGCTGGATCTTCTTTTCCATTCTTAGCATCTAGAAAGATTCTACTTGAGCATGGTGAACGCTAGTATGTGCAACCCCCAAAACACAAACTCCATTGCTCAGTTTTTAGGGTCCTTGTGTTAATAAATGCATGGAATTGGCTGTAATTTTCATTTTATGAGGTCCATGATGTAACTTGTACTTCCACCGACCGTGTTAACTCTCAAGCACCTATCTCCTACGAGACCTACCATTTGATAGGAAATTCGCAGTACTTCTTATCTTCTCTTTATCGTGTCTTATCTCTTACAATACAATAAACCACTACATAGTGTACGGATTAACTTTGAACATTGACCGTTGGATCAAGACTAGCAAATCCAAACATTGCCAATCGATGGATCTTCTTTTCCATTCTTAGCATCTAGAAAGATTCTACTTTAGCACGATGAACGCTAGTATGCGCAAACCTAAAAACACAAACTCTATTGCTCAGTTTCAGGGTCCTTGTGCTAATAAATGCATGGACTTGGATGCAATTTTATTTTTTTGAGGTCCTTGATGTAACTTGTACTTTCACCGACCGTGTTAACTCATCTCAAGCACCTCTCTCCTACGAGACCTACCATTTGGTAGGCCATTTGCAGTACTTCTTATCTTCTCTTTATCATGTCTTATCTCTTACAATACAATAAATCTCTACATAGTGTACGAATTAACTTTAAACATTGATCGTTGGATCAAGACTAGCAAATGCAAACATTGCCAACCTCTTGATCTTCTTTTCCATTCTTCGCATCTAGAAAAGATTCTACTTTAGCACGATGAATGCTACTATGCATGAACCTAAAAACACAAACCACATTGCTCAGTTTTCAGGGTCCTTGTGATAATAAATGCATGGACTTGGATGCAATTTTCATTTTTATGAGGTCCTTGATGTAACTTGTACTTCCACCTACCGTGTTAACTCTCAAGCACCTCTCTCCTACGAGACCTACCATTTGGTAGGCCATTCGCAGTACTTCTTAGCTTCTCTTTATCCTATCTTATCTCTTACAATACAATAAATCATTGCATAGTGTACGGATTAACTTCTAACATTAACCATCGGATCAAGACTAGCAAATCCAAACATTGCCAACCGCTGGATCTTCTTTTCCATTCTTAGCATCTAGAAATATTCTACTTTAGCACGATGAACGCTAGTATGCGCAAACCTCAAAATGCAAACTCCATTGCTTAGTTTTCAAGGTCCTTGTTATAATAAATGTGTGGACTTGGTCGCAATTTTCATTTTTATGAAGTACTTGATGTAACTTGTTCTTCCACTGACCATGTTAACTCTCAAGCACCTCTCTCCTACGAGACCTACAATTTGATAGGCCATTCGCAGTACTTCTTATCTTCTCTTTATCATGTCTTATCTCTTACAATACAATAAACCACTACATAGTGTATAGATTAACTTTGAACATTGACCGTTGGATCAAGAGTAGCAAATTCAAACATTGCCAACCGCTGGATCTTCTTTTGCATTCTTAGCATCTAGAAAGATTCTATTTTAGCACGATGAATGCTATTATGTGCAAACCTCAAAACACAAACTCCATTGCTTAGTTTTCAGGGTCCTTATGCTAATAAAGGCATGGACTTGGATGCAATTTTCTTTTTTATGAGGTCCATGATGTAACTTGTACTTCCACCGACCATGTTAACTCTCAAGCACCTCTCTCCTACGAGACCTACCATTTGATAGGCCATTCGTAGTACTTCTTATCTTCTCTTTATCGTGTCTTATCTCTTACAATACAATAAACCACTACATAGTGTACAGATTAACTTTGAACATTGACCATTGGATCAAGAATAGCAAATCCAAATATTGCCCACTGTTGGATCTTCTTTTCCATTCTTAGCATCTAGAAAGATTCTACTTTAGCATGATGAATGCTAGTATGTGCAATCCTAAAAACACAAACTCCATTGCTCAATTTTCAGGGTCCTTGTGCAATTTTCATTTTATGAGGTCCATGATGTAACTTGTACTTCCACCGATCATGATTACTCTCAAGCACCTATCTCCTATGAGACCTACCATTTGATAGGCCATTCGCAGTACTTCTTATCTTCTCTTTATCATGTCTTATCTCTTACAATACAATAAACCACTGCATGGTCTACGGATTAACTTTGAACATTGACCGTTGGATCAAGAGTAGCAAATCCAAACATTGCCAACCGATGGATCTTCTTTTCCATTCTTAGCATCTAGAAAGATTTTATTTTAGCACGATGAACGCTAGTATGTGATGTCTACGCACTTCTATTCTTGTAGAGAGTCGTTGGGCCTCCAAGTGCAGAGGTTTGTAGAACAGCAGCAAGTTTTCCCTTAAGTGGATCACCCAAGGTTTATCGAACTCAGGGAGGAAGTGGTAAAAGGTATCCCCTCTCAAGCAACCCCGCAATCAAGATACAAGAAGTCTCTTGTGTCCCCAACACACCCAATACACTTGTCAGGTGTATAGGTGCACTAGTTCGGCGAAGAGATAGTGAAATACAAGTGGTATGGATAATTATAAGTGGTAACGGTGATAGAAGATAACTTGATGGCGTGGAAGAGACTAAAAGAAAACTGAAATAAAGATGGAAGCAAGCAAACATGTAACAGATCTAGTTGCAAACGGTGTTTTAATGCTTAGAAACAAGGCCTAGGGTTCATACTTTCACTAGTGAACACTCTCTTATAAATATCTTCTCTTTATGATACTACTCTCCGGTTGGACACTCTAATCCATGGTAGGGCTATAACAGCACACCTCAAAGTAAGCCTTTCCCATCTAGATAACCCCACACTGTCACCTTGAGCTCTAGATGGTTCCAACAAACACCACAATTTCATAGAAACATCCAACTCTAAATATAACTCATAACAAGTATTTGTAATCTGTAGCCTAAGTGCCACCATGGTGTGCACGCTGTCACTTTCACACACATGGGGAGAGCAGAGATCTATTAAAGCACTTGATTAGCAAGGTAGATCTACTTGATTACAAAGCTCATGATCTCAATAAGATCATGCATAGAGAGAGAGATGAGCACATAGCTACAAGTAGAACCCTTAGCCTCGAGAGAGAACTACTCCCTCCTCATCATGGGAATCAGCAACGATGATGGAGATGGTGGTGGAGATCGATGGAGATGGCTCTGGGGGAACTTCCCCATCCCGGCAGGGTGTCGGAACAGAGACTTTCTGTCCTCCGAATCTCCTCTTTGGTGGCGGCGGCGCTGCGGAACTTTTCGTGGCTGGAGGCTTGATTATTTAGGGTTTATGCATCGAGAGGCTTCTTATAGGCGAAAAGGAAAGGTCAGTGGGCGGCCAGGGGGCCCACACCATGCCCTGGCGCGGCCTAGGGTTGCCCGCGCTAAGGGGGTGTGGCCACCTTGTGGCCCCTCTCCGACTCTCCTTCTGGCTCCATGAGTCTTCTGGGAAAATAGGAACTTTGGATTTTGTCCCATCCAATTCCAAGAATATTCATTTTCTGACTTTCCTGGAATCAAAAACAGCAGATAACAGGCAGCTGGCACTGTGGCTCTTGTTAATAGGTTAGTCCAAGAAATCATATGAAAAGTACTCCAAAGTGTGGACAAAACACAAGAAAGTGGATAAAACCAAGCATGGAACATCAAAAATTATAGATACATTTGCAATGTATCAACATCCCCAATCTTAACTCCTGCTCGTCCCCGAGTAGGTAAGTGATAAAAAGAAAGAATAATTTTTGAGGTGACATGCACCATCATAAACTTGATCAAAGTATTTGTAAAACATTCAAAGCTAGGATCATAGTACTTCAATCATAACATAAAAGACAAAGTTCTAGCAAAAAGACAAAGAAACTATGTTGCAACGTGAAAAGGCACAAACAAGAGATTCATGAATAACAATGCTTTGCAAGACGTTTGTTTGTTTCACATAAAGAAAACATAGCATAATAGTATTCAGCTTGTCCCTCAATAGAGTAGCAAATATAAATGCATAGGACACCTTCAAAGTTCATAAGAGTGACTAGATACAAATAGTTTAAACCAAGCAATATCAAGTTATGCATCAATCAACTAGTCTTGGGACAATGCACATAGAACTAAGAATGGCCACTATGCTCTCAAAGTAGGTGCATAAAGGTAGAAGGTGGAGACTCAATGTAATGGTGGAAGAAAGGCCTTTATAAAAGGAAGTAGGGATTCAAGTCTCATAAAGAGCTTCCAAAAATTATGGTAATTATAGCTTTTAGCTCTCATTGCCCCTATTATAAGCAACTTGAAGTGATTAAGGTTAAAGTGAACAAACTATGGTGTACATGCTTGACGAAGTATAAGTTAGAAATCTCATGTCCCTTGTATATGAGAGCTGCTCCTCATGCTACTCAAGTTTAGTCACCGGTAAGTTCTTCTCATCGTAAGTACATGTGTATCATAGAGAACCGCCAACGGGGTACCCCTTGCCCGATGATACGGAAGAGTCCCCATATCAAAATGACAATGCACGCAGACAACGAGCATCTCAGCAATCTTCTTATTTACCATGGGAATATGGTGCTTTTTTCTCTCTTTCCTCTTTTCATAATCTCTTTTTTTCTCTTTTCTCTTTTTTCTCAATATATGACTCTTTTTTTATAAGAAGAATGCTTCATAGACAGCTCATTATGGTTACGCTGCAGGTTTCCACCATGTCAGCATGGATTAGAACAATGACCAGCGTTTCTCTAACACATATACATAACTCCATGGACTTACAAGCTCCCCTTTCATTTCACACCGACGACATCCATATACAAAAGAGCATGATATCAACTAGGTACAAGTACCAAATGCAATGTTGAAACCGTTCCCCATGAAAGCATGGTTCTGCTAATTCCCAACAAATAAGTGCAAGCATATACAACACAGACGACACAATGGTTCAAGTTTATTAAGGGCAAGAAAAGTAAAGTGTGTCATCAAGTTCATGAGAGCTTTAATCACTAGTTTTCTCATAACAAGTTTAATTCGGAAGGTAAAAAAAAACATGAATATAATTGGAATAGCGTAAGCTAGTAGGTAGGTATGGTGGACTCTTTGGAATAACTTGGTTTAGGGAGTTGGATGCATAAGTGGACCTCATACTTGGTTGTGGAGGCTAGCCAAAGACTGGGAGCGACAAACTAAGAGAGCAATAATGGCCATAATCATATAGAGGGACAAAACATCATTGATCAAAGCATAAAGTGATACTACAAGTTGAAAACTAAAGGATCATAAAGGCTATGGTGACTTGGGATAGTCATAACATGGTGTGAGCATGCGTCAAGTCAAACCAAATAAAGCATCGAAGGAGAATACCACAATACTATGCTTTAATATGCTAAAACAACGCATGATTCTAAAAAGGCACATTAAGCAATCTCAATTGTTTATAACAAGTCATGCTACAACAAAGAATACTAAGCATAAAGCCAAAACAATATCAAGCATGGCATGACAAAGCATAGGCCACAGTCAAAAACAAGCTCTCTTTACCACTTAAGCATGAGCTTTCCTACTCTTTTCCAAACCAAACCAAACTACTTGAAAACCAATGTATGAAAGAGGGGGTCCAACCAATTTATTCAGCAAACTAAGGAAACGAAGCAAACGAAAAACCAAAACGAAAACGAAAAAGAAGACGCTCCAAGAACAACGCAACTGTGCATGAAACAATAAAAATGAAGCGTTTGGAAGAAACTTGGGATTTTTATTGATGAAGAGGGGATGCCTTGGGAATCCCCAAGATTTGACGCTTGTACTTCTTGGATATTTCTTGGGGTAACACGAGTGGGATCCCCAAGCTTCAACTTTAGTCCATCCTTCATCTCATTACTCATTCCTTCCATACACCTGAAATTTTTCTTTCATACAAAACTTCACACAATCTTTATTAGCAACATTAGTGCACTCAAGATAATAAATGTTTAGGTTCAGTTCTAACACCAATAAAACTTCCATTAAAACACAAGCTACTGTACCACATCCCTCAAAAAGCTCAATTCCCCAAAAGAACTCAAAAAGGAACCAACAAGAAGCAAATGCAAATAATGGCAGAAATCTGTCAAAACAGACCAGCAGGTAAAGACGAATTTTTTCGAAGACCTTCTGTTGCTCAAATCAAAAAGTGTTAAACTAACGAAAGTTAGATAACAACCTGGGCCAGAAGCACAACAATTCACGCCTCAAAATGACGTATAGAGATTTTACACGAATTTTTACGGTGAAGAACAGAAATCTGTTTCGGGACGGCAATTTTCCCAATCATTACTTCTCTCTCATTAGAGGTTACTCTTGGCACAAAAAGCAAATAAAAAGGATAAGGAGAGGTTATTACAGAGGTAATAACTTTCAAGACTCATCTAAAACTTTTGGGTTATCTCCCAATAAGTATTTTTCTTTAACACATTTAAGTTAGGCTTGATAGTTTGAGAAGATGCTCACATAAAAAATATGAATTGAAGTAAAAGAGAGCATCAAGAAGCAAATTCAAAACACATTTAAGTCTAACCCACTTCCTATGCATAGGAATCTTGTAAATAAACAAGTCATGAAAACACAAAGCAACAAGCATAGGAAAGCAAAACAAGTGCAACTTCAAGACTTTCAACATAAAGAGGGGAAACCTAATATTGTTGTGATGCATAAAACCATGTTTCCCTCTCTCATAATAACTTTCAGTAGCATCATGCATAAAAATAAAAATATAACTATCACAATAAACATTCTTATCATGAACCACATGCATAAAAGAATTAATACTCTCCACATAAGCATAGTCATTCTTATTAATTGTAGTGGGAGCAAATTCAACAAAATAGATATCATTATTATTCTCATCACCATAATCATCAAATATAGGAGGCATATTGTAATCATTAATTTTCTCGTCAATAGTAGGTGGACTAAAAATATCATATTCATCATTGTAATCATCATATATTGGAGGCATAGTATCATCAAAGTAAACTTTCTCGTCCATGCTTGGGGGACTAAAAAGATCATGCTCATCAAAACCAACTTCCCCAAGCTTAGACTTTTCCATAGCATTAGCAATAATGGTGTCCAAAGAATTCATACTAACAACATTGCTATTAGCATGTAAATAAAGTTCCATAGGTTTTTAATTTTCTCTTCAAACACTTCATATCCTAACTCAAGATAAATACTATAAAGCTCTCTAATTTTTTTGTTGTTTTCCATTAAGCCTAACTAGTGAAAACAAGAAACAAAAAGACAAAATTGCAGAATCTAAAGGAAATAACTTCGAGCACTCACACCGGAGGATGTGAGTACCTTTTACCTTACCTCCCCGGCAACGGCGCTAGAAAATAGGCGTTTGCCGTGGGAGGTTCTTCATCTTTAATCCTCCGGTGTGAATACCTTTTACCTTACCTCCCCGGCAACGGCGCTAGAAAATATCTTCATGTCTATGCACTTCTATTCTTGTAGATAGTTGTTGGGCCTCCAAGTGCAGAGGTCTGTAGAACAGCAGCAAGTTTTCCCTTAAGTGGATCACCCAAGGTTTATCGAACTCAGGGAGGAAGTGGTTAAAGGTATCCCCTCTCAAGCAACCCTGCAATCAAGATACAAGAAGTCTATTGTGTCCCCAACACACCCAATACACTTGTTAGGTGTATAGGTGCACTACTTCGGCGAAGAGATAGTGAAATACAAGTGGTATGGATAATTATAAGTGGTAACGGTGATAGAAGATAACTTGATGGCGTGGAAGAGACTAAAAGAAAACTGTAATAAAGATGGAAGCAAGCAAACATGTAACAGATCTAGTTGCAAACGGTGTTCCAATTCTTAGAAACAAGGCCTAGGATCATACTTTCACTAGTGAACACTCTCTTATAAATATCTTCTCTTTATGATACTACTCTTAACTACTCTCTGGTTGGACATTCTAATCCATGGTAGGGCTATAACATCACACCTCAAAGTAAGCCTTTCCCATCTAGATAACCCCACACTGTCACCTTGATCTCTAGATGGTTCCAACAAACACCACAATTTCTTAGAAACATCCAACTCCAAATATAACTCATAACAAGTATTTGTAATCTCTAGCCTAAGTGCCACCATGGTGTGCACGCTGTTACTTTCACACACATGGGGAGAGCAGAGATCTATTAAAGCACTTGAGTAGCAAGGTAGATCTACTTGATTACAAAGCTCATGGTCTCAATAAGAGCATGCATAGAGAGAGATGAGCACGTAGGTACCAGCAGAACCCTTAGCCTCGAGAGAGAACTACTCCCTCCTCATCATGGGAATCAGCAACGGCGATGGAGATGGTGGTGGAGATCGATGGAGATGGCTCTGGGGGCACTTCCCCGTCCCGGCAGGGTGCCGGAACAGAGACTTTCTGTCCCCCGAATCTCCTCTTTGGTGGCGGCGGCGCTGTGGAACTTTTCGTGGATGGAGGCTTGATTATTTATGGTTTATGCATCGGGAGGCTTCTTCTAGGCGAAAAGGCAAGGTCGGTGGGTGGCCAGGGGGCCCACACCATGCCCTGGCGTGGCCTAGGGTTGCCCGCACCAAGGGGGGCGTGGCCACCCTGTGGCCCCTCTCCGACTCTCCTTGTGGATCCGTGAGTCTTCCAGGAAAATACGAACTTTGGCTTTTGTCCCGTCCAATTCCGAGAATATTCATTTTCTGACTTTCCTGGAACCAAAAACAGCAGAAAATAGGCAGCTAGCACTGTGGCTCTTGCTAATAGGTTAGTCCAAGAAATCATATGAAAAGTACTCCAAAGTGTGGACAAAACACAAGAAACTGGATAAAACCAAGCATGGAACATCAAAAATTATAGATACATTTGCAATGTATCAGTATGCGCAAACCTAAAAACACAAACTCCATTGCTCAGTTTTCAGGGTCCTTGTGCTAATAAAGGCATGGACTTGGATGCAATTTTCTTTTTTATAAGGTCCATGATGTAACTTGTACTTCCATCGACCTACCATTTGATAGGCCATTCGCAGTACCTCTCAAGCACCTCTCTCCTACAAGACCTACCATTTGATAGGCCATTCGCAGTACTTCTTATCTTCTCTTTATCGTGTCTTATCTCTTACAATACAATAAACCACTACATAGTGTACAGATTAACTTTGAACATTGACCATTGGATCAAGACTAGCAAATCCAAACATTGCCTACCGTTGGATCTTCTTTTCCATTCTTAGCATCTAGAAAGATTCTACTTTAGCACGATGAACGCTAGTATGTGCAAACCTCAAAACACAAACTCCATTGCTCAGTTTTTAGGGTCCTTGTGCTAATAGATGCATGGACTTGGATGCAATTTTCATTTTATGAGGTCCATCATGTAACTTGTACTTCCACCGACCGTGTTAACTCTTAAGCACCTCTCTCCTACGAGACCTACCATTTGATAGGCCAATCGCAGTACTTCTTATCTTATCTTTATCGTGTCTTATCTCATACAATACAGTAAACCACTTCATAGTGTACGGATTAACTTTGAATATTGACAATGGGATCAAGACTACTAAATCCAAACATTGCCAACCGATGGATCTTATTTTCCATTCTTAGCATCTAGAAAGATTCTACTTTAGCATGATGAATGCTAGTATGCGCAAACCTAAAAACACAAACTCTATTGCTCAGTTTTCAAGGTCCTTGTGCTCATAAATGCATGGACTTGGATGCAATTTTTATTTTTATGAGGTCCTTGATGTAACTTGTACTTTCACCGACCGTGTTAACTCATCTCAGGCACCTCTATCCTACGAGACATACAATTTGGTAGGCCATTTGCAGTACTTCTCATCTTCTCTTTATCCCGCCTTATCTCTTACAATACAATAAATCACTGCATAGTGTACGGATTAACTTTGAATATTGACCGTTGGATCAAGACTAGCAAATCCAAACATTGCCAACCGCTGCATCTTCTTTTCCATTCTTAGCATCTAGAAAAATTCTACTTTAGCACGATGAACGCTAGTATGCGTAAACCTAAAAACACAAACTCCATTCCTCAGTTTTAAAGGTCCTTGTTATTATAAATGGTGGGCTTGGTCACAATTTTCATTTTTATGAAGTCCTTGATGTAACTTGTTCTTCCACCGACCATGTTAACTCTCAAGCACCTATCTCCTACGAGACCTACCATTTGAGAGGACATTCGCAGTACTTCTTATCTTCTCTTTATCGTGTATTATCTCTTACAATACAATAAACCACTACGTAGTGTATAGATTAACTTTGAACATTGACCGTTGGATCAAGGGTAGCAAATCCAAACATTGCCAACCGATGGATCTTCTTTTACATTCTTAGCATCTAGAAAGATTGTACTTTAGCACGATAAACACTATTATGTGCAAACCTCAAAACACAAACTCCATTGCTTAGTTTTCAAGGTCCTTGTGCTAATAAATGCATGGACTTGGATTAAATTTTATTTGTTATGAGGTCCATGATGTAACTTGTACTTCCACCGACCGTGTTAACTCTCAAGCACCTCTCTCCTACGAGACATACCATTTGATAGGCCATTCACAGTACTTCTTATCTTCTCTTTATCATGTCTTATATCTTACAATACAATAAACCACTACATAGTATATGGATTAACTTTAAACATTGACCGTTGGATGAACACTAGCAAATCCAAACATTGCCAACCGATGGATCTTCTTTTCCATTCTTAGCATCTAGAAAGATTCTACTTTACCATGATGAATGCTACTATGCGTGAACATAAAAACACAAACTCCATTGCTCAGTTTCCAGAGTCCTTGTGCTAATAAATGCATGGACTTGGATGCAATTTTCATTTTTATGAGGTCCTTGATGTAACTTGTACTTCCACCGACCGTATTAACTCTCAAGCACATCTCTCCTACGAGACCTACCATTTGATAGGCCATTCAAAGTACTTCTTATCTTCTCTTTATCGTGTATTATCTCTTACAATACAATAAACCACCGCATATTGTACGGGTTAACTTTGAACATTGATCGTTGGATCAAGACTAGCAAATCCAAAGATTGCCAACCGATGGATATTCTTTTCCATTCTTAGCATCTAGAAAGATTCTACTTTAGCATGATGAATGCTAGTGTGCGCAAACCTAAAACACAAATTATATTTCTTAGTTTTCAGGGTCCTTGTGCTAATAAATGCATGGACTTGGATGCAATTTTCATATTTATGAGGTCCTTGATGTAACTTGTACTTTCACCGACCATGTTAACTCATCTCAAGCACCTCTCTCCTACGAGACCTACCATTTGGTAGGTCATTCGCAGTACTTCTTATCTTCTCTTTATCGTGTCTTATCTCTTAAAATACAATAAATCACTACATAGTGTACGGATTAACTTTGAACATTGACCTTTGGATCAAGACTAGCAAATCCAAACATTGCTAACCGCTGGATCTTCTTTTCCATTCTTAGCATCTAGAAAAATTCTACTTTAGCACGATGAACGCTAGTATGCGTAAAACTCAAAACACAAAGGCCATTGCTTAGTTTTCAGGGTCCTTGTTATCATAAATGCGTGGACTTAGACGCTATTTTCATTTTTATGAAGTCCTTGATGTAACTTGTTCTTGCACCGATCATGTTAACTCGCAAGCACCTTTCTCCTACGATACCTACCATTTGATAGGCCATTCACAGTACTTATTATCTTCTCTTTATCGTGTCTTATCTCTTACAATACAATAAACCACTGCATAGTGCACGGATTAACTTCGAACATTGATCGTTGGATCAAGACTAGCAATTCCAAACATTGCCAACCACTTGATATTCTTTTCCATTCTTAGCATCTAGAAAGATTCTACTTTAGCACAATGAATGCTAGTATGCGCAAACCTCAAACCACTGAGAGTTTGGACAACAGGTTTAACTTCTTGATACGATTTTGCATCTTAACAATTTAACGAAATTTGGTCAAATACTAGCTACACAAATATAGAATAAGAGGGAGGCGGCACGAGTCTTTCAAAAAAAAGGTAGTGCAAGATCAGCACAGAAGAGGACTTAAAGGCGGTGTGATGTCAGAGCAAAGCTATGATGGGCTGCTAACACAAGGTACAGGGTACACTCCAATAGTAGTAAATGTATGGACATACTACTAGTATATGCATGCAAAACAAGTTGCATTTTCTCTCTCCTTCGCTGGCTCTCACCATCCATCCTCCATCGATTTCTTCTCTGCAGCCGTGGGTGCACAATCTGGCTTGTCTCTTCCTCATCCACAACAGGTTCAACTTCTTGCTAAGATTTTGCATCTTGACAGTTTAACAAAATTAGGTCAAACTTGAGCTACAAGTAAGCGTGATAGATTGCTCTTAATTTAATTGTCATTTCGAAGGTAGATGGGTGCATCTCTTCTTGTAAAAGTAGTGGCGTCGGTGTGAGAGTCCAACTACCAGGAAAGAACATTCTCAATTGATGACAACTAGTTTGACCTCTAGCTAAGATTTTTCATCTTCCTAAAAAATTGCATCTTGAAAATTTTGAACCCCTTTTGAAAACGATCACATGAAATAGGGAGAGAGGGGAAATGATATTTCTATTCTCTATGGGCAACCCACAAGCTTGAGGTGCACCTTAGGCTTAAATATAATTTTATTTTTTCCACTTATTTATAAGGTGAACCTTACCAGATGCCACATAGTAGGCCATATTAAGGTGTGCTTTTTTACACAATGCGGGAGTAGTATACTCCCTCCGTTTCAAAATATAAGATGTTTTAGCTTTGTGAATAAAGTGTATCTAGACCTCTTTTAGTGTCTAGGTTCATCTAGGTTTGGAGTGAACCTAGACACTGAAAGAGGTCTAGATATATTCATTTCACAAAGCTAAAACATATTATATTTTGAAACGGAGGTAGTATTTCTTTGCTTAGACATATGGTCCCCTCTGTCCACGTGTTGTACAGGCTGAGAGAATAAAATGTTGGTACGGGAAGAGGGCAGCAGCGAAGAGAAGTTGAACGTGGTTCCATGTCAAAGCAAAGTTATGATGGGTTGCTAACATGAGGTATTCCTGCGGCCTTACAGTGTAATACACTCTACTAGTGGAGTAGTAGATTTCATGACCTATGCATGCAAAAAAAATCGTGTGTTTTCTCTCTCCTTCCCTATGCTCCATCTCTCCTCCCTTTCCCCTCGCGCACCGGTCCAGCTGATCTCTCTCCCCTCGTCCACAGGCGCACAAGACGCAGTGACTTGGTACAGTCGCCTGTATCTGGCGTGTTAAGTTGGCAGCGCATTGGTGTGTAGTAGGGACGAGGAGTACATAGGAAGGAAATCATTTTGGTCCTTGGCGGCACAAAAATTCAGTTTTCCGGTTTCCAGAATTTTCACTTGCTTCCCAAACATCAGGAGGGAAGGTTATTCAAATGATTGGACATTCGCAGTACTATACTTCTTATCTTCTCTTTATCGTGTCTTATCTCTTGCAATACAATACAATACAATAAACCACTTCATAGTGTACGGATTAACTTTGAACATTGACCGTTGGATCAAGATTAGCAAATCCAAACATTGCCAACCTCTTGATCTTATTTTCCATTCTTAGCATCTAGAAAGATTCTACTTTAGCACGATGAACGCTAGTATGCGCAAACCTAAAAACACAAATTCCATTTCTCAGTTTTCACGGTCCCTGTGCTAATAAATGCATGGACTTGGATGCAATTTTTATTTTTATGAGGTCCTTGATGTAACTTGTACTTCCATCGACCGTGTTAACTCTCAAGCACCTCTGTCCTACGAGACCTACCATTTGATAGGCCATTCGCAGTACTTCTTATCTTCACTTTATCATGTCTTATCTCTTACAATACAATAAATCACTGCATAGTGTACGGATTAACTTTGAACATTGACCGTTGGATCAAGACTAGCAAATCCAAACATTGCCAACCGCTGGATCTTCTTTTCCATTCTTAGCATCTAGAAAGATTCTACTTTAGCATGGTGAACGCTAGTATGTGCAACCCTCAAAACACAAACTCCATTGCTCAGTTTTTAGGGTCCTTGTGTTAATAAATGCATGGAATTGGCTGTAATTTTCATTTTATGAGGTCCATGATGTAACTTGTACTTCCACCGACCGTGTTAACTCTCAAGCACCTCTCTCCTACGAGACCTACCATTTGGTAGGCCATTCGCAGTACTTCTTATCTTCTCTTTATCGTGTCTTATCTCTTACAATACAATAAATCGCTGCATCAAGACTAGCAAATCCAAACATTGCCAGCCTCTAGATCTTCTTTTCGATTCTTAGCATCTACAAAGATTCTACTTTAGCACGGTGAACGCTACTGTGCGCAAACGTAAAAACACAAACCCCATTGCTCAGTTTTCAGGGCCCTTGTGCTAATAAATGCATGGACTTGGATGCAATTTTCATTTTTATGAGGTCCTTGATGTAACTTGTACTTTCATCGACCGTGTTAACTCTCAAGCACCTCTCTCCTACGAGACCTACCATTTGATAGGCCATTCGTTGTACTTCTTATCTTCTCTTTATCATGTCTTATCTCTTACAATACAATAAACCACTACATAGTGTACGAATTAACTTTGAACATTGACCGTTGGATCAAGAGTAGCAAATCCAAACATTGCCAACCGCTTGATCTTCTTTTTCATTCTTAGCATCTAGAAAGATTCCACTGATAGCTTTTAGCACGATGAACGCTAGTATATGCGCAAACCTCAAAACACACACTTCATTGCTCTTAGTTTCAGGGTCCTTGTGCTAATAAATGCATGGACTTGGATGCAATAATTATCATTTTCATGAGGTCCTTGATGGAACTTATACTTCCATCGACCATGTGAACTCTCAAGCACCTCGCTCTGATGTCTATGCACGCTTCTATTCTTTTAGACAGTGTTGGGCCTCCAAGTGGAGAGGTTTGTAGAACAGCAGCAAGTTTCCCTTAAGTGGATCACCCAAGGTTTATCGAACTCAGGGAGGAAGTGGTCAAAGGTATCCCTCTCAAGCAACCCTGCAATCAAGATACAAGATGTCTCTTGTGTCCCCAAGACACCCAATACACTTGTCAGGTGTATTGGTGCACTAGTTCGGCGAAGAGATAGTGAAATACAAGTAATATGGATAATTATAAGTGGTAATTGCAATCTAAAATAAGAGTGGCAGCAAGCAAACATGTAAAAGGACTGATTGTAAACGGTGTTTCAATGCTTAGAAACAAGGCCTAGGGATCATACTTTCACTAGTGGACACTCTCATATAAATATCTTCTCTTCATGATGCTACCTTGAACTACTCTCTGGTTGGACGGTGTAGGGCTATAACAGCACACCTTAAAAGTTCACATTCCCCATCTAGATAACCCCTCACTATCAACTTGAGCGCTAGATGGTTCCAACAAACACCACAATCTCATAGAGACATCTAACTCAAATTATACTCATGATAAGTATTTATGTAACCTTAGCCAAAGTGCCACGCGGTGTGCACACTTTCAACTTCACACACGTGGGGATAAGCAGAGATTAATTAAAGAACTTGAGTAGCAGAATAGATCTATAGATTACAAAGCTCATGATGTCATAAGATCATGCATAGAGAGAGATGAACACATAGCTACCGGTAGAGCCCTTAGCCTCGAGAGAGAACTAATCCCTCCTCTTCATGGGAGTCAGCAACGGCGATGGAGATGGCGGTGGAGTCGATGGAGATTGCTCCGAGGGCACTTCCTCGTCCCGGCAGGGTGCCAGAATAGAGACTTCTGTCCCCCGAGTCTCCTCTTCGGTGGCGGCGGTGCTGCAGAACTTTTCATGGAATTCTGATCTGGTCTTTAGGGTTTCCGCATCAGGGCACTTTTATAGGCGAAGAGGTAAGGTCGGTGGGCTCCCAAGGCTGCCACACCACCCCCTGGCACGGCATGGCCTGGCTCGCGCCACCAGGTGGTGTGGACCCCTTGTGGTCCCTCTCTGTCTCGTCTTCTGGCTCCGTGAGTCTTCTGGTAAAATAGGAACTTTGGCTTTTGTTTTGTCCAATTCCAAGAATATGTCTTTACAAGCTTTTCTGAAACCAAAAACAGCAGAAAATAGGAATTGGCACTACGGCATCTTATCAATAGGTTAGTTCCAGAAAATGTATAAAAATACCTCAAAGTGTAAACAAAACATAAGAAAGTTGATATAAAACAAGCATGGAGCATCAAAAATTATAGATACGTTTATGATGTATCAAGCATCCCCAAGCTTAACTCCTGCTCGTCCTCGAGTAGGTAAGTGATAAAAAGAATAATTTTTGAGGTGACATGCACCATCATAATATTGATCAAGGTATTTGTAAACCATTTATAGCTGGGATCAAAGTACTCTAACATGAACATGAAAGATAGAGTTCTAACAATAAGACATAGCAACTATGTTGTAACATGAAAAGGTACAAACAAAAGATTCATGAATAACAATGCATTAAAATACGTTTGTTTGTTTCACATATAGAAAACATAATAGGAATGGTATTCAGCTTGTCCCTCATGGTATAGCAAAACATAAATGCATAGGACACCTTCAAAGTTCATAAGGGTGACTAGATACAAATAATTTAAGAACAAGCAATATCAAAGTTATGAATCAATCAACAAGTTTTGGGACAATGCACGTTAAACTAAGAATGACCATTATGCTCTCTCAATTGGTGTATAAAGATAGAAGATGGAGACTCAACATAAAAGTAAAAAAAGAAAGGCCCTTCAAAGAGGGAAGCAGGGATTTCAAGTTTCATAAAGAGCTTCCAAAAATTATGGTACTTATTAGCTTTCAGCTCTCATTTCCCTTATCATAAGCATCTTGAGGTGATTAAGGTTAAAGTGACACAAATTTGAGGATATGCTTAACAAGTTATAAGTTGAAAATCACATGCCCCTTGCTTACGAGTACTGAACCTCATGCTACTGAACTTTAGTCACGAGTAAGTTCTTGTCATTGTAAGTACATGTGTATCATAGAGAACCGCCAATGGGGTACCCCTTGCCCCATGATACAGGAGCTATCCCATATCAAAATGACACGGCAACAGACAATGAGCATCTCAACGATCTTTTTATTTGCTATTTGCATAGGTTTTTATTGAGGATCCTTCACAGAATGCTCACTATGGTTATGCTGCAAGTTTACACCATGATTAGGTATGGCTTAGGCTAGGTGCCCAGGCATTTCTCTGACACACATACAAACTCCATGACCTTAAAAGCTCCCCTTTTATTTCACACCGTCGGGATCCATAAACAAAAGAACATGATATCAACTGAATAATAAGTGCAATGTTGAAAGCGTTCCCCATGGTACATGGTTCTGCTAATTTACAACTTATAAAGCGTAAGCATATAAGCAACATAGATGGACACAATGGTTCAAGTTTATTAAGTGCAAGAAATTAAAGTGTGCCATCAAGTTTGTGAGAGCTTTAATCACTAATTTTCACATAACAAGTTTAATTTGGAAGGTAGATAAAAGCATGAATATACTTGGAATGGTGTAAAACACCATGCATAGGAATTTATAGTGGAATCTTTGGAATAACTTGGTTTTCTTGGGGGTTGGATCCATGAGTGGAACTCATACTTGGTACATGTGAAGGCTAGCAAAAGACTGGGAGCGACCAACTAAGAGAGAAATAATGGCCATAATCATGCAAAGCGACAAAACATTATTAATTAAAGCATAAAGTGATATTACAAGTCAAAAACTAAATGATCATAGATGCTAGGGTGACTGGTATAGTCTTAACATGGTGTAAGCATGCGCCAAGTCAACCCAAATAAAGCATCAAAGGAGAATAACACAATATTATGCTTTTGTATGTTAAAACAACGCATGATTCTTTCAAGGGACATTAAGCAATCTCAATTGTTTGGAACAAGTCATGCTACAGCAATAATTACTAAGCATAAAGTCAAAGCAGCATCCAACATGACATGATAAAGTCTAGGCCAAAGTCAAAACAATCTCCTTTTGTACCACTTATAAGCATGAACTTTCCTACTCTTTTCCAACACCAATCAACTTATTTAAAACAACTCTCAGAGATAATAATCAATAAAGATCAAAGAGCATGTATCACCCATCTAAAAATTTCTAAACCAAAAGAATAAGAAAACTAAAGCTAAACACGGTGCTAGCAAAGGAGAACACTCACAGAACAATAAGAGTGAAAACAAGAGTGTTCTAGGCAATGAATAACGGGGTGTGTGTCTATCCAAAAGAAGTGTGTTGGGATCCAACCAACTTATTTAAGCAAACCAAACAAAAAAACTAAAGACAAAAACAAAGACGCTCCAAGAACAACACAATTGTGCATGAAACAATAAAAATGAAGTGTTTGGAAGAAAACCTGAGATTTTTATTGATGAAGAAGGTGATGCCTTGGGTATCCCCAAGCTTTGACGCTTGTACTTCTTCAATATTTATTGGGGTGACACGGGTGGCATCCCCAAGCTTAAGCTTTTGTCCATACTTCATCTCATCACATTATTCTTCCCTACACTTTAAAATTTCCTTCATACAAAACTTCACACAATATAATCTTCATTAGCAACATTAGTGTATTCAAGATAATAAGTCTTTGGGTTTAGCTTAAACACATGTAAAACTTCCATTAAAACAAATGCTATTGTAGCAATTCCTTCTAAAAGCTCAAGTGATCAAAGAGAAAGATATTAAGAGGCAAATGCAAATAATGGCAGAAATCTGTCAAAACAGACCAGCAGGTAAAAACCGATTTTTTTGAAGACCTTCTGTTGCTCAACTCGAAAAGTTATAAACTAACGAAAGTTGGATAGAAACCTGGGGCATAAGCACAAATAATTACAGCCCAATCCTACGTACAGGGATTGTTCACTATTGTTTACAGTGAAGCACAAAAATCTGTTACGGGACAACAACTTTCTCAAGTCTTACTTCTCTCTCATTTGAGGTTATTCTTGGCACAAAAATCACACAAAAAGGATAAGGAGAGGTTATTACTGAGGTAACAAATTCCAAGACTCAACAAAACAAAAATAAACAGAAAGTAAAAAATATAATGGGTTGTCTCCCAAAAGCTCTTTCTTTATAGCCATTAAGATAGGCATGATAATTTTGATGATGCTCACATAAGTGAATTGAAGTAAAAGAGAGCATCAAGAAGCAAATATGGAACAAATTTAACTCTAACCCACTTCCTATGAAAAATAATCTTTTAAAGAGACAAGTCATGAAAACACAAAGCAACAAGCCTAGGAAAGAAAAACAAGTGCAACTTCAAAATTTTCAACATAAAGAGGGAAAACTTAATATTGTTGAGATACATAAAACCATGTTTCCCTCTCTCGGAATAACTTTTAGTAGCATCATGAATAAAATTAACAATATAACTATCACATAAAACATTCTTATCATGAGCCACATGCATATAATCATTATTACTCTTCACATAAGCATAGTTATTCTTATTAAATGTAGTGGGAGCAAATTGAACAAAATATCTATCATTATTATTCTCATCACCATAATCATCAATTATAGGAGGCATATTGTAATCATCATAAGCAATAGAATATCTATCTTCCAAAGTGTGTTCGTTTATAAACATATCATCATTGGAAGGAACATGGATAGCACTAATAGTACAGCAATTATTAATATTATCTTTTTCAGAATTGGTACCAAAGAGATTTTCAATATCAAAAGTAGTGTGCTTTTCCCATTCATGATCACTACTATAGGTAACAGGCATAAGAACATCATCAAGTTTAGATTCATCAGAAACTATAATAGGAGCAACGTGCTTAGGGGAAAATACCATTTCCTCCCTCCTTTTACTCCTCCTCTTCTTCTTTTCCTTATTCTCTTTAGGAGGGAGAGGCTTGAAAGGAAGCTTCTCCATATACCCTGGTGTATTGTTATAGACAATAGAAAAAACTTTGGAGGATTCCTCCTTTTCATTAATAAGAACAAAACACATATTAGTCCTGTCATATTTTGGTAAAATCTCATCTTTTATAATATTTTGTATGTAAGTATTTGTGTGGCAATTATCAACACAATAAAGATGACAACCATGCAGGACGCTATTCATATCAAAGCACTCGTATCTACGAAAGAGGTTTTTCTTGATAACTCTTCACACCCCAAAAATAATGTAAGTTCATCATGCTGATTAGGAGTGATCATGTCATCACAATACAAACTTGCAGTACTCATTGGATTAGAAGGGCTATTATTATGGCCTGAGCATTGAAAATTGAAATGACCCACTTCAAAGCAAAGTTCACAAATGAAAGGATAGAGGGCACATACTTTTTTACCAAGATCATTTAGACCCCTATACCATGTTCTAGTTTTTTCATTCCTCTGGGTGATACAATATTCTTCTTCAATTTGATTCTTTTCACAAGGTCTATGTACTCCACAAAAATTAACATGTTTATAAGAAATAGTACTTTCAGAGGTTTGAGCATGTTTATTGCTATCATTAATAACAACTTCATTTTTCATGCGAGTGTCTTTAAAAGGTTCATGATAAATGTCCCATTTTTCTTTAGGAGCATTAATATGAGAAGCAAAGGCTCTACAACAATCAACAAGAATATGAGGATCAATACCATATTTAGCACTAAGCTCTTGAAAATCGGCAATTTCGGCGAAAGACTTAATGCAATCATACTCATAGTTTATACCTGGTTCTTTACCTTTGTCGTTATCCCAATCTTCGGTATTGATTTGAATTGTTTCAAGAAGATCCCACTTAGCTTTGACCTCCTTGCTTGTGAAGGATCCCTCTAAACAGGTATCTAGATAGTCCTTGTAATGTCCTAAAAGCCTTGCATAAAAATTATTAACAACAATATTACTGGGGAGCTCATGAATGGGGCTTGTGAGCATTAGTGACTTCAATATCCCCCATGCTTGAGAAATATTTTCACCATCATGAGGATGAAAATTGTAAATATAATTCCTATCTTTATGAATTTCATGAGGAGGATAAAATTTAGAGTAAAAGAGAGATTCAAGTTCCTTCCACTCCGAATGATGAGGATCGTCTAGTAGCTCATACCACTCCCTTGCTTTGCCCTTAAGTGATAAAGAGAATAGCTTCCTCTTAACTTGGTTCATTGAAATTCCTGCACACTTGAACAACTCGCATAATTCATGTATAAAGAGTAAATGATCACCAGGATGGATAGTTCCATCTCCAAAATAGCAGATATTCATAACACGTTGAACAATTTCCATAGGTATTTTAAAAGGGATACTTTCAGTATGTGGATTTAAATTATCACAAGTATCATTAAAATTACCACATATAGGAGATAAAGTATCATCAGAGCAAATTTTCTCCTCTAAAGCTGGGGAACTAAAAAGATCATTTTCATAAAAACTAACTTCCCCAAGCTTAGACGTTTCCATAGAATTAGTAACAAAGGTGTTCAAAAAATTCATACTAATAACATTGCTATTAGCATGCAAAGAAAGTTCCATGGGTTTTCTAATTTTCTTTTCAAACCATTCATGTTCTACCTTAGTAAAAATACTAAAAATCTCTCTAATTTTTTTGTTCTTTTCCATTAAGCCTAACTAGTGAAATAAAAACAAGAAACAAAAAGATATAATTGCAGAATCTAAAGGAAATAACTTTGAACACTCACACACCAGCAATAGTACTAGAAGATAGCTTAGCATCCAGAGGATGTGATTACCTTTCACCTTACCTCCCCGGTAACAGCGCCAGAAAATAGCTTGATGTCTATGCATGCTTCTATTCTTGTAGATAGTTTTGGGCCTCTAAGTGTAGAGGTTTTTAGAACAGCAACAAGTTTCCCTTAAGTGGATCACCCAAGGTTTATCGAACTCGAGGAGGAAGTGGTCAAAGGTATCCCTCTCAAGAAACCCTGCAATCAAGATACAAGAAGTCTCTTGTGTCCCCAACACACCCAA
Source organism: Avena insularis (assembly GCA_023614405.1). NCBI lineage: Eukaryota > Viridiplantae > Streptophyta > Magnoliopsida > Poales > Poaceae > Avena > Avena insularis. The sequence continues at coordinate 379,502,433 of CM042686.1, forward strand.
CACACTTGTCAGGTGTATATGTGCACTAGTTCGGCGAAGAGATAGTGAAATACAAGTAATATGCATGATTATAAGTGGTAATTGCAATTTGAAATAAGAGTGGCAGCAAGAAAACATGTAACAGGACTGATTGTAAATGGTGTTTCAATGCTTAGAAACAAGGCCTAGGGATCATACTTTCACTAGTGGACACTCTCATATAAATATCTTCTCTTCATGATGCTACCCTGAACTACTCTCCGGTTGGACGATGTAGGGCTATAACAGCACACCTTAAAGTTTGCATTCCCCATCTAGATAAATCCTCACTGTCACCTTGAGCGCTAGATGGTTCCAACAAACACCACAATCTCATAGAGACATCCAACTCAAATTATACTCATGATAAGTATTTAAGTAACCTTAGCCAAAGTGCCACACGGTGTGCACACTGTCAACTTCACACACGTGGGGATAAGCAGAGATTAATTAAAGCACTTGAGTATTAGAATAGCTCTATAGATTACAAAGCTCATGATCTCATAAGATCACGCATAGAGAGAGAGAGAGATGAACACAGCTACCAGTAGAGCCCTTAGCCTCGAGAGAGAACTACTCCCTTCTCATCATGGGAGTCAGAAAAGGCGATGGAGATGGCTCCGGGGGCACTTCCTGTTGGGAATATGCCCTAGAGGCAATCATGTATGATGTTCCCAATGTATTCATAAAGTTATTGTCCTTGTATGAACTACTGATATGTATCATTGAATATGTGATTCGATTGTGGAACTATATATTTATGTTGTTCATACTAATTGTCCTTGGTCATTGAGGTTGTGTTGGACACACAACTTAGACTAATGTGAAAGTCGGCTTGATGACTCGGTTCCACTTGTCACCGGCATGGAGATGCTATTCCGACTTACACGGATTCAGCTAAAGAGTTTAGCGAATCGGACTGACCCACAGTTGAGATGCAACGAGCATGTTGTCATTTGCAGTCTCAAGCAATGGAATCCTTCGACCTGAGGTGATCGCATGATCCGAGTTGTGGATCGCCAGCTTAGCTCCTATCAAACGTTATTCCGTAAAGGCAGTTATAAAGGTAGGTTTCGGGTTGGTTGTGAAGCAAGTTGTGTGACGTGGATTACCAATATGGCATTTGCCCCTGCACAATGGAGAGATATTCTCTGGGCCCTCTCGTGTGATATGATTCGGAAGCATGGCCATGCACGACTTGGTTAAGAGTTAACCAAGGATTCGTACTAAGTGTTAGTCCAGTGAATCGTATATCACGGAACGAGAAGAGAGAGTCGAGCTATTAAATGGATGGCAGCAACTCGCCTATAGCTTGACAAGATATATCATGAGGCAAAGGGACTTAGACGAAAGTCACATTGAGAAAGGTTTGTCTTCTGACTTAACGGTGCTTGGGAGTTGGCACATCTTGCTAGAAGGCGCTACCAACTATCAACTCGGAGTGGTGACTCGTGTCGTGTCCAGGTGTACGTGAACCTACAGGGTCACACGCTTAAGGGTAAGGAGCCCATGTGGACTAGATCCATGTGGAGATTGGGGTACGGCCTAGATGGGCCTCAAGCATTGAGCCCAGCTAGGAGTGTATATATGTGGAGTGACAAGGGATTTTCCCTGACCTAGCCGTCACTTTCTCCACTTCCATTTTGGGCTAGACGGGATCTAGCAGTCCTCTACTTGAAGCTCCTTCCTGTACATGTGGATACCGGTGGAGGTGTTGCACGTGCGGCACTGGAGACAAGCAGGTTCGTGGGGATCTGGATGTGCTGTACGGGGATAGTTCAGCACGGCATCAACTGACGCGCTTCATCAATAGTCCGCACATGTGTGTCTAGTGGTAAATCTCGTGGCCTATCACCTGAGCTAGATCTTGGGATGTCCCGCGTAGGGTAAAAGTTTTTGTTTATCTCTGTGCGGCCCAACCGTGGTATCAGAACATTAGCTTCTGGTTTTAGGCTCGAAATTATGCATATGTGATATGCGGCTGACGCTAGATTGGATCTAATTGCATTTTTGGTGCTCGATCTATGAGATAGATCAGTTTTGTACGAAGTTGATTAGATCAACTGTACTCGGGGAGTGGATGATCTAGTTTCCGTGATCTAACTGCTAAGGTCGTGGAACGACATACCCCTACCGGTCGGCTTCCGCCATCGGGGTAGACTATGACACGTAAATCCAGATGTGGTGATCGAATATCAAAGAGTTTGGTCGAATCGGAGTATGGATCAGATTTGGGTAAAATTGTTTTATCCGATGAAGAAATTCATGTCCGGAATGCAGATGAGATCTGCGTTTTTGGACCGCCGGCTTCACCCTGTCGTAGTGCCTTAGATGTCGTTGCGAGTTTCACAACGCTGGTAGATATCGTATCTATGCATAACTTGTTTTTGCAGGTTGATGTTGTGAATGGTATGGCTTGTGTGCATATGATGTGTGTAATCCATACGTGATCTGCGTATCACAGTTTTGTCAGCCGGTTGGATCCTAGGTGTTGTCATTTTATTGTATAACAACCTGTGTGTCAGATTCTCTATGTAATTTACTTTACTAGCTAGTGTAGCTATTTGGAGAATCTGGATGGCATGCAAGTCGATGTACAAGTCGGCTACATGGTGTAAGGCGGCACGTGACAAGAATTGACACGAGTCGAATTACAAGCTTTGTGGAGATGGAGATCACCATGAAGAGAGCCATACCATCTCACATTATAATTGCTTTATTTTGTGTTACTGTTATGTCTCTGTTTTACCTCTATTAGATAGTTGGTAGAAAGTAATCCCTCAAAGAAGGTCTAGTCGGTTTCCCCGCCAATGCTAAACCATCACAAGTCGGACATTTTTGGTAGTGGGCTCATAAAATTGAGGTGCTATCAATTCTTTCCGACTAGGTGGGTTCGAGTCGGACTCTTATAGTGGAAGCACTCGATAATCTAGACGGGTCTATCACAACGGTTGTGGCACTTGGGGAAAGTTCAGATGGGAGCCGGGGCATGTGATGCCACCCATCCGACAGGAGTCGTATGAGATACGATTGACAAGGAGTTGTCTACCTAGATCACTGGACAACTACCGGTGATGCTAAAGCTCACTAGTCGACTTGGTTATTTAGGGTCCTGAATCACTAAGTAACCATCGGAGGGGTGTTGGTTCTAGTGGGAGCATAAATATTAAAGTGTTTAATATGCTTGCTCTTTTATTGATACATGTCTTAAGTGTTTTGCATATTTTTCTGTTGTAGATCAATGGCACCTAGCAGTCTCCCTCAGATTTCCAGTTTTTCCTTGAGAACCATCTTAGAGGCAGATAAGCTAAATGGAACTAAGTTCACCAACTGGTATCGTAATCTGAGAATTGTTCTCAAGCAAGAAAAGAGGGACCATGTCCTAGACAACCCACTTCCAGATGAGCCGAATGAGAATGCAAGTGTCGCAGCCACCAATGCCTACCGTAGGACATGTGATGAGTCTACGGAGATTAGTTGTCTTATGCTTGCTCACATGGAACCGGACTTGCAGCAGCAGTTCGAGAATGTTGAGGCCTACGATATGATCGAAAGCCTCAAAAGTATGTTCCAGGCTCAAGCAAAGACTAAGAGGTATCAAGTTTCTCAGGCTTTATTGAGCTGCAGGCTTAAGGATGGTGATCCACTAAGTCCGCATGTGATCAAGATGGTTGGTTACATGCAGTCTCTGGAAAGGCTTGGCTACCCCATTAGTGAAGAGTTCGCTACGGACATAATTCTGAACTCTCTTCCTAGTGTGTATGGCCAGTTCATATCGAACTACCACATGCATGGTATGGATAAGAATCTCATTTAATTACATGGTATGCTCAAGCAGGCTGAGGCGGATCTCAAGAAAGGCGCAAGTCAAGTGTTGATGGTGCAGAATAAGGCTAAGTTCAAGAAGAGTTCTTGGACTAAGAAGAAGAAGGCAAAGTCGGGAGGTAAGGCTGAGGACCTGGTCCAAAGCGCTTCCTCAGGGACTAAGTCATCTCTTGCAGCCGGATCCACTTGCTTCTATTGCAAGGCGGATGGCCACTGGAAGAGGAATTGCAGCAAGTATCTTGATAAAGCCAAGAGTGGAGGTGTGACTTCCGGCTCAGGTACACTTGTTTGCAATATTATAGACATTTATCTTGCGGATGCACCTGGTAGTTCTTGGGTATATGATACCAGATTAGTTATTCACATCTGCAACTCGTTGCAGGACTGGTAAGAACTAGGAGTGTCGCAAGAGGCGAGGTTGACATTCGAGTCGGCAACAAAGCGAGAGTCGCTGTGTTGGAAGTCGGCACGATGCAACTTCATTTACCTTCTGGATTCTTAATGGAGCTAAATAATTGTTATTATGTTCCAGTGCTTAGTCGAAATATTATGTCTGCCTCATGTTTGATGAGACAAGGCTATGAGTTGAATATTAAGAATAATGGTTGTTCTTTGTATTTGAATGATATGTTTCACGGCTTTGCACCTGTCCAGGACGGGTTATTTATTTTGAATCTTGAAGATGAATTTTTCTATAACATAAATGTGAAAAGGTTGAAACCAAATGATCTAAATATGACTTACTTTTGGCATTGTCGGCTTGGTCATATAAGTTGGAAACACATGAAGAAGCTCCATGATGATGGACTCCTAACTTTGTTCGACTTGGAGTCGTTCGAGACTTGCGAATCCTGCCTACTCGGCAAGATGACCAAGACACCTTTTGCAAAGAGTTGTGAAAGCGCGTCCGACTTATTGGGACTAGTACATAGTGATGTATGTGGTCCGATGAGCATGACAGCCAGAGGTGGTTATGAGTACTTCATTACCTTCACTTATGATTTGAGTAGGTATGGATATATCTACTTGATGAAACATAAGTCGGAAGCCTTTGAAAAGTTCAAGGAATTCCAGAATGAGGTACAGAATCAAATCGGCAAGAAAATAAAGTTTCTTCGGTCGGACCGAGGAGGCGAGTACATGATCCATGAGTTTGATGACCATCTGAAGAGTTGTGGAATAGTTCCTCAGCTCACTCCGCCAGGAACGCTGCAGAGAAACAGTGTGTCGGAAAGGCGGAATCGAACCTTGTTAGACATGGTACGATCAATGATGAGTCGGACAGATCTGCCTTTATCATTTTGGGGTTATTGTCTAGAAACTGCAGCGCTCACACTAAACAGAGTACCATCAAAGTCGGTAGAGAAGACACCGCATGAGATGTGGACTGGCAAGAAGCCGAGTTTCTATTTTCTTAAGATTTGGGGTTGTGAAGCTTTTGTCAAGCGACTTCAATCGGACAAGCTTACAGCCAAATCGGATAATTGTATTTTCATGGGGTATCCGAGGAAAACCTTGGGTTACTACCTCTACAACCGAGAAGAGGGCAAAGTGTTTGTCGCTCGGAATGGTGTCTTCCTTGAGAAAGAGTTTCTCAGTCAGGGAATCAGTGGGAGCACGATGCAGCTCGAAGAAATTCGAGAGATACCGGCCAGCAGCGAGTCGGCAAAAGCCTTGGAGGTTGAGTCGGTCGTGGTACCTGAGCCGACAACAGCACTGACACTGCGAAGATCGGCCAGATTGCGAAGTGTTCGTGATGTGTTGCTGTTAAACAGTGATGAGTCGGCAACTTATTCAGAAGCAATGGTGGGATCTGATTCTGAGTCGTGGCTTGGATCCATGAGGTCCGAGTTAAAGTCCATGGATGAAAATCAAGTTTGGAACTTGGTTGATCTGCTAGACGGTGCAAAACCCGTCGAGTGCAAATGGGTCTTTAAGAAGAAAACTGATATGGATGGAAATATTTCTGTCTATAAAGCATGGTTTGTCGCGAAGGGGTTCCGAAAGGTTCAAGGAGTTAACTACGATGAGACTTTCTCACCCGTAGCGATGCTTAAGTCAGTTCGGATCATGTAGCTATAGCAGCCTATTTCGACTATGAGATATGGCATATGGATGTCAAGACGGCTTTCCTTAATGGAAATTTAACCAAGGACGTGTATATGATACAGCCCGAGGGTTTTGTCGATCTGGCTAATGCTGACAAGGTATGCAAGCTTCGGAAATCCATTTATGGGTTGAAGCAAGCATCTCGGAGTTGGAACATTCGCTTTGATGAGGTAGTCAAATCATTTGGCTTCATCAAGAGTGATTATGATTCTTGTTTATACAAGAAGTTTAGTGGGAGCAAATTAAACTTTCTGATCTTATATGTGGATGACATATTATTGATTGGAAATGATGTCCAGATGTTGCAATAAACCAAGGAATCATTGGAAAACAGTTTTTCGATGAAGGACTTGGGTGAGGCGACTTACATACTAGGAATCCGGATCTATAGAGATAGATCAAGGCGGCTTATTGGATTGAGTCAGAGTAGATATTTTGACAAAGTATTGAAGAAGTTCAGCATGGGATCGTCTAAGAAGGGGTTCTTACCGATGTCCCATGGCGTAAAACTTAGCAAGACTCAGTGTCCTTCGACAATTGATGAGCAAAGTCGGATGAGTGTGATTTCGTATGCTTCTGCAATCGGATCCATCATGTACGCTATAATTTGTACAAGGCCGGAATATTTCCTATGCTCTGAGTGTTGTGAGAAGATACCAGGCTGACCCTGGAGAGATCCACTAGAAAGCGGCTAAAAATATCCTTAAGTACTTGAGAAGGACTAAGGATATGTTCTTGGTTTATGAAGGTGAGGATGAACTCAGTGTAAAGAGTTACATAGATGCGAGTTATCTCACTGACTCGGAAGATTCTCGTTTGCAATCTAGATATGTGTTTGTGATAAACGGAGGGGCTGTGAGCTGGAAGAGTTCCAAGCAAGAGACGGAGCCTATGTCTACGACAGAGGCCGAGTATATTGCTGCCTCGGAGGCGGCAAAGGAAGACGTTTGGATTAGGAATTTCCTCATGGATCTTGGTGTGGTTCAGGGCTCGTCCAATCGGTTTGACGTGTATTGTGACAACAATGGTACTATCACACAAGCCAAGGAACCTAGACAACACCAGAAGAACAAACATATACTCACGCGGTACCACCTGATTCGCCAGTTCATGGATCAAGGTGATATCAAGTTATGCAAGGTACACACGGATGCAAATGTTGCGGATCATTGACAAAGCCACTTCCACAGCCGAAGCATGAGGCGCACCTGAGAGCTATGGGTATTAGATGCCTAGACATGTGATGTCGGATGATTAACTCTAGTGCAAGTGGGAGACTGTTGGGAATATGCCCTAGAGGCAATCATGTATGATGTTCCCAATGTATTCATAAAGTTATTTTCCTTGTATGAACTACTGATATGTATCATTGAATATATGATTCGATTGTGGAACTATATATTTATGTTGTTCATACTAATTGTCCTTGGTCGTTGAGGTTGTGTTGGACACACAACTTAGACTAATGTGAAAGTTGGCTTGATGACTCGGTTCCACTTGTCATGGACATGGAGATGCTATTCCGACTTACACGGATTCGGCTAAAGAGTTTAGCGAATCGGATTGACCCACAATTGAGATGCAACGAGCATGTTGTCATTTGCAGTCTCAAGCAATGGAATCCTTCGACCTGAGGTGATCGCATGATCCGAGTTGTGGATCGCCAGCTTAGGTCCTATCAAACGCTGTTCCGTAAATGGGTAGTTATAAAGGTAGGGTTCGGGTTGGTTGTGAAGCAAGCTGCATGACGTGGATTACCAAGATGGCATTTGCCCCTCCATAATAGAGAGATATTCTCTGGGCCCTCTCGTGTGATATGATTCGTAAGCATGGCCATGCACGACTTGGTTAAGAGTTAACCAAGGAGTCGGACTAAGTGTTAGTCGAGTGAATCGTATATCACGGAACAAGAATAGAGAGTCGAGTTATTAAAGGGATGGCAGTAACTCACCTATAGCTTGACAAGATATATTGTGAGGCAAAGGGACTTGGATGAAAGTCACATTGAGAAAGGTTTGTCTTATGACTTTACGGCGCTTGGGAGTTGGCACGTCTTGCTACAGGCTGCTACCAACTATCGACTTGGAGTGGTGACTCGTGTCGTGTCCAGGAGTACGTGAACATACATGATCACACACTTAAGGGTAAGGAGCCCATGTGGATTAGATCAATGTGGAGATTGGGGTACGGCCTAGATGGGCCTCAAGCATTGAGCCCAGCTAAGAGTGTATATAAGTGGAGTGACAAGGGATTGTCCCTGACCTAGCCATCACTTTCTCCACTCCCATTTCGGGCTAGACAGGATCTAGCAGTCCTCTGCCTGAAGCTCCTTCTTGTACGTGTGGATACCGGTGGAGGCGTTGCACGTGCGGCGCCGGAGACAAGGAGGTCCGTGGGGATCTAGACATGTTGTATGGGGATCATTTGGCACGGCACCAACTGACAACACTTCATCAATAATCCACACCTGCGCGTCTAGTGGTAAATCTCGTGGCCTATCACCTGAGCTAGATCCTGGGATGTCCCGCGTAGGGTAAAAGTTTTTGTTTATCTCTGCATGGCCCAACACTTCCCCATCCTGGCAGAGTGCCAGAACAGAGACTTATGTCCTCCCAAATATCCTCTTCGATGGCGGCGGCGCTGCGGAACTTTTCGTGGAATTCTGATCTGGTCTTTAGGGTTTCTACATCGGGGCACTTTTATATGCGAAGAGGCAAGGTCGGTGGGTGCCCAAGGCAGCCACACCACCCCCTGGCGCGGCCTGGCCTGTCCCGCGCCACCAGGTGGTGTGGGCCCCTCGTGGCCCATCTCCAACTCGTCTTTTGGCTCCGTGAGTCTTCTGGTAAAATAGGAACTTCGGCTTTTGTTTTGTCCAATTCCGAGAATATTTCTTTATGAGCTTTTCTGAAACCAAAAACAGCAGAAAATAGGAACTGGCACTACGGCATCTTGTCAATAGGTTAGTTCCAGAAAATGTATAAAAATACCTCAAAGTGTAAACAAAACATAAGAAAGTTGATATAAAACAAGCATGGGGCATCAAAAATTATAGATATGTTTATGACGTATCACGCTCCTACGAGACCTACCATTAGATCGGCCATTCGTAATACTTCTTATCTTATCTTTATCTTCTCTTATCTCTTACAATATCATACCATCACTATAGAGTGTACGAACCATTGGCTTTTTGATCAAGACTGGCAAATCCAAACATTGCTAACAACCATTGGACCATTCTTAGCATCTAGAAAGATTCTATTGAAAGTATTTAGCATGATGAACGCTATTATGCGCAAACCTCAAAACACACACTTCATTGCTCAGTTGCAGGGTCCTTGTGCTAAATGCATGGACTTTGATGTATTTTTTATTTTTTATGAGGTCCTTGATGTAACCTGTACTTCCACCGACCGTGTTAACTCTCGAGCACCTCGCTCCTACGAGACCTAAAGTTAGATTGGCCATTCGCAGTACTTCTTATCTTATCTTTATCTTGTCTCTTATCTCTCACAATACCATATATACCTCTGCATAGTGTACGGAACAATGAATGTTTGATCAAGACATGCAAATCCAAACATTGCTAACCATTAGATCTTCTTTTCCATTCTTAGCATCTAGAAAGATTCTACTTTAGCACGATGAACGCTAGTATGCACAAACCTCAAAACACACACTTCATTGCTAAGTTGCAGGGTTATTGTGCTAAATGCAATGACTTGGATGCAATTTTCATTTTTTATGAGGTCCACTTGTACTTTCTTAACAAAGAAAATCTGCGTGGTGCTCACTCCTCCAGCCTTACAGTGTGATACTCCTCCTCTATGCAAGGAAAATAAATTGTATACTACTCTCTCCTTTGCTGCATCACATCCATCCTCTAGCTGATATCTCCCTCGTCCACAGTGTGGTGCTACGCACGTGTGCCATGGTACTACGGCGGCTCTGTTTCTATCTCTTTTTTTATAACTTTGCTCTGACAACGAAGTACGTTCAACACCTCTTCACTGCAGCCCTCTTGGGCTGCCTCCTCTAACCCCATAATCTCTTCTACAGTAGCTCTTCGTTTCCCCCCTCCATTTTGATCCTTCTTTTTCCTAGTACTACTATTTGCTTTGCGGAAAACAACATTCTAGTTTTCGCAAAAAAAAATCTTGTTACTTGGAAATTTGAGATCATCTCTATTCATAATACTTATTGGAAACTCCCCTTGGCAAAATATTGTTTACAATAATGCCAAAATGCACCAATCTACATAATATGGGGAAATTACCATAAACTATGATGTGGATCACAGGATATGGCATTGACCATGGTCGTCCGACTTGAAACCTATTCATACGCATTGCAGGACAATTTTGTGAACCTGGTTTTTGAAAAGTTGTCAAAACACAAGTTTATCATTTTGCATGGCATGTGATACATGCAAAAGGACGCCATGCACATGTCTTTTGTAAAATTTTAAGAATAATCCACCTCAGACTCATGTTACAATTCCTTTAGTTTCCTGTGAATCTAACACTTCTTAAATAAAAATTCTTGTAGGCTCCAAATCTTGTAGGATTCAATTGGACATGATATTCTAATAATACTATGTTTTCCCTATTCCTTTGTTTTCCTGTCCCGTGAATCAAATAGGCCCAATGTTGAGACTCCCACGGGCAACATTTCCTACTATGCCAAGATGCACCCATATACCAAATTAATGTGGGAACAGTTCATTAACTATGATGTCGATATGGCCATGACCATTTTTGGTCATCAGGGTTGAAAGCTAATAATATTCATACATGGTGGAAAAAAATCGCGGGGCTAGTTTCCAGAAGTTGTCAAATCCCATGATTATCAGTTTCTTGGCAGGCTATAACGTGACATGATAGGATGCCATGCATAAATATTTGTTTTTATATTTTTCTTTATTACATGTGATTGTTTCAAAATGGTTTCAAAATTTTCAAGATACAAATTCTTAGCAGAAAGTTGAATTTGTCAAAACTCTCAATTGTTTTCGATATATTAATTACCTGATGCATACCACCAAAAGCTTTTTGTAAGACTTCGATAGAAATCTACCACTTTCTAGAGCTTCTAGTTCAAGTATGACATGATTTTTTAATAGAGACATAAAGTCATTTGAGTGGTCCAAGTTAGCTCGAAAACTTTGAAAACTCATAAAACTTGGGAATCATACAGAAAATGTTGTCCACTATATCTGGAAACTTGGCTTGTGGTATTCAAAACCATGTTCTCTGTACTTTCTGTGCATAGTACATTCATGGTGCTAGAGGCCAACAATAATGGGATCTTCTATATGCTAGACATGACATAATCAAATGTACTGAAAGAGATCCAATGGTCAACAATGTCGGGTTTTGCCAATCTATATCCAACTGCCGATGATCGAAGTTATTCGTACACTATATAGTGGTATGGAAATTATGAAGCAACATAGTCGTTTTTTGTTTTGAAAAGAAGTGTCAACCACAAATTTCTGATTTTTTATGGCGAGCAATACACATAAGAGGACGCCACATAAAAGTATTTGGTTTATTATTTGTCTTATTTCAATGTCTTCAAAACATTATCAAATTTGAAGGCATGCATATTCTTAGCACGAAGTTAGTTGCATTTTTAAAATTTCGCGATGGTTCTCGATATATTTACGATATTGGTACCAACAAACGACATATGTAAATTCAAGAGAAACCTATCATGCATACTTGTACTCCCTCCAATTCAGATTAGTTTTCCCTAGATTGGATGTGTCTAGACTAAAACATGTCTAGATACATCCATTTCTGCGACAAGTAATATCGATTGGAGGGAGTAGTTCATATCTAACATAATTTCGTTAAATCGGCATAAAGTAATCTAAGTGGAGGAAGTTACCTAGCTAGGAAGATTCAAAAATTCTAAAACAAGTTATAAGAAAGCATGGTCCACTTTTGTAGCATCCCGATAAAACCACTACTAGAAAATCGCATGTTGTTTTTATTTTGTGCATCATCATGACCGCATGATCATGTCATCATGCCACATTGCATTTGAGCATCATCATCATGCATTTGTTTGCCAAAAACTATTTTCTAAAAGCCTACCTTTGCTTTCTAAATGCCTCCTCTTTATTTCAAATTAAAACCTTGGCTTCTTCCGAATCTTTTATTTGCCTAAAAACTATTTACAGAAGGTTTTATAAATAAGTAATATAATAAAAATGTTTTGTCAAAATCGGGGGAGGCAGCTGTCGGCCCAGCCCAAAAGGCCCAGCCATCAGCTGGCCTACAACCCCAGACCAACCAAACCCTAACCCGTTTAACCCTAACCCTAACCACACTTCCCGCCGCCAACCACCACCCTTGCCGCTGTGCACCGCACACGTTGCCGCGCGGCACATGGCACCTACCTGATGCACACTCACGCGCTAGCACACGCTCTCGCACGCAGCGTACACCGCCCACCCCTAGAACCTAACTGACATGCCACGCACATAGTCGCCCTACCCGTTTGGTCAACCACTGGACCCATCCCCGAGCCTGGTCCCACCGCATTCCACCCTCGCTCTCCTCGCTCTCCAAGCAATCCCCTCCGCCACCTGCGCCTCTCCCTCGATCCCAACCCGCTCACGACACCGCTCCTCTGCTCTCCTCCCTCTCCACGTCTCACTCCTCCCTCCTCCCGCTGCAGACCAGCACCGCTAGTGACGCGCACCGTCCGCTTCCTCATCTTCCGGCGCGAGCGCCACCCCCGCTCGAACCCTGTCGCATGGAGCTTGCCCCAGTAGGCCTCGCCTCGTCCTCGCCCATCTCTCGCCCCGGCCTCCCCCTCGACCACATGGCGCCGCCCATGTGCTCGTGTGCGGCGCCCCTCCTCTCCTTCGCTGCTGCGCGTAGGCCTCCCTCGTCCGCCTCCCTCAACTCCGGGCGACCTCCTCCGCCTCTGCCATGTCAAGCCCGTGGCCTCCAGCTCGGCCTCGACCCAAGCTTCTGCCTCGTCCACCGCTGCTCTCCTCTCTGGCCCGCATTGGTGCTTCCATGACCTTGCCACCCAGCAGCCTCGTTGTTGTCGAGCCCGATGCCTCGCGCAGTACCTTCACTGTGCGTCCACCCTGAGCCTGGTCACCGTCCTAAAGTCCCAAGCGCGTCCTCCTCGAATCCCAGCCGCGGGCCTATCTCCTGCAAGCCCGATGGTCTCCCTGCGTGTGTACCAGAAGGAGGCAGCCTGCCTAGTTGGTGGGCTTGCTATTCTTGTCCCTGTATGTCTGCCTCGTGTCGACCTCCCCAGGATGACCACCTGCTTTTGTTCTTCTATATGAGATGCCATATCTATCACCTGTTTGTGCCTTTGTCTAAAAAGGAAACATCCGCCTCAGGAAAATCGAACCAAGGCGCTACCTATGTTGTCGCTCCTTGGATTCTGTCATCCCAATGATGATCCAAGCCTGCCACCGACAAAATATGGACGACAACTACTCTGACATGGAACGCCGAGAGCTCGTGCCACCCCAAGACCTCCGTCATGGACTCCAAGATCTCCTCCCGGAACCCAAAGGCGATGTCGCGCAGGTGCTCCTTCCCGGACTTGAAGCCCCTGGATCCGATGGCCAAGTCCTTGAAGACCCTAATTCCGAAGACCGATCCTGAATCCCTCCGAGACCCCAAGATCTTCGATCCGAGAAGTGCGACCCCTACCTATCCCGTCCCTATTTTTATAATATGACATATATATATAGTTGCATATTAAATTGTTCATACTCACATACATATTCATTTATTTAGGGGTATTTTATCGATTCACCTCATAACTAAATATGGAGACCATATGCGGGCTTTTCTAGTCTTATAATGGCTCCATTTAAATTTGAGTAGCGAACCGGCACCATGTTTTGCCTTGTTATTACAACATTTAAATTGCGGGGTATCTAAATAACTTGAACCTTCTAATTAATTGTCGGATCCCTGATTCCGCTTAATATTGCCTAGTTGCATCGCATCTTTTCCATGTCATACATCATACATGCATCATGCCTGATCTTCTCCTGTAGTATTAAATAGTGCATATGTTGTTTCTTTTAGTGCTTTCCTTCTTCGCGGATTAGGCCATTGAGTTGATGCGAGTACCGACAAGTTCTTCGGATATGTATCTTCAGCAGTGTTTCCCAGGCGATCAATCTCCCCCTGTCTACCTATTTTGCGTTTATAGTCTTTACTTCCTCCTATTGCTCTATTGCTATACTTGTTGAGATGCTTTAGTTCCCGGGCACCATTTATATTCCCTGCAGCCTCTATATTGCCTTGGACACACCCTATTGCCTGTTGTTTGAAAGACAGTCGGCCTTGCGAGTCGTAGTTGCTTGCTCAGGTGTTGTTTCATGTCGTTGTCGTTCCACAGTTGTTGGAAGGTTGGCACATGTTTAATGCTAGAGATGATGATAACTTTAATTACAACTTGATATTAAAATGCTGGGAATAGATATAACTAATGTAGAGGCACCGGTGGGTGATGACTAATATTTGGTTCTTCCACGCTCACTTGTGTCCCGTAGGCCCTGAGTACTTGATACATATTCCTTGAATATTCGCACTATCCACATATGGGAGACTCTATGAATCCCCCTTTGCCTGAGCTTAATTCACACTTTATTTCTTGGGGCCACAAACTAGTTTGGGGCTTTATTACTATCTTGTACTTATGCCATGCTTTACCACTTTATTTACGATTGTGCGTGGAGCACCTGTACTATTTCAGAATGCGGAATGTTTATGCGATATCGACAAGCCCAGTCACATTTTTGGGTTCCCAGTAATTTACAGCCATTGTCGCAAACCCTGGGTACGTCTCGGAGGCAGCCAACTTCGTTGCGGGTAGCTTATTGGGGTGGCCCCTGAAATGATTTATGAATCCTGTGAATGCATTGTCGTGAGGCCTCGTTGTGTTTTATTTGGTTCTTCCCGAGGTTAATCGTGTGTGTGTTGTATTTGTGCACCCCTGCAGGGTAAAACTTTCTGAAAGCCGTGTCCGCGGTTATGGACAACTTGGAGCACAGTATCTCGATCATAGACAACTATAACTAAAGTAGTGCTATAAATTTGACTTTGACATGTCTAGTAATCAGTTTCACTATAACAGAATGGATATAAAAGTGCCAACAACTGGAGGAATTGGGGTGTATCATGTCATGTCATACCTGCCTAGTAAGTATTGCAACTACAATGGAACAGTTAAATAAAATTGTCCACTACTTATGCTATCAGGATGACTCATACTATCTATATCTGACTAGTAAATGCTACAACCATAATGGAATGAGTAAAACTGCCAACTGTGTGAGTTCCTTAGTTTGACTTCCTCATTTGGTCTCGAGGGGGAATACCAAGATGGGTATGTTTGGTGCTAGTATCAGGTTGGGTTCCGAATAGGTCTTTCTTACCCCCTCTCTAATAGCCGATAGTTGTATCGAGTCTCTATAGGTTGTATAGTGCATGCTTCGCTGCCACTTCAGCCCACCATACCCATGTAGGCGAGAGCCACCGAATTCTAGACTCGCTGTGTACTAGCCTCAGTACTGACCGCTCCCTTTTTCCTTTGCCCTTTGTCGGCATCCCTTTTGTTTTAGTAGGTGTGAGATCGCCGTCGTTAGCAGGGTTACCCTTCCGGCTTGGCCTAGGCAGGGTTATGGACACCATTGGTTATTCTTCAGGGCTCTTAGCCCAATTTGCTTCTTATCCATACTCGAATGTTGTATCGTTTTCAAGGTGTTTTGGATCTTTGTATTATATATGTGTATTCTTGACTCATGGAGTCGCCGTTGCATATATATATTCTATGGGTTCCATCGTGGACTATTGTGTAATGGTATTACTTCGTTTTCTACCTGTACGCAAGTGCCTGGTGGGCATCTTTGAATCGTTTCTATGCGGGTTTGGCAGGAATTGTTGAAACTTGCATAGGGCCGATTCGAGGGTGTTACAAAGTGGTATCAGAACCCAGCAGTTACGATACCCCACTGGTCCAGCCTGTAGGATAACCTAGCTAACGGCCGATGTAGAGTGTCAAAACTATTTTGGAAAATTGGTAGGATAGATCTGATTAGGTCTGTTTTACTCCTTACCCCTATGTTATTCTCCTCTTACCTGTACATGTTTTGAATCTACTCTTACCTTTTCTTCGACTCCAAGTTTTCTCGTGGTTGGGTTTCTGTCGTATCGTCAGGGTTTCTCTTCCTCGCTTTTATAACGATGGAGATACAATCATCTAATCTGCATCTAGTTTGTTGTACCCTTCATCCAATCTTTTGGGTCCTTGAACTCTTTATCGATATCTGCACCTTGACGAATATTCGAGTCTTTGAAAAACATATGAGGAGGATGACCATTGGTGAAGTTGGAGTATACCTTGAGCATGTGTTGTTCATGCCAATGGAACCATCGCTGAACCTAATCATTGTGTCTTTTCATACGATTTCTTTTGTATTTTCTGGTGTTTTCCAACAATACGACCTCATCTACACCAGATCCGATGAAGATCCTACATCACCCTTTTGTTCCGAACATCGCTTGTGAAGATCTTCAGTCTGAATTCTAAGAGTGGTTGCATTATTCTTCTATTCATGTACGGAGTAATGCTTTGAGTGCGGGATGGAGTATCTACCATACCACTACTCTTATCATTCGCTTTTGTACATTGAATGGAGGATCAATGCGATTTTACTCCTGTCACCAAAGTTAGAGGTGGCCTTTTCTTTTGAGATCTTTACCTTCGTCCTTTGTTTTCTCCAGAGCGGTCTCTCGACGAACATGAGCAACGACCCTTTTTTGGTGGTGTCGCCGATTTCAAGATGGAGCAAGAATCTTTGTTAGTGGTGTCGCCATGATCTACACGAAGCAAGAAGATTCAGACCGTTGCCTTCTTCCCTGTACCATGAGGCGGATCTCGAGGGCGAGATCCATTGTTAGTGGTGTCGAATTGTAGCATCCCGGTAAAAGCACTACTAGAAAATCGCATGTTGTTTTTATATTGTGCATCATCATGACCGCATGCTCATGTAATCATGCCACATTGCATTTGAGCATCGTCATCATCATGCATTTGTTTGCCTCACACTATTTTCTAAAAGCCTACCTTTGTTTTCTAAATGCCCCCTCTTTATTTCAAATTAAAACCTTGGCTTCTTTCGAATCTTTTATTTTCCTAAAAACTATTTACAAAAGGTTTTATAAATAATATAATATAATAAAAATGTTTTGTCAAAATCGGGGGAGGCAGCCGGTTCAAAAAGGCCAACCAGGCTGGCCTACAACCTGAACCAACCAAACCCTAACCCGTTTAACCCTAACCCAAACCACACTCCCCGCTGCCAACCACCACCCTTGCCGCTGTGCACCGCACACGTCGCCGCGTGGCGCACGACACCTTCCCGCTGCACACTCACGCGCGAGCACACACTCTCGCCCGCAGCGTACACTGCCCGCCCCTAGAACCTAACTGACATGCCACGCACATAGTCGCCCTGCCCGTTCGGTCAACCATTGGACCCAGCCTCGAGCCTGGCCCCACCGTAGTCCACCCCCACTCTCCTCGCTCGCCCTGCAATCCCCGCCAACACTTGCACCTCTCCCTCGATCCCCACCTTCTCACGCCGCTCCTTTGCTCTCGTCCCTCTCCGCATCTCCCTCCGCCCTCCTCCCGCTACAGACCAGCACCGCCAGCGACGCGCGGCATCCGCTTCCTCATCTTCCGGCACGAGTGCCGTCCCCCGCTCAAACCCTGCCGCCTGGAGCTTGCCCCGTCAGGCGTCGCCTCGTCCTCGCCTGTCTCTCGCTCCAACCTCCCCCTCGACCGCATGGCGCCGCCCATGTGCTCATCTCCGGCGCACCTCCTCTCCTTCACTACTGCACGCAGGCCGCCCTCGTCCACCTCCCTTGACTCCAGGCGACCTCCGCCACCTCTGCCATGTCAAGCCCGCTGACTCCAGCTCGTCCTCGACCTCAGCTTCTGCCTCGTCCACCACCACTCTCCTCGCTGGCCCGCATCGGCGCTTCCACGACCACGCCACGTAGCAGCCTCGCTGCCGTCGAGTCTGATGCCTTGCGCAGTACCTTCACTGTGTGTCTCCCCTGTGCCTGGTCGTTGTCCTGCATCCCCAAGCGTGTCCTCCTCGAATCCCGGCCGCGGGCCTATCTCCTGCAAGCATGACGGTCTCCCTGCGTGTGTACCAGAAGGAGGCAGCCTGCCTAGTTGGTGGGCTTGCTGTTCCTGTCCCTGTACGGCTGCCTCCCGTCGACCTCCCCAGGATAACCACCTACTTTTGTTCATCTATATGAGTTGCCATATTTATCACCTGTATGTGCCTTTGTCTAAAAAGGAAACACTCGCCTCAGGACAATCGAACCAAGGCGCTACCTATGTTGTCACTCCTTGGCTTCTGCCATCCCAATGATGATCCAAGCCCGCCACCGACAAAAGATGGACGACAAGTACTCCGACATGGAACGCCGAGAGCTCGCGCCATCCCAAGACCTCCGTCATGGACGCCAAGATCTCCTCCCCGGAAACCGAAGGCAATGTCGCGCAGGTGCTCCTTCCCAGACTCGAAGCCCCTGGATCCGATGGCTGAGTCCCTGAAGACCCCAATTCCGAAGACCGATCACAAACCCCTCAGAGACCCCAAGATCTTCGATCCGATAAGTGCGACCCCTACCTATCCTGTCCCTATTTTTATAATATGACATATATCTGGTTGCATATTAAATTGTTCATACTCGCATAAATATTCATATGTTTAGGGGTATTTTGTTGATTCACCTCGTAACTAAATATGGAGACCATATGCGGACTTTTCTAGTCTTATAATGGCTCCGTTTAAATTTGAGTAGCAAACCAGCACCATGTTTTGCCTTGTTATTACAACATTGAAATTGCGGGGTATCTAAATAAATTGAACCTTCTAATTATTTGTCGAAACCCCGATTCCACTTAATATTGCCTAGTTGCATCGCATCTTTGCCATGTCATACATCATACATGCATCATGTCCGATCTTCTGCCATAGTATTAAATAGTGCATCCGTTGTTTCTTTTAGTGCTTTGCTTCTTCGTGGATTAGGCCATTGAGTTGATGTGAGTACCGACAAGTTCTTTGGATATGTATCTTCAGCAGTGTTTCCCAGGCGAGCAATCTCCCCCTTTCTACCTATTTTGTGTTTATAGTCTTTACTTCCTCTTGTTGCTCTATTGCTATCCTTGTTGTGATGCTTTAGTTCCCGTGCACCATTTATATTCCCTGTAGCCTCTATATTGCCTTGGACACACCCTATTTGTTTGATAGACAGTCGGCCTTGCGAGTCGTAGTTGCTTGCTAAGGTGTTGTTTCGCGTCGTTGTCGTTCCACAGTTGTTGGAAGGTTGGCACATGTTTAATGCTGGAGATGATCATGACTTTAATTACAACTTGATATTAAAATGCTAGGAATATATATAACTAATGCAGAGGCACCGGTGGGCAATAGCTAATATTTGGTTCTTCCACGCTCACTTGTGTCCCGTAGGTCCCGAGTACTTGATACATGTTCCTTGACTATTCACACTATCCACATACGGGGACTCTATGAATCCCCCTTTGCCTGAGCTTCATTCACACTTTATTTCTTGGGGCCACAAACTAGTTTGGGGCTTTATTACTATCTTGTACTTATGCCATGCTTTACCACTTTATTTACGATTGTGCGTAGAGCAGCTGAACTGTTTAAGAATGCGGAATGTTTACGCGGTATCGACAAGCCCAGTCACATTTTCTGGTTCCCAAACGTTTACAGCCATTGTTGCAAACCCTGGGTCTGTCTCGGAGCCAGCCAACTTCGTTGCGGGTAGCTTATTGGGGTGGCCCCCCTAAAATGATTTATGAATCCTATGAATGCATTGTCGTGAGGCCTCGTTGTGTTTTATTTGGTTCTTCCCGCGGTTGATCGTGTGTGTGTTGCTATTTGTGCACCCATGCAGGGTAAAACTTTCTAAAAGCCATGTCCACGGTTATGGACGACTTGGAGCACAGTATCTCGATCATAGACAACTATAACTAAAGTAGTGCTATAAATTTGACTTTGACATGTCTAGTAATCAGTTTCACTATAACGGAATGGATATAAAAGTGCAAACAACTGGAGAAATTGGGGTGTATCGTGTCATGTCATACCTGCCTAGTAAGTATTGTAACTACAATGGAACGGTTAAATAAAACTGTCATTTACTTATGCTATCAGGATGACTCATACTATCTATATCTGACTACTAAATGTTGCAACCATAATGGAATGAGTAAAACTACCAACTGTGTGAGTTCCTCGGTTTGACTTCCTCATTTGGTCTTGAGGGGGAATACCAGGATGGGTATGTTTGGTGTTAGTATCAGGTTGGTTTCCGAATAGGTTTTTCTTACCCCTCTCTAATAACCGATAGTTGTATAGAGTCTCTATAGGTTGTATAGTGCATGCTTCGTTGCCGCTTCAGTCCACCATACCTATGTAGGTCAGAGCCACCGAATTCTAGACTGGTCGTGTACTGGCCTCAGTACTGACCGCTCCCTTTTTCCTTTGCCCTTTGTCGGCACCCCTTTTGTTTTAGCAGGCATGAGATCGATGTCTTTAGCAGGTTTACCCTTCCGGCTTGGCCTGGACAGGGTTATGGACACCATTAGTTACTCGTCAGGGCTCTTAGCCCAATTTGCTTCTTATCCGTACTTGCATGTTGTATGATTTTTAAGGTGTTTTGGATCTTTGTATTATATATGTGTATTCTTGACTCATGGAGTCATCGTTGTATATATATGTTCTGTGGGTTCCATCATGGTGTATTGTGTAATGGTATTACTTTTTGTCCACCCGCACACAAGTGCCTGGTCGGCATCTTTGAATCGTTTCTATGCGGGTTTGGCGGGAATCGCTGAAACTTGCATAGGGCCGATTTGAGGGTGTTACAACTTTGTCTGAAATGTGTTGTGGTGGCACCTTTTTTAAACTAGGTTTGGCCTAGAAGGAGCGAGATGCTTCGGTTAGCAACTTAACATGGTTAGTGGAAGTGTACATGTTACATCAAGGACCTCAAAAACAAGAAAATTACACCTAACCCTTGTTTTAGTACAAAGGGGCCTGAAAATAAGCATGGAAAATCGGTCGGGACTAGCTTTCCTTCTCCACCCACTAGTTGAGCCATACCGTTTGTACTAGAACTACAACAACTTGCTTAACAAAAAGGAAATCAGCGCGGTGCTCACTTTTGCCAGATCTTGCTAATGAAGTGCATCGAATGTGATGGGACATGTTTATATTTATATATACATACCAAGTACAATATCCCTTTTCTAGTGTTGTGAGTGTTGATCCTTGTAATAACCTTCCATGTGATGTTTGGGACGAAGCAAGTGAAAATATCGAAACCCGAAAAGTTTGATATGCGACTACTTTTTTGCCGCCGCTCCAACCCAACGCCTAAAGTGGTTCCTTCCTATGCACACCAACACAACGTAGCTGATGAACACACAATAGATAGACACAGAGCCGTCGTACCAATGTTAGAGTTGAAAGCGGCATCCCGCGGAAGTTCCGCTTCTAGTTCATTTTGAAGTACTCCTATAAAAACTTCAAAATGAACTAGAGGCGGGACTTCCGCAGGATCCCGCTCGCAACCCTAACCATGGCACATGTGCTAAGCGCCACACTCCGAACAAGGGAGAGATCAACTAGCAGGTGTGCGCGTGGGTGTCGAGAAGATACATACTTGATTATATTGTGTTAAATTTGACTGAATAAATAGAGTAACTAATACACTTGATTAATTTGTGTAAAATTAGTACTGTTGTAGGTAGAGTAAAACTTTCCAATAATACTAATTTTCTACCAACATTCTTTATACTATATATTTAGAGTAAATCTTGGTCAAAGAAAAAACACGCAAAACAAGGACGCCTTATTCCTCGGGACAGAGGTAGAGTAATACTCCTACCTACTACTTCTACTTATGCAAACAGTACTACAGTAGAACCTGTAAATAAATAATGTGTCTAGTCAAACCGACGTGATGAGACTATACTGCACAAGGAGGTGACATGGTTAATTTATTTCAAGAAAAGAAAAAACCTCTATCAAAGAGTCATCACATCTTCTCCATCTCCGTTTAGTTTATCCACACTTGCTGACGCCGCCTGGCCGCATTTGGGATCCTCTCCACCACGCAGATCACATATTTTCCTCGCCATCTTGCCCGGTGCATCTCTCCTTCTAGACCGCCACCCCTCTCCTCCAAAAAACTCAAACAGTTCTATATAGATCCGTCCTCGCCCCCCCCCCCCCCAATCCTCCTCGACATGATGGCGGATCGTCTGTACAAAATTCGGAGAGGTTCGAGGGAGAGCCGGTGGTGCAGTGGCTTTAGCAAGGTCAGTGATGATGTCGTCAACCAAATCGCTGAGCGTCTCGATGCTAAAAGCGTCATCCGGCTGGCCGCATGCTCCAACGAGCTACACCGCCAAGTCGTCAGCGGAGAAGATTACAGCTGCCCGAACTACAACTTCTCGCAAGTGGTCTCCTTCAACAAACTCTATGCCCACAAGTTCTCCTGCATCCACAGCCCGTTTATCTGCATGGAGCCAGTATGCAACTGGGTCGGCAACAAATTAACGTTGTATCTACACCTCGAATCCACCCACTCGATCGAGGTGCCCACAGTCCTCTACAGCGTTAAACAATGTAACCCGTCTAAGCCGGTGCCTGCAGGGTGCTCGCGGAGAACAAATGTCATCGGCATTGAGAAGACGGACATGATGTTCATCGGCCAGATTGACGAGCACAGCACAGAGATTGTCCTGTCCATCAGCCGCGTAAGTTCCACGGCATGGGAATTGGAGGAGTACGAGGTGAGGATATCATCATTGGTCGATTTTCGTGAGTTCTATCGGCTCGAGTTTTATTCTAAGCCAAAGATTGTGGAGGCGCCGGCCGAAGCCGTGCTGGATGCGCTCTACCATTACATATCGGTAACAGGGACTTATTGTCAAGATCCTCAATGGTTGGTCGGAGTTCCTCATGGAGTTCCAATGTTGGATCAACGACGACATCAACCCGTTGTGAGATATCACATCTTAATATTCTCCTGATGATCCAAATATAAATTTACTATGTAATATTCTAGTCCCTTTGTTCTAATAATAATTACTTTATTTATTTTAGTGGCAGATTTCCTTCGCAATCGGAGTGGTGGAAATGGCTGGAAAGATCCATGAATTTTACATCTATTTTGCTAAGGGTGAGTAGGCAAAAGCCTATTACGAGGATCCACAGAGGACTGTCAAACGAGAGAAGCGTGCCAGGCGGGAAAGGAAGCACTACCCGGCCACGACCTGGACACGATGAATCGTTGGCATATAGATCTTGTGGTGATTCTGATCTCTCTCTTTCTCTCATGCATGTTTGGAGTATATGATGGGACATGTAATTGTTCCTAGCTAGATTAAGGTACTACTAAGAGTAGTTTTATACTTCTACCGAGTATTTTGTATGGAGTTCTGCAACTGCTAATATATTTTGTAATAATTACTATGTCCTAGGAATTATTCAGATCTAGTACAGAATATGGCATGTACTGCTGAATCTTTCAAAAGCTACCGAATCTCTCAAATGTGCTGATGTTGCTATTATTAAAGTATTTTGTAGAACTAATACTCTTGTACTAGTACTTGTTTTGATCAATGGCAGTAGATTGTTTTGCCTTTCTTTTGAAACATGGCCTTCTCAATCTAGATGACGTCTGGGCTTCTTGGGTTGCATATATGTTGGTCACACATGCATTGATGTAAGAACGAGGTATGCACACAAATGCAGACTTAATCATCAGTCTTGCTTGCTCCAATGATGGAGTGTGTTCGGAGAAAAAGGATAAACTCATCCCTTGCCCGTTTAAAAAAAATAGGCCCAATGTTGAGACTCCCACCGGCAACATTTCCTACTATGCCAAGATGCACCCATATACCAAATTAATGTGCAAACAGTACATTAACTATGATGTCGATATGGCCATGACCTTTTTTGGTCATCAGGGTTAAAACCTAATAATATTCATACATGGTGGGAAAATATGGTGGGGCTGGTTTCCAGAAGTTGTCAAATCCCATGGTTATCAGTTTCCTGGCAGGCTGTACACGTGACGTGATAGGATACCATGCGTAAATATTTGTTTTTCTATTTTTCTTTATTACATGTGATTGTTTCAAAATGGATTCAAAATTTTCAAGATACAAATTCTTAGCAGGAAGTTGAATTTGTCAAAACTCTCGATTGTTTTTGATATATTAGCTACCTGATGCGTACCACCAAAAGCTTTTTGTAGAACTTCGATAGAAACCTACCACTTTCTAGAGCTTCTAGTTCAAATATGACATGATTTTGTTAATAGGGACTTAAAGTCATTTGAGTGGGCCGAGTTAGCTCGGAAGCTTTGAAACCTCATAAAACTTGGGAATCGTACATAAAACATTGTCCACTATATCTGGAAACTTGGCTTGTGACATTTAAAACCATGTTTTCTGTACTTTATGTGCATAGTATATTCATGGTGCTAGAGGAAAACAATAATGGGATATTCTATATGCTAGACATGACATAATCAAATGTACTGAAAGAGATCCAATGGTCAACAATGTCGGGTTTTGCCAATATATATCCAACTGCCGATGTTCGAAGTTATTCCTACACTATATAGTGATATAGAAATTGTGAAGCAACATAGTCATTTTTTCTTTTGAAAAGAAGTGTCAAGCATTATATAGTGGTATGGAAATTGTGTCACATGCCTTTTACTAGTATGGATATGGATGATCAATTGATATGACTCTCGGCCTTGAATTCCTAGATAGATAGGTTACGGTCTACAACCTTTTTTCTATTATTATTAGCTGGACGCGGGCCAAATTCAAATCTCAATCGAGCGGTAATATCGCACACCGATCTTGAAGCATTTCGTGCCCCTCTGTTTTAAAAACTTTTGTCTTTAAATTTCCTATTCTACCCATTGTTTAGATGATAGATGAGCATGCTAAAGTCAGTAGCTCGGGGGCACGATCGTAATTATATTGCTATTCACCTATACTATGGTCCCGATTCGCGCAGTTTTTCCCGCTGGCCCTCCCAAAAATCCCAAGCTCCTCTGTCGCCTCCACGGCCACCACGCGCATCGGTTTGATCTCTGGTCTTGTGCGCCGCCACGGACCCGCTTCACCGACGCTCACCCACCGGATCTAGTTCACCGGGTCTCTCTTCCACAGCACCAGAGCTGCGGTGTCGTTCACCACACCAATGGCATCATCGATCGCCCAAGCTCTCTTCCTCGCCACCGATGGCATCATCCATCGCCCAAGCTATGCTTCCTTGCTGCCGAAAGCTACCAACCATACCGGATTCACTTCACTGGTGTCCACCGGACGTGATCTAGTTCAAGGAGTTCCATGTCCACCGCTCCAGACCAGCTGCATGGTCGTCACTGTTCACTGCACCGGATCTGCCTCAGCGACGCTCTCCTCCATCGTGTTCAAGCCGGCATCAATCTCCCAAGATCTGCTTCCCCGACGCCAACAGCCACCGTAACCGCAGCACCCGCGGTGACCTAGATTTCACTCGCACGGTACCGATGATGCTTAGACACCTCTTCGACCAAGGTTAACCAAATCTCTAACTCGTTTTTGTTTTGTCAGCAGTATAGCAGGTTCAAGCCTGTTGCAGTGAACTGCAATTTTGTAATCGTTCTAGTACATACAAGTCACTAGGCACGCATGTTCTTCGTGCTAGTACATGCAAGGTCATTAGACATGTTGGTTTGCATTCGCTGCTCTACAAATTTCGAGTCATGCACATGTTTGTTATTTTGTCATGCACATGTTCTTAGCTACTCCATACACTAGTAATTGCCTGCTACCGTGTAATTCTTGCAAAATATGTAGTCAGTGGAAAATATTAGTGTGGATTCCTATAGCATCCCAATTGTCTAACAATTGCAATGCTACTAGCCTAGTCTATATATAATGGCTACTTCATATATATAATTGTTGCATCATAATTATATCATGCTCATGTCATCATGCCACCTTGCATTTGAGCATCATATAAAACCCTTTTTGTTTTGGATCTTCTCTCATATGCATTGTAAATTGTATTTGCCTCTTGATATTGTATTTGGTCCTTGATATATTGTTTAATGCCCAAGTTGAGTTGGGGGCATATCTTTTATTCCACTCCACCACCTTTCTTGTCACCATCCCATCATTCCACCATTCCACCATATATGAGCATTGCCATTTATTTGGTTTTACCTCTAGCTCATGTGGGTTGGGATGGATCCAATTCTTTTTCCACATGCTCTCATCTTAGCATCATGTTGTTTTCACATTATTGATATATGAGAGCCACATGGCCACCTTTGCATGCCTTGTGAGTGGGACCCTATTTCTAGCTTCCATATGTGTTGTTTAGGGGTTATTATCATGTTGGGATATTTTGTGGGCTTATTAAATACCTAGTGGCACACACACACTAGCAAGTCCCATTTTATTTCAAATATGGTCATCTCCAACTACTCCACATGGGGCATCCTTTCACTCCTTTTAGCTTGGTTTATTCCATATTTTTGGAATGCATAAGTATAAATGCCATGGATATTCGTTTTGTTTTCACAAGAGGAAACCTAGCATTAATATTATGCATGGGCCATGCAACCATCTCTATATCTTTGCTTCCTTGTTTTTATTTGGTCTTTTGAGTGAATCATCTATCTCCCTCTCTACCACTCCTTGGCTTGATCTAGTTGATCTTCTTATGACCACACCTCATCTCTCCTCTCTCTTTACCATCCTCTCTAACCACATCCCCATCTAACCCTAGTTCTCTCTCTCTCTATCTCTCTCGGCCTCTCCCCTCTCTCACCTAGCTGGCCCCACCTGGCCACCCTCGCCCACCTAGCTACCCCTACCCTGGTACCAAGCCCTAACCCGAGCCTTCCCCTACCCGACCCTAGCTCCAACCCGAGCTCCCTCTCTCCCCCCTCTCTCTTTTCTCTCTCTGCCATGAGGACCCCCCAGCCCTCCTCACCAGCTTCCCTGGCAGCCCCATCACCACCTGCCCCTGGTCAACCAGCCCATGCACGTGAGGAGAGGAAGGAGAAAAAGGTGGCCGAGCCACCTTTAACCCTACCCACTTCCCCCACGGGACCCCTCTCCCTCTCTGCTTTACCCACCCCTCTCTCCCGCCTGCTGCCTCCCCCAGATCTACCCCAGGGCGCCTGCCGCTCTTCCCTCTCTTCTCCATCGCCCCACCTACCCCAACGCCGGCCACCGTCGGTCTCCACCGATCCCCCTCTTCCAGCCGGTGGCGTGTCGGTCTCTGGTGTCGAGGAAGGCCGTGGAGCTCCCCTACGTCACCTCAGCACGGGCCAGCAGAGGAGCCCAACCGCGCTGC
The DNA here is from genome assembly GCA_023614405.1 of Avena insularis. Classification (NCBI taxonomy): domain Eukaryota; kingdom Viridiplantae; phylum Streptophyta; class Magnoliopsida; order Poales; family Poaceae; genus Avena; species Avena insularis. Next base: position 379,529,875 of record CM042686.1, read on the forward strand.
CGCCGAGCCCGACGCCAAACCCTAATCCATTGGTCTCTGCATCACCGTCGTCCTGCTGCTCGCCGACCCGATCCGCCACACCACACTCTCGGTGAGCCACGCAACCTCCTGAACACCCTCGCCATCGTCGCCGTCACGGCGCGGCGTGCGTTCCGTCGGCACCACTGGTGCACCGCGGCGTGCGCGTCTGTCTGCTCGCTCCCACGTCGCGCCAAAACCACATCTGGGCGCGCGACCCCTAACAACTACCCCGCCCTAGCCCAGCGGTAGCCGCCGCCTCGCTCAGCGCGCGTCATGATTCGAGCGTTCGCGCCGTCCGCTCGTATCCGTCAGTTTCGTCAGAAGCAGCGTGGAAGAAAAACAGTGCGGGGTGTCCTTTTGCCGATACCCCCTGCCTTTTTGCGCATAACCGGCGCTCTGCGGCCCATTACGCCTCTGTGGTTTTCGAAAAAGTGCCCGGGTTTGTTGCGCCATCACCAACGTGTCCCTGACCTCGCCGCGTGGCACGCCCTGGCTGGCTGCGCGCGCAGTGGACCCGCGAGATCGCCGACCCCACCTGTCGGTCTCTTGGTCTAGCCCAGTCGCGGTGAGAAAACCTTTTCCGCGCGCGTGGCACTCTGTTCTGTGGCTGTGGCAGGTCTGTCTGCAGAGAAAAGTATTTGTGCACATACATACATGTCTGTTTTGATTTAAACCTTTTGCAAATTTATTTTAAATTCAAATTTTAATTCTGTTTTTAAATAACTTTTAAAATATAAATCCAAATAATACAAATAATATATGTTTTGAAATCAGAAAAACGTGAGGAATTCAAATATGCCCTTCAAAATATATTTTGAACACTTAAAATTCCAAGTTGTTTAAAATTACTTTAAAATGCCCTTTTGTCTTAATTAATTAATAACTTTTGTTTTATAACTCCAAATTTAACAAATAATATGTCTAAAATGATTAGCTCGACGAGACCTTTCTGTTTATGCATTCCTTGTTCTGTTTTGAAGCATGAATCATATAAATATAAAGTATACAGCAACTAATATGAGGATAAAATGGGGCCAAAACTCAATAAAATGATTTATTCTTGTATTCCACACCTCACCCATGTCATGCTACTTTATTGCCATGCAAATTGTGCATCATTCATCATGGCATGATTGTTTGCTTGTCGCATTTTATTCATATGCTTGTGCACTTTATTTATGTTGGCCCTTGTTTGTTTGGTTCTTCTTCGAATAGACGGCGGGGATATATCAAGAGAACCAGGAGCACTACCCAGATCCTTCTCTCGCTTCAACTGAGCTGCTAGGCAAGCACTACCACATGCTTGCATACATATAGTACCTATTGCCTCTATCTTATTCTTGCATCATTGAGTCGCGATTGCATTAATCTGAATCCCAAGTACTGCATAGCCTTTACTTTTAAACCCCACCGAAGCATGTTCCTCCATCCCATGAGCCATTACTACAGGAGTTGTTTGAGCCATGCGAGTCGTAGAACAGCATGTGTAGGGTATGTGAGTGTCTGATGGATAATGAGGTACCTAAACAACTTAACCTGAGTAGTAATGGGATAACTAATGAAAGTGGCACCGGTGAGCCATATTTGCTATTTGGTTTTCAGGCTCACTTGTGTCCGTGGGACCCAGTACTTGATTCCTGTTCCTTGAATATTCGCGCTATCCACATCAGGAGGCTTATGAACCCCCAGGCGAGCTTGATTCATTCTTATTTCTTGGGGCCACAAACTAGTTTGAGGTTTTATTTACTATCCTGTACTTATGTCATGCTTTCTGCTTTATTTAAAATTGTGCGAGTCTTTTTTGTCTTTATTTAGGTAAGCGGAGTGTTTTCGCAGTATCGACAAGCCAGTCAGTCCATTTGGGTTCCTAGTCGTTTTACAGCCATTGGCGCAAACCTTGAGTCCGTCTCAAGAAATCGGCCAACCGTCGGGTAACAATGGGGTGGCCCTGAAATATTTCTGAATCCTATGATCGCTTTGTCGTGGCCTCGTTGGGTTTTGATTTGGTTTTCGAGGTTGATCAGTGTGTGTTGCTATTTGTGCACCTATGGGTAAAACTTTCGAAAGTCGTGTCCATGATTATGGGCGACTTGGAGCACAGTTTCTCGATCATGAACAAGTATAACTAAAGTACCGCTTTTAACTTGACTAAGTGTCGACTAGTAACTAGTGCAACACTCATGGAATGGATAATAAAACGCCAGCGGATGGGGGTTGTTAATCCGCTTCCTCGTCGATAAGCGAGGAGGAGGATGGATCTGTTAATATTACCGTTATAAGCTGTTGTTATTAATTCACGGACATCCGTCTATCTCTGGTTAGGCGGATGGTTAGCGATATCTATAAATTGTTAGGGTTTATCTTTTGCTGCAATTCGTCACCCAGGTTGTGTCCCCTTTAGAGGCATAAAGACTTCTGAGTACCCCTAGGGTCTCACACGATAAATTGTTTGATTCAGATGAGCAGGTAAACTCGCAAGATGGATCTTGGGTGGAGGAGGACGATGTGGGCACCGATCATTCGGTGTAGAGATTCGAGCGAGGATCCATGAGATCGTAGGCGGGATGTGTTTATTTATGGGGCATCTTATGCCGATTTGCTTCTTATCCGTACTCGGATTTTGTCTTCGCTTCACTTTGATACTCGATGTTTGATGTATGAGGAAATATCCTAAACTATTATATCTATCTAGGATATTTGGATCTTCTGTATGGCGTTGCAATATTCCTTTCTTTTTAGATGGAATGACTCGAGAACCATTGTATGGTGGCTTGCATACATAGTCATTTGTGTATGTAGTTGATCCCTTACTTTGCCGATTCGCCGCCCGTTCTTGTCCCGATGTTTGGAAATGGTTGGGACGGCGAAAGGTCTACTGTGAGTGGCATTTGGGCCCCACCGTACTATTTCAACCATTTCGCTCATCCAGGCTTGTAACTAGGGCGTAATTCACGAGGTAGTTACAATTGGTATCGAGCCATCCGCCCTTGAGTCTCAGCCAAATGGTCGTTGTCGGTCTAGCAAATATTTTTGGTAGCTATGTATACTAGGGAAAAACAAAAGCGTGAGTAGGACTGCTTCCACTTTTCTTCTTACCCACCCACCCACCCTTTTCTGGTAAGGAAGTGTAACATTTTCAATCCTCTTCTTAAAAATTCAAACTAGGATTCACGTGTTCTAGGATTCCGTAGTACCATAGGTTGTGTGTGTGTGTGTAACTCCTTGTCTATCTGTTGCATCCAAGTTGTTATCACAATCTGCCTTTTGGTTATCAACTGTTGGTACATTCCATATTGACAGGCTTTTGAAAACCGGCGCGATCTATCTGACTCCTTGTTAACCGGTGCCATCTTCTTAAGGGTGTCCTTCCTTCTAGCAACTCCACATTCTGTGAAACCATCAGTTGCTAATCTCTATCTGATAAGTGATTTTGCGCATCTATTGGTATTTTAATGCCGAAAAATGCGGAAAATTTTTCTTTGATATATCTGTGTTTCCACACTCCTTTCCAGTCGTGTGTGAAACATTATCTATCTCCCTTTTATCAGCATGTCCATGCTAACTCATTCTTTTGTCACCGGCGCTTAATCCTGGAGTTTCTTTTCATCTCCAATTCTCTTGGGCTAATTACATAACATGTGTCGATCCGATGCTGGAGATTGTAATTTGTCTCTCGGCATAGCTATATGACACTTATCATGGGTGGAATATGGAAAAATCTATCAACACTATCCTCCAAATGGTGACGGTTATCTCCTGTGATTTGGAGTACACCGTGATCATATCTATGCATAATCAAGCATTTTTGGCAATCCGGAGTTTCCCAAAGCACTACGGCGGTCTATCATCTGTCCATCATGCTGCACATCTTTTTGAACCCCATATCTGCAAAATTCTCTTTGAGACGAGGGAATTGCATCTTTTCGTCTCTGGTAGCTTTGCTTGAGGTATGATCTATCATCTTTTCTTTATCCAAGATCTCTTTATCTTTGTAACCGGTGATCCCATCGTCAAGGTGAACCAGGTGACATCTCTTTTTCTTCCGAAGAACCAGATAATCTATTCTTCTAGTGCATCTTCTTCAACACGAACCCGTGCTCTTAATATTGATCTTTCTAAGAGCGTTGAGCTCAGGAAGTGTTCGAGCATTTGTTCGTTTCTCTCGCCTTTTGATCTTGATATTCTAGGAATATCTTGTTAATCCATGGGGGTATATGTTGATAATATGCTTGCCTATTCCATATCAATGGAACGACATGGAAGATCATCTGTGTCTCTTTCTCTCAAGCTTCGTGAGCACTGCCTGTGTGCAAAGTCTCAAAGTGAGAATTCTGACTTTTTGAAGTCACCTATCTCGGCCACGTCCTTCTGCTAAATAAATCGCTTCAATTCTGGAATCAGCAAGTTCATTGTTAATTCCATCTTCCATCTTTAATCAAACCCGGAGTTTTTCTTGTTGGCAAGTTATCATCGTCGTTCCGCCGAAGATTGCCTCCAAACTGCTAAATCTTTCTCAATCTTTTCAAGAAGAACATGGAGTTCTTTCACCTCAGTCTCATCAAGTAATCTCTTGAAACCCTCTCGCTCTATCGTTTATGCTCAATCCACCGGAGGCCATGAAGACCTTCCAGATCTTGCATTCCTTCTGTTCAAGTTGGTGCTATCTTTTCTATAGCTGTTGAATCTTGCAGTTCTTCTCCGTAATCTTCCTTCATATCTTTCTGGTGGCTTGGTACTTCAGACATGACGACAACAACATCATCATTATCTATCTTGGATCCGGTGAATCGTTTGCATCTATCCTTGTTTTCTAACGGAGTTCCATGAGTTTTTGTCAATACCTTCAGTCTATTCCGGTAGTTGGGTTGCATGGTTTTCTTATTCATGTGCGGAGTAATGCTTTGAGTGCGGGATGGAGTAGCTACCATACCACTACTCTTATCATTCGCTCTTGTACATTGAATTGGTGAACTAATGTGATTTCACTCATTCCACGGAAGTTAGAAGTGGCCTTTATCCCTCGATACTTTTACTTCCATCCTTGTTTTTCCGGAGTGCTCTCTCGAAGAAGGTAATCAATAATCTCTTGTTGGTGGTCTGTCTATTCTAGATGGAGCAAAATCTTCAATTATCTGGTGGAAACAAACGCAAACTCTTTTCTGTCCTCGTCATTCTACCGGTGCTCGACATCCCCAAACAATATGAAAGGAAGCTATCTCTCTTTTTGTTTCATCAATTCTTTTTCCGTGGTAAAGCCAATTATGGTTGATGCCATCAGCCGCAAATCTATTGCGTTAGCCTCAAGGCTAAGGAAAGCAATAAGTATCTCTACAATAAACTCCAGATCATCCATACTCTTTGCTTCTCGGGATTCCACCATGATATGGCTTCACATCCGTCTCTAGAAGTTATATCCGCGCATCTCAATTGCGTGATCCTTTGGATCTTACCGGCGCAAGAAGAATCTAATCCGACGATGTCTAACTAAATCTTTCTGTTGATATCAAGGGACTTTATTGTTTGAAGGCAATATTGTTTCCGAACTTCATTTCTCCCGAGAGAAGATACGATGCTTTTGTCATAGTGGTTCAAACCTCTCCAATCTAGCTCTTTTTCTTCCGGCGAGATGAAGATTCATCCTCTCTCGTATCAGTAAATCTTTAATCTTAACGGCGTATCTTTCTTTATCCATGATACATCATCTTTTCCTTTTCTCTCACAAGTGGTTCTATTCTTTTATCATGTTTCTTGAGAAAACCGGAGCTATGTCCATCCTATCATTCTTGTCTCACGACAATCCTTCAACTCTTCTAACCCATTGTTTCTCAAGCAAAACGCAAGACTCGCAACAAGTCTAGCAAGTTTTGCAAGGTGCAGTGGTCGCACCATTCCCCTCTTCATCAACTTGGGAACGTGAGGGTCACCTTCGTTCGAACACCCGCCTCTCCTTGTGTTGTTTTCTTTTTCCTAGGAATCTCGGGGCGAGATTCTTGTTTAGTGGGGGAGAGTTGTAGCATCCCAATTGTCTAACAATTGCAATGCTACTAGCCTAGTCTATATATAATGGCTACTTCATATATATAATTGTTGCATCATAATTATATCATGCTCATGTCATCATGCCACCTTGCATTTTAGCATCATATAAAACCCTTTTTGTTTTGGATATTCTCTCATATGCATTGTAAATTGTATTTGCCTCTTGATATTGTATTTGGTTCTTGATATATTGTTTAATGCCCAAGTTGAGTTGGGGGCATATCTTTTATTCCACTCCACCACCTTTCTTGTCACCATCCCATCATTCCACCATTCCACCATATATGAGCATTGCAATTTATTTGGTTTTACCTCTAGCTCATGTGGGTTGGGATGGATCCAATTCTTTTTCCACATGCTCTCATCTTAGCATCATGTTGTTTTCACATTATTGATATATGAGAGCCACATGGCCACCTTTGCCTGCCTTGTGAGTGGGACCCTATTTCTAGCTTCCATATGTGTTGTTTAGGGGTTATTATCATGTTGGGATATTTTGTGGGCTTATTAAATACCTAGTGGCACACACACACACTAGCAAGTCCCATTTTATTTCAAATATGGTCATCTCCAACTACTCCACATGGGGCATCCTTTCACTCCTTTTAGCTTGGTTTATTCCATATTTTTGGAATGCATAAGTATAAATGCCATGGATATTCGTTTTGTTTTCACAAGAGGAAACCTAGCATTAATATTATGCATGGGCCATGCAACCATCTCTATATCTTTGCTTCCTTGTTTTTATTTGGTCTTTTGAGTGAATCATCTATCTCCCTCTCTACCACTCCTTGGCTTGATCTAGTTGATCTTGTTATGACCACACCTCATCTCTCCTCTCTCTTTACCATCCTCTCTAACCACATCCCCATCTAACCCTAGTTCTCTCTCTCTATCTCTCTCGGCCTCTCCCCTCTCTCACCTAGCTGGCCCCACCTGGCCACCCTGGCCCACCTAGCTACCCCCAACCCTGGTACCAAGCCCTAACCCGAGCCTTCCCCTACCCGACCCTAGCTCCAACCCGAGCTCCCTCTCTCCCCCCTCTCTCTTTTCTCTCTCTGCCATGAGGACCCCCAGCCCGAGCCTCCTCACCAACCGGCCGCCCCCACCTGGCAGCCCCATCACCACCTGCCCCTGCCTGGCCGAACCAGCCCATGCACGTGAGGAGAGGAAGGAGAAAAAGGTGGCCGAGCCACCTTTAACCCTACCCACTTCCCCCACGGGACCCCTCTCCCTCTCTGCTTTACCCACCCCTCTCTTAGCTTCTTGCCTCCCAGATCTACCCAGGCGCTGCAGCTCTTCCCTCTCTTCTCCATCGCCCACCTACCCCACGCGGCCAGTCGGTCTCCACCGATCCCCCTCTTCCAGCCGGTGGCGTGTCGGTCTCTGGTGTCGAGGAAGGCCGTGGAGCTCCCCTCGTCACCTGCACGGAGCCGGCGGAGGAGCCCAGAACCCTTCTTTGCCCGAGCCCGACGCCAAACCCTAATCCGCTGGGCCTCTGCATCACCGTCGTCCTGCTGCTCGCCGACCCGATCCGCCACCACCGACACACTCTCGGTGAGCCACGCAACCTCCTAGACACCCTCGCCATCGTCGTCGCGTCCTGGCCGCGACGTACGTTCCGTCGAGCACCCTCGGTGCACCGACGAGCGCGCGCGTCTGCTCGCTCCCACGTCGCGCAAAAACCCTATCTAGGCCGCGCCTGACCCCCTAACAACTACCCCGCCCTAGCCCAGCGGTAGCCGCCGCCGCTCGCGCACTCGCGGTCGCGAGTTCGAGCCCCGCTGCGCCGTGCCGCTCGTATCCGTCAGTTTCGTCAGAAACAGCGTGGAAGAAAAACAGTGCGGGGTGTCCTTTTGCCGATACCCCCCTGCCTTTTTGCGCGCTCAACCCGCGCTCCTGCCGGCCCCACCTGTCTGCCTCTGTGTGGTTTTTCCAGAAAAGTGCCCGGGTTTGTTGCGCCATCACCAACGTGTCCCTGACCTCGCCGCGTGGCACGCCACGCCGGTGGCTGGCGCGATGGACCCAGATCGCCGACCCACACTGTCGGTCTCTTGGTACAACCGATTGCGGTGAGAAAACCTTTTCAGCGGCGTGTAGCCCGATCAGCGTGACCCCACTAAATCTGTGGCTGTGGCTGATGCATGCAATGTGAAAAAGTATTTACATGCATACATTTAAATTTAAACATTTTTCAAATTAATTCAAATTCAAATTTTAATTCTGTTTTTAAATAACTTTTAAAATATAAATCCAAATAATACAAATAATATATGTTTTGAAATAAGAAAAATGTGAGGAATTCAAATATGCCCTTCAAAATATATTTTGAACACTTAAAATTCCAAGTTGTTTAAAATTACTTTAAAATGCCCTTTTGTCTTAATTAATTAATAACTTTTGTTTTATAACTCCAAATTTAACAAATAATATGTCTAAAATGATTAGCTCGACGAGACCTTTCTGTTTATGCATTCCTTGTTCTGTTTTGAAGCATGCATCATATAAATATAAAGTATACAGCAACTAATATGAGGATAAAATGGGGCCAAAACTCAATAAAATGATTTATTCTTGTATTCCACACCTCACCCATGCCATGCTACTTTATTGCCATGCAAATTGTGCATCATTCATCATGGCATGATTGTTTGCTTGTCGCATTTTATTCATATGCTTGTGCACTTTATTTATGTTGGCCCTTGTTTGTTTGGTTCTTCTTGAATAGGCATTTGACGGGGGATATATCAAGAAACCCAGGAGCACTACCCAGATCCTTCTCTCGCTTCAACTGAGCTGCCAGGCAAGCACTACCACATGCTTGCATACATATAGTACCTATTGCCTCTATCTTATTCTTGCATCATTGAGTCGCGATTGCATTAATCTGAATCCCAAGTACTGCATAGCCTTTACTTTTAAACCCCACCGAAGCTTGTTCCTCTATCCCATGAGCCATTACTACAGGAGTTGTTTGAGCCATGCGTCGTAGAAACGACATGTGTAGGGTATGTGAGTGTCGATGGATAATGAGGTACCTAAACAACAACACAGTAGTAATGGGATAACTAATGAAAGTGGCACGGTGAGCCATATTTGCTATTTGGTTTTCAGGCTCACTTGTGTCCGTAGGACCCAGTACTTGATTCTGTTCCTTGAATATTCGCTATCCACATCAGGAGGCTTATGAACCCCCCTGAGCCAGAGCTTGATTCATTCTTATTTCTTGGGGACACAAACTAGTTTGAGGTTTTATTTACTATCCTGTACTTATGTCATGCTTTACTGCTTTATTTAAAATTGATCGAGAGCACTTTTGTCTTGTTTAGGTAAGCGGAGTGTTTTTGATGTCGACAAGCCAGTCACATTTTGGGTTCCTAGTCGTTTCTGACCATTGGCGCAAACCTTGAGTCCGTCTCGAAGTAACCGTCGGTAACCGGGTAGCTTAATGGGGTGGCCCCTGAAATATTTGAATCTGTGATCGCTTTGTCGTGGCGCCTCGTTGGGTTTTGATTTGGTTTTCGAGGTTGATCGAGTGTGTGTTGCTATTTGTGCACCCTGCGTAAAACTTCTGAAAGTCGTGTCGCGGTTATGGGCGACTTGGAGCAGTTTCTCGATCATAGACAAGTATAACTAAAGTACCGCTTTTAACTTGACTAAGTATCGACTAGTAACTAGTGCAACACTCATGGAATGGATAATAAAACTGCCAGCGGATGGGGGTTGTTAAATCCGCTTCCTCGTCGATAAGCGAGGAGGAGGATGGATCTGTTAATATTACCGTTATAACTGTTGTTATTAATTTACGGGCATCCGTCTATCTCTGGTTAGGCGGATGGTTAGCGAGTATCTATAGAATTGTTAGGGTTTATCTTTTGCTGCAATTGCGTCACCCCAGGTTGTGTCCCCTTTAGAGGCATAAAGACTTGCTGAGTACCCCTAGGGTCTCACACGATAAATTGTTTGATTCGGATGAGCAGTGGCTTCATAAGATGGATCTTTGGGTGGAGGAGGCAGACGATGTGGGCAGCGATCATTGGTGTAGAGATTAGGAGCGAGGATCCGTGAGATCGTAGGCGGGATGTGTTTATTTATGGGGCATCTTATGCGATTTGCTTCTTATCCGTTACTCGGATTTTGTCTTCGCTTCCTTTGATACTCTGATGTTTGATGTATGAGGAAATATCCTAAACTATTATATCTATCTAGGATATTTGGATCTTGCCGTATGGCGTTGCAATATTTCCTTTCTTTTTAGATGGAATGACTCTGAGAACCATTGTATGGTGGCTTGCATACATACTCATTTGTGTATGTAGTTGATCCCTTCGCTTTGCCGATTCACGCCCGTTCTTGTCGATGTTTGGAAATGGTTGGGACGGCCGAAAGGTCTACCTGTGAGTGGCATTTGGGCCCCACCATACTATTTCAACCATTTCTGCTCATCCAGGCTTGTAACTAGGAGCGTAATTCACCGAGGTAGTTACAATTCCCTGCTCTACAGTTGCTGAATCTATCTGGTTCATCCTGAGATCAGTTCCTGCTATTATTTCCTCCTTGGCATTGTTTTGATATGCTGTAGTAGCCGTTTAAAATCTTTGTACTAATTCGATTATAATTTTGTTGTTGCCATAATGCCATCTGGTTCTTCAAAAGCTGCATCACTAACTATTTCCTTTTCCTTGCATAGAGATCAAAATGGAACAATGAACATGTTGGTTTGCATAGCCTATTCTATAGGTTCACAAGGGATGCCATTACTTCCTTATCTGGTGTTGGTTCATCCCGAGCAACGGCATAACTGTCCTCTACTATGTAGTTCACTCGTGGTTTGCATTCCTGCTCTAGAATTTCTCTTATGATGCCATTATAATTTCTATCTGGTTTATTTTTAGCTATGACAGTAACTACATGCCATTGTGTAGCTCACATAAATTCTGAGTCATAGCGACTCTATGCATTCCAGGAGATGCCACTGCTTCCATATATATTTGCTGAAATTCTAAGAAACACTTTGTTTGATTACTCATTTCATTCTAGGCACACTTCTCTAATGCTTGTTTGTCCTATTCTACAGGTTCACGAGCGATGCAATTATATCTCGCATCTGGTTCTGGGTTTGGTTCGTCCTAAGTCACGACATAACTATCCTCTACAATATATAGTTCATTCGTGGTTTGCATTCCTACTCTACAGGTTCTCGTATGATGTGGTTATAATTTCTATTTGGTGCATTCCTGCTCTACAGGTTCTCGTATGACCTGGCTAGTTTATATCTGCTGAAATTCTAAGCCACACACACATATTTTTTGATTGCTCGTTTCACGGTAGTCACACTTGTTTAATGCATGCTTGCTTGTCATGTTTGTTTGACGTGTTGGTCAATAATTGAACCATTGACTAGTTGTAAACTCCGGTTCATAGCTCATGTCATATCAGTCAAATGAGTAGTTTGTCTTGTTTGATGTATTAACTTGTTATTACTTAGTCTCATACTGCAATTATTGCTAGCCCCACCAAAGAGGGGGCTGCAAGATCATGTCTCCTCCAATATAGCTGTCACACTCAATGGAAGGTGCAGGTGATCGATTGAGAAAGCAAATTGAGGACTCTGCTACCAACTTGATTGTCAACTGAAATGCCGATTTTTCTTTCCCCTGAGTTGATAATATGTAATAATTTTAAGAAGTTTGTAGCTGATGTAATATCTAGATAAATCGCGTAGGCCATGTAGGAATTTAGTTGACGTCATCCACACATTGCGGTAGTCATTGTGGTAACTACGCCAGGCATTTCGATTAGGGAATAGTACCGTGCTTTGTTATTGGCCCGTCATGTATTTGGCCGACGACGAATAGTAAAAAATGATGGGTTATTATACACGTTTTATGATATTGGCATGGACTTCAGTAATGACGAAACTGTAAAAGGCCGTAAACGTAACGGGTCAATCCTCATGTGGTAATAGGCCGTAACAGTAATAGGCCATAACAGTAACAATTCGTAATAGTAACAGGCCGTAACAATAACATGCCGTAACAGTAGGAGGCCAGAACAGAAATAGCCCATTACAGTAACAGGCTAGAAACTACAAAAACACAGAATAGTAACAGGCCAAAATTGTAGCAGACCACAAAAGTAAAGGCCGCAACAGTAAAAGGCCAGAATAGTGACGAGCCTTAACAATATGGGCCGAGAAATTTCCGGACGTGGGTAGTAACAGGCCGACAAATTTAGCAGGCTAGAATAGTAAAGGACCGTTTGTGGGCCTAAACAGCTAAAGACCAGAATAGTAAAAGGCCAGAATAGTAACAGGCCAAAACAGTAATGAACCATCTCAGAGAAGGGCCATCAGTAGGCAGTCGACGATGGGCTGCGATAACAGTGATGGGCTAGCCGTGCGCCTTATGTTTATAGGAGTGAATTAGCGTAGGATGCTAATGGGATGCACAATGTTGGACCAACATGGGCCTTCTGTAGGCCGAAACAGAATCAGGCCTAAAAGTTCGTGGGCCGCTGTTGGCTGCATTTTTGGGCCATTTCAAACAGTGCAGGACAAAACAGTAATGGGCCATCTTCTTATTAGGCTCCCCTGATGGGCCGGCCCAGTTAGTATTTAGCAGGCCTTGGCTGGGCATGGCTTCTGCCACGGTTTCTATGGCCATTAACGGCGGTAAACAGATGCTAACGGTGTCAGCCACCTGGCAGTTTGCATGACATCAATAGTCAACACGGCTGGCAAACAGATCTACGACGGAACAAGTTTTCGTGGCTAAAGGGTGTGATCCGCCACGGTCGAAAAAAACTGTGGTTAATTCATTTGTGACGGGGCTTTTACCACGAAGGCCATCCATCGTGGAAGACTCTTCAACCACGAAAATAGGGCCTTCAACCATGAAAATTGTCCGTTGTAAAAGCCAACTTTTCTTGTAGTGCCAGTAGACTTCATTGCATGTGTGTTCTTTTCTTAAACCACATGGATCCACTAGAGTTCATTGGATGTGTGTGTGTATTAGTGTTCATCATTGTGGTTTTAGTTAAAGAACACATGAAGTGATGCTACTCTAGCATGTGGTGTCCAACCATGTCCAGGAACCATGGCAGCATGTTGGGATTCAACTGCAACATGCATTCTACCACCAGCTTCAAAGATGTTGCATCACCACACCTCATTGGGTTTGTGTGTGTGTTAGTGTGAACCATTGAGGTTTTGGAAAAGAACACATGTAGTGATGCCACCACAGCATGTGTGTTCTTTTCATAAAGCACATGGATCCACTAGAGTTCATTGCATGTGTATTCTTTTCATAAACCACATGGATCCACTAGAGTTTATTGCATGTGTGTTCTTTTCATAAACCACATGGATCCTCTAGAGTTCATTACATGTGTGTGTATAAGTGTGCATCATTGTGGTTTTAGGAAAATAACACATGCAGTGATGCCACTCCAGCATTTGGTGTCCAACCATGTCCAGGAACCTTGGCAGCATGCTGGGATTCAACTACAGCATGCATTCTACCACCAGCTTGAAAGATGCTGCATCACTACACCTCATTGGATGTGTGTGTGTCAGTGTGCACCATTGTGGTTTTGGAAAAGAACACATGAAGTGATGCCACCATAGCATGTGTGTTCTTTTCATAAAGCACATGGATCCACTAGAATTCATTGCATGTTTATTCTTTTCATAAACCACATGGATCCACTAGAGTTCATTGCATGTGTGTTCTTTTCATAAACCACATGGATCCACTTGATTTCATTCGATGTGTGTGTGTGTATCAGTGTGAATCATTGTGGTTTTAGTAAAAGAACACATGCAGTGATGCCACTCCAGCATGTGGTGTCCAACCATGTCCAGGAACCCTGGCAGCATGGTGGGATTCAACTACAGCATGCATTCTACCATCAGCTTGAAAGATGTTGCATCACAACACCTCATTGGATGTGTGTGTGTCAATGTGCACCATTGTGGTTTTGGAAAAGAACAAATGCAGTGATGCCACCACAGCATGTGTGTTATTTTCATAAAGCACATGGATCCACTAGAGTTCATTGCATGTGTGTTCTTTTCATAAACCACATGGATCCACTAGAGTTCATTGGATGTGCGTGTGTATCAGTGTGTATCATTGTGGTTTTAGTAAAAGAGCACATGAAGTGATGCCACTCCAGCATGTGGTATCCAACCATGTCCAGGAATCCTGGCATCATGCTGGGATTCAACTATAGTATGCATTATACTACCAGCTTGAAAGATGCTGCATCACCACACCTCATTGGGTGTGTGTGTGTGTCAGTGTGCACCATTGTGGTTTTGTAAAAGAACACATGCAGTGATGCCACCACAGCATGTGTGTTCTTTTCATAAAGCACATGGATCCACTAGAGTTCATTGCATGTGTGTTATTTTCATAAATTGCATGGATCCACTAGAGTTCATTGCATGTCTGTTCTTTTCATAAACCACATGGATCCTCTAGAGTTCATTACATCTGTGTGTGTGTGTATCTGTGTGCATCATTGTGGTTTTAGGAAAATAACACATGCAGTGATGTCACTCCAGCATGTGGTGTCCAACCATGTCCAAGAACCCTGGCAGCATGTTGGGATTCAACTGCAGCATGCATTATACCACCAGCTTGAAAGATGCTGCATCACCACACCTCATTGGATGTGTGTGTGTGTGTCAGTGTGCACCATTATGGTTTTGGAAAAGAACACATGCAGTGATGTCACCACAAAATGTGTGTTCTTTTCATAAATCCCATGGATCCACTAGAGTTTATTGCATGTGTGTTCTTTTCATAAACCACATGGATCCACTAGATTTCATTGCATGTGTGTTCTTTTCATAAACCACATGGATCCACTAGAGTTCATTGGATGTGTGTTCTTTTCATAAACCACATGGATCCACAAGAGTTCATTGCATGTGTGTTATTTTCATAAACCACATGGATCCACTAGTGTTCATTGCATGTGTGTTCTTTTCATAAACCACATGGATCCACTAGAGTTCATTACATGTGTGTTCTTTTCATAAACCACATGGATCCACTAATAGTGGTTGTTAGATCAAGTCTTCCAGAAGGCATGCCCCAAACACTTGTTCTACATGAAGATTGTTACATACCATTCGATCGGGGCGCTTGGACGATTGGGATGGCTCTTCATAAGAGCGATCCGTGAGTAGGCTATTCTACGACATGATTGGCCACTTACTGTCCACTTGCTCTGGACAAACTGGCAACACCGCGCGCTCCCCTTTTTGCCAGTGTCACGTGTTCCGTGGGCCACCTGCCAGTGTCACGTTCCCTCTACCACTCATCCTCCCCATACTTATCTTCCTTCCCCTTGAACCCACTTTTCCCACTTCTCTCCCATCCTGCCGCTAACCGACGGCGTCTCCAGCGATCTCTCCCGCAGCCACCCTAGTCCCCCACCCCCCTTTCGCCATGGGTTCAAGGGGAGACGGTGAGGAAATGCCTCGTGACAACATGGATGGTGATTTTAATGTGAGTCGTCTCATCTCTAACATCTGTGGCCATTTATCTATTTTGATCTAGATCTACTCTAATTACTCATGCACGTATAATGTGTTAGGCCAACCAGACGATGTACGACTCTGACTATCACGGTTTAGCGGAGGAAGACAGTCCTCCGCTATGTCAACATGGATATGTGCCAGCTAAATTTATACCGTTCGAAGGACGAAACGCATGCATGAGGTTTTAGGGTGTCAAGGACATGGTGCAATGTTGCCATGTAGAAGTTGCGATGTTGTCAAATGGGTAGATCCAGAGTGGCCCAAATTGATGTAGAAAACGCTGGACAAACTATGGGATATGACTGTTGAGTTGAAAGAATCCATAGTCAGCTCACTTCTTGAGAGTGTTGAGATGAATTTATTTGACCATGTTGACACAACCAACCTTAATCGAGACCTCGAGAGGGTGCAAGACAAGGTTAGCAAAGTCGAGAAGGAGAGGGATGTGGCATTGGCCCTAAAGGCTAAAGCAGAGCAAGAGCTTACTCAAGCAAGGAATGAACTTCACCTGGCCAAAGTCCTACAGTTCACAACTACGGGTATTTACAAGTGCATGAGGATAAATGTAGAGAAACAATTGAAGTTGTACAAGGAAGATGCTAAAAGTACGGAGCAGACGATTCGATCCTTGCTCTCGCAGGAAGATGCGCATCAGGCTAAGAATAGGAAAATCAAGGAGATGTGTGATAACTAGTTCTATTTAGCTTAAGATCCGTACTTTTTAAGTTGTAATAGTAGTACTTGTTGACCTAGCGGTCTGAACTAGTGATCTCAAAGTCCTGGGAGAAAACAATTGGTCGCTCGTTAATTTGTCTTAGCCCTCCATTAATTCCTTCTATATTATGATGGTGGTATTATGACTTTGGTGGTTTGTTTAAACATAATCTACGTGGATTGTGCTGCATGCAAATGGCATAGCCACTATTTATAAAGTGGAAGCATGTACACCCTGTTACTGGATATCCGGGAGCTTCGCCAGACGGGCTCAAGATTAGGCCAGAAAGTGGTGCCGATTTCCTCATTATCTGGGCATTATCGGTTGTCATTGTTGTGTATGTTTCCATGTCACTATGCAGCAGCTAAAATAAGTTTTTTGCTTGGTGGAGTGTAGCAGCTTGAATAATTTATTTCTGTGCCACTAACATTCAATCAAATTTGGAGACCTCCTGGCCCTCAGCAATCATGGAACCGGTGCTGCGTGTTTTCAGATAGTAGTGGCACAATCACAATTTTAGATTCAACTAGTGGCTTGGCCGTTTCCAAACCTCAAGTCATAGTACATTTTACCCCGAGAACGTGGGTAGATTGTTTCGCCCGACAAGTTCCACGCACAGAGCTCCAGAATTTAACCAAATTACATATATGGGTTCAAGTCAACACATTATTATGCATCTCAATTGCCAGCAGCCTTCTTCCCCTGCCTGGGTGCCAAGCCTTCACGTCCACTTGCTTCTTCATTTCATGCTTTCTCCCTCTTCCTTGGTGCCAATTTTCTTAGCTTCACGTACTCTGCATCGCTGGGACAATCAGCACCAGAATCGTGTCCAGCGTCATCACTCCACTTGTTTTTATTTTTTTCCGGCAGCAAAATGACTGACACGACAGTCATGTTTCTAACCTTGTGGTGCTTCCTACCAAAGAAACAGGATTGTTGCATAACTGCCTAATATCTACAGAGTAAACAAAACAAAAATTACAATTCAGCACAAACATGCGAACCCCAAGACACTTTTGCTTACCAGGAGCTAATTGGGTTCGAGCGACCACCCTGTCCAAGAATAGAAGGGTGACTCCCTGTTGTAGCAGCTTCCACATCCAGTACATCACAATTCAGCGTAAACATGCAAGCCGAAGCATACCTTTTCATCAATCCAATTAGCTGAATGTCACACGTTAGAGGAACCATGATGCCTCATTCATCCATGAAGCTAAACTTTGTAGTCTGCTTCGGCCCTATTTCAGCATGTTTACGCAAAGCATCAACCATACCAGGGATAGTGCAGATTTGCGCATGTGCTTCTTCCATCATGACATAATGGTGTCTAGACCACTTGCCCTTCACCCCTTCTGATTTAGAGTCGTAGATGAAGAGGGCTACCGTAACCAGGTAAGGGTGGTCCACGAAGATCCCAATTGACAGAAAACTGTGGACAAAAAATGTTTGTCAGCATTGGGCTAGCTAAACAAATCTAGGTTCAATAGCCAGCTAGCAGTTATAGTTAGTGTGAATAGCAAAGAGAAGAGTAGCTCACCCGCCTGTAGCCATAACTTCTTCCTCCTTGGTAGTAGGATCTGCCATCCTCCGTGTTGCTCAGCTCGTTGGCGGCGAAGGCGGGATAGAGCCTCGCAATGGTGGCTACGGCATGTGGCATTGGAGCTCGGGATCAACAAATGGGCGCAGCAACTTGGCGCCAGAAGTAAAATGTCCAAAGGGATCGTTCTGCTTGGAGGGTGGATTTTGACGCCGCGGGTGCTAGGGGAAAGGAGGGAGTGGATTTGTGAAATTGTCAACGCACCAGGCCACTTAGTTCCTCGATTTGCATAAGAGGTTGCCGTGGTGGTGCTCATGTCACGGACAGATGACCTACATGTGGGTCCCGAGCATCTACTTCAGGGGGGAGTTTAACGGAATGTTTGAATTTGGTAGGGGTGAGATGAGTTTGCCTCACAATGGCCCCTCTCAATAGTTGCCATCCCAACTTTGCGAAACACGGCAATTACGGGCAATTTGGGTACCACGATGCACTTGCCTAAAAACTTTTGGGCCGCAAAGGAACAGGCCTGACAGACCCTACGCCCTAAGCAACAAGCCAGGATGAACCCAAAGTGCATAAGGTGTATTACCACGGAGGCCCAAGGGCCACCCACATGTAGGCCCTGTCTAAGCGGAGCAGGGCACGGTACCATCCAACCACCCTATCCACTTTGCAATACCATCGTATCAAGTGTGAACGGCATAGTCGACAGGTATGCCAACAAAGCATACACAAGTGTGTATGTCAATGACATACAACAGTATATCAGAGACACACCATCTAAAAGAAATATAAATATTCAGCACCATACGGTAAGATCCAAATATCCTAGATAGAGATAATAGTTTAGGATACATACTCATACATCACACATCAGAGTATCAAGCCGAAGCGGAAGACAATATCCGAGTACAGACAAGAAGCAAATTGGCATAAGATGCCCTGAAAATAAGCACATCCCGCCCACAGGTCTCACGGATCACCATCCCCGAAATCTCTACACCTGACAATCGTTGCCACCATCATCAATTTCCTCGACCCAGTAACCTTCATGTGAGTAAACCTATCCATATGAACAAATATTTATCGTGTGAGACCCTAGGGGTACTCAGCAAGTCTTAATGCATCTAAAGGGAACAACCTAGGGTGACGCAATTGCAGCAAAAAATAATATCTAAACAGTTCTACAGAGACACGCTACAACATCCGCCCAACCGAAGATGGACGGATGCTTGTTAATTAGTAACAACAGTTAGTTAAGTAACATAAATAAAAATCGCTCGCCCTCCTTCTCGCTTACCGATGAGAAGGCGGAAGAACATCCCATCCATTGGCAATTTTATTAACCATTCCATGAGTGTTCCACTATTTACTAGTCGTGCTTTAGTCAAATTAAACACGGTACTTTAGTTTTAGTTATCTATGATCGAGAAATTGTACTGCAAGTCATCCATAACCATGGACACGGCTTTCAGAAAGATTTACCCTGCAAGCATGCACAAATAGCAACACACGCACAATCAACCTCGGCAAGAACCAAATAAAAAGTAATGAGGTCTCACGACAATACATTCACAAGATTCAAAAATTATTTCAGGGGGCCACCCCACTAAGCTGCCCGCTACGAAGTCGGCTGGCTCTGCGACAGACCCAAGGTGTGTGGCGACGGCTGTAAACGACTGGGAACTCGAAAGTGTGACTAGGCTTGTCAATATAGCAGAAACGTGGCATGAGTCCTAAATAGTATAGGCGCTCCACACGCAATAGTAAATAAAGCAGTAAACATTGCATAAGTACATGATCGTAATAAATCCCCAAACTAGTGTGTGGCCCCAAGAAATAAAGTGTGAATCAAGCTCGGGCAAAGGGGGATCCATAGAGTCTCCCACATGTGGATAGTGTGAATAGTTAAGGAACAAGTATCAAGTACTCGGGTCCTATGGGACACAAGTGAGCGTGGAAGAACCAAACAACAACTATTTCCCACCGGTGTCTCTTTCTTTAGTTATCCCATTACTACTCAGCTTAAGTTGTTTAGGTACCTCATTATCCAAAGACTCATGAACCCTACACATGCAATTCTACGACTTGTATGGCTCAAACAACTCATGTAGTAATGGCTCATAGGATTTAGGGTACAAGCTTCGATGGGGTTTAAAAGTAAAGGCTATGGAATACTTGGGATTCCAATTTAATGCAATCGTGACTCAATGATGCAAGAATAAGATAGAGGCATAGGTGCTATATGTATGCAAGCATGGGGAATTGCTTGCCTGTCGGATCAGTAGTAGTGTAACCGGAATCCGGGTAGTACTCTTGGTTCTCTTGGTAGTTCCCTTGCTCGGTGTCTATCCGGAATAAAAGTCAAACTCACAAAGGACATAATAAATAAAGTGCGCAATCATATGAATATATGCGACAAGCAAACAAGTATGCCATGATGGAATCATACAGAATTGCATGGTATAACATAGCATGGCATGGGTGAGATGTGAGGATAATAATAAAGCACTTCAATTAATTATTTAGGCATATTTTAGCCCCATAATACTTGTTGTTTTCTTCATATTTTTACGATCCATGCTTCAATTCATATCAGGGAATGCATAATTAGAACAGGCTCATTGCGCTGATTGATTTAGACATATTATATGTCGAATTTGGAATTACGGAATTAAAGTTGTAGATTTATTAAGAAAAAAGCATTTATTAGCATTTAAATAATTTCGAAATTTTAATTTGCTAAAAAATTATTTTGGATGGCATATTCGAATTCTTGGCATTTTTCTAATCTGAAAACATATATCATTTGTATTATTTGGAAAAATAAATTTAAAACAATATTTAAATGCAAAATAATTAAAATAGGGTCAAAAGTCCAAGGTTTGACTAGTTAGAGTTGACTCTGGTCAAATTTGATTAGATTTGAATTTAGATTTGAATTTAGATTTTAATTTCAATCATATTCTCATTTTGAAAGTTTTTTGCAAATTCAAATTATTTAAAAATATATGAATTAATTTAGATATATTCAATTTTTGGAATTTTTATTTGAATTAGAAAACACTACGGACTTTTGTTACACAGCGAAACATACCAACTGCCGATGATGGTTGGGGCAAACTAATCGAGAAACTAAATGAGACATACCACTACTCTTGGCGATTTGTTGTCATTGTATGGGCCTCGTATCCAACTAGAAGCGCAGACTAATCTCTCAACCATTGCTAGAAATAGAGAGCTCCGGTAATCATCAAGAACTCTACCTCCTGTTGAGAAGGTTAACTCGGAGGAAACACTAGTAGCTGGTATAGTCAAGAATCTCCTTGCCATCCTTGATACAACAGGGAACCTATGAGTGTTCACCTTCCACCAATCAAGTAACACAAATGTTGCGTCATTAGGATCTACGTTTGCTTCATCAAGATAGCGGCTCAATTCTGATTTTGAAGCTTCTGTACTTGTCTCTTGTAGATGCTTCCAAAATAAACTTGTCCTAGTTGTGCTTGTTGTTGTCCTTGTTTGCATACTTGAAGACCTCTTATCACTACCATCAGCCCCGCTCTTGCTCTTTTGGTATTCAGCATTATAAGTGTCATATATTCTATACAACTCTTTGTAATATCATCTACTTCCTCTTTTCCCTTCTCTTCACCATAGATTTCTTCAAAACAAAAGGCAACAAACTTTGTCTTCCACCTAGGATCAAGAATAGTGGCTAGAGCCATAACATTGTTCTTCTCCTCCCAATACTTGGCAAATTTATCTAGCATTGCATTTGCCATAGCTTTAAGAAACTCATTACGAGACTTACTTGCTTTCACCAACTCCATTTTCATAGTCACTATGTAGGGGTAGAAGACATTGGCAGTAGGGTATAAAGATCCTGACAAGACCTTAGTTATCTCAGCAAATTCTGCCAAGATGGGGTGTACCGTAGCATACATGTTCCAATCTACATGTGACGGCTCCCATTTGTAGTTCAGATCATGATCTCCATATTCATGAAAGGCAACCCTATATGGAGTACAAGCATCAAACATCTTGTATGTTGAGCTCCACTTTGTTGACACATCTAGACATAGACCAGTCCCCAATTTCATATTCAACGTTTTACAAACTTCAACGAATTTGTACATGCGAGATGTGGACTTCTTCATGTATTTTACAGTTTCTCTTAAGCTATGTGTAAATGGCTGCAATGGTTGAAGGCCATCTTGCACTACCAAATTAACTATATGACCACAACACCGAACATGAAAATGGTGGGGAATGAAGCCTGGTACTTTCCTAGCAACGAACTTGGCCATCAAATTCTTAGCAGCCACATCATTGGAAGATGCATTATCCATGGTGAGTGAAATGACCTTTTCCTCTATTTTCCATTCAGCTAGGCATTCCATGACTGCTTGAGCTATAATAACTCCTGAATGTGGTGGATCTAACTCAATAAAGTTTAGGACACGACATTGCATAACCCAATCAGCAGCTATGTAGTGAGCAACCAAAGCCATGTAGGAAAGTGTTTGGTTTGATGCCCATAAGTCACATGTCAAACTGATATGCTCAACATCTCTAAGACTCTTCTTAAGAAGTTCCTTTTCAGATTCATAAACCTTTATGCACTCCTTTCTAATGGTCTTTCTACCAATGAACTTGTATTTTTGATTCATATGCCTCATCAAGATATTAAACCACTTGTGTTCTACCATTCTAAGAGGATAATCATGCACAATAATCATCTTTGCAATTATCTTGCAAGTTTCCTCATGATTATATTTAGTACAAACAGAAGTAAGTGATGAACCTCCCGGCTGACAGCTTAGCGTACCTTGACCTTGAATCTGCCCCTTCATCAAGAATTCTTGGTAATCTTGACATATTTCATTATGCCTATTCAAACTAGATGTTTGCCCACCCTCCTTGTAAAGAACCAGATCCCCACAATAGTTACAATTGGCCTTTGGTAAAGGCTCCCCTTCAACTGGGGTCATAGTAAAATGCTTCCAGCGTTTCGATGTTTTACCTCTAACTCGCTTTGGCTTCGGTTTGGGAGACACTGGATTACCATTTTTCTGAGAAGCACCGCCGCCGCCATCAACTGACCCATCTTCATCTTTATTTCCAGAATAAACCGACATATGAGAAGGTAAGCTCTCAGACATTTCGTCATTCATATCAAACTCAGCGCCCTCATACTCGTGCTCATAATTCTCCTACAAAGAAACACCAATTGTCCATATTAAATCATATAATATCACATAATGCAACTAGACAAGATCTCGTAATTCTACATATAGATTAGATGCACATGCACTATCGTCTACAGAGAAACTAGCAAACAAATATATGCACGTATTGTTCTTCTACACATAAATCTGATAATACAACTAGCAAACTGGCTAGAGTAGATACTATTGTGAGGATAATGCGAGTATTGTTCTTCTTCTACACGTACTGTTCTTCCACACATAAATCAGAACTAACAATCTAACTTCCCAAATGACAATTGAAAGAACTCACTGATGGTGGAGATGTAGCTATTACAGGAGTAGACACGACGGCAAGCTGGCCAGAACGTCAGGGCCTTGCGGATGTCGACATCGTGTGTGGGCATGGTGATGCCGCCCTCGGACCAGGCTTCTTCCTCTTTCCAGCTCCAATAGCCTTTGATTCTAGACTCGGCTTCTCCATGGCGTTGTGGTCAAGCATCCAATGGGCGGTGGCCTAGGATGTGAGCGTGGGTGGTGGTCGGCCGCCAACGGGCGGCGGAGCAAGGCCTGCTGCCCCGCTCGATGCCGAATTGTTGATGCGCCGCCTCCTGTCCTCCCCAACAGGATGAGATTTGGGAATTGGATGCCGATGCGCCGCCAGGACTAGGAGGAGAAGTGGAGAACCGTCAATTTCCTGAGAATATAGGTGGACTACGACTAGGTTAGTCAATTAGTGGATAGGCTGATGGTGTGTGTGTTGGGCTTGACCACTTGATGGGCATAATGAAATATGTGTGCGGGGATCCACCGCTTGATGCACGTAGTGCAAGGTTCCTTGAATTTTAACCGAGTTAAACAAGTTAAACGAGCAATCGGTGAACTCGGCTCGTTTAACTCGAACTTGTTTAACCAAAAAATACAAAACTCGGCTTGGCTCGTTGTATTGCGAGTTCGAGTTGAGTCGAGTCGAGTTGCGAGCTACTTGTTTAACTCGCAAGTTTCAAGTTATAAGTCCAGCCCTATGTGCATGCCCGTAGGGGCATGACGCGTGGGCGAGGAAGGGGTGTCGGGGTTGAGTTCGAAAACTACAATGGCCTTTTTACAAAACCAACTGGACAGATCTGGTGGTGTATGGCCGATAGGTGGGGTCTGCAGGAGGGTGCCGGTGTGTGTTTAAGAAAGTCCAGTGGATTTTTAACAAAAGCTTCCGGACTAGCCTGACGAAACTAAAGAAACAGGACTAAATTGACAGCTAAAACTGCGAACTTTCGAGGATGATCGGGAGGGATATGGCGGATGGATCTGGTCATGTAGGTACATGTTTTGAAGAGAGTATCTAGGGCTGCAAAACGGTACAAAGATCTCAGGATGGGGAGATCTGTAATGACGGCTAGGACAACAGGAACATGGGCTCTGTGGTGGTGTCTGCTGCTGCTGCTATCATGGCCAGCACGCGGTGAGTAGCTGATGTGCGCGCGCAGCGAGCGGCACGACAACGCAGCTAGGATGGTTGCTGGAGGGGTGTATGGAAGGCGCAGGGGAGCACGGCGGTGCTCCACGGGCTCACGCGAGCTCGCGGGGAGGCCGGCGGAAAGGTGTTCTACGGGTTGGTGGTGGTGAGCGGCAACGCGCACACAGGGCATTCGACGGGAGGTTGTGGTGCTACAGGGATCTAGGGCTAGAGCGGCCATGTTAGGGAAGCTGGTGAGATCACCGTGGTGATGCTGATGTAGGCGAGGTAAGTCGAGGCAAAGACGATCGGTCGCGCCGCAGAGGTTCGAGAGCTCCTGGCCTTGGTGTCTATGGTGGCACGTTGTGGTCTCCGACGGGGTCCTGACCGGTCACCGTGTATAGGTCGAGGAAGGGGAAGCAGATCAACGCTCCCTGACGCCTAGCGGCTCCTGGCACCACCACTACACTCTGGTTTGCTCAGGACCGTAGCTAGGGTTTTTAGAAGGACAAGGAGATGGCCAGGGCCAGGGAGGAAGAGAGGGGTTCCTGGGCAAGTTGGATCTCGATCTGGGCTTGGGTTGGTGTCTAGATAAGGCAGAGGATCGGAAGGCATCACATGGGGTTTTCTCCACTTTTACAAAAGGAAGGAGAGGGCTTCGGTGGTGTTGGGGTGCTTCTCTCTTCCCTCTCACTTTCTTGTTTTCTTGCTCGAGGGAAAGGAGAGTGGGACTAGACATGGGGGCTGCGGGCTGCTGCTGTTGCTTAGTCAGGTGGGAGTGTAGCCGGCTGTGTTAGCAAGTAGCTTAGGTTTAGATGATTAGGGTTCTAGCTAGATCTAGGTTTAGAAGGGAGGGGTAAGATAGAAGGTGTGTTTGCATGGGGGTGTAGCAATGTATAGGTATGTAGGTGTGAGTAGAAGTAGTGTAGGTTTATTTATTCTTTTTATTCTCCAAACTTTTTTTGAATTCAAAATCTTGCAAGCTTCTCACAAAACCAAAAGAGATCAAATAGAAGGAAGATGGTGAGCACGTTGCAAGCTTGCATGACCCATGCATGGTTAATAAATGCCCACTACTAGTGGTGAAAACAACTAGAATTCATCATGGTCACTTATTTAAACATGCATCCAAAATTTGAATAAGGCCTTACAAAAAGAATTATGGAGCTTGCATTCCCATATGGAATAGATGGAGTATAAGCATGCATGAGACTAAATTTACCAAGCTAGTGTGGGTGACCCACTAGATAATCATATGACCACAAATATATTCAAACATGGTCATATTCAAATAGAAACCATATGGAAGCTAGAGAAGGTTTTCTACTCACATAGCATGCAAAGGTGGCCATGAGGCTCCAGATATTTAATATTGTGAAACAACATATATCACATATGGGAGCATGTATAAATAGAAGTGGAACCACCCAAACACATATGAGCTAGATTTAAATAGCAAATAGAAATGCAATGGCTCATATATAATAAGGATGGTGGAATTTATTGATAGAGCCAAGAAAGGTGGTAGAAGAATAAAAGATGTGCCCCCAACTCAACTTGGGCTTTAAACAATATATCAAGAACCAAATACAATATATCAAGAGGCAAATTCAATTAATAAGAATACAAATGCATATGAAGAAAGAATCAAGTGAAAAGGGGTTTGTATATGATGCTCAAATGCAATGTGGCATGGTGACATGAGCACGATATAATGATGATGCAATAATAACAAGTATCTAGTAGCATTATATAGAATAAACCATGTAGCATTTCAATTGTTAGACAATTGGGATGCTACAAACGCCTTGGACCAGAGGGAAGAATCACTTCTTGCGTTGGTTGCTTAGGGTGGCGAAGTCTATGCATATGCGTAGTACTATGTTTTTCTTCAGGGCGAGTACTAGGTTGGCCACCCACGTTGCCTTTGTTATTTCTGTGATGTACCACGAGTTGGTGAGGTGATGGAGCTTTTGTCCAATTGCTCTGCATTTTGGTTCCGTGATTTGCCGGGGTGACCACATCTTTAAGTTGGTGTCCAAATATGATTTGAATGAGTGCTCGTCAAGTTCTTTGGGTATTCCTTGCATGTTGGTTGGTTCCCATGTGGAAATCTCCCAGTTCTCACGAGGAAACCCGATGAGCGCGCTTTCCTATGCGGGACCAATATTGGAGGCCGAATATGTTGTCTTGTTTGGGTCTGTAGGGTAGATCTGATTTTCTCTTGCAGTATTTGTAGTTTGGTCGGTCGAGACTTGTCCTTTTGGTAGGGGCTCTGTGTCTGCTATTTTCATCTGGGCGAATTCTGCTTCCATCCCGAAAGATTCAGATATTTTGTTGAATTCATGGTCGTAGTTATCGGAGCAAGTGAAGCTGCCTCTCACGATTATGATTCCGTTGGGTGCTGGCATTTTTAATTCCAAATATGCATAGTGAGGTACTGCCATGAATCTCGCGAAAGATGGGCGTCCCAGGATCGCGTGGTATTGTGATGGCCAGTCCATGACTCCAAACTCGAGATTTTCACACCTAAAATTGTTCCTCAATCAAAAGACTATGTTGAGACAAACTTTGCCTAAAGGAATCTCGGCTTAGCCTGGGACTATGCCATGGAAGGTCATGTCCGTTGGTGCCAAGTTTTTCAAGGACCAATTCATTGCTCACAGGGTTTTGCCGTAGATTAGATTAATGCTGCTCCCTGCGTCCAACAAAACTTTGGTCATGTCAAACCCGCCAATTTGGTTTCCCACTATCAGAGCCAAATGACCCGGTCGTGGGACTCGAAGTGGATGATCGGCCCTGCTGAATGTAATTTCTTTCTCCGACCAATGAAGATATTCGGGTGTAAGTGGTGGTGTTGATTCCACCATGTTGACTTGTCGTGTGATCAGCTTCTGGATCCTGTTGGACGGGTGCCCTTTCTTGATCATTGACATTGCACCCCCTGGACCTTGGATACTCGTCCTCCTGGTTTCTGTATATTGCGGGTTGTGGTTGCCCTGCTAGCGGTTGTGCTGGAGGTGGTGGCGGCGCACCAAGAGCTAGGGTTCCAGGTGTGGTGGTGTATCATTGGTTTGCTACTTCGGTTGCCTTTGCATTACATACCTCTTGCATTTTTAGGAAAGTGCGGCAATCCTTCATGAGGTGGTTCAATCGCCTCCTTCCTGCAGAGTCAACATAGAACTGCAAATTGTAGGGTCGTTCCAACATCTACAGTGGAGACCTTGGGGAATCCTGAGCTCTTGGCTGATACTGTTGTGCTGATTGGCTTCCACCGGCGTCATCTCTGTTGCTGCGATATCCGCCATTACATCATCGTTTCTTTAGTTTTCCTCTCCTAAGAAACCAGCCACAATGTAGCTTGGCCCGCCGTATCCATCGTTGTTGCGCCTTCTCCTGTCATTATTGCTCATGTCCCGATCTTCCTCGGGTGAGCGCCCTTGCTTGTTGTTTTATGCGTCTTCACCATCTACCCAGCGATTTTCCATGTCCATCAATTGCTAGATTGTTTTGGGCTTTACTCACCCCAGATCCTCAATGCATTCTCTTCAGCGGAGGCCGTTGATGAACGCGTCAATTGCCCTTTCATCAGATATAGCTTCAGCTGAGTTCTTTAGATTTTTGTTTGCACGCCTATAACTACTCCAAGGATGCGGGTCGCTTGAATGTGGATGTAAAGTTCCGGATGAACTTATCTTTGAGGTCGTTCCAGCTGCTGATGGATTCTTCGGGTAGCTACCTGCTAGGTAAAGCAACTAGCACCGCATAATTCATGAGGAATACTAGTAGGAAAATGCCTACCAGTGGCGCACCAAAAATGAAGTCCGTGGCGCACACCCCGTGCCCCACTGATATCATGCCACTTATATCAGAGTAGTTAGTGGTGCACCGAGTCGTGTGCCACAGATAGTTGGCAAGTCCGTGGCGCACCGCCATTCCGTGCGTCGCGGATATTACCAGCAGCGCACGCACAAGCACGTGCACCACGGATATTATCAGCAGCGCACGAGCACGTGGTGCACCACTGACATGGTGCGCCACTGAACCCAAAATCAGTGCGCCACTGACTGTTCGGGTGCTTTTTTTTATATATACGGCGGGTATATACGGCAGTTATATATAGCAGTTATATACAGCAATACACCAAATATGAACTTAATCTAAGATATGAATTCAAAGTGCTGAAATACATCAAATATGAATTCAAGTGTTATTAGATTATTACATAAAGTGTGGTAGTACAAATTCGGTCGATCACAGTGCAAATTCTATAATCACATTACACATGCATAGAGCTATCACTCTAGACTATGATCGAATAGAGCATAGCGGCGACGACGAGGATCAATACTGAGACCATGATGATCTTCATCTGGTTCTTCTTCCACGTGTATCTCCTCTACGAGGTTACTGTCAGCTATCTTGTCTTGTAGCCTTTGTAGTTGTTGCCGCTGAAATTGTTCACTTGTGCCTGGCAGTCCTCCCACTCGTCATAGACCCCTAGAACCTGACCCCTGTATACCACGTACCACTTCGCCATCTCTGTAAACATGCATGTAGTATATGTTATACAACAAAAAGAATGGCAAACTACAAACATGTTTGCATGATCAGAAAAATGAGCAAAGATTCATAATATATAAATACAATATAGCACCGATGACGATCATATTCGGTTTGTTGTGCATCATGAGCATCTTCGGTTGAACGATACTACCCTTCGGCTGGACATGGAGTGCCTCTATGTCCAGCTAAAGAGAGATGCTTGAGGACTGGATCCTCCGGCATCTCGTTGAAGCTGGCCGTACTATTGTCCCTGCTCTCGCACACCATCTTGAAGTTTATAACTTGTCTACCTAGATCAAAATATGCTGGGGAGCTAAATAATCTCACATATTAGGCAGTGCCTCTATGGCCATCTTAAGGGAGATGCCTGAGGACCGGATCCTTCAGCATCTCCTTGAAGTTGGCCGTAGTGTTGTCCCTCCTCTCGCACACCATCGTGTTTCACATATTAGGGACTAGTACATCTATGGCCAGTTTGAGGAAGATTCTGGCGGGCCGGAGGACTGGGCTCCGCCAGAATCTCCCTCAAACTAGCCGTAATGTTGTCCCCGCTCTTTCACACCCTCCCGGCATTGGTGGTGTCACCAATGTACCACGTACCACTTCGCCATCTCTGTAGACAAGGCATGCATAGAGAAGACATGCATCAGAGAAATGAGCAAAGATTCATAAACTTAAAATAAAATATAGCACAGGTGATGACTATCATATAAGCAAGTCCAACATCGACCATCAAGGGTTTTACTAGCCCTGGGTAGTTAATAATGTTTAAGTCACACATGTCAAACGATAGTTCGAAAAGACA
This sequence comes from Avena insularis, assembly GCA_023614405.1. Classification (NCBI taxonomy): domain Eukaryota; kingdom Viridiplantae; phylum Streptophyta; class Magnoliopsida; order Poales; family Poaceae; genus Avena; species Avena insularis. The sequence goes on from CM042686.1 coordinate 379,559,777, forward strand.
TCATGAGAATAGTCAAGTCTACGACACGACACAAAAAGATAGGCACACACACACATCATGTAGACCTCGCCGGGAATGGGGTCACGCCCTCTCTCGTTATGAACGTCCTAGTGTCGCGCTGCATGTCGAGGCGTTCCTCGATCTCGCGGTTACTCAACACGATGGGCACGTACATGCCCCACCCCCCCCCCCTTCGTTTCAACGTCGTCATCGATGATTTGGCAGAGCTGAGTCTGGATGCGCCAGAAGTCCTCCATAAGGTCCGCATCATGGATCGTCGCCAACTGTGTGGCCCAGTGTCAAAGATTAGCTAGCAGCGCCTCGGCCTATGAATCTCGCATGAACCCCTTGATGTGATGGAGGACGTAGAAGGCCTCCTTCACACTGTTGGTCGGCTGCTTGGTGCAGGGGAACTTCATGTGGTGACTGAACACATGTTTGCCATCCTTGGTTCTTGCCCCTGGAGAATTTGCCTCCCTTTTCGACATAGACTTGTAGAGCATCATCTAGAACTCTCTTGAATCTGCGGTAGTCCTTCGGCTTTGTGTCACTCGATGAGTGAAGTATGTTGCTTGTGACAACCTCGGACAAACGGAGATGAGTGTGGAGTATATGCCTCTATGCAACACAATTGAAACGAAACTAATTATTGTTGGAAGGGGACAACAAAAATCTAAGAAATAATTTATTACGACGACGACCTAATGTGTGTTTACTTACTCGGGAAAGCAAGGCAGAAGAATGGAATCAATGGTCTGGTTCTCATGGAAGATGCTCCCTAGGTACTCTGCCACCATTGCCCGATCCCCATCGTTCTCCAAGACAACCTCACGCATGTAGTAGGGGTCCACTATCACGATGCCCTTGGTTTTTCCCTCTTGGCCTTCAATGACATATTGAGCGAGTATAAACGGACCAAGTTATAGTCCAACCGCTTCGAGTGCAGGAGATTGTAAATGTCCTCGTACCGCACGAAGAATATGTCTGCAGGTGCTTGGTTGACAAAGCCATGGCCCGATGGCACCTTGCATGTGAAGACCGGGTACCCGGGCTTCTTCTCTTTAAGAAGGGTGGTCTCGAGATGCAGAATTGAGTAATTCATATTCGCTATGGGTCCACCCGCAACTTCAAGCATTTCCTTAGTCAGAATCGTCTTACCCGCTATGTGCGCCCTGAAATCACCAGGCTCTTATCTCACACCATCCCGAGCCCGGAGTATCTTCTTCGGAAGCGGCTGGCTCAAAGCCTTCTTGCTCCGGCTATGCTTTCGGCCCTTCTTCGGCTTCTCGGCCGCCTTGACAGGATTAGTGGATCGTCCTAACTTCTCCTAGGCCACCTTGTGGAGTGTGGTGGGGTTGATGATCACCGTCGAGTTGGGTTGTTGACCAGCGGCGTCAGCCGGAGGCGTATCCTGATCATAAGCACTGCCGAAGTGCAGACGCTGCGTGCATGACATGGGACGGCCGGGTTGTTGACCGTAGGAGGCTGGCTCTCCAATAGGAGGCATGTAGAATCCATTGGTGCCCATGGTGTTGAGGTAGCCATCGATGTCATCCTCATTGTTGGCGATGTGAGGTGCATCCTGATGCACGTCCTCGGGCTGTGGCGACGGCGTGTGTGCGATTAGCTGCTGATGCCTCTTGGTGGTGGGGACAAACACCGGTGGCCATGACTTATTAGTTGGGGTGGTGGGGTGCCGCCCTTCCTTGGCTACAGCAAGGAGGTTGTAGGACTTGGGCCATAGCAAGGGCCAGCCGTGGCAACCTCCAAGGGTCTTATGCTCATCGGCTCCTTCAGGTTGGTTGGGAGGGTCAATGCCGTCACAACCCTTCAACGTCCTTACCAAGGTGACCCTGAACATGCCAGCAGGGATCACCTTGTTGTGCATCATGAGCATCTTCGGTTGGACGATACTACCATTGGTTACATCCTTCAGCACGCCGTCCACATACTGCAACAATGTGCAATGAGCGTCCTACGGGAAAACATGTTGGGGATCATAATCAGATGGAAGTCGATTAGATTGAGACCAACAATGGTGTATGAAGTCGGTCCTACGATGAAGCATAATTAGTTACCTTGGTGAGGGCGTCGAGCTCGGCTAATGTGGACACGCGAGGCTACATCACATCCTGCTCGGCTGCATCATGAAGCAACGCGGCTACGTGTTGGTGTTGGGCGCCGCCGGCTGCGCGTTAGTGTTGGGCGCCGGCGGGCTCAGCAATGCGACCGGTTGCGCCAAGGTATTGGAGGGCGGGGTCACCAAGTTTGGCGACACGTGTTGGGCTGAGTTGCTCCTGAACACGCCGGGCACCAGTATCGGCCCAACTCCACCAGCAGCATTCCACTGGGCTAGACCCTCCCACAGCTGAGGAGGAATGATCTCGCGCAACCTTGCTTCCAACTTTTCCTCCATTTGTGCCTCCATTTGCACCGGCAATGGGCCACTTTAGCCTTGAGATCTGTGATCTCCCATCTCTGCTCAGCTTCCACCTTGGACTTTCTCTCCTTTCTGATCTTTGAGTCCTCTTTGAAGTGGACGCCAACTTTCGTGGTCAGCCCATAGCCGGGAACATGTCCACCGGACGTAATCTTCATGTTCTTGGGCCTCTTCTTGACAAGGTTCACTACCCTGTTGAAAGGAGTGTCCCACGGCTCTGACAGCCCCGTGGTGGGGGAACTTTCCTCAGCCGCTATTTCATCTTTCTGCAAAAGGAAGGTGAACCCATTTTTAATTTTGGCTTCATTATTGATTGCTAATCGACTTGAGATCCATGTGGTTAGTTGCTTACCAAGTGTTTCTCGAATTTCAGCACATCCTCATCTGTGGTTTTGAATTCCTTTGTTATCGAGCACAGGAAGTAGCGGGCCTGCACAAAGTTCCTCGCCTACTCGTCCTTGAATTTGTCAAACATGTTTGGTTTACCAAGCCGCCTAAGCTCGGCGTCCTCCTTCTCCCAAATTGGCTTTATTCCTCTGGTTACCTATGTTCTGGTCACGCAGTCTCTTCCCCCACGCCACCCATTCTTTTGCGTTATCGGTATCCAATTCCTCCTTAAAGAGGAGATAGTCATCGTGTTCGAGCAGTGGCTCATGCTTCTTTATCTCCTCCCAGCTTTCATTTTTGTCTATCTGCTTCTTCACCCGGGTTCTCCAGTTGCTCAAGAGGGTGCTCATCTTCGTGAGGGCCGCCTCGTTCACCGCATTGTTCTTGACCACAAGATTGTCATAATCTTGGGGGAACTTGTAGCGTCTATGAAGCTTCTGCATGAGGAGCTAGACTAAATGCGCATTGCCAGTATCTCGGAGGTTCCTCGTGTTGACCATCAAGGTCTCCCGTACAATGCACCTGAGTTGTATCCCGTACCCAGCGGCAAGGGCTGCAGACGCCACGAGTGCACCGCTCACTATCACTTTGGTGAATTCCTCGCGCTCCGTGCTGAGCGTCGGTGGGTCCCGATTCTTCCTCATGGCCTTCTTCTTAGCTGCCGGGGCAGCACCACCATCTATTTGTCCTCCCGCGTCGGTGCGTTCGGCGCCATCGGTGGTGTCATCCTCGGTGCCATCGGTGCGTTCTCCGCCGGCATTGGTGGTGTCATCCTCGTGGCCATCACTCGTTCCAGCAACATCGCCGCCCTCTATGTCTTCTTCATCATCGGCCATGGCAGCTATTTCCGACTCCTCCTCCCTCTGGGAAAGCTGCCAAAATGACATGTTGGCCTTCCGGGCTTCTTCTACGACAGACATTTGCTTCGAAGGGTCGGCCCCATCATTTACTTGTCTGGTCGACATCTTTGCACTAAACAAGTAGATGCAACTAATTAGTACAAGAGAAATCGATCGGAAAATTTGACAATACCTACCCTAAAAAGGCTACCTAGGAGTGCCCATTTCTCCCCAAAACAGAAATGAATCAACATTTCGGGAGTAACGGGCACTCAGTTTGGAATCCCTGCAAAAATTGACAAAAAACTACCCACCACCAAAAACACGGCCATAACACACCAAAAAATAAAGCCATAACTCCCAGGGCCTGTTTTGAAACCTCTTTATATGCACACAAATAGGACAAATTCTCTCTTAGTACACAAAAAAACCATTGTGGCAGACTTGTACTAAAAAGATCAGAATTGCCTCCTGCATTGAACACTAACAAAAGAGCATAAATTCAGACAAAGAAAACATGTAATACACACAATATATTTAATATTTAACGATAGAACATGGCTATAACTTGCACAAAATACTATGTGATGTAAGCTTCTGCAACCATACTGCAACCAGTCTTTTTTTAATATCAGCAACCAAGAATTTCACTAACATTGAGAAGGTTTTAACACAATGGAAAAAAACAGTTGTGTCCAATGGGTATGGAAAGACAAACTCATCCAGTGCAACCAATACTTCGAGCTCGCCACCCTCTGTTCGATTGCCAGACGTGGGTTACTAAGTCTATTGGTTCCGTTCTGTATATTCAACATTTTGCTTCTGTTTGGTGCCAAATGTATTAGAATGGCACTAATGTAAACTACATAGATGTTGTTATTTGGCTGGATTTGCAAATAGTATTAGTTCAATTACTTGTGTATATGTTTGCCACTTATAGAATGTAACCAATTAAATGTATCCTAGGTGAATTCATGGTGTTCACAGTTATTCTCCTGTATATTTATATGTAGACTATTGCAAAACAAGTTTGCTTTTGTATAGGATATTTCATCATATGGTGATAAAAATTAGGATAGTTTTTGTACTATTGCTACATCAGGAAGGCCTAATATTACAACCTAAGCAGCATATTAATAATGAACACGCACCACTGAACCTGCTTATCTTTAGTTACTACTAGATGTAGATGTGTCCCATTTGAATTGACATTACACCTAAAAATCCAAGTGTTGGGACTTGGGAGTGTCTAATATAACACACCTTGATGCGAATATATTTGTACTCCTACAACATAAGAAAAGTAACTAACTATCCACTGATATATGCACCCTCATAAGAAAAAAAGGAACAGACTACTAAATAGATACGCCATTCAGATTAAAAATAGTACTACCGGATAAAAGATGGAGCAGAAGAATATTTGAGGTGAATAAAAATAAGATCTTTACATGTCCATATTCATGTCTAATGTTCAGACACACCATGTCATTGAGATATTCACTGGAGGTCCATCAACATGAAGTAACAGTACGGAACCACAGTACCACTGAACACCGCGAAATTGCCATGCCCAAAGCCCCAAACTATAAAATTTCTTAGGAGGCTATGCACCTCAGGGACTACTTCCATTTTCTTAGGAGGCTATGCACTCAAAGTATACACATTAATTGAAATGATCATATGGATCACAGAGTAGACATAGGGAAATGATCATATGGCTCACAGAGTAAACCCTAGCAAATTCTGTCACGAACCCTAGTCTCAGTCAATATAACCCTAACCCTAGCAAATTCTGTCACGAATTAACCCTAACCCTAGCAAGAGAGGGAGGGAGGGAAGGAGAGGGAGGCCTGCAGACTGAGAGGTAGTGGACGGAGGGAGGTGGTGGCCGCGCGCAGCAGACGGGCGCCGGCGAGGAAGTAGAGGAAGCAGAGGGACGCCAGCGAGGAAGCAGAGGGGTGTCTTCTCCGCTGGCGAGGAAGTAGAGGAAGGGGGAGGGGAGCCGGCGTCTTCTCCGCGTGCATCTTCTTCGTCTTCTCCACGCGCTGGCGGTGGGGAACAGAGGGGGCACGGTGGCGGTGGGGAACAAAGGGGGGCAGTGGTGGTGTGGGTAACGAAATCGACTAAGTGTGAGGAAGAAGCAGGCGCGCGTTGTTTTCAGTAGTAGGTGTACAAACTCAGTGGTGCATCTTGAATCGGTCCTACTGGTTAGCAATGTTTGGTTAAGTTAGAACCCCTTAGGTTCTAGGTTCGAATCCTGCACCCCCACTTTTTTCTTTTTAACTTAAAAATATATTTAACAGAGTAATTTGGAATTACTGTTTGGCCTAGTAATATTTACTCATTTATAAAAACAATTGTTTAGTATTTTTAAAATTAAAATATGAACAATTCAACATTTACAAATATAAAAGCAAAAAACACATGTATACAATTGCAAGTAGACAAATAAGTATTCCAAAAAACCATGAATCATGTATATATATGATTATTGTTCCAAAAAACCATATGTCTGTATCATATATAGTTTTGTCGACTTGATGCGTGTGCACACACATTGTCACACACAAAAAAGTCACTTCTTGCGATGTCTCGTCATGACGATCCTCTTGCCCTTCTTTGTCGCGATTCAATAATTTTGCCCGGGAACATGGGGATTTCTTCTCGTGTACGGACATCCTTTAGAGGGTAGGGTGGTCTTCCTTCTTCCTGATGCAACACTAGTGAAAGGGCATGTATGTCTCATGTGTAGTTTTGGTAATTAATGAAATTCCCTATGGACTAATATGCAAATTGAGTCTCACTTGTAGGTTTGTCCATTGGCATCGCTTGGACCATGTGTTGGTTTCAAGGATGAAAAAGAAGAAGCATTTGTCCAAGGGCTTTATGCCTGTTGGAATCAAGTAGAAGAAGAAGATCAAGTATGTCTTGAAGAAGAAGAAGAAGATGGAGTTCCTCATGGCTTTCTTCAAGACATCATCATCAAGATTTGATGTGCAATCTCACGGTGCGCCATCTCTAGAAGATCTCATGCTTGGAGCTTGCCATCCTCGGCGTTCATGGAGTGATGAAGACAAGGTCAAAGAAGAGGTTTCCCCATGGAGTATGGGGGAGCCATTCACAAGTCTTCATCAAGCAAGAGCAATCAAGAAAGGTGTTCCATCTTGAAGGTAACAAGATCGTCTACATCAAGCTCAAGTGGGATGATCAAGGCAAAGGTATGATATTGATAGGGTTTCTATTTTACCGGTCTCTTGTAGTGTTGGGAGACCGGGTTTAGGATAGATAGCCGTACTATCAAGAGGGGCTCTTGAGTGGGTGACTCGTTCGTATCTTTTGGAGAGAGCTCAAACCTTTGCATACATAGCATCATCTTTCTTGGTTGTTGTTTGGTTCTTGTCCATGTGAGGATCTAGAGCTTGTGGTTATCTTCATAACAAGCTCTATTTCATCAAAAACGGATTTCCCTTGCATATCTTATTGTGTTTTTGATCTTGTGGGTTTTCCAGCTCCATGCCTTGGGAGGTATCTCACATATATATTCATGGTATTTTCTCCCTTTGTGATATCCAATATTTCGACATTTTGGTGGATTCTACACGTCGTTATCTTTCCAACAAAATTGGTTTCATCTCGTTTGGAGTTCGGATGCAAAATTTGTGGAATTTCTAGGTCTGGAGTTTTTGCCTGGCCGGTAGTTCCGGCGGGCCACCGGTAGTACCGCTAGGGCAGTTTGCCACCGGTAGTACCGGTGTAAATTCCGGCCCAACTTCTGGAAACCCCAATTTCCTCTCGGTACCCTCTCTGTCTCGTGTGCGCTATTTGACGGTACTTCAGTCGGAATCTTGGGCGGTAGTATCGACCCAGGCGGTAGTACCGGTGACCACCGGTAGTACCGACCATCCTTGTTTTTTTGTTTGTTCGCATCGCTGTTTTGGGACCATTGGCTGAGTGTCACCGGTAGTACCGGCCACCCATCGGTACAACCGGCCGTGCGTGGATCTGTGAGTAACGAGCAGATCAGGGAGCCCTTTAAAAGGAGCTCCCCTTTCCCCTTTGGGTTGAACTTGTTCTTCTTGGTTTTTGGCTTTGTCTCTCCTCCATTGTTGACCTTGAAGAGCTTGCCCTCTCCCCTTCCCCCTCATATGATTCTTGCATCTTTTTGAGGGATTTGAGAGAGGAGATCTAGATCTATAAGCCCACCAAACCAAATCCCTTCTTTGTGAAGGAATCCTTGGGATCTAAATCTTGGAGAGTTTTGTGTTCTCCTCTTTTGTTCTTCCTCCCTTATTCCCCCAATAGCTTTTGTAGCTTTGTTGGAATTTGGGAGTGAAGTACTTTCCCTTGCATTTGTTGCATAGATTTGAGTTCTCCTCGGAGATTCGGCGAGTACAAGCTTGTGGGATTGTTACTCTTGGGTTCTTGGAACCCTAGATGGTTGTGTGGTTGGATTGTTGACCTTTTGTGGTCTTGTAGCCTTTTGTGGCCTTGTTGCCTTTTGTGGCTTTGTAGCCTTTGTGGCGTTTCTTGGGAGCCCTCCAATTGTTGTGGAGTTTGCCCTAAGCTTTGTACGGGTTCGGTGACCACCCTCAAGTGTCCCATAGTGGAACGTGAGTAGGCCTTTGTGGCGAGCTCACGGGAGAATAGGGTGAGACTTTTGTGGCATCGGTAGGTTGCGTGCCTTCGCATCTTGGGGTGAGGCCTTGTGTGGCGTTGGATGAGCATCGAGCCACCACACCTTGAGGTGAGCCACTTGTGGCGTTCGAAGTACATTGCGCCCCCGCACCTCTCCAACAGAGACGTAGCTTCTTTGGAAGTGAACTTCGGGAAACAAATCATCGTCTCCGCTTCCATTAGTTATCTGTCAACCGAGCCCTTTACTTATGCAATTTACATTGTGATAGCCATCGTGCTTGAAGTATTATATCTTGTTATCACCTTGTTGGTTATATTACTTACCATAGGTTGTTAGTGCACTTAGTGAACCTAGTGAATATAGATTTTGGCTTGATAAATTAAATGTTAAGTTTTATTCTGCATTTATTAGAGCCTAAACCATAATAATTTTAAAATGCCTATTCACCTCCCCTCTAGGCGACATCCATTTCCCTTTCAACTAGGTCTGTCGAAGTACTTGTCGAATTCCTCTTCTATCTTTGGATCACCGTACTTGTTGAAGTCTTGTTCGGTGGCCGCTCCCTCCATTCCGATGATGCTCCTTTTCCCCCTCCTGACAACAACGTGGCTAGGCCTTATAGGGTCGATAATGTAGAAGCATTGATACACCTGGCAAGCCAGTACCCATGGCTCATTTTTCGCCTGGACGTTCGCGCCAGATGTCTTCGATGATTTTGCTTCGGGTATAACCATCATGCTAAAATACCGGCCTTCTTTTTCGATGTTCTTGGCCCATCTGGCCCGGAACATCCGCATCTTGTCTCCACAGTAGTCGAGTTCCCAGATCTCCTCGATCCTACCAAAGAATCTCTCCTTGACAGTGGATTCCTCGTCTGCGTATGATAGCATCATGACTCCCGAGTTCTGATATTCGTTGTTCTTGTCCTTTTCCTCGGCGTAGAATGTGTAACCGTTGATGTCGTACGCCTGATAGGTCCTCACATTCATCGCGGGGCCCTGTGACAAGGTGAATATGAGTTTTTCCTCATCCGTAGAAGGTCTGTTACCATGATAAAGATGGAGTAGCTCTTTCTTGAACCAACACGTGAAGCTAGAGTTGTGCTCTCTAGTCACGTCTCCCTTAGTCCATCGTCAGCCCGTTTTCCTAAACATCTTCTCAATTAAGCTTTTGTGCTCTGGCACCCATGGTTCGACCAACTCTATATGTTGTAGCACGACTCGATGTGCCATGTCATAGTCTGTGTGTCGTCCAGTGAAGACGATATGCATTGGGGCGTGGCCCTCGTGGTGACCACATCCATCGAGCCTTCCGAGGTGCCTCCTGATTGGGAGACCAACCGGGCCGTCGTCATCCTCATTTCATAGATAATTCTGGCAGAACGATATGGACTCGTACGTCAGAAAGCCCTTGGCTATGCTTCCATCCGGACGGTTCTTGTTGCGAACGAATCGTTTGAGAATGGCGTTCAGCCTTTCAAACGACATCATGTTGTGTAGGAATAGCGGCTTGAGGTGGATGATATCATCCACGAGGTGGACTAGCATATGCACCATGATGTCATGGAACGCGGGGGGGAAGTAAATCTCGAGCTCGCATAGTATCACGACGATCTCTTCGTGTAGCCTGTCAAGCTACTTCACACCGATCTACTTCCTAGAGATTACGTCGAAAAAGTTATAGAGCCCAAACAGCATCTCACGTACGTGCTCGTCCATTATCCCTCGGATAGCAACCGGAAGTATCTGCGTCATCAGCACATGGCAGTCGTGAGATTTCATCCCAGATGACCTCTTCTTCGTTTCGTCTAGATATCGGGATATCTTCCCTCTGTAACCGATAGGAAGTTTGGCTCTGACGAGAACGTTGAAAAACTGCTGGAGCTCCTCCTCACTCATAGTGAAGCAGGAATGGGGGCAGTAGTAGTCGTTCCTCTTAGCCCTTTTGCACCGACGACCTTGAGTATCTTGCGTCTGAGCGTCAACATCATCGGGGCATCCTCCATGAAGTTCTTCCTTTATGCCCAGCTTGATCAGGTCGTTTCTTGCCTTTGGCCCATCTTTGGTCCTCTCCGGCATGTTGAGAAGAGTGCCAATCAGACTCTCGCACATGTTCTTTGTGATGTGCATGAGATCAAGGCTATGTGGCGTGTGGAGGTATTTCCAGTACGGAGGGTCCCAAAAAATAGACCTCGCTTTCCATACACCCAGCAGCGGCTTTGTCCTTGGACGCTACTTTCCCGGCGCGGGGCACTCTTTCCATTTTTCCAGCAAGTCATTGATATCCTTGTCGCTCCTCCTAGGTGGGGCTGTTTCGAGCTTGTCCTCACCATTGAACAGATCTCCGTGTTTTCTCCATGGGTGATCCGCGAGGACCCACTCTCGAATCCCTAGGAACACGGTTTTCGAATATCCGGGATCCCTCGGTAGCTGCATATACAAGGTTTTCTCCATGCACCTAACGCATGCACCATGTCCGTGGTTCACCTGGCACGATACATATCCCAGACCAAGATAGTCATGCACCATCATGATCAACGCGGCTCTCAGAGAGAAATATTCTTCTGTGTAGGTGTCCCACGTACGGGCTGGTGTCTCCCACAGTGTGGCTAACTCCTCTTTCAACAACCCGAGATACAGATGCATGTTGATACCCGGTTGTTTTGGCCCCTGAATAAGAATACTCATGTGTACGTACCTTTGCTTCGTGCATATCCAGGGGGATATTGTATGGCCATACAAACACGGGCTAGGTGATATGCGTGCTATTCTGGTTTCCAAAGGGATTGAGTCTATCGGTGCTCATACCTAGCCTAACATTCCTAGCATCGTCCCTGAACTCCTCTTTGAACTCCATGTCCAATGCGTGCCACTGGCTAGCATCTGCGGGGTGTGTTAGGATCTTGTCCTTCTCCGGATCCTCTTCGGGCTTCTCCCTTTCCGCATGCCATTGCATGAGCTTCGCTTCCTTAGGGTCTATGAAATACCGCTGCAGACAAGGAGTGAAAGGAAAGTACCATACCACTTTTTGAAGAACTTTCTTGTTCCCTCTCTTGTATCGTGCATGGCCGCACACCGGACATGTGGTTCTATCCTTGTACTCGTCCTGATAAAGTGCGCAGTTGTTGAGGCAGGCATGGTATTTGATGTACGATAGATCGAGAGGGCACACGACTTTCTTGGCCTCATCGATACCTCCTGGCAATGTGTTCCTCTCAGGAAGTATATCGTGCCAGAATTCCATGATATGGTTGAAGCTCACGTCGGTCCATTTGTGTTGCACCTTCATCTCCAGAGCCTTGAGGGTTACATTCAGGCGTGTATGCTCGGCCGACACCCAGGATACAACAGAGTAATCCTGTCTTTATCTGTTTGCGCCAGCTTGGCTTTCTCTCCGACAGCAGCTTTGTCGTTGCTCGTCTCCTTAAGGAGCAGTTCTTGAAAATGAGGGTCCCGTAAAGCTGAAGTTAGCGGTGTCTACATGTCCGTGTCTTCTCCACTACCATCGGATCCGGCATCTCCTTCATGATGATCATGATCATGTCCATGAGCATCTTCTTCATCATAATCATGTTCGTTGTCTTCGTGAGCACCATTTCCTGCCAGTGCCCTGTTGTTGACGTCCTCGTCAATGTAGTCGGGCATGAAACCACCCATGAGCAAGTGCTTCCCCAATGTCCCAGAATCAGGTTTGATTAGGGTACCAAGTTTGCATCTCTTACAAGGACATCTTATCTCGGTCATGTTGTTCTGAATCATGATAGCCGTCGCGCGTGCCTTGTATCTAGCCACCATAGCTTCGCTCATCTGATGCACCATGGTTGCATGTGCGGCAGTATGGAGCAAAAGGGGATATTTAGAACCATGCATGCAAAAATTCGGCATGACCTTCCCTATAAATAGGACATATGAGTAGTGCAAAATTTTGCCAAAATAGAAATGAATCAACATTTCGGCAAACATTCATTGCACCACACACACACCGACACCTGCACAACACAAAGCATACACAAGAACACAAACATATATCCATGTAAACATCGTCTCCTGAGCCAACACCGTCGTCCGCACACACAAAAATAGAAGCATATATATATATCCATGCATGTACACAAGAACACAAGCATATATACCGCCAACATCGTCGTCCACAGACACAAAACAAGCACAAGTTACACGAGATGAGAGAGGTCGCGCAAGAGAGCGTGTGGTGACTTTATGTGGAGGAGAGGGGAGAAAAAGATGTGTACGCTTACTTTAGTGGATCTACACGGTGGAGAGGAGTTTCCTTTATAGATCCATCCAACCCAAAGAGGTTTTGGCAACTTAAAATGGAGAAATTGTTGGATAAAATGAGGTGAGGAGGAGGAGCAACTCGAGCTAGATCTAGTGGAGATGGGGAAAGTGAACTAGCTAGTGGAGGGGTAGGGGAAAGTGTGCCACCTTTTGTGTGGTTGGCACGACATATCCATGGCACACCAGCTACACGGTGCGCCACAGACCAAATATACCCGTGGCGCACATTCATACCGTGTGCCGCAGGTAACCTGTCGCTTTTCAGACGGATGGGCCCACAGACACCCGTGGCGCACGAGAATACCGTGCGCCACTGATAAACCAACCATGCGTGGCACACGACTCAAACGGTGTGCCACGAATATGCTGCCCATGCACGGGGTCGGCTGGCAGCGCTGGGACCCACCTTATGGTGGCGCACCATTTGGGCCGTGTCCATAGGTATGGGCAGGTCAGTGGCGCACGGTCTTCCACGTGCGCCACGGGTAAGTATCCGTGGGGCACAGATTTGCTGTGCGCCACTGATAAGGACCCTATGGATAAGCATTTTCCTACTAGTGGAAGTTTGAAGTCCTTGGGTACTGGGTCTTGCGAACCTACTAGGTAAAGCAACTAGCACCGCATAATTCATACTCATCCTTGCTTTCCCCATCATAGTATCTTCGGTTGCTACACTCTTCCCTTGATCTATCAATTTTGTGCTGTGTAATGTCGTTTATTGCGTCGTCTTGTGGTTCGGAGTTTGGAAAGTGTACCCGATGTGGTGACTGTGATCGTCGGGTGTGTCCCACATGCCGAGGGTTGTTGCGACGGCGTGGTGATTTATTGAGTTTCCTTGATGTTACTTGTTCTCCCTATGCGAGGGATGCTCCCACCATGCCGAGGTTCATGAGAGTGAAGCGATGGAGAGTCGCCCGGGGATCATCGGGTGCGAGTTCGGTTGTGAGTAGGTAGGTCTAGGCGGCGACAATTGCGGCTTGCACTGTTTTTGCTTTGATATGCCCTGCCAAATCTACTGACATGAAGGACAGGTCCAGATCTCGAGTTAGCTCGTTTGTCTCGGCTTCCAGAATCTTCTGGAGATGTGAGGTCCCTCTCCGTGGTGAGCCTACGGTTACGCTACCGGATCCACGGGTGGAGCTTAGTTGTGCCCGTCGCATGCTAGATTCGTCGGCTAACCTTTTTCTTTCGTTGAGTTATCTCTGCATCCTGAGCAGATCCCTCTTTTTGTGATGGAGAAAGTACTGGTATGTCATCAAATCCTTGCGTGTTGCTTCCGCCGCCATGGGGACTACGCCCGAGACTGCGCCCCTCGCTCTTTGCCATGTTTCCGCTGACAGCCGAAGAGTTAGCCATTCGCCATCGCGTGTTCCTTCTCCTCGTTGTATGACGTGATTGTTGGGTGGATCTCCTTCGTTTTCACGGTTTTCTGCATCATCACCCGATAAAATATCATTGGGATCAACGATCGGGTTAGCGTTGGGGCGTGGTGTTGTCGGTTCGCCGATAATCACGCATATTTGATGATGCGTCATTTACGTGTTGCTACCGTCGTTATTAGATCCGCAAGAGACACTGTCCGGGAAGTCAGTGAAATCCCGTGGGTTCTGTTCTAGGTATATTTCAGCCATCCTAATTCCGAAGTCGATGTTTTCATCGCTTTCCTCGGGTTCAGTGTTTGCTAGAGTTGAGCCATGTGTTGGCGTTAGCTGGGGGTCAGACCCGAAGGAGAGACCATCATATAAATTGGCCAGATCCCCTAGATCTGTAGAGTTTCCGAAGATTTCTTTGCCGTTTGTCGGCTCGGGTGTAGCTTCTTCAGATGAGCTGACGGAAGATGCATGTATCGCCGTAGGAGCAGCTGTTATGACTGACGGACCCAAAGAGATCGGGGACGATAGGCAGAGATTCTCGGGTTCCTCCACCTGGAAGTGGAAGCTTCTGATGATGAGAACGGATCCGCCATTGAAGTTGACGGGAACCGAAACAGGGGTGCGTGGGCGTGGATCCGCTGCTATCGAGTTTTTCCTTGGTGAACAAGGGGCTACCAAATCCATGACTCCAGCATTCTGATTTCCCACAGACGGCGCCAATTGACAAGGGGTAACCTCAGCAATGCCCATGGTGATGGACTTAGGGTTTCGTGGAAAAGAGAATGTTAGGGATTTCGTCAGCTGATCAGACAAACAAGGGAGTCGAAATCGTCCGATTTCTTATGAACAATATGATTACAAATGACTCAAGACTTTTTAGTACCTCTTTGTTGGATCCTCCCAGCATTTATATAATAGGCTGGGTCTCGAGACCATATACAGATAGGTTACAAGTTACAATTATAACATTAACAGAATGCAAGTTACAATTACAACACTAACAGAATGTCGATTCCTACTCTTCCCTTATCTGGTAAAGATGTCTTTCCGTCGGATGCTTCTTGGACCTTCCTTGTTTCTCCTTGGGCCTTGCAGGCTGTAAGCCTTTATGTAACCAGATAACTATTCATAAGGATCCGAGTAATCATACCCATATCACTACGCGACTCTCATATGCATTCCAAAATGCCTAAGCCTCGTCGCGATTTCTGAACCTCATACCAACTTGAGGTGTTCCTTTGCCAATTTCTGCCATTGCACAACACCGACAATTGCACAAGACAACACCCAATTTATGTAATTTCCAAATGGATAAAATTAGCTGACTAAGTTGCATAGAACAGTACCACGCGTGTAAATTATCTTACAACAACAAAGAACTAAAACTTAATTGATGTACTTCCTCCGATCCAAATTAATTAACTTGAATTTATCTAGATTCGGATATATTTAGTATTAAAATATGTCTAGATACATCCGAATCTAGACAAATCCGAGTCAATTAATTTGGATATATCCGAATCTAGATAAATTCAAGTTAATTAATTTGGATCGGAGGGAGTAGCAAGAAGACCTAGAAATACAATAGATTCAGCACGTTGACATAACTAACGGTAACAATGTATATTGCAGAATCCAAGCAACAGCTGAGTGGAAAACATAGAAACTATTGAACCATTCTCCTCTATACCTCAGAGGCAGAGTAGTACAGTAAACAAGATTGAAATAGATCATTACCTCTGCGGCGTGAAGGTTATGCGACGGTGGCGCGGCTCTCTTCCTCCTTTGGCGGCGGCCCTCCCCAGATGCTTCCTTTGGCGGCGGCGACTCCACTCACCGCGCAGCTCCTCGTCCTCTTCGATGCGGTAGCGAGGCACGGGTCCCTACTCTCCTACGGCGGCATGGCACAGGTTCCCTTCCTCCCCTTTAGCGGCGGCCGGACACGGTCTCATTTCTCCATCCACCTAGGCGGTGCGGGAAAGCTGGGCACACCGCACGCAAGCCCGCGCAAATATTTTCCCTTGGCTGCCCTCGCCAAAAACTGCATGGTTGGATCTGGACTAGATGGTGGATGAGAAGGGTAAAGACGCACGGTGACTTCACAGGGCTCCTTTTTATTTGCGCGGGCCTGTTTTAAGGTACCTTTTACTAGTCCCAGGAAGAGGACTAGTATAATGTGATCCTATGGCTAACATGTGTGGGTATTTTAGACATCTGGATGTAACAAGTATTTTTTTGTGACGTTCCAAATATATTAGGCCCAATAGCCTGCAAGGCAATGACTACACTTTCGTGTAAGAAAAACTTAGAACGCAACAGCCATCGCGTGATCGACGCCGGCGCCGCCGCCGCCGCTGTCGCCTAAGAGGACGATGGACTCTACCCTGCGCGCCTCCGCCAACGACTCTGCCCTAGACGCCGCTGCCGACGACTCCACCACCCACGCCTCCGCCGACGCCTACACTTCGCGCCCTCCATCGGCACCGACGCCACACCGGTTGTTTAAGAACAGGTAGCACACTACACTCCGTCCCCTGCTAGAGATCTGTTTCTTTTTTCCAGTTTTAGTGGCCGGATTGCACAGAAAAATGAAGGAGTTATCTCCGCAAATAATATTGCACAACAAACCAGCTGCAGAGATCACTTCATATTCAGAGTGCTACAGTAGGCTATTTTACAAGACAGTTGACCAATTGGCAGTTGTTTAATTCATCGATCCTTTTGGTAAAACAATTTGCAGGACAAGATGAGGATCTTGAGAGTGGCAGAGATGATGTTGAGCACAGAACACGTTGCATTAGCAGTCAAAGAACCTGACTTGCATATAAGAGTGATTGTTAGTTTCTTATTTCGAAGTCAAATGCATTTTGTTCTTTAGATTAGATATTAATTGCCCTATCTTCAAGACTGCAGGATGATCGACTTAGCTCACCATGTTGATGGCACAAACTGTATCCACATGTTGTTAGTTTAGACCCTTTCTTTTGCACTTTATTCCTAGATCGTGAAAGTTGCATCAGCGTATGTTGTTAGCAGCTTCAAGCTTTGCACGAAACTGAACTGTAACACAGAACTCTTCTCATTTGGCATGTGCAAAAGAGGCTTGCGGTTCTGATCAAGCTCAACAGGCGGCAGCTGCTCCTGAATGTCTCGCATAATGTTTTTGTCAGTCATTGTATAATGATTATTGTTGTTATTGTGTACCATATGCTCTGAGTTTTTATGTCTGCAGTGTATGAAAGTCTGTTCTTTGGTTACAGTCAGTAACATGTTCTTTCTCTTTAAGAATACATTTTGTGCTTTGGATGATACGTTATTCTTATTAAGGACAGAACTGACACTTCTCATAACAAACCCTATTTTCATATATACGCCAAATGGTTTATGTTGTCCCTGTATGCAAGCAAATCCAGTAACAAAAGAACTACAGTAGTACAATTGTTTCATTCGATGAACTCATGATAGATAATAAGTTCTCAATATAGGATTACATGTGTTTGCCATCTTGTGATATGTTTAAGGAGAAATAAGAGATGTTCTTTTGATTCAATATAAGCACGAATTCATGTTCTAGTGGATCGTCGTGATGCTGCTAATTCTTCTCATATAACTTGACTTACGGCGGTCTTGCAGACTAAATTACTTTTGTAGTACAGAAAAATCGCAAACATAAGGAATTGAAATTTGTATCAGGAGAATTCCCCCATAACCAGGGAGCTTTATACAGGCGTATGATAATGGTTATTGTGCAACATCAGGCAAGACAAACAAATCATCTTGCATACAATCATTGATGTGAAAAACAATGAAGACACAAATCAATTCTGAATTCTCAACATAAGAGTTTTCTTTCTTATTTCTTGCAGCAAATATACCACAATGAGAAGAAAACATTGGAACAACCAGAGAACTTCACTGAAGCATTCACCGATTTCTCTTAGAGTACTACTCAATGGTCGTGTTTGGTCTCAAACAGGCATCAGGTCCTGCACGGTAGGATTGTAAGGATGTGTGAGAATAAGAAAAATCTAGCACAATCATTTGAATAAACTGCAGTGAAAAAAAAAGAACCAGAATGTGCAAGGAATACATGTGTACAACCAACAATACAGCCATCTGCTCAACATTTAATGGGTACCAACTATAAGTGTCATGTTAACTGTTTAGAGCCACCTTTCCATGTCATCTAGAGTTTTGAGAAACAAAATGACCAGCATATACTAGTCAATGTTTTCAAGATTTGATAAGGGAAAGGTTCTACTGTTGTCATATGGCAGACATTAAGATAATCACCATTCAGCGGGACAGTAAATTTCAGACTATTCCTTCAGGACTTCCAGGACTAGATAGAGCACAATAATGTTGTAAATACTCCACAAGACCTTAGAATATTCTACGATGAACAGTTCATCTAAATCAGTATAACAGAGCTGCCCATGGCTAAGTTGCATCCTCCATCTCCATCATGCACATTATTCAGTATTTCAGTGAGCTACACATTATTCAGTATTTCAGTGAGCTATGCGACAACTAAATCCAGCGTGTTAATAAAACATATATATTCCTATGAGGAAATGTGAAATCTGACAACTAGATGCCCCATATAACATTATTATTAAGCAAAGACCCATCTTATAAATAATAAAAATACAGCCAACAGACCACACATTAGAACAATCAGCGTAGACATATTATCCATTTTAACAAAAATCATATCATGTCCAATCAAACCAAGTCATTTTTTTTATCAAATTCATATCACGACTAATCAATAAAGGAGAACATTACAGTAGCACGTATTGATATGAATAGCAGGAAAAGATATATAAACACCATACCCCCGGGAACTCCTTGTTGCGGATGAACACTTGTGTAGGCACGGGTATGGCTGCAGTGGCCGAGAGGTTCCATGCCTCGAGGAGGGTGCAGCTCCAGCTCGCGTCTCCAAAGATGGTGATCCTCTGCCACTTAGTAATATCATCTGCAAGGAAAGATCAACCGTTAAATCTCAAATCCAAGTCAAAATCCAATCAAATGGGGACGCACAGAGAAAAGAGGAAGGGATCGCGAGGTGTACAAACATGCATCGTGGGATCTTGGATCGGGGAGAGACCAAGGGCGCCACGGGAGGGACAGGGCTAGTAGGACGACGAAGAGGGGTAGGTAGAGATCCTGGGGAGGGGCTAGGCGGCGGTGGCGTCGGGGTTGCTCATCAGGAGATCAACGGCGGCGCCCAGGCAGCGAGGTCGACTCGCAGATGAAACGAGGGTTCGTAATGTTTTTTAAACGATAGCACACAGGTACAACAACTTGGCCTCACTTTGGGCTGGCCCGTCTACAGGCTTCTTTTATGCGGTGCGAGTTTTGCCCTCACACGACGAGTAGTATGATTTGTACTAGTCATATTTTTGACGCTAGTATAAATTGATATGAACCTTTAGATGAACGAAAATAGACGGCTATTATTCATTTGAGGGTACCACAAAACACCTCGTAAAAAAAATCTACGGTGCAGCTTAGTGGTCTAATCGTATGGCTAATCAAATCTGATTTTCAAGGTAAATTCCAAATCTGATTTTCGAGGTAAATTCAAGGACTCAGGGAGGGGGGTGTTTTGGCTCAAATATGACACCTATTACAAAAAAAATGCATAAAAAATAAACGTCAAAAAAATCTAACTGAAAGTTTCTTGAAGTTTTTGTGCAGAGCTTGTCCAAATGTAAGTGGGAATATCTTTTCTATATTTCTTGATATTTTAAAATATGTTCTCAAATAATAAGTTCCCACAGTGAAACAAATTGGATTTCCTGTGTCACATGTACTCCTATTGATCAATGGTGGTCCAAATAAATCTTAGCATGTGTGTATAAATAAACATACTCCACGCATAACATACTTTGGCAATCCATCGATAGGCAACAACCAAAGAAACAATAGATGAGACAAGCTTACAATCCATCGTCAACACATATAAAAGTTGATTGTGCCAGAAATATTATTACATTGTCCCAGTCAACCATAACCAGAGATCGATAATTGAGTGATGCATCAACTAGGTCAAGCTAACTAAAGGCAAGTTGGGTTTGTGAGGATTCACCCTGTTCCGAAGAAGTGTCGCCTGGTGCAAAATGAGTTCCATATCAGAGAACGCACTGGATTATAGTGTTTTTAATATTGTAACGTTCAGACTTGTGCTTGATCATCTGGAGCCCGTCACCACAGCGAACCACCTCCACACCGGTTAGGACAGTATGCACATCAATCCCAACCTCCTCCTCGCATGAGAACTTTTTAGTGAAGTATGTGGCAATGCAAAACCTGCCTGATCCCAGATTCACCAAGGCACGGTCAACCGGTGACCACTCATCAGGCAGGCCGTCCAGGTAGTCCCAAGTATGCAGGGACGAAGGAGCAGCCGAATCCATCATCATGGCAGAGGCCAAAAGGTCGAACGCACATAAGCTGTGCCGAGGGGTGCCAGGGGCCTGGAGGCCAAACCAGAGGCTGAGCTCAGGTACATACTCTGCTGCGCGGTAGAAGGGCAGCACCCAGCTGCCAGCGTGGCTCCATACCTCTGTCGAGGTGTCAAAGTTGTAGGTGCCGTTCTTGAACGACGCACATATGGTGCAGTTGTCAACCACAGCCGCTGCAACAATGAGAGGACTGTTGCGGGTAGTTTGGTGGTAACCTAGACATGGAGGGGCGGACGGCAGAGGGCTCCAGTACCACCTGTTGTACAGTGAAGGAAGAAAGGCAGATTTACCAATCCTGCAGTAGTTGAAGAGCTCGAAGCTGCCATCCAAGGTGCTGAGGACGTAGAGGCCGTGATCATCTTCACGGCCCATGACATTGCCACTGCTGCAACGGCTTCTAATGGACAAGGCAATGGAATTGTACGGCTTGGAGAAGTAGGATTGATGTGTGAGACGGACAGACTTCGTGCTGGCATCATATACCGAGGTATTGCAACAAGGGTCAGCGAACATGACACAGTCCTCTCCCTGCTCCCGCAGGAGGGAGAAGAAATGCATGTTACTGGCAGCAGCAGAACTGGGTGGCGCGGAGAAGTTGATAGCCGATGCTGGCAGGCGCTTGCAGCTTGAGATCATTGACGGCCATCCCCCTTGCTTCTTCTTCTTTGCATTCTCAACTTGTTAGGCTGATGTTGCATCCTCCGCTGTCCTATAGAAGAGGTGATTGGAGAGTGGGAGGCGGCACAGCGAATATATTCTACTGCCATCCTCGTGCACCACCATATTCAGAAACCGCCGTTTCACCATAACCAACAACTGCTGTAATACCTTGAGTTAGAATACAACATAATTAACTGTCGACACTGAAATATATTGGGAAAACTGTCATGGAGAGATCGAAAGGATGCGTAAGTTGTAATCTTCTGTAGAGAACGAGGAGAAGAAATCGGAAAGTTCGTACCTGCAGCAGCAAAATCCAATTTCTCCGATCCTCCAGTTCCTAACTTCAGATCTACTGTCTGCGGTGTAGTGTGCAGTCAAAGATGCGAATCTCGCGTGACGGAAGGGCGGGGCAGGGCAAGCTGTCGATCGCCTTCAGAATAATGCATCAAGCTACTCGATCACCGGCCGAGGGGTATCGATCGAATCTGCAGAGCTTTAGAGGGGCGAGAGGTCAAGAAGGGTTGGAGAGGCTGCGTAGAGAAATGCGGCGGCGTTGCGAGGCAGGGGCAGAGAAATTTGGCTAGGTCTAGGTTAGGTTAAGCCTCTTATATCTATTTTTCGCTGGGATGGCTGGGCTGGGATGGGCTGGGGCCTCCAGGCAACGTCCAGTTGTATGAGGGAGGAACGGGACCCCCTAATCTATCGCTTGTAGAGTCGTATCTCGGCTCGCTCAAGTCGATCGCCTCTACCTGTAATCTTTCGGCTGGCTTTGCTCCGGCCCATTAGCACATATAGTTTTTTTTATTATCTCACAAGAGCACTATTATATTACCTAATTTATACTGATCTATATCTATACTCTATATATCTATACCTATACATATACATAATACCTATATCTGTACCTAATACATAATCTATCTATACCTACTAACTAGCAAAATTGCTCGTGCATTGCACCGGATTGATAATTGATAAATAGAAAATAAATTAAATATTTGTGTTGCACTGGATTGATAATTGATATAAATAAAAATGAAATAAATATCCAACTTTCATGATAATGAGATATTCAAGCTCCTCTTCCCGCTAGTCGGCCGATCTCCATGGTCGACCGAGTACCAAATGGACACACATCGAAGCGGCCCACAATTATTATCGTTTAATTACCCTTCCAAATCATCAACATATATAGACGCATGCAGACCCCCTCCAAATCCCTCCTATTTAATTACTGCACACCAGCAGACAACGATGTGTCAGCTTGTTGTTTCTCTACTTGGCTCGCTGATATCCCTTGCGTCAGCGGAGTATATGAACAGGTGGGGGAGAGGTTAAGGGAGCAAATCTCAATCGTACTAGGTCTTGAGGTACGCATATCTATCGCCAATTTATAATCCAAAACCAGGGTCTCGTTGGGCAATAGAGCTAGGCCTGCCTCTTTTATGCTCGGCGGCGGGGCACGTAAGATTTGGTCTTTTGGGCCCGGTTAAACAGGCATGCCCGCATATGTGCTGGTAGAAGCGGGGCTGTAGTACACGATTGAGCGGAGGTGGACCTTGACGTAACCGAGCTGGACATGTATTAACATAGGCCAACCGGACATGGACACGGTGGATTAAATAATCATACTCCCTCCGATCCAAATTAATTGACTTGAATTCATTCGGATGTATCTAGTACTAAAACAAGTCTAGATATATCCGAATCTAGCCAAATCCGAGTTAATTAATTTGGATCGGAAGAAATAACTTTTTTGATTTGACTTACCGGTTGGTAATATGTGTTTTGAAGAGGATAAACCGGTCGATCCAGAAAAGTGTAGAAACGGTAAGAAACGCTTCTTCCTTTATTATTAGGTACTAGTTGAATGATCGTACGTTGCCACGGCCTATATTTCATAGTTGCACATGTTACACATGTAAATCTAAAATACACATAAACATCTAGAAATATATAGAAGAGTTATGTGGTATTTGAAAAACTGAAATGTATTTTGCATAATGGAACTCATGTGTGTCGATAGCAAAGCGAAAATACGTTTCCTATCACAAGGAAAAGTCAAAATGATGTACACACTGAAAGGGTGTGTTTTCGGTCACAAGTAAAAGTCGGATTGATGTACACGCTGAAATGGATGAAAGAGTGTCTAGGAAGAACTAGAGACACTACTTACATATAGGAGAAGGTGAGATTCGAACTTAGCCTGTCTAGCACACCACCTCTTGTGCTAGCCAGAAGACCCCCAAGTCTTTCTCGTACATGCTGAAATGATATTCATCCATTCGATGGGCATCCCGTGTGTATTGTAAACGTGATGCACTTCAGTTTTATATATGGATGAATAATTCGGTCAGCTAGCGGGCCCATTCTAAGAAATATAGGTTGCCTTGCATGCCTCATCTTGATCAACATATTTCGGTCAGTTGGCGGACCATTCTAAGAAATATATCTTGCCTTGCATGCCTCATCTTGATCAACATATGTGTATCAATTATCGCAGGCTTGCAGCAACATATATATGTATATGCTGCACACATACTACTATTAAACTGAATTTGTAGTGATCTCAACTTTATTTACATAAACTTTCATGGTGGACAGATCGCTCAGAACTCATCAGCAACGAGAGCTAGTACAACAACTTTATTATTCAAACTCAGATCACTCTAAACTCCAGCAAGGTACCCACCTGCGACATGTCCACCGCTGGTCAGTCAGGCCGCTGTAGTACTTTAGTCTTCAGAGTTCAGACGCTGTAGTACTCTAGTCTTCAGGCCGATGGAGAACTATGTCCAGGATCTGCAGCTGTACTAACCTGTTTTTGTAAGTCAATAAAGTTGTAAACAGTAAGAACAACTTCCAGACGTGAAGTGAGGAAATTTCAATCTGAACCGTGCTACATGCATGGTCTCTTTCTCTATAGTCGTCGTAAAAGGTGGTGCCCTTATACTTATAGTCTCTTTCCCTATAATCATGTGAGACAGCCACCATCAACCTGCGCTACTTTTCTTAAGATTTTTAGCCTCTCACAAAATGATCCATTTCAGAGAACCAATTTATTTGTAAAAACTGAAGTAGTCAGCAATTATTTAACGTAGCTCACCTCCATGGATTAGCAGTTTCATCTAGCGTAAAAATATAAAAGCTTCAGGTTGTACGGCTCTTCTTCAACAAGAGAAGAACAAAAAATTGCAGGGGACAAATTCAGTCTCTTTGACCACTCCAAAAGCTACTTCATATGTGCAATCCTACGAAAAAGAATATTCCAGTGTTAGACTGTTAGTACAAAACTGTCACACATTCTCCGATCTAGCAGGTGAATGAAAAATATCAAAGAGAAAAGTAAAAATCAGGGATATGAAATATTATTCTTCAGGATAGATCAAGAAATAGCAAGAAAGGAATTGAAAATGTACTTCATATGGCTCAGTTTTCCATCATAAGAAGAACAGGCAGAGGAAGTTGGAAGGAATGATCAAGGCCATGAGTACCGAGTATCACCATGCGATGACATATAGGAAAACCTAAAAATTATTCAGCATCTAAAAACTCATGTGCTACAATAGTCAGCAAGTAGGATTGTGAAAATAAATCTTATTAGGCAATCTGAAAACACGTGTTCTACAGTAATCAGGATGTAAATAACAGAAAAGATTTAGTAAAAGGCTGTCACATGAGTGCATCCTCTAACTTCCCAACTATAAGTACCATCTCCTTACCAACAACCGGATAAAGGATTTGCATTACTGCTAGCTGCAGCCTACCCTCCGCGAGTGGTTGATGGCTTAGTGTCGCGCCAGAAAAATGCTGGTGCGATGTTGATGTAGAGCTCGTTGGGAACCCCAAGAGAAAGGTATGATGAGCACAGCAGCAAGTTTCTCTCAGAAACCAAGGTTTAATCGAACCAGTAGGAGTAAGAAAACACCCCAAAGATGTTGCTAGTTGAGCCTTGGCAGGGCGCACTACCGGTGCTAGTAGCAACGTGGAGACCTGCACAACACAACCACAGAACTTCGTCCCCAACTTGCGATGAGGTTGTCAATCTCACCGTGTTTTGAGAAAAACAAAGGATTAAACGTATTGAATGGAACGAAGTAATAGTTTGCAGAAAGTAAACACAAAGCAGTAAAAGATTGTAGATTGTATGTAAAGAAAAAGGACCGGGATCCATAGTTCACTAGAGGTGGCTCTCCTTAAGATAGATAACATGCTGGGTGAACAAATTACAGCGGGGCAATTGACAAACATCGAGAAAGCAATTCATGCATATATTAATCATCTTGACTCCTTTGGAACTTAATTGGGCATTACAACATTATACATAAACCGCCATCCAACTGCATCTATGACTAATAATCCACCTTCAGGTTATCATCCGAACCCCCTCCAGTATTAAGTTGCAAACAACAGATTATTGCTTTACGAACTGCGTGTAAAGTAAACAATACGATTGTTCTATGAACAAAGGATTATTGTTTTCTCCCTAATAGCAACGGCACATCTAGTACCTTAGAGATTTCTGTCACTTCCCTAGATTACTAGAGGCATGAACCCACTATCGAGCATAAATACTAACTCTTGGAGTTGCTGGCATCTACTTGGCCAAGATAGCTACTAACAACGAAAAGCATGCAAGATCACAAATAACAAAGACATGATAAAATCAATAATCAATCTGAAATAGCATCTCAATATCCATCGGATCCCCGCAAACACAACATGTAAGAATTACAAATAGATGATCTTGATCATGAACGGAACTCACAAGATCTAAACATGAAAGCACAAAGGAGGAGGACCAGCCATCTAGCTAGTACATGGATCCGTAGTCCAAGGATGAACTACTCACGCATCACATCGGAGGCTTGCATGGTGATGAAGAAGGCCTCTACGGTGAATTCCCCTCTCCGGCAAGGTGCCAGGAAGAGCTTCAGATCCCTCCCGATCTAGGGATGGAGATGACGGCGACTACAGACTCTTTCGTGGATTTTTGATCGGGTACTTAGGGTTTTCGTCCCGATGGCATCTTATAGTCTGAAGGGGAGGCCGAGGGGGTGCCTGGGCTAGCCACACCACCCCCTGGCGCTGGCCAAGCCTGGTCGCGCGGCTAGGTGGTGTGGCCGCCCTCTGGCCCTTCTCCGTCTCGTATTCTGGTATCTGATGACTTCTGGAAAAATAGGCACTTTGGCTTTTGTCCCGTCCAATTCCGAGAATATTCATTTTCTGACTTTCCTGGAACCAAAAACAGCAGAAAACAGGCAGCTGGCACTGTGCCTCTTGTTAATAGGTTAGTCCAAGAAATCATATGCAAAGTACTCCAAAGTGTGGGAAAAACACAAGAAAGTGGATAAAACCAAGCATGGAACATCAAAAATTATAGATACATTTGCAATGTATCAACATCCCCAAGCTTAACTCCTGCTCGTCCTCGAGTAGGTAAGTGATAAAAAAGAAAGAATAATTTTTGAGGTGACATGCACCATCAAAGACTTGATCAAAGTATTTGTAAAACATTCAAAGCTGGGATCATAGTACTTCAATCATAACATGAAAGACAAGGTTCTAGCAATAAGACAAAGAAACTATGATGCAACATGAAAAGGCATAAACAAAAAATTCATGAATAACAATGCTTTGCAAGACGTTTGTTTGTTTCACATAAAGAAAACATAGCATAATAGTATTCAGCTTGTCCCTCATAGAGTAGCTAATATAAATGCATAGGACACCTTCAAAGTTCATAAGAGTGACTAGATACAAATAGTTTAAAACAAGCAATATCAAGTTATGCATCAATCAACTAGTCTTGGGACAATGCACATAGAACTAAGAATGGCCACTATGCTCTCAAAGTAGGTGCATAAAGGTAGAAGGTGGAGACTCAACATAAAAGTAAAAGAAAGGCCTTCATAGAAGGAAGTAGGGATTTAAGTCTCATAAAGAGCTTCCAAAAATTATGGTACTTATAGCTTTCAGCTCTCATTGCCCCTATCATAAGCATCTTGAAGGTGATTAAGGTTAAAGTGACACAACTAAGAGGATATGCTTGACAAGTTATAAACCGAAATCTCATGCCCCTTACTTACGAAGACCGAACCTCATGCTACTCAACTTTAGTCACGAGTAAGCTCTTGTCATTGTAAGTACATGTGTATCATAAAGAACCGCCAACGGGGTACCCCTTGCACATGATATGGGAGCTTTCCCATAATCAAAATGACAAGTCAAGTAGACAATGAGCATCTCAGCGATCTTTTTATTTGCTATTTGCATAGGTTTTTATTGAGGATGCTTCATAGAGTGCTCATTATGGTGGTGCTGCAAGTTTCCACCATGATTAGGCATGGCTTAGGCTAGCGGCCTAGGCGTTTCTCTAACATACATACAAACTCCATGATCTTACAAGTTCCACTTTTATTTCACACCGCCGGGATTCATAAGCAAAAGAACATGATATCAACGGGGTACAAAGTACAAGTGCAATGTTGAAAGCGTTCCCCATGAAACATGGTCCTGCTAATTTCAACTTATAAAGCGCAAGCATATACGCAACAAAGAAGGACCCAATGGTTCAAGTTTATTAGATGCAAAAAAAAAGTAAAGTGTGCCATCAAGTTCATGAGAGCTTTCATCACTAGTTTTCTCATAACAAGTTTAATTTGGAAGGTAAACAAAAAAATGAATATACTTGGAATAGCATAAGCTAGTAGGTAGGTATGGTGGACTCTTCGGAATAACTTGGTTTAGGAAGTTGGATGCATGAGTGGAACTCATACTTGGTTGTGGAGGCTAGCAAAAGACTAGGAGCGACAAACTAAGAGAGCAATAATGGCCATAATCATTCAGAGCGACAAAACATCATTGATCAAAGCATAAAGTGATACTACAAGTTGAAAACTAAAGGATCATAAAGGCTATGGTGACTTGAGATAGTCATAACATGGTGTGAGCATTTGCCAAGTCAACCCAAATAAAGCATCAAAGGAGAATACCATAATACTATGCTTTAATATGCTAAAACAACGCATGATTCATCCAAGGCACATTAAGCAATCTCATTTGTTTATAACAATTCATGATACAGAAAAGAATACTAAGCATAAAGCCAAAACAATATCAAGCATGGCATGACAGAGCATAGGCCACAGTCAAAAACGAGCTCTTTTTACCACATAAGCATGAACTTTCCTACTCTTTTCCAATCCAAACCAAACTATTTGAAAACCAATGTATGAAAGAGGGGGTCCAACCAATTTATTAAGCAAGCTAAGCAAACCAAGCAAACGAAAAACCAAAATGAAAACGAAAAAGAAGACGCTCCAAGAACAACACAACTGTGCATGAAACAATAAAAATGGAGCGTTTGGAAGAAACTTGGGATTTTTATTGATGAAGAAGGGGATGCCTTGGGCATCCCCAAACTTTGACGCTTGTACTTCTTGGATATTTCTTGGGGTGACACAGGTGGCATCCCCAAGCTTGAGCTTTAGTCTATCCTTCATCTCATTACTCATTCCTTCCATACACCTGAAATTTTTCCTTCATATAAAACTTCACACAATCTTATTAGCAACATTAGTGTACTCAAGATAAAAGGTCTTAAGGTTCAGTTCTAACACCAAATAAACTTCCATTAGAACACTAGCTACTGTAGCACTTCCCTCAAAAAGCTCAATTCCCCAAAAGAACTCAAAAAGGAACCAACAAGAAGCAAATGCAGAAAATGGCAGAAATCTGTCAAAACAGACCAGCAGTTAAAGACGAATTTTTTCGAAGAGCTTTTGTTGCTCAAATCAAAAAGTGTTGAACTAACGAAAGTTAGATAACAACTTGGGGCAGAAGCACAAAAAATTCACGCCTCAAAAAGACGTTCAGAGATTTTACACGAATTTTTATGGTGAAGCACAGAAATCCGTTTCGGGACAGCAACTTTCTCAATCATTACTTCTCTCTCATTAGAGGTTACTCTTGGCACAAAAAGCAAATAAAAAAGATAAGGAGCGGTTATTACAGAGGTAATAACTTCCAATACTCATCTAAAACTTTTGGGTTATCTCCCAATAAGTACTTTTCTTTAACGCCTTTAAGTTAGACATGATAGTTTGAGAAGATGCCCACATAAAAAATATGAATTGAAGTAAAAGAGAGCATCAAGAAGCAAATTCAAAACACATTTAAGTCTAATCCACTTCCTATGCATAGGAATCTTGTAAGAAAATAAATCAAAGAAGCACATAGTAGCAACAATGGGTAGATAAAACAAGAGCAATTTCAAAACTTTCAGCACATAGAGAGGTGTTTCAATACCATGAAAACTTCTACGACCATATTTTCCTCTCTCATAATAATTTTTAGTAGCCTCATGAATAAACTCAACAATATAACTATCACATAAAGCATGCTTTTCATGATCTACAAACACTAGAGCTTTATTATAAACATTTTCAAAAGAATCCTCAGGAACATGACATTCGTCCTCCTTTGGTAAGCATGGGGGACAATCAAATAATGTAAGGGATAAAGAGTTACTCTCATTAGAAGGTAGGGATGGGTAGATCCATTCTTCCTCCTCTTGATCATCACTCTCCTCCTCTTTTTCATCCAATGAGCTTCTAGTTTCAGCAATTTCTTCTTTCATAGGCTCCTGCAAGGCATTAGTCTCTTCCATTGGTGGAGAGCATCTATTAAATTCAAGAATATAGCCATTTTGTACCTTGTAACTATCAAAGCAAAATTTAAGTATATCATAAACCTCATATTTATAAGGTGAATCATCAGTATTTTCAAGCAAACTAGCAAGTTCAAATGCACCCTTCCAAGCAATAAATTCTTCAATTTGTTCCACATCATAAAAGTCATAATTCCCTTTAACATAAGAAGATATGGTAACATTATCATTATACTCACATTGAAAAGGGAGGTGTTTATACCTCCTATAGCAACATGATTTATCCAAGCAATAAGTAACATTATCAGTAGAGCACACGTTTCTAGCAATAATATTCAATTTATCAATTTGTTCCCATAAGTGTTTCCCTTTTTATGACAAGCGGTGTTCCTTATAATAATATTTTTGTTCTTCCGTGAACCCACCTTGCTAGTAAGATTCAGTTTCAAAGAAACCAACCATTGATAGAAAGCATGATAAAGCAAGACAATAACAAACCAATGAAAATAACAACTATAGTAGGAACTAATTTTTTTTGTGTTTTTGATAAAGAAACAAGCAAACAAAGCAAAAGTAAACTAAGAAAAACAAAAATAACAAAGTAAAGAGATTGGTTATGAGGGACTCCCCTTGTGAAGATGTCCTTGACTCTCAAAGAACGGCGCCCAGAAAATGCTTGATGGCTCAAAGGTTATGGCCAGAAAAATGCTGGTGCGATGTTGATGTAGAGCTCGTTGGGAACCCCAAGAGGAAGGTATGATGAGCACAGCAACAAGTTTCTCTCAGTTATGGAACCAAGGTTTAATCAAACCAGTAGGAGCAAGGAAACACCCCAAAGGTGTTGCTAGCTGAGCCTTGGCAGGGCGCACTACCAGTGCTAGTAGCAACGTGGAGACCTGCACAACACAACCACAGAACTTTATCCCCAACTTGCGATGAGGTTGTCAATCTCAGCGTGTTTTGCGGAAAACAAAGGATTAAACATATCGAATGGAAAGAAGTAATAGTTTGCAGAAAGTAAACACAAAGCAGTAAAAGATTGTAGATTGTATGTAAATAAAAAGGACCAGGATCCATAGTTCACTAGAGGTGGCTCTCCTTAAGATAAATAACATGCTGTGTGAAAAAATTACAGCGGGCAATTGACAAACATCGAGAAAGCAATACATACATATACTAATCATCTTGACTTCTTTGGAACTTGATTGGGCATTACAACATTATACAGAGACCGCCATCCAACTGCATCTATGACTAATAATCCACCTTCAGGTTATCATCCTAACCCCCTCCAGTATTAAGTTGCAAGCAACAGATTATTACTTTACGAACTGCATGTAAAGTAAACAATACAATTGTTCTATGAACAAAGGATTGTTGTTTTCTCCCTAGTAGCAACAACACATCTAGTACCTTAGAGATTTCTGTCACTTCCCCAGATTACCAGAGGCATGAACCCACTATCGAGCATAAATACTAACTCTTGGAGTTGGTAGCATCTACTTGGCTAGGATAGCTACTAACAACGGAAAGCATGCAAGATCACAAATAACAAAGACATGATAAAATCAATAATCAATCTGAAATAGCATCTCAATATTCATCGGATCCCCACAAACACAATATGTAAAAATTACAAATAGATGATCTTGATCATGAACGGAGCTCATAAGATCTAGACATGAAAGCATAAAGGAGGAGAACCAGCCATCTAGCTACTACATGGATCTGTAGTCCAAGAATGAACTACTCACGCATCACACCGGAGGCTTGCATGGTGATGAAGAAGGCCTCCAGGGTGAATTCCCCTCTCCGGCAGGGTGCCAGGAAGAGCTTCAGATCCCTCCCGATCTAGGGATGGAGATGACGGCGACTACAAACTCTTTCGTGGATTTTTGATCGAGTACTTAGGGTTTTCGTCCCGAGGGCATCTTATAGTCGGAAGGGGAGGCTGAGGGGGTGCCTGGGCTGGCCACACCATCCCCTGGCGCGGGCCAAGCCTGGTCGCGTGGCCAGGTGGTGTGGCCGCCCTCTGGCTCTTCTCCGTCTCGTAATCTGGCATCTGATGACTTTCGGAAAAATAGGCACTTTGGCTTTTGTCCTGTCCAATTCCGAGAATATTCATTTTCTGACTTTCCTGGAACCAAAAACAACAGAAAACAGACAGCTAACACTGTGGCTCTTGTTAATAGGTTAGTCCAAGAAATCATATGAAAAATACTCCAAAGTGTGAACAAAACACAAGAAAGTGGATAAAACCAAGCATAGAACATCAAAAATTATAGATACATTTGCAATATATCAGTGGTCAATCCTAAATCCTCCACTCGTCAACGCCAAACCGTTAACAAAGCTACCCAAGCAGATTTCACACCAGGCGTAGCCAAGTGCTCAACACAGCAGCAGGCTAGCAGCCAGGACCATCCCCACACTCGTGCTAGCCAGGACCATCCCCACACTCGGTAGTGATGAAATGCAAATGATATTTGTGTTCAAGAATAAGAGTTCATTTCTAACAACATACGTTGTGTGATAGTGGGACAATGATGCATTCATATCGTGATGGACCTGGGGGGGGGGCACGAGATTTACAGCCAACAGACATCTCAAACCACATAGCACACTTTAAGTTGCATCAAAATTCAAAATGAAGCTTGTCATGCTAGCCACAATAGATAGTTGTCAGTAAATAATTAAGAGCAAATATAAAGCTAGCTATCATATTTTTTCGAAATTCAGTTATTCTCTCTATAGAAGTGGTTTCAGTAATTTAGTATAACACCTATCTGCTTTCTGAGCATGATGCATCATGAAACAATATTCCAACTGTTAGGCAAGGCAACACAATAACGTCCTAGAAATAGTTAATTTTTCATTAGAGTTATGCTAAATTGCTTAATATTTTGCGTGAAAGGCATTTGCACCACGATTCAACAAAAACCAAGACATCATAACATGATCCTTTGATAGTGCCAATGGCTAGAAATATTGAAATGACATGCTCATCACGGAGCAGTTTGCCAAGCGCAATGGTCAGCGAGGTAGTATATGCCCCCAATTCACCACATTGTGTTACCCTGCACACGAATTCATCTCCCAACTACCAATCGCGATAGTTGAAACACACACAAAAACGCATTTGGGTGTATTGCTACCTTTGACTGGCGGATGCGCAGGTTGAGCTCCCGAAATGCGGGGCGCGGCTGCGGCCGTGGAGGACCTGGTCCACGATCTGCGCCGCCCCGTCAATCTCACCGTCAGCATCGCCGTCCGACTCCCAGGTGGCAGGGAAGTTGCGGCGGAGCTCATCGACGCCCATGTACGGAGCGCCGCTGGAGAAGCGGGAGAAGAGCGTGCGCACATCCTCTGGCGCAAACCTGCACGTGAAGAAGACTCTTGTACGACCCCATCGCCGCCAGATCCTCGGGCAATGCTACCTCCTCTAATCCCCTTCCTCGATCAGGAGCGGAGGAGGGCGACGCAGGGAACTCGGGGCGCGTAGCAAGGTCGCGTCGAGGGAGGCGGCTCGGGGCGGAGCCGGCGGTGCGTCTGGGCACATTAGACGCTAGGGGCAAGGGCGGTGGTCTGAGTCGCGCGAAGCCCTGGCGGTGCGGCGGGGCACAAGAGCCGCTAGGAGTAGGGGGCGGCCTCGATCACGTGGAGTTCGGGATCGAGCAGGAGGAGAGGAGGGCTAGGCGGGGATGGGAGGAAGAGGATGGGGACCGGCGGACGGGAGGAGGGGAATAGAGAGAGGGCTATCCACTTAGCGGTGGCAGGGCATGTAAAACTTCGAAAGAGAAGGGGCAAAATCGTAAAAAACCAGGCGGACGGATTTTTGGGGGTGACGAACGTCTTGAATCTTTTTAATAGTACTAGGGAAATTACCCGTGCGCTGCACCGGGAGGTAAAATGTTGAGACGCACAAAATAACTTTTTCGCTATTACAACCTTGATGTTTTGCAGAAACCAGCCAGCTCCCTCCAGATTTCAAGTGTGTATTCACGCTCTAAGACCCATCCAACTTTCACATACTATTATATATAGTTGACAATATTCATCATAGGATGTTCAAACTTCTATAAAGCGTTTTATTATGATCAGAGTGAAACGGAGTAAAGAACATCTTTATGAGCGAATGCAAATATCATCTCCCTTAAGCCATTAAAAGCTTCCATTTCATCTCTTTCGCCACCTGAATTGGAAGCCTAGAGTTTGTTCAGATCGACAATTTTGTCATCAAGATTCAAATCAGTGGACCTAGAGAAGATGTAATGACATTGCGTGTAGATATTACACAAAATCTGAGAAGAAGAAAATACTATCTATCCTGGTATAGTGGTACAAATTGTAGAGTAGAAACGTGAACAGTTTTTGCATCAATCAACGGACTACAAAATTCAGCTTTGTGATATTTCTGGAAGCCTTTTAGTTAAGAACCACCCCACTGAAATCCTGAACAAGCTAATATAGTTATGTACAAGAATTCTGTGGCTAGGACAAAAAAATCAAAAATTTGATGATGCATGCATTGCGTAAGCCACAGCTTGACGCAGTCTGCAAGGTTTACTCTGAATTTGAGTGTGCTGACTATTCGATTGTTTGCGATTTGTGTCCTAGAAAATTGAGTGTCCGTGGTATGCAGATTGACCATATGCTGCACAATAATGCTCAGTTGTTCTGACTCCTGAGAGTGCACTTTCTATTGGATTTGCGAGCTTCCTAATAAGTCAGTTTATTTCTTCACCGGTCCATCTAGTGATGTACCTTCTTATGTCGGAGAAGCAGCGAGCTCCTGAACACCGGAGCAGCCGGACTACCCGCGAGGTCGTCGTCGAGCGGACGGGTTGAGCTTCATCTGCATGTCAGGACATCTGGAAGTATGTCAGTGGTTTCTGTATGTTGGATATCTGCATGTATGGAGTCAGCCTTCGTCGCATGGCTATACATCATGCCGTCCGGCATTGTCAATATTGCGCCTCCCCCAGCACAACATGCTTGCTGACTTAACAAACGTTGTCTCCAAGTCCTCCGACGAGGTGGGATCGAACAGGTCCCATGCAGCCCCAATCCCGTTGGGTTGCCGTCCAAGGTCGTACAACACCACTGCCAGCTGTTGCCCGTGCTCTTCTCTTCGATGATGGCGCCTCGCTCTGCCTCCAAGTTTAAGAAGTCTGCTTCCACGTGGGCGTTGATACGGTACTTCCTACTGCCCGGCATGCGACGTATCGCCTACATTGTTGTCTTTGTACCGCCACCGGCGGCGGTTCCACGGGCGCCAGATTGCCAGAAGAGCCTTGGTGCAGTTTATGTCTCAATATTTTCAGGATCTAGCTCCAGACGATGGCACAAACCGGTCTCGAAGCACTCGCCGTCGAAGCAAACCAGCGTGATCAGCTTCTTTTCGCCCGCGAACTCGTCGAGTTTTTCGTATGCCATGGTTCTCGCTAATCTCTTCTAGAATCGCTAGTCGCTAGGTAGCTTAGATCGATTGGATCCTAGGAAATCAATCGCTCCAATATTTATTGGCTTAGATAAGGCAAGAAGAGAGGAGTCATGCAAACTTGGGACACCAGTTGTACGAAAGCGCAAGAAACAATCTCTCGAACGATTGGTTTCCTTTACGACTATGAACAGCAATCGTGTGCTCGACGAAGACGCATATCAGTACGTGGCATGCCTGTGTAGTACTTGGTTTGGTGGAAGAAAAAATCTGTCCTTTATTATTATAGAAAAAAATACCCGTACATCGCACCGGGAGAGAAAAACTACGTCATGAAGACACAAAAAGTAACGTGCCATGTCATAGAACCATCCGGCTACACAAAGTAACATGTGATGTCACAGAACCATTTGGCTTCAGCGTATCCACAATCTGCCACTATATATTCTCCCCACTGCTTCAATCTGGCCATCTAATAAACATGCGCGAGCGGTAGCAAAGTCATGCACCGCCTGAGAAGCCCTTTGACTCCCTCGGGGGCCGAGGATTGGAGGAAGCGGAGGAGGACAATTAAATTTTGGGGGAACCCTCCACTTGAAAGTAGAGGAGATAACCAAATCGAGCGTGTTAGGTAACTGAATCATAAGAAGAAAAAAAGCTAGCACGTTGCAATGGGAGAGAAATTATACATTTTAAATAATAAGAGCATATGCAATGTAGAGTCAAAACTCTGCGTCCGGGGTGTAGGCATTTAAACTACTCCCTCGCTAGCTAAATCCAACTCACTTGTTTCGGGACATAGGGAGTAAGTTCACGTAATTAAAGCCACGACGATTCTAAATCTTGCACAAATAATTTTTATGTTTTTATTTTTTTTGGTTTAGCTTCACTGAACAAAATTTCTAAAAATTTCGAAGTGCCGTCTCGGTGCTAGTGCTGGATATTTGCATCGCGAAGGGCTGATATTCTTGACACACTTTTTTTGGCACGATGGAATTCTTTGGCTCGGTACACAAAAAAGGAAACACTTGTGTCTAGTATTTTCTTTCTACAAAATAGGAAGGTTAGGAAAGTAGCGGTTTCCATAGAGATAAAAGTCCTGGTAAGGAGGATTATAAGGCAACCGCATCCAGATCCATCTCCTCACACCACACACACGCTCCGGATACGCATCTTCCCTCCCCAGCCGATTCTCCTCTGCTCCCCATCCATCACCAGCAGCAGCGGGGAGACGACCAGGAGCAGGCAGGAGGTGGGCTCACCCTGAGGTGTAGACGACGCCCATCAAAGGTCAGACCGACCTCGTCGAGCGAGGAAGCGCCGGTGGCGGTGCCTTGGCGACCCGCTCTTCTCACGTCCTTCAGAGTGCGCACGCGCGGTCGGGCCAGCTCTTCTCAGGTCCCTTTCCTCCAACCTCTGCTCAACCTCTCTCTCTCCTGAGATGTGAGATGAACATCTCCTTCTCTCGTCAGCTCGGCCAGAGCCATTCGCCATCCTCTTTCTACACCCAGGCAGCCATATTTCAAGGTGACTTGTTGATTTCGGTCGATCTCCAATTGTCCCAGGCGGCCATCTGGCCATCAAATTCTGATTTCAAGGCGACTTGTTGATTCGGTCGATCTGTGAAGTATATAAATTGGTGAAACTTTGTTTAAGGGAGCAACGTGGGACTATTCTATAAAATTTTATCAGAAATTAAGGAGTTCAGGACGAATCGGTGCATTGGGTCAGGTTGCCGCGGTGGTTTGGGCCGCACAGAAAAAAGTTCTATTGCGGATAAAACGATGCGACGTTGGATTTTCCTTCCAACCGGTATAATGGTTTATCGCGGGAAAGAAAAAAGAAGAAGACACGGTCGGCGTTTTTATTTTTTTTCAACTTAGGAGTGACATCGGTGGGTAATTATGTGCATGATGGAAGGGTAAAATAGTCCAGAAAAGTGTTGGACCGGAAACCCTAAACCCTAAACAATCCGTCATTTATTATTAGGTATATATCTACTAATTTGTCTAGCGGTACGTTCGTCACCAGCCAAACTTTCCGTCTGCCGTAGTTTGACGATTTTGCCCCTGCAAGTTCGTGGGTATTACACCACTTGCCACCGCCAAGTCAAAACCGAGTCCCCCTATCTGTCGAAGCGAGTAGCGACACGGAACAGTAGCGGCGCAGCGACACTCTACCACGACGCCCTTGGTCCCTGCTCTGGCTCCGGCCGCCGCCAGCTCCTGTCGCGCGGAGCTTCACTGCCAGCCGTTCTCCTCCTCCTGTGCGAGCCAGGACCTGATCCCATCGCCTCCTTGAAATCACTGCCGAATCTGACCTGTCTTGGACAGGAATCGATGCAGACTGCGTAGGGGAGTGCCTTGACAGGAGGAATCGGTTGAATCAATTTCATGACAACCTACCCCCATGCTTCTGTCCGCCATGGGAGAAGACCTACTGCTCTGTTCGTTATTGTTTTTTGAGGGTACTCTGTCGTTTTTTCTTCAGAATCCTCTGTTCGTTTTCTACTCTGGTCCTGACGGCATCCACCGCTGGCCTCCCTAGGCCGGGGCACCGGAGGACTTAACCCGCCCGCCGCCGCGCATAAGTTCCTGGCAGCTTTCCCCTGCCAGGAGCTCGGTACCAGATCCACCTACGACATGAATAATGGAACTGATTTTCGGTTTATCAAAAACCTCACAAAAAATCCCACCGGAGCTCCAAGAAATTAAGATGAAATAAATCAAATTGAAACGGATACCAACAAAAGGTAGTGGAAATCAACGTATTCAAGCATCGGCCAACTCAAATCCAGCTCTTGGAGACCCAATGGCAAGAGGCACTGTGATGCATGAACATATTCTTGTCAGAAAAGGCACAGGATTGTCTCTACGGGCTGTAGAATCTCACGGTGATTCCGTGCATCCAAGCTTCATTCTTTCAAGGATTAATAGGAGGGAGGCGAGCCGGAGCTCGTGGACATGGCGACCTGTCTCGGGGAGGTCTACAACAATGACGTGGCGAGAGCGGCGGCTACCTGGACCTGAGCGGCCGCTGTAGCCGATGGCCTCCTATAGTCGTGCGGCGACGACAGGTCGTGAGCAGCGGAGGCAGCCGAGACTAAGCACAACAAGGTGTCGGGTTCTATTGTTTTGTTCTGGAGTGTGAGTTCTCCGGTCGAATGCGTCGTGTGTAGGGTGTTTGACTGCTCCAGGTCCTACTATGAGGCCTACCTGCAGAGATGCGCATGTTTTACAGCCGCACACACACTTCTTCCTCTTCCTCATGCCGTGGACCGACTGCAGCCTCGCTCGGCGTGCTCAGATTTCAAGCCAATTGGTTGGAAGAAATATGTCTCCCTGTTAGTTTAGTAGTACATCAGTCTACCAGGATATATAATACACTTGTTATTCTTCAGACTCTTGATCCAATTATTAGAGAAACCTTCTTGATTTCAGTTGCTTTGGGAATCTCTGTCTGCAACTCAAAGTTCCCTGCAATGAGCTAGATCATCCATTTGTGTAGCTGGCATTGTGCAGCCGAGTCAGATAAAAAAACTGTGATATCATCCATGTGCTTGTTTTTCCGGTTCA
Source organism: Avena insularis (assembly GCA_023614405.1). Taxonomy (NCBI): domain Eukaryota; kingdom Viridiplantae; phylum Streptophyta; class Magnoliopsida; order Poales; family Poaceae; genus Avena; species Avena insularis. The sequence goes on from CM042686.1 coordinate 379,598,572, forward strand.
TCGTTTGTCACGTATTTGAATGACCCTCGGTCCTTGATGTTCATCCCGCAAAAAAAAGGAATCCACCAAAGGAATCGTCATTGGTGAGAACCCGAACTGGATCCCTTTAACTAGCATGTTGAATCACAACATATATGTTTTGTTTAATGCGAGTTTCAAATGTTTCTTAGTGCATACTTCATTTTGGTATTATTAAGTGCTCGACGGTGGACAGTATAGCGTTCTTCTCAAAAGGCTTGTTACTAAATTGATTTCAAGTGCACAAGTGAAACCTAAGATGTTTGAGTCATAAAAATTAGAGTGTCTTTTAAGACTGAACACTATTGTTTAATAGGAAGGGATTGTACCTGATGGTACTATATGCCGATCATTAGCAGTCAAAGAGAAGTACCAGGCTATGAGTACTTAGCAGTAATTTCTGTGATTCTCGAAAAGAAAAATGGTTTAATCTCAACTCATGGCAACACGTTCATACGAACTCATGGGCCCACTCTCGGTGTTGTATCAATCTGGTAGTTAGATATAAAGCAATAAAGTATCGAAAGTTGAAATTTGCATATTGAGATCTGGAGAGGCCATTGGGGTCCAACAAAAAATTTATTACTTGCTATGCATATGACGTCGAATTATGTAAACTGAAAATTTAAATGCTTTTATAATATTTTATTTCTATACATGGATATGTGTATGTAACAATAAAAATATCAATAAACCGTGGCAACGCACGGGTACTCAACTAGTAGATAGATAGAATAGATAGATATCTATCTACTAATTTACACAACCGTACGTTCGTCGCTCAGGGAAATTCCGTCTGCCTGTATTTTAGGGTTTGGTGAAATAACCTCCGCTGCCACCACCAAGAGGTACCTGTCCGGAGAAATAAAATCCCCAACCCTGCTCCGTCTCCATCCTCAACACTCTCCTCCAGACTGCAACTGCTCCCTTCCCTTGACCGCGGCCGCTCGGAGCCGACGGGCTCCCTGTCTCCTCGCCGCACCGGCTTGGGCATGGCGAGCGGCGGCGACGGAAACAGCGCCACCACCGTCTCCCCGTACGCCCTCGCCAACGCCAATTGGAATACTTGTTCGGTGTAAAGAAAAAATTCCCAACGGCGCGACTCTCTCTGCCCTCGCTCCAGAACAGCGGCACTAAGCTCGGGCAGAGGAGCGGGTCGATGAACGTTTTGAGGGAGGCGGATATGTGCTGGTGGCGACGGAAGTCGTGGGGCTCGATCCGGGCGCAGACGAGCTTGTGGCGACAACACAGCATCATGCGCAGAGGGGCGAGCCTGGCTGTGGGATCGTGGTTGAGCGGCAGAAGCCAAGGAAGACCAGCGGCGGTGCTCGAGCGGGCGAGCTAGAGAGGGAGGCGACCGCGTCGGGGATGGTCCTCGCCGCCCGCCGGCAGGTACGGTGACCCACGACTCCCTCCCGTCCTATCCTAAAAAGAGCACCCCCGCGTCCTTGTTGCGCCTCCTCCATTGCTGTAGGCCCTGATCTGGGCAAGGATTTGCTGCCTCTTGCCGCAGTGGTTGGGTACAGAGCACCGCAGGCGCCGCCACCAATCATCTCCACTGCCACCGAGGACTGCTCTGCGACAAAGACAACAGCAGAACGCTAGCAGGGCCGGAACCGCCATACCTGCCGCACGCGTTGGCTACCTGCCTCCCTGGCCTCAACATCTTCACCGGCCATCTGACGAGAGCAAGCTGCTGGGCAGTGCCTGCATCTGAAATGTTTGTCTACACCTCATCACTTTCCTCACCATGCCGGTCCATAATTTATTTGCATGTTTTGCCACAGTTCAATGACGAGCAATTGGATACAGTATCTTGCATATCTTGCAGTGCAGGTGCAGAGCATTGTTATGTTGAAGTTGTAGTTCAGTCTTTGCCTTAGAGGCTTAGAGGCGCCAAATGGTGGTCTGCAAGGACCGTAATGATGGCCTCAAGGGATACTAATAGTTTAGTTTGCATGTAATCAACCTCCTCTTCTATAATTAATGTTATAAGGTTGTACAATGGACTCGTGAAAGTATGAGTTATAGTATATACTGTAATATATTATGATTTTCATATATTGTTGGATATGATTTGACAAACTACTGCAGAGGCTTTATATAGCGTGGAATACAAATCCTTCTATAATTTTGATATGTTAACTGCCGATTGCACATCTCCTACAGTGATTGTGGTTTTGGATTATTGTATAATACTAAAAAACATGACCTACGGATTTATTCTTTTTTAATTTCTCAATGCACTCTTAAATATATTCGGTTAATCTTCACAGAATTGTGCTTCGATCCTGTTAGTACATATTTTAGAAAAGAGCCATTAGCAGTATTGATTGGTGAACATCTACGTTGGCTAATTTTCTGGATCATATAGTAGGGATTATAATCAAATTTAGTGAAAAATCTGTGATGAATCGAACCGATATTAAGAGTTTTGTTGGCACACATATGGATCGTTCTTTGTTAAAGCTTTGTTCCATGTCGGTAAACCTAAAAGTGCATTCGTAATTATGGTTGTCATCTCTACACTGTAAATCACGAGTACACATTAGATGAAGATAAAAGCAAGCCACACTAAAATGACGCATATGGTGTGTTCTGCTCATTTTAAAAACTGACTGTGCAGTCACATTTTACTACCATGGAAAAGCAAGTGGGATGTCCTAGGTGTAACGAGCAATATGTAGTGAAATCAGAATTAGGACAGGATTTTTAATAATTAAAAATACATGCATTATCTAGAGAAGAAGGATAAGTGAAGCCATAAGGACAAGACCAGATGGAGTTTTTCGAAATCAATTATTGCTAATAGTGACCTTGGACACACTAATTGGCACGCTCACTGCATATGAAAAACTTAATTAGTTAGCTTTATATTTTTATTTTTCCGTAGCAACCCACGGGCATTTAGCTAGTCTATCTATCTATCTATCTATACTAATAAAAAACTCGCATCGTTCGTCAGCTGGTATTTTCCGTCTGCCGTGTTTAGACGATTTTGCCCCTACACGTTCGGACCTATTACAGATACTTGCCACCGCCTAGTAATAAACGACCCCCGGTCATCTCCCTCACCTTGCCTTATCCTTTCCATCCCCACCGACGCCGCCGCCTACCGTGTTTCCTTGGCGGTTCTTGGGCTCGGATGAGTAGACGGCGAGGAGGACGACCTCGAAGCCAGAGAGCGAGGACGGGAGGGCGGAGGCAGGTGGAGGAGGTACAACAAGGAGAGGATCGGGAGGAATGCGAGCGCGGCGAGGCGGAGGTCGGGGTCCTGGGAGCGCCCCAGGGAGCGCATCGTAGGCGGCGGCGGAGCGGAGGAGCGCGCGGGCGGGGCGGTCGGAGTCCGCGAGCATCGCGACGTCGGGGTAGGCCTAGGGCGGGAGGATGGAGGCGAGCGCGAGGATGCGGGACCGCGCCTGGGAGACGGACTCCCACCAGGACGGGGTGGCCGGGTCGACGGCCGACGTGGCGACGGAGGCCAGAGAGGATCCAGAGGGGGAAGCGGCTGCGCTGCGGTGGCCTCTAACGTCGACCGCGTCAGCAACCCAGTACGCTGCGCTCGCTCGTCCCGCTGCCTTAGTACAGGCCATCTCGAGTGCCATCAAGGTAGGTAGGAGGGGCATTGGTGGTAACCTCAATTGCAGGGTATAGGGACAGCCAACAGGCAGCGGAAGGGAACCGAAGGGGATGGAGGAGGTAGGGAGCATGGAGGTGAGGTGGGAGGGAGGGGACCGGACGGGAGAGTGGAGATCGAGGCCAGACCACCTTCCTCTCCCGAATTCTCGTCTCTCTCTCTCTCTCCAAGTGGCGGCGGCTCACCAGATCAAGGAAACCTGGACGGTACATTCAACGGCTCCCGAATTCAGCAGGCTGGAGTTGCTAGTGGTCGATGCAGTACAACGTCCAACTCCGCCCACGACTCCACTTTGATGACCGTCATACAGTCAAGAAGTTGTCTATGTCCAGCCGTGATTCAGTAAGAGGTTTGTGCTGGTCAGATTTTACTAGCTTCACTTTTCCATTGGAGCCACGAATTAGTCAGTGCCCTTAGACGGAAAAAGGGTTTTCTAATGGTTTGCTCCCTCTCTGAATTCGCTGACCACCGCATGTCAATGGAATCGATATGCACCGGTGCTATACTATTAGAGCTAAGTCTAACGGCACACTTAAAACGCCGGCGCCCTTAAAATTCCGGCGGTTACACGGGCTTGTGGCCGGGCCGTCGAGCTAACAACACCTATAAACGGCCTGGCCCATAAACGGAATTCACAGGGGCCTGTGAAAGGCCCGTTGTGCCCCTATTTCTACCGGTCGGGCGGGCGGAGACGGGTCAGAACCAGTGTCCCTCCGCCGCAAACCCTAGCCGCCGCTGCATTTCCGTGCGTACTCTGGCGAGCAATTCCTCCCATTTCCGCACGAGAGAGAGAGATGGCGAGCAGGAGCGGGAGTTGCGGACTCGACGGCGGCCGTGCTAGGGGGGGAGGGAGTGGCCGTCGCGTACCCGGTGGCGACGACGAGGAGCGGCGCCACATCCGCTCCGTCGGGGCCAAGAAGCGCGCCTGCAGGCGCTTGACAAACTAGGGCCTGACACCCCCTAACTTCTCTGCCCCCCTACGCTGCCAGCGCGCGCACCGTGCCAGTTCCTCGTGGAGGCATCTTCCACGAGCTCTCCACCGACTAGGAGCTCGCATTTTGGACATACCAGGACGCAGCGGCGTCCTCCGCGAGCTCTCCCAACACTATTTTTTTAGATGTAATTTTTTTCTATAAAATAAAAAGGTTTCCGATTCACCAAACCAATTCTTATCTCTTTCTGAAGGAATAAATAAAAAGAATAAGAAAAAATACTGGAATTCTTAATTTTTTTCAAAAAATTATTTTTTTAGAAAGCACAACAATGGAAATGGGTAGTCAGTATTGGTATAAGATCTATTCCCATGTTTCGATCTTTTCATTTTATGTACCCATTTCTTGGGTAAAATCTCCCAACTATATTGGAAAATGGATTGGTTATCCATAAATGAAAATAAAGAAAGCTTTGCTTATTGATTCTTAGGGTGAATCAATCAGCTTCGGGTTATTCAAGGCTTCGATAGACATTGGGGAGATACCGTCGATGTTCACTTTATTTTAAGAACAGAATGATAGTATCCTTAATCGTCGACCCGTTGCCAATTGATTCTGACTTGTTTTATCGAGAGCAGAGGCGAATTGTGCAAAGGCTTGTAACTCTGCGAATTGAGCTAGTTCCAATTTTGATTTGTCAGCTACTTGTTTCATGGCTTTAATTTGAGCCGCGGTGATTGGAGAGAGCCCCGCCTCCTCTTGGTTGGTGCCGGGCCCGAGAGTGATGGGACTACTTCCTTAAAGAGCCTTCCGTTCGGGCCGGCAGGAGGGGCCCTGATCTATCAATTGAGGGAGCAAAAAACAGGCTTTGCTCCCCCTTTTTAAAATGAAGAAAGCAAGAGAAATGGCATCTTTCCTAAGACCGCTAGGGCTTTCTAACCGAACGACTTGTTGGCTCGGGTTCCTTCTCTCCCTTGAAAGTGAAGACATTAGCAAGAACAACAGATGAAAGAAGATCGGAGTCGTGAACAGGAAAAGCAAAGACCGCAGCTCCTTTGGAGAGCGCTCCTATGCTAAAGTAAGAAATTGAAGACTACCTAGATGGGCACCCTTGCTCTTATTCTAAGTTCTGCTCGCGTAAATGACCTGAGTGAAGGTGTTGAAAAACTCATACATAGATTCCCGATGCCAAGAGCAGGAAAGCACAATACTGCCGTTGAAGCGGATGAAGGAAAGAGTTGACGAGGGGTTACATTGCAAACGAAATCTAACGAAATTCTCATTCATTCCTAAAAGATAGGATGTTTCTGGAATTACCCCTGCGGAGGAGAAAGGGTTCTAGGCTCGCCATCAATCCTAGTTGTTGTATCAAAATCTGAAGAGGAAGGCGTCCCCTGGGGATTCTTGATTGGAGCTGAGCTAACCAAAGCCCAAAGTCGTATCTCTTTGGTTAATAAAATCCAAAAGGTTTATCGATCCCAAGGGGTACAAATTCATAATAGACATATAGAAAAATGTTTTATTTAAAACATTTTTTTCTTTTTATAAAAGAAATGGAAATTCTTTCGAAATCTAATGATTAGAATAGCGGCAGATAATAAGGATCCGCACAAAAGAGTTGCATAGCTTAGTAACATCATACTGACATGCATCATTAACCACTGAGATTGTAGAGCAGGTACTAGTATTGTGGATTGATGCATTTTAGTTAAAAGACCCGATGTGGCAAAGCCTTGCGTTAAAATAGTACTTGGCGCTTCCAAATTCAGAGAAACCCTGGAATTAAAAAAGGGCAATCCTGAGCCAAATCCGTGTTTTGAGAAAACAAGGGGGTTCTCGAACTAGAATACAAAGGAAAAGGATAGGTGCAGAGACTCAATGGAAGCTGTTCTAACGAATCGAGTTAATTCTTTGTGTTGTTAGTGGACAGTCGATCAGACGGCCGAGGCCTTTAATAAGGCCCGGTTGTGCCAACGAGTTCTTCTAGTTATGAATCGCCGTAGGGAGGTAGCATTACATTTGTATTAGCAAAATAGAGCTCCTCATAGAAAAGAATGGCGAAGAAAGTGTTATAGAATTAAGAACGATAACAGGACTTGTAGGTTCTCGTGCAATTCTGGATCATTTGATAAAAACAGGTCACTTGACTCAGTCTGTAACTTTCAAGCCGTTGCACAAGCACTTATGAAATGGAAATAGGGGCATCCATTTGCGAGCTCTATCGCACTTTCCACACCTATTGTGTACAATCTCCCATCAACATCTCAGCTAGATGGCTTAGACGCTCAAATATGTAAGCTTCACGGTGATGCCTCGTACGCCTAGGGCTCGAAACCTTATGTCTTCAAAAGAAGCTTGCCCATCTATCAGAATGGAATTCAGTTGTGTCCGAGGTAGGAGTTTGAAACCCTTTTCTTAGCACCCGGTAGGACGATCTAAGGATAAAAAGATATGGGAATGGGCGCTAGGGTTATGAACTTATAATCATGGAATCGACTCGATCATCAGATTCAAAGTGCATTCCATACCGGACAAGACCGTGCACATTCTTATTATGAGAAGGGGTCATTCGAGCCTATGGAAATAGGATACTCAGTTTACATAGAAATCCCTACGTCCTTACATTCTATTTAGGATTAGGAATAGGTGTAATCAGACCTGCTTTTGACATATCTATCCTATTCTTAGTTGGGTACCATATGCACCTCTTTGGCCCGCTGAGGGCAGTGAGGTCTCAGTACTGGGTAGCAGCGAGCTATTACGCTTTTTTGAAAGGATGGCTGCCTCGAGGGATCCAGCAGCTGACTTTATCGATGGAATGGAATCGGCATGCTATACTTCTATCTATCTCGGGGAAGGAGCCAACCCTATTCATGGCAAGGAGTGAACCCGCCAGCCCCATAGCAAAAGCTAGGGGGTATCTGACCCGAAAAGTTCTATTTCAGGGGGCAATGCCTGTCCCCGGCACCTTCCTCCTAGCTGAGTATTATGGATGCTGAAGTTAGCTGGAGTGTGGGGCGAGTGCGTGGTAGATGGAACTCCTATTTACCGCATTTCTTCTTGCACTTCCAACTTGAAGAGGAAGAAGCATCTCTCTTTGCCCCCTTTCTTTCGGGGAAGTACTTATTTACGTAGCCTTTCATGCCCATGCCATTGCTTTGCCTTCGCTTTTCTTCCTCTAGGCATCAAAGGAGGGCGTAGACCAATATTTCATTATAAAAAGCTCTTCATCGCTCGTCCTTAGGAAACGGACTAGACCCCGTTTTTGAGCGTTTTCCTTTTCAAGGTGCAGTCGAGGAAAGCCAACCCGCACTACGAACTTACGGCACGCCAGGGTTGGATATAGGCAACGAACAATCTGTTCAGCTGACTATGTTAGTTTCGGGATAAATGGCACCAGAAGATGTTTCAAAGACGTTTATGTATGTACTGGATGATGAACACACGCACGATCTTCCCTCGGTAATTTAAATTTCAGTTCAAATTGTGATTTAAGGGTTGTATTTACAGACATTGTTCTCTGCTGACGAGTTTGAAACCCGAAATCGCGAGTACAGGCACCTGTACTCGCGATTTAAGGGTTGCCGATTTGAGGGTGTTATTATTCATGCTCTTATACTCTTGTCATGTGCCCTCCACATGTTTGAGAAAAGGTCCCAACATGATGGAAACACAAAGTGGTGTAGTGTTTTGCCATGTCAAGTGTGTGTTGCATGTGACGGCACACGGTCTGCAAATTGTATTATGGCATGTGATTGCTAGGTGACGATTACTATCTGGTAGGATTGACGTATTACAAAGCAGTGGCACGCCTTGGTGGTAAATCCCATACTGCAAACTATATCCACTTCGGGAATATCCTATATCTAGCCAGATAACCAAGGGAGCTTACTCTCATGTATGGAAGGTGCCTTGAAAAGCAGTCGGCAATACAACCCACGAAGCATGAATGGTTAATTCGTAGCCTTGGAAAAAATAGAACAAAATGCCTCTAGACTTTGTTTTCCTACAGTATATCTAATCTCTCAAATAGTTTGTTTCCATACAGTATATTTAATCTCTCAAATAGACTGAATAGAGAGGAAAAAAATAAAAAGGCCCGCATGGGATGTTCTCATCCGAGAAATGTTGCTCCCGTCAATGGTCTCATTTCTAAAAGCAGGTTAGGTTACTGTGAGAGTTCTTTTTTGAACGAAAGTCAGACTTGCTGCTTTCATTGATCATAGATAGAAGAGAGAGAAAATAGAGTTCCCAGTGTGTATATAGTGTTACAAACCTCCAAGTGTGAGAAGCAAAAGGCAGAGGTAGATGGATCCATCCACGAGTGCCATAACCATTTCATGCACAGTGCATTGCCATGAAACTGAACATTTGTGATTCCCAGGCCACCAAGACGCTTAGGTGAAACTGAACGAACCTACAAGTGTGAGCTTTACAAGTTTATGGGATTTATGCTATTTATTCATCTTTCGTGGATTGTATACCGTAAAAGAGCTCGTACCGATCCCACAAAAAAAATTCATGTAGAAATATCATGATTTGATGATCATCATAAAACAGTGAATATAAGGTGCCCCCCACCACCCCCCAAAGTTGAGAAATGTTATATGTTCCTATTGTCACTTCTCATGCACTTAGATTCCGGAGCAACACCCTAGCTGAGCCTTGGAGGGAGTTGGGACCATATAATGACTCAAACATGAGAAATAGTGTTAATGTACTTTCTTTCTATAAGCATAGTGTTAGTAAAACAAATAATGTAACAATTCAGAACTTTTGTACATACATTTCGTCGACAAAAATGTTCATTGAGCAAATGTTCGTCTCAATATTCATTAATTCAAATGATCCTTTTGTCACAATTCTATATATTTCATAATTCCATGACAAGGCAAGAGTATTCATCTAATGTGCTCAGGTATGTGGTGGGAAAAGTAGACGACCCGTAGCAACGCACGGGCATTCAACTAGTAGGTATAGATATAGACTAAGAAACATACCCGTGTGTGGAGAAAAAAAATAAACTTTTGGACAGAAAACATACACAACCTAAATTTTGTCCCAAATTCATCAACCATCACAACCTCGCAAGTCCATTAGAAGCACTAAATTTGACTAGCTTAGAATGGTCTCTACAAAATTTAGCAGCTTGGATTTGCACTACCTTTATGATGGAGTTTTCAATAGAAATGCGCCATCCTTATCTCCACCGTGGACAACTTAGAGATGGACATGAAGTTGAGTGTCGTCGCTTCTTACGCTACCCAAACACCAGTGCTTGAAACCATGACCTTTATATACTAAATAGTGTCTAAATTTATTTAAATTTTAAAAAATCCGCGACATCTATTTTGAGATGGAGGGGGTACATGCGTTCCTGCCTGTCGATCCAAATATAAGAGCAGAGAAGGACAGCATAAAACAAAACTTGGATCAGATGGAATAAGAGTTAAAAAAATCATCTACGACACCATAGAATTAGGCTCACGTTTTAGTCTTGTTCACATCACAATCACGCGCAACCAAAAATTCAGGAAAAGATGCATGTGCACCTGAAAATCCACAAGAATCCAGTCATAAGAAGCTGGCCTATGCATCTGGCAGCAGCTCCATAGTCAAGTATGAGTGTGTTATGGCCTTGGCCTTACGGACCACAGTAATCAACATGCATGAAGCAAAGGGATGATGCGGCTACACGAGAACCACCTGAAGCCTGAAGGCACCCGGCGTCCTTGTTCAGCGGCTCTGGCTTCATGGGTTGCTGCCTCACCATCGTTGACAGAGATTGTGTGAGAAAACCCCGCCAGAGCTGGTGAGCAAGGTCGTCCTTGCCCTCGCAGCGGTACTACGCTGGACAACGCGTGAGAGTCCAGGCCGGGGTTCGTTGGAGTACAAATCGGCCTAGCGATTCAGATAAGGAAAACGATAGGATTTCCCCGGGGATCGTTTCGTTCGATTGCCCGGGTCGCTAGCGTTGCGCGACGTGCTGGGCCCTACCAAGCAAAGCCTTCTCAGCTCTCCGTTCCTTATCCTTTCGTCTACCTACGCACGGAGAAGCTGCAGCCTATGCCGCTAGCATCTCACGTCGTTGCACGCGCCGCCGAGGCCCCTGCTCACCCTCCTCGCGGAGCTCCCGCCGCCACGGCCGGTCTGCAGCGCCACCCTCGCCCGCGACCCTGTCCGCCGGCGGCAGGCCCTGCCCTCGTCCTGCTCCTCCGCTGGCGTGTCGTCCCCATCTTGTCGCGCTGCCGCCTCGTCTGCACCCCGAGCAGCTCGTCTCCTTCACGGCGACCTGCACCGTCTCCCTCAACCTCACTGCCTCCCCCTTGATGTGTAGCTCCAAAGGAGCGCCGCTGTTTTGTGAGCACCTACTGTCTAGATACTACCCAGCCCTTGACAGTGGTGCTGCAAGCCCAGGGCGGAGGTGCTACCAGCCCTAGACGACACTGCTGCAAACCCGAGGCGGCGGTGCTACAAGCCCTAGACCGTGCTGCTAATACGTTGCAAACGTATCTATAATTTTTGATGTTTTATGCTTGGTTTATATCTACTTTCTTATGTTTTGTCCATACTTTGGAGTATTTTTATACATTTTCTTGGACTAATCTATTAACAAGATGCCACAGTGCCAGTTGCCATTTTTCTGCTGTTTTTTGTTCCAGAAAAGTCAGAAAATAAATATTCTCGAAATTGGACCGGACAAAAGCCAAGTCGTTATTTTCCCGGAAGACTCACGGAGCCAGAATGAGAGACGAAGGGGGGCCACAGGATGGCCACACCACCCCTGGGCGTGGGTCCCACCTGGCCGTGCCAGGGCATGGTGTGGGCCCCCTAGCCGTGCCACCAGGTGGTGTGGGCCCCTGGTCTACCCTCAGACATCGCCCTTTCGCCTATAAGAAGCCTCCGATGCAGAAACCCTAAATAATCCATCATACAGCCACGAAAAGTTCTGCAACGCCCGCCATCGAAGGGGAGATTCGGGGGACAGAAAGTCTCTATTTCGGTACCCTGCCGGGACGGGGAAGTGCCTCCGGAGCCATCTCCATCGACTCCACCGCCATCTCCATCACCGTTGCTGATTCCCATGACGAGGGGGAGTAGTTCTTCCTCGAGGCTAAGGGTTCTACCGGTAGCTATATGTTCATCTCTCTCTATGCATGATCATATTGTGATCATGAGCTTTGTAATCAAGTAGATCTACCTTGCTACTCAAGTGCTTTAATAGATCTCCGGCTCTCCCCATGTGTGTGGAAGTGATAGCGTGCACACCATGGTGGCACTTAGGCTAGAGATTACAAATACTTGTTATGAGTTATATTTGGAGCTGGATGTTTCTATGAAATTGTGGTGTTTGTTGGAACCATCTAGAGCTCAAGGTGACAGTGTGGGGTTACCTAGATGGGGAAAACGGACTTTGAGGAGTGCTGTTATAGCCCTACCATGGATTAGAGTGTCCTATCGGAGAGTAGTTTAGAGTAGTATCATGAAGAGAAGATATTTATATGAGAGTGTTCACTAGCGAAAGTATAATCCCTAGCCCTTGTTTCTAAGCATTGAAACACCGTTTGCAACTAGATCTGTTACATGTTTGCTTGCTGCTATCTTTATTTCAGTTTACCTTTAGTCTCTTCCACGCCATCAAGCTATTTTCTGGCACCGTTGTCTTATATCCATACCACTTGTATTTCACTATCTCTTCGCCGAACTAGTGCACCTATACACCTGACAGGTGTATTGGGTATGTTGGGGACACAAGAGACTTCTTGTATCTTGATTGCAGGGTTGCTTGAGAGGGGATACCTTTGACCACTTCCTCCCTGAGTTCGATAAACCTTGGGTGATCCACTTAAGGGAAAACTTGCTGTTGTTCTACAAACCTCTGCACTTGGAGGCCCAACAACTGTCTACAAGAATAGAAGTGTGTAGACATCAAGCTATTTTCTAGCGTCGTTGTCGGGGACTGAAGAACAAGAAGAAGCTCCCACGTCAACCACACGCCAACAAGTAATTTTCTAGCGCCGTTGCCAGGGAGGTAAGGTAAAAGGTACTCACATCCTCCGGTGTGAGTGCTCGAAGTTATTTCCTTTAGATCTACAATTTTGTCTTTTTGTTTCTTGTTTTCACTAGTTAGGCTTAATGGAAAACAAAAAAAATAGAGAGCTTTATAGTACTTATCATGAGTTAGGACATGAAGTGTTTGAAGAGAAAATTAAAAAACCTATGGAACTTTATTTGCATGCTAATATCAATGTTGTTAGTATGAATTCTTTGGACACCATTATTGCTAATGCTATTGAAAAGTCTAAGCTTGGGGAAGCTAGTTTATATGAAAATGATCTTTTTAGTTCCCCGGCTTTGGAAGATAGATATTCTATTGCTTATGATGATACCAAACCTCCAATATATGATGATTACAATGATGAATATGATATTTTCAGTCCACCTACTATTGAGGAGGAAATTAATTATGACTACAATATGCCTCCTATATTTGATGATTATGGTGATGAGAATAATAATGATAGCTATTTTGTTGAATTTTCTCCCACTACAATTAATAAGAATGACTATGCTTATGTGGAGAGTAATAATTATTATATGCATGTGGCTCATGATAAGAATGTTTTATGTGATAGTTATATTGTTAATTTTATTCATGATGCTACTGAAAGTTATTATGAGAGAGGGAAACATGGTTTTATGCATCTCAATAATATTAAGTTTCCCCTCTTTATGTTGAAAGTCTTGAAGTTGCATTTGTTTTGCTTTACTATGCTTGTTACTTTGTGCTTTCATGACTTGTTTCTTTACAAGATTCCTATGCATAGGAAGTGGGTTAGACTTAAATATGCTTTGAATTTGCTTCTTGATGCTCTCTTTTACTTCAATTCGTATTTCTTACGTGAGCATCTTCTCAAACTATCATGTCTAACTTAAAGGCGTTAAAGAAAAGTACTTCTTGGGAGATAACCCAATAGTTTTCTTGAGTCTTGGAAGTTATTAGTTCTGTAAGAACCTCTCCTTATCATTTTTGTGTCGTTTTTGTGCCAAGAGTAACCTCTAATGAGAGAGAAGTAATGCTTGGGAAAGTTGATGTCCCGAAACAGATTTTCGTGCTTCGCTGTAAAAATTGTGAAAAATCTATGTACGTCAGTTTGAGCTGTAATTTTTTGTGCTCCTGCCCTAGGTTGTTATACAACTTTCGTTAGATCAACACTTTTCGATTTGAGCAACAGAAGGTCTTCGAAAAAATTGGTTTTTACCCGCTGGTCTGTTTTGACAGATTTCTGCCATTATTTGTATTTGCCTCTTAATCTCTTTCTCTTTGAGTTTCCTTTGATCATTTGAAATTTTTGAGAGAATTGCTACAGTAGCTTGTGTTTTTAATGAAAGTTTTCCTGTTTTAAAACTAACCCCAAAGGTTTATTATCTTTTGAATGCACTAATGTTGCTAATGAAGATTGTGTGAAGTTTTGTATGAAGGAAAAAATTTAGGTGTTAAGGAAAGAATGATGTGATGAGATGAAGAATGGACTAAAGCTCAAGCTTGGGGATGCCACCCGTATCACCCCAAGAAATATCCAAGAAGTACAAGCGTTAAAGCTTGGGGCTGCCCAAGGCATCCCCTTCTTCATCAATAAAAATTTCAGATTTCTTCCAAACACTTTATTTTTATTGTTTCATGCATAGTTGTGTTATTCTTGGAGTGTCTTTGTTTTTGTTTTTGGTTTTTCATTTGCTTGGTTTTCTTAGTTTGCTGAATAAATTGGTTGGACCCCCTCTTTTATACATTAGTTTTCAAATAGTTTGGTTTGGATTGGAAAAGAGTAGGAAAGTTCATGCTTAAGTGGTAAAAAGAGCTTGTTTTTGACTGTGGCCTATGCTTTGTCATGACATGCTTGATATTGTTTTGCTTTATGCTTAGTGATCTTTGCTGTAGCATGACATGTTATAAACAATTGAGATTGCTTAATGTGCCTTGAAAGAATCATGCGTTGTTTTAGCATATTAAAGCATAGTATTGTGGTATTCTCCTTTGATGCTTTATTTGGGTTGACTTGGCGCATGATCACACCATGTTATGACTATCCCAAGTCACCATAGCCTCTATGATCCTTTGGTTTTCGACTTGTAATATCACTTTATGCTTTAATGAATGGTGTTTTGTCGTTTTGCATCATTATGGCCATTATTGCTTGTAACAACCTCGGACCCTACCCTCTAAGTTCAAGCCTCGATGAACCAAAAGTGGTTAAGGGTTTTACAGCGGAGGCCCAGGGCCACCCACGTGTAGGCCCGTCGGCCGCCCTAACCACTTCCAAGAACATTGGGACAAGAGCGAGCGGCGTAGGCAACAGGCGAAGAGATAAAATACATACACAAGTGAGTATGTATGCAAGCTACCTTACAATAGTTCTCAGAGCCATACATCTAAAAGAAATAGAAATATTGCAACGCCATACGACAAGATCCAAATATCCTAGATAGAGATAATAGTGTAGGATAGCTCCTCATACATCAATCAACAGAGTATCAAGCGGAAGCGGGAAACAAGATCCGAGTACGGTCAAGTAGCTGTGAAAACAACTACATATACATATGGGCATCTATTACACCCATGCACATCCATACTTGAATAAAGACCACACCATAAGCTACAAGCTTGATAACATATGGTAAGGGTGGATTTAAGCATAACTGAATATAATAGGCCATGCTAGTGTGTCCCACTAGAAGATCATTTGGCCACAATTATATTTAAACAATGCTCAATTATCCCCAAAACAAACCATATGGAAGATATATAAAATATTCTACTCATACGGCATGCAAAGGTGAACATGAGGCTTCCCATAGTAATATTGTGAAAACAATAAGTGAATGTTTATGGGAGCATGTAGAATTAGAAGTGGATCCATCTTAATATATGTGAGCTAGACAAGAGCCAAAAGAAGTGCAAATGCCCACATATAGTTTGGATGGTGGAATTATGAGGTGGTGACAAAGAAAGGTGGTGGAGTTAATAAAAGGTATGCCCCCAACTCAACTTGGGCATGAAGCATTTTATCAAGAAGCAAATACAATATATCCAGAGGCAAATACAATTAATAGTGCGTATGAGATAAGAACCAAATGAAAAGGGTTTTATATGATGCTCAAATGCAATGTGGCATGATGACATGAGCATGATATAATTATGATGCAACAATTATATGTAGGAAGTAGCATTTTATTATTAGACCATGTAGCATTACAGATGTTAGACAGATGGGATGCTACATTGCTCTCTTAGTTGGTCGCTCCCAGTCTTTTGCTAGCCTCCATAACCAAGTATGAGTTCCACTCATGCATCCAACTCCAAATAAAACCAAGTTATTCCAAAGAGTCCACCATGCTTACCTATTAGCATTTGCTATTCCAAGTATATTCTTGTTTTTATCTAACTTCCGAATTAAACTTGTTATGAGAAAACACTCCGCATCCAAAACAGTACAGGTGCTCCACGCACAATCTTAATAAATAGTAACATGGCATAAGTACAGGATAGTAAATAAAACCCCAAACTAGTTTGTGGCCCCAAGAAATAGAAATGAATCAAGCTCTGGCTCAAGAGGGTCCATAAGGCCTCCCGGATGTGGATAGTGCGAATAGTCAAGGAACACGAATCAAGTACTCGGGGTCCTACGGGACATAAGTGGACATAAAAGCCAAATGACAGATATTGCCCACCAGTGCCTCTTTCATTAGTTATCCCGTTACTACTCACGTTAAGTTGTTTAGGTACCTCGTTATCCATCAGAAACTCACATACCCTACACATGCTGTTCTACGACTCACATGGCTCAAACAACTCCTGTAGTAATGGCTCATGTGATGGAGGAACAAGCTCGGTGGAGTTTAAAAGTAAAGGCTATGCAGTATTTGGGATTCAATTTAATGCATTCGCGACTCCATGATGCAAGAATAAGATAGAAGCAATAAGTACTATATGTATGCAAGCATATGGTAGTGCTTGCCTGGCAGCTCAGTTGAAGTGAGAGATGGATCTGGGTAGTATTCCTGGGATTCCTGATAATTCCCCTGCTCGGCGTCTATCCGAGAAGAACCAAACAAACAAGGCCAACATAAATAAAGTGCACAAGCATATAAATAAAATGCGACAAGCAACCAAGCATGCCATGATGAATGATGCACAATTTACATGGCAATAATCTAGCATGGCAAGGGTGAGGTGTGGGGACAAGGATAAAGCATTTTATTAATTATTTGGTCAAGTTTTAATACCATAAACAGTTCTGATTATTTAATATTTATATGATGCATGGTTCGATTCATATCATGGAATGCATAAACAGAACGGGCTCGTCATGCTGATCGATTTAGACATATTATTTGTCAAATTTGGAGTTATAGAATTAAAGTTATTAATTAATTAAGAAAAGGCATTTATTGCAAATTTAACAATTTCGAAAACTTAAATTAGTCAAACATTATTTTGAATGGCATATTTGAATTCCTCACATTTTTCTGATTCAGAAACATATATTATTTGTATGATTTGAATTTGGCAATTAAAAGTTATTTAAAACTAGATTTGAAAACATATTAACATTTCTGGAAATTATTTTGTTTAAACAGAAAAGGACGTAGACTTTTTGCACACAGGCAGTAGCTAGCCACAGATGCCGACAGGTGGGGCCTATGCTGAGCTAGAGAAACTGCGCGCGGCAGAGATTTTTCACCGCGGGGCCGTCTAGCCGGGGTGATAGATAGGTGGGGTCGACGGTTTCGCGGGCCCACACGCGGGCGCGCGAACAGAGCGCGGCCACGTGGCGCAGCTGGGGAATGCGGGTTGAGAACCCAATCAGTCCAAGTGCCTTTTTGTAAAAACGCCGGAGCAGATGACATGTGGGCCTGGGAAGGACTGTGGGTTGCGCAAACAAAAACGCAGGAGGGTAACTGGAAAACAGCCCCGCGCTACTGTTGTTCTTCCCAGCGTTTCTGACGAAACTGAAGAAGGCAGGGGACAAGCGCGGCGGGGATTCGATCCCGCGACCTAGCGTGCGCACGGCGGCGGCTATCGCTGCGGTGGTTCGGGTTTAATGCCGGTTAACGACGACGCGGCCAGGAAAACCTTCTGCGGCGCAACTGCGAGAACGCGACTGCGAGCACGCCGCACAGAGAGCGCTCGACGAAATGCGCGGCGTGTCCAGGAAGCGATGTCGTGCAAGAGGATGTCAGAGGGGGTTGGATGCTCACCGGGAGTGGTTCGGTGGTGGCGGATCGGGCCGGAGCACAGGGGATCGGCAGGGAAGCTGGCGACCCGCGGCTAGGGTTTCTCGTCGGCTCGATGATCTGCAACGTGTACCG
Source organism: Avena insularis (assembly GCA_023614405.1). Lineage (NCBI taxonomy): Eukaryota > Viridiplantae > Streptophyta > Magnoliopsida > Poales > Poaceae > Avena > Avena insularis. The sequence continues at coordinate 379,616,530 of CM042686.1, forward strand.
GGCCGCCTCCTCCTCGACTCCGTGCACAGGGGTGACGCCGGGGATCTCCTCGGTCTTCCTCGACAACCCAGCACCACGCCCACTTCTCCCAGCGTCGACGACCGGAAGTAGACCGAGGTGGCGGTGGTAGATGGTGGCGATGGCTAGCAGGGTGGTGGGGAGCTGGGTGGTGAAGGGCAGCTCCCAGGTGAGATCTGGAGAGGCTGCAGGCAGGCATGGGAGGGAGTAGATAAGGATAGAGGAGAGAGAGAGATGCACATGAGCTCGGGTGGGAATAGGTGGTGGTGGCCACCTTTTCTCTCCTCTCCCTCTTCTCACGTGCTGGGCACGGCTCGGTTGGACCAGGGGCTCGAGCAGCTGGCGACTGGGGTGCGGCTCAGGTGTGGAACGGTGCAGGGGCTCGGCGGGGTGATATTGGCAGTGAGGAAAAGAGAGAAAAAGGGAGGGGGAATGGCTCGGCTAGGGTTTAGGTTAGGGCGTGGCTCGGCCTAGAGTAGAAGGGGTTGGGTTGGGACCGAACCAAGCCACAAGGCTGGTGGTGGCCTCGGTTTGGGGTGAGGGGGAAATGGTGAGTGTAGCTAGGGTTTAGCTAGGTGTAAAGAGAGAGGGAAGATAGCTAGGTTTAGCTAGAAAAAGAGAGAGGGGAAAAGATAGATGGGTGAGCTAGGGTTTTGGAGTAGATATGAAAACACCAAGGAGTTTTGAATTTCAAACAAAGGGAAAACCAAAGGACCAAAAGAGAGAGAGGTGGGAGGAAGATGAACTTGCATGTGGCATTATCTCATGCACATGATAATATTTTGTGAAAACAAAATATATATCCCATGTATGCTTGACAAAGAGAAATTCCACAAAAGAGTTGCAAGGTAGGAGAAAAGTGGATTAAGCATTTATTTGGGTTCATTTGTTTCAATTGATTTCAAACAAACTCCACCCAAATATTCCAAAAGAAACCAAAATAGAAGAACAAGAGAGAGGCCTTGCATGGGCCATGCATGAAGAATAATTTCCACATTCATTAGCTGTGAAAACAACTACATATACATATGGGCATCTATTACACCCATGCACATCCATACTTGAATAAAGACCACACCATAAGCTACAAGCTTGATAACATATGGTAAGGGTGGATTTAAGCATAACTGAATATAATAGGCCATGCTAGTGTGTATGTCCCACTAGAAGATCATTTGGCCACAATTATATTTAAACAATGCTCAATTATCCCCAAAACAAACCATATGGAAGATATATAAAATATTCTACTCATACGGCATGCAAAGGTGAACATGAGGCTTCCCATAGTAATATTGTGAAAACAATAAGTGAATGTTTATGGGAGCATGTAGAATTAGAAGTGGATCCATCTTAATATATGTGAGCTAGACAAGAGCCAAAAGAAGTGCAAATGCCCACATATAGTTTGGATGGTGGAATTATGAGGTGGTGACAAAGAAAGGTGGTGGAGTTAATAAAAGATATGCCCCCAACTCAACTTGGGCATGAAGCATTTTATCAAGAAGCAAATACAATATATCCAGAGGCAAATACAATTAATAATGCGTATGAGATAAGAACCAAATGAAAAGGGTTTTATATGATGCTCAAATGCAATGTGGCATGATGACATGAGCATGATATAATTATGATGCAACAATTATATGTAGGAAGTAGCATTTTATTATTAGACCATGTAGCATTACAGATGTTAGACAGATGGGATGCTACATTGCTCTCTTAGTTGGTCGCTCCCAGTCTTTTGCTAGCCTCCATAACCAAGTATGAGTTCCACTCATGCATCCAACTCCAAATAAAACCAAGTTATTCCAAAGAGTCCACCATACTTACCTATTAGCATTTGCTATTCCAAGTATATTCTTGTTTTTATCTAACTTCCGAATTAAACTTGTTATGAGAAAACTTGTTATGGGATGTTACAACTCTCCCCCACTAAACAGGAATCTCGCCCCGAGATTCTAGGAAGAAGAAGAAGACACGAAGAGGGTGGGGTACTTGGCACGGAGCTCATCCTCACGTTCCCAAGTGGCTTCATCAACGGAATGGTGCGACCACTGCACCTTGCAGAACTTGATAGACTTGTTGCGAGTCTTTCTTTCTGCGACTTCTTGGATTTTTGTGGGGTGTTCTTGATAAGACATATCTTCTTGGAGATTGATGAGCTCATGGTCCACGGTCCTGCCGGGATCCTTGAAGCACTTCTTGAGTTGAGAGATATGGAAAACATCATGAACCTTGAGTTTTTCAGGGAGCTCAAGAGCATAAGCAACTTCTCCTCTTCTTCCACGAACTTTGAAAGGACCGATGTATCTAGGAGCCAGCTTCCCTTTGATACCAAACCGGTGCGTGCCTCTCATGGGAGTGACACGAAGGTAAACAGATCACGAGGGGCATACTCCATGTCCGTGTACTTTCTGTCGTAGTTGCTCTTCTGGCGACTTTGAGCAACCTTCAGGTTTTCGAGAATGATGTGAACCTTCTCCTCCGCTTGAGTTACAATGTTGGGGCCAAACAATGTTCTTTCACCTGCGCCCGACCAACCAATCAGAGTTCTGCTTGCGTCCATAGAGAACCTCAAATGGTGCCATCTGGAGGCTCTTCTGATAGCTGTTGTTGCAAGAGAATTGAGCATAAGGAAGGCATTCTTCCCACTTCATGCCGAAAGAGATGACGCAAGCACGAAGCATATCTTCCAGAATCTGATTGATCCTTTCAACTTATCCTTGCGACTGAGGGTGGTAAGCTGTGCCGAAGTTCAACTTTGTTCCCAAAGCATTTTGGAAACTTCCCTAGAACTTGGAAGTGAAGATGCTTCCACGGTCTGAGCTGATCTCAAGAGGAACCCCATACAGAGAGACAATTCTATTGATATAGAGCTCAGCCAACTGAATTGCAGAAATTGTTTCCTTGACGGGGAAGAAGTGAGCCACTTTAGAAAGCCTGTCGATGACAACAAAAATTGCATTGTTGCCCTTCTGCGACCTTGGAAAACCAGTTATGAAGCCCATCTCTACTTTCTCCCATTTCCATTCCGGAGGCTTCAATGGCTGTAGAAGACCGAAAGGTTTCTGATGGACAACTTTAACTCTGCGGCAGACATCACACTCAGAGACATACTTGGCACAATATCGTTTCAATCCAGGCCACCAATATTGTGTTTTCAAGTCCATGTACATCTTTGTGCTGCCAGGATGGATAGAAAGAACCGAATCATGCGCCTCCTTAAGAACTTGCTCCCTCAAACCCGGGTAGTTCGGAACAAACATCCGGTGTTCAAAGAATAGAGATCCTTCGTCATCAACGTGGAAGGACTCGTACTTCGGCAGCTGAATGTTGGAGATGATGTTTTTGGTGTAAGCATCACTCGCTGACTAGCACGAATCTTTTCTTCCAAGAGAGGGGTTGCCAGAAGATTCAGAAGATACCCTTGATCCACAATTTCAAGGTTGAGCTGGCGGAATTCCTCGCACAAGAGAGGCTGTTGTTCTTCCACCATGAGGTTGTTGACATAAGCTTTTCGGCTGAGAGCATCGGCCATGACATTAGCTTTGCCAGGAGTGTAGTTGATGGAAAGATCAAAGTCGTTGATGGTTTTAATCCATCTCCTTTGGCGAAGGTTGAGGTCCGTCTGAGTGAAGATATAATTCAGGCTTTTGTGGTCAGAAAAGATCTCACAACAGTTTCCAAGCAAGTAGTGCCTCCATACTTTTAGAGCGAAGACAACCGCTACAAGTTCAAGATCATGTGTTGGATAGTTGAGCTCATGAGTTTTCAACTGACGAGAGGCATAAGCAACCACTTGCTTTTCTTGCATGAGGACCACACCCAATCCTTGCAAGGAGACGTCACAGAATATCTGGAAAGGCTTTGATGTATCTGGAGGAATCAAGACTGGTGTGGAAGTGAGCTTCTCTTTGAGTGTTTCAAAGCTAGCTTGACATGCAGGAGACCAAAGGTATTTCTTGCCTTTCTCGAGGAGATCGGTAAGAGTCTTCGCAATCTTTGAGAAGTTCTGAACGAAGCGACGGTAATAACTAACCAAACCAAGGAAACACCGGACTTCTTTGACATTTTTGGGTGGAAGCCACTCGATAATTGTCCGAACAGTTTCTAGGTTGATGGCAATGCCCTTGGCAGAGATGACGTGACCAAGATAGGTGACTTCGGGAAGCCAAAATTCACACTTGGAGAACTTTGCATACAGGAGGTTCTCACGAAGCTTGTTTAGGACACACCGAAGGTGTTCTTCATGTTCTTCCTTTGACTTAGAATAGACTAGAATGTCATCCAGATAGACCACAATGAACTTATCAAGATACTCCATGAAAACCGAGTTCATAAGCCTTGAGAAGGTGGCAGGTGCATTGGTTAGACCGAAGGACATGACCGTGTACTCGTACAGGCCATAGCGGGTGGTGAAAGCTGTTTTGGGAACATCTTCCTTGCGAATCTTGATTTGATGATATCCACTTCTCAAGTCAAGCTTAGAGAATACCACAGCTCCAGCTAGCTGATCGAAGAGATCATTAATCCGCGGAAGGGGATATTTATTCTTGATGGTTTTTGCACTAAGAGCCCGATAGTCAACACAAAGTCTATCACTGTGGTCTCGCTTCTTCACAAAGATGGTTGGGATACCCCAAGAAGAAGTGTTGTGCTAAATGAAACCCAACTTCTCTTGTTCATCAAGCTGACGTTTGAGTTCAGCCAACTCAGCAGGACCCATTTTATAAGGCCGCTTGGAGATAGGAGCGATTCCAGGTTCAAGCTCAATCACAAAATCGACCTCTCGATCAGGAGGCATACCTGGTAACTCTTCGGGAAAAACATATGGGAACTCACAGACCACCAGAACACTCTGAATAGCATCCATAGCATCATCATTCAGAGCCGCCAAAGAGAAAAGCTGAGTTGCAGGAGTCAGACTTGGAGAATAGACTATATGGCCTTCAGGAATTTTTAGAGAAACCGAGCGTTCAGCACAATCAATCACAACTGCATTTGCTGTTAACCAATCCATGCCCAAGATAACATCAATGTCAGAATTGCCAGAATGATTAAGGAAGCCGGGAACAAAGAGCCACCAATCTCAATTTTATTGCCATGGCTGATTTTGGAAGATGCCATTGTTGCCCCAGGAGAAAGGACCATCAAGCGCTTAGGAAGCGCATCCATTGCTAACTCATTCTCATTTGCAAACTTGTGAGAAACAAAAGAATGCGATGCACCAGAATCGAACAAAACTCGTGCATGGACTAAGTTAACAGAAAGCGTACCCATCACAACTCCAGTTGCATGTTCAGCTTGAGCGACGTTGACACAGTTGGCACGAGCAACAGTGGACCCGAGCTTGGTGTTGATGTTGAGAGCCCGAGGTGGAGGTGCACGAACCATAGAAGAACTTGCTGCAGGTCTTGGAGGTGGTGGAGGAAGAGCCTTGTTATTCATGGGACAACTCCAGTGTTGATGCCCAGTGTTCCCACAAGTGTAACAAGCACCAGGTGGACGTGGAGCAGTGTAGCCAGGGACTCCGCCAGGCACTCTAGGGTAGTTGTGGTTGTAGCCCCTAGGAGCAGCGGTGAAGGAGTTTGGTGGCCTTGCCGCGTAGCTTGAAGGTCTTGGTGGAGCTGGGAGCGGCGGTGCGGTATTAGGAACCCACACGCGGCGCTTAGAAGGAGTTGTCATAGCTGAAGAGCTTGCTGCGTCACGGCTGTGTTTCTTGGACTCCTCGAACACTTGCCTACTGGCTTCTTCCTATAGAGTTGTATGTTGGAGTTCCAGAAAAGACCCCGGCCTTGCATGAGTGATTGCATATTTGATAGATGCATTGAGCCCTTGTCTGAACCTCTTTTGTTTCTTCTTGTCATCAGAGATCTCATTGCCACCATACCGAGAAAGATTCATGAAGTTTCTGATATAGGTGTTGACATTGTCATTGCCCTGCTTGAGGTTGAGAAACACTTCCTTCATCCTTTCCATGACAATTTCTGACAGGTATTGCTCTTTGAAAGCCCCAGCGAACTGCTCCCAACTAGGCTGAAAACCAAAGTGGTTTGCCTTTAGGTAATTCTCCCACCATAGAGCTATGTCTCCTTTCAGAAGGTGCGTGGCGCATTTTACCCATTCTTGTTCAGGAACATCAGCAGTCATCAGCAACCTTGGCATCTCACGAAGCCAATCATCAGCATCTAGTGGCTGATCAGACACCTCAAAGTGGCGCGGGTTAAACTTCAGAAAGCCCTTGATGTCTCCTCGCTTGGGAGGTGGAGGTAGCGGGGCAAACTCATTCCTCCTGACACTTTATTCAAAGCGTTGCTGGTTCTGTTGCATTGTTCCCAAGGCATTAGCAATACTTGCCAACGCAGCCCCCAGTTCAGGTGGTATGTCATCCTCAGTGGGGCGTGGTGGTGCCATCCTGTGATTGATATAAAACTCAAGTCAGTACCATAATGGAGAATAATAATAATCCAAAATAGTAGCAAAATGGAATTAACCAAGATTAAAGGATACAATTTACTAAGATGATATTAAAATATCAACAAAGTTCAAAGCACCTAGAAGATAGTAAGCATATCGCACACGACTGAACAAGGAGTGTGGTACACAAAGCTATCAAAGAATTTTTTTTCGCAAATTTCAGCATTAAAATACCACTATCTGCGCAAAACCACTTAACAAATCAAGATTAGTAACTCTACCCATTCAATATACAAGAGCGAATGATAAAAGTAGTGGTATGGCCGCGACTCCATCCCGCACTCAAAGCATTACTCCGCGCATGAATAAGTAAAACACATATCCCGACTCTCTTCCTTCTTAAGATGAACCTAAAGATTAGCAACTACGGAAACAAACACCCCAAACAAGATAGCGTCGGATAACAAAGAGTAAGACAGATCGCGTCGCTTTACAAAAGCCTGTCGGTATGGAATGTACCAACAGTTCATAACCAAAAGGTAGATAGCGATAACAAGTTGGATGCAACAGATAGACAAGGAATTACACACACACACTTTCTATGGTACTACGGAACCCAGAACACGTGAATCCTAGTTTGAACTTTTAGAAGAGGATTGAAAACGTTGCACTTCCTTACAAGAAAAGGGTGGGTGGGTGGGTAAGAAGAAAAAATGGAAGCAGTCCTACTCTCGCGTTTTGTTTTTCCCTAGTATACATAGCTACCAAAATATTTGCTAGACTGACAACGACCATTTTGGCTGAGACCCTAAAGGGCGGGATGGCTATGATACCAATTGTAACAACCTCGAACCCTACCCTCTAAGTTCAAGCCTGGATGAACCAAAAGTGGTTAAGGGTTTTACAGCGGAGGCCCAGGGCCACCCACGTGTAGGCCCGTCGGCCGCCCTAACCACTTCCAAGAACATTGGGACAAGAGCGAGCGGCGTAGGCAACAGACGAAGAGATAAAATACATACACAAGTGAGTATGTATGCAAGCTACCTTACAATAGTTCTCAGAGCCATACCATCTAAAAGAAATAGAAATATTGCAACGCCATACGACAAGATCCAAATATCCTAGATAGAGATAATAGTGTAGGATAGCTCCTCATACATCAATCAACAGAGTATCAAGCGGAAGCGGGAAACAAGATCCGAGTACGGTCAAGAAGCAAATCGGCATAAGATGCCACATAAATAAGCACATCCCGCCCACAGATCTCACGGATTCCCATCCCCGGAATCTCTACACCGAGTGATCGCTGCCAGCATCATCTGTCTCCTCCACCCAGTATCCATCTTGCGAATACACCTATTCATCTAAATCAAACAATTTATCGTGTGAGACCCTAGGGGTACTCAGCAAGTCTTTATGCCTCTAAAGGGGACATATACCTAGGGTGACACAATTGCAGCAAAAGATATTAACTAACAAGTCTATAGATACTCGCTAACCATCCGCCTAACCAATGATAGGCGGATGTCTGTTAATTAGAAACAACAGTTATAACAGTATAAAGTAACAGATCCATCCTCCTTCTCGCTTACCAATGAGAAAGCGGACGAACAACCCATCCGTTGGCAGTTTTATTAACCATTCCATGAGTATTGCACTAATTACTAGTCAGATATTTAGTCAAATTAAAAGCGGTACTTTAGTTATGCTTGTCTATGATCGAGAAACTGTGCTCCAAGTCATCCATAACCGCGGACACGGCTTTCAGAAAGATTTACTCTGCAGGGGTGCACAAATAGCAACACACACTCGATCAACCTCGGAAAAACCAACTCAAAACCCAACGAGGCATTCACGACAAAGCGATCACAAGATTCATAAAATATTTCAGGGAGCCACCCCATTAAGCTACCCGCAATGAAGTTGGCCGACTCCGAGACGGACCCAAGGTTTGTGTCAATGGCTGTAAACGACTGGGAACCCGAAAATGTGACTGGGCTTGTCGATACCGCGAAAACACTCCGCATCCAAAACAGTACAGGTGCTCCACGCACAATCTTAATAAACAGTAACATGGCATAAGTACATGATAGTAAATAAAACCCCAAACTAGTTTGTGGCCCCAAGAAATAGAAATAAATCAAGCTCTGGCTCAGGGGGGTCCATAAGGCCTCCCGGATGTGGATAGTGCGAATAGTCAAGGAACAGGAATCAAGTACTCGGGTTCATACAGGACACAAGTGGACATAAAAACCAAATGACAGATATTGCCCACCGGTGCCTCTTTCATTAGTTATCCCCTTACTACTCAGGTTAAGTTGTTTAGGTACCTCGTTATCCATCAGACACTCACATACCCTACACATGCTGTTCTACGACTCACATGGCTCAAACAACTCCTGTAGTAATGGCTCATGGGATGGAGGAACAAGCTCGATGGAGTTTAAAAGTAAAGGCTATGCAGTACTTGGGATTCAATTTAATGCATTCGCGACTCCATGATGCAAGAATAAGATAGAAGCAATAGGTACTATATGTATGCAACCATGTGGTAGTGCTTGCCTGGCAGCTCAGTTGAAGCGAGAGATGGATTTGGGTAGTATTCCTGGGATTCCTGATAATTCGCCTGCTCGGCGTCTATCCGAGAAGAACCAAACAAACAAGGCCAACATAAATAAAGGGCACAAGCATATAAATAAAATGCGACAAGCAACCAAACATGCCATGATGAATGATGCACAATTTACATGGCAATAATGTAGCATGGCAAGGGTGAGGTGTGGGGACAAGGATAAAGCATTTTATTAATTATTTGGTCAAGTTTTAATACCATAAATAGTTCTGATTATTTAATATTTATATGATGCATGCTTCGATTCATATCATGAAATGCATAAATAGAACGGGCTCGTCGCGCTGATCGATTCAGGCATATTATTTGTCAAATTTGGAGTTATAGAATTAAAGTTATTAATTAATTAAGAAAAGGCATTTATTGCAAATTTAACAATTTCAAAAATTTAAATTATTCAAACATTATTTTGAATGGCATATTTGAATTCCTCACATTTTTCTAATTCAGAAACATATATTATTTGTATGATTTGGATTTGGCAATTAAAAGTTATTTAAAACTTGATTTGAAAACATATTAACATTTCTGGAAATTATTTTGTTTAAACAGAAAAGGACCCAGACTTTTTGCACACAGGCAGTAGCTAGCCACAGACGCCGACAAGTGGGGCCCGTGCTGAGTTAAGCTAGCGTGGCGGCGAGATTTTCTCACTGTGAGGGCCGAGTCAGCTGGGGTGACAGGTGGGGTCGGCAGGTTTCATGGGCCCTGCAGCGCGCATAAGCAGTGCCTTTTTGTAAAAATGCCGGAGCAGATGACATGTGGGCCTGGGAAGGACTGCGGGTTGCGCAAACAAAAACGCAGGGGGGTAACTGGAAAACAGCCCCGCGCTACTATTGTTCTTCCCAGCGTTTATGACGAAACTGAAGAAGGCAGTGGACAGGCGCGGCGGGGATTCGATCCCGCGACCTAGCGTGTGCGCGCGACGGCGGCTACCGCTGCGGTGGTTCGGGTTTGATGCCGGTTAACGACGACGCGGCCAGGAAAACCTTCTGACATAGCTGCGAAACGCAACTGGCCAGCGCCGCTGAGCACGAAACGCGGTGTGTCCAGGAAGCGATGTCGTGCGAGAGGATGTCAGAGGGGGTCGGATGCTCACCGGGAGTGGTTCGGTGGTGGCGGATCGGGCCGGAGCGCAGGGGATCAGCGAGGAAGCTGGCGACCCGTGGCTAGGGTTTCTCGTCGGCTCGATGATCTGCAGCGTGTACCGGGCCGCCTCCTCCTCGACTCCATGCACAAGGGTGATGCCGGGGATCTCCTTGGTCTTCCTCGACAACCCAGCACCACGCCCACTTCTCCTAGCGTCGACGTCCGGAAGTAGACCGAGGTGGCGGTGGTAGATAGTGGCGATGGCTAGCAGGGTGGTGGGGAGCTGGGTGGTGAAGGGCAGCGCCCAGGTGAGATTTGGAGAGGCTGCAGGCAGGCAGGGGAGGGAGTAGATAAGGACAGAGGAGAGGGAGAGATGCACATGATCTCGGGTGGGAATAGGTGGTGGTGGCCACCTTTTCTCTCCTCTCCCTCTTCTCACGTGCTGGGCACGGCTCAGTTGGACCAGGAGCTAGAGCAGATGGCGACTGGGGTGCAGCTCAGGTGTGGAATGGTGCAGGGGCTCGGCGAGGTGAGATTGGCAGCGAGGAAAAGAGAGAAAAAGGGAGGGGGAATGGCTCTCCTAGGGTTTAGGTTAGGGGGTGGCTCGGCCTAGAGTAGAAGGGGTTGGGTTGGGACCGAACCAAGCCACAAGGCTGGTGGTGGCCTCGGTTTGGGGAGAGGGGGAAATGGTGAGTGGGAGGTGAGTGTAGCTAGGGTTTAGCTAGGTGTAAAGAGAGAGGGAAGATAGCTAGGTTTAGCTAAAAAAGAGAGAGGTGAAAATATAGATGGATGAGCTAGGGTTTTGGAGTAGATATGAAAACACCAAGGTGTTTTGAATTTCAAACAAAGGGAAAACCAACGGACCAAAAGAGAGAGAGAGGTGGGAGGAAGATGAACTTGCATGTGGCATTATCTCATGCACATGATAATATTTTGTGAAAACAAAATATATATTCCATGTATGCTTGACAAAGAGAAATTCCACAAAAGAGTTGCAAGGTAGGAGAAAAGTGGATTAAGCATTTATTTGGGTTCATTTGTTTCAATTGATTTCAAACAAACTCCACCCAAATATTCCAAAAGAAACCAAAATAGAAGAACAAGAGAGAGGCCTTGCATGGGCCATGCATGAATAATAATTGCCACATTCATTAGTTGTGAAAACAACAACATATACATATGGGCATCTATTACACCCATGCACATCCATACTTGAATAAAGACCACACCATAAGCTACAAGCTTAATAACATATGGTAAGGGCGGATTTAAGAATAACTGAATATAATAGGCCATTCTAGTGTGTATGTCCCACTAGAAGATCATTTGGCCACAATTATATTTAAACAATGCTCAATTATCCCCAAAACAAACCATATGGAAGATATATGAAATATTCTACTCAAACGGCATGCAAAGGTGAACATGAGGCTTCCCATAGTAATATTGTGAAAACAATAAGAGAATATTTATGGGAGCATGTAGAATTAGAAGTGGATCCATCTTAATATATGTGAGCTAGACAAGAGCCAAAAGAAGTGCAAATGCCCACATATAGTTTGGATGGTGGAATTATGAGGTGGTGACAAAGAAAGGTGGTTGAGTTAATAAAAGATATGCCCCCAACTCAACTTGGGCATGAAGCATTTTATCAAGAAGCAAATACAATATATCCAGAGGCAAATACAATTAATAGTGCATATGAGATAAGAACCAAATGAAAAGGGTTTTATATGATGCTCAAATGCAATGTGGCATGATGACATGAGCATGATATAATTATGATGCAGCAATTATATGTAGGAAGTAGCATTTTATTATTAGACCATGTAGCATTATAGATGTTAGACAGATGGGATGCTACATTGCTCTCTTAGTTGGTCGCTCCCAGTCTTTTGCTAGCCTCCATAACTAAGTATGAGTTCCACTCATGCATCCAACTCCAAATAAAACCAAGTTATTCCAAAGAGTCCACCATACTTACCTATTAGCATTTGCTATTCCAAGTATATTCTTGTTTTTATCTAACTTCCGAATTAAACTTGTTATGAGAAAACTAGTGATTAAAGCTCTCATGAACTTGATGGCACACTTTACTTTTCTTGCCCTTAATAAACTTGAACCATTGTGTCGTCTATGTTGTATATGCTTGCACTTATATGTTGGGGATTAGCGAACCATCTTTGTCATGGGGAACGCTTTCAACATTGCACTTGTACTTTGTACCTAGTTGATATCATGCTCTTTTGTCTATGGATGTCGTCAGTGTGAAATGAAAGGGGAGCTTGTAAGTCCATGGAGTTATGTATGTGTGTTAGAGAAACGCCTGGGCCGCCGGTCTAATCTATGCTGTCATGGTGGAAACCTGCAGCGTAACCATAATGAGCTGTCTATGAGGCATTCTTCTAATAAAAAAAGAGTCAGATATTGAGAAAAAGAGAAAAAGAGAAAAAGAGATATGAGAAAAGAGGAAAGAGAGAAAAAAGCACCATTTTCCCATGGTAAATAAGAAGATTGCTAAGATGCTCATTGTCTGCTTGCCTTGTCATTTTGATATGGGGATTCTTCCGTATCATCGAGCAAGGGGTACCCCGTTGGCGGTTCCCTATGATACGCATGTACTTACAATGACAAGAACTTACCGGTAACTAAACTTGAGTAGCATGAGGACCGGTCCTCGTATTCAAGGGACATGAGATTTCCAACTTATACTTTGTCAAGCATATATTCCATAGTTTGTTCACTTTAACCTTAATCACTTCAAGATGCTTATGATAGGGGCAATGAGAGCTGAAAGCTAATAAGTACCATAATTTTTGGAAGCTCTTTATGAAACTTGAATCCCTGCTTCCTTCTATGAAGGCCCTTCTTTTACTTTTATGTTGAGTCGCCACCTTCTATCTTTATGCACCTATTGAGAGAGCATAGTGGCCATTCTTAGTTCTATGTGCATTGTCCCAAGGCTTGTTGATTGATGCATAACTTTGATATTGCTTGTTATTAAACTATTTGTATCTAGTCACCCTTATGAACTTTGAAGGTGTCTTATGAATTTATATTTGCTACTCTATAAGGGACAAGCTGAATGCCACTATGCTATGTTTTCTTTATGTGAAACAAACAAACGTCTTGCAAAGCATTGTTACTCATGAATCTTTTGTTTGTGCCTTTTCATGTTGCAACATAGTTGCTATGTCTTATTGATAGAACTTTATCTTTCATGTTATGTTGAAGTACTATGATCCCAGCTATGAATGTTTTACAAATACTTTGATCAAGTTTATGATGGTGTATGTCACCTTAAAAATTATTCTTTCTTTTTATCACTTACCTACTCGAGGACGAGCAGGAGTTAAGCTTGGGGATGTTGACACGTTACAAATGTATCTATAATTTTTGATGTTCCATGCTTGGTTTATATCTACTTTCTTATGTTTTTTCCACACTTTCGAGTATTTTTATACACTTTCTTGGACTAACCTATTAATAAGATGCCACAATGCCAGTTGCCTGTTTTCTGCTGTTTTTGGTTCCAGAAAAGTCAGAAAATGAATATTCTCGGAATTGGACCGGACAAAAGCCAAAGTCGTTATTTTCCCGGAAGACTCACGGAGCCAGAAGGAGAGACGAAGGTGTGCCACACCATCCCTGGGCGCGGGTCCCTCCTGGCCGCGCCAGGGCATGGTGTGGGCCCCTTGGCCGCGCCACCAGGTGGTGTGGGCCCCTGGTCTACCCTCTGACATCGCCCTTTTTCCTATAAGAAGTCTTCGATGCAAAAACCCTAAATAATCCATCATACAGCCACAAAAAGTTCCGCAGCGCCGCCGCCACCGAAGGGGAGATTCGGGGGACAGAAAGTCTCTGTTTCGGCACCCTGCCAGGACGAGGAAGTGACCTCGGGGCCATCTCCATCGACTCCACCGCCATCTGCATCACCGTTGCTGATTCCCATGATGATGGGGGAGTAGTTCTTCCTCGAGGCTAAGGGTTCTACCGGTAGCTATGTGTTCATCTCTCTCTCTATGCATGATCATATTGTGATCATGAGCTTTGTAATCAAGTAGATCTACCTTGCTACTCAAGTGCTTTAATAGATCTCCGGCTCTCCCCATGTGTGTGAAAGTGACAGCGTGCACACCATGGTGGCACTTAGGCTATAGATTACAAATACTTGTTATGAGTTCTATTTGGAGTTGGATGTTTCTATGAAATTGTGGTGTTTGTTGGAACCATCTAGAGCTCAAGGTGACAGTGTGGGGTTACCTAGATGGGGAAAGCAGACTTTGAGGAGTGCTGTTATAGCCCTAACATGGATTAGAGTGTCCAATCGGAGAGTAGTTTAGAGTAGTATCATGAAGAGAAGATATTTATATGAGAGTGTTCACTAACGAAAGTATGATCCCTAGCCCTTGTTTCTAAGCATTGAAACACCGTTTGCAACTAGATCTGTTACATGTTTGCTTGCTGCTATCTTTATTTCAGTTTGCCTTTAGTCTCTTCCATGCCATCAAGCTATTTTCTGGCACCGTTGTCTTATATCCATACCACTTGTATTTCACTATGTCTTTGCCGAACTAGTGCACCTATACACCTGACAAGTGTATTGGGTGTGTTGGGGACACATGAGACTTCTTGTATCTTGATTGCAGGGTTGCTTGAGAGGGGATACCTTTGACCACTTCCTCCCTGAGTTCGATAAACCTTGGGTGATCCACTTAAAGGAAAACTTGCTGCTATTCTACAATCCTCTGCACTTGGAGGCCCACCAACTGTCTACAAGAATAGAAGTGTGTAGACATCAAGCTATTTTCTAGCGCCGTTGCCGGGGACTGAAGAACAAGAAGAAGCTCCACTAGTATAAAATGGACCTTTGGTCCAGGGGTATTAGTCCCGGTTTTGCTACAAACCAGGACTAATGCCCTGGTCCCAACAGCTAGATCTGGCCCCAGGGGGTGGAAAGCACTAGTCCCGGTTCGAACCGGGACTAAAGGGTTTCAGGCAGGCTGGGTCGAGTGCCAAACCCTTTAGTCCCGATTTGTTATACGAATCGGGACTAAAGGTGGACCTTTAGTCCCGGTTCTAGACACAAACTGGGACTAAAGGCCTGGCTATATCTTCTTCCCCCACCTACCCGAGCCACCATTTCAAGCTGGTGGCTCCTCTCTCTTTCTTGCTTCAAGCTCGAGGTCATGCCCAATTTTCTCTCAAGATTTGTCTATATTTTGTGGTGCCCCACCTATCCAAAGGTTCTAAAAGGTGAGCAACTTCATCCTTTGAACTCTCATTGCTATATTAGCTCATTTCATGCTCTATCTTGTAGATGGATTTGTGGATTTAGTTTGGTAGTAATTTTTGCAATGATAACATGAGATCGATGTTTAGATTCTATCTATCTTGTATTAATGTAAAAAACTCTAAGGTAAATATCACAATATGTGGATTCTATCTATATATCTTGTTTTGGCACATAGTCTCGAAATTTGATTTTAGAAGCACACACATGCGTGAGTTCATAATTCTAACTAGCTGGGCAAAATACCCTTGTTTGTCTACCTGCGATCAACAAACTGAAAAAATTGTAACAAAGATAGGGTTAATTCATAAAATCTTGATAAGAAGTCATCACAGTACATCTTCGAGAAGCTCCTCTATGGCGAGCTCCTCGAAGATGTCTAATGACAGGATCCTAAGACATCTTCGAGAAGCTCTGCCATAGTGGTGTCCCTCTCGTACCATCTTCAAGTTAATAACTTCTCTAGCTATAGATTAATACGCCCGGTAAATAAAACAATTCACATATTAGGGAGTGCCTCTATGGCGAGCTCCTCGAAGCTGTCGGAGGACGAGATCCTAAGACATCTTCGAGAAGCTCTGCCATAGTGGTGTCCCTGCTCTCGCACACCATCTTTCAGTTTATAACTTCTCTAGCTAGATCAATATGCTGGTGGAGCTAACTAATTTCACATATTAGAGAGTGCCTCTACGGCGAGCTCCTGGAAGATGTCTGAGGACGAGGTCCTAAGACATCTTCGAGAAGCTCCGCCGTAGTGGTGTCCCTGGTCTCGCACACCATCTTGCAGTTCTTCACAAGAATGCATACCTATTTATAGATTAAGCAGCACAACATAGTGTCGGGCACTGAAGACATAATGTCGACACACTCACCCTAGTGCTGCCACCAACCCAAAATAGTGTCGTCATTTACTGGCTTAGTGTTGCCAACTGAGAACATAGTGTCGACATGTTGTCGCAACATCCACATTTAGTCCTGGTTGGTGCCTCCAACTGGGACTAAAGGTTCATCATATCTTTAGTCTCGGTTATTGGCTTTAATTTTGTTTTTTAGACCAGTACTAATTTTATCATCATGATTATGTTTGATGTACTTAATTAATTATATAATGCAGATGAGCCGGCAATGGATGTATGCTGACCGACTCTCTAGCGAGTTCATTAAAGGCGTGCATTCTTTTATCCTTGTGGCTGAGGCAAACAAGCGAAATGGTTTTATGTCTTGTCCATGTGGTGTCTGTCGGAATCATAAGGAATACTCTTCCTCAAGAGTCCTTCACATCCACCTATTTCGGTCCGGTTTCATGACCGGCTATAATTGTTGGACCAAGCACGAAGAAAGAGGGGTTATGATGGAAGACAACAAAGAAGAAGAGAATGATAACGACTACCCTACTATGTCCCCTGAATATGATGGTACTACAATGGAAGACATTGATGAAGAAGAAGATGAAGAACGTGCATCAGATCTACCCGATGATGATCTTAGTCGGGCCATTGCTGATGCCCAGGAAGAATGCGTAACTGAAAGGGAGAGGTCGAAGTTCAAGCAGATGTTAGAGGATCACAAGAAATTGTTGTAGCCAAATTGTGAAGATGGGCACAAAAAAATGGGTAGCACACTGGAATTGCTGCAATGGAAGGCAGAGAATGATGTGACTGACAAAGGATATGAAAAGGTGCTGAAAATAATGAAGCAGTTGCTTCCAAAGGATAACGAACTGCCTGCCAGTACCTACGAAGTAAAGAAGGTTGTCTGCCCTCTAGGATTAGAGGTGCAGAAGATACATGCATGCATTAATGACTGCATCCTCTACCGCGGCGAGGAGTATGAGAATTTGAATGCATGCCCAGTATGCACTGCATTGCGGTATAAGATAAGAAGAGATGACCCTGGTGATGTTGAGGGCGAGCGCCGCATGAAGAGGGTTCCTGTCAAGGTGATGTGGTATGCTCCTATAATACCACAGTTGAAACGTTTGTTCAGGAACAAAGAACATGCCAAGTTGTTGCGATGGCATATGGAAGACCGTAAGAAAGACGAGATGTTGAGACACCCCGCTGATGGGTCGCAGTGGAGAAAAATCGAGAGAGGGTTCCCGGACTTTGCAGGTGACGCGAGGAACTTATGGTTTTGTCTAAGTATAGATGGCATGAATCCTTTTGGGGAGCAGAGCTGCAGTCATAGCATCTAGCCTGTGACTCTGTGTATCTATAACCTTCCTCCTTGGTTGTGCATGAAGCGGAAGTTCATTATGATGCCAGTGCTCATCCAAGGCCCGAAGCAACCTGGCAACGATATTGATGTGTACCTAAGGCCATTAGTTGAAGAACTCTTACAGTTGTATGTATAAGGTGTACGTGTGTGGGATGAGAACAAGCAGGAGGAATTTGACCTACGAGCATTGTTGTTCATAACAATCAATGATTGTCCTGCTCTTAGTAACATTTCAGGACTGACAAACAAGGGATACAATGCATGCACACATTGTTTAAATGAGACTGAAAGTATATATTTGGATAAATGTAAGAAGAATGTGTACCCGGGGAATCGTCGTTTTCTTCTGCCCACGCACACCCTAAGAGAAAGGTAAGCATTTCAATGGTGAGGCAGACAGCCGGTGTAAGCCTATCTGCCGTACTGGTGATGATGTATTTGATATGGTGAAGGATTTAAAAGTAATCTTTGGAAAGGGTCCTGGTAGACAATCTGTTCCGAAGGACGATGTCGGACACGCACCCATGTGGAAAAACAAATCTATATTTTGGGAGCTACCCTATTGGAAAGTCCTAGAGGCCCGCTCTGCAATTGACGTGATGCACCTGACAAAGAATCTTTGTGTGACGCTGCTAGGCTTCTTGGGCGTGTATGGGAAGAGCAAAGATACACCTGAATCATGGCAGGACCAACAACATATGAAAGACCGAGACAACATGCATCCAGAGCTTTTTGAAGGTACTGCCAGCTACGCTCTTACCAAAGAAGAGAAGGAAATCTTTTTGAAGTCCTTTACACTATCAAGGTCCCATATGGTTTCTCTTCGAACATAAAGGGAATCATAAATATGGCAGAGAAAAAATTCAAAACCTAAAGTCTCATGACTGCCACGTGCTTATGACCCAGCTGCTTCCGATTGCATTGAGGGGACTCCTGCCGGAAAATGTTCGAGTACCCATTGTGAAGCTATGTGCGTTTCTCAATGCAATTTCTCAGAAGGTAATCAGTCTAGATAGTCTACCAAGTTTACAAAAATATGTGGTCCAATGTCTTGTCAGCTTCGAGTTGGTGTTCCCACCATCCTTCTTCAATATTATGACGCACCTCCTAGTTCACCTAGTCGAAGAGATTAACATTCTCGGTCCTGTATTTCTACACCATATGTTCCCCTTTGAGAGGTTCATGGGAGTCTTAAAGAAATATGTTCATAACCGTGCTAGGCTAGAAGGAAGCATCTCAAAGGGATATGGAATAGAGGAGGTCATTGAGTTTTGTGTTGACTTTATTCCTGATCTTAAGCCCATCGGTGTTCCTAAATCATGACATGCGGGTAGACTTAGTGGAAAAGGCACGCTAGGAAAGAAAGCAAGGATATGTATGGATGGACATTCTCTCACTAAAGCACACTACACAGTTCTGCAAAGTTCCACCTTGGTGGCTCCGTATATCGAGGAACACAAGAATATTGTACACTCCAACAAACCGGGGAAGCTTGGCTCCTAGATTAGAGATGAACACATGAGGACTTTCGGCGGTTGGTTGCAGACACATCTCATGAATGACATAAATGTTCGAGAGCAGTTATGCTTGAAGGAAATATGCCCTGAGAGGCAATAATAAAGTTGTTATTATGTATTCCTTGTATATGATAGATGTTTATTTTGCATACTATAATTGTATTGATAGGAAACGTCAATACATGTGTGTTTAATAACAAATAAAAGGTTCCTAGTTATGCCTCTCTTATAGACTAGCTCGTTGATTAAAAAGATGATCAAAGTTTCCTGATCATGGACATTGGATGTTGTTAATAACGAGGTCACAACATTTGTGAAATGATGTGATGAACATTCATCCGAAGTATAGCATTACGATCAAATTCATTATGTTTATATTGCTATAACATCATACGAAGTAATCTTTATCCTTAGACCATGAGATCATGTTAATTGCTGACATCAGAAGAGTAACTTGATAACATCAAACGTCACACCGTAAAAGGGTGACTATAAAGGTGGGTTCAGATACTCCGAAGATGTCATGTTGAGGTTCATGGATCTAGAGTGGAATTTGTCAATCCCGATGACAGATAGATATACTCTAGGCCCTCTCGGTGATATCACATTAAGATAGCTTGCAAGTAAGTGATGTGATCACTAGAATGTTATATCACGGAGCGAAAAAGGCGCATGTCGGTAACGAGATCAAACTAGGTATTTGGATACCGATGATCGAATCTCGGACATGTAATATATCACGAGACAAAGGGATTAAATTACTAGCGTTAAAGGTTCTCACGATCACAGAAGTCATCGTTGAATGTGCAGGAGTCAGTATGGATCTCCAAGTCCCGCTTCTGATTATTAATTTGAGAGGAGTCTAAATCATGTCTACATTATTCGCGAACCGTAGGGTGACACACTTAAGGGTTTCCAAACACCATTTTGGAGAACATATGTTTGAGACGAAAGAATTGTAAAGCGCTAGAACTATTTCGATGGAAACCGAAATTGTTTCGGGTGAAATTGTAGAAACTGGTTCTGCATGTGATATTGAAATGTTGCAAGGGGTTTTATGTGAATGTTTGTTAATTAAAGTAATTAAAAAATTCTGAATAAAATAAATAAAAGAGTTTTATTAAATGAGAGTTGCATTAAATTTGGTGGAAATTTAATGCATGTGAGTGGAACTTTGGGTAGAGGCTCAATTGATGTGAGTGGAGCTTCCACCACATGAATGAGGAAGAGGTGGGGGCACCCCCTTGGGCGCCGGCCATGGGAGGGGAGGAGCCCCTCTCTCCTATAAAAGGCCCCCTCTCCTCCCTCACAAAGCACACCTCATCGTGAAGGATCTCTCTCCCCCTCTAGATATATTCCCCATGGTCTCAGATTAGTGAGATACATGTCCTGGTGGCATTGCGTCTGGAAGGAGTTGCTTCTTCCGCTGATTTGCTGGAGAGATGAGGTGGAGGTTGTTCGGTGGCCTGAACGTGTGTGCGAGGACGGATGCGCTGCTGATTTGCGGCGCTAGGACTTCCACACTATCTTGAGATCGGCAAGCGTACGACTACATCATCCATGAGTTCCAACTCGTTAACAAAACTCTGTTGTCTTTGAGGGTAAGTTTTCTATGGATGTATATCCACCCGTTGCTTGTATCTAGTAGATAGATCTTGGCGTATAGTTCTCATCATAGGATTTTTTTTGTTTTCTATGCTGCAAACCCAACAGTGGTATCAGAGCCTGATCTATGCGTAGGTGCTTTGCACGGGTAGTACACATATGTTTATATGTGGGCGATGATGATCATGTTATTGCTTCTTTCATGTATTTTGGATATTGGTGGCATAGTGGGATGAAGCAGCCCGGACCAACCTTACATGTCATCGCACATGAGACCGGTTCCATGACTGACATGCAACTAGTTTTGCATAAGTGGTCATGGGTGTCTGTCTCTCCTACTATAGTCAATATCTGATTTACAACGAGTTGCTAATAACTTGGTTATCCTCGTTGTGGTTCCATGTTCGTAGGTAAGACCGGTTCTATCTCCGAAAGCCCTAAGCCACGTAAAACTTGCAATGGATAAATTAGAGGCGTCTAGTTTAGATCGTTGCTGGGCTAGTGTCTTGATATGGTAATGTTGTAAGTAGATGTATGATAGATACTCTTACAACACACTTAACGTGTATGTTCCATAGATCTTGGCCTTACACACAAAGGAATGATAGAGATCATGCCACGATGCATATGATAGATATCAAGTGCATGGACCATATCATCCCACTTTACACTTTAGATGTTTGCATCTTATATTGCTAGTTTGGCGCTTTTAGTAGCATTATAAGATGATCCCTCATTTAAATATTAAGATAAAATGTGTTCTTCCTTAAGTATGCACCGTTCTATGGATCATGTTTCGAGACATCACGTGATGATCGGTTGTACTCGACTCTACGCTTTCATACAACGGGTGTAAGGCAGTTTTACACACATGAATACTAAGGTTCTTACTTGGTAAGCCTAGCATGTACAGACATGGCCTCGGAACACGGACCGAAAGGTTAAGCATGATTCATATAGTTGATATGATGCCCATATAGATGCTCGCCTTTGAAGCTACACCGACTCACGTGATGATCGGACTTGGTGTAGTGGATTTGGTTCATGTAATCACCAAAAGGACACGAGGGATGTCGTTTTTGAGTGGGAGTTCATTAGTAACTTGGATTAGTTGAACTCAATCTATCATAAACTTAGTCTAAATAAACTTTACAAATTCTGTTGTAGATGGCACCACCTGCTTTTAATTTCAATGTGTTCATGGAGAAAGAGAAACTTGCTGCGAATGGTAGCAACTTCACCAATTGGGTTATGAATTTGAGGATTCTCCTCACTACTGCACAAAAGCAATATGTGCTAGAGGCACCGCTAGGCCTCCCACCAGCTCCTGATGCCCCTGACAAGGAAAAGAATGTCTATATAACTCGTCAGGAGGACCACAACTTAGTTCATTGCGGCATACTGTATGGGCTAGGGCCAGAACTTCGAAAGCGTTTCGAAAATGGCAATGCTTTTGATACCATGGGAGAATTGAAAATGATTTTCGATACCCATGTTGCCGTAGAGAGTTATAATGCTTCTGAAAAGTTCTTTAGCTGCATGATGGAGGAGAACAGCTCCGTTAGTGAGCACGTGCTCAAAATGTCTGGGTACGCCTATAAGCTTGTGTCCTTGGGAATAACGATTCCCATTGATCTAGGCATACATCATGTTCTCCAGTCTCTGCCACCTAGCTACAAGAGCTTTGTGATGAACTATAACATGCAGGGCATGAAGAAGTCTCTTCACGAGCTTCTGTCAATGCTTAAAACTACAGAAGTGGAGATTAGGAAAGAACATCAAGTGTTGATGATCAATAAGACCACCGGTTTCAAAAAGGACAAGAAAGGCAAGCAGAGGGGAAAGAAAGGCAGCAAATCTATTGCCGCACCTGAAAACAAATCCTGAGCTGGCCCTAAGTCTGATACCGAGTGCTACTATTGCAAAGGGACTGGCCATTGGAAGCGCAACTGCCCCAAGTATTTGGCGGACAAGAAGGCCGGCAAGGCAAACAAATGTATATGTGATATACATGTTATTGATGTGTACTTGACTAGTACTCGCAGTAGCACCTGGGTATTTGATACGGGATCGGTTGCTAATATATGTAACTTGATTTAGGGGATGCGAAACAAGCGACAGCTAGCAAGGGATGAGGTCACGATGCGGGTCGTCAATGGATCAAGAGTTGATGTGATCACCGTCGGAACGCTACCTCTCCATACGTCGTCGGGATTAGTGATAAATCTAAATAATTGTTATTTGGTGCCTGCACTGAGCATGAACATTGTATCCGGATCGTGTTTGATGCGAAGTGGTTATTCCTTTAAATCTAAAAACAATGGTTGTTCGATTTGCATGAATGATATCTTTTATGGTCATGCACCTATGATGAATGGTTTATTTCTGTTGGATCTCGATAGTAGTATTACGCATATTCATAATGTTGATGCTAAAAGGATTAAACTTGATAATGATATATCTACATATATTGGCACTGCCGTCTAGGTCATATTAGCGTTAAACGCATGAATAAACTCCATTCTGATGGACTTTTGGAATCACTTGATTTTGAATCATTTGATACATGTGAGCCATGCCTTATGGGCAAGATGACTAGAACACCGTTTTCCGGTTCAATGGAACGGGCGACAGATTTATTGGAAATCATACATACTGATGTATGTGGACCAGTGAGTGTGTCGGTGCGAGGTGGATATCGTTATTTTGTTAATTTCATAGATGATTTAAGTAGATACGGGTATATCTATTTAATGAACCATAAGTCTGAAACCTTTGAAAAGTTCAAAGAATTTCAGAATGAAGTGGAAAATCATCGTAACAAAAAGATCAAATTTCTGTGGTCCGACCATGGAGGAGAGTATCTTAGTTACAAGTTTAGCACACATATGAAAGACTATGAAATAGTTTCACAACTCACGCCTGCCGGAACACCACGACGTAATGGTGTGTCGGAACGTCGTAATCGTACCTTATTGGATATTGTTCGATCTATGATGTCTCTGACTGACTTGTCACTGTAATTTTGGGGTTATGCACTGGAAACCGCTGCATTCACTTTAAATCGGGCACCACCTAAATCCGTTGAAATGACACCGTATGAATTATGGTTTGGAAACAAACCTAAGCTGTCATTTCTTAAAGTTTGGGGATGCAATGTTTATGTGAAGAAACTTCAGCCGAATAAACTCGAACCCAAAGCGGAAAAATGTGTCTTCATAGGATACCCTAAGGAAATGATTGGGTATACCTTCTATCACAAATCTGAGGGCAAGGTTTTTCTTGCCAAGAATGGATCCTTTCTTGAGAAGGAGTTTCTCGCAAAAGGTGTGAGTAGTCGGAAGGTAGAACTCGAAGAGGTTATTGAACCTTATCTTCATGAAATGGCGAGTAGCGCAGCACCGAAAATTGTTTCGAAGTTAACTTCACCTAATGAAGAGAGAGCTAATGATAATGATCATGAAACTCCGAAAGAGGACACTACCGAACCTCGCAGGTCAAGCAGGACACGTGCAGCTCCTGAACTGTACGACAATCCTGTTATGAATTTCATGATTGATGAAATAGATGACCATGCGACGTATGAAGAAGCGATGATGAGCCCGGATTCGAACAAATGGCTAGAAGCCATGAAATCCGAGATGGAATCCATGTACGAAAACCAGGTTTGGAACTTGGTGGACTTACCTCACGATCGAAAGGCCATTGAAAATAAATGGATTTTCAAAAGAAAAACTGATGCTGATGCTAATGTGACCATCTATAAAGCTCGACTTGTCGCAAAGGGGTTTCGACAAATTCAAGGAGTTGACTATGATGAGACATTCTGTCCCGTAGCAATGCTAAAGTCGGTTAGGATTATGTTAGCAATTACTGCATATTTCGATTATGAAATATGGCAGATGGATGTCAAAACCGCGTTCCTCAATGGTAATATTGAATAATAGTTGTATATGATACAACCTAAGGGTTTTGTCGATCCTAAGGATGCTGATAAGGTATGCAAGCTTCAGCGATCCATCTATGGACTGAAACAAGCATCCCGGAGTTGGTGAATCTCCTCTTTGATGAGGTGATCAAAGAGTTTGGATTTGTCCAAACTTATGGAGAGACTTGTATTTACAAGAAAGTGAGTGGGAGCAATGTGGCATTTCTGATATTATATGTGGATGACATATTATTAATTGGAAATGATATAGATCTTTTAAACAGTGTTAAAAGTTATCTAAAAAGCAAATTTTCGATGAAGGACCTTGGTGAAGCTTCATATATATTAGGCATTAAAATCTATAGAGATAGATCAAGGCACCTAATTGGGTTATCGCAAAGTACATACCTTGATAAGATATTAAAGAAGTTTAATATGGACGGAAGTAAGAAGGGGTTCTTACATATGTTGCAAGGTAAGACATTGAGTAAGACTCAAAGTCTGGCTATGACAGAAGAAAGAGAGATAATGGATAAGATCCCCTATGCCTCAGCCATAGGCTCTATAATGTACGCCATGCTATGTACAAGATCGGATGTGGCACATGCTATTAGTTTGACTAGTAGGTACCAATCTGATCCAGGTTCGGAACACTGGATAGCGGTTAAGAATATCCTTAAGTACTTAAGAAGAACTAAGGATATGTTTCTTGTATACGGAGGTGAAGAAGAGCTAGTCGCTAAGTGTTATGTCAATGCTAGTTTTGACACTGATCCGGATGACTCTAAGTCTCAATCCGGATATGTATTTCTCTTGAACGGAGCAACAGTTAGTTGGAGGAGTTCCAAACAACCTGTGGTGGCTGGATCAACGACGGAGGCGGAATATGTTGCTGCTTCAGAAGCGGCACAGGAAGCGGTTTGGATGAAGGAGTTCATAACGGAACTAGGTGTGGTTCCTAGTGCATTGGACCCAATGGTGATCTATTGTGACAACAATGGAGCCATACCCAACACCAAGGAACCAAGGTCTCACAAGAATTCCAAGCATATTAAGCGCCGGTTTCACTCCATCCGTGAGCATGTCAAGGATGGAGATATAAAGATTTGTAAAGTACACACGAACCTAAATGTAGCAGATCCGTTGACTAAAGTTCTCCCTAGGGCAAAACATGATCAACACCAGAACTCCATGGGTGTTATATTTATCACTATGTGAACTAGATTATTGTCTCTAGTGCAAGTGGGAGACTGAAGGAAATATGCCCTGAGAGGCAATAATAAAGTTGTTATTATGTATTCCTTGTATATGATAGATGTTTATTTTGCATGCTATAATTGTATTGATAGGAAACATCAATACATGTGTGTTTAATAAACAAATAAAAGGTTCCTAGTTATGACTCTCTTATAGACTAGCTCGTTGATTAACAAGATGATCAAAGTTTCCTGATCATGGACATTGGATATTGTTAATAACGAGGTCACAACATTTGTGAAATGATGTGATGAACATTAATCCAAAGTATAGCATTACGATCAAAGTCATTATGTTTATATTTCTATAACATCATACGAAGTAATCTTTATCCTTAGACCATGAGATCATGTTAATTGCTGACATCAGAAGAGTAACTTGATAACATCAAACGTCACACCGTAAAAGGGTGACTATAAAGGTGGGTTCAGATACTCCGAAGATGTCATGTTGAGGCTCATGGATCAAGAGTGGAATTTGTCAATCCCGATGACGGACAGATATACTCTGGGCCCTCTCGGTGATATCACATTAAGATAGCTTGCAAGCAAGTGATGTAATCACTAGAATGTTGTATCACGGGAACGAGAAAAAAGTGCATGTCGGTAACGAGATCAAACTAGGTATTTGGATACCGATGATCGAATCTCGGACATGTAATATATCATGAGACAAAGGGATTAAATTACTAGCGTTAAAGGTTCTCACGATCACATAAGTCATCGTTGAATGTGCAGGACTCAATATGGATCTCTAGGTCCCGCTTCTGATTATTGATTTAAGAGGAGTCTAAATCATGTCTGCATTATTCGCGAACCGTAGGGTGACACACTTAAGGGTTGCCAAACACCATTTTGGAGCACATATTTTTTAGACGAAAGAATTGCAAAGCGCTGGAATTATTTCGATGGAAATCGAAATTGTTTCGGGTGAAATTGCAGAAACTGGTTCTACATGTGATATTGAAATGTTGCAAGGGGTTTTATGTGAATGTTTGTTAATTAAATTAACTAACAAAATTCTGAATAAAATAAATAAAAGAGTTTTATTAAATGAGAGTTGCATTAAATTTGGTGGAAATTTAATGCATGTGAGTGGAACTTTGGGTGGAGGCTAAATTGATGTGAGTGAAGCTTCCACCACATGAATGAGGAAGAGGTGTGGGCACCCCCCTTTGGGCGCCGGCCATGGGAGGGGAGGATCCCCCTCTGCTATAAAAGGCTCCCCTCTCCTCCCTCACAAAGCACACCTCCTCGTGAAGGATCTCTCTCCCCCTCTAGATATATTCCCCCATGGTCTCGGATTAGCGAGATACATGTTCCCGGTGGCATTGCGTCTAGAAGGAGTTGCTGCTTCCGTTGATTCGCTAGAGAGAGGAGGTGGAGGTTGTTCGGTGGCTTGAACATGTGTGCGAGGACGGATGCGCTGCAGATTTGTGGCGCTAGGACTTCCACATGATCTTGAGATCGGCAAGCGTACGACTATGATACATTGCAAATGTATCTACAATTTTTTATGTTCCATGCTTGGTTTTATCCACTTTCTTGTGTTCTGTCCACACTTTGGAGTACTTTTCATATGATTTCTGGGACTAACCTATTAACAAGAGCCACATTGCCAGCTGCCTGTTTTCTGCTGTTTTTGGTTCCAGGAAAGTCACAAAATGAATATTCTCGAAATTAGACGGGACAAAAGCCAAAATGCCTATTTTCCGGAAGTCATCAGATGCGAGAGTACGAGACGGAGAGGGGCCAGGGGGCCACCACACCACCTGGCCGCGCGGCCCAGCCTGGCCCACGCCAGGGGGTGGTGTGGCTCCCTCCGGCACCCCCTCGGCCTCCCCTTCTGACTATAAGATGCCCTCGGGACGAAAACCCTAAGGGCCCGATAAAAAATCCACAAAAGAGTTTGTAGCCGCCATCATCTCCATCCCTAGACCGGGAGGGATCTGAAGCTCTTTCTGGCACCCTGTCGGAGAGGGGAATTCACCCTAGCGGCCTCCTTCATCACCATGCAAGCCTCCGGTGTGATGCGTGAGTAGTTCATCCTTGGACTACGGATCCATGTAGTAGCTAAATGGCTGGTTCTCCTCCTTTGTGTTTTCATGTATAGATCTTGTGAGCTCCGTTCATGATCAAGATCATCTATTTGTAATTCTGCATGTTGTGTTTGCGGGGATCCGATGGATATTGAGATGCTATTTCAGATTGATTATTGATTCTATCATGTATTTGTTATTTGTGATCTTGCATGCTTTCTGTTGTTAGTAGCTATCTTGGCCAGGTAGATGCTAGCAACTCCAAGAGTTAGTATTTATGCTCGATAGTGGGTTCATGCCTCTAGTAATCTTGGGAAGTGACAGAAATCTCTAAGGTACTAGATGTGCTGTTGCTACTAGGGAGAAAACAACAATCCTTTATTCATAGAACAATCGTATTGTTTACTTTACACGCAGTTCGTAAAGCAATAATCTGTTTCTTGCAACTTAATACTGGAGGGGGTTCGGATGATAACCTGAAGGTGGATTATTAGTCATAGATGCAGTTGGATGGCGGTCTATGTATAATGTTTTAATGCCCAATTGAATCTCAAAGGAGTCAAGATGATTAGTATATGCATGTATTGCTTTCTCGATGTTTGTCAATTGCCCCGCTGTAATTTGTTCACCCAGCATGTTATCTATCTAAGGAGAGCCACCTCTAGTGAACTATGGATCCCGGTCCTTTTTCTTTACATACAATCTACAAACCTTTACTGCTTTGTGTTTACTTTTTGCAAACTTTTACTTCCTTCCATTCGATACGTTTAATCCTTTGTTTTCAGCAAAACACGGTGAGACTGACAACCTCATCGCAAGTTGGGGACAAAGTTCTGTGGTTGTGTTGTGCAGGTCTCCACGTTGCTATTAGCACCGGTAGTGCGCCCTGCCAAGGCTCAGCTAGCAACACCTTTGGGGTGCTTCCTTGCTCCTACGGGTTTGATTAAACCTTGGTTTCATAACTGAGGGAAACTTGCTGCTGTGCTCATCATACCTTCCTCTTGGGGTTCCGAACGAGCTCTACATCAACACCGCACCAACACTTTTCTGGTGCCAACACTAAGCCATCACGCATTTTTCTAGCGCCGTTGCCAGGGTGTCAAGGACATCTTCACAAGGGGAGTCCCTCATAACCAATATCTTTACTTTGTTATTTTTGTTTTGCTTAGTTTCTTTTTTGCTTTGTTTGCTTGTTTCTTTATCAAAAACACAAAAAAATTAGTTTTACTATTTTGTTTTCTTATTTGAAAACACAAAAAAATGACTACTCTTGAAAACACTAAGTTGTGTGACTTCACTAGCATCAACAACAATGATTTTATGAGCACACCTATTGCTCCACCTGTGCCAAAATATACTTTCTTTGAGATAAAACCTGCTTTACTCAATCTTGTTATGAGAACAATTTTCTGGTATTGGTAATGAAGATGCTGCTACCCATCTAAATAATTTTGTTGAACTTTGTGAGATGCAAAAGCATAGGGATGTAGATGGTGATATTATTAAGCTGAAATTGTTTCCTTTCTCTTTGAGAGGAAAAACTAAAGAATGGTTGAATTCCTTAACTAGGAATAGTATTGATTCTTGGACTAAGTGCAAAGATGCTTTCATTGGAAAATACTATCCTCCTGCTAAGATTATATCTATGAGAAGTGAAATAATGAAGTTTAAACAATCTGATAATGAAAATGTTGCTCAAGCTTGGGAAAGAATGAAATCTTTGGTAAAGAATTGTCCCACTCATGGACTGACTGCTTGGATGATCATCCAAACTTTTTATGCAGGATTGAACTATTTTTAAGGAACCTATTGGATTCTGTTGCTGGAGGTACCTTTATGACCATCACTTTGGGTGCTGCAACAAAGCTTCTGGATAATATGATGGTTAACTATTCTGAATGGCATACTGAGAGAGCTCCACAAGGTAGGAAGGTAAATTCTTTTGAGGAAACTTCCTCCCTGAGTGATAAGATTGATATTATTATGTCTATGCTTGTTAATGGGAAAGCCCATATTGATCCAAATAATGTTCCTTTAGCTTCTTTGGTTGCTCAAGAAGAGCAAGTTGATGTGAACTTCATAAGAAATAACAACTTTGGCAATAATGCTTATAGGAGTAATTTTGGTAACAACAATTATAAGCCATATCCTCCCAAAAATGGTAGTGCTTATGGAAATTCTTACAACAATAATAGGAGTGCTCCCTCTGAACTTGAAGTTATGCTTAAAGAGTTTATTAGTAAACAAACTGCTTTCAATAAAACTATTGAGGAAAAACTCTCTAATGCTGAAAGAAATATAGCATCTTTGGCTGAAGCTCAATCTTCTTTGAATAAAATGGCTGCTAAACCTGAAACTAATGATAATCCCTTTGCAGCTACCAATGCTATACAAGTAAGAATTGATGAAAATGTTATACTATTAGCTGAATTACATGCTAAGTGGGAAAGAGAAGATGAAATTGCTAGAAACATTAGTGTTTCTACTATTACCACCACTAGTGTTGAGGGTAGTAATAGTTCTACTACTTTAAATGATAATTATGATTTTGATCTTGATGGTTACAATATCTCTGAAGTTATTAAGTTCCTACAAAAGCTTGCTAAAAGTCCTAATGCTAGTGCTATGAACATGGCCTTTACAAAACACATTACTGATGCTCTCATAAAGATAAAAGAAGAAAAGATGAAACATAAAGCTTCCATTCCTATAAAACAATAAGATGGTTGGGAACCCATCATTAATATGAAAGTGAATTACTTTGATTTCAAAGCTTTATGTGATCTTGATAGTAGTGTTTCTATTATGCCTAGAAGGATTTATGATATGCTTGATTTGCCTCCACTTGAAGATTGTTATTTGAATGTCCCACTTGATGATAATGCTAAAAAGAAACTCATGCAGAGTCTTAATGATGTTCTTATTATGGTTAGCAATGCCTATGTCCCCGTTGATTTCTATGTTTTGGATGTTGAATGCAATGCTTCTTGTCCTATTACTTTGGCAAGACCTTTTCTTAGAACTATTGGTGCCATTATTGATATGAAAGAAGGCACCATTAAATATCAACTCCCACTCAAGAAAGGTATAGAACACTTCCCTAAGAAGAGAGAGAATATTTCTTTTGCCTCTCCTATGAAAACAAAATTTGGTCTTAATGCTTCTTCATTTGAGAATACTTGATTCTTTCTTGCTTCTTATGCCTAACTTAAAGGCGTTAAAGAAAAGTACTTATTGGGAGATAACCCAAAAGTTTTAGATGAGTCTTGGAAGTTATTACCTCTGTAGTAACCTCTCCTTATCCTTTTTATTTGCTTTTTGTGCCAAGAGTAACCTCTAATGAGAGAGAAGTAATGATTGGGAAAGTTGCTGTCCCGAAACAGATTTCTATGCTTCACAATAAAAATTCGTGTAAAATATCTAAACATATTTTTGAGACGTAAATTTTTGTGCTTCTGACCCAGGTTGTTATCTAACTTTTATTAGTTCAACACTTTTTGATTTGAGAACAGAAGGTCTTAGAAAAAATTCGTCTTTACCTGGTGGTCTGTTTTGGCAGATTTCTGCCATTTTCTGCATTTGCTTCTTGTTGGTTCCTTTTTGAGTTCTTTTGGGGAATTGAGCTTTTTGAGGGAAGTGATATAGTATCTACTGTTCTAATGGAAGTTTATTTGGTGTTAGAACTTAACCTTAAGACCTTTTATCTTGAGTGCACTAATGTTGCTAATAAAGATTGTGTGAAGTTTTGTATGAAGGAAAAATTTCAGGTGTATGGAAGGAATGAGTAATGAGATGAATGATGGATTAAAGCTCAAGCTTGGGGATGCCATGCGTGTCACCCCAAGAAATATCCAATAAGTACAAGCGTCAAAGCTTGGGGATGCCCAAGGCATCCCCTTCTTCATCAATAAAAATCCCAAGTTTCTTCCAAACGCTTCATTTTTATTGTTTCATGCACAGTTATGTTGTTCTTGGAGCATCTTCTTTTTTGCTTTCGTTTTGGTTTTTTTCGTTTGCTTAGTTTGCTGAAAAAATTGGTTGGACCCCCTCTTTCATACATTGGTTTTCAAATGGTTTGGTTTGGTTTGGAAAAGAGTAGGAAAGTTCATA
Source organism: Avena insularis (assembly GCA_023614405.1). Taxonomy (NCBI): domain Eukaryota; kingdom Viridiplantae; phylum Streptophyta; class Magnoliopsida; order Poales; family Poaceae; genus Avena; species Avena insularis. The sequence continues at coordinate 379,648,654 of CM042686.1, forward strand.
CTTATGTGGTAAAAAGAGCTTGTTTTGGAGTGTGGCCTATGCTTTGTCATGCCATGCTTGATATTGTTTTGGCTTTATGCTTAGTATTCTTTGCTGTAGCATGACTTGTTATAAACAATTGAGATTGCTTAATGTGCCTTGGATGAATCATGCGTTGTTTTAGCATATTAAAGCAAAGTATAGTGGTATTCTCCTTTGATGCTTTATTTGGGTTGACTTGGCGCATGCTCACACCATGTTATGACTATCTCAAGTCACCATAGCCTTTATGATCCTTTAGTTTTCATCTTGTAGTATCACTTTATGCTTTGATCAATGATGTTTCGTCGCTCTGCATGATTATGGCCATTATTGCTCTCTTAGTTTGTCGCTCCCAGTCTTTTGCTAGCCTCCACAACCAAGTATGATTTCCACTCATGCATCCAACTCCCTAAACCAAGTTATTCCAAAGAGTCCACCATACCTACATACTAGCTTATGCTATTCCAAGTATATTCATGCTTTTGTTTACCTTCCAAATTAAACTTGTTATGAGAAAACTAGTGATTAAAGCTCTCACGAACTTGATGGCACACTTTACTTTTTTTGCATCTAATAAACTTGAACCATTGGGTCCTTCTTTGTTGCGTATATGCTTGCGCTTTATAAGTTGAAATTAGCAGAACCATGTTTCATGGGGAACACTTTCAACATTGAACTTGTACTTTGTACCCTGTTGATATCATGTTCTTTTGCTTACGGATCCCGACTATCATGGAGTTTGTATGTGTGTTAGAGAAACGCCTAGGCCGCTAGCCTAAGCCATGCCTAATCATGGTGGAAACTTGCAGCATCACCATAATGAGCACTCTATGAAGGATCCTCAATAAAAACCTATGCAAATAGCAAATAAAAAGATTGCTGAGATGCTCATTGTCTGCTTGCCTTGTCATTTTGATTATGGGAAAGCTTCCGTATCATGTGCAAGGGGTACCCCGTTGGCGGTTCTTTATGATACACATGTACTTACAATGACAAGAGCTTACTCGTGACTAAAGTTGAGTAGCATGAGGTTCGGTCTTCGTAAGTAAGGGGCATGAGATTTCGGTTTATAACTTGTCAAGCATATCCTCTTAGTTGTGTCATTTTAACCATAATCACCTTCAAGATGCTTATGATAGGGGCAATGCGAGCTGAAAGCTATAAGTACCATAATTTTTGGAAGCTCTTTATGAGACTTGAATACCTACTTCCTTCTATGAAGGCCTTTCTTTTACTTTTATGTTGAGTCTCCACCTTCTACCTTTATGCACCTACTTTGAGAGCATAGTGGCCATTCTTAGTTCTATGTGCATTGTCCCAAGACTAGTTGATTGATGCATAACTTGATATTGCTTGTTTTAAACTATTTGTATCTAGTCACTCTTATGAACTTTGAAGGTGTCCTATGCATTTATATTTGCTACTCTATTGAGGGACACGCTGAATACTATTATGCTATGTTTTCTTTATGTGAAACAAACAAACGTCTTGCAAAGCATTGTTATTCATGAATCTTTTGTTTGTGCCTTTTCATGTTGCATCTTAGTTTCTTTGTCTTATTGTTAGAACTTTGTCTTTCATGTTATGATTGAAGTACTATGATCCCAGCTTTGAATGTTTTACAAATACTTTGATCAAGTCCTTGATGGTGCATGTCACCTCAAAAATTATTCTTTCTTTTTATCACTTACCTACTCGAGGACGAGCAGGAGGTAAGCTTGGGGATGTTGATACATTGCAAATGTATCTATAATTTTTGATGTTCCATGCTTGGTTTTATCCACTTTCTTGTGTTATGTCCACACTTTGGAGTACTTTTCATATGATTTCTTGGACTAACCTATTAACAAGAGCCACAGTTACTGCCTGTTTTCTGCTGTTTTTGGTTCCAGGAAAGTCAGAAAATGAATATTCTCGGAATTAGACGGGACAAAAGCCAAAGTGCCTATTTTTCTGAAAGTCATCAGATGCCAGAGTACGAGACGGAGAGGGTCCAGGGGGCCACCACACCACCTGGCCCGCACCAGGGGGTGGTGTGGCCGCCTCCGGCACCCCCTCGGCCTCCCCTTCCGACTATAAGATGCCCTCGGGACGAAAACCCTAAGGGCCCGATAAAAAATCCACGAAAGAGTCTGTAGCCGCCGTCATCTCCATCCCTAGATCGGGAGTGATCTGAAGCTCTTCCCGGCACCCCGTCGGAGAGGGGAATTCACCCTAGAGGCCTTCTTCATCACCATGCAAGCCTCCGGTGTGATGCGTGAGTAGTTCATCCTTGGACTACTATATCCATGTAGTAGCTAGATGGCTGGTTCTCCTCCTTTGTGCTTTCATGTCTAGATCTTGTGAGCTCCGTTCATGATCAAGATCATCTATTTGTAATTCTGCATGTTGTGTTTGTGGGGATCCGATGGATATTGAGATGGTATTTCAGATTGATTATTGATTCTATCATGTCTTTGTTATTTGTGATCTTGCATGCTTTCCATTGTTAGTAGCTATCTTGGCCAAGTAGATGCTAGCAACTCCAAGAGTTAGTATTTATGCTCGATAGTGGGTTCATGCCTCTGGTAATCTGGGGAAGTGACAGAAATCTCTAAGGTACTAGATGTGTTGTTGCTACTAGGGAGAAAACAACAATCCTTTGTTCATAGAACAATCGTATTGTTTACTTTACACGCAGTTCGTAAAGCAATAATCTGTTTCTTGCAACTTAATACTGGAGGGGGTTCGGATGATAACCTGAAGGTGGATTATTAGTCATAGATGCAGTTGGATGGCGGTCTACTTATAATGTTTTAATGCCCAATTGAATCTCAAAGGATTCAAGATGATTAGTATATGCATTTATTGCTTTCTCGATGTTTGTCAATTGCCCCGCTGTAATTTGTTCACCCAGCATGTTATCTATCTAAGGAGAGCCACCTCTAGTGAACTATGGATCCTAGTCATTTTTCTTTACATACAATCTACAAACTTTTACTGCTTTGTGTTTACTTTCTTCAAACTTTTACTTCCTTCCATTTGATATGTTGAATCCTTTGTTTTTAGAAAAACACGATGAGATTGACAACCTCATCGCAAGTTGGGGACAAAGTTCTGTGGTTGTGTTGTGTAGGTCTCCATGTTGCTACTAGCACCGGTAGTGCGCCCTGCCAAGGCTCAGCTAGCAACACCTTTGGGGTGTTTCCTTGCTCCTACTGGTTCGATTAAACCTTGGTTTCATAACTGAGGGAAACTTGCTGCTGTGCTCATCATACCTTCCTCTTGGGGTTCTCAACGAGCTCTACATCAACACCGCACCAACACTTTTCTGGCGCCGACACTGAGCCATCAGACTACATCATCCACGAGTTCCAACTCGTTAACAAAACTCTGGTGTCTTCGAGGGTAAGTTCTCTATGGATGTATATCCACCCGTTGCTTGTATCTAGTAGATAGATCTTGGCATATAGTTCTCATCGTAGGAATTTTTTTGTTTTCTATGCCGCGAACCCAACAGTACTTGTTGGCCAGGTCACCATCTTCGACTATATAGACTTTCCAAGGGTACGAGATAAATGGGAATACATTTTACACGATCGCCCAAGATAAAAAGAGCACCAACCAAAATAGTGGTGTCCAATTTGATGCAATAGACGAGATTGGGCAAAATGATAGATATTATGGTTACATAGAGGAGATATGGGAACTTGACTATGGACCTTATTTTAAGATCCCTTTGTTTCGGTGCAAATGGGTTAAGCTGACAGGAGGCGGGGTTGAGGTAGACAAGAAATATGGAATGACAACAGTGGATCTCAACAACCTTGCGTATAGAAATGAACCATTTGTCCTAGCCAATGATGTGGCTCAGGTTTTTTATGTGAAGGACATGTCTACCAAACCGATAAAAAGGAAAGATAAGCAAAAGAATACAGCATACGATGAGCCAAAGCGCCACATAGTTCTTTCAGGAAAAAGAAACATCGTGGGGGGTGGAGGATAAGACAAACATGTCAGAAGATTATGATAAGTTTCATGAAATTCTGCCCTTCGCTGTGAAGGATGACCCAAGCATCCCGTTAAGTAAGGAAGATGCTCCATGGTTACGGATTAGAAGAAAACCCTAACAATAGAGATGTGTGGATGTTGGTGATGTACAATATTATTAAACCTTTATTTTTAATGATCTTCTTATATATATATGGATATGAACTGTCTCGATCTCAATAGGTAGTAGTGCAACTTGCTGTGGCCAGACATTTACTAATATTAGAACATAAAAATTAGTCATAATCATATCTAGCCCTGTAATACACAACTTCAGGGTTGTCTTCGGAATTGTCATTGTCATCATCATTGCTTGTTGCACGCGGCTAGATCCTCAGCCCTTCCCCAGCTTGTGCACGGGGGAACGGGGGAGGGGGCACCTGCCACTCCGGCCTTGGATTCTCGACGCGCGGGGGAGGGGGCTCCCGGATGATGACCCCAATACGCCCTAGGCCTTCACCACCACCACCATTCTTATGGCTATGCGGCTGGTGAAAGTGCGGGTACCTCAGGCGAGGATGGTCTCCCATGGCGACGTAGCTCATCACGCCGGCGATAGTCCGGTTCGCCCACTACAGGCGACAACCAGCCTCATTGTGGTTCACTGGGGGCGGGCCGTCACCCTCGTACCTGGCGAGCTCCCTTTCCTGCCGGTTTGCGAAGAAGGCATTCCAGGTGTCGAGGTTGTCGGGATCCCAATGGGGATCCATCCGCTGCTCTGGCGTGAGCTTGAGGTAGAAGTAGTTCGTCATGGCCGCCTGGCGGGCCGAACCTTGAGGCACAGGAGGAACAAGAACCCCTCCAGCGCTCAGCATCTAGCCGGTACCCCGGCGGGCATGGGTAGCTGGAGGCGCACAGCGCCTCGGTCTCCTCGAGTGTCAGAAAGGCCCAGTAAGCGGTGTCCATTATTGTGAGAGAGAAGGTGTGGATGTGTGGATGGACATGGTGGTTGGCCTAGATATAGAGGGAAGTGGTAGGAAAACAAGGCAGAAAGCGGGGGAAATGGCGGGAACACATGGCGGGAAGCGGGGGAAATGGCGGGAAATATATAGTCCCAGTTAGTGGCTCCAACCGGGACTAAAGGCCTCCGAAATATGTTTTAGTCCTAGTTACTAGTTTTAGTATCAAATATTATATTTCTAATGAGTATATTATTTTTTTTGAATATTTTGGTGTATTATATCTATTTTTCTATTTTTAAATAATAAACTATATTATTCCAACATTTGTACTAAATATAATACTTGTTAAACAATAGATAATTTCATTTAAGTTGTATAATAAAGTATGATAATAGATTAAAATTATAGATCTTTTTTTCTGAAAATTTTGATATATAATATATAATTTTCTGAAAACTACAAACCATTTTTCTTTTTGGCGCCAAAAAAACACCTTTAGCCCCGGTTTGTAATACAAACCGAGACTAAAGAGTGAATAAAGGTTACCCTTTAGTCCCAGTTTGTATTACAAACTGGGGCTAAACCCGGTTTGTATTACAAACCAGGGCTAAAGGTTGGGGGTATAAATACCCCCACCTCCACCCCGGGTCTAGCCATGACCCGGAGCAACGCCCATCTTCTTTCCCGACGACGAACGGCCGCCGTTTGAGCCCGTGGAGGAGCACGCCGTGCCACCGCCCGTGCCGCCGCCTGCCGAGGAGATCCAACCGCGCCACCGCCCGCGCCGCCCGTGGAGGAGCTCGCCGCCGCCGCCGCCGCGCCCTCCGCCGCCCCTGCAGGTGATCAATTAGGGTTAGGTAGTTTAATTATTTAGTTAGTGTTAGGGATTTAATTAGTTAATTAGGTGTTAGAGATTTAGTTAGGTTTGTGTTAGGGATTTAGTTAGGGTTAGTGTTAGATATTTAGTTAGACTTAGTGTTAGAGATTTAGTTAGGGTTAGTGTTGGGGATTAGTTAGGGTTAGTTCTATTAGGGATTTAGTTAGAATACTTAGTTAGTTAGGGATTTAGTTAGAATATATACTTAGTTAGTGTTAGGTATTTAGTATTAGGGTTAGTGTTAGAGATTTAGTTAGGGTTAGTGCTATTAGGGATTTAGTTAGAATACTTAGTTAGTGTTAGTGATTTAATTAGGATTAGTTCTAGGGATTTAGTTAGAATACTTAGAATATTAGGGATTTAGTTAGAATACTTAGTTAGTGTTAGTGATTTAGTTAGGATTAGTGCTAGGGATTTAGTTAGAATACTTAGTTAGTTAGGGATTTAGTTAGAATATATACTTAGTTAGTGTTATTAGGGCAATACTTAGTGAATTAGTTACTGTTTATGTTTTATGATTATTTATTGCTATTATTTAGTTATGTCGCGTCCTCCTCGTCCGAGCCTACTGGACTCCGTTGGTTTCGGGGATGTCCGAGCCTGGGCTCCGCCGGGTTGGCACTGGGAGGTGCTTCCTATCGGAACTCGTATCTTGGTGAGGAATCCGGGTATCATCGTCGATCCAGAGCTTCTTTGGTGGCGTCCACGAGGTCCAGGAGCGATGCAGAGGGAGCCAGCCCCGGAGGAGGTGCTACGTCGTCGTATCAGGCAGGAGGACGAGCACGTACAGCGATATATGTACCTTTTGGAGACCAGGTTCTCCAATATCTAGTAGGTTCACGGATCTGATCACCCGAGCTATTCTCCGGTGATGGTTCCTCTTCTCTGGGTGCAGAGCTGCCGTGGCATAGAACGCGGCAGTCGAGTTCGCTAGTTTGATTATTATTGTACTTTATCTTATGAGCGAGATATGAGCGACATGTATTAATAATGTACTTTATGTTATATTATTGTACTTTATCTTAATGCAAAATTGTTTCATTATTAGTATGTAATCTTGTTTCTGTATCCGAGTTGTCTCAATTGTAATATTCTTTTACTTAATGCAATATTCTTTTTTTTGTATTAGTTAAGCTATGGACGGTAGACAGAATGAAGATGAGATTTTCAACATGATAGATGAGGATACTGGGGGTTATGATGATGACTCCCAGTATCTTAATTTGTCTAGAGGAGATGAGGGTGAAGACGATAGTGGAGACGATGATGCTGACCATGGTGAAGAAACCATCATAATAACAAACTCCCTCGAGGTATATAAAGCCTCTACCGATCAATCACTAGTATAGATGCACTAATTGATTTGTATATATGTACTGACGAATGTTTCTTCTCTTAGACCTCCGCATCTGGCCAATCTTCTATAAGGACAAGAGGCCTGGCACAAAAGTTGCCCACTGATGTCCGTTTCAACATTGACTTAGTCTCTGCGCTTGGTAAACCGTTGGAGCCCAAAGAATCTATGAATGCATTTGTACATCAATGCAGAGTTATTGTTAGAGACACCGTCCCGATCACCACACGAGAGTGGAATAAGCCAGGAAAGAAAAGGGATCCAGCTGGGGCTAGTTTTGTAGATGATAGAGCGAGAGATGCGATGTGGAATTCTCTCATAACACATTTCACCCTACCAGTCTTGGAGACTGATGAGCTCACATAGCAAATGACGAGGACAGTCAAGGCGTGGGATCTTAAGAAGATGGGTGAACTATTCAAGGACTGGAAGAAAAGATTGTACCACAACTATGTCTTGAAGAAAAAACTCCTCCATTCACTGGCCACTAGAGATGCAACAGGATAACTGGGCCGCATTTATGGAATACAAGAACTCGACACGAGTTGTGGCAATGTCAGAAAAGAATAAGCTAAATGCAGCTAAAAAGAAATATCACCATCATATGGGCACATGTGGCTACAAGAGTGCCATGCCTAAGTGGGATAAAGCTGAGGCTGACCTGGAGGCTAAAGGGGTCACTCCAGCTATGTCTGGTTGGCCCTTGAGGTTAAGAAATTGGTTACTCGGGCATGGGGCATCGTATGACCCAGAAACAGGCGAGATTGTTGCAACCAAATAAGTTGTTGGACCCAAAGATGATCTTATTAAAGTGATAAAAGAGGTTGAAAAGGGAAAGTTTGTTCCCGATAGAGAGAACGATGAGCTGACAAAGGCTCTCAGGAATCCGAAAAAGGCTGGACGAACAAGAGGGTTCGGACCTTCTTGTCCATGGGTTATCGGGTTTCCCGAGGACCTTGACATGTACAGAAGAGAAAAACAAAGCGGCAAAAAGAGGAGAATGCGGAGCGGTTCACGAGGTTTGAAGCCATGCTGCAGGAGCATCAGTAGGAGCTTAATGAACTTAAAGGACTCCGACAGCAAGATCCTGCACCAGACAGTACGGTCGGCCCATCGCAACGGAAAAGCAGCGTGGCTTCCACGGAGGGCCACGGTAATGATGCAATTAAGGAGAAGACTAGTTGTGAGCTACATGTTGAACCGAAGAACATATCCATGAAGGTGGCGGTCGACTTTGCTTTACCTTCTGCACCGGGAGCGACCTACCATTGCAATCCGATTTCAGCTGGCTATGCTCGTGTCGGTGTGGATGAAGTTCAACCGCTGTGTCAGTCACTACAGCTTGACTTCCCTAGAGGTGAAGGGGAGATGACACTGGGAGAAGTCACGAGTGGCTTCATTCTTTGGAAAAAGGAATACATCAAGTTTCAAGGCTCGGCATCAAGGCCACCTTCTCCACCGAGAAACAATCCATCACCTCCAAGGCCACCGTCTCCTCCCAGTAAAAGTCCACCTCCAAGTCCACCTCCAAGGGCACCGTCTCCTCCCAGTAAAAGTCCACCACCTCCAAGTACAATCCATGACCTCAACACGAGTCCATCTCAATCTACGCAGTCGCCTCCTCCTACTAAGAGCCAAAAGCGGAAGAATAGCACCGCTCCGTTGAGCGATAACCGACGCCCAAAGCGACAGTTGTCGCCCCTCCCAAGAGTACTGCCAGTTCCTCCCAAGAGGGCTTACAACCTGAACGATGAGGAGTCTGATGCGGTCGTATGGGTCGAAGTGGATGCTCATTTTAAAAAGAAACAACCTGAGCCAGAGGTCCAAATAAAACCGAAAACCAAGGAGCACTTTAGGAAATTACTGACGCAACCATCCCAAGCTCAGTTAAATATGCTAGATGACTATACACGATGTCTTGAGAAGATACTGAAACAGAAGAGATCAAGTGGTAGAGGAAGCATCACAAAAGACGTTCCCCAGCAGGGGGGACAAGCAAAACAATCGAGTGGTAGCGGAAGCATCAGAACGGACATTCCCCAACTGGGGAAACAAGCAAAACAATCAAGTGGTAGCCGAAGAACCAAAAGATACATTCCCTAGCTAGGGAAACAAGCAAATCAATCGATCCCCCCGCTCTAGGTGTACATACCCGAACCTCAACTATATGAGGGAGAACCTATGGATCCGGAAACGGCTAATATTGGCCGAGCAATGTAATATGTCTATTCATGACATTATTCATGACGATCATGTGCCCAAGGCCGAGGTAGCACCCAAATTTGTTCACGGGGAGTCTTTGGTCAGTTCTGAGAGGCTTCGGGATATGCCAACAAAAATGCGATGATTGCATGAATGGTACATGAAAGTATCAAAAGAAGAGCGATATTGGCTCATAGTGAAAGTTCGAAAACAGCATTACTTCGCTGAAGACGAGGTCCCTATTGAATTTATAGAGTTATTTCAGTTATTTAATCTAAAGGAACTTGACAAAGCTATCCTTAGTTGCTATTGGCTGTAAGTGATTACTTTATTTATGTAATTAAGTCTCTATCTCAGCTTGATCAATTTATTGTCGATAAGTATACTCACTATATTCTTTTATACGCTATATATAATGATGCAGATTAAAGATTCTCGAATGTAGAAGAAAGGCTATCAACGGATTTGGGTTCATTGACCCACCTCGAGTTAATGGAGTTGTGCTAAAGGATAAGCCACTAGAGACCGAGCAAAACTTGCTCCGGTTTCTCATGAACCAACATTTCTGTAATGAAATACTATTTCCTTATCACGACGGCAAGTGAGTTCTTGTACACATTAACTTTCGCTTACTCGATGTTCAGTGTAAATGATGAGTTACTGACGTATGTAAACCTTGCATAGGTACCACTGGATTCTTCTAAGCATTTCAGTTGACTTGGGAAGAGTTCACATAATGGACTCACTCAACAAAGACATTGAAGACTACCGCAGCATTATCGATATGCTCTAGAGGTAATTTCAACCATTATCGCACTATATCAGTTTATTTTGTTCATTTTCTATGATATCAAGTAGTTATTAACTCATACATTCATTTTCTTTGTCGGGCAGGGTTTGGACACGGTTCAAAAACAAGGTCTACGGTCAATGGCGTGAGGAGCTATTTTTTAAATCGGTCTCGGCAAGTAGTACGTGCTAAGTCCACACATCTATTTAATTCTAGTTCATGTGCATTTATCATGCTAGAGTTATTATTTGATTGAATTCTATTCTTGTAAAGTGCGCGAGGCAGCCATAGGGGACTAATCTATGTGGATTCTACGTGTGCGAGTTCATTCGCATCACTACTGAAAAGCCCTTGCAAACTATTCGAGTAAGTAAACAATATATTCATCCTTTATTTTTATTACAAAAATTTATGTTGAGTCTAATTCATATGATCTCCTTCTTTATAGTTGGATGCGATGCGGGACAAGCTCCTATCAGAAGACCGCCTACTAGCAATCCAAGAGGAATTTGCTAGATTTTTTGTCGACGAGGTCATAGACCCATACGGAGAATACTCTCTAGATAGACCTTAAAGTATCCATGTAATGATCTCCATGTAATCAAATAGATAGGCTCTAAACCCGGTTGGGACTCCATGTAATGATCAACCTTCCATGCATGTATGCTTGTAAGAGAGATTATATTATATATATGCATCAGTGTGTACAAGTACTGTGTAGTAGTGTTCTGTATGTATAAGAAAACTTGTTTCTAATAAAAACACAGAATGAAAAATAATTGAACACAAAACACAAAATGAAAAGAAAAACACAAAACTCTAAAACCCCATCTCCTGCCGCGGCAGCTAAATGGCCAAAACGCTTCCGCGGCAGCCTAGCGCGGCTCGCGGGGCCACGTGGTGGACCTCTAGTCCCGGTTCGTAACAGAACCAGGACTAAGGTAGGACCTTTAGTCCCGCTTTGGCAGTCCCGGTTCGCAATCAGGGACTAAAGGTCCTTACGAATCGGGGTTAATGGCCTGGTTTCTACTAGTGCTCCCACGTCAACCACGCGCCAGCAGCTGCTACAAGCCGAGGCGGCGAGGTTGTTTTTTTGCTACACTTACTGGATTTTTTTGCTAGAATTGTTTTAAAGTTTTGCTATAATTTTGCAAAGTTTTTGCTACGAGGTGTTCGACAATGTTTGCGGGCGAGAGTTTCTAGCGAAGTTAGTTTCTTTTGCTATATTAGAAGAACTTTGTTGCTACAACCGCCTTGTGATTTTGCTATAACAGTGTCAAGTTTTTGCTACAAGGTTTTCGGCGAGAGTTACCAACGAGTTTTTCCGACAATGTCTCTGGTGAAGTCGTTTTTGCTACATTAGCACAATTTTTTGCTGCATGGTCTCCGGTGAGGTCTCCGGCGAACTCTCCGGCAGAGCGTTCTGTTTTCTGGAACGAACCATTTTTTTGCTTCAGAAGCAAAAACGAGAACATTTGTAGCAAAAAAAAAGTGTCCTGCAGCAAAACTGGGATTTTGGGGCATTTTTATAGACACGTGGCACGCAGGGGAGAAGGACGATGAAAACCCCATCGTGTGGGGGACGCCTAGCGCTGGCCTTCAGATAAGGGGCTTTAGTCAGAGCAGTCCGAGAGGTCGGGGCGCGACTCTCCCCCAAACGGGGCAGCATGGGAGGACAGGTGAGGGCAGGCCGTGCGATGCGAGCCAGACAGTGGCATATAGAACACGAGCCAAAATCAAGTTTGGAAAGAGTATCGCTAGGAGGAAGTCAACGCAGCCCTTCTCGTGGTCCCTATCAGAGTTGGTTGGGTGAAGCCACAACACGGCCTCTAGCACTGCCTCGTTGAGGTCTTGGCTGCCCGCTGGAATTGTGGGTTGGTGGGTGTGGACGGAGGCGTCGGTGACCATGAAAATCATGTAGGCACCGGCTGATTCCATGGAATGAAGGATGTGGTTAGCACGATATGGGGAAGAAAAGAGATCGGAAAAGCATCAGGGAAGGGGTCAAGGGGGGCTCGCGACGGGACTGACCAATTCCCATAGCAGAGCGGGCGTGAAGAAGTTGACTTGGCGGTGGCATACCACGTAATAACTTCGAACTGGCAGGGGTAAAAGCGGATTTAAAAATCGGGACCAAGAAACCTTACATCCTTTATTAGTAGGTAGTACTAGATGAATCTCCGTGCGTTGCTACGGAACGCCAACAGAAACGTGAAGTTTTATTGAAATGTGGTTATATTTTATACTTTGTTTTAAAAATATAGATATCATGTCTGGATGTCCCCATACCTCTTGATTGATATACATGCAAATAAACTCAAGCAAACATGTGTTCCCTTTGAACAATGATAATATGATGGGTGCACCTTCATAGTCGATTTTTTATGACAGTCTGGCATATTACTACTCATCCGTTCCCTAAGTAAGACATTCTAGTTTAAAAAAAACACATGTATGTAGACGTGTTTTAGTGTGTAGGTTCACTTATTTTTGCGTGTATCTAGTCTACTTTAAAATATCTAAAGGTGTTACATCAGTGAAGAAGTGAGTATAATATTTCAAAACTGAAAGATGGTGTCCCATATTGACAAATATGATTGACCTAGATGTAAACATTTATTTCAACTAGTTTATTTTCAACCAGTACGTACCGAGCCGCCAGGAAAAGGCGACCAACCTAGAAAACCCATCTAGGGTTTTCGTACTTCTCGTCGGTGACATCGCTGGTCTGCTCCGACTCCGGTGGCCTTAGGGCCTTGGAGGTGTGGCGGACCACGGCCTCTCGCCGGCGGGAGGTTTTCCGTCATCTATTTAGCCTGTTTTTAGTGTCTTCTTTGGGACGTTGAAGCGACGACTACGTCTTGAAGTCAGAATAATGTCCTCCTGCTCTATCCTCACTCTAGGGTGCATCTAGCGCCAATGGAGAGCGCGTGGAGTCGTGTGTCCGGCGTATCTCTCGGGATTCTATCCGTTTTCGTCTTTGTTGGTTTGTTTTCAGGTCAGTCTCTTCCGATCTACGATTATCGTTATTGACGATGGTTGTTGCTTTAGTGCGTTGGTCCTTTATAGCCTTAGCATGACGACTTTCCGTCTGTCTACTACAACAAGCTCTACTACGACAAGTTTTGCTGGCTCCGGTGATGGGGCGAGGACAGCGGCGCGCCTTCGGCTTGCGCTAGTGTTTATAGTCATGGTTCAATGACCTATTTGTAATTTTTATTACTTTTAGACCTCTTTATAGTGTTGTTGATGATTATTAATAGATCGGTGAAATTTCGTAAAAAAACATTTATTTTAACTTTTTTTTTAGAAATGGGCGCTTTATTATTATCCATAATGTTTACACCCGGCCTCTGCATAGCTAGGATGCACACAGCCGATCAAACTAAGAGAAAGTAACCAAAACAAAAGTATCAATATTACAAAAAAGATAAAAACGATGGCGCACGTCGATCTAAGGCATGTCTATCCGCAGGTCACGCTGCCATCCATGTCGGGAGAAAATATCCCTCGCCGTGGCCTCCAATCGCGTACACCCCACCACAAATAAGTCGCGAAACTCCATACGTTGGAGAGTAGTCCATGATCATAGGATAGCCGTGGCACGATAAATCACCTGAAGAGAAGAAAACACAATGTTATTAAAAATCTTGTCATTTCTACATAGCCAAAGCGACCAAATAATGGCAAACGCTCCCACCCTAAATAAAGTCCCATATTTATCGTGTATCCCGTGCAACCAATTACCAAATATATTGGTAACCGAACATGGAGGAGATAAACCAGAGGCTAGATGGATGATTGACCATATAGTACGAGCAAATTTGCACTGGAAGAATAAATGCCGAATTGTCTCATTATGATAATAAAAAACACATTGTGTACTTCCTTGCCAATTCCTCTTAACAAGATTATCCTTTGTGAGAATGACCCCTTTACGAAGGTACCAAGCGAAAATCTTCGTTTTAAGTGGTATTTTCATGTTCCAAATTTTAGAATTATCAACCGCTAGAATATCTGGTTGGATCAATGCTCTATATAACGAGTTAACCGAAAATTTACCACTCTTCAGTAGTTTCCATTTGAACTCATCCGTCCCCTCAGACAACTATATCGTGGATAATCGTAAAAGGAGATTATTCTATGATAGGAGTCTATGACCTAAGAGACTTCATCTGAAAGACACATTAGGAGGAACAGATCCCAATACTGTCGAGAGGGTATTTCCTTTGTGCCTAACAATCGAGTATAGAGCTGGGTATTGTTCGCGAAGAGAAATTTGGCCAAGCCATTTATCTTCCCAGAACCTAACCTGTGATCCATCCTTAATATTGAAAACACCAAAGCGAAAGAAATATTTTTTGGACGCCATTAGTCCAACCCAAAAATGTGAATCACCGGGTTTCCAAACCACTTGAGACACAGCTTTGGAGCCAACATATTTCCTCCATAGAATGGTTTGCCAAACACTATCTTCTGATAGAAGTTTGAAAAGCCATTTACCAAGAAGCGCGGTGTTTTTGACTTGCAAATCATGTATGCCCAGTCCACCATATTCTTTTGGTCGGCAAAGCACATTCCATCTGGTCAGTCGATTTTTCTTTTTTTCACTATCCCCTTGCCAAAAGAATCTTGATCGGAAATAAACCACTTTCTTCAAGACACCTTTCAGCATTTGGAAAAACGAGATCATATACAATACCATGTTGGTGAGTACTGAATTTATGAGGACCAGTCTTCCACCAAGGGATAGCAATTTACCTTTCCAACTATTAAGGCGATTTTGGAGTCTTTCCTCAATGATTTTCCATTCAGCAATCATGAGACGCCGATAGTGGATCGGTATTCCCAGATAGTTGATTGGAAATTGCCCCTGACTATAGTCGAAAAGTTCAGCATATAGGTGGGACTCGTTTAGAGCCTCGCCAAAACAATACAAATCACTTTTATGGAAGTTAATTTTCAATCCAGATAGTTGCTCAAACACTAATAGTATTAACTTCAGGTTCTTCGCTTTCTCTAAGTCGTGTTCAATAAATAAGATTGTATCGTCTGCGTATTAAAGAATGGATAGACCACCATCAACCATATGAGGAACCAATCCTTCAATTTGGCCACCAGCCTTAGCTCTCTCGATGAGGATAGCCAACATATCAGCCACTATGTTAAATAGTATAGGCGATAATGGATCCCCTTGTCTTAGACCTTTTTTGGTCTGGAAGTATTTGCCAGTGTCATCATTAACATTGATGGAAACACTACCACCAGCCACAAAAGACCGTACGAGAGCACACCACTCCTCA
This sequence comes from Avena insularis, assembly GCA_023614405.1. NCBI lineage: Eukaryota > Viridiplantae > Streptophyta > Magnoliopsida > Poales > Poaceae > Avena > Avena insularis. Next base: position 379,664,132 of record CM042686.1, read on the forward strand.
GAAAAACCTTTCATACGGAGTGTTTGCTGAAGGAAAGACCAATTAACTTTATCATAAGCCTTCTCAAAGTCAATTTTGAACAATACACCATTCAACTTCTTTGAGTGTAGTTCATGAATTGTTTCATGCAAGATTAATACCCCATCTAGGATATTCCTTCCTTGCATGAAAGCAATTTGAGATGGGCTTACAACATGGTCAGCGACCGAATTTAGTCTAATCATAGCAACTTTGGTGAATATTTTAAAACTAACGTTAAGAAGGCAGATTGGACGATATTATTGAATCCGTTCTGCGTTGTTAACCTTAGGAAGTAAAATTATGTTGCCAAAATTGAGTCTAAAAAGGTCTAACTGCCCGGCATGCAGGAACACAAACAAATGCATGAGGTCCTCTTTGATAACTTCCCAGAATTTTTGGTAGAATTCCGCCGGAAAGCCATCCGGTCCTGGTGCCTTGTTATGTTTCATCTGAAAAATGGCTTTCTTAACCTCATCCTCCGTATACGAAGAAGTTAGAAAGTCGTTTTCCAGAATAGAAACCTGAGGAATATCCGCCGTTTGGGACTCATATAGCAAGAATGAATTCTCTGGTGGTGTCCTAAACAAAGATTTATAATAACTAGTAATATACGATTTAAGTTGCTCCTGCCCCTGAATCATACCTTCATCCTGGATAGGAGAGTGAATAAGTTTCTTCTTATGCTTGCCATTAGCCACAAACATGGAAGTATCTTGTGTTCGCATCTCCTTCCAGAATGAATTTCGCTTTAGAGCGTTGATACCACTTGAGTTCCTCCTCACGGAGCAGTCTGGCAATTTCTGCATTTGATTGGTTTTTAAGCTCATCTCTTGTGCAGTTAAAAGCCTGACTTCCGCAGAAGCCTCTAAATCGTTAATAATAGATGAAAGGTGTATTTTCTCTTTTTTAAGGATTCCAGCAGTATGTTTGGCCCAACCACGAAGGAATGTGCGTAACGCACGCATTTTGTTATTCCATCGCTGTATAGGTGTTTGACCACTAACAGGTTTCTCCCAAATAGCCTTTACCAGTTCAGGGAAACCCTCACGTTCCATCCATCCAATTTCAAATTTGAAACTATGTTTGGATTTTCGTGGTGGTGTTCCAACAGACAATAAAATAGGAGCATGATCCGATAAAGCCTCAATACGTTCTAGGGCCCGAATGGTTACCATAGGGAATTTATCTTCCCATTCGGTATCCATAAGTACCCTATCCAATTTTTCATATGTAGGCTCAGGAAGACTATTGGCCCAAGTGAACTGTCTTCCAATCATTGTAACCTCTCGTAAATCTAAGCTTTCTATGACAGCATTAAACATGAAAGGCCAATGATTATCGAAACGGCCCCGGCTTTTTTCGTGAGGGAATCTGAGCAAGTTGAAATCTCCGCCTATGAGAATAGGATACGGATTGTCCTTAGTCAGATTGACCAACTCACGTAAAAAGTCCGCCTTAAAAACTTCCTGGGCAGCCCCGCATACAGTGACTAGAGACCATAGAAAATCATCAACCTTATTACGGATATGGAGTTTAATAAAAAAAATCTCCAACCGAACTGGCCAAGACTTCCATAGTCTCATTTCGGACGCCTAACAGGATTCCCCCGGATCGACCCCGCGGCGGACGTGATACCCACGTGAACTCCACACCACCAGAAAGGCGATTGAGTTGAGCTTGTGAGAAATCGCGTCTACCAGTCCCAGAAATACCCAAGAAATCCAAATTGTGATCTCTCACGCAATCGGCAAAGAACAAATATTTAGCCAAGTCACGAAGACCTCTGCTATTTGAGAACATGCCATTCATTGAGAAACAATGTGAGATTTGGATACCCGAGAACTTTTACGAGATTTATGACCCTTCGATTTTCGACCAGAAGCTGTAAGCTCAAATAATGAACCCAACTCAGTCTCATCGAAGCCCACCTCTGATACTTCACGAACTAAGTGAGAGAGGAGTTGACCATCTACTGTGGCATGCAACTCCTCCTCCTCATGAAGAGAATATGCCCAAGAGGCAATAATAAAGTGGTTATTATCTTATTCCATGTTTATGATAAATGTTTATTTTACATGCTAGAATTGTATTGATCGGAAACATCAATACATGTGTGTTTAATAAGCAAAAAGGGTTCCTAGTTATGCCTCTCTTATAGACTAGCTTGTTGATTAACAAGATGATCAAGGTTTCCTGATCATGGACATTGGATGTTGTTAATAACAAGGTCACACCATTGGTGGAATGATATGATGAACATTCATCCGAAGTATAGCATTACGATCAAAGTCATTATGTTTATATTGCTATAATATCATACGAAGTAATCTTTATCCTTAGACCATGAGATCATGTTAATTGCTAACACCGGAAGAGTATCTTGATAACATCAAACGTCACACCGTAACAGGGTGACTATAAAGGTGGGTTCAGTGCTACGAAGGTGGTATGTTGAGGCTCATGGATCAAGAGTGGGATTTGTCCATCCTGATGACGGATAGATATACTCTGGGCCCTCTCGGTGATATCACATTGAAATAGCTTGCAAGCAAGTGATGTGATCACTAGAATGTTATATCACGAACAAGAAAAGAGTGCATGTCGATTAGATCAAACTAGGTATGGAGATACCGATGATCGAATCTCGGACATGTAATATATCGGGACAAAGGATTCAGTTACTAGCGTTAAAGGTTCTCATGATCACGAAGTCATCGTTGAATGTGTAGGAGTCGAGACGGATCTCTAGGTCCTGCTGCTGATTATTGATCGGAGAGGGGTCTCAATCATGTATGCATTATTCATGAACCGTAGGGTGACACACTTAAGGGATACCGACACCATTTAGGAGCAAATATGTTTCAGATATAGATTTAAGAAATTGTTGGAATTATTTCAGTAGACACCGAAACTGTTTCGGGTGAAATTCTTAAAATTGGTTCTGCATGTAATATTGAAATGTTGCAGGGGGTTTTATGTGAATGTTTGTTAATTAAAGTAATTAACAAAATTCTGAATAAAAATAATAAAAGAGTTTTATTAAATGAGAGAGCATTAAATTTGGAGAAATTTAATGCATTTAAAGTGGAGACTTTAAAAGAGAATGTGAAGGGGCATTTTAATGTGGAGGGGTTACCACCACATGAATGGAGGAGGTGAAGGATCACCTCCCCATGCGCCGGCCATGAAGGAGGGGTACCCTCCCCTCCTCCTATAAAAGGCCCCCCTCTCCTCACTTCTCACTCACACCTCCTTGTGAAGGATCTCTCTCCCCCTCTAGCATTATTCCCCCATGGTCTCAGATTAGCGAGATACATGTTCCCGGTGGCTTTATCTGGAAAGGAGTTGCTGCTTCCGCTGCTTTGCTGGAGCGAGGGACGGAGGTTGTCGGGGTACCGGATGTGTGTGCGATCACGGATGCACCGCTGCTTTGCGGTGCTGGACTTGGTGGTGCTGGATCGATGGACTTCTTGGAGCCGGACTTCTTTGGACTTCATCACGATCTTGAGATCGGCAAGTATACGACTACATCAACCACGAGTTCCTACTCGTTAACAAAGATCGTTGTCTTTGATAGTAAGTTCTCCATGGATGTATGTCCACCCGTTGCTCTGTATCTAATAGATAGATCTTGGCGTGTAGTTCACACCGTAGGATATTTTTTGTTTTCTATGCTGTAGATCCAACACCTCGATCGGTGAAGGATCAGGAACAATATGAGTCTTAGGAGTAACCGTTCTCAACCTCCATTCGTCTCAACACAGAAGTAGAAAAAGAAACATCTTAACAGATCTACCCATACTAACTCCAACATTAGCCATTTTTTCAGCGATAGACGAATTGGAGAAAGATAGGAAGGACTTTGACGAATTCATTATACCTTGCGAGTCAAGGTTCTTCTCTGCCTTCCTCCGCATGTCCTTGACCATCGAGTCCTCATCTATAGCTGAAGCCCCAGAGGCATCAACACCATGCCTAGCACTCCTCCGTGCTATATGTCCCGACTGCCCCTCCTGGGCGGCCAGACCACGCCCAACGTCCGCCGGCCCTCCATAAGCAACGCCATGCATCAGCACATCATGGGTCATCGAAGACCCTGGCTCCCCACTCAGCCCTAGGCCGCCTGCCTGGATCAATGAGGGGCCAGCAGGCGCATCCAGGACAATAGTCGGCGCGGTCGAAGAAGCATCGAAGTCGACCAGCCTCTCCTGGGCTAGTCTCCGCGACGAAGAACCCGGCTCCCTGCTCAACCCAAGGCCACATGCCTAGATCAACGAGGAACCTGTCTGTGTGACCCGGGGTAGAGTCGGCAACATCAGAGTAGTACCACGGCCGACCGGCCCCTCCTAGTCCAGTCTCCGCGCCTGAGACTTGTGGTCCAGCACCTGAAGCACCGGCTCCATCACAGGTCCCTCCCGGGAAGGAACAGATCGACCCAACACATTGGGTCTACACCAAGCAGGGGACATCGACCGCTGAGGAGTTTGAGCCCTAGCAGCTGCTGCCCGCAAAGCAGCCTGCAGCTGAGAAGGAGAGACCCGAGGCGAAATCACTGCAGGTGCAACACCACGAAGAGGAGAGCCTATCGGAAGCGACTCAAGAATTTCCTTTCCACGTGGCGTAGAAGGATTGGGATTAAAAGGAGTGACCGCGATCAAAGGTGCAGAACCCTGTGATGAAAGCTGAGCCCGCTGGATGGAAAATGGTGGCACCGAGTGCCCCTGACCAGGCTGGGCCGAAGAAGAGCCATCCCCAGCATCCTGTAAACCACCGGTCGAATCATACATATCCATAACATCATCGGGCCCTTCCCATTTGTATCATCATCATGGTCCTCATCCCTCTTCCGCCATAGGAAAGGAACAAACTCTGGCTCCGGAGCATAACCTGCAGGCTCCAACCGGAAACAAAGCTCATAGGCCTTGAGTTGGACCACAAAATCCGTCCTAAGGTAATGACCCAAAGCATCACTCAGCTGCGAGAAAACCGAGGTGTCAGTCATTGCAACCAGGATCCGAATGACTCCACGCCGTCTCAAACTGAACAAGTCAACATCCTAAGTGATCCCCATGAGCCCACCAACAGCCCACAGACCCCAGAAGGACCGCAAACAATGAGGAACCCCCTCAACGTGTAACCAGACCTGCTTGAGCTCAAACTTATGGGGCAGCTCCATCGCATGAAAAACTGAGAAAGCCAGCTGAGAATTGCCCTGAGGCACAGACACCTGAATCCCATCCACCCTATCAAGATCCTCAAAAGACGGGAAACTCACAAGGAAGGCAGCCTCTCCATGCGGCAAAGCCTCCCACTTCCACTGATCATGCACCGGGCATCTCCTAGCAATCTGATGCTGTCGTGGTGGTGTCACGGCAGATGCCATGGATAGGCTAAAGGTGGGGACTAATAGCACTAGGGGAATCCAGGGAGGGATAGTGAGGTGATTCCCCACACAGAAGGTTTATATTTGATTCACTTCGCAGATTACAAGTGCTCCTCGAGCTGTATTGGAGAGAGGAGGAAGAAGGTACTCTCTTACTCTCCCTGCTAGCTAGCCCTCAGGAACCTAGTAAAACTCTATCCAAATGAGACCAACCCCTTCTACAAAGCCCCTAGCCCCCCTTATATAGGAGTGGCTAGGTCTCCACTTAGGGCATACGTGGAGGCATATTCCAGGGAATATGCCTCCTCCCACAATAGTAAGCCGACCGGGTCGCTTTTCCCCTGCGTCATCCATGCAGAGGCTACGTGAGCCTCTGCGGTGCCTGCGTCAGCCGACATCAGCGTCGTCACCTCTGCCGGCCACGCCTCGGTGGTCCGCTACCTGACCAGCGAGATGCCTTCCTTCTCCTAGAAGCTTGCTATGACCCGGATCGTAGTTGATCCGGTCACACCTGTTCCTGCATACAAGTTAGGTTCATCTATCCGGCTTACGGATTAAGTCGGATGAGACTCAGTTAGGCGGACACCCCTGGTCCGGGTTACCCCGAGATTCGGCCTGCCTTGGGGTAACTCGGCCAGCATTTGATTTGACCTTGCCGTACCTCGGCTAACTCGGCCTTTATACCCCGGCGTGACCCTACCCGGGGGTATCCCCCCAACATTAGCCCCCGAAGCTGGTGCGGTCTTAGTTGCCTTAGCCGCTAAGGCCACAGCAGGTTCAATCTCTCTGAGCTTTGGACCTTACTTCCGAGTTTCCTCCTTATCTCGGGATTCTTCGGATTTACTTTCCCTTGGCACATTCCAAGTTTTCCCTTGCTGGCCGGGTTACCACCTTATCTCGGATCCTATGGATTTACTTTCCCTTGGCACATTCCAAGTTTTCACTTGCTGGCCGGGTTACCACGTTGTCATCCGGGTTGCTTTTCCTTCTCTCGTACGCTTCCCCACGTGGAGGCTAATCATTAGGCTTCCTCATTTTAAGGGCCAGCCACAGTAACTGGCGCAGTAATTGTTAGTTATCACTGTGCACGGGTCACGTCATGCCTGCCTCCTCATTAACCGCATCAATGCGTCGCGTCATGGGATCAGCTACACCCTGTGACCCTCCAGTTTGCTCTTCGCTGATTGGTCCATCTGGGCTATACACGGCCACACCGTGTGGCATATCTGCACAACACGATCCCACTTCCTCCTCGATGGAGCGGTTAAATAGGGGAGGGGTGCGCCCCTTGGGTCTTTTCCCCCTTCCACGCCCCTCTGCCTCTAGATCCTCTTCTTCATCTTCTCCCGCGACAGCGCCGCCGCCACCACGTCTGAGTAGCAGCGCCACCTCCGCACCGCTTCCACACACATTTGCGTCACCGTCGCCACTGTGCAGCTCCTCCGCCATGGGTCGCTGTCAATCTAGGCCGCTGCCCCCCACCACCGCTAGCGACAGTGAGGGCAACGAACTTGAGATGACAGAAGAGGAACTTGTCGTCACCGAGCAGGAGATGGAGGAGGATGCCGTCACGGCGGACCGCGGTGCGTGGGCGGATCTCGGTGCGCCAGATGACTGGATCGCTCTACCGCGCAGGCGCATCCCGCGTCATCGCTGCGTCGCCTCCGCCGAACTCACCCCCTCACCCAATCTGGGTGAGTTTGTGGTGTTCTTGTCACACTTCCAGTGAGGGTTCGGTTTACCAGTTAGCGACTTTTTCCATGATTGGTTGAACACCTATGAACTCCAGCGGCACCACCTTCCTGCCAACGCTATCACATCTTTCTGCTTTCGCCTCCATGATCGAAGGCTACGCCGGATTATGGCCCACAAAGGAGCTATGGATCCGGTTCTTTGGCCTTTGTCGTAATGTTATTCCGAATGTCGATCTAGAGCCGGAGGACAAGCAACTTACATAGTTCGGCGCTGCATCCATTTCACCCCGGAGGCTCTCCGTCTTTCCCCGGGTTACCGGGCTGGATTCCTGCAAAGGATGGGCTTGAACCTTCTTTTATGTTCGGAACGACGGCACTGAAGACTTGATCCGGCTTCGCCCCTATGCTCCGGGTCCTCCTAACCCAGAGTTGTGGGATGTTGTCCCCAAGAAGCCCACAATATTGGCCAACCAGGTCAACAAAAGGTTCACGGAGCTGAAGGAGCTCAGATTGCACAACGAGGACGCCATGATCACATTCGTCCGCAACTGGATCTCCCCTCTCTAGAAACGCACTCACAAAGTGTGCCACATGAGCTGGGGCCACGACCCCAACCGTACCTCATCTTTCGAGCTGAGCAACACAGGAATCTATCGCCGGGTCAAGGCCCTCTTAACCACCCACAAGGACTTCTCCTCTGAGTGGACGTGGGGAATTGAGCACTATTGTCGAGATAGGCTTCATCCCGTGGTAAGCTTCGTGCCACAAGCTTTCTCCGAATTAAATCTTATGTCGGTTGCTGTTGTATTTTTAACTCGGTTGTCTTTTTTCTCCCTTAGCAATTCCTTCAGCAAACTATGGAGGATGGCACCGATCCCACCCTCAAATGTGCGCCTGACCGGGATAGCTCGGACGAGGAAGAACCGGACCAGGAGATGTTCCTCCCAATGGCCGACGTGACCAAGCGACCCACCGGTAAACTCTCTTCTATTAGAGATTGGCCCGACGATGAAGATGACTCGGATGTTGAGGTGATGGAAGCATTTGACGCTGTCCCCCTTTCTTATGCTTTTCTGGCATCAGCTAACCCCGGTGGGCAGATCCATGAGGACCCTCCCCTTGCCGTGGGTGATCCTATTCCGGTTGCGCCGAAGAAGAAAAGGGAAGCCGCATCCACTTTATCCTCCAGACCTTCTCAGCCAGCCAAGAGGCGAAAGAAGTCCGAGGATAAGACTGCCTCCAAGCTTGCAGCCAAAGCCCCAGCACGGAGGGCTCGGAAGCCCAAGGAGCCGCTGACCTCGGATGCGTAAGCCTCTTTTTCCCTCTGCCATTTACTTGCTCTTGCATCGTTATAGTTTCTCATTTGACACTGTTTGATTCGGCAGGGCCGCGGTGGACGTCCCCCAGAGTGGATCCAGCATCGCTTCGCCGCTCCGACTCAGCCCTTCTCCCCCTCATGTCGATGATTCACGCCCGCTGAGCCCTATTCCGGAGGGTTCAGCGGCTGCTCCGGGTTCCAGCCCACCTCGTCAAGAGGGGGGCAACCTTGGAGCGGGGAGACTGGCCCAGCCGAGGCAGCGGCATCTACCACTTCGGCTCCGCCACAACCAGCTACTACCGAGTTTACTTCAGTACCTCCTCCGAAGAAGAAAACAACACCAGCACCAGCACCAGCACCAACTCCAGCGCCAGCAGCCAAAGCAGCAACGCCAAGCCCCTCTGCCTCATCCGAGTCTTCTCAGTCTCGGCGAGAAAGTACCCAGGCAGCTCCCAAGGGTAAATCTGCTGCAACCACTTCCTCCTCTTAGCATCCTAAAGGCAAAAAGGCCCCTGACGCCACCAGGGCAGCGTCCATCGAGTCTGGACAACGCACTCTCGCGTCCATGCTTTCCAAGAAGCCTCCAGCACCGAAGGACGCCCCTGCCGAGCCAACTAATGTGCATCAACTTGTCTTGCACACCAGCCCGGCCCTTGCTCAGGTTGAGAGGAGGGAAGCACATGCCAAGGGCTTGGTGGCGCCCCACATGCTCAGCGGTGAACGATATCCTCCAACCTTGATTGAATTCATGAACAACTGGAACAAGGCGGAGTTCGTCTACAATGACGATCTCCCGGAGAAGTTCGGTCCCGCCGAGTTTTCCACCCAAATGAACACAACCTCTAAGGCAATTAACCTCGCGGGGTCGGATGATGGAGGTACATTACTTCACCTTTTCCTTAGCATGTTGTATATATTAGTGGTATAACCATTAGTCCCCGAGCCTCCGGGGGAGTAACTTGTTACTCGGCTGGATGCTCCTTAGAAAACTAACGTAGCTCCTTGACAATTTCAAATATGCACACACCTAGAGCCGGGTTAAGTTCCACTTGGCCCGGATCTTGTACACTTCGAATATGCACACACCTAGAGCTGGGTTAAGTTCCACTTGGCCCGGATCTTGTACACTTCGAATATGCACACCCCTAGAGCCGGGTTAAGTTCCGCTTGGCCTGGATCTTGTACACTTCGAATATGCACACACCTAGAGCCAAGTTAAGTTACACTTGGCCCGGATCTTGTACACTTCGAATATGCACACACCTAGAGCCGGGTTAAGTTCCACTTGGCCCGAATCTTGTACACTTCGAATATGCACACACCTAGAGCCGGGTTAAGTTCCGCTTGGCCCGGATCTTGTACACTTCGAATATGCACACACCTAGAGCCGGGTTGAGTTCCACTTGGCCCGGATCTTGTACACTTCGAATATGCACACACCTAGAGCCGGGTTAAGTTCCGCTTGGCCTGGATCTTGTACACTTCGAATATGCACAAGGCTAAAGCTATATTTTTGTACTCTTTTCAGGTGACCACCAACCGCCGGAGCGCTGAGTTCCAACGTCTCCTGGACACTCACAAAATGCTGCTCGCAAAGCATAATGCACATCTCGCTGAGCACGAGAAAAGGGGTAAGTTCTTTTCTTCACATTCTTCTGTTTTCCTTCATCTTTTTCTGCTAAACTAATCCATCATTCGGTTTTCGCAGCTGGGGTGGAGGCTGAGAACAAGCTTATGAGGAAGAATCTGGATCAGATTAAGGGTAAGTTACTTTTGTCTGACCTTACTATGCTTTCTATCTCCTTGGCTCGGCAAACATTCATGCCTCGGCTTTGCCGGGTTAACAAACTATTTTAGTATCACTGGAAGATAGTGTGCATGTGCCTGATATGATGCTGCATTTTCTCGAACAAGCAGGGAAGCATCAGGCCGAGCTCTAAAAGAAAGACGATGAGCTTGCCCTCCTCTGAACCAAGGATGACGAGATTGCCAAGCTAAAGGCAGAAATGAAGAAGCTGAAAGCACAACACCAATCCGAGCTTGAAAAGGCTGGCCAGGACTATACTGAAGAGCGCGAGCGCCTCAGTCTCCAAATCTCCAAGGACCGAGAACTTCTCCAGGAGGCCGACGTCAAGCTTGAGTCGGGGAACGCTGAACTTGTACAGATCCGCAAAAGACGCAATGACTGTACCAAGGAATTGACCCGGATCCACAGCCACATTTTACGTAAGTTCCTTTCCCTTATCCGGCATATTCCTCCGGGTTACTTCACATGTCTTTTCATTTCTTGCTTCTCTTGTCTCGTTTTCAGGCAAATTTCTAGAGGGCACTGCCATTCCGAGCACCGCTGTTGCTAATTTCCGCCGAGATAGGGGTACTCCCGTTGCTCCTGATGGTGAAGACATTCCCTATGACATGGAGGACCTGTTGGTCAGACTGTCAGCTCGCGTGGAAATCATCAAGAACTATGGCAAGGATCTCCTTGACATCACAGTCCGAATCTTCAACATGTTCTGGCCTGGCGAAGACACTCCGGAGAGAACCACAATTCTCGCTGAAAAGCTGATGGAAATTGAGACCCATCTCGACCTTTGGAGGGAGTCCGCTGGACGTGCCGCAGCTGAGACCGTTCTTCACCACATACTCACGAGGTACAAGAAGATCAACCTCAACCTCCTGACGCGCCTGCGCACCGGATCCAAATGGTCCAATGACCCGGAGTGGGTAGCTCGCCGCCAGGCTTGCGCCCATAGCCTCATTGAATATGCTCCCATTCATGAATGGACTGAGGGTCCGAGCTTCCTGGAAGTCGCTGGTGACAAAAATGTTGAGAACATTGAAGACGGCTCGGATGAGGATGAAGAGGGTGATGCCTCCGACATCGAAGACAACAAAGATGATGCCAAACTTCCTCCTCTTGCTGCTCCTTGAATGAAAACACTTTAAAATTTATCAGATCCCTGGTATGCCGAGTGGAATTGTATCCAGTACACATGTGATATTTTTCTACTAAGTTTTTATGCCAGAGTAACTTGGGCGTAGTCCCCGAGTTTCATTTTCTTGTTCATCCAATTTTCTGGCTCAGTTCGTGTCTACCTTGATTCGGTTTTACGACTTACGAATCCGAGCTTCAAAAATTGTCTTAACAATACTTGGAAACTTTAGGCTTAGCTCAATATAATTCAGCATAATAATTTGAAAGTAAATACAGGGTTAGTCCGAAAAACAAATGTCGGCTCGATTAAGCTCTTTTCCTTAGTCGTTTTTCATGTGCTACGCAATTCCAAACTTGTTCTCTTGCTTGCCATGAAGCCAAATCTTGTTGGACAGCAACAAGTCGAAGAGTTGGGTTTTTGGTGCTCACACACTACTAATCCGAGTTAAGTAGAACAACTCACTCCAACTGACGCACAAATAATAAAAGATAACAAATATTATTAAGGCAGTCCCCGAGTTACTGCTCGAGGTGCCAACATTTCATTGATAAGCCCATTGCCGGCATACATACCGACATATTAGAAGACTCGGATACATACACTTCTCTGCTAAGTGTAGAAAGGACGAAGTAGAGCTACATTCCACGGACGCTTAGATTCCTCGCCGGACTTGTCCACCTTGTTCTTTTCCTGTGGCTTTGCATCGATAAGATAATAAGAATCATTGTGCAATGCTTTGCTCACAATGAATGGCCATTCCCATGGGGGATTAACCTATGCATGCCAGCAGTACGTTGTACCAACCGGAGCACCAGATCGCCTTCCTAGAAGACTCGGGGGCTTACTTTCCGGCTATGATAGCGTCGGAGATTTTGCTGATATATGGCGGATCTGGACAATGCCAATTCTCTCGCTTCTTCCAGCAGATCAACATCATTTTGCCGGGCTTCTTGCACTTCGGCTTCTGTGTATTGGGTGACCCTAGGCGAATCATGCTCTATGTCAGATGATAATACAGCTTCTGCCTCATATACTAGAAAAAATGGCGTATAGCCTGTTAATCGATTCAGAGTTGTTCTTAAACTCCATAGTACCGCTGGTAGTTCTTCTATCCAGCACCCCGTTGATCTTTGCAGCGGCTCAATGAGCCGGGGTTTTATCCCGGATAGTACTAATCCGTTGGATCTTTCCACTTGTCCGTTCGATGCGGGATGAGCTACCGAGACAACGTCCAGCCGGATCTTCTTATCTCGGCAGAATCGCGCAAATGCTCCTTCAGCAAAATTTGTGCCATTATCAGTTATGATACTGTGAGGATAACCGTATCTCAAGATGATGTCTTTGAGGAATGTTACGGCCGTAGCTCCATCACACTTTCTTATTAGCTTCACTTCAATCCATTTTGTAAACTTATCCACCATGACCAAAATGTGGGTCATATTCCCCCTTGCTGGTTTGAACGGGCCAACCATATCCAAACACCATACAGCAAATGGCCATGTGATTGGTATGGTCTTGAGTTCTGACATAGGCATATGTGTCTTAGTAGCATACCTCTGACAACCATTGCATTTTCTCACTAGATCTTCTGCTTGTTCTAAGGCACTTGGCCAATAGAATCCATGTCGGAAATCTTTTGCCACCAAAGCTCGGGACGAGGCATGATGCCCGCATTCCCCTTGATGTATATCTCGGAGGATGTCAAGCCCTTCTTCCGGGTCAATGCATCACTGGAGTAAATTGGTCACACTCTTTTTGTATAGCTCGGAATTGATGATTGTGTATGCCTTTGCTCTCCTCTGAGTTTGCCGGGATAGCACCTCCTCAGTGGGTAATGTTCCATCTTTCAGGAATTGAAATATAGGCAGTGCCCAAGCTGGTATTGCTCGTATAGGGAACACATCCTCATCAATTTCCATCTAATCCACCAGCATAACTTCAACCGGATCACGCTGAGTCCTCGGTCCCGAGGTCCCCTGGTTCCGAGGCAGTCCTCGGGTTTCACACACCACCTCCCATGTCAATATCCATGGGCACAGCTCCGGATTCTGTATCCTCCGGGACATAGATTGAGTCGGTTCCTGGGGACGGCCTGATAGATGGTTTTCTGAGGTGTTCCAATGCTACACCCGGTGGAATTGCTTGTCGGGTTGATCCGAGCTTCGACAACATGTCGGCAACCTCGTTTTCCACCTGGGGTACATGGTGAAATTCACATCCCTCAAAGTAACCAGATATCTTCTGCACATGAAATCTGTACAGAGCCATGTTTGGATCAAGGGCGTCCCACAATCCCGACACTTGCTGTATTACCAAATCCGAGTTGCCAAAGCATAGTATCCGACGTATCCCAATCTCTTTAGCCACTTTGAGCCCATGCACAAGTGCTTCATACTCAGCGACATTGTTTGATGCCGCGAAATGGATCTGCAGCACATATTTCAGCTGGTCCTTCTTTGGTGAGGTAAGTACAACTCCGGCTCCTAGCCCGGTTTTCGTTTTTGACCCGTCAAAGTGCATCCTCCAGTAGTTCGGATCTGGTAGCGGTGGTTCGTATTGTACCTCGGCCCAGTCCACAAAAAAGTCGGCCTGACGAGACTTGATTGCTTCTCTTCTGTCATATTGTGGTGCGTAGGGAGCTAGTTCAATTGCCCATTTTGCAATCCTACCACTTGCATCTTTGTTACTCATTATCTCGGATATGGGAGCTTCACATATTACTTTGATGGGATGCTCCTCAAAGTAATGCTTCAACTTCTTAGCTACCATATAGACACCGTAGGCCACCTTTTGATAATGTGGGTAATTCTGCTTTGAGGCAGATAATACCTCACGAAAATAATACACTGGCCTTTGCACCGACTTACCGTCTTCGTCGCGCTCTACCACAATCACTGCACTTACAACTCGGTTGGTTGCGGCTATATAGAGCAACATTGGCTCCTTTGATAGTGGAGAGGCTAACACTGGTGCAGTGGTTAACATCTTCTTTAAGTGGGCAAAGGCTTCATTGGCCTGCGGCATCCAAACGAACTTATCCGACTTTTTCATGAGTTGATAGAGAGGCAATGCCTTTTCTCCCAACCGACATACAAACCAACTTAACGATGCCAGGCAACCAGTGAACTTCTGTACATCGTTAAGACACTTCGGTAGCTCCATTCGTTCAATGGACCGGATCTTAGTTGGATTAACTTCGATACCTCAGCTGGATACAAGAAATCCGAGTAATTTTCCAGCCGGGACACCGCAAGTACATTTTTCCGGGTTACGCTTCATCCGGAACCTTCTTAGGTTCGCGAATGTCTGCCTGATGTTGTCAAGGAGCATTTTGCTTTCCTTGGTCTTGATAACCACATCATCCACATACACTTGTACATTTTGACCTATTTGGTCGTGAAACATTTCTGCATACATCTTTGGTACGTTGCCCCTACATTACGTAAACCAGACGGCATGGTGCGATAGCAATAAGCCCCATACGGGGTGATAAATGCAGTCTTTATTTGATCATCCGGATTCAGAGGTATCTGGTGGAAACCAGAATATGCATCAATGAATGACAACAGTTCACATCTAGCAGTTGAGTCTATGACCTGATCTATCCTCGGCAGTGGAAATGGATCTTTTGGACACGCCTTGTTCAGGTTCGTGTAATCGATGCACATATGCCAAACCACTGCCACGTTTGGATCATCCTTCTTCTTCTCCACCAGCACCGGATTAGATAGCCAATCCGGGTAAAGTACTTCCATGATAAATCCTGCTGCTAGTAACTGAGCTATTTCATCTCCAATGACTTTTCTCCTATCTTCGGCGGAGCGGCGGAGAGGTTGCTTCACCGGCCTTGCTCCGGGTCTCACGTTCAAAGAGTGCTCGGCCAACTCCCTCGGAATACCTTGCAAGTCCTGTGTGGACCAAGCAAAAATATCCCGATTCTCATAGAGGAAGTTGACGAGCTCGCTTTCCTATTTATCATTCAACCCGGCACCAATTGTTACGGTGCGCTCTGGGAACATATCATCAACAGGCACCTTCTTTGTATCCTTTGTGGCTTGGAACGAGACACTACCATGCGGATTACTCAACGCCGGCATATATTGCTGCGCGGACTGAGCCAATGCTGCCACCTCCTGGATTTTTCTTTTCTCTTGCGCAATCACGAGTGACTCGACTAGGTTAGACCCGGCCGAGGCACACTCAATGGAACGTCGGAAATCCCCAGCAATGGTAATCACTCCATTTGGCCTGGGCAACTTCATCTTCAAGTAACTGATGTGACAGCTCGCCATGAATTTGTTCAATGCTGGTCTTCCGAGTAACGCGTGATACGCACTTTCCAAGTTCACCACTTCGAACTCCAAATTCTCAATTCAGCAGTTATATCTTGTGCCGAACAACACGTCAACCCGGACCTTGCCTATTGGCTCACAACAGATGCTTGGCACAATGCCATGGAAAGTTGTTCTTGTAGCTTGGAGCATGTTCTCTGAGATACCCAACTTGCGCATTGTGTTCGCATACATGATGTTAATGCTACTGCCATTGTCAATCAGTACCTTGGAGAACCTCACATTGATGTTTGGCCCAATTAATGTCGGATCCAGCACTAACGCATATGAACCAGGGCTTGGCATAAGCTTGGGATGATCTTTGATGTTCTAGGTAATTTCCTGGTCCGACCAAGGCATATACCTCATCACCACTAGCATTACCGCATTAACCTCCATATGTCGGTGCTGCAAGCTCTTTCTATCTGTTTCCTCAGTGGTAAACACATAGTAACTTTGATGATGTTCCCTGTACTCATTCCTCCCCTCATTTCCGGGGTACCTCTGATCCGACTGATGCTGGTTTTCTACTTGATGCACTGCATCCCTTCTCTCATGGTTATCATACCTCGGCGGAGGGGGAGGCAACATTAGCTGTTGCGTGTTCGCTCCGGAGAGCAGTTGCTGCTGGGGTAACTCCTGC
Source organism: Avena insularis (assembly GCA_023614405.1). Classification (NCBI taxonomy): domain Eukaryota; kingdom Viridiplantae; phylum Streptophyta; class Magnoliopsida; order Poales; family Poaceae; genus Avena; species Avena insularis. The sequence continues at coordinate 379,680,458 of CM042686.1, forward strand.
CGAGGTTGATTGTTCCGAGGTGCCTGAGCATTCCCCGAACCACCTTGTTCTATCTTACGCATCCACTCACATTGCCTCGTTGTATGACCCGCTAGGTTACTCAGATTTGGCGTGTGAAATTTACACGGCTGATCCAACATTGACTCATAAGTGTACCTCGGACGGTCCTTCTTTTCTTGCCACTGTTTCTTCTGCTCTGGCGTCCAAGTTTTTGTTGTCATCATTTCTTGGTGTCCATTGTTGCCCTCCAGTTTTCTGACGTTGATTGCTCCCTGCTCCGGGCTGATCTGATTCACAGCTGCAACTTGTTGCGAACTATACCGGTGATCCGGTCTGTCATCTCTTCTTTTACCTCTGTAATCATTCCTCCGGGACGATCCGGCTCCATCTCTCTGGTAGTACTTCTCATTCGACTCGTTCGACATGAGCCTAGGTTGGGTCGGATCACCCAAAGCATACGAATCAGCAATCCGGATCATCTCTGCCAAAGTGGTGGGCATTTTCCTTTGCAACTTCTGCCACAGCTCGCTTGCATACCTGCACCCCTGCGCAAACCATGCTATGGCCTGTGACTCTATCACACCTTCACACGAGTTTTGCACGGTACACCACCGGGTTAAAAACTCCCGGTCTGTCTCGTTCGGTCTCTGCTTACACATAGCTAGGGTCTGTGGCCTATTTGGCCTCTGATACGTACTTGAGAAATTAATGATAAACATTTCCTTAAAATCGATCCAGTAGTTAATACTTCCGGGCAGCAAATTGTTTAACCATACCCTTGCTGGCCCCTCCAACATCTGGGGTACGTATCTCACAGCCCATCGCGAGTTGCCTGTAGCAATTTTCACAGTTGTTGCATAGTTTATTAACCAATCCTCCGGCTTAGTGCTGCCGTCATACGTCTTTGTGCCTCTAGGTAACTGGAAGTTAGGTACTGGTGGCTCTTTCATGATCCGGGGTCCAAAACACGCAGGACCCGGAGGACCTTGACTTTCAATCTGCTCCGACCTATACAGTCGATCCAGTTTCAACCTGGCATCATCCGGCATAAGATCCCTGCTTCCCAATCTCGACCCTATCACATGATAGTCCAGCCTTGGGTATCCTGCATTCACCATTTCCGAATCTCCATCATTATACCGGTCTCGCTCTCATGGCACATCTCTCTGTTGCATACCTCGTCCGGCACTTTGCTCTTGCCTTGGTATATTCCGTTGCTATGGTTGTCCTGCCGAGTTGCGCTGTCCGGCATTGCCATTACCATCGTTTCCTTGACCGGCATTGCCTTGGTCACAGTTACCTCGGCCAGCTTCACCTCGGCTCACACTTCGTCGATCGTCATTTCTCTGTACCTCTTTTGCTTTTCCTGCCCTTGTCGTGTCATACAAAACAATATGCTTGTTTCTCCTGGCCGAGGTTACTACCTCCTCTCTCCTAGGACCTCCATGAGGGGACGATACGGCTCCAGCTGATTTCTCCGGGTTACCCACCGCCGAATGAATGATCTTGGAGGCCCCAGCTCTCTCCGGGTTAGCCCTGAGCAATTCCTCATTTTGCCTGTTCGCGATCTGAACCAACTCATTGACCCTATCTTGCTGTCTCTAACGGGCTTCACCTGTTAGACCCTCTAACTTCTGACGCATGTTGCATCCGCTGCTCGAGGTTTTTGCGAGTACTATACTTGGCAAATTCCACGGACAAACAGTTCTCTGACTCCTCAACCCTAGTATCACCCTCTTTGTTCATTTCACTCATGAGATTTCTCCCCTTCACTTTTACAGCATCCACTTTATTTGCCTTTGCGTACTTACACAGCGTCATGTTCAACGACTGCTGAGCCGCAGCTATCTTTTTCGCTCCCTCTAGGATTTTTTGCCTAGTTTCCTCCAGCTCGGCCTGTGCCTGAGCCAGATCTACCACTGCTGCTACTGGGTTTGCCAAGCTATCCATAGCTTCTCTTAGCACATTCTCAGGCCTCTCTAGCGGAGGACCTCTACCTTTCCTCGGTGCCTTAGGTGTTACCTCTGGATCTGGTGCCGGATCCTTGCTTGCGCCTGCGCTTGGCGCAGTCATCATCACCTCAGCACGGTCCAGGGAGCGAGTGATACGCGCCCCGTGAACCACGCTAAGGGGTGGCTCCCCTGCCTCGATGATGTGCCGCGGATGAACGCACGACACATCGACAACAACGTAGACCTTGTGCGCACCGAGCTTGACGAAGAGGCCGTTGCACGGAAGTGGGCGCGTGCCGAAGCATCCAGCGTTGTCGCTGACAAAGTCTAGCGCTCCAAAGCGCTGAACGAGCCCGGAGATGGTGCGTTCGCCGGTGCCGATGAGGTTTCCCGTCCGGACCTTGACCCCTGCTAGCGCCGCTAGCCCCACAGTGGGCGCCAACTGTCGTGGTGGTGTCACGGCAGATGCCATGGATAGGCTAAAGGTGGGGACTAATAGCACTAGGGTAATCCAGGGAGGGATAGTGAGGTGATTCCCCACACAGAAGGTTTATATTTGATTCACTTCGCAGATTACAAGTGCTCCTCGAGCTGTATTGGAGAGAGGAGGAAGAAGGTACTCTCTTACTCTCCCCGCTAGCTAGCCCTCAGGAACCTAGTAAAACTCTATCCAAATGAGACCAACCCCTTCTACAGAGGCCCTAGCCCCCTTATATAGGAGTGGCTAGGTCTCCACTTAGGGCATACGTGGAGGCATATTCCAGGGAATATGCCTCCTCCCAAAATAGTAAGCCGACCGGGTCGCTTTTCCCCTGCGTCATCCATGCAGAGGCTACGTGAGCCTCTGCGGCACCTGCGTCAGCCGACATCGGCGTCGTCACCTCTGTCGGCCACGCCTCGGTGGTCCTGCCCCTGTGCGCTTCGCTCATGCTGTGCGTACCGGGGCTAATTTTGACCAGCAAGATGCCTTCCTTCTCCTAGAAGCTTGCTATGACCCAGATCGTAGTTGATCCGGTCACACCTGTTCCTGCATACAAGTTAGGTTCATCTATCCGGCTTACGGATTAAGTCAGATGAGACTCAGTTAGGCGGACACCCCCTGGTCCGGGTTACCCCGAGATTTGGCCTGCCTTGAGGTAACTCAGCCAGCATTTGCTTTGACCTTGCCGTACCTCGGCTAACTCGGCCTTTATACCCCGGCATGACCCTACCCGGGGGTATCCCCCCAACAGACGCTAAACAACATCTGCCGTCACCATCTGTCCAGATACACTCACCAGAGCTATCGGAGACTGAGAAGTCCCCTGATGATCACGAACCATAATATCAGGAATCTGAGAAAACAAAGTCCTTTCATTGCCAATACCGGCCATGTAAGGAGTAGGACGCGGTTGCTTGAGAACAGGGCATCTCAAAGTGGGGTGAGTGGAATTATCACAAATATAACAGTAATGAACAGCCTTGCAATCAATAGTCGCATGAGTATTGACCGCGCACTTCCAGCAACGAACAGCCTTCAGATTCTTCTTTCCCACCGTAGCAGAACCTGGTGCAGTAAGAACAACCTCCGGAGCGGCAGCCACTAGCACAGCGGTATCAACGATCCCCTACACACCATACTGATAGGTCTCCTGTTGGCCTGAAGACTGGAAGGAAGCCCCCGCTGCCACAACAGGATACCCATATTGTCCAACTGACTGCTGATGAAACTGCGGCGGGTACGGAACAGACTGCAAGACCACCTGCTGATCCACCTGTGGCTTCTTCTTTTTGTTCTTCCGCTTCGGCACAGTTGCACCCATAGCTCCGACCCCAACAATAAACGGCTAGGGCGTCGCGGCATGCAGATACATCCCTTGTTGAGATAAGGGAGCTCCAGCATTTGGCTGACCTCGAAACGGCGGCTGCAACGGCAGCTGGCCAAACGGTGGCATGAAAGGCGGCTGCGCTCCCATCCCCTGCTGGAAGGCCCCCGGCGGCGGCATCCCCGGCGGTCCGGAGAACGGCGGCGGCCCGTTGCTGAACTGACCTTGATGCTGCTGCATAGGGAAGGGAGGCCTAGCCCCAAAATTTGTGGCAGAGCTAGGCGGCCTGCCCACCGACATGGGCACAACAGGCCGCATCAGCGCATGCACAGGGGCTCGAGGGGCCTGCACCCCATGCGCAGTAGCAGCGACAGAGGGAGACAGTGTCCTAGTAGACGCGGCTGCCACCGCGGGCGCAGGTACGTTAGGGCGGCCCGGGGCGCCTGCCATCGAGCAAGTCCCAAGCACGGCTTGGGCGAGCGTCGGCGAGGAGTGTCGCGGTGACAAAGAAGATGAAAGCGGCGAAGGCAGGCGTGGTGGCGATACGAAAGGTTTCAGCGGAGTCGAATTAGAGGAATGCGTCGGGGTTAGGAAACCCTCGCGTGTACGACCCAGCCCAATAACGTGGGCTACCGCGCACCACACAGAGACCGCCTCGGTCCCGGCGTCGGACCCACGTTCATGCGCCTGCACGCGGTCCACCTCTGCACGCGCCAGAACCGCCCGCGACAAGTGCGTGATCACCGGCCCATGATCTGCGCGCGTAATCCTCTCCGGGAAAAACGCCCCGAGAACAGGAGGCGTGGACGACCGACGAGGAGGTAGCGGTCCTCTCCATGGCCGCATCCGAGGTCCCCGAGTGAGAAGAAATCCCACCGGCGACACAGAGGACCCCCGCTGAGCCACCGGAGGTGAAGGAGGCGACCGAGGCGGCGAGGACGGCGAGCCGCGCTCCCAAAACCTCGAAGTTGCCGTCGGAAACCCAATCTCCTCCCAGAACGCTTGCCGGAGCTCCTCCCCGGTCTTCTGACGCCGACGACAGACAGTTGTCCATCCCAGTTCACCAAACTCGTCTTCCAGATCCTCTAGAACTGCCTGTGCCACCATGGCCTCCTCCCCATCGGAACCAGCACTGGTGGAAAAATGGCCTCTAGTCCCGGTTCATAAGGGCCATTGGTCCCGGTTCCCGAACCGGGACCAATCACTCGGGACTAATGCTAGTCTCGGTTCACGCACGAACCGGGACCAATGGGTCTCCACGTGGGCGGGCGCGCGACGAGGGGGGGGGGGTGGATCATTGGTCCTGGTTCGTGGAACAAACAGGGACCAATGGGTCTCCACGTGGCAGCGCCAGAGACTCGCGGGGGTGGATCATTGGTCCCGGTTCTTGGCACGAACCGGGATCGTTGGTCTCTGTGCCGCGGCAGGATTTTCGGGCTATTTTTCTGCCGTGGCAGGGTTTTCTGTCGCGGTAGGGTTTTGTGCCGTGGCAGGATTTTCGGGCTATTTTTCTGCCGTGGCAGGATTTTTTTATCAATTTAATGGAACTACATATATACATCAATAATGAAACCATGATATATATATGACACATCATGCATGATCACAAATATATACACCGTCTCATCCGTCTTCTTGGTCGAAACATATTATAATTACAAACGATACTCTCACACGAATTTGATCTAACTTACATCTTCTTTTTTACACTTCACCTTTCCAAATGAAGCGGGTAATAGTATTCTCCTTTCGGATCTATGACTTGTTCTAACAAGAATCCGGCAATTTACTCTTGAATTGCTTGCACGCGTTCTTGTGATAGAAGACCATCCCGCATACATTCGATCTAATATAAAGAAGGGGATCAATATATATGAATGAAACTAAACACAATTGGTGGTAATAAAATAAAGTTGTGATTATTTTTTATCGTACTTCAATTGTTTTGATGTTCCGGTCTGCACCCTTCTCTTTGGTCGTCTGGCGAATGAACTCGCAGACATAGTATCCACATAAGTTATTCCCGGCTTCCTGCCTCAAGCACTTTACGAGAACAGAGTTCAATCAAAATAATAATCAAGCATGATAATGGTGGTATTGAAACTAGAATCAAAGATGCGTGGATCTGGCAAGTAGTACTTACAGTCAATGGTTGAAATGTCGTAAGCTCTGGCTTCCAAACACTCCTTGTTTTGGCGGTGAACCGTTTCCAAGCCTTCTGGAGGCATTTCTGCATGTCCGCCCACTTTTCTAATGGTGTGCGTTTCGAGTCCAGGACTTTTACTACTCCGGTGTCAACAAAAATGATTAACAGAATATAGTGGAAGCTTGACACACGAACAAAATATAACACGAGTCAATTATACACTTAACATCGAGTAAGCGAAAATAGAATGTGTACAAGATAGTAACACTCACCCAGCGTTGTAAGGAATTAGTATTTCCCTTCTGTTGCTGAAATACTTCAACGCTTGGAACAAGTTATCCTCTGTCTCTTTGGGATTTGTTTTTAGAGTAACTTCATGAACGAAATTACAGTCAACAAACCCAATGTCATAGATTTGTCCTTTGTTGCATTCTTGAATCTTCATTCTGCATATATAATTAGTATAGTGATTAGTAAGATTATACTAGCAACGAATGAGCTGAGCTAGAAAGACTTAATTACAGAAATTAATAATACTTACAAACAATAGGCACTGACGATAGTTTTGTCGAGGGCGTCTTGTTGGTAAAACTGAAATAATTCTGGAAATTCGATTAGTAGGAAGCCATCTCCATGACCGTAATGGTGGTGTTTATATGCAGCATAGATCCAGTTTTTGGAATCAGCACAGGCTTGGATGTACCAGTTATGCAATCTTCGCATTTTTGTTGGTAGATCTTTGACTAACTCGGGTTTGACGAGAGGAGCCCCATACTGATACACATATGCTGTTTCTTGGTACCCCTCGAACTCATTCATACGGCTCATATACTCAGTAATAGACAGTCCATATAATTGGGCCTTTTCTCCGTACAGTCGAACAAACTCTGGATCAATGTTCAGATCATGCCGCTCCTAGGCTCTCCACTCATTGGTATCGTACACTTTGAGCGGTTCGATCGATTGATTTTTCTGTTGTCCGAGCTGGGAAACTTCTTTCCCGACTCTCCGCTCTTTTGCCTCAGCCGACTTGGTAATAGAGCGATTATAGTCTAATATGAGCGCTATGGGTTGGTGAAGCTGAATCTTAAGCGCGGCTGCTTTGGCTTTATCTTCTGCGGTGACCGGGAAATATGCCTCTATCGCCTTTTTCTTGTTAGCCATGTCAATCTTCCACTTTTCATAATGGGCAGCTGCGACCGCATCAGTTTCCTCATCTGTCTTCTCGCAAGCTAGCTTCTTCATATTCTGATGAGGTACTTTTGGGAGGGGCGATAGCTTATGTTTCGGTGATCGGAACGTGCTCTTGCTATTGCTGGTGGTCCTGCCCCCCTTAGTATACTCCCGCTTTTGTCTCGAGGCTGGGGGATGGAGAGTGACGACTTCAAGTGAGAGGCCGAGGCAGCGATGGAGACAGTTCGCTTGAGTGGTGAGGCGGTGAAGGTGATTCTATACTGGAGAATGGTGAGGTGGCAGCGAAGGTGGATTGCTGCTCTGAGGAGTGGGTGGCCTTGGCGGCACATAATTTGGAAGCATGATGCGCTCCTTTGGCCATAGAATAGCCCCCCCTTTGGCTTCTCCTAGTTGAGTCAGCTCCATATCTTCCTCTGCAGGGTGGTCTAGCTTCAGCTCCTCAAAATATTCCTTCACCTCATCCACCGTGACGACAGCTGCACTTTTGGAACGATGCGCAATGCTAAGTTGGGTTAGGCGCAATTGGTACCGCCATGCCGACCGCCGCCGTCACCCTTAAGTTCATAACCTGCACCTTTAGCTCACAAGCTGTTGTCTCCGTGATATCATCGACTGGGTAGTGTTTAGGAGGAGATGTCGTTGTTGCATCATCATCAACATCATGGAGCTGCGTGGAAGCGATGCTGCTTTTCTTATTTGATAGGGCGCCGGTACCCTCGAATGCAGCTTCTACCACGTGCCGCTGAGATTGGCCGCTAGTACCTTGCTGGCTAAGTCTGTCAAGTTGATCCTGGTGCCGCTTTAATGCTTCTTCTACATTACATAGCCGGTCTGCAGCGTCCGCTTTCTCAGCTGCCTCCCTTTCCTTTCTCCTCTGATGGCTTTTATCGGGATATCTCTTCATTTCCGGGGGGAAGGCAACCTTCCACGGCTTGGAGCCTGGTGTGCCTCGTGCTCGTCCGTCGTGTTCAGGATTTTTAAGGGCGCGTGTGAGATCGTCATTCTCTCTATCGAGAACAAACCGTCCTGCCGCAACATCATCTACTACATTTCTAATATCGTTGATGGGAAGTAGGGGATCATCTTTGTGTTTCTGATTATATATTGCCCTCCCTTCTTTGTCCAACGTGCCCCCATGGTCAGAAACCAGTTTCTCGCCTGGTGTCCATGTTATGGCTCGTCTGATCCCGCAGCTATGTAATTGACCACAAGTGTATCCCACTTAGGCATGCAACCCGAGCCAGCAGGCCCCATGTTATGATGGTACGCTTTCTTAGAAGCCTCCCAGATTTATTCTAGACCTTTCCTTAGCTTTCTCCGATGTCTTGTACTTCACAAAATCCTCCCACTGGTGTCTTAACTTAGCATAGCTGGCTTCATTGAAATTTGGAGTCTTCTCTACCTTGACAAAGTTATTGTACAGTTTCTTCTTCCAGTTCTTGAATGCATCGGCCATCTTGCTAAGAGCAAACTTCTTGACTCTTTGGACAAGCTCCATTCTTGGTCTCTCCTCCTCATCTGGATTCACATCCGGTACCGGCAGGAGGAAATTAGTCATGAGCTTGTCAAAAAGCTTATCTTTGGTGTTGTCGCCGACATACGGGACTCCATCGCCGCTTGGCCGATTCCATTCTTGAACGGTGATCGGGATGTAGTCCCTCACAAGAACTCCGCATTGCTTGACAAATTTTCTTGCGACATTGATGGGAGCTTGCGGTTCGCCATCTAAACCGACCAGATCGATCCTATACCTCACAGTGTCATCCAACTTTTTTGTTGGGCCTCGTTTCGTTCTTACGGAAGTTCTCGATCCGAAGGGATAAAAGAAGAAAGAGTGTTAATATATGCATGTATATATATAGACAGCAGCATTTTAATTACAAAAATACATATATACACCTCGCCGGTGTTTGCGAGATTTAAGGTTCCGCCGGAGCCGTCGCCTTCTTCCTCATCGGCTTCTCCCCTGTCCCAGGCTTCGGCTTCTACCTCACCGGAGCCGTTTCCTCAGTTGAGAGACTCATCTCCCTGACCGGAATTGTTCAGAAACTCACTCGTGACATCGATATCGATATCTTCATTTTCGCAGATCATTCCTTGGAGGATGTTTTCCTGATGTGTTGGATCCATAGTATCTGCAAAGATGATGTTCTGGAATTACATATTAAGTTTATGACAAGAAAGGGGAAATAACAATCAACACATGGCATCGATAATGATCTGACAAGTTAAACATAGTTGAAATTTAACCCTAAGGCATGCTTGCAATTTAAGTGGGATCCGAAGGGTCCAAACCCTAGTACAGGAGAGACCCCGAAATCACCTACGAGGGGTTGATTTCATTCTCTTATTAAACTTGTAATTAAAGTTGTTGAATAATGCATGATTATGAGTCTATTGTGTAGATCTCATTTTTCTGAACATTTTGATATATTATACATATTTTTTTGACTTAGAAATAATTAGTTATTGAATTTATAAGATTAAACTCTTTTCTAAAATTATTTAAACAATTATTAAACTTTTATCGCGTCAGCATAGGTAAAGGCTGACGTCACCTAAGGCTGGGGAACCTTTTCTCACTGATGCATCGCCTACCCACAGTGACTGATTAGTGGGGCAGTAACCGCGTCGCTGCCATCTTGTGAGCTTGCTCGATGCCCACGTCAGGGCCACATGAGCGCCACCTTGGCGCCACATGGGCTCGCCGGAGGCACGTCGGCCGGTGGTGGTTAGCAACACTAGAGTGCTTGCTGGAACACGCAGAAGGTTGGGTTCAAACGAGCGCGTCGCGAGGAAGCTAACGGTGGTCGTGCCGCCCCTTATTGGTCATCAGAGCGTCGTCTGCGACGGTGTCCGACGGCGGCGGACAGTGGCGCTCGGTGACAAAAGGAAACAGAGCGAGAGAGAGAGAAAGGAGAGGTCCTGGAGGACCAACAGCTCACCACGAAGACGATGGACGGGTCGACGAGGCCGGAGGAGCTCAGAAGCAGCAACAATGGCGACGGCCGGAGTCGGAGCAGACGGTGACCGTGGCGTCGATTTCCAGCGTGTGCGGTCGATTCCTCTGACGGTGGTGGCATGGCGGCGGCGGGCGTCGATAGCGTGAAGCGGCCGCTCTAGATTTGGGCAGCCTGCCGGCGTAATTTTGCTCCGCCACAAATTTTCCTTAGCCGCGCGTCGATGTGCTCTGTGAATTGGGGGAGTTGGGGAGGAGGAAGGGCCGGGGCTGTTAACTGTACAAACCATTGGTCCCGGGTCGTCCCAATAACCGGGACCAAAGGACCAATGGTCCTGGTTCGTGCCACCAACCGGGACCAAAGGTCTAGGGCCGGAGCGTTGTTGCCGCCATTATGGGCCTTTGGTCCTGTCATTCCCCACCAACCGGGACCAGGATCAACGGTCCCGGTTGCCTAACAACCGGGACCAAAGGCATGTTAATGGCACAAGATCGGATCACCGTCCCGTTGAGGGACGAACCGGGATCGTTGACCCGTTTTTCAGATTTCGTCAAACCTTTTGGTCTTCCTGCCATTTTAAAATTTGTTTTCTTCTTTAATTAATAAGATGTTTCAAATTAAGATGATTATTTATTTGGAATTTCAAAAAACTTTCAGCAGGAAAAGTGCTTCAATTTACATAACTAATCAAAAACCATTTTCTGTTTTCAAATATTTTTATTTGAACTATACAATTTTACTATTTTCAATTAAAATTGCATTACCAAATATTTATTGCATAATTTGGAATTTGAAAAAACTTTCAACAGGAAAAGTGCTTCAATTTAAATAACTAATCAAAAACCATTTTGTGTTCTCAAATATTTTTATTTGAACTATACAATTTTACTATTTTCAATTAAAATTACATTAACAAATATTTATTACATAATTTAGAATTTCAAAAAACTTTTAACAGGAAAAGTGCTTCAATTTAAATAACTAATCAAAAACCATTTTGTGTTTTCAAATATTTTTATTTGAACTATACAATCTTGAACAGGAAAAGTGCTTCATGCCCACCGTTTTGAATATAGTTTTAAACGGGCATAAGAAATTCAAAAATGATCCAAACAATGTGAAACCTTCGCGTGGTGTCATATTATGTGTCACAGTTGCAAGGAAAAATATTGAACTTGAAAAATTGCAAACATCATAAAAATCCTTCACAAAATGACCTATCATGTTCGAGGTTTCATGGCATTTAGGTCAAACCACCAATGTTATGGCTAGAATCAGGGCATAGTTTGTGATAATGTGCCCATATTATGCACACATGTGCATCTTGGGATGGCTTACGATGTTGCAGGAGGAAGTTTTCTGTTTCGACGCACGAAAAAGCCAATTTCCTTTTTGAGGTGCCGAAATCGGGGTGTTCTGTGAAGCAACCACCAAATTAAAGTTTGGCATTGGTACCAAACCATTTTTCAAAAATACTAGACCACCTTATATGGACAATTTCCCAACCGGTGTATCTGGAACCTTTCTGTCCATCCCTCATGAAAAAGACAAATTCCTGCCGAATCGGTAGGAGGTTGCCAAGATTTGAACTACAAGTACATGATATAATGCTTGTGAATTTTAAAAAAATCATTTATAGGTTCACAACATGCTATTTCATCAGAGATCCACTTCAAGTTCAGTGAGGCTCAGCCACGGGCTAAGAAGCTTCATACCCACCGGTTTGAATATAGCTTGAAACGGGCATAAGAAATTCAAAAATGATCCAAACAATGTGAAACCTTCGCGTGGTGTCATATTATGTGTCACAGTTGCAAGGAAAAATATTGAACTTGAAAAATTGCAAACATCATAAAAAATCTTTCACAAAACGACCTATCATGTTTGAGGTTTCATGGCATTTAGGTCAAACCACCAATGTTATGGCTAGAATCAGGGCATAGTTTGTGATAATGTGCCCATATTGTGCACACATGTGCATCTTGGGATGGCATACGATGTTGGAGGAGGAAGTTTTCCTTTTCAACGCACGAAAAAGCCAATTTCCATATTTGAGGTGCCTAACTAGGGGTGTTCTGTGAAGCAACCACCAAATTAAAGTTTGGCATTGGTACCAAACCATTTTTCAAAAATACTAGATCACCTTATATGGACAATTTCCCAACCGGTGTATCTGAAACCTTTCTGTCCATCCCTCATGAAAAATACAAATTCCTGCCGAATCAGTAGGAGGTTGCTAAGATTTGAACTACAAGTACATGATATAATGCTTGTGAATTTTAAAAAAATCATTTATAGGTTCACAACATGCTATTTCATCAGAGATCCACTTCAAGTTCAGCAAGGCTCAGCCTCGGGCTAAGAAGCTTCATGCCCGCCATTTTGAATATAGTTTGAAACGGGCATAAGAAATTCAAAGATAATCCAAACAATGTGAAACCTTCGCGTGGTGTCATATTATGTGTCACAGTTGCAAGTAAAAATATTGAACTTGAAAAATTACAAACATCGTAAAAAATCCTTCACAAAATGACCTATCATGTTCGAGGTTTCATGGCATTTAGGTCAAACCACCAATGTTATGGCTAGAATCAGGGCATAGTTTGTGATAGTATGCCCATATTGTGCACACATGTGCATCTTGGGATGGCTTACGATGTTGTAGGAGGAAGTTTTCCTTTTCGACGCACCAAAAAGCCAATTTCCATTTGTGAGGTGCCGAAATCGGGGTGTTCTGTGAAGCAACCACCAAATTAAAGTTTGGCATTGGTACCAAACCATTTTTCAAAAATACTAGACCACCTTATATGGACAATTTCCCAACCGGTGTATCTGGAACCTTTCTGTCCATCCCTCATGAAAAAGACAAATTCCTGCCGAATCGGTAGGAGGTTGCCAAGATTTGAACTACAAGTACATGATATAATGCTTGTGAATTTTAAAAAAAATCATTTATAGGTTCACAACATGCTATTTCATCAGAGATCCACTTCAAGTTCAGCGAGGCTCAGCCCCGGGCTAAGAAGCTTCATGCCCGCCGTTTTGAATATAGTTTGAAACGGGCATAAGAAATTCAAAAATGATCCAAACAATGTGAAACCTTCGTGTGGTGTCATATTATGTGTCACAGTTGCAAGGAAAAATATTAAACTTGAAAAATTGCAAACATCATAAAAAATCCTTCACAAAATGACCTATCATGTTCGAGGTTTCATGGCATTTAGGTCAAACCACCAATGTTATGGCTAGAATCAGGACATAGTTTGTGATAATGTGCCCATATTGTGCACACATGTGCATCTTGGGATGGCTTACGATGTTGCATTAGGAAGTTTTCTATTTCGACGCACGAAAAAGCCAATTTCCATTTTTGAGGTGCCGAAATCAGGGCGTTCTGTGAAGCAACCACCAAATTAAAGATTGGCATTGGTACCGAACCATTTTTCAAAAATACTAGACCACCTTATATGGACAATTTCCCAACCGGTGTATCTGGAACCTTTCTGTCCATCCCTCATGAAAAAGACAAATTCCTGCCGAATCGGTAGGAGGTTGCCAAGATTTGAACTACAAGTACATGATATAATGCTTGTGAATTTAAAAAAAATCATTTATAGGTTCACAACATGCTATTTCATTAGAGATCCACTTCAAGTTCAGCGAGGCTCAGCCCCGGGCTAAGAAGCTTCATACCCACCGGTTTGAATATAGCTTGAAACGGGCATAAGAAATTCAAAAATGATCCAAACAATGTGAAACCTTCACGTGGTGTCATATTATGTGTCACAGTTGCAAGGAAAATATTGAACTTGAAAAATCGCAAACATCATAAAAAATCCTTCACAAAATGACCTATCATGTTTGAGGTTTCATGGCATTTAGGTCAAACCACCAATGTTATGGCTAGAATCAGGGCATAGTTTGTGATAATGTGCCCATATTATGCACACATGTGCATCTTGGGATGGCTTACAATGTTGCATGAGGAAGTTTTCCTTTTCGACGCACGAAAAAGCCAATTTCCATTTTCGAGGTGCCAAAATCAGGGTGTCCTGTGAAGCAACCACCAAATTAAAGTTTGGCATTGGTACCAAACCATTTACAAAAATACTAGACCACCTTATATGGACAATTTCCCAACCGGTGTATCTGGAACCTTTCTGTCCATCCCTCATGAAAAAGACAAATTCCTGCCGAATCGGTAGGAGGTTGCCAAGATTTGAACTATAAGTACATGATATTATGCTTGTGAATTTTTGAAAAAATCATTTACAGGTTCACAACATGCTATTTCATCAGAGATCCACTTCAAGTTCAGCGAGGCTCAGCCCCGGGCTAAGAAGCTTCATGGCCGCCATTTTGAATATAGTTTGAAACGGGCATAAGAAATTCAAAAATGATCCAAACAATGTGAAACCTTCGCGTGGTGTCATATTATGTGTCACAGTTGCAAGGAAAAGTATTGAACTTGAAAAATTGCAAACATCATAAAAAATCCTTCACAAAATGACCTATCATGTTCGAGGTTTCATGGCATTTAGGTCAAACCTCCAATGTTTTGGCTAGAATCAGGGCATAGTTTGTGATAATGTGCCCATATTGTGCACACATGTGCATCTTGGGATGGCTTACGATATTGCATGAGGAAGTTTTCCCTTCCGACGCACAAAAAAGCCAACCGAGACTAAAGCTGTCGGTGGGATAAGGACACGTGGGTCGGTGGATATGATTATGGGTAACCTTTAGTCCCATTTGGTGGGTGCAACGGAGACTAAAGCTGTCAGTGGGATAAGGACGCATGGGTAACCTTTAGTCCCGGCTGGTGGGTGCAACCGAGACTAAAGCTGTCGGTGGGATAAGGACGCGTGGGTAACCTTTAGTCCCGGCTGGTGGGTGCAACCGAGACTAAAGCTGTTGGTGGGATAAGGACACGTGGGTAACCTTTAGTCCCGGCTGGTGGGTGCAATCGAGACTAAAGCTTTCGGGGGATAAGGACGTGTGGGTGGACGCACTGCTCGATGAGATAAAGCATGTAGCGCACGACGCCCTGTCGGAGGAACAAGACAATGTAGAAGCGGCGCCATGCCTTTAAAAGGACCATCGATACGCCATGGCAAGCAGCTCAACAAGCCAACATAGGTAGAGAGAGTTTCATACTCATGGATGGAGGGTTGGGAAATCTCCCGTGGCGGAGCTTCTCGAAGATGTCGTTGGTGCACACGCCCTACGACATCTTCAGAAGCTCCGCCTCGAAATTTTTTCCCTGCAAGCCCGTGAAAGACTCCATCTCCTCTAACAGTGTTTGGGAAAGGGTTGAGAAATCTCCCATGGCGGAGCTTCTCGAAGATGTCGTTGGTGCACACGCCCTACGGCATCTTCGGAAGCTCCGCCTCAGAAAAATTTCCCTGCAAGCCCGTGAAAGACTCCATCTCCTCTAACAGTGTTGGGGAAAGGGTTGGGAAATCTCCCGTATGAGCTTCTCAAGATGTCGTTGGTGCACGCCTCACGGCATCTTCAAGCTACCTCAAAAATTTCCCTGCAAGCCCGTGAAAGACTCCATTACATAAAGTTTCAATACATCACATAAAGTTTCCATACATCACATAAAGTTTCCATACATTACATAGATTTACATAGGGTTTAGGGTTTAGGATATGAATCCTTCGTCGCGTATGTCGATCCCTTGCCTATGATCGCTTCTTAGGCCGTAACCATGGAGCATCTTCTTTGCTTAACGGGATGCTTGGGTCAGTTTTCACGGTGAAGGGCGGAATTTCATCAAACTTATCATAATCTGCTGACTGTCTTGTCCTCGACTCCCGTGATGTTTCTTTTCCCTAAAAGAACTATGTGTCGCCTGGGCTCATCGTCTGATGTATCCGTTTCCTTATTTTTTCTTTTTTTCGGTCTAGAGGACATGTCCTTCACATAAAAAACCTGAGCCACATCATTGGCTAGGACGAATGGTTCGTCTCTGTAACCAAGATTCTTGAGATCCACTGTTGTCATTCCGTATAGCTGGTCTACCTTTACCCCTTCTCCATTCATGTTGACCCAACTGCACCGAAACAATGGGACCTTAAAAGTAGGTCCATAGTCAAGTTCCCATATCTCCTCTATGTAACCATAGTATGTGTCCTTTTTCCCATTCTCACATGTTGCATCAAAGCGGACACCACTATTTTGGTTGGTGCTCTTTTTATCTTGGGCAATCATGTAAAATGTATTCCCATTTTTCTCGTAACCTTGGAAAGTCAATACAGTCACAGATGGTGTCGCGGCCAACAAGTAGAGCTGATCTCCAATAGTGGTGTCATTCATGAGATGTAATTGCAACCAAGTGCCGAAAGTCTCCATGTGATTTTCTTTAATCCAGTAGTCATCCTTCCCCGGGAACTTGGAGCATACAACATTCATGTGTTCCTCGATATACGGAGCCACGAAGGTAGAACTTTGGAGAACTATGTAGTGTGCTTGATTCAAAGAATGTTCGTCCCTAAATATCATTGCTTTCTTTCCTAGCGTGCCTTTTCCACTCAGTCTCCCCTCATACCGTGATTTGGGAACACCAATCGGCTTAAGGTCAGGAAGAAAGTCTACACAGAACCCAATGACCTCCTCTGTTCCATAGCCCTTGGAGATGCTTCCTTCTGGCCTAGCACAGTTACGAACATATTTCTTTAAGACTCCCATGAACCTCTCGAAGGGGAACATATTGTGCAGAAATATAGGACTGAGAATGTAAATCTCTTCGACTAGGTGAACTAAGAGATGCGTCATAATATTGAAGAAGGACGGGGGGAACACCAACTCAAAACTGACAAGACATTGGACCACATCCTTCTGTAGCCTTTCCAGACTTTCTCGATCGACACCTTCGAGATATTGCATTGAGGAATGCACATAGCTTCACAATGGCTAATCTAACATTTTCCTAGAAGCCCCTCAATGCAACCGGAAGCAACTGTGTCATAATCACGTGGCAATCATGAAACTTCAGGTTCTGAAATTTTTTCTCTGCCATATTTATTATTCCCTTTATATTTGACGAGAAGCCAGCCGGGACCTTGATACTATAAAGGACTTCAAAAAAGATTTCCTTCTCTGCTTTGGTAAGAGCGTAGGTGCTTAAGTATTTACGTCCTTTATCAATATGCTTGTTGTATGGGTTTTTGATACGTTGCTGGTCCTCCCGTGCTTCTGGTGTATCTTTTGTCTTCCCATACACGCCCAGGAATCCTAGCAGGTTCACGCAAAGATTCTTCGTCACGTGCATCACGTCGATTGAAGAACGGACCTCTAGGTCTTTCCAATACTCAAGCTCCCAAAATATAGATTTCTTTTTCCACATGGCCGTGTGTCCGGTAATGGGGTCTTTCGGAACAGATTGACCGCCAGGACCCTTTCCAAAGATTACTTCTAGGTCCTTCACCATACCAAATACATCAGCACCTTTAGGGAGCTTAGGCTTCTTCCGGTAATCTGCCTCACCGTTGAAATTCTTGCCTTTCTTTCTTACTTGATGATTGGTCGGAAGAAATTTATTTACACCCTGTACACAACCTTCTTACATTTATCCAAATATGTACCTTTAGTATTATCTAAACAGTGCGTGCATGCATTGCATTCCTTGTTTGACTGTCCTGAAATGTTACTAAGAGTAGGCCAATCATTGATGGTTACGAACAACAACGCTCGTAGGTCAAATGGCTCCTGTTTGTGCTCATCCCACACCTTTACACCTGGTTCTGCCCACAAGTGCAAAAGTTCATCGACTAATGGCCTTAGGTACACATCAATGTCGTTGTCGGGTTGCTTTGGTCCTTGGATGAGCACTGGCATCATAATGAACTTCCGCTTCATGCACAACCAAGGAGGAAGATTGTAGATACATAGAGTCACTGGCCAGGTGCTGTGACTACAGCTCTGCTCCCCAAAAGGATTCATGCCATCTGTACTTAGACCAAACCATAAGTTCCTCGCGTCACCTGCAAAGTTCGAGTACTTTCTCTCGATGTTTCTCCACTGCGACCCATCGACGGGGTGTCTCAGTTTCCCGTCTTTCTTACGCTCTTCTTTGTGCCATCGCAACAACCTGGCATGCTCTTTATTTCTGAACAGACGTTTCAACCGTGGTATTATAGGAGCATACCACATAACCTTAGCAGGAACCCTCTTCCTGGAGGGCTCGTCATCGCCCTCAACATCACCAGGGTCATCTTGTCTGATTTTGTATCGACATGCATGGCATACCGGGCATTTATCCATATTCTCGTACTTCTCACCGCGGTACAGGATGCAATCATTAATGCATGCATGTATCTTCTCCACATCTAATCCTAGAGGGCAGATAGTCTTCTTTGCTTCGTACGTTGTCTCGGGCAGCTCGTTATCCTTTGGAAGCTTCGGCTTCATTATTTTCAGTAACTTCTCAAATCCCTTGTCAGATAAGCCAGTCTCTGCCTTCCATTTCAGCAGTTCAAGTGTTGTACCGAGCTTTGTGATGCCATCTTTGCAATTTGGATACAACAACTTTTTGTGATCCTTTTGCATGGCCTCCAACTTAAGCTTCTCCATTTCTGTATCACATTGTTGCTTTGCATCAGAAATGACCCAACCAAGACCATCATTGGGCTCATCCGATGCCGTTCTTCTTCTTCATTGCCGCCTCCCTCTTCTTCATTGTCTTCTATTGCAGTATCACCGTATTCTTCAGGGGACATAGGATAGCTGTCATCATCCTCCTCTTCTTCATTTTCTTCCAGCCTAACCCCTCTTTCTCCGTGCATGGCCCAACAATAATATCCAGGGATGAAACCTCTCCGAAGCAGATGGCTTTGAAGGATTCTCGGGGCAGAGTTCTCCGCCACGTTCCGACAGTCGATGCAGGGATAAGGCATAAAATTATCCACTTTGTTTGCCTTAGCCAAATCGATAAATTTATGGAGGCCTGCAATAAAATTGGAATGGCGTCGGTCGCCATACATCCATCGCATCCGCGGCATCGATTCAAGGCCATAATAATGAACCATTACAATAACATCGTGAATAGTAAAATGAGCACCCTACATGGACACATGCAATATTTTTGTATCAGTTACAGATAAAGAAGATAAGGTTGCTAACCTCAGCCGAGGATACCGTGTTGTGCGAACTAAAGTGTGGCTCGGACATTTTGTCGAACACCTTGTGTGCAATCAAAGAAAAAAAAGCTAGCACCGACACCTCACACACAATCCAGCAAAATTTGGTGGGCAAAGGGCTGGGCTTATATATAGCCAGGGGAGGGTTTTGGTCCCGGTTATTGCCACGAACCAGGACCAAAGCCCTCAAGTGACACGTGGCGGCAGCTCGCACCCCACCCAGGTCATTGGTCCCGGCTAATGGCACGACCCGGGACCAATGACCTGGGTGGAGGGCGCGCTGCTGGGCCGCCACGTGTCGCTTGAGAGGGGCTTTGGTCCTGGTTCGTGGCAATAACCGGGACCAATGCCCACCATTGCTTCGTCGTCCCCGTGTATAAATATGAGGCCACAACGCTCGCTTTCGCCATCACCTCGGCCTCTCTGCAGTCCCTCTCCACCCCACCCCTTTAGCCATCGCCTCTCCACCGCGATGTCGTCTCGCCTCCCCTCCCTCTCCAATCTCCACCGCGCCGTCATGGAGGTGCCCACGCTCAACCACTACGAGGCGGCGATGTTTACGACCTGGCATCTCGCGCCGCCGCGATCGTTTCGCCGGATTTCGTGATCAGCGAGGCAGGGTGTGCCGGTGGCTCCGCCTCAACCCCGCGGATACGATATGGAGTACGCCATCGCGAGCTGCGCCGCCAGCTGCCACAGGCATGAGGGCGCTGTTCGACACGGCGGCCAGCGAGTACTGGCCCCGGCTGTTCAAGAAGGAGCGGAAGGCCAAGCTTGGCAACCGCATCGTGGACGGGCGCCTGGTGCACCCGGATCGCCGCAACCAAGAAGGGCGGGAGATGTTCTGGTCCGTCCCTGGACGGACCATCTACACCGCCATCGACGCCGCTAGGCGCGCAGAGGAGCTCCGTCTCCCGAACAACGCCGAAATCGTGAAGATTTCGTCCGACGACGATGAGAAAGCCGGCGGCTCGGAGGACAGCGGCAGCGGAAGTGTTGTCGACTAGGAAAATTTGTAAAGTCGCATCTTTGTACGGAAAAAATTGTGATCGAATAATAAAATGTCTCAACTTAGATCTTTATCTCGATTAATTTGTGAAAGATTTTTTCAAAAATACTGATCAATTCAATTTCTACCTCGAATTAATTTCTGCCTCAAATTAATTTCTGTCCCGAATTAATTTACATTAATTGTCCTGAACTGCTGACCGTCGCGGGGTTTTTGGTCCCGGTTCGTGGCATGAACCGGGACCAATGCCCCGCAGAGCGCTACGTGTGCTTCGCAGGGGCATTGGTCCCGGTTCGTGCCACCAACCGGGACCAATGCTTAGAGATGAACCGAGACCAATGCCCAGGCGGCATGAACCGGAACCGGTGCCTGGCATTGGTCCCGATTATGGAAACGAACCGGGACCAATGAAATTTGGGCGCTGGATCAAAGGCCCTCTTTCTACCAGTGCAGACTCCGACCCCAGGCACCGGAACCTGAATCCTGACCCAGGCGACGCCAAGAGGGCAGCTCCCAACGCCGGCGATCCAAGACCGCCGGGTGCCAAGGTTAGCCGGCGACCTAGCCCCATGGTGATCAGATCAACAATTTTTATGCACTGTTGCTTGCTGAAGCTTCCCACTGACCGTTTAAGATCGTCGAGTCAGCAACTGTATAACTCATTTGACCTCAAAGTACCATCTATCCAGTGAGAGGATTTTAACTTTCTCTTAATAAACATTATAATCTTTCATATTATCGGGAGGTTAATTATCTATTACCTACCCTTTTGCTCGTGCATCACACTCCTTAAATCAAAGACGTCACCTAACAGTAGTACACAAAGAATTAATTGCTTAGTATATCTTACATTGAGAAAAAGCTAAAAGTGATTATTTAGCATGTGAGAGTCGTACTAGGCACCCGCTGCGCACACATAGTAGTTGTACAAGCTGGCCAAACCGATTGTTGCTTCTACGCAAATGATGTCAAATTATTTCTGTGTTTCTACCGATAACAAATAGACCTTTTTAGGGTACAATTTGTGTGAATAAATTTCTTGTGTTTTGAGAAAATAATACTATACCTGGTCGACTACTGACGTTTGTGGTGAGTGTGCACGTCTATGCTTGGAAAGACCATGAGAGATGACGGTTTGTACCTTCAAACAAGGGCGGAGCTCCCCGTTGGGCAAGACAGGGCATGCCCTACCTAGATTTTGGACAAAACAGTTTATCTATATATATATATACGACGCGGATTTGCTACACACAGGCATAACCGTGTATAGACTTAGGTCCACTGGATATAGTGATCATATATAGATGTTCCTTTAGATGCTAGTGGCTGGCCTTGGAATGAGATAACTGTGTGTAACGGTGTGCGTTTTATTCCGTTTTTATGCATGCATGCAATGGTTAGGGTTTTAGAAAACCCTAACTTTTTAGCGTGCTGTTTGGCTAAGAATTTTTTAGCATCTAAAATGGAAAGATTGTGAGAACAAGGCTTATAAGAGTTTTGCATGCAAATGCTTCATGCTAAGTGCTTATGCTAGTATGCAAACCCTAACTATCCAGCGGGAGAGTGTAGTGTCTTATTTGGACAAACCCTAACTTTTTAGCGCGCTATTTGGCTATGAATTTTTTAGCATCTAAAATAGGAAGGTAATGAGAACAAGGCTTATAAGAGTTTTGCATGCAAATGCTTCATACTAAGTGCTTGTGCTAGTATGCAAACCCTAAATTTCCAGCGGGAGAGTGTAATGTCTTATTTTTTGGCGGGAGAGACTTAACTCTCGCGCGGCCCTGTTGGGTGTTTTTGTATTTTTGCAGCTTGCCTAACATTTGCATCGGAAACAGCTAAGCCGGGAGCGCCCCACGCGCGCATCAAGAGTTGTGTCCATGGCCTTAAACAAAACAAAGGTTATTACGTGCTGGGTGGAGTGGTTGAGCTGGTTGAGGCATGTCTGCGTATCAATACCTATATTTAATCTAATCTATAGCTGAAACGAGATGACTAGGGTTTTCTGCATGTAGTAATTTAGGGTTTGCACGCAGTCAAAGGAATGTAATCTAAGAAGCTTAGTTTGACTAAGGTTTTGTGCATGCCATGGTACTAACGCGTTAATAGCCTCATATGGGGATCCAGCCTTTTAGGTATGGAAATGTGTGCTCTCTATATCAAAAGGGGAGAGAATCAACGGTGGATATGCTATGCGCAGCTATGCCTATGTGTAGCTGGCTATTTTGCATATATATATATATATATATAGGAAAAATACTTCTTACTCCCGGGTGTAACTACAGCCACGCCTCATATACTACCTTATGAAAGTATTTGTAATATTTTATCTGTTTGAGTATGTTTATATACTATATCTAAGATACTTCCAACCAGACTGCAAATTTTGTGAATTGCTCATTTGTTTCAACATACAAATTTTACTTCTACTTTTTCAACTGTTAATCAAAATTGTACAAATGATATACCGTTGGAAAGATCTTTGAAAACCACAACTTATTTGTTTTCAAAGTTTTCGAAGATTCTACATGGTTTGAATTTAATTTTAAAAATACGCAATCCATCTATATGGAAAGATAATGAACTTTTACTCTGGTTTTCGAACCCCTTTTTCAAATGATACAAATGACATATCATTGAAAGATATTGAAATTGCGCATCTTTTTCATTTTTTTTAAATTCTATATGGTTTAGAATAATTTTGGAAATACTAAAATTCAGATCTATTTAGAGCGAGCAGACGGTATTTGTACGATTATTTCTAAATCGTATGTCGGAATGATACAAATGATATGGCGTTGGAAAGCAATGAAGTAGGAGCAAATTTTTCGTTTAGAATGTTTTCCCAAATTCCTTATGGTCTAGAAGCAGATTTTAAATTATTGTCCGCTCGTTTTAAATTTCTTATGGTTTAGAAGCAGCTGTCTGAACTTTTCTCGACTAGTATTTGTACTTCTTGGGCTATACATTCGTACTTCCCAAAGTAGAGATGTGCACTTCATTCATTTTGCAGACTTATTTATTATTTTTCAAATATTTCATCTTTATATAGCAATCCACATTAGTGTCGACGTTGTATGGTAGACCATTTGTATCTCCCCACAAATATCTAGTTTTATATGTGAATTTTCCTCTATGATACATGTGTACTGTATGTTAACTTCCTAAGTGCTCCCCCTATTATAGTTTGCATTTCCTTTGTTTTAAATTTGAACTTCCCTCTATGGCTCATTTGTACTGCATGTTAACTTCTCTATGCTTCTCCCCTGTTGTAGTCTACACTTTCTCTTTTTTTATGGACTCGGTAGTCTGAGTTTACATAGACGCAGTAGCCTTAGGTGTTAGGGTACCGAGGATGCGTCTCCATCGACGCGGTAGCGTCGACGAACGACGTAACCTCGGTACCCTAACTCCGAGTCGAGGCTTCGTCACCCGTACGCCGCGTCAGCGGCAACGGGCGATGAAGCCGAGTCGTTGGTCCATAAGGTTGTGTTGAGCACACACACGACAAATTAGGGTTAGGGGTGGGTGGTGTTAAAATGTGATATCCAGGCACATATCTTAATAGGATTGAAAGGATACTCATTCCAACAAGTTATAACTTCTTTTCCAGAAGCTCATTTGATAAAAGAACTATAAGGTTAAGCCTGTTTGGCCTAGAGAAATTTTAGGACGGGTGATCGATCGGGAAGTGGGTACCGGGTGTGCACGAGTGAAGACAAAGTACGCGGAAAAGACTAGTGTTGGTCTGTGGGGTCAGTCTAGATATCCTATTAAGCTGCCAGGAGTGACACCCACGGGACCCAGTGGACGGGGTGTTACATGTGGTATTAGAGCCAACCCTCGTGGTTACATGGGTGTGCGGGTCGGTGGCGGGACATGTGGATCATGGCGCGTGTGACCCGGATTGGACACGGCATGGCACATGTGTCGGTACTGGATGCACAAACGTGTGCCAAGAGGGAACGTTCCTAGGGTGTGCTTGATCGATGAGGGCATCGATCTTCTAAAGAGTGGGTGTATGTGAGATCCAGACACATGGCTTAATAGGATTGATAGGATACTCATACCAACAAGTTGCAACTTCTTTTTCGAAAGCTCATTTGCAAAGAACTCTAAGGTTAAACGTGCTTGACCTAGAGCAATTCTAGTATGGGTGACCAACCAGGAAATGGGTACCGGGTCCGCACGAGTGAGAATAAAGTGCGCAGAAAAGACTAGTGTTGGTCTATAGGGTCAATCTAGATATCCTATTAAGCTACCAAGAGTGACACCCCCGGGGTCCCGTGGATGGGGTGTTACATAAAACCCCCAACTAATATATCGTTATGCAAACAAGACTTAGATTTAATTTCTCACTTGGTACCTGTCGACGCTAACGCGTCGACGCTTCATGGTAGACCATTTTTATCCTCCAATATCAAGTTTCATATGTGAACTTCCTCTGTGGGGCATGTGTACTTCCTATTAACTTTCTCTATGTCTATTGTAGTCTGCACTTTCTGTATTTTAAATTTGAACTTCCCTCACGTGGGGCATGTGTACTACATGTTAACTTTCTCTGTGCTTCCCATATTATAGTCTGCACTTCCTCTATTTTAAATTTGAACTTCCCTCTGTGGGGCATTTGTACTGCCTCTTAACTTTCTCTCTGCTTCTTCTCTGTTGTAGTCTAGACATTCTCTTTTTAAGGATTTAGTGGTCTTAGTTTACGTAGACGCGATAGCCTTAGGTGTTATGGTACCGAGGTTACGTTTCTCGTCGACGCGGTAGCGTCGACGAGCGTCGTAGCCTCGGTACCCTAACACCATTCGAGGCTTCGTCACCCGTACGTCACGTCAGCGGCGATGAACGACGAAGCCGAGATGCTGGTCAATAATGTTGTGTTGAGCATTAGCACGACGACTTAGGGTTGGGGTGGGTGGTGTTAAGACCTCAACTTATATATTGTTATGCAAACAAGACTTAGATTTAAGTTCTCACTTGGTACCTGTCGACACGTTAACGTTGATGCTGCACGGTAGACATTTTGTATCCCCCGCCCATAATATCTAGTTTTAGATTTAAACTTCACTTTGTGTGGCACCTGTACTGCCTGTTAACTTTCTCTGTGCTTCCATGTATTGTAGTCTGCGTTTCCTCTGTTTTAAATTTAAACTTTCTCTGTATTTCCTTTTGCTTCTTTTTTGTTGTAGTCTTCACTTCCTCCTTCTAATGACTTAGTGGTCTTAATTTGTGTAGACGCGGTAGCGTTAGGTGTTAGGGTACCGAGAATTCATCACCCTAACATCCTTTCGAGTTTTCGTTGCCTGTAAGCCACGTCAGCGGCGACGGGCGACGAAGCCAAGACACTGGTCAATAATGTTGTGTTGAGCACGCGCACGACGACTTAGGGTTGGGGGTGAGTGGTGATATGGGGTGGCCCGATCTTCTCAGCAAGCATTTGTCGATGATGATTAAGGTGGATAGATAACTAGCTTGTAGCTATGAACTCTCCCGCTCGAACCCTGATGCCAATGCAACAGCTCTCGAACCTTGTGGGATATTCATAACACCACGCTCTTGCGCACGTAGCCGTCGACCACGAACGGTAGTTTATAATCTACTAATTCCCAATGAAACAACAAATCACACTCAATTGTAGTAGTATAAGTTGATCACAGGGTAATTCCAGAGGTTCTTTAAAATAAACAACTCCAAAATAGTTTAAACGTGGTCTAAAACCTACCTAGGGGTTGTCCCAGGACTTATAACAGCGGCTTGGGCGGTCAGAAACCGAAAATAAATGCATACGACTCAAACTGATACAAGCTGACTCAAACGGTGTCGACCTCGACGCTCCAAGGTCTTCTCCATCATATGGTGATAAATCAGCAACATTGAAGCTATTGCTAACTCCACCAAACTCCTCAATAGGTATATGATGACCCACAAGTATAGGGGGTGTATCGCAGTGTTTTCGATAAGTAAGAGTGTCGAACCTAACGAGGATCAGAAGGTGTTGACAAGTGGTATGGATCAGGAATTCTCTGCAAATACTTAGCAAACGGATTTTTAGGGGTTTTTGATAATGCAGATAAATAAAGTGCGAGTAAATAAAAGACAAAAATAATAATTGCAGCAAGTGGCCCAATCCTTTCTTTAGCAAAGAACAAGCCGGTTGTATTACTTACGATGACCAAACATTCTCGAGGACACACGAGAATATGGTCAAGTGCTTTCGCTTCATATAGTTGATTAATCTTCTCTGTTTAGATAAGTGTTGTGTGGGTGAACCTATGCTAATGTACTGACCTTCCTACGACTAATACATACTTATGATTATACCCCTTGCAAGCATCCGCAACTACAAGAAAGTAATTAAGATAAAAACCTAACCACAACCTTAAAATTTGAGATCCTACACTCCCTTGTGCAAAGGTTTCCTAACGGGGGTTCAGGTTTCTGTCACTCCAACAACCCCATGATTAGTAGCCAAATACACAATGCATTCCCCTAGGCCCATAAAGGTGAAGTATCATGTAGTCGATGTTCACATGACACCACTAGAAGAATAACACCACAACTTGAATATCAAACCATTGAATCTTTCTCAACACAATTCCACTACTAACAACATGACTTCTCCCATGTCCTCGAGAACTAAACGAACTACTCACGAGATATCATATGGATCAAGATCAAAGATGAAATAATGATAAGTAACAATTTGAACATGAACAATAATTCAATGGTTCCACTCAATAGCATCAACTACAACAAGTAATCAACACCGGGAAAGTTTCCCCTAAGAACTATGCAAGATTCAACCCAATTGTTACAGCGGTATGGAGTGGTGGTGATGGTGCTGGTGGAGATGATGATGATGATCTTGATGAAGTCCAGCTTGATGACGGTGTAGATGGCGATGATCTCCCCTCTCTGGGAAGGAATTTCCCCGGCAGATTTGCCTACCGGAGAGCTCTTTCTCTCTCTATAGTTTCCGCCCCGTAGTGGCGGCGAAACCTTTTTGTGGTCGCTCCCCGAGTCTTAGTGTTTCGAGGGGATTATATACGCCAAAGGGCGATGCCAGAGGTGGGCTAGGGTGGCCACACCACCTGGTGGCACGACTAGGGGTGGCCCGCGCCAGGGGGTGGTGTGGCCCCCCTGTGGCCCATCTCCACTTCCCCTTCTGGCCTCCTCCGTCTTCTGAAAAAATAGGAATTTCTGTATATTTTCTAGAATTTTCTGATCTTCACCAATTTTGCAACTGGACAGTGCCTTTTCCATCCGAATCCTGACTCTGGTGGTTCATCCTCCAAAAGTCATCAACCATGCATAAATAGATGAAATAACATAAGTATCATCTCTTAATATAAAATATATCAATGAATAACAGTAAATTATGATATAGAATAGTGATGCAAAATGGACGTATCAACTCCCCCCAAGCTTAGACCTCGCTTGTCCCCAAGCGAAAACTGAGCTCAATAAACATGATCATAGGTTTATGGAGTGAAGTGTCTATAAAAAGAATACGGAGAAGAAGCATCACATTCAATACACAAATCATAATAGAAAACAACTCACTATTATATAACTTGCAATGAGTAAAGGAAACACAATAAAGATACACAAAGTAAATCATAATTGGTGATGGCAAACTTTATTCTTGGTCAAAGAACGGTCAACAATTTGCAGGAATTCAAACATATTGGGATTTTCAATGATAGCTTTCAAAGTAATATTCATTCGAATAAGAGCAGTGTGCAAAACAAGGAACATAAGAAACATGATTGAATAAATCATCATATGAAAGATTGAATCATAACAACTCAAATGCTTGCCTAAGATAGAAAGGAATAGGTTTACTGGCTCAACTAAAAAGGTAAAAGATAGGCCCCTTCATAAGAGGGAAGCAGTGATTTCAAGTTTCATAAGGGGCTTCCAAAAATTATGCTACTTACTAGCTTTCAGCTCTCATTGCCCCTATCATAAGCATCTTGAGGTGATTAAGGTTAAAGTGAACAAATATGAGGATATGCTTGCCAAGTTATAAGCCAAAAATCTCATGTCCCTTACCTACGAGTTCCGAACCTCATGCTACTCAACTTTAGTCACGAGTAAGTTCTTATCATTGTAAGTACATGTGTATCATGGAGAACCTCCAACGGGGTACCCCTTTCCCCATGATACAGGAGCTATCCCATATCAATATGACAAGGCAACAGACAATGAGCATCTCAGCGATCTTTTTATTTGCTATTTGCATAGGTTTTTATTGAGGATGCTTCACAGAATGCTCACTATGGTTATGCTGCAAGTTTCCACCATGATTAGGCATGGATTCGGCTAGCCACCCAGGCATTTCTCTAACACACATACAATCTCCATGAGCTTACAAGCTCCCCTTTTATTTCACACCGCCGATATCCATAAACAAAAGAACATGATATCAACTGAATAATAAGTGCAATGTTGAAAGCGTTCCCCATGATAACATGGTTCTGCTAATTCTCAACTTATAAAGTGCAAGCATATACACAACATAGATGGACGCAATGGTTCAAGTTTATTAAGTGCAAGAAATTAAAGTGTGCCATCAAGTTCATGAGAGCTTTAATCACTAGTTTTCACATAACAAGTTTAATTTGGAAGATAGATAAAAGCATGAATTTACTTGGAATAGCAATAATGCTAATGGGTAGGTATGGTGGACACAAATGGCGTAGGTTTTAGTTTAAGGATTGGATGCACGAGAAGTAATCCCTCTAAGTACATGTTTTTTGGCTAGCAAGGCTCGGTAGCAAGCATGAGAATCGAAGGGAACAAACATACAAGTGATAGAAACAATCATGCAATATTCCTTGAAAACACAAAAGATCTTAACTAGAGAACAGTGAGCTTATGAGTCAAACAAGAGAGAAATATAATGAAATTATATCTCTAAAAGTACTTTTCTCTTTTCCATTCAATCCCAAATAGTGTTACTACTGACCAGGGCTAGGTTTGCCAAAAACAATTAAATTTACTTAATGATCCCAAAGTGATACCAATACTAACAACAAGATCAATCATATAACAGAAATTGTAAACTAAAATAAGATGTGCAAAAAGTAAATGATAGAACTTCTCATTAATATTCCATAATGGCAACTCACACAAAGGGATACATAGATAACTAGCTATAGGAGAGATACTTCCACAATGCAACCCATCCTATATGATAACTTCTCTATTCATGACATGAGTCTACTAAAAAGGTAAAAAGATGAAGGATAACGATGTGATACCGCGGCACTCCCCCAAGCTTGGAACAAACCAAGGGGATGCCAAAACCTGATGACGAATTACTCCTTCGATGGTGGTGGTGTTCTCTCGTCATCATCTGACTTCCAAGGTAAAGGCTCCCCATCAACAAAGGACATCTTGGTTTTCAATATCCTGAAACTAGCAGCAGAACTTATGTGTTTAAACCTAGCCTCATACTCACAGTTTTGATTTTGTATGTCATAGAGCTATGCTTGTAGTTGGTTGGTTGTTCGATGGAGTGAGAGAATTTCATCCTTAAGCTTAGTAGTATCCTTCTTGTGCTCGGCAATGAGTTCTGAACTAATCTTATGGATGATATCCACTTC
Source organism: Avena insularis (assembly GCA_023614405.1). Classification (NCBI taxonomy): domain Eukaryota; kingdom Viridiplantae; phylum Streptophyta; class Magnoliopsida; order Poales; family Poaceae; genus Avena; species Avena insularis. Next base: position 379,710,284 of record CM042686.1, read on the forward strand.
GCGTTCCGCCATCTTCTTGTACCTAAAGACTTCTTGCTCCAGTGCTTCCATCCTGTCCTCCAGACTACCTTCTCCTTTAGGGCCCTGAACCTCTTTTATCTGTACCTCCCCATCTTTAAGCAACAACTCCTTGGGGTGAATCTTCAACTCATACATGTACGGGTTGATGATGTCCGTGGAGGAATCCTCCTTGGGTGATCCAGAGGAAGACATTGTGGCTCCAAACTAAGAATCTGCCTGTCAGAAACAGATTGAAACGAAAACACGACGAGAACACGATATATGAACCTCGGGGGATCCGGAGGATTATATATTACAAAGTTTAACAACGAAAGGAAGGTACTGGAAAAAAATGAGTCGAAGATGGTCTCCAGGGTGGCCACACCCCCTGGTGGTGCGTCCAGGTGGGCCCGCGCCACGGGGTGGTGTGAGCCCCCTGAGCTATGTTTCCGCCCCCCTTTCGACTCATTATCTTCCACATTAGATAAAAACTGCAAAAATATAAATTTAAAGGTTTTTCGTGGAACTTTTCTTACCAGAACTGTTACCTATTCGAAAACAGACTATGCAGGTTTCTGAATTTGGTCTTTGATAAATTTTTCTGGAGTCACCACTTGAATAACATCAATGTCTTTATTGTAAGAATATCCAGCAATATAGTTAACATGGGTATGCCCAATAGGCACTCGACTATAGCCTACCTGGTGCGGCTCGACGGAAGGCCCACTCGACGAATTGCCAAGGTCCATGATGCCTATGACGATTCGAGTGGTATGAAGCCCATATGGACATGGACTCCCAAACACACAAGACAAGGAAAGCTCATGACTAGAGTTCTAATCTAACTTGTAACCAACTCGTATTGGTACCTAAGACCTAGCCTCCCTATATATAAAGGCTAGGAGGGTCCAACGAGGACGACACGCGACGCCACAATAGATCTAGACATCGCGACTCCTACAATAGATTGCCGCAATAGACAATAGATAGATCTACGATCTCCCATATGCCAGATCCAATCTGCGCGACACCGCCATCAGCGACATTGTAATCCTTCGGATCATCATCAATCAAGAGCAGACAAGCAGGAGTAGGGTCCTCTACGAGGCCTGAACCTGGGTAAACCTTGCCTCCCTGTGTGCTTGTTTGCTAGCCGATTGAGACTTCCAGCGCTCCCCAATTTCTCGAATCTAAGTCCATAACAATGGGCATTGATGAGTTAAACCCTCGTCAATTGGCGCCATCTGTGGGAACTGGGCGCGCTGATGTTGCGATCTCGACGGCCTCATCGCCGGAAATCTACGACCTATCGGTCTCAAGGAAACAGATCTACATCGACGCTCAAATTTGCGACATCAATAATTCTATCGCGGCTAATTTTAATTTCCTCATGAAGGAGTCGATGGACTCGACAACCACGTACTCAGAGACTAGATCGGATTAGGTCCATGTACATGCATGTCGGCAACATCAACATCTTCAACCACGCTAGAGTGCAATCCACGCGTGCAGCATGCCGTAGGACACGGACAAAAACTGCACCAGGCGAAACACCGTTCGATTAAAATTGTTGGTCTGTTGCAGGCGGTTTTTTCCAATTTGGCCGGCTCCAGGCAGTATTCAACGTGATTCTCTCCGAATGAGACTCGTCTAGATCTTTTTTTCATTGCGGATTTTCAGCCGGGCCCGTCGAATATTTCTGTTGGCCATCGTTTTGTTCCTATGGAAGACACTTCAACGCAAACTCTAGTCTAGACCGACCCAATCAAGGATTCCATGTCAGTTGCCGATAGTTCAAGTTTCAAAGGACAAAAGCAAATTGATGCTAGTAAATAAAAAATGCATGATTGATCGTGAAGGGCTGTTCGGCAGTAAAATAAAGAGATCAATCGCCAGCCTATGATTTATACGTGCATGCATGCTATTTTGATCGCATCAATTCTGGCAAGTTCTGCACCCATGCGAGAGCGCGACTTGGCTGGACTCGCGCCAAAGGCAACAACCACACTTCCCGAGGAACTTATCATCAGTCAAAAATTCTCGTCTTTAGCGCTAACTTTCTCAAGGCAACTAGCTGGCCGGTTTTTGCTGCCGTGAATTACTCCCTTGTCAACACGTCCGGTTCAAGCAACTACATTGTTATTGGTTTCAACTTCGCCGCAAACGACAACGACCGCTGTTAGCGATAAAGGCATCAACGGGAGAAGCTCTAATCGTTAGGTCTACTTTTGCCTCGGAACTTCCATTCATGGTCCGGCAACCATCAAGTCTATGCTTGTGGGATTCCTCGACATCACCGTGTCGACTCCCGGCGTCCGTGCGATTCGCTGCCGCGTCAACTCGTTTTGCTAGCTCCAGTCTTTGGCTTCGGCGACCCTCTGCGGTCTTCGGCTTCGGCAACTCGTGGCCCTCGGCATTGACCACCCACTACATTCTTCGGTTGGGGCAACTCGCTACTGCCATCAGCATCGGTGACCCACTGCCGCGTTGACTCCGGTCCGCCGCAACGGCTCTCGAACGCCGCCTCGATTACACCGACAACATCGAATCTACACTCGGGGGCTCCGTCGACTCCGCCGCGAGTCCCATTACCTCCTTCGGCTACGGTGACTCACTACGGTCTCCGACTCCGCCCACCTACCGAGTCTTCGACTCCATCACGCGACTCGCTGCGGTCTTCAGCTGCGGTCTTCGGGTGAGGTGACCTGATACGTTCTTCGACTGTTGTGGCCCGTTACAGTCTTCATATATGGAAATTCATCATCACCACGCGACTCTGATCCTCCGCGTCGACTACGTCCGCCGCGTGATCGCTGCCACGTCAACTCTAGTCTTCGACTCTAGTGATTCGCTACAATATTCGACTCGGGGGCTCCCTTCGCTTCGGCAACCTGCCGCGGTCTTCAGCTTCAACGATCGGCTGCGGTATTCATATCGAGTGACTCGGGGGCTCCCTCGACTCCTGCGACCATGAACCGCTACAATCTTCGACTTTCGCGACCCACCGATCACATCGGATCTTGCGACTCGTTCATCACGACAACTATCAATAAAGCTAAGTTTCTCTCTACTTAGAGCTGATTTCTTTTTAACTCGCACTTGATACACTCGGGGGCTGCGCCCTCTTCGAGTAACCTAATGTGCCATCGATTACACGCACTCGAGCACCTCATACGCGACAGCCCGAGTAGCTGATTCTTCCTGATCGTTAAATCCTTGAACTCCGAGTACCTCGGCAAGGTACTGAGACTAAGGGTAATCAGGCTAACAAAAAGGCCTAGAATACAGTGCAAAAGTGCCGACTCGATTGGCACCAGAATCTTACTTTACAAGTCGACATGCAAATATTCTTTACAAGATACAAGTACTTCACAATTCTTAATGTTTTATGTAGCTTATAAGGATGTCGACTGCGTCGAGCTATTCTATCGGGTCATCCAACAGGAGTCGACAAAACAACTGAATACGCCATACACTCAAGACCCGAGTCGAGTTCCTCCTAGGATGGTTGCATCGCTTGATGCTACAAAGACGCGGTGCTAGCGACGCACCCGACAGAAGTGACTGTGTTGACTCCAACTGCATCGTCGATTCAAGCTCCTTATGTGTGACACGCTGACTCGATGCACTTCCGGGTCAGTGGTTTCTCCTCGCATGATTTTCGACTACCACTACAAGATACAAGACTCGAGTCTCTGCCCGAGTCTACGACTCCGCCAAACACTCGGGGGCTACTCCAAACTGGAGCGCTGGACGCGCATATACAAGATCCTCGAGTGACACGCTCTGAATCCTCACTCGAATCCACGATTCGACTAAGGACTCAGGGGATACTCCCATAGGGAGTGTTGTCCGTGCACCCGAAGAAATTTGTGAAGATATCCAAGCATCATGAAAACCCTTCACTCGAATCTACGATTCGATTGTGGACCTTGGGTTACTCCCATAGGGAGCATTGAAAGCATATTCGACTGAAACAAGCAAACAAAAGACGACAGCAGTCGCAAAAGTTCTTTAGTCTCTGCCTGAGTCTTCGACTCAACCAGGCACTCGGGGGCTACTCCCATAGGGAGCGCTGGTCGCGCACCCTATGATTATTTTTCCTTGTACATCGTACTGTGTGTCGATAACATCCACACTCGAATGCTATGGCGACTCCACCTCATATTTTCCCTACAAAGAGATTACGTCTCCTGGGCCATCCGAATCATCTCCGCGATGATAAAAAATTCGGATGCCGCGCTTATAGCGTGAAGATAAGACCTGAATAAGGCCTGGCAACACACATGTTGTGGTCTACCAGAGATAATCCGTGCCTGCAGGTACGATGAATATGCCTTGACGGACGCGTCGAGTGCTCACACTTATACACTAGGATTCGAACTCTATAAGACCTCCACGACATGAGTCGAATTACACCAGCAATTTCCGGATTCGAGTCCGGGTACTCGAGTTTGAGTAGGTAACGTTGTTTTTGCCCTAGAGCAATTAACTAGTACCGATCCGTCGAGTGCACCAGGCACGTTTACCATCATCCCTATGAACTACTATAAATTCGGCTGACCCGATGAACTTACGGGTGAGTGCTTCGCACTCGACACAATTGTTGACTCTGACATCCTAATGCGAAGATCAAGACTTCCGAGTCTCCATCTGAATCTACGATTCACATGAACACTCGGGGGCTACTAAGATGGGTATGCCCAATAGGCACTCGACTATAGCGTACTTGGTGCGGCTCGACGGAAGGCCCACTCGACAAATTGCCAAGGTCCATGACGCCTATGACGATTCGAGTGGTATGAAGCCCATATGGACACGAACTCCCAAATGCACAAGACAAGGAAAAGATCAATACTAGAGTTCTAATATAACTTGTAACCAACTCGTATTAGTACCTGAGACCTAGACTCCCTATATATAAAGGCTAGGAGGGTCCAACGAGGAGGACACGCGACGCCACAATAGATCTAGACATCGCGACTCCTACAATAGATCACCGCAATAGACAATAGATAGATCTACGATCTCCCATACGCTAGATCCAATCTACGCGACACCGCCATCTACGACATTGTAATCCTTCGGATCATCATCAATCAAGAGCAGACAAGCAGGAGTAGGGTCCTCTACGAGGCCTAAACTTGGGTAAACCTTGTGTCCCTGTGTGCTTGTTTGCTAGCCAATCGAGACTTTCAGCGCACCCCAATTCCCCGAACCTAAGTCCATAACTATGGGCATTGATGATTTAATCCCTTGTCAATAGTGCTTGAGTCTTTTGACCATTCACCATCTTATTACACCATTCTCTCCTAACACTTGAAAATTTCTTTCACACAATCTTCATTAGCAACATTAGTGCATATAAAATAATAAACCTTTGGGTCTAATTTCAACTGAAATCCATCAAAATATAAGCTACTGTAGCAACTCCTTTCAAAAGCCTAAAAATAATTCAATAAGGAAATTGATTTAAGAGGCAAATGCAAAAATGGCAGAAATCTGTCAAAATAGACCAGCAGGTAAAGATCAATTTTTAGAAAATCTTCTGCTGCTCAAATTAAAAAGTGCAAACCTAACGAAAGTTAAATAAAACCTTGGTGCATGCACACAAAAAATTACAGATCAGTACCACATTCCGGGATTTTTCACGATTTTTTACAGTGACGCATAATTTTTTTGTTTCGGGACAGCAACTTCCCCAAATCTTACTTGTCTCTCATTAGAGGTTGATCTTGACACAAAAAAACCAAACAAAAGGGATAAGGAGAGGTTATTGTAGAAGCAATAACTTCCAAGACTCAAATAAACAAAAATAAACTGAAAGTAAAAATATATTGGGTTGTCTCCCAAAAAGCTCTTTCTTTATAGCCATTAAGATGGGCATGATAATTTCAATGATTCTTACATAAGAATATGGATTGAAGTAAAATAGAGCATCAAGAAGCAAATATACACATATTTAAGTCTAACCCACTTCCTATGAAAGGGAATTTTGTAAGAAAATAAATTATTGAGAACAGAGGCTACTAGCATAGGAAGGCAAAACGAGTGCAACATAAAGACTGTCAGCATATAGCGAGGACACTTAATATTATTGAGATACATAAAAACATTTTCCCCTCTCTCATAATAACTTTCAGCATCATGAATAAATTTAACAATATAACTGTCACATAAATCATAGTAGCAATGATCACTTATTCTAACAGAAAATACAGGGACACTAGCTCTCCTAATACCACTATGTGAAACAATATTAGAAGTATCCTTACAAAGGATAGTGTGTCCATCTTCTACATATTTGGTGACAAAGTCTTTCACATTTGCTACTGCAGGCTCAACATCTATTTGTTCATCAGGTTCCACAACTTTATTTGTACTTTCATTAAGCATACTAGCTATCATAGAATATTTTTTACCTTAATAGGGAAAGGTATTTTCTCGATGTAAGGCTTAGGTAAAATACGATTAGCAGTATAGACTTCAGTATTTCTAGCAAGAACACAATTAACAATATCTTTATATGGCTCATGATACTTGTTCCATTTCTTTTTAGGAATTTCAATATAAGAGGCAAAAGCCTTAAAAAAATTGCAATGCTTTGAGAATCAAGACCATAAGCAACACTAATATTATGAAAGTCATTAGTTCTCATAAAAGATTTAATGCATTCATAATCATAATTTATACCTAGCTTTCTTTATTTATCATTCTCACATGCTTCATCATTGTCTTGAATACGGTCTAGAAGGTCCCATTTAGCTTCTTCTTCCATACGTGTAAATGAACCAGCACAAGAAGCATCCAATAAATCCTTATCATGAAGAGAAAGCCTTGCATAAAAGTTATTGATAATAATATTATTAGGAAGCTCATGAATAGGGCATTTGAGCATTAGTAAATTCAGTATCCCCCAAGCTTGGGTGGTACTCTCTCCATCTTGAGGCCAAAATTTATATATTTGATTCCGATCTTTATGAATCTCACTAGGAGGATAAAATTTGGGATAAAAGAGAGGTAAAATTTCCTCCCATTCAAGAGATTGGCCATTCTTTAGCAGCTTAAACCATTCCTTAGCTCTGCCTTTCAATGATAACGAGAATAACTTCCTCTTAACTTGATCTGTTGTAATACCTGGACACTTAAACAATCCGTATAATTCGTGTATAAAAAGAAAATGATTACCGGGATGGACAGTTCCATCTCCAAAATAGTAGTTATCCATAACACGGTCAACAATTTTTGTAGGTATCTTAAAAGGATCAATTTTAGCAGGTAGTAGTTCATCTACTACCTTAGCAGTGGTAGTAGCATTACAAAATAAGAAACTAAGTGAATTATCCATATTGAAATAAAGTAACTAATAGAAATAAACCATATTCACAGTAGAAGTTTCCTTTACTAGTTCCACTCTTCAATAGAGCTTCACTCCTCAGCAATGGCGCCAGAAAATAGTCTTGATGACCCACAAGTATAGGGGTGTATCGAAGTATTTTCTATAAGTAAGAGTGTAGAACCCAACAAGGAGCATAAGGTGTTGACAAGCGGTATGGATCAGGAATTCTCTGCAAATACTTAGCAAATGGATTTTTAGGGTTTTTTGATAATGCAGATAAATAAAGTACGAGTAAATAAAATACAATAATAATAATTGCAACAAGTGGCCCAATCCTTTCTTTAGCAAAGGACAAGCCGGTTGTATTACTTAAGGCGACCAAATGTTCTCGAGGACACACGGGAATATTTCCAAGTGCTTTCGGTTCATATAGTTGATTAATCTTCTCTGGTTAGGTAAGTGTTGTGTGGGTGAACCTATGCTAATGTACTGACCTTCCTAGGACTAATACATACCTGTGATTATACCCCTTGCAATCATCCGCAACTACAAGAAAGTAATTAAGATAAAACCTAACCACAATCTTAAACTTTGAGATCCTACACTCCCTTGTGCAAAGGTTTCCTAACGGGGGTTCAGGTTTCTGTCACTCCGGCAACCCCACGATTCGTAGGAAAATACACAATGCATTCCCCTTGGCCCATAAAGGTGAAGTATCATTTAGTCGATGATCACATGTCACCACTAGAAGAATAACACCACAATTTAAATATCAAACCATTGAATCTTTCTCAACACAATTCCACTACTAACAACATGACTTCTCCTATGTCCTCAAGAACTAAACAAACTACTCACGAGACATTATATGGATCAAGACCAGAGATGAAATAATGATAAGTAACAATCTGAACATGAACAATAATTCAATGGTTCCACTCAATAGCATCAACTACAACAAGTAATCAATACCGGGAAAGTTTCCCCTAAGAACTATGCAAGATTCAACCCAATTGTTACAGCGGTATGGAGTGGTTGTGATGGTGCTGGTGGAGATGATGATGATGATCCCGATGAAGTACAGCTTGATGACGGTGTTGATGGCGAGGATCTGCCCTCTCTAGGAAGGAATTTCCCCAGTCGATTTCTTCTTGCCGGAGAGCTCTTTCTCTCTCTGTAGTTTCTGCCTCACAGAGGCGGCGGAACCTTTCTATGGTCGCTCCTCGAGTCTTAGGGTTTCGAGGGGATTATATACGCCAAAGGGTGATGCCAGAGGTGGGCCAGGGTGGCCACACCACCTGGTGGCACGGCCAGGGGTGGCTCGCGCCAGGGGCTGGTGTGGGCCCCTGTGGCCCATCTCCACTTCTCCTTCTGGTCTCCTTCGTCTTCTGGAAAAATAGGAATTTCCATATATTTTCTGGAATTTTCTGATCTTCGCCAATTTTGCACCCGGATAGTGCCTTTTCTATTAGAATCCTGACTCCGGTGGTTCATCCTCCAAAAGTCATCAACCATGCATAAATTGATGTAATCACATAAATATCATTTCTTAATATGAAATATATCAATGAATAACAGTAAATTATGATATAGAATAGTGATGCAAAATGGACGTATCAGTATATCAATTGAGTAGGCATTATCATTACTCTTGGCTAACACCTTGTAAGGACCAGCACCACGTGCCTTCAATTTTGACTTCTGAAGTTGTGGGAACCTATCCTTGCGTAGATGCACCCATACCATGTCACCAGGCTTGAACAAAACTTCCTTCCTTGCTTGATTCCTTGAAGCAGCAGTGTTCTTGCCTTTCTTCTTTATAGCCTCTCGAGTCTTCTCATGGATCTTCTTTACATATTCAGCATGCTTTGATGCCTCCATATCAACTCTCTCATGTAATGGCAAAGGAAACAAATAAAGTGGCATCAATGGCTAGAAACCATAGACCACCTCAAAAGGACAAAGCCAAGTAGTTGAATGCACAACCCTGTTGTATGCAAACTCAACATGTGGCAAACACTCTTCCCACTCCCACAGATTCTTCTTAATCATAGTCCTTAGCAGCTGTGACAATGTTCGATTCACCACATCCATTTGACCATCTGTTTGGGGATGACATGTAGTACTAAATAGCAGCTTCGTTTCCAGCTTCCCCATAAGGTCTTCCAAAAGTAGCTCATGAACTTCACATCACGGTCAGAAACAATCGTCTTAGGTACTCCATGTAATCTCGTGATGTCCCTGAAAACAGGTTAGCAACATGCGACACATCATCACTTTTGTGGCAGGCAATAAATGAGCCATCTTAGAGAACCTATCCACGACCACAAATATAGAATCATGACCTCTCTGTGTTTTAGGTAGACCTAGCACAAAATCCATACTAATGTCTTCCCATGGTGTAGTAGGTGCAGAGAGAGGTGTATACAAACCATGAGGCTGCAACTTGGATTTCGACTTATGGCATGTAATACAACGGCTCTCAAATCTGTAGACATCATGCCTCATCTTGGGCCAATAAAAATGATCATCCAGCATGAGCAATGTCTTCTCACGCCCAAAGTGACCCATCAAATCACTGGCATGTGGTTCCTGCACTAAGAACAAATGCAACAAAGATTCTGAATACATAGTTTGTTAGCTCTAAACAAATATCCATCATGTATATGATACTTATCCCATGCATTTATAAGAGCACACAAATGATATGGTTCAGCAAAATCATGGTCAGTTGCATAAAGTGCACAAATACTCTCTAATCCATGAATTTTGACATCAAGATTGGTTAATAGCATGTTCTTCCTAGACAAAGCATCAACAACTACATTCTCTTTTCCCTTCTTAGACTTAATGATGGAAGGAAAAGATTCAATAAATTCAACCCATTTAGCTAATCTTCTATGCAAGTTTGGTTGAGCTTTCAAATACTTCAATGCTTCATGATCAGAATGTATGATAAATTCTTTTGGCCACAAATAATGTTGCCAAACTTCAAGAACTCTAACAAGTGCATACAATTTTTATCATAAATAGGATAGTTCAATCTAGCACCAATAAGTTTCTTAGAAAAATATGCTATAGGACGACCCTCTTGCATCAAAACGGAACCAATACCTATACCACTAGCATCACATTCAACTTCAAATTGCTTCGAAAAATCAGGTGATGCAAGTAATGGTGCAAAAGTAAGCAAACGTTTCAATGTATCAAAAGCAATATCTTGGGCCGTGCCCCATACAAATGGCACACCTTTCTTAGTCAATTCATTCAATGGTGTAGCAATAGTGCTAAAATCCTTCACAAATCGCCTATAGAAACCAGCTAGTCCATGGAAACTACGCACTTGACTCACATTCATGGGAATAGGCCAATTCTAAATTTGATTCAATTTTAGATTGATCTACCTCTACCCCATTCTTAGATACAACGTATCCCAGAAATATGACCCTATCTTTTGCAAATGTGCACTTCTCAAGATTAGCATACAATTTATTATCACGCAACACTTGCAAAACTTGTCAGATATGAATACAATGTTCAGTTTCATTGTGGCTATAGATAAGTATATCATCAAAATAAACAACCACAAAACAACCAATAAATTCTCTTAAAACATGATTCATTAATCTCATGAATGAACTAGTGTTGGGAATATGCCCTAGAGGCAATCATGTATGATGTTATTCCCAATGTATTCATAAAGTTATTGTCCATGTATGAACTACTAATATGTATCATTGAATATGTGATTCGATTGTGGAACTATATATTCATGTTGTTCATACTAATTTTCCTTGGTTGTTGAGGTTGTACTGGACACACAACTTAGACTAATGTGAATGTCGGCAGATGACTCAGTTCCACTTGTCATGGGCTTGGAGATGCTATTCCGACTTATACGGATTCGGCTAAAGAGTTTAGCGAGTCAGACTGACCCATATTAAGGTACAAGGAACAAGTCATCATTTGTATATCTCAATCAATGTAATCCTTAGACCTGAGGTTATTGCACAATCCGAGTTGAGGATCACCTACTTAGGTTCTGTCAAACATTGTTCCGTCACTAGGCAGTTATAAAGGCAGAGTTCGGGTCGACTGAGAATCAAGCTGCGTGATGTGAGTAACCAAGATGGGATTTTACCCCTCCAACTGGAGAGATATTCTCTGGGCCCTCTCGGAAGATATGATTTGGAAAGCATGGCCATGCGCGACTCAGTTAAGTGTTAACTGAGGCGACCGACTAAGAGTTAGTTGGATGAATCACTTATCTCGGATCACACTACAACAGAAATCGTATTTAGTGACAGACCCCTTTTGTCACTTAATATCCATATTTTTTCAATAAATATATGTTGTTGACAAAAATGGGTTGTCACTAATTTTGTCATAAAAGCCGCGTCATAAAAAATCCATAACCACGGTTTGCATTTTTTGTTATTGTTTAAGTTATATTAGGTGACGATGTTAGTTTTTTCAACAATTGTGTGCAATCGGTGATGGAAATATTTGTCATGATATATATGAAAATTTTGTCATCGTAAATTAGAAGGGAGTGTAGGACAGGTCATCATTATAGACGTTGCATTTTGTTAATTTATTGCAGTTTACTAACGTGGTATTATGACCAGTGGGACCAAGTGGTTCTTGCAGGTGGACAACGACGGGTCCAAGACGGCTCGGACAGGTGGGACTCGGAGGATACGGACAGGTGGGACCCATAGGGTTCTGATAGGTGGGACCCGGAGGGTTCTCACAGGTGGGACCAAGGGTGTTCGGACAGGTTGGACCCTAGGGTTCGGACATGTGGGACCCGGAAGGTTCTGACACGTGGGACACATAGGGTTCGGATAGGTGGGACCCGGAGGGTTCTAACAGGTGGGACCAAGACGGTTTGGACAGGTGTGTACACGATTTGATGATAGTGTCAGTATTTTTTGTTACATTAGTAATTATGCAGAAAATGAAAAAATATCATATAGACAAATAAAATTTAGAACCAATATATGAAATGGCGGTGATAGAATTTAGTGAAATAGTTTTAACATGAAGAAACAACTAAGTAAATCATATTGATGAACAATTTCATCAAGATGGAGGTGCTGTTGAGTTGTTGCCCTATCGTTGCTGCTATGATGTCCTTAAGATGAAACTAAGTGTGGCTTCTAATTCTTGCTCCTTCTTTTCAGTTGCTCTGTTTTTCTCTTCATGTGCCTTCATCAGAGTTGCATGGTCCTCTTCTTGTTTTTTTCATTTCTTCAAATCTTCTATCCTGGGCTTCCATCCTTTCCTGCATCTCTTGTTTATACCTTTTAGCTGTGAGGAGTGATTGTTCCTCCTGTTCAGCAAGCTTGTTTTCTAGTTCTCGGATGCGTTCTGTGGATACAGAGCTCTTCCTTGAGATTGATCCAACTCCCAAATTTGAGAGGAACGTGCCTGTGATCGAGCTCGTTGTGCTCTTCTCCTTCAAGACTTCTTCAATAATCTGCAAATCAGTTTTTTTAGTCTGATCTTCTAGGCGTGGTATATTTTTCATGGTCATCATTGCATCCTGGAAATAAGTTCAAATGAAAGCATAAGAAATATTGAAGTAGAAAGCTTATTCATTACAAAATATTAGCAGTATTAAAAATGTCTTACATAAGCATCTTTGGCTTCCGTAGTCATAATGCCTTGTTAGTGTGAGTAAGTCTATAGAATTCAATTGGAGATGTCACCTCCTCTAAGTTCTCCGAGTTCTACACAAAAATTGGAATTACGACCATGAGTTAGCAAATTTTATACTGAGTTTGGTAGAACAATTGTTTCATATATGAACTCAAAAATGTACAAGAGCTTCGTAGTGTGCAACGAAGCATCTCGATCCAGTTGTATGGTTCTTCTTCACAGCTTCTCTATTCGCTTGATTCTTCAGACACATTTCCTAAATTTGAGTATGAACTTGTGAGTTTTCTGTGTAGCAGAGATTTATGTGCTGAGTATTTGTAAGTGTAAATGTTATTACCTGATAGTGGGCATCAAACCATCTATCCACAAGATCTTTCCAACTTCTCTCTAGTACATTTGCTGGCTTCATCTTATATGCTTCCTGGGGGCTCTTATATTTAATCTTGTCCCAATTCTCCTGTAGAGAAGATAAATAGCTATGATGTAAACCTGTAGAGTTAGTGTTCACCACTGCTTTGCGAATAGCATCTAGAATAACATCTTTCAGAGTCTCGCCTTTTTTGAATTGACTCTAGTTGGTTGCTAGATGCACTTTGTCTCGGATTTGTATTCTAACCTCAGAGCTTAGTTTTGCTGCTCGAGGAGGATTTTTGGGCCTTCTAACCCCCTTAGTAAATTCAATTCTCATTTTATTCCCACTATTTCTTCTAGTGTAGTCATGCAGACCATGGCCCATGGAAATTGCATGTTCCCCACACTTTCGCTTTGAACCGGAAGAAGTTACCTCTGAAACATGGTACAAAGAAAGTAAATGTTGGGGATATACTTTCCGGGTATCCTCACAGTTCCTCACTGACCAGGGTGGCCCACTTTGGGTTAGAGCTTTGCTTGATGGGCAGCCCAGTCAGGGAGAAGATACGGAGTCTAGTCCGGCTACGGGAAGGCCTAGAAGACTTACCGACATAGGTCCACAGTGTTACTTGTAGTCCAAGATGTACTCTGTAACCGACTCTTAGTCGTACCCGGACAGATCTCTCCTGTAAACCCTAGGACGGATATCTATATAAGCCGTCCTAGGGAAAGCCTTTAGGGCACCCCTTACAATCACAATCTCAACTCGCATAGGCAAACCCTTGTAACCCATATTCCGGCTCTACCGTATTACTGGATTGCTAGCCGTCCAAAGCCAACGGATTCGAACCTAGGTAAACTTGTGTGCTCACCGTCCCGGAACACCGTACGTCTCACACCCCTCTCTCCGCACGCCTCGAGGACCCCCTCATGGAGTACTTGTCATCAATCTGACGATAGTTGGCGCCCACCGTGGGGCTGGTGAGCTTCGGATCTGCGTTCCGAGCGGAATCTGCAAGAATTAGAATCAGCGAGACTATGCTGGAGATAACACCGACTCTGTGCTGGAAGTGATCGGAACAAACGCCGACGTACCCGCATCTTCGGATGACTTGATGACGTCAGTAGATTTCCGAAAGTTCTCCGCGGAATATGAAGAGGAGTATAACTCCAAAGCTGCAGAGGAAGAATAAGCCATGGATGAAGGATCCGGGGAAAACTCTCCCAAAATGCAGGATGGCATGGAAATCAGAGATAATCCCGAGGTCTAGATGTCCGAAAGTACTGATCAGAGCTTGACTCCGGGAAATGGACCCAAAGCCGTCTTTGCTACCGGTGCTGCCAAGAAGGCAAAGAAGAAGAACAAGACCCCGGAGAAAGACCCTCTAGCAGAGGAGGTGATTGCCGAGGAATATGAAGAAGACTCGGATGGAGCACTCATCCCAGAAGAGCCCAAAGAAGAGTTGGTGGATGGACACGCGATCACTGAAGGTGCACGTAAACTCATCGATGCTGCATTAACCACACCTATTCCTACAGCTGCAGAACTTACTGCTGAAGAGCTGGACGAGAGGTCCCATGCCCTAGAAGCGCGTCACCAAGTACTCCTCGATGAAGCCAAAAACATTGAGGAGGAAAAGAAACGCATGGCAACTTCGGAGAAGTACAACTCCAGGCAACATCAGAAGACCAGGAAACGTCATACCCATGACGACCAATTCCCGTAGATTTACAAAGTCCTTTTTGGAGGAGAACTTGGGATGCCTCGACGCGATATCAACGGGGATTGGGTGTATCCAACGCCAGTACAGAACACCGTTGCGGCTCGATAAATCCTATCGGCTAATCCAGGCCCGGAGCAGATCCGGTTGGGCATCAAACTACTCAACAAGGGACTAGAGCAGCAAAAGTTCGCTTTATCTGAAAGTCAAAAACTGGTCTCCGATTCTGACCAATGTCACATAGATCTAGCATGGGCTGACGTAAGACCCCAACGTGTTCCGGAACAGCACCATCGTTCTGACCGTTGGGAAGACAACTACTCAAGAACCGGATCTTCAGGATAACACCACAAAGCTGCACGTGACTGGCGTAACATTAACCCAGTTGTGGAGCAAGAGGCAATTGCTGTGCTGAATCCGAGGAATCCTCCCCGGCGAGAGTCAAAGGACCGGAGGGAAGAAGATAAAGAGAAACATCGGGAGGAGGACCTACAAAGAATGCCACCTCCTAGACATGCAAGCTGTCCGGATGACGGGCGAAGGAACGACGGACACCGCGCCAAGTCAAACCGATAGGGGGATCGTCACAATGAATACCCTCCCCGAACCGGAATAATGACGCTCCGGACGGAGGCCGACGATCAGCCGGAAATAACCCAGCTGCTCCACCCTCTCCGCCAAGTAGCCATCACAATGGCTCCCAAGGAGGCCAAGGAGGGCGTCGTGGTGGAGGAGGTGGTGGCATAGGCCGAAGTCCGGCTCCAAGGCACCATAGCCATAGCCGTCACTCAGGACGGTCTTTATCCCTAAATAACGCAAGGCATAGGATCAACTCCAATATAGAGGCGTGGCGCTATTAAAATGATGATATATACGTGGGCCCAAAATGCTTCGGACCACGCATAAGAGATACAAAATTCCTGAAAGGATTTGCTATCTCAAGATATATTCAAGCCTACGACAGCATAGCTCGGCCAGATACTTGGCTACCGGATTTCTTCCAAGCTTGCTGCATCGCCAAAGGCGGAAACAGCCTAGTCGCAACCCGATATCTCCCACTTATGTTGCGGAAGACGGCACGATCATGGCTCAATGAACTTCCGAAGAACACCATCCATAACTGGTATGACATGCAAAGTGCGTTCTTTCAGAATTTTGAAGGCACATACCGGAGGCCCTGTACGGTCGGAGACCTATAGCGTTGCACCCAAAAAGCCGGAGAAACTTGTCGGGATTATCTCGGACGATGGATCAACACCAAGAACTCTTGTGAAGGAGTGAATGGCCAAACTGTGATTGAAGCTTTCATTGCAGGTCTCCCAATTGTTTTACTACGTCACCGCTTGAAGTATGACAAAGTCACTGATTTGGGAGAGATGATAGGAACAGCGAGCAAGTATGCAGATGCTGACGATGATGCAGAGGGATTACTAAATGCCCTGGTTGTGCCACAATCAGAAAAACAACCAAAGCAACAAGCTCAGAAGCGCAAGAATACCTCAGAAGAAAAACCCAGCGCGGAAACGGCAGTGGTCACTGCTACTTTCAGGTCGGGAGGACGAGGAGGACGTGGCGGCGGCCGCGGACGTGGTCGTGGGACATCAAGAGTTCAAGGTAGAGGAGAATAGCAACCTGGCAAAACCTACTCTTGGGCCGACATTGCCAATAACCCATGTGTGCATCACCTAGACGCCAATGGGGGCTTGTCCCACACAAACACTGAGTGTCGTTTCAATGACAACATTAAGAGAGACGATACCGCTGGCTACAAGGCTAAGCGGAAGAAGGGAAAGAAGTATCCTGAAAAAGATAAAGAGACCAAGGAAGATTCTGACATGGAGGAAGCTGATGCTTCAAATCCAAAGCCAGAAGGGAAGAAAAATTTTCCGACCAAGAAAGACACTTACATCACCTTCCTCGGATCTCAACCAGCAAAGGTCAAGAAAGCAGTTCTACACGAGCTCAACGCAACAGTTCCGACTGTCCCTCAATTCTTGGACTGGTCGGAAGTAGCAATCGCCTTTGACCGCGCTGATCATCCGCCTAAGTTACACAGGCGAGGAAAATACGCCTTAATCGTCAATCCATTTATTAACGGTTATGGTTTCTCCAAGACTCTCATGGACGGTGGCAGCAGTATTAATATTTTGTATGTCAAAACGCTATGCCGGATGAAGATCTCGGAGACCCAGCTAAACCACAGCTCTGTGATCTTTCACGGGGTTGTCCCAGGAAGACAAGCAAATTCCCTGGGAGAAATCACTTTGGATGTTACCTTTGGAACTCCAAAGAACTATCGGACGGAGGCACTTTCCTTCGAAGTAGTCCCGTTCAAGAGCGCGTACCACGCTATATTCGAACGTCCGGCTTACTGGGCTTTTATGGCTCGTCCGTGTTACATTTACAATATGATGAAAATTCTAGGTCCCAATGGCATGATCACCATCAGGGGAGACCCGAAGAAAGCGCAAGAGTGCGAAGATGGAAATGCCACCTTTGCTGAAGCCGTGTTGCACGCCCAGGAGTACCAAGAGATCAAGAAGAGCATAGATCCGTCCAAGATGCCCGCAATGAAGAAGGAGGTGACAAAGCCAAATCCAGAGTTCAAGGCATCCGAAGAGACGAAAAAGCCGCCATTGACGGATGATGACCACTCCACGGTGGCCTAGATAGGCGTAGGCCTAGATAGCGCATGGGAAAGCGCGCTCGTCAAGTTCCTCAAAGCAAATCAAGATATCTTCGCATGGCAGCCATTTGACATGACCGGAGTACCTAGGGAACTTGCTGAGCATTCTTTAAATGTAAACCCAAATGCTAAACCCGTCAAACAGTCCTTACGATGTTTCGGCAATGAAAAGCGTAAGGCAATAGCTAAGGAACTATCACATCTCGAGTTAGCCGGATTCATAGAAGAGGTCATCCACACTGAGTGGTCAGCCAATCCGGTAATGGTCCCTAAAAAGGACACCACTATTTAAGGATGTGTGTTGATTATACTGCCTTGAACAAGGCTTGTCCCAAAGATCTGTTCGCTCTGCCTAGGACTGATCAAGTTATCGATTCTACGGCAGGCTCGGAACTCCTCTATTTTCTCGACGCACATTACGGTTATCACCAAATCTGGATGAAGGAATCTGACAGTCAAAACTTCATTCATAACCCCCTTCGGAACCTTCTGTTTTGTTACGATGCCCTTTGGGCTGAAGAACGCAGGAGCTACGTACCAACGCATAATGCAGCGTTTCCTCCACGATCAAATCAGACGCAATGTACATGCATATGTGGATGATATTGCGGTGATGTCCAAAAAGAAGGAAACATTGATTTCCGACTTGGAGGAAACGTTCGCCAATCTATGAAAATACAACATAATGCTTAATCCAAAGAAATGCTTCTTTGGAATCCCAGCCGGAAAATTGTTAGGTTTTATCGTGTCTCAAAGAGGCATAGAGGTGAACCGGGAAAAATCAAGGCTATACTCAATATTTCTAGGCCAACTCGCCTAAAGGACATACAAAGACTAACTGGTTGCATTGCTACAGTCAGTCGGTTTGTAAGCCGGCTCGGTGAAAGAGCCACACCATTATACAAGCTCCTGAAAAAGACCAAGGATTTTGTGTGGACCGACGAAGCTGAAGCTGCGCTACAAGACCTAAAAAAAGTACTCTCATCTGCTCCTATCCTTGCTGCACCGGAGCCACAGGAACCGATGTTGCTCTATCTTGCTGCGACAAACAAAATCGTTAGTATCGCCATGGTAGTGGAGAGACCGGAGGAAAATCAGGAACACTTGGTGCAGTGTCCAACTTACTTTCTCAGCGAGGTCTTAACAGAATCGAAACAGCGGTATCCGCACTATCAAAAGCTAGCTTATGGTGTGTTCTTAGCATCCCATAAGCTACGACATTATTTTCAGGAACATCCAATTACCGTGGTGAGCACAGCTCCCATGAGAGATATAATCAACAACAGTGACGCCACATGACGTGTCGCCAAATAGGGCATAGAGCTCTCAGCTTTCGATATTGAGTATAAACCTTGAACAACAATCAAATCCCAAATCCTTGCCGACTTTGTTGCTGATTGGACAGAGACGAAGGAGAATATGACCCTCCCTGAGTCAGAATATTGGACCCTATATTTTGATGGGTCCAAGGCTCGCGGGGGCTCGGGGGCTGGCGTGGTGCTCAAATCACCCCAAGGAGATAAACTTTTATACATGTTGAAGATCCACTTCACAGCAACAAATAATATTGCCGAGTATGAAGCACTGCTGCATGGAATCCGGATTGCTAAGGATATTGGCATCCGACGTTTGATGTGTTACGGAGATTGGGATCTTGTTGCTCAGCAAGTGTCGGATATTTGTAATGCAAATAAACAAATGGCAGCATATAAAGCTGTCGTGGTTGATTTATCTAAATCGTTCGAAGGGTTTGAGGTTCAACACATCCCTCGAGCAGAAAATGAGGAAGCAGATGAATTATCTCAAATAGGCTCTGCACGGAAAGATATCCCGGATGGCGCTTTTCTAGAGCACCTCAAAGTTCCCTCCATAAAGGAAGTGGACGAGGAATATCCGACCAAATCCGACTCACCTCTAATAGCAGTTCTGGCTGTAATTCCTAGCTGGACTCAACCCTACCTTGACTATTTGGTAAATGGAAAATTACCTGATAGGCGAAGCTCTGAGCCAGCAGATCATCCGACGAGCAAAAGCCTATACTGTAGTCAGTGGTGAGATGTATAAGGGGAGTGTGTCTGGGGTCTTTCAACGCTGCGTATGTCGAACGGCTGGTCAAGACGTGCAAGGGCTGCCAAAAGTACGCCAAACAAGCTCAAGTTCTGGCTGATCAGCTACGAACAATACCTATAACATGGCCTTTCATGGTCTGGGGGCTTGACATGGTAGGACTGTTTAAACGAGCTCCAAGCGGATTTACTCACCTTTTAGTGATGGTGGATAAATTCACCAAATGGATTGAGGCTAAACCCGTTACTAGTTGTGGTGGAGCAACAGCCAAAAGATTTGTTGAGGATGTTATAATCCGGTATGGTTATCCGCATAGTATTATCACGGACAATGGGAGTAATTTATCTATGGGAGAACTTGCCGAATTCTACAACAAACAAAACATCCGGCTTGACATTGCGTCAGTCACACATCCACAGGCTAATGGACAAGTCAAAAGAGCAAATGGTTTAATCCTACAAGGCCTAAAACCGAGACTCGAAGCACCACTACGACGTGCTGCGGGGGCTTGGGCAGAGGAGTTACCTTCTGTAATATGTTGTTTACGAACAACCCCGAACAGGTCAACCGGATACACA